>JAILYB010000060.1:1492500-2985000 GCA_021437785.1 Rhodomyrtus psidioides | reverse complement strand
TGATTCGGCTTCATATCATATTACAATTAAACTTGATGGAGCCAATTATGAATTATGGTCTCAGGTTGTCGAGATGTACATCACAGGCAAAGACAAGCTGGGATATATCAATGGAGACCTTCCTCGGCCGCTTCCTACAGATCCTGGCTTTCGGAGGTGGAAAAATGAAGACTCAATTATGAAAGGATGGCTTATCAACTTCATGGATCCAGCGTTGATTGGCAATTTTATTCGTTTCCCAACAATGAAATCTGGTTGGGATGCAGTTGCAACGACCTTCTTTGATGGAACAGATGCCTCACAAGTTTATGACTTGAAGAGGCGTGTAGCTCGGATGCGACAAGGGGAAGGACCGATTGAGGCATATTACAAGAACCTTCAAGGGTTGTAGAGAGAGATCGACTTTCGTCGCTCGAACCCAATGCGGTGTGATGTGAATCGCTGCGGAAACTAATCGTTCTACGAAGATCCAAGGGTTGCGAATTGCTAACCTCGACCCCCAATCGAACCTGTGATTGGTAACCTCGGTATGAGCGTGACCTGTTGACGAACCAGTGTCAACCAATCCACTCTATAGACGCCACGAACAAGAAAATTCGCGATCTTGTTCGATAAGTCGATCGATCGCCACAAGGAAGCCTTGATAAGATCTAGTCCTCAAGAGAACTCGAAAAAAATGAAGACTCTCTGTATAAAATTCTGAATTAATGTTATGTTTTCAGAAACTCATAAGCACCCTTATATATGGTGCTAACCCTAAAAGGCAAAAATTACAAAAATACTCTTAATTAATAAAAATTCGCCTAAAAATAGAAAAAAAGCCTAAAAGTCCATCTAAATGATGCCGAATGACTGAAATTCATCGCAGTTCATGGTCAAAGGCCATGAGTATTGATCAAGACGCCGTTTCTCTTCAGCTGACCAAATTTGAGCTCATTCGGAGCTCGTTAGCCCTAAATTCGTTTAGAATTCGCGAGGCTAAATGTAATCATGTTGCGCCAAGGAGCTTCAGAATCTTCAATTCTCGAATCAAGATCACCTCCACTCTAAAGATCTTGAACCATGATGCCGATAGGTTGCTTGAATTCCCTCGCTCTCGCTCGAGTAATTGGACCAAGCGGATAGAACAACGAGTCCCTAACACCTCCTCCTCGATATGGTTCGATGTCCACATCATTCCCTTCGATGTGCAAAGGATTTGCCCTCAAATCATCACCTGCATCAAAAAGAGTCAAGTCAGTAACATTAAAAGTAGCACTAATGCCAAACTCACTTGGAAGATCAAGCTTGTAGGCATTGTCATTGACCCTCTCCAACACCATGAATGGTCCATCCCCGCGCGGTAATAACTTAGAACGTCGTTGCTCGGGAAAACGCTCCGTGCGCATATGAACCCAAACCCAAACCCAAACCCAATCGCCGAGTTCAAACACTACTTTCTTACGCCCTTTGTTGGCTTGCTTTGCATATTGCTCTATCTTGTGTTCAATATTCAGCCGTGTCTTTTCATGCAATGTCTTCACAAACTCGGCCTTCTTAGCACCATCTAAATCCACACGCTCTTCAACAGGCAAAGGAGTTAAATCTAACGGAGTTAATGGATTAAAACCAGACAACCTCAAATGGTGTGAATTTAGTAGCAGAATGCACACTCCTATTATATGCAAACTCAACATGCGGTAAACAATCTTCCCAAGACTTAATGTTCTTTTTAATGATAGCACGTAACAATGTCCCTAAAGCCCTATTAACTACTTCAGTTTGACCATCAGTTTGTGGATGACAAGTAATAGAGAATAAAAGTTATGTACCTAATTTCTTCCACAATGTCTTCCAAAAGTAGCTAAGAAATTTAGTATCTCGATCATAAACAATGGACCTAGACATGCCATGCAAACGCACAACCTCACGGAAGAACAAGTCAGCAACATGTGATGCATCATCGGATTTATGACATGGTATAAAATGAGCCATTTTTGAAAACCGATCTACAACCACATAAATAGAATCCTTACCATGCTTAGACCTAGGCAATCCTAACACAAAATCCATAGAAATATCAACCCAATGATGCGTCGGGATAGGCAAAGGCGTATACAAGCCATGTGGTTTAGTTGTAGACTTAGCTTGCTTACATGCAATGCATCTTTCACAAACACGTGTGACATCTCGCTTCATGTGTGGCCAATAAAAATGTTCATGCAGCACTTCATAAGTTTTATTGATTCCAAAATGCCCCATTAAACCACCACTATGCGCCTCTCGCACCAACAACTCTCGTAAAGAGTATCTAGGCAAACATAACTTGTTTTCACGAAAGAAATAGCCATCATGCCTGTAGAATTTTTCAAACGCAGATGCTCACAAGCTTCAAACACTCTTCCAAAGTCTTCATCATCAGTATATAACTCTTTGATATGCTCAAAACCTACGCACTTTGCCCCTAGAGTAGTTAGAATTGCGTACCTTCGAGAAAGTGCATCGGCTACCACATTTTCCTTACCTTTTTTATATTTGATCACATATGGAAAAGTCTCGATGAACTCCATCCATTTGGCATGTCTTTTGTTCAACTTTTGTTGTCCCCTCAAGTACTTTAATGTCTCGTGGTCGGTGTGAATCACAAATTCCTTTGGCCACAAGTAATGTTGCCAAGTCTCCAAAGCTCGCACCAAATCGTACATCTCCTTATCCTACGTTGGATAATTCAATGTTGCTCCGCTTAACTTCTCACTGAAATAAGCTATAGGACGTCCTCCTTGCATCAACACAGCTCCAATTCCTGTACCAGAAGTATCGCATTCTATTTCAAAAGTAGCACTGAAATTTGGTGAAGATAACAAAGGAGCATTAGTTGGCTTATCTTTCAACAGATTGAATGCTCTCTCTTGCTCTTCTCCCCACGTAAAACCCAAGTGCTTCTTGATGACCTCGGTTAAAGGTGCGGCGATGGTGCTGAAATCCTTTACAAATCTGCGATAGAAACTAGCTAAGCCATGAAAGCTGCGCACCTCTCCCACAGTCTTAGGTGTCGGCCATTCTTTGATCGCTTTCACCTTTTCTTCATCAACCTGTATTCCATCAGCTCCAACAACAAACCCTAGAAATACTAATTTGTTAGTCACAAAAGAGCACTTCTTCAGATTAGCATATAGTTGCTCGGCCCTTAAAACCTGTAAAACAGCTCGCACATGTTCAATATGGTCATCAAGGCTTCGACTATATATCAAAATATCATCAAAATAGACAACCACAAATCGACCAATAAAAACACGCAGAACATGATTCATAAGTCGCATGAAAGTACTATGTGCATTAGTTAAACCAAATGGCATGACTAACCACTCATACAACCCACACTTGGTCTTAAATGCAGTTTTCCATTCATCTTCTTCTTTCATTCTAATCTGATGATAACCACTTTTCAGATCAATTTTAGTAAATATGCAAGCTCCATGTAACTCATCTAACATGTCATCTAATCTCGGAATAGGATGTCGATACTTTACCGTAATATTATTGATTGCTCGGCAATCGACACACATTCGCCAAGACCCATCCTTCTTCGGTACTAACAAAACAGGAACAACGCACGGGCTAAGACTTTCTTGCACATATCCGCGTTCCAATAATTCACTAACTTGCCGCTGAAGTTCCTTTTTCTCCTCAGGGTTACTTCGATATGCGGGTTGATTAGGTAATGGCGCATTAGGTATCAAGTCGATTTGATGCTCTATGCCTCGAATCGGTGGTAAACCTCTAGGAACCTCATCAGGAAAGACATCTTCAAATTCATGTAATAAAGACACAACAGAACTAGGCAAACTCGAGTTAAGATTGTTAGTAGTAAACAATGCCTCCTTGTACAAAAAGTACAAGTATCGGTCGGTCCAGAACCAAAGCTCTCCTCACTTCGTTCGATTTTGCATAGAAATTTTTTTCTCTCTTTTCTTTCCTCTCTTCTTTTCCCTCGGCTTTTACCACTTTGTTTTTCTCAGCTTCTCCTTTTCCTTGCGTCTCAAACTCTCCACGCAAGCTCTCAGTTTTCTCACTTTTTCTCTCTTTCTCAGCCTCACGTTGTAGTTTCAATTGATCTTCATACACCTCAGTAGGTGTCATTGGCACCAAAGTATAAGTCTTCTGATTCATCACCAATGAATATCGGTTAGTGTATCCATCATGATGTACCCTCCGATCATACTGCCATAGTCTACCAAGTAAAAGATGTCCCGCTTGCATAGGTACAACATCACACATTACCTCATCTTTATATCGCCCTATCTCAAATAGAACTAGGACTTGCTTCGAAACTTTCACTTCACCACTATCATTCAACCACTGAAGTCTATATGGTCTAGGGTGCTTTGTAGTTTTCAATCACAGTTTCTCCATCATAGTACAACTTGCCACATTTGTACAACTACCTCCATCAACAATTAAACTACAAATCTCACCATTCACCAAGCATCTTGTATGGAACAAGTTATCACGTTGCGGGTGATGCTCCTCCTCCTTGAGTTACACGCTAAGAGAACATCTAACCACCATCAATTCACCCTGGACTGGCATCTCGACGTCGTTACAGTCCTCCAATGGTGGCATGACATCATCCTCTTCCTCCTTGTCACTTTCAGATTGAATATCTCCAGGTCCAGTCATTATCATCACCCTCCTATTATGGCATTGATTCGTCATATGACCCCTATCTAAACACTTGAAACATTTAATTTCACGAGTTCTAGTGTTAGGATTTTCAGTTTTACCTGAAATTGGATTCGAACCAACTCTGCCATCTTTCTCCTTCTCCCTTGAAGTTTCAACCTTGGTGTTGTTTCCCTTCTAGTTCGGCTTCTCGTCTCTCTTCCAATTGGGTTTTAAATTCGAGCTTGAACCTCCACCACTCCTGTAATTTCGGTCCAACTTCAATTGCCTCTCTACTTTGATAGCTTTGTCCACCAATTCTTCCAACTCGACATAATGTTGCAGCTCTACCGCTCTTGCTATATCTCGGCTCAAACCACATAAGAATCGTGACATAGAAGCTTCGCGGTCCTCTACCACATTAGCACGGATCATTGCAATCTCCATCTCTTTATGGTACTCTTCCATGCTCTTGTTACCTTGTGTGAGATTTTGCAGTTTATGGAACAAGTCTCTGTGGTAATGACTTGGTATGAAGCGCTTCCTCATCACCGCTTTCATCTCATCCCACGTTTCTACCGATCTCTCACCATTGCGTCTCCTGCTATTCATAAGTTGATCCCACTAAATTATAGCATAATCAGTGAATTCAACATCTGTAATTTTTACCTTCTTAATCTCCGAATATCGCTGGCAGTCAAATACCATCTCCATTCGTTTCTCCCATTCTAGGTATGCATCAGGATCATTCTTTCCTTGGAAAGATGGAATCTTCATCTTGATATTGCTAAGCTCATCATCTTCTCGATGTCTGAACTCTCGGCATCTGTTTCTCCTCTCAAACCTGCCATCTCGGTCATCTTCTGTATCGGACACATATTCATCGTCAAATTGCCGCTGCCATCTGGGTTGCGCCCTAGGCTCATCTCGCTGATTTTGTGGCCTCCCTCGTGGTGGCTCTCGATCACCATCAAGCCTCGTCTCACATCTCACAACTCGGTTGCTAAGTACTTCAAGTTGTAAGCTCAACTGCTGGATGCCTACTAAAATTGCATTATCCCTTGGATTGGTGCCATCCTCCTTTTGATTTACACTTTCTTGGTCTGCCATGATTTTTTTTAAAACTAAACCTGCAAGATAACGTTAGAAATAAAAGAAATCTCACCACACTCCCTCACGTGTTTCGCTCAAGGTGTTTGTCACTCCCCTCATGTTTAACTCAATCTCGGCTTTTTCTTCCCTCAATTAAACTCACACACTCTTGCCTTTTTCCTCTCGTCTCTATCTTTCAAGCTCTTTATCAGACTAGAATTCCATTCTCACAAGCTTCTCATAACAGTCGACTAAACCACCAAGCAAGATCAATTCAGCAATATACTGCTCAATTCAGCAATTCAATAACTTTTGCTATATTTGAATACAGGTTCAATGTTTGCTATTATTTTTTTTCTATTCGGTCCAGCTAACAATAATAATAATAAAAAGAAACGAGTCGTCCTCTTGATTTTTTTTCGGCCTTTTTTTCAATTTTTTTATCTATTTTTTTTTCACCGATACTCTTTTTTTTTTACTGAATTTTTTTTGTCGATTTTTTTTTACGAACTCAATACAATTAAAACAACTAGGACCGAAAATCCTAAGTCAAAATTGAAATCGCAACAAGAACAATTCAGAATCCTAATTTGATTAGTAACAGATCCTCAATTCTATAAACCCTAATTCTATAAACCCTAGATTGCTGAATTAAAATCAGTAAAAGTATGATAACTAGACCTTATAGAACCAGCTCTGATACCAGATAATGTGAATCGCTATGAAAACTGATCGTTCTACGAAGATCCAAGGGTTGCGAATTGCTAACCTTGACCCCCAATCGAACCTGTGATTGGTAACCTCGGTATGAGCGTGACCTGTTGACGAACCAGTGTCAACCAATCCACGCTATAGACGTCACGAACAAGAAAATTAGCGATCTTGCTCGATAAGTCGATCGATCGCCACAAGGAAACCTTGATAAGATCTAGTCCTCAAGAGAACTCGAAGAAGAGGAAGACTCTCTTTATAAAATTCTGAATTAATGTTATGTTTTCATAAACTCATAAGCACCCTTATATTTGGTGCTAACCCTAAAAGGAAAAAATTACAAAAATACCCTTAATTAATAAAAATTCGCCTAAAAATAGAAAAAGGCCTAAAAGTCCATCTAAATGATGTCGAATGGCTGAAATTCATCGCGATTCATGGTCAAAGTCCTTGAGTATTGATCAGGACGACGTTTCTCTTCAGCTGACCAAATTTGAGCTCATTCGGAGCTCGTTAGCCCTAAATCCGTTCAGAATTCGCGAGGCTAAATGTAATCATGTTGCGCCAAGGAGCTTCAGAATCTTCAATTCTCGAATTAAGATCACCTCCACTCCAAAGATCTTAAACCATGATGCCGATAGGTTGCTTGAATTCCCTCGCTCTCGCTCGAGTAATTAGACCAAGCGAATAGAACAACGAGTCCCTAGCATCTTCTCCTCGATATGATTCGATGTCCACATCACGGTGTCCCGAAGATATTGAGAGACATAATATGGCTATACAAGAAGATCGAGTTTACATATTCCTTGATGGACTGGATGACCGTCTTGATAAGGTCAGAGCGGATGTCTTGCAGATGCAATCGTTTCCTACGGTGGAACAAGCCTATGCACGTGTTCGACGGGAAGACACGAGACAGACTGTGATGCTAACAAACAATGACATTGTTCATGGTTTGGCAGTTATGATATCCCGAGGAAATTGGGCGAACAAAGCATATCAAGACTCTCCGCTGCATGTAACTAAGCTTGGAAGTGCACAGGAAGGAGGAAGGCCTAGCTTAGCATCACGCTAGAAAACTTCTCCGGGAGGAGGTTGCTCAAACTGTGGCAATTCGAAACATACCAGGGAGACATGCTTTAAACTTCACGGATATCCAGATTGGTGGAAAGAGTTGAAGGCTCGAAAGCACGCAGAAGGGAAAGGAAAAGCTTCTGTAGTAACCGCAGCGTCTCCGTAATCTCACACGGATCCACATAATGTGATGCTGGAAGGTAACCATGGGATTGCTTTGGCAAGTTGCACTCGGGCCAATCTAATGACTTTATTCGTACATCAGAGCCAAGACGTAATAGTATCTCAAATGCTAATGGATTCACCTATCCGGTGACTGGAGCTGGAGTTGTTGCATTTTCCCCTGCATTTTCTCTTCCTAACACGTTGCTTGTCCCTTCATTATCGACGAAATTAATTTCGATTGGACAAGTTACTGAGGATCTGAATTGCGTTGTTATAATGTATCCCCACTTTTGTTTATTTCAGGATATTCTCACGAAGGAGATAGTTGGGCGCGGTACTAAAAGAGGGGGGCTGTATTACATGGATGACTTCAGTTCCGGAAGTGCAAATAATGCTCGAAGCACATCCATCAGTAGAGAGAAACAGATATGGCTTTGGCATCGACAGTTGGGACATCCGTCATTTGGTTATTTGAAGCGGTTACTTCCTAATCTTTTTACAAATGTGAAGGATTCAGACTTACAATATCAGACTTGCATATTGGCTAAGAGTCAAAGAGTTCATTTTCCTATAAGTTTGCGTAAAAGTGAAGTTCCTTTCTCTTTGATACATTCAGATGTTTGTGGTACATCTCCTATTACTGTTGTTTCGGGATTTAGGTGGTTTGCGATATTTGTTGACGATTGTACTAGGATGACATAGCTTTACTTGATGAAGAACAAGAATGAGGTAGCCAAAATATTTAGAAATTTTCATACTATGTTACATACCCAATTTAGTGGTAAGATCCAGGTTTTAAGGAGTGATAATGGTGGAGAGTATATGAATGAACATCTCAATGAATACTTTCAACAACATGGTATGACCCATGAGTCATCTTGCCCATAATCTCCTCAGCAGAATGGTGTTGCGGAGAGAAAGAATAGACATATCCTTGAGACAACTCGAGCTTTGTTGATTGAGAGTCATGTGCCTCAAAGATTTTGGGAAGATGTTGTGACTACAGCTGTCCATCTCCTCAATCGGATGCCTTCTAAAGTGTTAAATTTCGAGACACCACTGCAGACCTTATCTGCATATGTTCCTTTACCGTCTGTCCTAACCATTCCTCCTCGAGTGTTTGGGTGTGTTGCATTTGTTCACATCCCAAAGAATCAACGAACGAAACTTGATCCTTGTGCAATGCTTGTCTATTCTTGGGATATGGTATACACCAAAAGGGTTATCGCTGTTATTACCCCTCTATCCGGCGAACCTTTGTGACTATGGATGTTTCTTTTGTTGAGGATGAATCATTTTATCAAGCTCCTAACTCGTCCTTTCAAGGGGAGACACAAATAGAAATGACGAATTGGTGGGAGTTTTCTGGTATTATGTTCTCCGTAGAAGTAGAGAATATATCATCTAAGGGGGGTATCGTCTAAAGGGGAGCGAACATCTGAGGCATCGTCTGAGAAGACATCATCTGAAGAGGTATCGTCCGAGAAGACATCATATAAAGGAGCATCGTCTGAGAAGACATCATCTGAAGGGGCATCGTCTGATAAGGAAACATCTGAGGGGGTTGTTGACACCTGATTTTTGATCAGTCTTTCATAGTTTATTTTTAAAAAATTCATAAAAAATATATAAAAAGTTAAAAAAATTAAAAAATCATCTTTGGTAGCCTTGACCAAGCTAAAGGAACCATTTTTGATAAAAAAAAATAATTTTTCATATTTTTAAATATTTTTTAATATTTTCCAAAAATAGAAAAATACATGAAAAATGAAGAAAAATAGCGTTCGATGTCGTAAAAATATAGAAAAATAGTCAATATTTTTATTTTAATTTCTTTTACATTTTGAACTCATAAATAGTCAAAATTTAAGTTCAATTGCATGTGTTTCTTCACGACGCATAGAGTTGAATTTGGCAAAAAAATGTCATTCGAGTATTTTAATTTGTAAATTTCTACATCTTTTTTAGTCTTGACGTCCAATTAGATCGACCACCATCTACAATAAATGCCCATTGCTGAATATTTTCGTTTTTGTTTCACATGATTTCATGGTGTAAAACGCCGAGTGGATCCCCAAATATAATCGGGTCGGCATGAGCTCGATAGCTCGTCCAAGACCAAACCAGGGCACGGCGAACCCCATGTGAGTACTCTCGAACTCCTTCGATGCTTCCTAATGCTTTTCTTAGGTTAGATCGTGTGTAGAATGGCTAGGACAGCTAAATCATTCTTGAGCTGTGATTGATAAATAGGACATTACTAGGAATGCCATGTGATTTATTTGCATATCTAGATTCCTTGAGTTGGGCATTTTATTACTGATTGTGATTGCTAGGATAATCACTCTTATCTACATGAATTTCTAGATTTAGGGTTCATACCTTACTCATCCGCATGAATCTCAGGCTAGAAAATTTAGTCAACTTAGGTACCGAAAGGGCGTCAACTCTGACAGTTGGTGTAACTAAGTCCCCGAAACCATTTCTCTGGTTCTCGCAGAATTGAATAGAAACTCCCAACTATTCGATTGGGTGGTCCAATCATACCCTAAAAAAATGATTGGTGGCGACTCCATGGCATGCACACTTAGCACATGTCACTAGACCACACTGAAAGTCGATCACGCATACCTCCGTTGCGATTTGGGTAATGGGCCTTGGGAGAGGCCCGCGTCCGACCAGACAGGACGGCCCATTAGCCCTCGAGAGCCCGACAACCTCAAGAGGGTCGCGACAGACTGGCGACTCCACTGGGGAATGGTTCTTAACCATTTAGTGGACTTGAGCCGATTAAAAAGTTGATTGATTCTTCTAACCTAATTTTATGCAGATGCTCTCGAAAGTGAGGTGTATATGCTAACGAATGTGTTAGATGTTTTTGTAGACGGGAGAAATAAGGGGTGAAGTGCTTGTTAACTTTGTTTTATGCAGGCAAGAGTTTTGGATGTATGATTGTGTGGATGTTTATATTGAAGCGGTGATTGTTAAATAAAATGCATGTCTTTTGCTTTAGCACGACACAATGAATACACACAATTGCGCCTAAAACCCCAGGCGCCCTCTTTAGGAACACAATAGAAGGAATTGAAAATGGAATCTCCGTGAGGAAAAACATGGGGTAATCCACTTTTCAATTCCGCTCACTTCGAACTATGGATTGAGTCCCAATGCAACGATAGTTGTGCAATGGAATCGGCTCTTCCCAGAATTCGAGGTGAGAACCTTGGCTTTAGGTACCAAGCCCTATCTTTTGATTTTTAGGAGTTTTCCCTCACTTGTCTCATGCGTTTGTCTATGGAAGGTTAGTATACCTAACACTGCTAAAAATACAGAGAAGCTTGATTTTCTCTTAAGTTTGGTTGGTAAGACTTTTCTATCCCTCGAACTTGTTACAGCTCTTAATCATTATATTCATTGCATAATTCCAGTGATTGGATTAAATGCTATTTTGAGGATAGATAGGTGTGTTTTCCTCCCAATGTTCTTGATGGAAGATGAAGATGGTGTCATCCCATTACGAGCGCCAAGTGGACAAGAAGAGCCTGCTATGGACATCATTGAGGTATCATCTAATGAAGATGACGATTTGGAATAGGTGATCCTGAAGTCACGTCTCAAAGATCGAAACTGGGGCATCTCTAAGTATTAAGATCACATTCCTTTGTTTTAATTTTCATTTCTGGCCTTCTTGTATAGGATTTATTTTGCTGAGATCCTCTCTATCTGATCCCTTATATTGATTGTATTAGGGATCTATTTGTGTTTATATACATTCAGATTGAAATTTGTTGTATTTCTATTGACTTGTCATTGGAATGTGATAGTGGCATTTCTTCTAATCACTCGAATACTCCAAAATCAATTTTATAATTCCTTTGGATGAAATTGAAATTGGAAGTCTTATACAACCTTTTGGCCGTATAGGGCAATACAATCCCAATTTCGCCAGAAGGAACTATAAACTTGAATTGGTTCATGCATGTTTTGCATCATTGGTAATCCACAATAATTGATCAAGAGTATTCGTGTTTTTCAAATTTAATGAAAAGATAGATATCCAAATTACTCTCGTTCTTAGCAAACGGCTTTAATTTGGATACCGTATCTTCAATTGAATTTAAAACACATCGTAATTGTGTACTTTTGAACATTCCATTGATTTTCTTGGAATTGATCAAAGGCGATTATCGTGAATTACATTCCTTTCAATGATATGCTTTCCTTTGAGGAATATTGATAAAAGCTTTTGCACAAGTCCAAAACCCTTGTAAAAGCTCTTATCCCTATTAATCACAAGTAAGCATAAAATTGAAAGGATTTATGCTTTATTTTTCAAATTCTTTCTTCTGATTCTGCCTTTTCATTTGAAACAGGTTAAAAACAAGTAGAGAAGAGAAGTCTTTTTGTGGATAATCGCGGTGTGAGGTTCCTTTATCCGATCATAAGCAAGATTAAAAAATCAAGATGTACACGCTCGAATCATCAATGTCAAAGCGCAGCTTGCCTAGGTTGAGAGTGGTCAGGTGTTCGAGAAAGTCAGCCATACAGAAGTTGAGACACACACATTAGAGCTTTCATTCATTTCGCTCAATCGAGGGACCTTAAAAGCAGACCATACAAATCATCGGGGTGGAAACATAAAACCGCAATGAGCCCTAATTAGCATCACAAAGGAACCAAGTTGGCCCTCCATATTATTGATGCTTTGCTTATACTCACCACCTCGAGACTCGAGATCTGCAAGCTTAAGAAGAAGGCGTTTACATTCCCCTTTAAGCTCGGCAACCTTGGTCCCGTGATCTTCGACGGCTATTTCCAGGTCCCGAACTAGTCCTCTCCCATGGGCTATATCCGCGGTAATGCTGTCAAGCCTTTCTTCCTGCCACTCACATTGAAACTTCAACACGACATTACGACGGTCGTGCTCATAGGTGGTCAGGGATAAGGCCAAGCGCTCCACCAAATTTCCCCTCTCGCGAAGCAACATCGAGACTCGCTTGTTGGCGAACTCAACAGCCTTTCTGTGACTATCGGCCACAAGGTTGGCCAACACCAAGCAGTTGGACCGATCCTCATAGCGAGCTCGCAAAACGTGAGCCACGGTAGCTTTTCGATGAGCGACACGGTAAGTCTCTAAAAAGTTTATAAAGAGGGTTGGGAAGATTCTATATTCCCTCTCTAAATTAGTGCCCTCGATGGAGGTGGTGTCTATTTCCACGAGCAAAATGCGGATTTCATCTTCAGTTTCTGGGTGATCGGCTATATGAGCATAGCCTCGACCGAGGAGGTTATAGAGTTTTTCCCACTGGGCCAAAATTTCGGCCGAGAAAGCGCAAATAGGAGAGGAGGTCATTTTCGTTGGAGTGAGGGAGAAGAAGATGAGTGTGGTAGAGTGATTAAAATAAGAAAAGGCAATTATGTAAGAGTGTTAATCTTCTCTGCATTAACTCCTCCTTTTATAGCAACTCGAGAATGAAGAAAGGCACAGCAATAATGCTCGTGGAGCCAAGTTAATTGGGTAAAGCAGTGGTGGCTCTTTCGGTGAACCATCAGATCTGTCCCAGTCCGCGATTTCAGGCTTGATAAACCTAAAAAAGTTGTAAAAAGATATGTCGGTGTCACCATATTAAAATTGAGCGGGAGTTAAGCGCAACTATCGAAAAAAGTTGCGAAAGGATTTGGCGGTCCCATCATATTAAAAAACTGAGCAGGAGGCGAGCGTTGTTCCACCTTTTTGAAAATAAGTGGGAGACAGACATGGATATCGAGAAAAGGAAATCGATTTGGTGTCCCTCCACGTTGAAAAGAAGAAAGAAGACGACAAAGCGGGAAATACGAAATCTTGGGAGCAACGCTTGCTTGACGATCTTCATCCATGTTTAAAGAACGTTTCATGGGCATACAGAACCACTCAAAAGAAAATTTAGAGAGAGAGCATACATGAGAGAGTAGAGAACCCTGAGTGAGCAAAAATTGATCGAACATTTTTCGATCCAACATGTTTGAGGGTTACCATCAGTTGCTAGAGGCGACTGATCCAAAAATATCAGAAAATGAACTACTGAGAGATCTCGAAGATTCCAGGATGGCGTCTGGTACCAGAACCACAGAACCCAACCCTTTCGGCAACGAAGTTCAGGATCTCAACAGCGACGACAACAGCAGCAGCGATGGTCAATCTCGGAAAAGGAAACTTCGCCAGTGCCACACTCAGAATGAAATCCAAGAGCTTGAAGCTTTCTTTAGTGAATGCCCTCTCCCGAACATGAAACAAAGAAATGAATTGGGCCAGAAGCTAGGGATGAAACCTTTGAGGGTCAAGTTTTGGTTTCAAAATAAGCGAGCCAAATTGAGGGCTCAACACAGACGTCAAGAACTTGCGATTCTAAAGGAGGAAAACGAAAAGCTTCGAGCGGAGAACATGAGGTATAAGAAAGCTCCCAGCACTATCGCTTGCCTTAATTGCGGTGGCCTTATCACTCTCGGCGAAATGTTCCTTGATAAGCCTTATATGAGGATTGAAAATGCTCATTCACCACCCCACTCCCTCGAACCATCTTCGATACAATCGGATTTTGTTGGAGATATGCATGAACAAATCAATTCTACGAAGTCAATATCGATGCCTTCTAAAGGATGTGATATGCGTCACCATGATTGGAGTTTCCTTAACGATGAGCTTACTATCACGACCGACCAATCCAAAGCTGATGAATTCCCTCCACAACAATTTCCGGCTCGATCAAATTCTACTGGAAATAGGCCAGAGAGCAATAGCCAAGTTGTCAACACTGTTCCGGGTCGCAAGAAGACGAGGGTCAATTGGTCCCCCGAGCTTCATCTCAAGTTCCTTAGTGCGGTTCAGCAACTAGGGATCAACTCAGCATATCCAACGCGCATACTTGAGATCATGAACATACCAGGACTCACTAAAGATGGAGTCGCGAGTCACCTCAAGAGCTACAGAAGGGCGCTAAGACAGCGCCACACAGCACTGAACCTGAAAGAACTCAACTTGTGCCTAAACACTAGGCATGGCTATAACTATAATTCCCCTGAAGTAAGAAATACCCTGCCGAATCTAGGCACCGACCAAGCTGGTAGCAGCACCATCGACTACTTGGGCGCTAATCAGAATATTCCCCCGAATCATCTCAGCACCCCTCAAGAGTATATGCCACAAGTGTAGCAGGTACGAACTCCTTGGTTTGAGCAGCAACTTTTCGCTAGTGCTCTTCCTATCCCCGATCAACATATTGCGCCTAGTGTTCAAAGATCTGCCCGGCTTGGGCATATGATTTCGGAAGATCAAGCGGGCGGATGCTTTGAGGATTTTTGTTTCTCCCATTCCCAAATGGAATGTGCTTTTGATAGTGAACCGATCAATCATCCTCTTATAATCTCGAGCAACGACGAAGGTTCTAGCTCGAAGAATCAGATCGCTCACAACAGAAACAGGAATCCTTCAACGCCAAGCGATGATGGTCAACCCGAATATCAGTTGCTCGAAGAATCAAAAGATTTCCTTGATGAGGAGCTCCATATCTGGATCGATCAGTTTAAAACTGATGGACTTATGAAGTTATGATCCAAAATGACGATTATATGTCTGATTCATGGTGTAGCTGGCTGATCACCGAGAATCCTCAAGGGAACTAGGCACATGTGAATGGATGTATCATTAATCTTTCTGTCATAAAGTCTTCCATGCAAGATAATCTTCCTTAATGCCTAGAGTTAATCTGGGGCAGCGATCAGTACTACCTGCGAGCATCATCATGCTTGAGTACGACAATCCCTTGTTAGATTAGAGTCGAGGCGAATCAATTGAACGCCACGAAGAAAAACATTTAAAGGCTTCACATAGGAAAATGCGAGCAAAAGCCCGAGCGAGCTCAAAGACGGTTAGCTCTGTATCGTTCTAAGGGACCTTTAGTCGTTATGAACTCTAAATTGAGCTTGTTTCATTCTCGATGGGGGTCGCTAACTGCTTCAAGAATTTTATAACAAAAAACGAACCAGTTAGGGACGCCAATAGTGCTTTGTCCTGGTAGTCAGTGAACTGGAAGTGGTACGAAACGTCAGGAGTTCGATCTCAGGATTGAAAAATCATTTTATCAGTTTGTCTATCACCCGATGAAGTTCAAAGAGATTCGACGCAGATGACTATAGAACTTGGGGCAATTCGAAAATCATCGATTCATTTTCATCAAGCGGCGAAGTTGGTATTGTAAAATGTGAAGCACGCAAATGACAAATCCGAAGCAGAAGGAGATGAATCATGATTCGCTTATCCAAGGTCGGGATTTCAACCTTCGACTAAAGCCAAATCTAGGATGAGTTTTTGATCTTGCCCACTCGACAAAACCCATCTCCACTGAAAATGGGGGCAAACCATTCCTACATCTGGAAAGCATGTCGAAGCCGAAGACATCAAATTCATCGTTTGATCCGTGGGGCAAGTCCCCGAAGCAATAGTTATCATCCGCAGAGCGTAATGGAATCCATCCTTTCAATGTAAAACACATTTGGCCGCGGAGCCACCCATTTGGTAAAAAGAACGTATCGTTCCTAAATGATTTTCAATCAGATGCGGGGATAATGTTCTCTTATTTTCCTCTCAGGTGATGAACAGAGATGAGGCACCCAAGAAGCCATGCATTCAAATAACAAAACAGTGCATGAAACACGCCCAAAAAGATGAATGAATCTCCTCCGACGTAAATCCTCGAGGTGGATTCGTTGCCCAACCAGACGAAGAAATCATGGCCACAAGCTTGAGGGCCGGCTTCTACAATCCGCACATTGGCATGCAGAATGGAATTCAAATCAAGAGTAAAGTAGTATCGTCCCAATTTGTTTTGAATTTGGAAACCCAAAATAATGCTTAATATTTATCCTTGGCAGGAGCTCGCCATCAGGGCACACATGTAAGTTTCATTTTTCTCCAAAAACCAAGAAGTCGAAAGAACTTTAGAACACCCAACAATCTTGTGTTACTATGTGAAGTGCAGATTTTCACAACCCTTGTACACTCGTTGGAGCATATGACCAAGGGTAAGATGTATCGTTCCAATTTTTGTAAAGTTTTAGAATATACAATGACATATCCCTTTTATATCTCCAGGATCTCCAGCCTCGATGGGCAGGTAAGTATCCCTTTTCCCAATTCATTGGAGATTAAAAACTTTCAGAATTAATTCGATTCTCACATCTAAAAAGACATAGAATTCTTACTTCATTGACATTCATGTTTTAAAACATGAGATTGTCTGAACATGAATTACACATGTATGGTGCATCATAAAATCCCTTTGAAGGATAAATCTTGATGAAATGAAATGAATTTTTCCAATAAGAGTCGTTTGAACTGTTCAAAAGGGTATTTTCTCATAAGAGAAGCGAGCCTAATCCAAACACGTCCCATACACACTTGAGAGATGAGGAGATTGGAAATGATAGCGAAACCTTAACCTATGGATATAAGGGTCATTCGCAACGATTACATGGATCGAGATGACAGAGGCATTTATTTCTTCATTCCAAACACTACAGATGCCCATTGAGAACCCCATTGAACGGCGATTTTCATTCTCAACCCTGTCAAGAACCACCCCACATTGGGGCAAATGAAGGTTAGTCCAACAGTATCAGAAAGTAAACGGTTAGAAATTTTCTTGCTCGGACTAACATAAATCTTTGTGTGTTGTTTATATGATAATCCAAGTGTCATAGGATGACGAGAATGATTCATTTCTCTATCCTACACACTGTTATCCTTTGCACAACCAAGTTGAGCCAGCAAATTCATTTCATCAACCTATTGGTGATCATTGCATATTCCAAAGCAAAGGCAACATCACTCTAGGAATGGAAGCGTGCCAAAGTTTAAGTTGCATATCTAGCATGATTGCCGAAAATCCTAACTCCAAAAGAAAAGAAAAACACGGGATTAAAAAAAGGGGGAAAAGAAAAATCCCTAGACATCAAGAAAAAGCAAAGTGCCTGGTAAAAAGCAAGGCTGATGTCTATTCAAAATATCCCCAGTAAAGTCTAGAGAGACGATGAAAAGACCCTGCAAAGGAGTTAGATCAAGATGACTACTCTCCAAATGTTGTCGTTCTCAAATTGCAAACACACAAACAGACGGTCTCTTAATGTAACAAGAGACGCTTTTAAACATCCTTGTGCGCTCTAAAAGAGGAGTGTACACTTCAAGAAATGGAGATGTTCTTCGAAGGACATGTGGCAAATTTGCAATGATCACCAATGTCAAACCCTTCACAATTTCTGGGCAAAAAATAAGCCTTTTTCGGTCCCCAATCCTTCCAATGTTACAACCCTGAAGTAGTCTTATCTGACTAAGACACTTGGGTTAATGTATAACTTAGCTCAAAGAAGTACGAGCAAGACTATTTCTTTCTCATTTTGCAGGGTTCTTGACTTGTAAACCCGGATCAGATAGTGAAAAATTTCGTTCAACGGCCTTGACTCAAAAGTGAGTCCCCCTTGGAAACCGATATCCAAGCCTAACACTACGGTCCCGTGAAAGACCTCCTGATCGGTCGAAATGTATGCGTTGCGAATGATCCTGAAACCCAGGCACAGGTCGGTAGGAAATTGAGCACTTTCCCTATTAAAGATCATTATCACAGAGCAGTGAGGAGCCTTCTTGGGTGAGAAATACTCCAATGGATGTTTTGAGCAAACTCTTTTTGAAATTTTCAAATTGTTTGATCTAGAGTTTCCGTGCAAGGAATTTATGATCACATCTGTATATGGCAGGAATGTTTTGGATAACCTCCAACAATCAAAATGCACATTTCATGACTAAAACTTAAGTCGTAGAATTTTGTCAGTTAGACAATTATTGTCTTCCCAAAGATTACTAATATCTTCTTGGCGAGGAAAATTTTTTCAGGTCTAAGCTTTCTGCAGGACTTTTGGCCACCCCAAAGACTGGGTGCGTCATCCTTAGGTGAAGCCTTTTAGTAGGCAAATCTTTTCTAAGACCGATCCACAGAATGATCGAGTCTCCGACTAGCCCCGAAGAGCGTACTAGCCCCGAAGAGCGGGTACGTCATCCTTTGATTCATATCAATTTGGAATCTCATAAATGGTAGAAACCACCTGAAGGGTCAACTCAATGGTAGAAACCGCCTGAAGGGTCAATCAATGGTAGAAACCGCCTGAAGGGTCAACACAATGGTAGAAACCGCCTGAAGGGTCAATGTATGGTAGAAACCGCCTGAAGGGTCAACCAATGGTAGAAACCGCCTGAAGGGTCAAAACAATGGTAGAAACCGCCTGAAGGGTCAATGTATGGTAGAAACCGCCTGAAGGGTCAACCAATGGTAGAAACCGCCTGAAGGGTCAACTCAATGGTAGAAACCGCATGAAGGGTCAATGAATGGTAGAAACCGCCTGAAGGGTCAAAGGACTGGTAGAGACCGCCTGAAGGATCAACCCAATGGTCCGATCCACCATACGGATCAAAACCTTGATGAATCCCGAACGCGGGAGGAGTCGTTTTCCCTAATAAGCCTTACATTAGGCAAGCCATTTCTAGTTTAGTCCACCACACGGATCAAAACCCTTGGCAAATTCCCAAATGTGGGATGCGTCTTCCTTAGGTTCCTATCAGTTAGGAATCCCATTATGGTTTGACCTACCATACAGGTCAGAGCTTAACATCCCCAGGACACTCCGATGACAAGTCCTTAGGAATCTACTTGAACCCATCAGACACAGCAAATGCCGCAAGCATTCGGCAGGTAAGGGGCAGGGAAGTCTATCTACTCCTTAACTTTCTTACATCATATCAGGGAATTGAATGAGCACATCTCTTTTTAAGGAAAATCACACATTGATGGGCATGAAAATTGGATGTCATGATTTCTTTTCTTTTCCCAGTCGAGTTGATCGGAACACAGGTGTCACCTTGTCTTTGAGAGAAACCTCTGACGAAATTCCTCTCAAAGAGGGGCAGCTGTTGACACCTGATTTTTGATCAGTCTTTCATAGTTTATTTTTAAAAAATTCATAAAAAATATATAAAAAGTTAAAAAAATTAAAAAATCATCTTTGGTAGCCTTGACCAAGCTAAAGGAACCATTTTTGATAAAAAAAAATAATTTTTCATATTTTTAAATATTTTTTAATATTTTCCAAAAATAGAAAAATACATGAAAAATGAAGAAAAATAGCGTTCGATGTCGTAAAAATATAGAAAAATAGTCAATATTTTTATTTTAATTTCTTTTACATTTTGAACTCATAAATAGTCAAAATTTAAGTTCAATTGCATGTGTTTCTTCACGACGCATAGAGTTGAATTTGGCAAAAAAATGTCATTCGAGTATTTTAATTTGTAAATTTCTACATCTTTTTTAGTCTTGACGTCCAATTAGATCGACCACCATCTACAATAAATGCCCATTGCTGAATATTTTCGTTTTTGTTTCACATGATTTCATGGTGTAAAACGCCGAGTGGATCCCCAAATATAATCGGGTCGGCATGAGCTCGATAGCTCGTCCAAGACCAAACCAGGGCACGGCGAACCCCATGTGAGTACTCTCGAACTCCTTCGATGCTTCCTAATGCTTTTCTTAGGTTAGATCGTGTGTAGAATGGCTAGGACAGCTAAATCATTCTTGAGCTGTGATTGATAAATAGGACATTACTAGGAATGCCATGTGATTTATTTGCATATCTAGATTCCTTGAGTTGGGCATTTTATTACTGATTGTGATTGCTAGGATAATCACTCTTATCTACATGAATTTCTAGATTTAGGGTTCATACCTTACTCATCCGCATGAATCTCAGGCTAGAAAATTTAGTCAACTTAGGTACCGAAAGGGCGTCAACTCTGACAGTTGGTGTAACTAAGTCCCCGAAACCATTTCTCTGGTTCTCGCAGAATTGAATAGAAACTCCCAACTATTCGATTGGGTGGTCCAATCATACCCTAAAAAAATGATTGGTGGCGACTCCATGGCATGCACACTTAGCACATGTCACTAGACCACACTGAAAGTCGATCACGCATACCTCCGTTGCGATTTGGGTAATGGGCCTTGGGAGAGGCCCGCGTCCGACCAGACAGGACGGCCCATTAGCCCTCGAGAGCCCGACAACCTCAAGAGGGTCGCGACAGGGGTATCTCTGATGCTGTGCAAATCCAATTTCTACATGAGCAAAATCATAAAGAACAGCTTCCCTCTTCTCCAGTACCAGACCCAACTCCTGAGAATATTCCTGAAGTAGCATCTCATATTCCTTCTTATGTCTTTGACGAACCTAATATTTTTGTGGGATATAAATTACCTGCTAGGCACAATCGAGGCAAGCCCCCAAATAGATATTCACCGGATGCTGAAGAAAAGAAATCTACATATTCCATTGTAAATTATGTGTCAACCAAAAGGTTGTCAAACGCATTAAAGGCATTCGTATCGAACGTTTCTGCAGTTCGTATTCCAGAAGGCATCCATGATGCTCTAAAGGATCCCAAATGGGTTCAAGCAATGGAGGAGGAGATTGAAACTTTGGAGAAAAATGAGACTTGGAAGCTGGTGAATTTGCCTGAGGAAAAGAAGACTGTGGGATGTAAGTGGATCTTTTCTATTAAGTATAAAGTGGATGAATCCATTGAAAGATACAAAGCAAGACTGGTGGCGAAGGGGTATACGCAAACTTATGGAATTGATTAGCATGAGACGTTTTCTCCTATTGCTATACTTAATACTGTGCGAGTCATGTTGTCTCTCGCAACTAATTTAGACTAGCCATTATACTAGTATGATGTCAAGAATGCATTTCTTCATGGTGATCTTAAAGGAGATATTTATATTGATGTTCCTCCAGGTTATAACTCATCCTTACAACCTAAGGCAATGTGTAAGTTAAAATGATCGTTGTATGGTCTGAAGCAGTCTCCACGAGCATGGTTTGGCCGGTTCACTTTAGCGATAAGGAGATATGGGTATTCGCAAAGTGACTCGGACCATACATTATTTCTAAAACGACATCAAGGGAAGGTAACAGTATTGATTATCTATGTTGATGATATGATTATTACTGGAGATGATCTGACAGAAATATCTAAGCTCCAAAAGAAACTTTCTGAGGAGTTTGAGATGAAAAATCTTGAGGGATTGAAATACTTCATAGGTATTGAAGTAACAAGGTCGACAAGGAGAATATTTCTCTCACAAAAGAAGTATGTGCTAGATTTATTGGCAGAGGTGGGACTGTTGGACTGCAAACTTGCAGACACACCAATTATTCAGAACCATAGACTTGGGGAGTATCCAGATCAAGTGCCAACGAACAAAGAAAGATATTAAAGGTTAGTTGGCAAACTAATTTATCTATCGCATACGCGTCCTGACATTACATATGCGGTGAGTGTCGTTAGCCAATTCATGCATGCCCCAAGTAAAGATCATATGAATGCAGTATTGCGTATACTTCGCTACTTGAAGTCTTCTCCAAGGCGAGGTCTGAGATTCTTGAAAGGGGATTGTTGACACCTGATTTTTGATCATTTATTATTGTGACTTTTATTCTTTAAAATAAATTAAAAATAACAAAAAAGGTCATAAAATCACAAAATCAACTTTGGAAGCCTTGGCTTAGCCCCAGGAACCAATTTTGAACAAAAAAATATTTTTCGTAATTTTTGATAATTTTTTTTTATTTAATTATTAAAAATACCCAAAAAATCATAAAAATATCATTCGTGGTCGGAAAAATACACAAAAATATTCAATAATTTTTTTTTAATTTTATCTTCAAGTGTGTCACTTTAAATCTCAAAAATTCGGCTCGGGTCACTATGTTCCTTCACGAACATAAACCCGAACCGAGCCTAAAAAAATCCTTTTCGAGTCTTTTAATTTTCAATTTTCACTTTTTATAAGCTATGGCATTGGATTCTAAAGTCTTGAAGTGCAATTGGGTCAATTTGCCCTCTAATTTGATCAATTTTAAACAAAAGGGCTTAATTGCATAAAAATCTTTCAATTTAGTCCCCGGTTTCAAAATTGTTGAAATTAAATTCCATACAGACGTACCCATTGAAATTAAACACATCTACCCTATGTTTTTCATCATGAGGAATCCATTGGTGGCCTCAATTTTGACTAATTCGGTCGTTTAGGCCCTCGATTAAGCGAAAATCATTTTCGGATCCTAGGGACAATTTGGGGTTTTCACTAAATTTCAATCAATTGATTCATGAAAATACCCATATTTGATAGAAAACATGTCAAGGAGTCCGATTTTGCCATCAATTTTATGAAAATGGGATGATTTAGGGCCCAATTTGGCAAAATTAGGTCAAACCGGGCCGGTCGGGTCAAGCCCGACCCGTACCGGTCCGACCGGGTCTGCAACAAAGTTGCAGACCCACGGCCGAAAGCGAAGCAGAGCAGGGGAAAGCGTGGGTGGAGCCGCGGCGTGAATTGTTTAAGAAAAGCGAAGAGCGAATGCGGGGGACAAAGGTAAGTGCTCAAGCGGCACGTTTTGAGGGGGACGAACGGAAAAAGGGTGGTCGGCCACGAGAAAAGGGAAGGAGGAGCTCGGTTTTGAGGGAGAGTTCGGCCGGGAGAGAAAAATATTTTCAGGGAAGTTTGGGCGAAGACCAACAGAAAACAGACAGCCCCGGACTCGCAGCGACACTCATAGGTCATCACCGGAGCTTGGTGGCCGTTGGTGAGCTTCAAAAAGGTCGGTTCTTCCTTTCCGACCGCCGTTTCAGTCACGCACCCAATGCGTTCGACGAAATGCTCGAGTGGGCTTGATATTTTTTAGTCTCGGCCGGGGTTCCCCGAGCCTTATTTTACGTGAATTTCGTCCCTAAACTTCTCTAGAACCATCCTTCCACCCGACTTACTCTCCGTTTTGCATTGAAACTGCGCCGGAAGCTATAGCCGGAGCTCGAACATGCTCGGACCGAGCCGGGAGCTCTCACCGGCGCAGCAACGGTCTTCGAGGTCTAAACAACCTCAGGTAAGCTTCCCTAACTTCATTGGATGCATTGTGATAGATTAAAATCGAGTTTAGATCAAAAAAAAATCTTTGCGAGTGAGCTCGCCAGCGCCGGTTCGGGGTTGGTCCATTTAGGGAGCTATCCGGCGTTGTTTCGGCCATGAAATGGTCGGTTTTTGATCTGGGTCTGGTGCATATTGATTTGGCATCAAAATATGCTAGATTCGGCGACGTTTCCACGTCGGTTTGGGCTCTCCGGCGCGGTTCCGACGAGGTTCGCCGGAATTTGGCACTATTCATCATCTTCTCCGGCGACCCTACGGCCGGTCAACGGTCAACGCTGACGTGGCATGCCACGTCAACAGCCACGTCAGCGTGGTGGGGCCGGGCCGTTCAAGAATAAAACCCAGATCCGACGGTGGATAACATGCCACGTGTCGCGATCTAGAATTTTTGGAAAATTAAAAGATTTTTCAAAATTAATAAATGATTTTCGAAAATAAAAATATTTTGATCTGACGGTTGATATCGTGCCAAGTGGCACTCTGAGGGTCGTCCGATCTAGTTGAAGATCGGACGCGCGCAACGAAGCCACGTGGCGCAGTGTGGATCGTCAGATCCGGGGATTTTCGGGTAATTATAGAAAATGAATAAAAAATCGAAAATTGATAAAAAAAAAAAATTAAAAAAAAATGGCGAAACGGCGTCGTTTCTTCGAGGCCGGTTTCGGCCGTGGGGTTGGGCAGGGCGCCCGGGAGACTTGGGCCGGGTCCGACCCGGTCCGATTAATCTATATAATAAAAAAATAATAAAAAATTCAAAAAATCAATAAAAAAAATAGAAAGTCATAAAAAATTCAAAAAAAAATGGGAAAATTCTAAAAAAATTCTAAAAAATTCCAAAAAAATGGGAAATGGCCACAATCAACTGGTCAAGACTCATTTCGGGTGTTTTGAACCCCAACCCTTATTAAAATGACGATTTCGCCCTTTGGGCGAATCGTCTTCCAAAAATTGAAGAAAAATCAAGAAATTCCAAAAAATTCTCAAGAAGGGGAAATGGCCACAATCAACTGGCCATGGAATATTTTGGGTAATTCGGTATCCAAACCTTCCAAAAATGACGATTTCGCCCTTCGGGCTAATCGTCCTCAAATCTTCCCATTTTACCCCTGGTCCGAAGTCACACATTCCCTAAGCCCTTATGGCTATACTTGGAAGCTCTTGATTTGAATTGATGTGCATCGAGGTGATTTATTTATGCACTTGATTGCGCTTTCACTAAAACTGATTGTGATTGATAGGAATAGTCTTCCAATCTGCATGAAACCCTGAATCAACCTACCTCACCCAAAATTGCGCCTGCATGAAATCTTAATTAGGAAAATCACTCACGTTAGGTACCGAAAGGGCGTTGGTAATGACACCGACGTAACCAAGTCCCCGAACCCAAAATCTCTGGTTCCGCAGAACTGATCGACCTCTCCCAATCGGTCAGTAAGGTTTCCGGTCTACCCTCCAAGAAAGACCGGTGGCGACTCCAAATGCATGCACAATTTGCACATGCCACCACGGCCACACTGAAGGTCGAAAGCGATCGACTCTTATCGTCGAATCCTTTGAAAAATACTCCCGCCGCGATTTGGTATGGGCCTGGGAGGGCTCGCGCCGATCCAAGACCAGCGATCGGTAATCCATTAGCCGCGTCCGCCTTCGGACGGGTCGCAACAGGGATCACCTTGAGATCGAAGAGTTTACTGATGCTGACTGGGGCGGGAGTGCCTATGACAGGAGATCAACATCAGGATACCACACTTTCATGGGAGAAAATTTAGTTACTTGGAGAAGCAAGAAACAGAAGGTGGTGGCATTATCAAGTGCAGAAGCTGAATTTAGAGGGATGGCCAAAGGATTGTGTGAACTCATATGGCTAAAGAAATTAATATCAGAGATTGGGTTTGCTCCGAGAGCCGAGATGAAATTATTTTGTGACAACAAAACAGCGATTGACATCTCACATAATCCAATTCAGCATGACCGTACTAAACATGTTGAAGTGGACCGTCATTTTATCAAGCAAAACTTGGATAACAATGTGATTCAATTTCCATTCGTTCGATCTGAAGATCAGTTGGCAGATATTTTGACGAAAGCGGTATCAAGCAAAATCTTCTACAACTCATTTGGCAAGTTGAGCATTGACGACATTTATGCACCAACTTGAGGGGAAGTGTTAGAATGAGCTGTAAAAGATATTGTAATCGTAGAAAATATGTATGGATTGTAATTAGCTAGATTAGTGGATCTAGATTAGAGAATATATCTTTTAGGGTATTCTTTCCTATATATATATATATATATATATATATATATATATATATATATATACACACACACACACACATCCAAGTCATTGTAAAAGATATAAAGAAGATATACATAAAATAGAGGAATACATTTTCTTCCTCGAAATCTCTCTGCGTTAACACCAAGTACCTGCTGTCCACCTTTGGAACAGCCCTTGTTCTGCCCAATCTAAGGTCAAATTACCCTTGCTTTTGATTGAATTTTGGCTACTAACTCCTCTGTTGATTGGTGTTTGGGTCCTCGAAGTCTCGGAGCACATAACCGCTTGAAAGGAGACTACTTTAGGCGAAGCTTGCGGCTGGTACGTGTGCTGGAATATCGATCGAAAAGGTACAAATTTCTTGCTTTTATTTGCAAATCGCTGCCTCGCTAACTTGATAACATGCACGTATGTCCTCACATCTCAATGAACATACATGGTTTTCGATTAAAGTCAAAAAATTGAGCCTTTTCTTTCTACCTTTTTTACAAAAATTGGAATTTGGATTCTTTGGCATGAAATTCTGATTTTCTCTAAATAGGTTTGAATTGATCACTGGCCAAACTCCTTGAAGGTTTTGAGAATTGATTTTAATTGGAAAACACTCTCCCAAGCTAAAATTGTTCATCATTGTTATCTGAATTGGACTAGATAAAAACCGGACTTTTTTGTGAACAAAGTTGTTTTTCGGCACACTTTCAATGCCTTGTTCGAATTGCTTTCTGCTCGTGGGTGGCTCATGCTCTAAAGTTCTATCCATAATTGGTTGCTTGGTATCATCCTTGTTTATTTGATGTTATGGGTGAGGTTCATTAGCCTAAGCCTTATCTAATTTTTAGGAATATTTAAATCAGATGACATCAAACTTGTCGTGCATAACATTTTGCGGCGAATGCTTATCGCTAACGTATGAGTTGGTTGGGTGAACCGCTAAGTTGTTATTTTATCTTATCTCTGGTGAATTTTTCAGTATATTTGATTAGAGATGAGATTCGTTGAATATATATCCAAATCCGATTTTCGAGAATTATCTTAAACAAATTTTACGATCTTAACGATAATTTCTCAAATCAAAATTGGATTAAGTTTGGATGATGAAAGGTGGGCCTCGATGTCATATTTTCGACCACCCTTTTTAATTTTCAAATTCAAATCAATTGACTCATCTTCATTTTATTTTTGTCACGATTGTGTGATTGTTTTGCTTTGTTTATAAAGTTTGCACATCAACAAACAATAGTGCCAATAACACATGCTCCCAATTGTGCTTTATCCCTCGGAAAACGTACATTAAAGGCAACATATGACTTCGATCTCGAAGTACGATCGTGCTCGTACGTGTGAATTAGATATCAAATCCTCAATCTTGAGGAGTGGATTGCTAATTCCTAAATAGAATTTCAAGGTTTGCCATATGTATATAGGGACGACGGTTATTCTATAAAATATTCACTTGCTAACCCTTAAAATCGGATTTTCGGATTTAAAGGTGTTTTATAGGCAATATTGTTTGTTTTTGTTCAAATTTTCTGTGTTTTCGTGGTTAAATAAATTCCTAAAAAATCCCAAAAAAAAAATCCCATGCTTTTCTTAAGTTAGATCACTTTTCTTTTGACTTTAGGATAGCTTTTTCCTCTATTTTATCATAAATCCGAAAATGAAGAAAAAAATACCAAAAATATCATTCACATTGCATATCTAATTCGCCATCTCATGCATTTTATCACGTCATCTTGCCATGTCATTTTGCCATGTAATTTTTCACGTCATGCATCTTTGCCATGTCATATCATCTCGTATGTCATATAATTAGATTGCATTAGCATTGCATTTAATAAAAGAAAATCCAAAAAATTCAAATCATCATATTAAGGATTTTTCATGAAAATTGGGTACCGAAATGGTATTAATTATTTAATTAATGTAACCAAGTTCCCGAACTCAATTTCTCTGGTTCGTAGAGATAAAATAATTATCCCGCTATTTTGTATAGGTTTCTAATCAGCCTATCGTAAATGGTTAGTGGCGGCTCCGATTGAACATTTTTTCACGAATAAACCTAAGTTGCGATTTGGTAGAACTTGGGAGGGTCCAACTTAGGTTAGTTAATTTAATTGAGCTAATAATCTATTAACCTAATTTTAGGTCGCGACACCCATTAAGAATTCTTATATCCAATCTTAATTAGACCAAATCAATAATTACAATCTCAATTAATATAAGTTCACATTAGAATGACTCTAACACCTTCTTGCTTTCGAATTGGCCCTTGAATGGGACATAACAACTGGTCGTGGTTGCTAGACATCGAGAAATTAGTCCCTTTTTCGTTGTTCCAAAATTGGTAACAATGAGTATATTTTCATGAATTGGTACGTGATTCTCTTATGTATTTCTCTTTCGTTTTGTGGTAACTTTTCTTGCTCTTGCGACATGGTCCTTTCTCTGTTTTCAAGTGCTTCACTTAGAAACTGCAGCAGCTGAGGTCACATGCAACCACAAGACATCTCAACAAGTAATGAGGAACTGTCAGCTACCATATAGTGTCCTGATTACTGTCCCTCTTGCCCAGATCTCCCTTATTATCAGTCTCCGACCTTTAGGAATTCCGTTTGTTGGAATGAATCGATCTTAGGCTCGAAAGGTAGAGCGATAATGTCGGTGAAATGAATTCAGTTGGTTCGTTGGTTGAGTCACGAAATGCAAGCGAGCGAGCGAGCACCAGCGGTTTAATCTATCAAACATTCAGTCGCCGACTAAGAGGTCGTCCAAATCAAGAGAAGAAGATAGAAGCATATAAGAAAGTGGGCTATAGTCAGAGTTTTCATGATAATATCGAACAGGAATGTCATTCCTTTATTCCCTCCCGGCTCCAGGACTTCCTAGTGTGAAGAAGCAAATGCGTTCATACATACGTTCAGCTGCATTTCACTGACTGAAACAAAAGGAAGATGCTTCGATTTGCTTGTGAACGGAACATACAGACGAAAGGGAATTGACTCGGCGGCACTTTCGGAAGATAAGACGAAGCGATTTTAGAGACTGAACGCATAATCTAAATCCCGGTATGTTGTGCTCAATTTTCTTTCACTTGGCACGTAGATAAATACCGATCGATCAGCTCACTTAGTCAAACAATTCCCAGTCCAGAGTGATTCTTGTGGAAGATTGCAAGCTGCCTTGGGCATTTACGACGCCGATTCGTGACTTGATCTGCTCGCTCTTGGTGTCGGCCACTGTAGCATTTCTGCTTCCGCTCAAAGGGTCAGAGTTTCTCGCCTTTAGACTGTCAAGTGTTTCCACAATGCTCTGGACTCGACATACCTGCGCACATGAAAACGTCAATCCGCAGCTTAGACGTCATTCTCTTCAAACTTAACTAAGTAGCAACGGAAATTCTTCTTCTTCTTTCGTTGGTGTGGTCTTTATCGTGTTTCGAATGGTCTATGTCATGAAAAAGCTTTAAATTATTCATCCATCACACTGGTATCTCGGTAAAGACATCTTCATGTTTATGTCGTAGATTGATCACCAATCGAAAAATTCTCATGTTCGTCATCTAATCTAACTTTACGCACTTCTACTGTCTGATTAAACAGTAACACCAACCTCGTTTCGCCTTTCAACTCTTGCTTCTCCATCAGCCTCGGTCGCGTCCAATTCGAGCAACTGCACCATGAGCAACTCTGTCAAGGCAACGAGTTCCTTGTCGTCGACCCGGCTTCCGCCCCGAAGATCCCTCTCCAACGAGACAACCTACAGTGGTATTGCAGTCACATGGTCAAACAAGAAAGAAGCAACAAAAAATGCATAATCAGAAAAAGTGACAAAAATGCAGTGTTGCAACCTTCTCAGACAGCTTATCCACCTCTGCTCTGACCTTGGTGACTGCCTCATGGGCTCGAGAAACGCCTCGATCTCCGGTGCATGCCTCGAGTCCGCTCTCTCGGCTGACCGGGTCTTCCGGCGGAACCGCTTTCGACACGTCCTTCGCGACGGCCATGCTCCTCCTCTTGTTCTCCCAACTTCACAGGTGGCAACAACTTGGTTCCATCAACCAAGTACAACGACCTCAATCCAATCTAGACATTGGAGTAAATCCCGTCCATTGGCCTCTTGCTCAATGATGGCAAGCTTTGTCCTCAAGCATGTGAGGGATTTTGGGAATGTGGTGAGGAAGATAAAGGGGAAGCTTGAAGAAGGTCGGATTGACATGTTAGTTGAAACTATGGACTTTTCGGAGAAAGAGTAAGCAAAGGGAGACGCTCGACAGGGACATCTCTGCTGTCGTTTAAAGTGTTCTGCGGTTGGTCGGTTGCTATTTAAAAGCTGCATGCTCCCTCCTGCTTCTTCTGTAACTCTGTTTTCTTGGTAAAATTACATTTCCACCCCCCTGTGCTCTCAGGATTCTCACATTCGACCCCATAAGAAGTCATTTATTACCGGTAAGCTTCACATGGTATTATTTTCTTTTGGGTTAATACCACGAAAAACTCCAAATCAGTACATTTGTAATAAAATTAGCGCAAACTATTTTTTTGACCACTAAAATCCTCAAACTAGTATACTTCTGAAAAATTTACCCTAAATTATTTTTTTGACCACCAAAACCTCAAACTAGTATATTTATGACAATTTGTCGCAAAATTGTAACTTAACCCAAATTTGTATATTTATGACAAATTTATCCTCCATTAGTTTTCGTTAAATTTTACCATCAAATTGTCGAGTTGGCTGACACGTGGCAATTGACGAGTGTACCAGCTTGAGTGTTTTCGCTCTGTTTGTCACAGACGTATCGATTTGAAATTTTTCGTGGTATTAACCCGATTTAATGGAAACTAATGAAGGATAAATTTGTTACGTGCGTACCAGTTAGGGATTTTTTGCGATCAAAAAATGTAGTTTGGAGTAAACTTATTACAGGTGTGTGCCAGTTTGGGATTTTTGGTGATCAAATCGGGGATAAATTTGTCACATGTATATCAGTTTGGAGTTTGTTATGGCAGAAAATATAGTTTAGGGTAAATTATCACAGGTACATCAGTTTGAAATTGTTTGTGGTAAAAAAAATAGTTTAAAGTAAATTTGTCACATGTGTACTAATTTACAATTTTTCAAGATATTAATCCTTTTTCTTTTTAACTTTGGGGTCTCAATTTGGCTAAAAATCTCAATCCTGGCTTTCTACGTAACGGATTATACGCGGTATCACACTCGTAAACTCGTACCTCGCGGACCTTTTTCCATTCAGTACAAATTTCAAATTGAACTGAATTTTTCCTGCTCATGCAATGTGGGGTTATTGGAAAAGGGCTAGTGCCATGCCGATCAATGTGGCTTTACTCGAAATTCAAAACAACTTCTTCATTTTTATTTTGTTCAAAATAGTTCGACTACTTCTTTTAAAAAGGTTCGCCGTCGCTTGCCGCTCAGTTAATTTAGTCGGCCAAAATGCTCGTTTGGCGAGCCGGAAAAAAAAAAACTCCGACTACCGGAGAAAATTTCACATGGTCTTCAGATTTGGCCAGTAGCAATTAAACGTGTCCGATCGTGTGTGTATTAAAATAGAAACTACTCGTTAACGTGTTAATTTAAATATGCCGATTCATGTCGTGAAAGACAACCCCATTTACTTGTAACGAGTGGGGAAAGAAAAGAGTATAGTGAAGAGATGAAAAGAAATATCAAGGCCCAAAAGGCCCACGGCGATGGGCTTTTTGGTCCATTCATACAAACATTTGCCATTTTCAGAAGCTTGCCGGTTAGTCACGTTCGCAATCGGTCGAAAAATAAAAATTAAAAATTATTGATGATTTTTATGTGTGGTACAACTTTCATCCAGGTCCAATCAAATGCTGATTCAATCTTAAAATTTTCAATTATGCAGATGTAGTCCTTCCAGCAAAGTTTCGCCAAAACTCACTAGCACGACAGTGGACCATGTAGGACGGCCGGCAGTGACTAGGCCATCATGGAAGCAATTTTTCGACGAAAAATTGATGAGGATGACTATAGTGGAGTTTGACTGAAAGATTTGGAACTACGTTGGAAAATTTATTGGGCCTATAACTGAATTGGCATCTGCACAATAAATTTAACACTTATTTGATACGTTTCCCTATATTTTGACTATCTAATGACAAGTTTTCATTCACGCTTTAATCGGACCACGAGGATGGTAGAGTATTTCACACCGGTGATCGATCCCGGCCGGTCCAGTTCCCAGTTCCCACCCAAGAAATGAATTGGACCAGATGGGCCGATTCCAAATTTTTGAATTTGGAACCAGACCATTTGCTACCGGAACCGAACCTATGGCCTATGATATTAGAGGCGAAACTATAAAGATCGCGACAACGAAGAAAAAGAAGCGAAATCGCCTTCTTTGTCACTCTCTCCAACATGCTCACACACACACACACACACATCCATAATTAGTTTTATCGATGAAATGACCTCGTCCTACTTTGTCGACCCGACCCATTGACATCCCTAGCCCTATTGGCCATGGCATTTCCTACAACCGCTGATAAAAGCGAATGAAAACCCTAACACGACACACACCCACAATTACTTTTATCAATGAAATGATCTCGTCATAGGACGCTCTCGACGGACTTACGTGTCGCCTAGGTGAAGAAGAGCGGCCTCCATGGCGTGAAGAGATAAGAGAGAGACTGATAGAAGCAACAGGAAGAGAAAAATAGTATTGGTATGGTGGATCCGGATCCCCTACCATAATGGTAGGGGATCATTATGTTTTAGACCCTTAGATCTTCCCCCCCTATTATAGGGGGGAAGATCTAAGGGCCAAAAATGCTATGATTTCCTACCTTTATGGTAGGAAATCCTAGCCCCGGTATGGTTGGGGTGGGCACTTGTACACCTGAAATTAAGAATGGGACTGAATTTTACAAGTTCCGATTTTATGGAACCAGAAATTTGAGCAGTAACTTCGGGAACTGTCCAGAGAATAGACCGAATCGGTCCTGTATGGGCGGTTTTATTTGCTCACCCCGGTACTACTTCGCGGGTACAGTTTTATCCACATAAGGTGGCGCTTCCTTGTAACAAAATGACGAAAATAATAATTTCGTTGGTTGTCGTCATTTTTACTATCATCGTTTATATCCTATTTAACTTACGATGTGCCAAGCAATATCCCGGAAAAATTTTTGGGAGGCAAGGCACACATGAGGAGGGGTCAAAGCTGATGTTTTGCAAAACAGCCGTACAAGCAGACAAGGGCTCACAAGGACGCGTCCATCAAAGATTGAGGCGACGCTCTCATGAATAGCTATTATCATATATGTAATTTCTTTCTCTTGCAATTAAGATGTGTAACATACAGCTAGGAGAAGAAGCTAATTGTAATGGCAATCTCTTTTAGATATAACCATACGTTAATGATGAATCGAGATAAATTTTGTGTCTCGATTTTTCCTTCTTCTTTTTTTCTTTTGCCTCTTTTTTTTTTTCATTTCGTTGTCACTATGCACCTAATCCGAACACTAAGGCTGCGCATGAAATCTTGCCAATTTCTGAATTTCTCTGCCAGAAGTCGATCTGGCAGAGAAATTTGTTTGATAAAAACACGGCCGAAGTAGAAATTTGTTTGATAAAAACACAACCCCTAAACTCGAGTTACAGTTCCTTTCGTTTGGATTGGTTTTCTTTCTCTCCCTCTCTTTATTAAAATGTAAATCATTTATATATTAATAAAGTGGAAAACTCGGACAAATGGTCCCGTAGCTCAGTTGGTTAGAGCGTTGGTCTTATGAGCCGAAGGTCGCGGGTTCGAGCCCCGCCGGGACCACTTTTTTTTTTTTTTTCCTCTTTTTGAGGGGGTCGACGTTGACGAAGCTTCTTCAGTCAGATCGGAGCGCGAAACTACTGCCTCCTTGTGAAATCACTTGAAAAAGTCCCCACCCCGTTAAAAGAAGGTGAAGCATTAAACTATTAGAGTTTTGCCACCTATTTTACGGTCCATTGCATGTGACACTCGTCTAAACTTTCGTGGATCGACGTCGCCGTCCGACGTTCGGGCCCTTTCCTTCACAGATTAAGAGCCGCCGGGTCGTTCGGCCTCGTCATTTAGGAGTGAGTGATCGTGGTGCGCTTCCGGTTCGTCTGGAGGTTGAACCGAACCGGAGTCTCCTCTAATGATTTGTCACAAATCGAAACCAAACCAAAATCATTTGTCAGTGCTGAAAACCCAGCCGAACCACAGCGTGTTAGGCGGTTCGATTCCGTTCGGACGAACCGCATTGAATCGCTCCGTTTTTAATTTTTCCATCTGCCGTTGATATTACATTTTAGTATCCAGATTAAGAAAGTATCTGGAAGCCGCAATAAGTAGCAACATTAAGTACGGAGCTGAAAACGATATAAAAGCTCTGTTTGTTATGCAAAAACATATAAATAACTTAAAAGATATTTCTTCAAAATGATCGCATGTATTACGTGAAATAATTAATCAATGAAAAAAAAAATTTATTATCAACAACAATTCATATTTAAATATATTTGTGAACGACGAAAATATCGTTCGTCGATTTATTTTTTTAATTAAGCAATATAAGCAACTGTTTTTAAGAAAATATTTTTTTTTTAAATCGTTGATTTTTCGCAAAGTAAACCGAGCCAAAGTATTAAAACAATCATGTCCGAGTCTAGTAAGACCACCTCCTCCACCACCCACCCCCCAACCTAGAAAACTAATACGAGATAACTACCGATAGAAAAATTGTGATTCGATTGATCGCACCATATGGTCAAGACATGAAATGCCACAGGCGAAAATATCATTCGTCGATTTATATTTTTATAAGAGACCACGCTGGCGCTTGCGAAGCAGAGCTAATCTTGGATGGACCGGTGCGTCCACATAAGAGCTAATCGTGCGGCCACGCCGGCACTGCACCACAGTCGTTCGATCAGATCATGCGAGTGTCACGTGGTCGTATACGTGTTCGTACACCCGAGCCATGGGCATGCATTTGGCTAGATAGAAGCTTCAGACACAAACAACCCCTACCGTTCACTCCAACATTTGACCCCAGAAAGGATGAGCTTTCTCAGGAGGAAGCAAGGCACATTTGTCTAGAGGAAGGCCTTGGAGAAAGCCAGCCTATAGTCCAACGAGAACAGTCATGTACCGCAAGATAATGCATTGAATCAGGTTTTGCAGGCAGGAATAAATGGAGATGGAGGCCATCATCATCATCATCTTCATCTTCATCCCCGGCCTTTTTCCCTTTGACCGTCAGCAAAACATTGACCCCAAAACCTGGAATTCAACCAAAAAATTTCTTCTTCTTCTTTTTTTTTGGGGGGGATTTTTCAAACGGGTGAAATAAAAGATTGTACAAATTTTATCAGAGAGCTCTTGTCCTTCTCAATAATCAGTGTAGCACATGAGAGACGTACCAACGAGCGACCACATTGATAAAGACAAAATTGACTTTCATCAGACAAACACATCATATAACGCAATTGCACACGATGCTCGGTCCGGTTCGGTCCAACCGCACCCTTAATTTACTCTGAATTTTTTTTTTTTTTTGAAAATGATTACAGTGGCTCTACGTATGACCTCATGATCATGGTTCTTTTTGGGGGTCGTGGGTTTTTCGGATTCCTCTTAGATTAATGCAAGAACCTCACCTAACGTCCCTCCCTAAACCTTGTTATGATTCCCATGGGCTATGGAGCCAGACCCGAACGACCCCGGCTGCAGATGAACGTGCCGTTTGTTGGAGACTAAAAGCTTTTGATCCGGCCTCGAGGGAACTCGAGCAAGGAAGTGTGGTCGGATCGTGGAAGGCTCTCGTTTTGTCGGATTGGTGTATGAACAACGACATTAACAACATGAAGCGTTTGATTCCGGTTCGATGATGCTGACCGATGACGCCGACGACGGGTGAATCTTGCTTTCTGCTCTGCTCCTGCTCAGCATTCTCTTCAGTGAACACCCGATGCTGAGACTCGTCGTGGATTGCTGAGCTCGGGCCGGCGGCGGCGACGGGCTGCCCGCGTCGCCGTCGCCGTTGCCGCCGTCGGGGAAGATGTCGATCACAGTCTCAGACGAGCTCGGACCCGTCTCTTCTTGAACCGTTGGGCCTCTGCTCTCTTGCGCAGGGTCGTCCGAATTTGCATCCTCCGCCACCGCCAGCTTGTTCTTGTTCTTCGTCTCGTTGCTCGTGTTAGCGACGACTGGCTCTCTGCAGACGGGGCAGCTCGCCCGGGAGCGGAGCCACGTGTCGATGCAGTCCACGTGGAAGCCGTGCCCGCATTCCGGCAGCCTCCGGCCGACGTCGTTTTCCTCGAAGCCGCCAAGGCAGACGACGCACTCCTCGTCTTTTTCCCCGCCGCCGCCAGGCCGCGCGACGAAGAGAGGGATGGACGAGATGGTGGAGGGGTCGAGGCCCCTGGACGCAGGGCAGGGCGAGAGGAGGGCAGTGTCGCGGGTGAGCGTCTGGAGGCGGGCGGAGAGGGCAGCGGAGGAAGGAGGAGGGCGGAGGCGGCGGGGGGAGGAGGAGAGGAAGCACTTGGCGTAGAAGTGGAGGAGGAGGACGAAGAGGACGACGAGGAGGAGGGAGATGACGGCGGCGAGCATGACGTTGCCGTCGTAGGAGGAAATGGTGTCCGCGAGGTGGCTCCGGCCCGGGCTCGCCGTGGCGGACGGGTCGGGTATGGATGGGCTCGACAGGCTCACCATGGCCATCACTCTTCAGTGTGTGTGTGTGAGAGAGAGCGAGAGAGAGATGAATGATAGAGTGAGAGGAGGAGGAGGAGGAGAGGAGGACTAACTAAAGAAGGAGACAGCTTTGGAATCTTCTACGCCTACGATTGACCAGCGAGAGAGAGAGAGAGAGACATTTACGTGAAAATGAAGTAGGTGTCGCCCTGCCCCTCGGACCTTTTTTTTTTTTTGGAAACCAATTTCGATTTATACAACGAAGCGACACGAATTACATGGCTCCTTGCAACACCGACCCACGTACATTTCTAGCATTTTATCCCAATGACACTTAACAACAAATTTGTCGACTTCGTTACGATTAGATCGACGGGTTTCGTTCCAAAGAAGGGATCGATAGGTGACGATGATATGACGCAAATTCTTAAAGGAGGGTAACCGGCAATTGAGATGGGTTGAGTAGGTTATGTTATGCCATTTTGGGTGGGGAGTCGAGAAGTCAAAAGGAGGAGGAGGAGACTCACCATCGTCCAAGACACGTCCGAGAAGAGAGAGAGAGAGAGACAGAGAGAGAGAAAGGGCGTGAAGGTGACGGCGAGAAAACAAGGGAGGCAATGTGGTTTTTGTTTAATGTTGTTGGTAGCGTTGCAGGTGAGGGATCCCGAGGCCTAAACCATAGTATTATTAGTATTTAGGGGGACAGTGTCTCCGAGTTCATTCCTTTGATTCAGCAATTCTGACCCCTTCTGCAACGCGTTTTTGTTTTTTTTTTCCCCTCTTCTTTTTTAATCTTATCACGGGTGCGTGATAGCACGCGAAGCTATTGATTCTTAGTGACTTAACGTTGCGCAACTCTTTCGGATCTGGCCCGCGGTCCTAGCTTCGAGGCGCACTTGAAGCTCGGACTCGAGCAAAGTAGTTGAAGGTCACGGCCGGGTTGGCTGCGACGAGACGAGGGATTCTTTGGTGAGGAAGATCGAAATCTGTTCAAAGTGATTTCTTTCGCAGCAGCCGTCGAAAATTATTCGGATAAAATCGAATGTAAATCATCCACTTAAAATTTCTCCAAAAAAAAGAGAAAAAAAGAAATCGAATCTTTGCAGTTGAAATTTGGAGTGAACTACAGTTGCAGTTTCAGACCATAGCAAAAAAAAGACCTCGTGAGGAGGACGGTCGAGTAAAAGCAAGAAGATGCCATGGCAAGAGCAGTAAGCAAACCCAAAAAGCTCATGGGAGTCAAACCCTTTTTTTTTTTTTTAAATTTCTCTTCACGGGTCCCATGTGAATTTAGCCAGCCAAAAGACCCAAAGGCCTTTTATCTCTTAGCTTTTTTTTTTTTTTCTTCTGACTTCTGACTTTTCAATGGGAGGGTACCACCTCCAGCTCTTGTGCTGTGTCCACTGTCCATAGGAGTTAGGCTTTTGGGGCTTCGTGTGCGACACGATGTGATTGCTTTTGAGCAAAATAAAAAAGATCAGATGGATAAAGAGAAGGGTCGTAGCAGTGCAGTACTGGTGGGAGGAAGGAAGGAGGGCTCGTGACCGTTCCGTCTCTGAGCTGTGTGACCGTCTCACTTTCAGGCTTTCGGAAGATCGGATCAGGGGCGGTTCTACTTGTAAGCATCCTGTTCTTTGCACTCTCCCTGCCTCGCCTTTTCCCTTTCTGTTTTATGTTTCCTGTCCCTCTCTTCAGATGCCATTGCACTTCGTTTCTCACTGAACATCAGAGGCGGAGATAACACGCGGACTGCGTTTGGTCATCCGAATTTTTAGTCAAGATAGGACCTGGATAGGGAAGGATAAGAAATCTAAAGAGTTGGTCACATCATGCCTATTGTTTGGTGAATTGTGGATTTAAAGTCTGATAAGCAGAGGCAAGGCGCGACTGAGGTCGATTCTGCTTTGTTGAAACATCATAATGCTTCGGAAATTATTCAATGATGAGCTCTAACGAGTGAGTTATTATTGACCAGAGATTTGTGCCATTTAGATTCGGGCACGACATCAACTAAGCAGATCTCGTAGTCACGGGAGTCATGATTTGGAGTCAAATCCTTTGAGAATAACCCCCTGGCTTTGCTTGTTGTCTTGTTGAGTGAGTAAATAAGTGCTGAACAATCGAATTATTCTGGCCATTTTCACGAGTTCCATACGCGCTCATGATTATCGTCCAAGAGAGGTGCCTTGAAAGTTGATAAACAATCTCGAGTTCTTCATAATATGTTGAGACCCTTTTGAATGTTTGAAATGTTCAAGCGATTAAAGAACGAGCGACATAGTCTCATAACACGTCAAACAATTGATTAAAGAACGAGATCATGGAGATACTCGATTTTGAGGAAGGAGACCCTAGCCTCGTACCGCCAGAGAGGCGATCACAGTTGACTATCGTTGTCGCCGAAGAAGCGACCCCCTGCCAGAGAGGCGATCGGCGCGATGAAAAGGCAATCTGACGTGGAAGAGACGTGGCCTGAAATAGAGGTGAGGCGATTTTCGTAGGAAAAACATGATGTTTCTCTTGTCTACTGACATAAACGCCAACCATCCCGCATGGCATGATCGACATTACACGGACATTTTTTCATTTTGTTTTCTTTTTTGCCCTTTCTGTTTTTCTCAACTATGAGCTAGCCCGATCTGGACAAGGGTGTCACAGGCCTCACCTGAATCTTCACGAGGGCATCCAAAGTTGTAAAAAAGGTTTAAAAAAAAAACAAAGGAAGAAAAGAAAAAATATTTTTTTTAAATTAAGTTTGTCTATGTTATTGTCGATCGTGCCACATAAGACGGCCAATATCATTAAAAGATTGAAGACTCAATCGGTACTATTAACCATTGAGGGTTAGCCCAGTGGCCACCATTTTCACTTGAGGAGGAGGTGGGGAGTTCGATTCCCACCTTTTCAGACGCGGTAAGGACACATGAGTGAGAAAACAAGGTTTCACAACCTACACATGACACATAAAGTGGCTTGCAAAATAGAAATAGGATAGAACCAAACCTGAAAAATAATCGGTACAAGAAGTCTAGAAATGATACTGCCCGAGAACAATAGGTTTTCTGACTTTTTTGGTACTTTTCCCGTTCAAAGTGAAACTACCGGCGATGAATTTGCCATTCAGGGTTACACGTAATTCATTGCATGAACATTAAAGGCTTTGATTTTGATTATTAACGATGCATTTATGCAAGAGTTACATCTTGTTGATGAATCAGCATGAGAATGATCGTAAATGAAAAAATTCCTCAGTATCATCATGGTTACATAAACTAGCCAAAAAGAACAAGTGACCTAACCTAACTAGTCCATCAGCTTGTATCTCTTCTCCTGGACCCCAGAGACTCCCATTTGTATCTCTATAATTGTGTGGAGCGGCACCTGAAGCAAGAATGGCCGATGCTATTACTGGGGAGTTATGTGAAGAACACGATGAAATGGACACTTTAAATGGCCTAAGCTAAGATTGTACTGTTTCAACTGAACACCGAATTCGACCAAAAAAAAAAAAAAAACTGATCACCGAAGCAGATTACCAAAAGATCCACCAAATAGTCCATGAGCAAAACCCAAACGCTTCAATTGATGTTACACTTCCCATCTTTACCAAAACTCTACTTTAAACTGAATAGCAGGAGGATTTAGCAAAGTCTCTTGGAATTGTTACGGCAATTAACCATATATATGCCTAGTTCCTTTCATTTTAGAGTTAATACCACGAAAAACTCCAAACTGGTACACTTGTGACAAATTTATCTCAAACTATTTTTTTTACCACAAAAAACCCTAAACTGGTACATCTATGACAAATTTACCTCAAACTGATACATCTGTGACAAATTTACCCTCCGTTAATTTTCTTAAATTTTACTATAAAATTGCTAAGTTAGATGACACGTGACAGTTGATAGATGTACCCATGAGGGATTTTTACCCTTTTTTTTGTCATGTGTATTAATTTTAGATTTTTCGTGATATTAAATCAAGGGTTAACAACACAGAAAACCCCAAACTGGTACACCTGTGACACATTTACCCTAAATTATTTTTTAACCACAAAAAACTTCAAACTGGTACATTTGTGACAATTTTACCCCAAACTGATACATTTGTGAAAAATTTACCCTCCGTTAGTTTTCGTTAAATCTAACCTTAAAGTGTTAAGTTTATAACACGTGGCAATAGACGAGTGTACCAGTTTGAAATTTTTACCCTATGTTTGTCATATGCGTATCAATTTGAAATTTTTCGTGATATTAACACAATTTAACGGATGGTAAATTTATCACAAGTATACCAATTTGGGATTTTTCGTAGTCACAAAAATTAATTTAGGTAAATCTATCACAATTTACTAGTTTATGGAGTTTGGGGTAAATTTGTCAAAGCTGCACCAGTTTAGGATTTTTCGTGGTAAAAAAAATAATTTGGGGTAAATTTGTCACAGCTGTACCAATTTGAGGTTTTTCGTGGTATTAACCCATAAATCAATTTAACGAAAACTAACGTAGGTAAATTTATCATAGGTATACAAGTTTAGAATTTTTTGTGGTAAAAAAAAATTAAGGTAAATTTGTCACAGATGTAACAGTTTAGGATTTTACGCGGTCAAAAAAATAGTTTAAAGTAAAGTTGTCACAACTGTACCAGTTTGGGGTTTTTCATTGTCAAAAAAATAATTAGGGATAAATTTGTCATAAGTGTACCAGTTTGGGGTTTTTCGTGGTATTAACCCTCATTTTAAGAACCATCACGGATTTATCCCTGCATTAGGACGAATGTCCAGTCCCAAATTGATGGTATGCCACTGAAGGCAGAATTAGCTTCAAAGAAAATGAGTATTACCTCAATATGTGGGATTTCTTTCAGAGGCCTGTCAGCAAAATAAGCATATAATGCCCTCAACACAGCCTGCAAATAAAGCAATGAATTATCTTCTGACCACCACTTGGTAAGCAAAAAATCTCAACTTCAGCGACATGAGTACAACCTGATGAGAGATGACTACTACGGGTCCTCTCTGTCTTTCCAGCTCAATGATCACTGGCTCTAGCCTGTAAAAGTTATTTGTATCAGCAAGAGGAAGAGTTACTTCTGTGCGCAAATGATGCATCGAAGACACCAATATATCATCAAATATTCATGTATTCCATTACTAGGTAAGTTTATAGACTGTAGACCTTTGTATAACATCCAGATAAGATTCTCCGCGGGGATATCTATATCTCAGCTTGTCTTTCTTACGTGCCCTGTATTGTAGCAAGAGGACATAAGATTTTGTTTTATATATATCATCTCGTAAAAAATTCCACAAACAAGAAAAAGAGAATGAAGTACATCAGCAGGAAAATGAAAATGCAACATACTCATATTCCTCGGGCATATTTTTCTTTATCTCTTCATAAGTCATTCCATCACATACTCCAGCATTTATTTCCTCCAGTGCACGCCACTGTATCTGCAGTACTAGAGAACTTCCATGACTAATTAGAAACCTCAACAAAGTATGAAGAAAGCATAGAGGACTGCGCACATAGAATCACAAACCTTGGGGAACCCAACAATTGGACCAGCGGTCAGGATGGTTCTCTGCAGAGTGCTTGTCCATATCTGTCCAAAGAATATCACGATAAGAACACATTAGCAACCAACATATAGATCACAAAAAAGCATACAAACGAAAGGATGACCTCAAAATATTTTACTTATTTCAAAGAAAAACCAAGGTAGTAATTTGACTCTATTCACTGAAGAATGAACAAAGGATAGAGGAAAGGCAATTTTAACCAGTGACAGGATAGGCACTGCCATTAGTTTTGACGTCAAACAAATTTACATGAGACCTCATTCGCAAGCTAACTTTTCCTTTTTGACCGAACAAAGGAATTCATTGATAATACGAATCCATCATCGCATTTAGATTCTTTGGGAGATCAAATGTCTAAAGATTGTGCAAGATGGAACAATTATCATGCATGTCATTGAAGCTTACAGAAGCTGCTCTTTCAGACTTCAGTCGCTTCTCGACGAAGTTAGCAAGTTTCTTTGCATAGAGTTCCCCCGCGTCACTGCCATATAAACTACAAGTATTATGCTATGAAAAGTGTAATCAAATGATCAATTAATCATCAGAAGTCGCATGTTAATAGATAAAGGTAATAGAACATGTATTATGGACTTCATTATGGGACAAAACCCACTAGTCAGATGATATTACCACCTATAGTAAGGACAAAAGTAATCAGCCAGACACAAACAAGATATTGTAGCAATAATTGATTTACTGACTCACCATTACAACAATGCAAGCAACATCTAAACATTATTATTTTCTCAAGAGTGAGGACAGCAATTACTTTCACAGAAATAAAAATGCAATGTCAAAACACCCATTAAGGTATCATTAATAATTTGGAGTGCATGTCGTATTATGATTTTGATGAAGCGATCATCTAAGCCATTGTCCCTGCCATGCTGGTCTGCCTATCCACCGAAGTAGTAGCTGAAATCTGGTATTACCTTTGTGCTTTTGGCTAGAATCTGCCTTTATTTGGCAATGGGATGTAACCGAAGGTTGACAATGGCGCAAGGGATGCCATTTTTATTAAAATCTCACGGCACTAGAACAGCATACACACGCCACAAGAATTAATGCTATAAGCAGATAAAGTTATGGGCATTACTCTTGTTTCTAAGTCACATTAGACTGCATTATAAGAACTAGTTCTTCTGTTCTTAAGAGGATTTTCCAAGCAGAATAAAAATGAAGAAAACAGATCATTCAGTCAGGGTATGAATGACAAGTGACAAGGAAAGGTCCATGACAGGCTAACGAAGATGCAAACCATATATCTCCTACCTGATTCAACCTTCTCGAATTAACAAAATAACTTCGTCCAGAATTAGCCAACCAGAATGCACTGTCATGATCGATAGCAAAATATACCTTATCACAGTATCACCACCTATTCTGCCTCTCACATTATCCAAACTCTCCCCATGCCTGGTTAGTAAGATAGGGCGGGGTGTGAGATGTGTATTGACCTGCAATAGCAATTTAAGAACTATCTCATCAGCACAACCATCCTGTAAGGAAGACACTAATGGGGTCAAAGAGATGCACAGCATGATTTATTTTGAACTGTGAGAAGATGTTATCATGTTAAAGCAGGTACACTCAACATGAAGAATCGCTTATATATATTCTCACTGATGTACATGGCTTAATCATCAATTTACATATAGGGCACAGTTTGTTGAAAAAAAGAGTGGCTTCAGAAACTTAAATGCAGGATCAAATGATCTTCCCGTTTGACCCTGGAATTCCATTTATACAATCAGTCCTAAGCAAACAATTGATCCAGACACGAATAAAGTAGTCACATTATTAATCTACTTTTGCTCTTCAAAGTTCAAAAAATGTGCACAGACATTCTATAAAGAGAACAATGGCAACCACGAAACCAACCACTTGCTGGCATGATATGTTGTGGAGAGACAGAAACAAAAGCAGCACTAATGTCATACGAGTACATACCAAGAAGAAAACAATCCTTCCAGGCAGATAACCACTGATATTGTTCACCTGAGTCAAGGACAAACATACTTTCAATTACTCAAAACAAAATGATCATAACCACAGAATAAATGGCCTTTCTGCAAGATCACCTAATTATGATTTGATGCAAACCAACAATTTTGAGTCGGTTAAAGAAGTGATCGATTTTTACAAACAACAGGAGCCATTAATATGGTCACATGCACACTGCAGATAGCAGCAGCTGCAACCAGCTGTTCCCCTTCTCCTCCCACACAACCACCCCCACCCAAGGGAAAAAGGAAAAAGAAAAAGAAAAAGAAAAAGAAAAAGAAGAAACCCAGTAGAAATCGCTCGAAAAAAAGCTAATTATAGTTGTCACTTGTCAGAGGTACAAGTTAACAAGCATCCAGCCAGCCAGCCAAACCCATCCACGAGAATTAGAAAACACCATTAACATTGCAGAAGACTGATCTTCACATATCAGTGATGACATCAGAAACTTTTTTGACAGTACGTAAGAGCGCTCTCCATTTCCAAGCTCAAGAAACTTTCAAGGCTTCTTATTTTTGGATATATAAAACCACCTATTGGTGATCTCCGTCTATATAACTTGCTTGTTTGGATTACCAATGCTCAACCATGTATCGGAAAAACTGCGGACAAAAAGCCATCTATCTAAGCATTTGTCTACTTCCAATCACAGGATTAAGCAGCTGAGCCCCAACGTGGATAAAACAGAAGTCCCGACTTATTAGAATAAAATAAACCTAAAACTAATTGCATCTTTGAATTTCAGAAGGATGGAAAGTTAGACTATCTTACTTGTATTATTCCACCATGTCCACTAACCATGTCAATCATCTTGATATAAGATCCCTCCTCCACCGGTTCATAAACCTGGTGATAATTGCATCACCGCAGATCATTAATCATCATTAATTCACCATAATAATCTGACCAGTACAACTGCTAGACAATGAAGAGCTACTTTTTCATAATTGGCTAATCGATTTTTGAAGTCACGTAATCCAGCTTTATAATCTGGCCTGCAAAAGGATGCCAGTTGTAAGTCCAGAAGTTCCCTTACATTTGAAATAGCAGTAGCTCCAGGAAACATACATACTCTTCAGCATAGTCAGGACTCTGTTGAATTTTAAGACGTATATTCCGTTCAATAATGCGCTCGTCATTGCATATAGTTTCCAGAAAAATAATCTGCCAGAAAGAAGTGACATAAAAAAAATTAGCATCCACCAATAGGGAGACAGAGATCAGATCGGTCTTTAACATCATCATGGAAGTAGCATTTAAGCTGAATGAACAAGCGAAAAAACACATGAAGTAAATGATTTCTAGTAAAATCATTATTCTATAAAAAGTCAAATCCCTTTGTACCAATATAGTGTCAAAACTGTTTATTTCTTCAAACCCTCTTCTTTAAGGGCTTGTATGGTAACCATTCTGGTTCTATGATTATGTTTATTGGAACGAAAAAAAGATGAGAACCATGTTTGATGTTAGATTTTGTGGGACCACAGCCAACTGCTCTAAAAGCTTAAGTTATTAGAAGAAGACGTGGTTTAATATTTATATTTCAACATTTGATAACATAACTAATTATGATTCTATTCCCAGAAACAGTTTTGGAGCAAAAACAAGAACAGAACAAAAATTTGGTTCTGGAAAAAAGAATCACTTTTAAGAATCACAAAATATAATTAAGTCCCACATCTCTCACTTTTCCCTCAACCTAAAACAGAACGAGGTCTCATTTTCAAAGAAAAATATACAAGATAATAAAATTAAATAAAAAATTGGAAAATTTCTAAAAAAAAAAATCAAAAAATCCCTAAAAATGGAAGCGGCTTAAATTAGGCTAGATTGACCTTATTTTCATAAATTTGGGCCTAGATTTCCTAGATTTTGTTCTTTTTTAGAAAAATCATAAACCCCTTTGAAATTAAATCCGAAACGCATTTCTCTAAGCCCTTAGGGCTTCATTAGGGTTTTATGTTGCAATTTATCAATGCCATGATTCCTTGGTTGTGATTTACCCAGGTTTATGTACTTTAGACGTAATATTGTTTTAGAAAATTTAGAAAATGATAAAATAAACTAGCATGAACACTTAGCAAGCTCTTTCTTAAGTTTTGGAAATTAAGACTGAGATTTGATTTCCTAGAACAAAAACGCACTCTAATGCAGGGCAGTGCAGTGCATTTTCCATGTAGAAACGAGGGTGTTGCCAGTTGTCCATTCGCTCAAAAGAGTTGGATGAAACCCCACAATAAATGGAGAAAATGACTTGTGATGATTCTAATAAGCAATATGTTATATAAGAGAATCAATACGAATTAATCTTCAGTTAATTCGCAATATATTATTTGACTTAAATGACAAAAATTGGGAAGAGCAATTGTTCTATGTGGAGTTACCAAACCCGTTCCTGCTCCAGGAATAGAAATTTTATACAGTTACCAAACGCATTTTGATTCTCTATAACTCATTCAGGAAACAGAATCAGAAAAAACCATTTTAATCAAAATCAATTTTTAGGATCAAAATGGTTGCCATGCAGGCCTTAAGGCACTTATCCAATTCGAGATTGTTTCAAGTCTTTCTTCAAGGATCTCAATCTGTATATAAACTCAAGTATTTCAAAAGAAATAGAAAAGTGGAAACAATAATTGCAACAATAATGATGCGGCAAATAAAAAAGTTGGTTTGCATCATCTTATGGGAAAATTATGCATCCCAATCTGTCTATGATTCTATCACCTAAGAATCAACCTTCAACTTCAGACCCCATATGGATACCAGGCATAAATCATTAATAGAAGGTCTGTCTTTTTTGTGTGTGATCCAGCTTTACTCTTCTTTTGTAGGAGGTGGGGGAAGCTTTCAACACTGCCCAATATGCCTTCTTTAGCAAAAAATTATCCCTATAGTCAAGACTAGGAGGAAAGGCGCCAATTCTCGGTTGGAGTCAGTGTATTGACATCGGCAAGGCAAATCTCCTATAGAGGGGTTGAAATTGACAACAAGGAAAGCAGGAGAAAACGACCAGCCAGCCTTCTGCTTTTCCAGGACCAAGGCCAATCTCCAGTAGCGGGGTTGAAATTGACAAGAAGGAAATCCAGGGCAAACGACCAGCCAACCTTCTGCTTTTCCGGGATTTAGAGACCAAAGGTCTTGAGCGATCCATCCGGCAGAATGTCGGTATCAATTTATGCCTAATTGCTCCACATTGCCAATTGATTCTGGGTAGCTTTATTGAGATTAGAAGTGCCCAAGTAGAGAAAAAATGGTTATAGAAGTATCGATTCCCCTCTTTTTCAATCAAAGGCAAAACCCCCCTGGTGCAATAGCAAGCACCAGTTTGACCTGGGGTGGACGAATTCAATACGTTCTCCAAAGCCCGCATTTGGATTCCTATATATCCACTCCTGGGGTTGCTCGACCGTGATCTGGATATTGGGATGAGGATAAGCTTTGGTTCGGAGCTGAAGTTCAGCTAAGCTGGAAAGATAGATCAAGTTTACCCTCTTTATCCTCTCTTCTTAGTGACATTAAAAGTAAATTTTTTGAGTCAATGCAAGCAGCTTCTACAAGTCTGACAACCCATTTTCAATGGAGGCATGCATTAAATTTGTAAACTTATGACGGACATTTATATCAAAGTACAAATTCTGGGCACCTAACGTCAATATTGTCCTCTTCCTGTGAACAAGATTCATTCACTGTACAAATCTTCATAGTGGAAAAACTCTTATGTATCTGCCACAATATGGGCCTCGTACCTTGCATTTGCCTTCAGCCATTTTCATCAGCATGTTTCTCCTTCTCCTGGTACTGTTTGTTGCATCAAATATCCCTACCTGATATCAAATAACAAATGGCAAAATCAGGAAGAAGAAAAAGAAGAAGAAGAAGAATTAATCAGTGGGTTCTGCAAGATCTGATCCACATGGACTGACCTGCCCTCCTTCCTGCATCCAGGATATCATATCTTCCATTGCCAGGGCCGCCACCTAGTATGTGTATGTCAGGACAGAAAGAAAGAAAATTTGTTGACATTACTGGCCTCCAAAATCTAATTTCACGATAGACAACTCCCATAAGTTAGAACAGCCCAAAGTCAGCATAATGGAGGACAAAGAAGAGAAAAGGAAAAGGAACATCTTCACTTCCTGCATACTTAATAGACCAATTCAAACCATACAGCTTCACATTCAGCAATGCTTATTTCTGAACCGAAAGAAAGTATTTTACGTAGCAGTCACAACACGTCCCCGATTAGAATTCAGAGTATTTCAAATTCAAAGATGCTATTCACTGCAACACATATTCATAGTGTTTAAATGTAATTGGCTTGCTTCAGCACAACAATAATGAGATGGACACATGAGTACTCTCCCCTAAACCACAGTCAACAGTGTCAACTCACAGCAATTTAATCTTTCTTTTATTGCTTCCCCTGCCTGCTTTTCCTTTTCCAATGAATATTGACAGTGACAATGCATGATATTATTTACCATTTCACATTATTTGCTATTTTGCTACTAAAAGCTGTGAGGAGGTTTGTCTGCCACCACAGCAAGATTTTAGGACATGAAAAGGGAACATGATTTCTCAGATTTTAAACTAACTTGTTATAAGGAGCACCTAAACCATAGCGAATCCACTAAGGAGTCAGTTTCTTTGAACTAAAGGTTCTATGCAATTCACGTGCTCCAGTAACCACAGCGTCTAAGTAGTGACTGAGCAGGTGACTGCAAACTGCACCATCCACTATCACAGAACCTGAACGGGTCCAGTGGCAGTGGACAGTGCAGATTACATATTCAAGACTGATGTGACCATTCTTAGCACTAAACACTAAAACTCAACTTTGGATAAGGCATCATTACTTCAAATTGTTCAAATTACTATTACTTGTCAAATACAATTCTAGTGCAGACAATCACCTCATTGCGTGCCTCTACACCTTCTTCATTGTCACCTCGGAAGAAATCTGCAGACTGCAGCAAGAAACAAACAATATAATCAAGCTGTTAGTAACCCAATACACGACATGACCAGAAAATTTCAATCTGATCAACAGGACCAGCTTCTGACGCAAGTACTTATACTTTCTGTGCCATCCAATTAGCAAGAGTAGGTCTCCAACCAAAAAAAAAAAAAAAAAGGAGTAGGTCTCATCTTTTCCCATTGGCCACGTTCAGCTTTTACAGAATGTAAATTATAAAGACCCTCTGATTGCCATATCCCACTGCACACTACGAAGTTAAAGGGCATAAACTGCTACCTGATATCTAAACTGACTATATGACAAGCCACAAATTAAAGAAGACAGATAGGCAAAGAGGGATCAGACAACCTAGTGCATATGTTAATTCAGCTCATTGTCAGCAGCAAAAACAATTTACTTCGTAATAGGAAGAGCCACCAACGAAAAAAAACAAAGACTAAAGCAAACATGCACAGTAAATCGAAGCTTACCTGAATAGCTCCATGCTTGAGGCGCCGATACTGTGAAAATGACAATAGAAGCAGTAACTCATCAAAGTTAGAGATCTGGCACTGGGACCATTGAATAAACAGTCGTAGCAGTAAGTTATACCTTTCCAACATTGAAGTGCTTAGTATCATGGCCCAACCAACGAAGATATCGAGTGAGTTTTGCTGCAGTAAATGTCTTACCTCGAGCTGGCAACCCAACCTGAAGTATAAGGAACTCATAAAATTCCTCTCCATAAAAATGCTTATGTACTACTTCACAGAGAATTTGCATAGTAGATAGAGTCTTCTACAACTTATAAAGATTACTTTTGACCAAAGTAGTGAGTTTTGGTATATATGAAAAAAAAGTGTCATATGATATGAGGAGACGGTGATATAACCTCCGATTGAAAGCAACCATAATTAGAATTATGGGGCAAAGTGAAGCAGTACTATAAACTCAAGATGACAATAGCATTTGTTCGATCAAAATGGACCGTGACATGATGCGGGAGCTAGCCCATGAGCTAATCAAGATGATGGCGGATGGCCCGAACCGAACCGCCGGCCCAAACCGACCCTTCAGCCCACTCGAGCATGATCCAAGCGAGTGGGGGACATGACCGTTGGCCTAGGCGACCGTTCGACCAAACATGACCGTTCGGCCAGGTGACCGTTGGTCTTCCACTAGCCCGGCTGGCAAGAGGCGTGAGTGGCGCAATGATGATGCGAGCTGTGCCTTGTGTGTATATAAAGGGCTCGTCCCTTCCCTTGTAAATCAATCGGAGAATCAATACAAACTCAGATTTCCCTCCACTCTCTCTAAGTCGTGTGATCCTTGTGCGAGTGATCTTGTGCCTACCGGTTCGGTTCGGATTACCCGACCCTTGAGTGAGTGTGAGTTGGTGTGTTGGCTGACTTAGGATCGTTCCTAAGGCCGCACGGATCGTGAGGAACGGTAGAGAAACTCCCGGTTCGTGACAAGACACAAATTAATATTGAGAGCATAAACTATATCTGACATAAAACTTTAGGGGCAAACCATAACTCTCCTATTTATAAAATTCAAAACCGGGTACTAAGTATTAGACACAAATTAAAAGGAGGGCTATAAATAGGTGAGTGTTTTGAAGCCATCTTAGAGTCTATCAGGGAAAGTCAACAACATAGCATTCAGCCATTCTCCCTACATAAACATGTGGACGGTGCAATTAAGCTAAAACTAATTCTTTCCTAAGAGAAATTACCAGAACAATCGCTAAATGTCTATCTTCCTTTAGCCCAAGCATCTGATCAGCTACGGCTCCAGCAGCCACAGCTCCAGCAGCTGCCGGCATTGGATTCTAGATGATAGGAGATGAACTTGAGAATTCCACCAGGGAGAAAAAAAAAGGAGAGAGAGAGAGAGAGAGAGAGTCATGGTATGATAATCAAGATCGATCTAACAAAACCTTGGTCTCTGTATTCAATTTAAGATCAAGACTGAAGGTAGTTGAACTTGCTGATTTGACTAATCTGGGAGATCCAACTCCTCGATCTACAAGGATGCCCCGATGACTATCCTGCTTTTGAAAAGGCGAAAAAGTTCCAACGGACTTTGATTCAACCATGCCAGAACCAGAATACACCTTAGCTGGATCTGGGACAACTATCTCCATCTCCTAGCAAAAATCAAAGCAGAAAATAAGAACTAAAAGAACAGGATGGCCTTACTGTGATGTCAAGAAGTACAGCCAACTAATTGATCTGTGCTCATGCAAACAAATTTGTAGCAAATACAATAAGAAATAACATTTCCAAGATATGCCAGATAAACATACAATTATCACAGTGGCAGATCGATAGTTTGATACAATTAAGAGAAGGAGTCAAATTATACATTGATGGAGTATCTAAGTTTCCAAACACGAGGACATGAGAACACGAGATTAGTTACGAGATGAACCTTTATAGGCGGAGGCCGATCATCAGAAACACCACTATCCTTGAAGGAATGTGAAGGATTGACTGAACCATCAGAAATAGAAAAAACACCAGAACGGGTTAAAGACCTTGGAGTCTCTGTCATGTTAGCAGCATATACCAAACCAGAGTTTGTGGAAGTTGATGGAGCTGGGACGACATAATGTTCAATATCAAGCTCCAAACTAACTGAAGATCCATTCTGAAAAAAAAAATAAAATAAAGAGCAGAGAAGAGATAAACTTAGATGATTCCAACAAGAATCCAAACTAGCACAGTTGAACTACCAATCCACCCTAATATGGACTTTCAGCAAGTGGAAATATCCCCCCTTGTGGCAAATCTTGAGGACAACAAATCCCAAAACTAGTTGGATACTGCTAGACAGGATGGACAGGACAAGAGATAAGCGATCCTTTCATTAGGTTTTCAATCATCATAGGTAAAAGCATATCAACATCATCAACATCAACAGCACCTTTATCCCAAACTAGTTGGGGTCGGCGGTCGATGAACCCCAAAGATTCATAAAATAAAAGTAGGGCTGATCAAAGAAAAATAGATAAATATGTAAAAATAAATACACAAAGATAAAAATATAGATAAATATGTATAATATATATAAATAGAGAAAGGACTAAAAAGAACAGTAAGGAACATGGGAATTCCGCCTCTCCACAATACTAATAGCCTTTCTCCACTCCGTCCTAAGACAAACCGTACGCCAATCTATTTCCCACTCCATTAAATTTTATTTTACTACTTTCCCCCAATTTAGCTTCGGCTGACCTCTTCCTTTTTTCGTGTTATGCTCTCGATAGCAAACTTTTGTTCTTACCGGAGCATCTATATACACGAGGATATTTATGTTTAGTATCATCTCTATCATAAATTAACCTCTCACCCAGCTACCAGAGAACGCATCTGAAACAGGGGTTTACCGTTCAATAATTTAGCAATTTCCAGCTTTAATCACCCATCTTGATATGCGGGCTAGCAAAATATCGCGTTAACTAATTCAGATGAAGGTATTATCAGATGACTATTAAAGAATACGGAACAATTATCCACAGGTCATCCCATCTTGATGTAATTAATTCATAGGTAATTCAAATGGAGGATAAGAAAGGTCAAGTTATGTTTGTTGGGTGGTCTTGGATCTCTCATCTTAAAAACTAGCTCAAAATGTAAGGCTTTTCAGACACTTATAAACTAACCATTAACCCCTTCAACAACTAGCCCCTTCCACGACTAATGTGAGATAACCTCGATAATCCCTCCCTTACACATCGGGCCTTGGGTCAAAGCAGCACTAACCTGTATCTACCGTGTGATGTTCGGTCCAGACTTACTCGAAACTTGGGCTCACTACCAGTGTTAGGTGGTCTTAGGCCTCTCTTGGCTATCTCACTGGGAGGAATCAAACTTCTCCCATGTGCTCTCAATAATGTTTCCAAAAATCAGTGAAATATAGTATTGAGGAAGCGTTTGTACCTCGATATCCGTCTCAGGCACTGAATTAATACTAACATCTGGGATCCCACGAACAGTTGAAGGCTGGAGATTCTCCTGATAGGCTCTCCAACTAGCAGCAAGATCAAAGGGAGATACCCTATCGGCTTTAATGAAAACCGGGTATTCAAGAACCTCATCAGCACCAAACCTGAAAATCGCGAGCCTCGTGTCCCCTTGTAAGTGACCCCCAGCGAGGAGCCGGTTTGGACCTTCCTCAACTATAGCAGGTGCGCTGCTGTATTTTGGCTTCAAAAGGAACTTGAAATCCAGGGTCTCTATTATCAAAATCACAATAGGAAATGTAGAAGTTAATGCTCTCCTCTGTAAGCACCTAAACTGACAAAGTTAGCCCCTTCTCTCCTTAACATCACAAAGTTAAGGTAATATTGAGAAAAAGAAATACGGAAGCTTCCCATTTGAGGAAAAGAAGTACTGAAAACTAAAAGCAACTAGTTTAAATACTGGCTGACTCTGAACTGAGACCCCCTTTCGTATTAATAATAAGCCTTTGTTGGGTTAAAAAGGGTGTCACCAAACCAGAAGTCGGAGCAAATAGCATTGTGCAATAGAAACATAAATTGCACCTAGACAAGTTTAGGGAAAACGAAACTAGATGATATATATACGAAGATACCGTGATTGGGAGGAACAACAAAACTCAGTTCCCAAGTTGATGTAGATTCACGTTCCATTGACAGCTGGAGATTATCCCAAAGAAAGAAAGAAAAAACCATAAAAACAGAGAAATGCTCGTGCAACTCTGTGCTCTAGCAATCAATCGTAAAACTAAATTAAGGAAAAAAAAAATAAGAAGCAGGGAGAAACCGAGAGGGCGAAGCAAGAACATTACAGCTTTGGAAGAATCCCAGGAGCCGACGAGAGGGACGGAGCCATAGACGTGAGGGATGAGCTCGCCCTTGAGCTTGTACTTCTCCATCTTGAGTGAGACGTAGAGCTGTTCATCCTCCCTCTCCTCGCTCCCGTGCGACCCACCGTCCGCGTTCTTCGACGACCCCGTCCCCATTTGCGAAGGAACTGGAAACCCGCACCGTCTGGATAAGCCTCTCCACTGATTATATATATGCAAGCAAAAAGGGTGAAATGGGAAGGTCGAGAATGACAACAAAAAGGCGCAGATTCGATGCTCCACTCGTATCTGCTTGTCCTGGGAGTGGATAGATTGGGAGGAACGAGCGATGGAGAGAGAAAGAACGAGTTCGCGCCTTCTTTGTCTGCGTGCGCGTGTGTTTTCAGCTCGCTCGTACTCGTAGTCGCGTCTTCCAAGTGTTTGCGAAAATACTCCGGGGGTGGGCCAAGGCCACGAGCGGTTGAGCTACCTTCATTCGATTGTTTGAAAATTACCACACTTCGAATTTATTTTCCCCGTAAATATTGATGGTAATTTGTTTAACCTGCAAAATCAAATGATTTCGTGAATGTATCGATAGTTATTAATAGTCTGAGTATCGATAGTCATTTGATTTGCTATAAAATTACCAACTATTCTTTTTAATTACGAATATTCATAATAGAGTCACCAACTTTTATAGAAAATTACCGATTCTTATTTGAGTCCATTAACAAACTTTCGTACCATCGTTTGAAAATGACCAATTGTTCCAAGAATTTACCAAAGTTACCAAAATCAAAATTACAAACTCGTACAGAAAATTACCAGTATTAATGTGAGAGATTTACCGAGTATTCACATAATAAGTTACCCTCTAGTGATGGCTTTAGGAAAACTATTACTTGATTGAGTTGCCAATATTTATGCAACATCAACTGTCTTGATAATTTATCACCACTTTTATTTGAAAATGTAATCAGCATTTTAAAGCTATATATCAACTCTTGTTTGAGTCTACTTACTATCTAGTTGGTTGTAACGTTAACATGTTGGCAAGCTCCCTAAACAAATGCTGGGAAATTATTTTTGGAACGCACAAATAAATAAAAGTTGATAAGTTGCTCAAATAAGAATTGGTAATTTGACGTAAAAGTTGGTTACTTAAGTTTTGTAAGTAAATGTAAGTATTGAATATAGTTGGTAATTTTAAAAGAGATTAGAACTTCGTTTAAGAATAGTGACTTTTCCGTTTGTTTCACGGAAAATGAGAGATTTTGAAAGTATTTTCCGAAAAGTGATTGCTTATATCGTTTAGAAAAATTAATCAACAAAAAATGTTTTCATCATCGATAACAATCTATGCCTAACTATTTTCATAGACGATGAAAAAAAAAATCATTTATTCATTTTTTCAAGAAATATAAACGATTACTTTTTGAAAAATATTTTTCAAATCATTCATTTTTCGCGAAACAAACGGAGTCTTAAAGTCACTATTCAATTGAAATAGTGGTACTATATATTTGGGAAGATTCCGATTACCTTCAATTAGGCAAAATGACACAAACAGTCCCTAAACTTTGACAGAATATGCAATATGGTCCCTAAACTTTTAATTTGTTCAATTTAATCCCTGAACTTTGGCAGAATGTGCAATTTGATCCCTAAACTTTTGACTTGTTCAATTTAGTCCCTGAACTTTTAGTAAATGTTCAATCTAGTCCCTGAATTATAGGAAAATATTCAATATAGTCCTTTTGTTAATTTAAGATCAGGGATAACGTTGAACATTTTCATATAGTTCAGGGACTAAATTGAACATTTACTAAAAGTTCAGGGGCTGAATTGAATAAGTCAAAAGTTTAGGGACCAAATTGCACATTCTACTAAAGTGTAGGAACTAAATTGAACAAATTAAAAGTTCAAGGACCAGATTGCACATTCTGCCAAAGTTCAAGGATCATTTATTATTCTATTTAACGTACTAAACAACCCTTGCCCTACTTACCAGATTAACTCCAAGATTAGGGGGGAAGAAAGAGGATTTAAAGTAACTACTAGAGAAAAGAGGGAGAAAAAAGAGTTTTGAGAGGATTGATTTACAATGTTGTCTGAATGTTACAGAGAGAGAAGAGATCAAGAGAGGGCATTTTGACAAAAACATCCTTTCATGTATTTAGAAATAGATATAGCAATAAGGGTATGAATGAGAAAAAAAATGCAATAATTTATTAAAAGCTGATAATCGAAATAATTGGACAAATGTCGTTAGAGTCTTAGAGAGACTCAAAAATTGCTAATTTCGTAATAAGAAATTAACCAAATTTGAAAAGAATAAACAAATTGAACGTTAATAAAAAGATTTAAATGAGAGTTGGAAATTTTCCATTAGAGTTTAGTAATTTTAACACGTCTCTTGAACTCCGTAAATAACTTTCTGTACGACCATGGGTAGTTTCGAAACAATCAAATAAATATTGGTGACTCACTCAAATAAGATTTAGTAAAGCTATCCTATGAAAAGATGGTAAATCGCCTAAGTCAATACCGGTAATTTCTCGCAAGAGTTAATAACTTTAACACGCTTAGTAACTTTATCAAATAAAAGTTGGTAATTTCGAGACAATCGGATAAGCATCAGTTAGTGGACTCAAAGAAGAGCTGGTAATTAACTATAATAATCAGTAATTTTAACATGTTGTTAGGTTCAATAAATAAATTGTGGCAAATTAGGGAGTGGACTCAAAGAAGAGCCCGAAAGTGGCATGGATTTAAAATTCGAATTTGGATGCGTTAATTAGGAATTTCCAACCTCCGTACTTGCTTCGCGATTCGGCTTAAGTACACACCAAGTGGCATAAGTTGTGTATGGCGCTCACTTTAGTGCCAAAACTTTCAAATCGATCATTTTAGTGCTAAGTTTTTGTAACTTCGATCACTTAAGTGCCAACTCCTTTTAAAAACGATCATTTTAGTGCCAACTCCGATTTAAGCCGATGTAAGTCGCCGAAAATTCGACACGTGTATTTTTTATTATTATTTGAGCTGACATGGCTCATCGAACTTGGCACTGAAGTGATTGTTTTTAAAATAAGTTGGCACTTAAGTGATCGAAGTTACAAAAACTCAGCACTAAAGTGATTGATTTGAAATTTTTGGCACTAAAGTAATCGAAGTTACAAAAACTTAGCACTAAAGTAATCGATTTGAAAGTTTTGACACTAAAGTGAGCGCCGTACACAATTTATGGCACTTAAAGCGTACTTAACCCACCATTGCTTTCTATCCTCGATATGCTAAGGGTTGCTTCCATTTCTTGGCTCCCTTGCCATTTCCCTCTTCATTTTTTGATTAATATCACGAAAAATTTGAAACTTATACATTTATGATAAATTTACAATAAACTTAATTTTTTACCACTAACCCCAAACTGGTATACTTGTGATAGATTTACCTTGAAATTATTTTTTTAACCACAATAAACCCCAAATTAGTACATTTATGATAAATTTACCACAAACTACTTTTTTTATCATCAAAACTCCAAACTAATACACTTGTGATAAATTTGACTTCTAGTAGTTTTATTAAATTATTTTAATATCACGAAAAACTCAAAACCGATTAATCTATGACAAATAGAAGGTAAAAACTCCAAACCCATACGCCTGTCAACTGTTACGTGTTATCCAACTCGGCATTGTAAAGCAAAAATTTAGCAAAAATTAACATGGGGTAAATTTATCATAGGTGTACTTTGTGGTCAAAAAATTAGTTTGAGTTAAATTTATCACAAGTATATCAATTTGTGATTTTTTATAGTAAAAAAATCATTTGAAGTAAATTTGTCACATGTGCACTGGTTCGAGGGTTTTTATGTTTAAAACAATAATTTAGGATAAATTTATCTCACATGTAATAATTTTGAGTTTTTTTTTTTTGGGAACTTTTTCGTTTTCCTTTTCATTTTTGGGGTATCCTTATATGGCGGCCATTGACACCTCGCCTTGCTGAAAGCATTTAGTTACGCTGACAAAAAATTAAGATTTGGTTTTACCATTTACAGTTTTGGAACCCGGTCACACCCATTAACTTTTTGATAGTAGAAACACAAATATCAGATATTTAGATCCCAATGCCTATGTATAAATGTGCGAATGGATCACGAGTAATAACCTTCTTGTCATTTGTGATTGTGAGATTTTGTGAGATCGTTGTCAACTATTTTAAAAGTTCAAATTGTTTGAAGAAGGCTAACACTCAATGGATATATTAGGCTCTGGATTCTCTTGCTATTCAGATGCGCGTCACTTTTCTCTCATGACGGAGTTGTTGGAGTTGGCGAATACTTCGGAAACCCTTGTTTCTCATATTGGGTACACCCACGTGAGCTTAGGAAAACTGAAGTATTACTCGACGACATGTGACCTGAGTAATCTCGTTTTTTTGCTCGTTTAAGGCATATATATTTTGCTCGTTTATGGTATATATATTTTGTTCGTTTTTTTGCTGATCATTGTAACGAGTTGAACGGCTGTAAATCAAAAATCATAGTGAAATCTCTTTACATGGCGTAACTCCATTATGGGGTGAACCTGGATAATCTCATGCATTATTCAATTTTTTTTATTTTCTGTGTGAACATCTTATTCGATTGCGATAAATTCATGGGGAGCTAAAATGATTGAGGTCATGAATGTTCAACGAGCACATCAGGGGTAAACGGAACAACTTTGCAGAGCTGATCCGAGGAATTTCGAACCGAGTTGTGGACACAGTCATGACGCAGATGCTCTCACGGGTCAGGGTTTAGAACGCGCAACGGCAGCTCGAGGACATGGACGGTGAGCCACATCGAGGTGCAAAGCTGCTCCGGCAAGCAGGGTAATCATTGTGCAGCCCGACGCAAGGCTGATGCGGCGAAAAACCTGAGGAGCTCAAGGACGCAGGTACGCTGCAAGAGGCGGACAATATAGCAACCAGCATATGGATCAAGACTATAAAATGGCATTTCCAATCGAAGATGAGGTCACCAGGGCAAGAACTAAGAAGCCAATCTATACAATGAGCCTATGTTGCTCTGCTTTGGTGGCGAAACCAAATTCACTGGCCCTCTCTTCTTCTTCTTCTTCTTTTTTCCTTCTTTCCGATAAAACAAAGAGATTCATTACATATCAGAGCAAGGAACAGGAATTCACGAATACAAGAAACAACAAACGGTAGCTAAAGCAACAGACGACTGCTCCCCTTTCATTAACGTGCTTCATGAGCCGTTCTTCGCCGAACCGGTTAAGGATGAGGACCCTACAACAGGCCGCCAATTCCAGAGTGTTGATGAGCGAGGTGCATGAATCTTTCGGAATTTGGTAGGTACTGCACGAAGCATTTGAAATGCGGGAAAGAAGGTCCACTCTACTCGAAGGAAAGGATGAGATAATAATTTCATGTTCTTCCTTTCGGGAAGGGAGGATTAGGCTTACCCAATTTATTGCTTCTTCTGATAATTCGAGGTATGCCTTATTCTCCTTTGAAGTCCTAACTCTGCCCTTCTCTCTCACATAATCCTCCAGGAGGGCTGACTAACTTACGCATCGGATGGCTCTAACGGGGAGAAAACTCTGGGGGCTTTTTGCGGTTTCTCTTTGGCTTGGACTTGGGGTTGCTAACCAGAGATAGACTCGCAATGCATTGGAGGTTATCTAGTGCCATCTGATTAGTACTGCAATGTGATTGCAATGACTAACTAGAATCCCTCTAAACTAAAATCTTCAGAAACAAGTAAAGAAAGTTATACTGCCTTCCGCTCATAAGCAGCTTCGCAGCTTATAAGTGAGATATAGGATGGAAATATGAGATAAATCTCCATTTAACTTTGCGATTATAGGGTATAAATTGACATGGCATGTTGTCAAATGTTCATTCTCAAATAGATTGAGAACATTTTTAAAGTGTTGCACTCGCTCTTCGACTTTCTCCAGTCTGCGTCCTGCATCAGTGGTATCATAGTACCGGCTTTCTTCGTCAGAAGGGTCATGAACTAACCAAGAGATGATGGACTGCTAGAGAGTCTTCATAAAGAACATTGACTGAAGAGAAAAAATTTCCTTAAGGGTAATGATGATTGCAACTATCGGTAACAGATGTCATCCTCCGACTTAAGTAATCTGAACTTGACTCAAAAGTTTTGGCAATGAAATTGTAATTCCCTCAATATTGGTGAACCACAACATGATGCATCTATTCTCTTTGAAAGGTTCTATACATCTGGAGTCCGTGGTCACCCAATATGCACGCCAATTCTGTCTAAGATATAAGACAATGACCTTGTGACATGGACTCGAGCTCTGTCGTAGTTACTTGTATCTAGCATAAGTGACTGATATGCATTCAACTAGAAATATTGGTGTGGCTGATTCATTCATGTCATCACATACTCGTTTAAATGTGCTCGGTGAAACCACTTGTCAGATGTAAGATCTAACAAAAATGAGGCTTAGCTAACATTAGACGAATCAATCGTTCTCTCTTCCAGATGATATTTGTCCTAACAGAAGATTTTGACACACAACTTATCCAAGCTGTCCTTTCATCAGTGAAGCTCACTCCTGTCTGGATTTTCACCAGAAGTGTGTAAAAGATGGTTTGAGTGCATACAATAGCTATCGCGAGTGGCTCTAGGAGGTTTTTGTCTACTCGTTTTTCAAAACAAAGAAAAACGAAAAGACACGAATAGCCTATATAGTGGCCCTGACCTGATCAACAACATATGATTACAAATCTGTGGCCATATTTTGTGGTTTCTGATAGCCCAAGCCAGCCTTCTTCAGTAGTTCAAATGCACCTATGGTTTCGTCATCAAAACCACCTGCGAACTGAATTGTCGAAACTTAGATACGCCCATACATATAGAGAAGAAAAGTGGCTTTTCGGTGCTTAGTTTACCTGGTGTACTCGGAAAGCAAAGCGAACCGCTTGAAGCATAAGGTTGTCCTCCTGCGAGCACTCGCTAGAGTGCATTTGTCTAGTTATCCTCTTCATGTATTCCTTTGCCAGTCTCAGCGAGCTTAGCTTCATCTGCCAGAGAAAGGAGAAGCACCTCAAGCTGTGCTCTTAACTGTAGTGAAGTGACAAATCTGGAAGCACTTTTTAGGTGATTGTGTCAGTGATTCGAACTAGCACCCTACTTGAACTTGGGATCGTATCGTGTTGCGACAATATTTTGCCTAGTTTTTTTTCCTATTTAAAACCTGCCAACCTGACCGACCAGTCCTGTGTCCAGCATCCATTGCCAAGGAATCTGGAGATCTCTGTATTTCTTACTTGTGCTCTCTCTCATCCGCTCCACGTTGTTAATACTTTGCTCCAACCTGTGAATGTGAAATTAGAATCGCTCAATCAATAAACTTCTGTAACGGGCACATGGAGAAGATGATAAATTTTTATACATGCTCGCCTGTCTTGCAATGCTTGCATCCGTCTCAGGGCCGGGATGAAGGGCTCCTTGGGATTGTCCTGGAACGAAGAAACTTCAGATTCTAAGTTCCTCAAGTCCCGATAGCTGAAAGCTGCTTCCCTCATGGCATCTGCTTTTCTTTCAGGCCACGGGAAATGCTTCAGGACCGCCCTCTCGTCAACCAGGGATGAGAGTTCTTCATCCAGCCACTTGACGAATGCCTCCACGTCGGTCATATCTTTGAAGGCTGCCGATTCCACTTCCTTGATTAGGAAATTGATGAATTGCCCTTGTCGCTCCACGTCAGATTTAATCTGCGCACAACTATGTGTTTTGAGCCAAAGTTGGTGTTCGTCATGTACTGTTACCAAAAAAAAAAAAAAAAAGAGAGTAGCTGCTACGTCTTACAGCTGAGAGATAAGAAGAGCGGTTCTCGATCTCTCCAATCATGTTCCTGGTGAATGTGACTGCGGGTACTCCTGTTGGGTTGGATTTGTTCTCCATCCGTGGATCTTTCCTTGTCAGCGCACGATACAGCTCCACCACTTCCGGCACACGGCGAACTGCTCGGATCCCTGAAAGCGGTTTTGATGGCGGTGGCGGTGGAGGCGGTACTGGTGCCGATGGCGGCTTTTTCCTGTTCTCGTCCTTGAAGGAAGCAAGGTTAGCATGAGGCTTCGGTGGAGGAATTGGGATCCTTTCTTCTCTATCCTTTTTAGCTGCAAAAGCCAGTCTTGGAGATAAGTTCTCGGCTGGCGAATCACGTTCTGCTAACTTAGCAGTTGGTTTCTGCAGAGACGCATTTTCGATCTCTAGTGAGTTCTGTATCTTCTTCCAGAGAAGGGACTTCCTTTCGTTGTCGTGCGCCTTGAGGGAGCTTATCTGCGACTTCAGGCGCGCCGCTTCATGCCTCAGCTCCTGATTTTCTTTCTCCAGGGAAACATTCCTTGCCCGACAAGCTTCGAGCTGTATCCTAAGCAAGGCGATCTCCGAGTCATCACCTTCTCGTGGCATTTTCTCTCCGTCGTCTGTTTTTCACCTTTAGAAGAGGCAGGACCAGTGACACTGGACATGTTAGAACCTCCTTACCTTATATATAGCCTTATTTCTCAAGTAAGAGATGTTTCACCAAATACTGAGGGAGCAATGCTCGTTTACGACAATGCCCCTCAATGCGGTGGCAATGGCAGTCGGGCCATCAGAGGCTATTGTTGCAGACAAGGTTGTTTTAGACCTTTCTCTAGTCTAGCTTTTGTTGGCTACGATGATTAGCAAGTTGACCTTTGTTTTTTTATATGGCAATTTAGGTGAGTTGAGAGATCTTGGGTTTCAGGCACAAAAGCTACGAGGGAATTTTTTTTTTTTTTTAGGTAGTTGTCCCTAGGAAGCCATGGTAGGTGTACCATTAAGTTCTATGTTTTTGTGCTTTCACTGTGCTGTTCCTTTTTCCATCCAATTGCCTGTGAAAAGAAAATTCTTGAACTTGCATTGACCTGGAAACTACTGTTCAAAGGCAAGGAAGTTTCTTCTACATTTAAAGCTTGGGGGTATGATCATGACTGGCCCGGAGGCACAAATGATTCAGGACTGATTGCAAAATCCTATCTGCACAAACTGTGAGAGAGTATGATTGATTGCCCTCCTCTTTTCCAAGTGTTGGATCAAGAATGGGAGAGGGTGGTGGCAACCAGGGTCAATCAGGCACTGAGATTTTCTTGCCCCTTAAATGAGAGCCATGTGAATTGATGTGGATATGTCTCTAGGGTGGCAAATGGGAAGGCACTGCTTTCTTGCCTGTGAAGCAATGCAAGAGAACGGAGGAAAATTGGGAAGAAAAGTATGTGGTGAGAAAAAGGGAAAAAAGCAAAATTCTGCAGTGCAGTGAAGTGATGCTGATTGCTGACAGTGGAAAATTAAAGGAAAAGGGAAAGCTCCCGATTAGTACTGCCTACCAGAATGAGATCTTATTGATTTTCTTTCCTTTGTTACTTTTACCTGTTTGCTCTTTCATTCTTGAGGGGCACAAAAAGGGAGTAACAGAGCAATTTAGTAGTTGGTGCCACTCTTATAGCTCAAGAGTGACTTGGCAGATATTTTGCTAGGAGCCTGCAAAATCACACTTCTACCAGTCGTAATTTGTTCACGTTTGATAGTTTTTTTTTCTTTGTAACTAAGGCGATTATACGAAGAATATTGCTTTCAATCATTGGGTTTTCCAAAGGTGACGCGTTGCTCTCACAGTCGCCCCTGAAGATGGGATCTGTACTCCGTTGTTTGATCGATGATGCTCAGAGTCCCTAATGTGATTAAACACTGTAAGTTGACTATGATCTGTCTGTCGATAAGGAGAGGAGACAACAATAGTGGTATTATTAAACTTCGAAGCCAAATAAACCCAAGAAAAGCCCAAGCGTCTGTACTTTCCGACAGGATTTTGCTTTGTAGGTCGGCTAGAGCAATTACCCATTATGGGAAATTTCGCAGACACCACTTAAAACTTACTTCGTGTAGCATTCAATGAACATCTGCCCCTGGTAATAGAGGCAAATGAATTCTTTTTTCTGCTTCTGCGGCGATTTTTTCAACGTCATCTCGATGGGGTTGCAAACAAGAATTTGAAACTCCACTGAGTTACAGAAGTTATTTTGCGGCAGAGTGGCGGACGAGATTTCCAAAGCGTCCAAAACCTTACCGAAGTAAAGATGGTGTCCACGAAATTTCCCCGACACCAGAATAAGGATGGACCGGAGCGGGAGAGAGACGATATTAGATTTTCTGAACCGTGATGGTTCGATCTGATGCATCGTTTTCGTTGTTGTAGGGCACCCCCGAGCCCCGGGATCTGACGCTCATGGCCCTTCTTTCGAAATTCCCTAATGGCTACGGAACCTCCATGGACCTGCCACTTGCCGCATGTTAATAGAAGTGTATTGGTGAGAGGGCTGATATGTGGATTGGTTGGGACATGTGACCTAATCAATCCTTGAGAACCACTCAAACTTACGCAGACTCTTTCCTTTCTTTTCACCAAAGCTCTTTGCCAATACATGCCCCAGGACCAAGGGAACTTGTCCGAAAGAAGAAGACTATATGTACATGTTTAGGTCATGTCTTTCTGGTTGGTTTCCACTCCCTTTGCATGGCTCATAATTCATTCTCAGTTCTGCAGGCAGTTGCAGACATTTATTGCGCGAGAGTTGCTGAGGCAGCCCTTGGTCATGGGCATTTCATTGCATTACTGGCACTTTGGGTTTGGATAATCTAATCGCATGGAGATCGTTGTTGCCAAATATTTTCGGCGGATTAAATGTGGAAAGTCGATTCTGAAGTAGACGCTTTGGTCGGGGTCCAGCACAGCTCGATACTGATACATGTCTCTGGATTAGTCCATTCCTGTGACCTGATGGGCGAGAGGTAGCCTAAGCGAAGTGTTGGCAATTCGGGTTGGTCTTGCACGAAATGGACGAATATCAAGTTGCCTCGAGACAAATCAAACACGGTGAGATTCGAGATTCGAAAATCTCACCGTGTTTTGGCGCTAGCGGAAAAGATTTGGAGTCCGACCTTGTTTGGGTTAAGTTATTGTGTCCGTCGATGTACGAATTTGCGCTCTGGTCCTGGAACTGAAATCTGCTCACCAAAGGCGAAGGATGCCTGAGTAAGGAGGCGTGAAGAATTGGATTCACAACTGATCATCCGATACTTTAGATCGGCAACAACCGACAAAGGACAGATAATGATCTATGAAGAAAATGTAAGTGATGGAGATTCTAGTGAACATAATCGAATGATTTGACTATGTCCCTCTGTCCAGTATGAAGGCTTCCTTGTATATGGAGGAGCTGTTCTCGGTTCGCTTGTGTTGTGTTTATGAACAACTCTCCTCAAATTACCTTCCGAGAATATCAGTAATTCCGCACTTGGATTCACATCCGGCAGCCATCGAACTGGAAACGTTTTGCTCACGGCGGTTAAATAATTATGGGAACCGACTCCAAACACACCGATGAACCGAAATCTCAATTTGGACCGACTTTTATTCTTATTTTTACTTTTTTTGAAGACCCTTTACAAACAGATCTTGGTACTGAACAATATTCAGCCACCTAATGTTCAGCATCCCTATGGCTCTCAGATCTGACCAATATGTAACATGTTCTATTTGCCAATCTCACGGTCTCTGCTGACAAGTGAATATGGTTGAGTTTTATTCCTTACAGGAATGCTTGCAGACTTCCATCGCGACTCGTTGAGAAGTTTGGACCTTGAGGCATAGACCTCTCAACTTGACGAGGCCCCATGAAAGTTGATGGAACAGATGAAGGAAATATTCAGCTTTTATTGCAATGGTTAAATCATGTTTAGACCAGAACTGACCATTGAAGCTAATGCAACAGGAGTTCGAAATAGAAGGGGGAGATGATGAAACTAAGGAAGCGGCGAAAAATCATGAAGTTTGAAATCTCAGCTCAGTCATTCTACTGCGGATTCGGCGGGCGGCTGTTGGCTGCAGACACCCGAGAACCCCATTCCAACAACTCTTTGCTGGTGTCGTCCTTGTGGACAATAATTTCGATGAAGCACAAGCAATCCTTCTTCTCCTCCGTAGCTGTCGTGATTGCATCCACAAGCTCCCGCTCGCAACGCACCTGCACAAAAGACGGTCGTGACATTTTGTTTTTTCACAGGTATTTGCAAGTTGAAAATATTGTGATGCCGCAGTAGGGACGGCATTTCATGGCACTGTAATCAAACCGACCTTCGCGGTCCAGCAGTTTCCTTCACCGTTGTGGATGGCCTCCACTAAGCCAGTGTAGTTCCAGTTCTTGATCACATTATATGGACCATCATGGATTTCAACTTCTATGGTGTACCCGCCGTTATTTATTAAGAAGATGATGGTCTTTTGGCCACATCGGATCATAGTTGAGATGTCCTGCGCGGTCACCTGCAAGATGCTGAGAATTAGATGTTGCAGATTGAGTGGTATAGCCTTAGTTTACGTTCAATTTGTCCTTAGATGCAAAAAACTTAAAGGAGAGTATTTGAAGGCCCATCGCGAATGCGATGAGCAGTCATGGATATAGGCTGTTTAGAAGGACCTATAAATATTTATTACACTTCCAATGACCGGCATACGAGAAACATGTTAACCTGGAAGCTCCCGTCACCGATGCAAGCAATGACTCGCTTGTCCGGCACCGACTGTGCATATCCAAGCGTAGCGCCAACGGACCACCCTATTGATCCATACTGCATTTGGAACTCATACCTGCAACACAACTTGAGTTCCTTTTGGGCCAGCAATCATTCGAACACCAGAACACTAGACTGGCAACGTTGCTTACCCGCATCCTTTGGGCAATTTGAGTTTCTGACAGTTAAACCAGGAATCTCCGGTCTCAGCGAGCACAGCGGTGTCCGGCGAAAGCATCTTCTGTATGTGCTGGAAGAGAATGTTCACCCTCAAGGGCTCGTCGGGGTCACATTTGAGAGGCATCCCCTCGGGAACGTAGATCCTTCGGTAGTTCTCATAGGCAGTGGAGTTGAACTTGAGCTTCTTCGCGAGCGACTGCAGGAAGTCCTTCATCAGGACGCAACCGAAAGCGGGGCCATTGGCGACGATCACCCGGTCGGGCTCCACAATGATTGCCTTCTCCCTTTTGAGGAGGAGCGAGTAGCCCACAGAGCTGTAGTCATTGAAGATGGGCCCGGCAAACAGGTAGGCATCTGCGGACTCGACTATCTCAGCGGAGAAGGCGGTGCTGACGGCCCCCCAGTACGTGCCAATGAAGCGAGGGTGGTGTTCGGGCACGAGGCCTTTCGCCGACGGCATTACGCCAATGGGGTAACCGCACGCATCCGCCAACTCAACAAACGCATCGCAGGCCTTTGCGACTCGAAGCTTCGGTCCACCAATCAGGACAGGCTTCACCGCATTGTCGAGGAAGGCGGCCGTAGCCTCGACAGCAGCCTCCAGCCCCAACTCATTGCTCATTCTAGTAAATCATCAACACATCCCCAGGAAACAGATTGAATTAGAAATGGAAATAGTCTGATTCGAAGCGAAAGCTGATAGAAGAGAGAACATGAACATACCTCGGCGACAGAGCAAATGGGATCGGCTCTCTGCTAAAAGTTGGGTGAGGAATGCCTGGCAAATTACAGCTGATGCTTATGTACGCAGGCTTGCACTCTTTCAGAGCCGTCGAAATGGCTCGGTCGATCTGTTCGTGCGCGTTCTCCAAATTATTGACTATTGCCTGCAGGGCGATCGCGATTACATATACCGGCATCACTACACATGCACATGCACACTAAATCCTATATTATCATCCAAAAGGACTCCATTGGAATGAACAGATCTCAAGGTTAGTGTTCTGCAGTGACCCAGGAGTTATCAGCTTGATGACCGGAATGGGATTCGAGATTGCTCAGAGTTTAGATCCACTACAACCTTCCTCCTTGCCCGAATGAAAAGACATGATCATAAGAAATTGTGCTGAATGTTAAGGATCTGAACAGATGTTTCGCTCATTACCTGATAACATGTGACGGTCTGAAAGCACCGCAGCTCTTGGCTAAAATCCGGCAATCCAATGGTGTGATGTAGGATTCTGTTGGAGCCGTAGTCGTTCGTGTTCGGCCCGCCCACGATGCAGATAATGGGGAGGTTCTCGCTGTAGGCCCCAGCGATCGCATTGAGGATGCTCAGCCCGCCGACCGTGAAGGTGACGACGCAGGCGCCGACGCCGCGAGCCCTCGCGTATCCGTCAGCAGCGTACCCGGCATTGAGCTCATTGCAGCAGCCGATGTTGTTGAGCCCGGGCTCGGCGATCAGGTGGTCGAGGAGGGTGAGGTTGAAGTCCCCGGGGACGGAGAACACGTCGGCCACGCCAATCTCGACGAGGCGGCGGGCGAGGTGGCTGCCGAGAGTGGCATCGGGGGAGGAGGCGAGGGCCGAGGGGGCGTGGGAGCTCTGGACGACGGAGGAGCACTTGCCGCTCATGGGGGTGCAGCCGACGAGGCTGTCGTTGACGTTCGGGTTGCACGAGTCCGTCGGAGGAGAAACCATGCAGTCCATTGTCCTAAAATCACCAGGAATAGCGTTGCACAGTGCGAGCGGGGGAAGATTAAGTAGTGAACTTGTGGAGGAGCTGAGGCGGAGGGAGTGCGTGTATGTATAGTATATAGAGAGGCGGTTGGAAGAGTATAGGCGGCAGATTAGGAGAAGGATTTGCGACTGTTGGGAGTGGTGACCAAGCCTCGCCAGTCTTTTGATGGCAGTTTCGTGGGCTTCAAGCAATCGACCGGTTTTGGCAAGTTTGGAGCTAGGCAAGCATCCGAAAGTTGGCCTCTTCGCAAGAATTTATCGGAATTGATTTGATTAGATTAGATGCTTTGATATTATCTCGATTTACTACCTAACTAAGAAGATCGTCCATTCTTAGCTGTGTATTCAAGGGAAAATTATCGAAAGAATCGACTAATCTACCGTACGGACTACGGATGTCAATTCGATCCTAAAATTTTCGATCCAGCCCATTTAGTCCTAAATATTTTGGACGATTTGCCAATGGAGTCATTCTGGCCAACCTGGACGTGGCATTACCGGCAAACATAGATGACTTTTGCGTTGGTAAATAAAAAAAGAATTCTCAATTTTTCCTCCTCCTTTTATATTCTGTAGAAGAGAACTTAGAAAAAAAAATACATAAATTATCTACGCCAGCGACTTTCCGTCGAAATTGGCCAAGCAAATTGTCAAAAGAATTAGGACTAAGTTGGTCAAATTGAAATGTTCAGAATACGGCGGTGGTGCTGGGCACATTTCGCGAGCTACGTCGAGGGAGAATGTTTGAGTTGATATCGATAAAGTCCTCGCCATGGCTTTTGCTTTTATTAGAATGATTGCATGGCATGGCAAGTGCTTCACCAAATAAGGGGGGGGGGCATTGGTTTCGTGATGAGAGGTATAAAACTGGTGTACGATGTGGAATTTCACAATCTTGGACTCCAATGCAACACCGCTGCCTGCTCCAGATCTAACTCGCCGGCGGCTGCCGGCCTTTGCTTAGGGTTTTATTTTCCTTTTTTTATTTTTTAATTATATTTATTTAAAAAGAAATAAGGTAAGAAAGTTCATTTACAATTTTTTTTTTTTTGCCAAACACTAATTAGGTCAAAGGTACTTTTCAAAATATCGTTTACCAAACGCCATTTGCATTTCTTCAAAGCCCCTTAGGCTGAAAGAAATTTCACTAAAATAGTTTCATTAACCCCTGAAGTATTATAAGATGAGAACATACGTAATATAGTTATATTATACATAGTATTTTGGATGAAATAGATTAATTAGTGGATTATATTTGACGCATATCCCTTTATTTAATAAATAAAATATAAAAAAACAATAGCATGTTGATTATATCAAAAATGGGAGGCAACCCAAATTTTAGTTTATCATGGATAGGGACATTATTGCTGACATAATAACCTCTATACGAAATGCTGACATGAATCGAAAAGGGGCGATTCAAATAGCATTCACTAACATCGCGAAAAACATTGTTAAAATACTTTTAAGAGAAGGTTTTATAAAAAAAACGTGAGGAAGCATCAGAAAAACAACAAATCTTTTTTTTTTTTTAACCCTCCGACATAGAAGGAATAGGAAAGTACCCTATCGAACTATTTTAAATTTAAATCGTCCACTCAGCCATCTCTCCCAATTGAAAAAAGATAATTACTATCTTACATTACACAAAAAGTAAGGCTTGAAAAAAAATCATTTCTTTATTATTATTTTTACTATATTGATATATACAACTTTAATATATACTACTTTTATAAGCAATCCAATTTAGATAAAGAAAATGTTTTAAAGAGATATTTCGAGCTCATTTGCATTGGTTTCGTGATGAGAGGTATAAAACTGGTGTACGATGTGGAATTTCACAATCTTGGACTCCAATGCAACACCGCTGCCTGCTCCAGATCTAACTCGCCGGCGGCTGACGGCCTTTGCTTAGGGTTTTATTTTCCTTTTTTATTTTTTAATTATATTTATTTAAAAAGAAATAAGGTAAGAAAGTTCATTTACAATTTTTTTTTTTTGCCAAACACTAATTAGGTCAAAGGTACTTTTCAAAATATCGTTTACCAAACGTCATTTGCATTTCTTCAAAGCCCCTTAGGCTGAAAGAAATTTCACTAAAATAGTTTCATTAACCCCTGAAGTATTATAAGATGAGAACATACGTAATATAGTTATATTATACATAGTATTTTGGATGAAATAGATTAATTAGTGGATTATATTTGACGCATATCCCTTTATTTAATAAATAAAATATAAAAAAACAATAGCATGTTGATTATATCAAAAATGGGAGGCAACCCAAATTTTAGTTTATCATGGATAGGGACATTATTGCTGACATAATAACCTCTATACGAAATGCTGACATGAATCGAAAAGGGACGATTCAAATAGCATTCACTAACATCGCGAAAAACATTGTTAAAATACTTTTAAGAGAAGGTTTTATAAAAAAACGTGAGGAAGCATCAGAAAAACAACAAATCTTTTTTTTTTTTAACCCTCCGACATAGAAGGAATAGGAAAGTACCCTATCGAACTATTTTAAATTTAAATCGTCCACTCAGCCATCTCTCCCAATTGAAAAAAGATAATTACTATCTTACATTACACAAAAAGTAAGGCTTGAAAAAAAAATCCTTTCTTTATTATTATTTTTACTATATTGATATATACAACTTTAATATATACTACTTTTATAAGCAATCCAATTTAGATAAAGAAAATGTTTTAAAGAGATATTTCGAGCTCATTTGCAAAGTGGAACCAAACCCAGTCTAAGAATGTTTAGAGCCTCTTTGAAGTTTTGAAACAAACTAAACACAAAAGAAACAAAGCCCAGGCTTAGCAATTGTTTTGAGGACGTTACTTCAAACTTGTGGGGAGTATTGCCAAAAATATTTTAAATCAATTACAATTATGTCAATTTAATTCTAAACTCTTTTTTTTTGCCGATTTAGTATTAAACATTTTGCAATTATGTCATTCAATCCATCCGATAAACAGTGTCATTTAGTCAATTACGTAAACTTTACATAGATGACATGGACACTAGCCGTCCAATGACATAATAATTTGCTTTTTTAATTTCTTTAAATTTTCTTTTCTTTTTCCTTAAGACGGCCAACCTCACCATGGCAGAGCGAGAGACTCGACCTCTCCCTGCGTGCCTCGCCAACCGTCCCGACCAATCGCAGAGGTTCGATGACCAACTGGAGAAAAGAAGCAAGAATGGAAAGAAAAAAATAAAATAAAATAAAGGGAAAGACTAATAAAAAATAATAAAAAAAGAATATTATCTTGCAAAAAGTTTAAGACTGAATCGGCAAGGAAAGAATTTAAAATTAAATTGACATAATTACAATAGATTTAAAAAAAATTGGGTAATTTTCACCAAACTTGTGCTAAACACGTCTTCAAGAAGAGAAACACTACCGGATTCAAAAAACCTGCTGGCCGTAACATTTCATTCCCTATTTTTGGCTCAATCGTATAATCTGACTACGACTTCAACGGCGAAAAATGGAAGTCCATTAAATTGCACGTCAAGTCTATAATGAAAACTCCGGAGCTCGGAGGAAATAACAAGCAAGCAGAAACAACTGACAACGTCAATCCAATTTTAGGCCATGAATGTCCACTGAGGCAAGCAGTGAAACTTGCAAAATAGAAAGATTCTCATCTCATTTCTCTCTCAAAGTAGGGGAAAAGCAATGGTAAGTGAGGTGCATTAGCCACCAGTTCCAAGCAAAGTTCAAGACATAGGCAGGTCCTTGGAATAGGACCGCATAGTTTATTGCGCCAGGGACCATTGTGTGTGTGTGTGTGTGAGGTGCATTAGCCACCAGTTCCAAGCAAAGTTCAAGACATAGGTAGGTCCTTGGAATCGGACCGCATAATTTATTGCGCCAGGGACCATTGTGTGTGTGAGACTGAGGATCTATCTTGCTTTTGGATACACTACATTAACAAATTCCAAGTGAAGGTGTGGTGGCGAAGGAACTTCCACCACATGCTCCTAGACCGTGGCATGATGCAATCAGTTTGGCAATATTAGTCCTTCAGATCACATTATATTTATACGTGCAACATTGCAACCTACGTATTCCTCAACAATGAAAACGTTTCTCTTGACGCCAAACAACTGCAACCGTTAACAAAATGACAAATTCTGACTGCACAAAATCATTTAGTATCTCACAACATTACTCTGCTAATAACAAAGGCATTTTTGTGCACTATTTGACGACCATGACCAACCGACCAACTGTAACAACACAAAAAAGAAAATAAATAGTATGAAGAAATCCTAGTAGGACATTTGCCATAAGCAAACTGGACAAACATCCCTGAACATGCAAACATGACTCCATCCAGTCCCCCGACAGACCAAGAAATCAAGGACCGACCAACTACATTCCTGCCCATGAAGAAAACCACAAGATTCTCACCAGAATGAAGATAAGCAACTGATGGGCAGCGCAAGAGGTCCGAAATCTACATCTTCGTGTCGCTGATGTAAATGAGCGATGAACACGTTGAAACCCCTCAAGCTGAGGAAGCAGGCTCGGTTTTCTTATCTGCATCAGGTTTTCCGTCGGATTTAGTTTCTTTCTCCCCCTCAGAAGCAGCAGCCACCTCTTCGCCAGCTTTATCTCCAGTTTTATTTTCTTCAACACTCAACTTCTCAATAAGTCCAGCGGCTGCACTAGCATCCTTGTTCTCCTCTTTCTTCTTTTGGGATTCAGCAACTTCCTGGAACTTTTCCATGAAGGTTTTGCAATCTGCAACATAAATCGGAACACAAGGCAAAGAGAACTTTTTCTCATTCTGACACACTTGATCTTCCAATACAAGGTGACCAAACAGCAGATATGGCACACTTTGGAAATCAAGCAGAAGAGATGCCATAATAAGGCTTACAATCAGACAGCATGCTCAATTATTGGAATAAATTATGAATAAAAAGTATACATGAGTACTATCCAAGGTCAATCGTCAGGTAACAGTGACTCAAGAACACTTATAACCAAACCCACCTCAACAACTTTTGATCTTGAATTCTGCCTGAGGAAACTAGTTCTCCCAAATATAGAGATCATCATACAAAGTGAGTTCCATTTGGAAATGTTTCCATGTATAAATTTTTAATAGGAATCAGGACAGGTTGAAATTATGAGAATAATAGTAGTCATTGAAGTATAGCTGCATATAGAGACCTAATATACATATTTCACTCGCTAATTTAGACTAGAGAAGTGCTCATATAGTCAGGTCAGTTTAACTACTTGTCAAGAACTGGAGTAGTGCTCACTGTTACTAAGCTCAACATTCTACAATGAATAGACGCTCAATTGGCTTCCATCATATGCCCCCACTGACTCAGGCTAACAATGAAGGCAAGATGCAAGAAAGAGACATGAGGACTTGATCCAACCCACACAGGACAAGAATCCAACATCACATTTGAGATCCAAGGTAAGGAATAAGTAAGCCTCTCACTCCCAAAGACTAATGCTACCCAGAGACAATGAACGGTCTATTCATGTTCGCACAAAGGATGAAAGCAACAGCTTCAGAAATACAGGAGAATAGATGCAGTTAAACTATAGGAATCTTTCGCAGCCATTACAACATCTTACTAATGAGTACAGCAGTTGCTGGCTAATCCTGAATACCATACTATAGATGGGAAGTCGCCAAATCTTTTAAGCATTGCGCAAACCCATTAAAATATCCATCTACTGAAGGGAAAATGGCATTACAACAGGAGTAATCACAATCTAAGGCCATGTGGTACAGTGAACTCAGGGCAATCAGCATGCTAAAGTCACATTACACTGATACCAACAAAAGAAGAACATAGGCTATTTCATCACACACCTATCGGCATCTATGTCCAATTAGCTTAAACTATCAATGTCATCAAGTTAAGAGTAGATCAGCGACAAATTAACACATCATTGATCTACTCAAATCAGATGCAGAAAAGCTCATCCTTAACTACTAATAAAATCAGCTTAAATCACCATTCCCATCAAGCTAAGAGAAGATCCGAGAATCAGCTAAACTCACTCTCAACTGATCCGAATCTGATACAGAAAAGCTCGTCCTTTAGTTCACCATCAGCGAAATCAGTCGCATGCCAAACGCACGATTTATCATTGCCCGAGTGTTCCTGAACGGTCATGGTTGGAATAACTGCAAAAGCCAAATGCACAAACACAGGCACGACAATCAAAAGGCCTGCGCAAAAATCCAATGAGGCCGGCACAATTACACCAGGAAAATCAAACACAAGGCCTCAGAACCTAGATGATTGGCGCAGATCTTCAGGGTTTTGGATTGTCGCATGACGAGCCGGACCTTGCCAGTCTCCTTGTGCTTCAAGAGCTTCACAGTCCCAGCGCCTCTCTCCTTCCATTGGCTCCCATCCTTATCGAACCGATACAGCTTCGCTTTTCTACAAATCGCGGGTAGACAGAGAGAGAGATACGTGAACAAAAAAAAAAACGAGAAAAGCTTCGGAACTTCGAGATCCATAAAAAAAAAAATAGAAATCAGACGATCGTGGGGATTCAAGATAGATATGGATATCGTACAGATCGAGGATGGCGTCTTCGTCTTCTTCGCCGGTGGTGACAGCGACCTCCTCGAGCTTGACGATGGGAGCGACCTGAGCTCCGGTGTCCTCGTCTTCGCCGGCCTGTGCTTCCTCTTCCTCTCTATGCTGGTGCTCGGGCTCGGCGCTCGACATTGCTTGAGGGTCGGTTTTCAGTGAACTCTGATGGGAGCAAAAATTGATCAATCGGCAGAGAGAGAGAGGGACAGTGAAAGGAAGAGAGAGACGGGGTTAATGGGGGGTTGCGAGGGTTTTTATAGAGGAGAGTGGCGGTGGTATTGGAAAAGGTTTTAAGGGTGGCTAATACTACGAAAAACCCTTTCGTTTTTCCTTGTTGCATGTGTGTGTATCTATTTGAGATTTTTCGAGATATTAAATTAATCTAACGAAAATTAATCCAGTGTAAATTTATCACGGGCATAATAATTTAAGATTTTTATGGTCAAAAAAATAATTTTGGTAAATTTATTATACGTGTACCAATGTAGGATTTTACAAGGTCAAAAAATAATTTGAGGTAAATTTATCACAAATGTATCAGTTTGAGATTTTTCATGGCTATAAAATAGTCGGGGGTAAAAATCGTAAATCGATACACGATAAATTTATCATAAACTATTTTTTTACCACAAAAAACCCTAAACATATATGATATACATATGTGATAAATTTATCAAAAACTATTTTTTCACCATAAAAAACCTTAAACTGATACACATGTGGTAAATTTATCCCAAACTGATACACCGTTAAAGAGAAAAACTTAATGACAAATGACCCCCCCAAAAAAAAGCGGTTCGGTAAATATGCTGTTAACGAAAAAAACTTAATGACAAGTCCAAGGATTGGAATGCTCAGTCCAAGGCGAGACCGAACTAGATCAGGAACCAATCACCTCCCTTCAGCAGGTCTAAGAATATAAGAATACTAATCTTAACTCAGTTTCGACGATGTATGGCTCTGATACCAGTAAAGGAGAAACTCAAACTCTCATGAAAAACTCCGCAGATATTTCAACTCCTATCCAGCTAGAAACCACAATCTCACTACCACCACCACCCGAACTCCGCAAATCCACTTCCTCCAAAATGGATTACCTCTATGAGGTGTCCTATGTAAACGATGATTGCAAAATCTCAGAAACACAACTCCCACTCATGAACCCCTACTCCGCTTTTTGTAAACCATCATCATTTTTCCCCATTCGCTCCATCAAACATCTCATCAAACAAACCCCTCGTTCTGTCAAAAAATATGTTCAGTCCACTAAATTTGACCAACACCCCATCCTGTCTACACAACAAGAGCAGTTTGTAACTCTTCAAATTCCACCTGAGTTCCCCGCCCAGTGGTCTCAACAGGATTACACTCATCTCCACTTTGGCGCCATCCGTTTGGCTCTATCCTTGCATGGACGAAAGGATTTACCCGTAGTTGCTCGGGTTGCTCTCCTTGATACTCGCTTCTTGGAATACCAGCATGCTTGCATTGGCACTGTTCAGACCACTCTGAACGCAGGCACAGTATTCGTCACACTCTTCCCAAATTTCAACATGGCCTTGGCAGATCCCAACCTTCTCTCTGCTTTGAAGGTTCAGTTGCAGATCACTGGTGCTCCTCAAACCACATCAGCCATAATTGCTACTCTACACTACCAGATGGTGTACAGAGTACAAAACCATGCCATTGATCTCAACCTACCAAGTGCAGATGATGCTTTGCTTATCTCTGTTGACAACGACCAGACTTCATGTATTCATATCCCTCGTCAACTTCCAATAGATCAGCTTGTTAAACTCCTTCCTGACAGTTGGGTGACCAACTATGAAAAACTCCATCAAAATTCTCGACATGTCCAATCCTCTGAGCCACAGTACACCAAGATAAAAGATGGTACTGTCACCATTAAATTCACAAAAGAAAAGGAAGACACTTCTTCCTCTGTTTTTTCATCATTCCCCACCATCCTGTGTTTCACCCCGTGTCCATCTGAGTCTGTCAGTATGGAAGACCCAGATCCTAAAGCCCATGTCTAATCCTTTAATGACCATGGACGACCCATCCATTATTACAAGGATCCCTATGGACACTGCTTTTGGGATGTTGACTGTTCCTGTTCCTCTTGTTTGAACCTAGATGATGAGGATGACAGACCGTCCTCCAGAAAGAAGGAGAAGAAGAAAGATTCACTTTACCAAAGGTACCTAGACGGTGATCCAACCGTGGGTCCTCTTGGTGAAGACGACGGACGCTGGCAATATATGGTTGAGTATGGTTCTCCCAAACCTCCTCAAATTACTGCACCTCCACCAGCATGTTCCCTAGATGAACCAAAGCCGCCACCTCCACCACCAAAGAAACCCATCACTTCTCCATTCTACAAACCCATCCTCAAATGGGTAAAGAAAAACTCTTGTCCCATCAAACTCCCTCAGCCATACACTTGCAATTCTAAACCTGAACCACCTCTTGTTTTACCTAGTATTTACATGTTCCGACCAGAAGACTTCCCACATTTACAGCAGGCCCCATCTGAAGAAAGCTCAGCCACTTTCAGATTCCCTCCTATTGAAAGTTTCTCTGATGCACAGCAAAAATACTTTATTCTCCAAAGATCACAACTCCACATGATGTCGATCTTCATGGAAGACGGAAAGGCCCTACACCTGTTGAAGCTGTTCTGAATTGGCAGACAGAGAATGCTCTCGCCCAGAATGTAGCAATAAACACAGTGGCTACTCGTCTTGACAGGGTAGACCATGCTACATCTGTCTCAAAGAAGATGTTTGAAGATTTCCAGAAGAGGTTGTACTTGATGGAGACAAAACAGATTCCTACAAGTCATTATCTGGAAGACCAAACTCCTGAGATTGAGAAGCTTAGACGCCAAGTCCAGATACTGCAAGAACAACAAGCTCCCCTTGAGCAAAGGAATCTACAAGCCCTTGATCCATTTTTCTTTCCGACAGCAACTTCTAACCCCACATCCTTCATGCCAAACTCTCCAGACCCCAACTCTTTTGCAACTGTACTCAGTACAGCACCACCTCCTCCAAAGACGAACATTCTTGCTCTTCGGGATCGTCTTAAAAACTTAGACCAAGAGAAAAAAGAAAAAAGCAAACAAACCTTTTTCCCACCTCCTTCAGCACCACTAGAAAACTCCAACGAGTCCTATGTCAAGAAAATCATGAAATTCCTCCTGAAATTTGGCCATACCATCACATGAACCACTCGTGGGATAGGCCCAAAATGCACCCTCAAGTACTTCAAGCTCTTGAAGATTATAGAAGCAACCAGCCAAGTTCTTCTATGGACACTGACACTCCTGACACTCAAGACCCTTGGGGAGGACAATTATCACAAAATCCATACTCTACAGCAGACATTGCATCCAGCACCCAGGACCAACCATCCAGCTCTTACACGTGGCCTCAGCTCCAACTATGGCCCCAGCCCCAATCCCAACCCCAGATGCCATCCAGCTCTAATCAAGGCACGCGACAAGATCTACCAGACCCAGTCACTATGGAAGATATTTTGTCAGGCGAAAGACACGCGGCAGAACAAGAAGATAGTCCCTCACTCACCGAAGACGAAGATCCAGACGTTGGACTATCCTAGCTCGAAGAACAGTGGTACTGGAATAAATTCAAAAAGGACAAAGACGACCCAGACAGCTCTGACTCTGACGATGCCAATTATCACTCAGATCCAGATCGTCGTCGGCTTTGAACTACCCAATTTCACGTGCATGTAATAAAAGTCTGAGATGACTTTGTTTCGTCTAAGTCATCGTTTGTCGGAATGTTATCATATAGGTTGTCTAAAGTCTTAAGAAATAGGTACGTGTGTCAAAATAATGTCCTGAAGAATCAGAAGACTTTTTGCGAAATTACTGTTCACTGTACTATTTATGGCACTGTAGCAAAATCACTGTAGCAGACACTATTTGGCACTGTAGCAATACTGTAGCACTGTAGCAAACACTGTTCACCCGAAGACTTTTTTAGTTTTTCGTCGTGAATTTGTCTGTCATGTTGTCAGAAGTCCCTTTGTATGATATTGGCCTATAAAAGGCCCCCGAAGACATTGAAAACGGGGAGAACGCACCTTATGTGAAATATCAGTATGCTTTCCAATATCATGAGTTTCTAAAGTTTCCTTTCTTCTCCTTTCTCATAAGCTTGGTCTTTCGCATATCTGAATCCTCTTGTTGACTCAGTAGTACGATTGGTTTGGTTTTGTATGCTCTTCAACTTGCCACTATGCGGAACCTGTTGAACCAGAAATATCTGGCACCTTAAGGGTTGAGCTTCAAGAATGGGCTTGAGTGAGCAAACATGCAGTCCCATTTTAAGGCCAAGAGCGCCGTGTTTGTGGGGATAACATACCTGCTCGTCTCGCCCACATATTCTTAAAAAATTGGATTCCACAACAATTTATAATTATGTGTCATTTATTTTTTGTTCAGAATAGGCTGTTAATCCCATAGTTGGTTAACGATAATCACACAACCACTTCTCTTTTGAATCAAGATTTTTTTTACATACATAAAGGAACATGCACATTTGACTTTGTTCCGTCATGATTCAGTTTACAGTCAAAACAAACTCATAATTTCCAGCCGGATCCGGTTTTTATTATTTTACAGGAGAAGGCAAGAATTTTGACAAAAAAAAAAAGAAAGAAAGAAGAAGGAGAGGCAAGAATCATGAGAATAAAAAAAGTAGAAAGATAAAAAATAAACAGATAATGGCATCGTAAAATTGGAATTAAATAAAGAGGAGGAAAAGAGAGAAACAATTACTTGATCAAAATTGTCTAATTTCTTCTTATTTTTGGACTATCTAAAATGATGGAGATAACCACCGCTTATTTTACATGTCAATAATCATAAACAACATTATTGAGTTTTGTATTGCTTCATAAGTTATTTTTACAGGTGAGCCTGCTTTGCAAAAAATAAATGATTTAAAAAAATCTTTTCCTAAAAGAGATATATCATTTACAAAATTGGCTAAAGAAAAAATATTTAGACATATATTGTCATCAATAATAAAAATATTTTTCATTGACTAATTATTTAAAGGGATATGCGCAATTATCTTTATACATATATTTTCTACATCATTCATTTTTTTTTTCTGAAATAAACGGAGCCCAAAATCGATGATCTTTTTACCAAACAAAAATTATTTCACCTACTTTCACAACTTCTCCAACGTCACAAATACACATGGCGTTAAGCTCTAGGGGTGAACATGATTTTGAGATAGAATCAGGAACTTAAAAACCTTACCGATGGAATCGGTCTGGTTCCAGGTTTCAAAAATTGAGGAACTTGAAACATGTCTGTGTCTTCTTTTTTTCGTTTCATGTCTCAGAGCAATCTTGCTTTATTTTACGACACCCAATGATGAAAAAAATTACCAAAAAAGTCATAAATTTATTGCAATTATGTCAATTCATTCATAAACCTTTTTTTTTGTACCAACTCAGTTCTAAACCTTTTGTAGTTGTGCCAATTCAGTCCTTCCAGTCAATTTTGATCAACCAGCACAGATGTAGATATTGACCAGCACTGATGTGGACGTCGGCATCGATGTAGATAAGTTCTAATAATATTTTAATATTTTTTAATGTTCATTTTTTCGATTTTTCTTTTCTTTATTTTTCTTTTTGTTTGTTTTCTTGCCCCCTCCTTCATCTCTAACCAATCACAGATCCCAGTGATCGGCTTGGGTGAGTGTCGCGACCCGTCCGAAAGCGGACGCGGCTAATGGATTACCGATCGTGGGCCTTACCTCCGCACTGGAGTGCGGATCGTGGGCTTTGGATCGGCGCGGGCCCTCCCAAGCCCATACCGAATCGCGGCGGGAGTATTTTTTAGAAGGATTCGACGATAACAGTCGATCGCTTTCGACCTTCAGTGTGGTCGTGGTGGCATGTGCAACTTGTTCATGCATTTGGAGTCGCCACCGGTCTTTCTTGGAGGGTAGACCGGAAACCTTACTGATCGATTGGGAGAGATCGATCAGTTCTGCAGAACCAGAGATTTTGGGTTCGGGGACTTGGTTACGTCGGTGTCATTACCAACGCCCTTTCGGTACCTAACGCGAGTGATTTTCCTGGCTAAGAGTTCATGCAGGCGCAATTTTAGGCGAGGTAGGTTTGATTCAGGGTTTCATGCAGATTGGAAGACTATTCCTATCAATCACAATCAATTTTAATGAAAAGCTCAATCAAGTGCATAAATAAATCACATCAATGCACATCAATTCAAGTCAAAGGCCTCCTAGTATAGCCATAAGGGCTTAGGGAAGGCGTGATTTAGGACCAGGGGGGCAAAATGGGAAGATTTGGGAACGATTAGCCCAAAGGGCAAAATCGTCAAATTTTGGAAGATTTGGATACCGAATTACCCAAAATATTCCACGGCCAGTTGTTTGTGGCAATTTCCCATTTTCTGTAATTTTTTTAGAATTTTTTTCTGAATTTTCCGAATTTTTTTGAGTTTTTTTATGATTTTCTATTTTTTATTGATTTTTTTGATTTTTTTATTATTATTATTTTATATATATATATATATAAAGATAAAAAGGCACCGGGCCCGGACCAGGTCATTGGACCTGATCAGGCCCGCGAGAGAGAGACCCGAACCGGGCCCTCGGTACAAAGAAGACTCAGGCCCAAACTCCAAGTCTTGACCGAAACTGGGCCCCAACCCTCCTTATTTCGGCCCTTCTTGGAACAGACCAGGCCCGAACTTTTTTTTTTTTTTGGACCAGCCCACCCGAATCCAGCAGAAAAACCAAACCCAGCTTCATTTTGCTATCAATGCCAGCCCATCCGATTGGCCCAATCTAACTAAACAAAGAACGTAGGATGGTTAGCCACTGTTCATCATCTTTTCCATCTTCTTCGCGCGAGTCATCCTTCCCCATGAAACCAGAAGCGAGCTGAGTCAGTTCTGGCCTACGTCGCCGGCGTCGCCCATTTCGTAGGCCAACGCCGAAGCTGTCAGCCACCGCCGAAACCGTCGGCCTCCACCAAAGTCGACCACGAAACGAGAAGCATCGCGTGAGCTTCCGCCGTACTCAGCTTCTTCTTCATGTCGCAGCTCCTCCTCCCTGCAAGACCCAACGGCGCCACTGTCCTTCCAACGTCCAGCCTTCGCTCGCCGCCCCACTGCACCGCCAAGAACCGCTCGTTCATCGCACCGCGGCCTGAGTTGCTCGTCAGGACCTCCCCTCGTCTGCAACACCAACGGCGACGCTGCTCCCAGATAACGACGACCCTCGTTGCCTAGCCTCCGTGTCGCCTGGACCCGCTCGTCGCATCGTCACCAAGGCACGCCCGTCGGACCTGCTGGAAGCCAACTGGCTCTGTGGGCGCCACTGTGCTTCTCGCCGGGTACCAACGAGCTCGACCTCCTCCTGTCGCCTCCAGGTGCCAACGACAGTCACCGAGATGCTCCCGTGTTCGAAACGAAAACCCCGTCGGAAACGACTCGAGGTGCCGTCCCGTCGGGCTCCTCAGACACGACCTCCACAGCCCTCGTCGGACTGTGCTAGCCGCACCTTGCCTCCGCTCAAACGGAGTTCCACTCGGTCCTCCTTTCTAAGGGTCTCAGGTCCTCACCAGCTCTTAGGTGGCGAGCCAGGGCCTTCCCGGACGGCCACTCGTTCAAATGACGGCACAAAGAGCGAAACCAAGGAAATGCAGTAGACCAACAACGGGTGTAGGCGATAACAGGCGTGGAACAAACGCTATCGCAGTAACTAGGCGGAAGCTCGTTGGTTTAGGTGGTAGTCTACAAGGAAGAAAAGACCGACCTGTTGGGGCTTCGGTTGATGATGGACGACGACTGATAGGTGCTGGCGGTCTCGCCTGAACAAGGCACGATACTTCTCTGAGGATCGTCTCCTCAACTGAACTTTGCAACGAGCTTGATTCGATGTCCTGCCACCACTGGGCCGGCTCGTTTTTTTTTTTTTTGCCGTCGGCGTCGGGCTGCTCACCAACCATTTCACGAGCTTGCTGTCTCTCTTCTTCTTCGAACCCGCACTCCCCTCTTTTTGTTTACCGCCGACCCCCCCCCCCCTTTTTGTTGCTTTTCCTCTCTTTTTTTATTCCTCACGAGCACCACCTGCACCCTTTTTTTTCTTTTTTTATATCTTATTCCCTAATGGCTTCCCTTTTATTTATTTACTCCCCATTGTCTCTCATTTAAGAAACCTCACCAGCTAATTCTTGCACCCCCACGAGCTCTCGCCTTTATTAAATTGCCTCCCAATCCCTGTTGTCGGTGGCGCATGAATGCTTTTCTTTTGTCAAAGGATCATGTCCTTTCCCTTGCCCGATGGCTTATCCCGTTTTCATATATTCAAGTTCGACTCAGCGGCCCCGTGGTGTAAAATGCAAATCCGAATCTACCGAGAGCGTCGATTCTATCTTTGCCAGGACAGCGTCTACCTCTCATTCATTCTCGATTTCAACTCAATTATGCGAACGCAATGCATGAATAAGGAATCAAATACGTTATGAATGAAAATTCTTTTTGGTGAGAATTAGGACCAATTCTCATTTTTATGCAATGATAAATAAATAAAATAAAATAAAATAAAAAAAATCATAATAAAATTAGGTGTCAACAGTGAGGTCGGCCATGCTCGGGCCGAGCCTCGCCACCGTCGCTAGGTGAGGCCGGCCTTGGCTACCATGGGTTGAAGTTTTGGGTTCTGAAGGCAAGTTTCTATTTTATGAAATTGTTCCTCGTCCTTTCAATTTCTATTCTTTTTTGTTGAATCTGTTGGTTGGTTCTTGGTTGATATTGCTAGTGTTGGGTCTTTGACTCTTTTGCTCCCATCGTGTAAAAATCGCCAACTTTGTGTAGCTCGTGAGCGATCCTTCCCCAAACTACAACCTCAAAACCCAAAAAATTGGCCGACCATGGCGGCTGAGCTTGCCTAGCCATAGTGAGGTCACCTCGCCTTGCGACGGCGAGGTTTGACCTCGCTAGATCTGGGCGAGGCGAGCATGCCATGGCTGGGCGAGCTTCGGTGGCTGCCCGAGTCGAAACTCGCTAGCCATGGCCAGGTCGCCTCCCCACGATTTGGTGAGGCTGAGCCTCACCATCGCTGGCGAGCTTGCCCAGCAACGGTAGCGAGGCAGCATGCTATGATCGATCGCCAGGATCGATGACAGGCTAGAGAGGAAGGAGGGGCAAAAAAACAAACAAAAAGGACATAAAGAAAATAAAAATAGAAAAAAATAAAACATTGTTAAAAACTTGTTCACATCAGCGCCAATGTCCACATCAGCATCGATCAGCATTCACGTCAGCGCCAACCAGCCAAAGTTGGCCAAAAGAATTGAATTGGCACAAATACAAAAGTTTTAGGACTGAATTGACACAAAAAAAAAGTTTAGGACTGAATTGGCACAATTGCAACAAGTTTGTGACTTTTTTAGTAATTTTCCCATTGATGATGAGTGTATCTAAAACCAGTATACTTCCATTTCTAGCAATATACATGATTGAAGCTTTTAGTTTATTGATGTGTTATATTATTTTGTATAAAAGTTATGATCAGTGAATTGTAGTAGCAAATGATGGTCATTAGAAATTATAATTCACTGCAATCGTTCAATTAAAAATACAGGTGAAGCCTAGGTAGATTCTGAAACTGACCCTAAAACTTGTGACATGGTAGGTTTGAGATTCTAATGTATGCAGGTGAGGTTCCGGGTTTCAAAATTTGAAGAACCAATCGAACGGGTAGGTTCCCAGTTCCAGGTGAAACCTAGACCGACCTCGAAACCATTCATCCATATTAAGCTCGCTCAAAATCTTCATTTTAAGTTAATTTAAGGAAAGGAAATTCCTGTTGATTAGTTTATGAGATTTCAACCCCCATGTTTATCGGTGGCTGAAGAAAACATTGTTTTACATTACAATAGAAACTTTCATATCGAAACAGAATCATCAACTATAAAGAACTTTACTATCGATTATTTAGCCAGTGAGAACAATCGTTCTTTCTCTATAATTTGTCATCTTATTTCACGCGTAATGCAAACTAAATCTTAACAAATCAAACTAAAAGTTGCAATATTCTTTCGTACGACTTTGCAACAACAACAAAAAAATTATGTAGAAGCCATCAAAGTACGTCTTCCCATATGCACCTTGTTAATAAGTGTGTCGGGCTAAATATCTAAGGGGGCAACGCTTCTGGTTAGAAGTTAATTTTTCGACTTTTGGAGAGAAGTAATTTTTTTTTTACTTATTCAAGTGACTCCAAAACTACTTTTTGGAGCAAGAAAAAAAAATGCTCTAGAAGTAGAAAAATGAAATTGAGTAACCAAACAGATTTCTGCTCTAAAAGTTGCGTTACTAAACGAATTTTTGTTTCAAAAGCGTTAGACAAGGCTAGATTGCCATGAGTCCATAAAGGGAATTGCCTACAATCTCTCTAGTTTTCCCATATCAGAAAAAGAAAGATCAGCTTATTTAGGGCGACTTCTCTACTTTTGATAAATCTTAGAGAACTTATCTAACACAAGAGACTTCAAACTCTTTAGAACAATCAAATATTAACATGTAGCACGGTGAATAACTTCGTCGCAAATTTCTAAAGTTTGAAGTGAGGGTAAATTATATATATAATCGAAGTTAGAAGTACTGAAAAAACCCAAGATAGTTTTTGTTCGCGATATAAATTATATTCATAATTCTTCAAGAAGTAGATCAACCGTGTTAACCAATAAGGAATGATTCATGGTCGGGAATCGGGATGAAGCCTTTGATGCCTTAAGCCCGTCTCTCGCACCCCTGGCGCCTCGACCCATGCTCGAAATGGCAAAGCTCGGGGCTAGCGGCCGTACAAACCAAAGGAAGGAAAAGTGTCAAAAAAAAAGTCATAAACCTATTGTATTAGTATTAATTCAGTCCTAAATATTTTTTTGGGTGCCAAATCAGTCTTAAACCTTTTGCATTGGTGCCAATCTAGTCCTAAATCTTTTATTGGTACCAATTCAGTCCTAGATATTTTGTATTAGTGCCAATTTAGTTCTAAATATTTTGCATTTATGCCAATTGAGTTAATTCTGCCAATTTTGACCGAAAGTCATTGGCGCGAACATCAATTGTTCTACATGGCACGGCTTGTGCTTATAGAATAATATTGAAAAAATATCCAAGTTAGCGTTTGTCATACCATGTAGGACAATCGATGTCCATGTCAGACATTTTCGGCAAAAATTAGTCGGATTAACTCAATTAGCATAAATACAAAAGATTTAGGACTTAATTGACACAAAAAAATGATTTAGGACTTAATTTGCACTAGTGTAATAAGTTTAGGACTTTTTTGACACTTCTCACAACCAAAGGAAGTCGGGGCTCAAGACCCCGGCTCTTCGTAATGCTTTGAGACTCGGGACCGACGTTCGTAGTTGCCGGGCTTGGGACCCGGTGATTGATTGCAGCCATGGCCCAAGAACGGAGACTCGGTGGCGTACACGCATCCCTGGGATAGGACCTGAGAAGCCGACGCCTAGACCTAAGAGCTTTGGGAGGGGCCGTACGTGGGTTCACAAGCTCAGATCGAGATCGAGATCGAGATCTTGTGCTAACCTCAGATTTTGTATGAGCAATGCATGTTGCGATTTTTTTTTTTCTCGCAAATGATTTCTCTCACAGTTAAGAACTTAACCCAACTAATTTTCCTAAAAAAAAAATCCGGATAATTACTTTTCAACAAAATATACAATTTGTAAGAAACGAACGGATTCCAAGTGATCTGACAATATGTTGTCGTGTACGATCTACTTATTTAAATGCTCACATGTATTTGCGAGTTTGCCACGTCGCTTAGCTTGCGCAAATCATTGTTACCAGGGAAGAAGGAAAAGATTAAGCATGTTTACAATTGAACAAAAGCTACAATCCAACTTGAGCATTGGCTTCACTAATTTCAACAGGAGACCCTCTACTTTGCACATCTTAAGTGAAACTTGTAATTCAAACCCATAATGATATTCCCTTTGGGCGGTATTTGTGACATCTAACAGCAAAGATATGGAAGTTAGAAAAGCAAACCAGTATAGAACAGTTGGTTCCAAGTGTCCGGCAAGCCGGGCAAGCACCAGTGGCTACAGTCGGCGGAGCGGTCGGGATTAGCCCTCTGCTCGGGGCTCAGGTCCCCGCTGTAGATCGATGGGTGGCCATCCTTCCGGAGGGCCGAGAGCATCGTAATGTCGAGGAGGTCCACTGGGGTCCGCATGCCTTTGATCGCTGCGTTTATCACCTTCATCTGATCGGGATAAGTCCCGGGGTAGGTGGTGCCACTCGTCGGAGCCGTCTCGCCGTAGCAGTTCTTGGTCGTGGCGGCCGTCGAACCCGTGCTCCACTCGCTCGGACTGCAATTTCATTCCATCGATTGGAAAATTGTCAATTAACTGGAGGCTTATGAGAATTTCGTGGAACTGCACGTGTCTAGGGTTGGTCGGCCGACGACATTGGCTCATGCTCATTTGGCTTGTCTATAGTAAGTGAAATAGTGTTGAGGACAAAATGTAGAGGATCTTGTATTGTAATGGAGATCTATCACTTGTTCCATTACCTGTGGCTGTCTTCTTCCTCCTACAACTAGCTGTAGAAATGAGATTCATTTCATTATTTCGAAGGCAAAAATACATTTTGTAAGTGGGCACGCGAAACTCGCACCATCCGTTCATTTAAGGCTTGGTTCGTTTCGCTGAAAATAACTTTTAGAAAAAATATATTTAGGATTTTCAACCATTTGATTCACGATTTTCGATTTTTCTTTTCTTTCCTTTTTTTTTCTTTTCTTTCGGTGGCTGGCTAAAGATGAAGGGAAAAAAGGAAAAAAAAGAGAGAGAATAATAAAAAGATAAATAAAATAAAATTTTCAAAATTTTTAAAAATAAAAACTCATTAAAAGGAGTGTATGGATGAATGTCAAATCCTATTTTCCATACCGAACAGTTGAAGATGTTCTCCGGTTTATTTTAAGGATTGAGTCAAACATCGAAAAATATTGTTATTTTTCTGAAAAATGACTTTTCAAGAAATATTTTACGAAAAAAAAAAGTCCTATTTTTTCATGAAACGTAACGGAGCCTCAATCTCCGTTGTGAAATGAGCTAGCTGTTCGACCAAAAAAAAAAAAATTGAGCTAGCTGATTTCAGGGAATTGCGTCGGTAAAATCGTCCACGCAAAACGCATGGATCGAGATGGGCGAGAGATGACGACCCGAGCGCCGTCTCTCCTTTGAACGATGTACAGGGACAGACAGACACAACGTAGCGCTGATTTGACTCTGCAAGGGGCCCAGGATTGGCCGCAAATGGCGACCAATCGAGATTGAATCCCTAGGCCCCACTTGGAGCTGAGCTGTAGCAGCGGCAGGTGCGGCCTTCTCTTGATTCTTCTCTTTCAGACAAGTTGCACAGCCTCAAACCTCCTCAATTATTATTATGGCAAAGCACGAGAGAGAGAGAGAGAGTGTGTGTGTTTTGCTTACTTGTAATGAGTGGGAGAGACGCCTTGGAAGAAGACCCGGGTCCTGGCCCCGTCAACGTTGTTGTCCACCCAGTTGACCCATGTCCTGAGCCCCGTCCCCAGCGCCACCAGCCGGTCCATGTCCTCGTAGTACCTCCCTCCTGCCTCCATCACGTCCCACCTTCATATCAACCCCATCCGGTGAGGTCCTTTTTTTTTTTTTTCACGACAAGTTTCAAGCCGATTTCGAGATTATAAACATATGATTCGTGCTGTGCTGTCGTTTCCTTACCCTTGGAGAGAGCCCTTGTGGATCCACCAATGGCCGGTGTTGAAGGAGAGGACGTCGGCGGCCCGCCACGCGTCGGCATTCCTCGAGATGTCCTCCAGCTTCAGGACTCTCTTGCCTTGGACCGAGTCGATGTCCACCAAGTAGGGTGCCCTGTAGAAGGACACCGACAAGCCATACTCCTGCCATGTTCGCAGTATAATCCCATTTTAATTACAGTAATCTCTAACATTCTCCTCCCCACCCTTCCCCCCCCCCACACACACACACACACACAAACAGAGAGAGAGAGAGAGAGAGAGATCGTTGACTTCCTAGTTTTGTAGAGGACCGCTTTTTCTGCCACAGAACCAACTGCTCTGTTCTATTCTATGATTGAGATTCCCTCTCCTTCGCATGAGTACAAGCACTCCGCCACTTGGACTCACGGAGTCACGTTACCGACAGCCAAACCTACTGGGATGCCCCGCAAAGTTGCGCACGAACTGCCCGTGCTGCCACGACTCGTGTATTGAACAGGCGTAAGTTCTAACATTTCAGCACCTCTAATCCGGAAGAAGTGGCCTCCTGAAACCGAAGGCGTGATCTTCTCGAATGTCGTCGCGCTCGGTTTCAAAGCAGTAATTTTTTTTTTTACGACAAGTCTTATCGAACGGCCTCTAGACTTGACGCTCAGACACCTTCTCAAGTTCTAACATTACGGCATTCGTGAGCCACTAGATAAAAAAAGGTGGCTCGAGCAGACAAAAGCAATAGAGTTGAGTTCTTAAATAAAACAATAATTGGGTGGCTGTCATTTGTGCAGTAGCAGAGCTACATTATTGAAACTTCTTTTTTCCTCCCCAAAGGAACATGGAGATAGTGAAATTTGGCAAAAGAGATTGCAATTTCAGAATGAAGTCAAAAGTGATGGAACTCACGAGGAACTTGAAGGTGGAGAGAGGGTCTCCGGAGATCCTCTGGATGCCCGTTCTGGGGGCAGCAGCTGAAATCATGCAGACCAGGGACTGCCACTGGTTTCTCCCCAGAGAGTCTCCCACGAACATCACCGTCTTCCCCCTCATCCTCTCCAGGAAATCAAGCCCGTTGAACCTGCAAAAGTCGCCGTTTCGAGTCCTCACTTCGCTTGCCGGATGCCTAACCAAGAAACCCCAGAAAGGGCCCAAAAAAAAAAGAGAAGAAACACCAAGGAAGAGGGAAGTTCACAGTCATATGATACCTCGGAAGCTCGCAGTTGAGAGGCTTCCATCTATACTTGAGGTAGTCGGAGTCAGGGCGGCCGAAGGCTTGGCAGTTGAACTCGGGGTCGATGATGGGGCACTGGGAGGATTGGTACATTGGGTAGGTCTCGTCCAGGACCCATGTGCCCACATACAGGGAGCAGTTGGAGTACTGCTTGGCCCTGAGCATTGGCTTCCTATGCGCAACCCGGGCGTTCTTCGCTCTCGTTCTCGGGAAAGCCGAGCACCAAGCCGGAGGACATTGAAGCCAAAAGAGGCATAGCATCACCACAAGTGAGCGTGGCCTAATGGCATGTGAAAATGGTCCAGAGCAAGGTCTTGCCATGATGAAGAATGCGGCAACGGAGAGAGAGAGAGAGAGAGAGAGAGAGAGAGAGAGAGAGAGAGAGGAAGAGGGAGAAAAGACAGGTGTTTTAGGATGTCTCTTAGGATGTAATGACTTGTGGCTGGCTTGTAGTTGGAGCAATATATACAAGTTGAGGTGGGGGGTTGTGGGGTTTTTGAGTCAAGACGTGAGCATGTGAAGGTAGCTAAGCTGGGGTTCACGTGAGTGCTTAAGGCTTTTTAATAGGTTTGATTTGTCCATTTTAGTGGCGGTGGTCTTGTGAAAGTTGATATGGACCCTCGAACCGTTTTTATATATATATATATATATATATATATATATATATATTATGAAAAATTCCTAAAAGATTCGCTTACGAAAATAAGTGATTGTCGATAACGATAATATTTTTCATTGGCTAAATATTGAGAAAATTTCTTTTAATAGTCCGCGCTCTTATTTTCTCAAATAAAAAAAAAATTGGTCAAAGATCTTGAAGTGCTCAAATTATTAAAAAAAAAAAAGCCTGATCAAGGGGCATTTTTGTCTTTTAATTTTTTTTCTCCCCCTTCTCCTCCTCCCCTCCGGCCCTCCCCTTCCCAGGCCATCGCCGACGGTCGCCTCGCCTAGACCAACGTCGGGTGAGGGTAGGCCACCGCTAGCCCAGGCGAGGGCGGCCTCGCCTGGGACCGGCGATGGCCTAGGGAGGGGAGGAGTTCCCAAGCTGTACTTCCCCCCTCCGGATTTGCAGCCAAACTGAAAGGAAGAGAGCACACGCATACAACAGAGGGATTTATTTCGGAGATTCACCAATACAAACTTCTCCATCTCTTCTTCTACTCTTCAATTACTTGCAGAGCTTTCCACGCCGAGAATTGCCAGTTCCATTCCATTCATTTCACTCCCCATTGTCAGTCGAACCGACCGGGATTCTTTAATCACGGCTTTGGTCATGGAGTCTCTCTCCCCGGTGTCCCCTTCCGTCGTCCTCCCTCCGAGTAATTCGCACCAGCGGCCATGGCGACTGGCTGTCTCCCGGTGTAGTCCACAGCGGTTTCCATCCCCGTCGCGCTCCGCGCTTCGTCATCCCGCACTTTCCGAAGCCCCATCGGAGGAGATTGAATTCTGTGAAAAAGAAAAAAAGAAAAGAAAAGAAAAAAAAAAGAAAAGAAATAGCAAAAGGAAAAATAAAAAAAGAGAAAAAAATTTAAAAAATAAAAGACGAAAATGACATTTTTAAGTCCTTTTTTGAAATAGTTTGAGCACTTCAGGCCCTTATTTGAAATAAGGTTCACATCGGGTCCTCATTTGAGAAAATAAAAGCACTTTAAACCCTTAATTAAAAATTTTCATTAATTATTTCAAGCAATATAAATGATCATTTTTAGAAAAAAATATTTTCCAAATCAACTATTTTACCGCGAAGCAAGCGGAGCATTATTGTATCGGCCTCAAAAGAGGTTGACATCAGATTTAAGGGCATCCCTCCCTCGTTAGTATGAGCAATTAAGGGAATTGGATTAGTCTTGGTGCACCAGCCACAGCCATGTGCTAATCTTCAATTCTTGCTTTAGATCTCAATGAGGGTTGGTCCCATTGCTTTTGAAATGTAGTACTGGAATCGAGCAAAATAGAAAAACCCAGATTGGTTCTAGGAATAAACCGGACTCGATGAGTTTGTGTGGAGTAAGTGAGAACTAGTTCGTTTTCATATAACTCTGTTTTAAAGGATCTGAACATTTTTGTTTCAGTTTTCAGTTTTCAGTTTTTTTTTTTGGGGGGGGTGAGGGGTGGGGAGTGGCATTTTTCATTTCTAAGGTAATAAGCTTTGTGTGGCAAAAGATCTGGGGTCATTCAAGTGCTCAGTGTCTAACCAAAAGAAGAACTACAGCAGTTTTTGTCTTGGTCCACCATCAGTCAATTCCAATTAAAGTGCCTGGTCAAATTCACTAGTAATTGATAATCTCTCCTTTTTTCAGACAAAACCACAAGCATAGATTCGCGGCTACTCGAGGCAATCCTGTCTTAAAATGATTAACTATCCTATGGGGTTAATACCACCAAAAATCTCAAACTGGTACACCTGTGACAATTTTACCATAAATTATTTTTTTGACCATAAAAAAACCCAAAACTAGTACATTTGTGACAAATTTACCCCAAACTGGTACAACCATGACAAATTTACCCTCCGTTAATTTTCGTTAAATTTTACAGTTAAATTGCAAAGTTGGATGACACGTGGCTATTGTCGGGTGTGCACGTTACCCTATATTTGTTATATGTGTATCAATTGAAATTTTTCGTGGTATTAACTCAATTAAACGAAAATTAACAAATGATAAATTTGTCATATGTGTACCGGTTTGAAATTTTTTATGGTAAAAAAAAGTAATTTGGGGTAAATTTGTCACAATTATATCAATTTATGATTTTTTATGGTTAAAAAAATAATTTGAGGTATATTTGTCATAAGTGTACTAGTTTGGGATTTTTGGTGGTCAAAAAAATAATTTGGAGTAAAATTGTCACAAGTATACCAGTTTGGGGTTTTTCGCGGTCTTAACCCATCATATTTCGACAAAATCAACCTACATTTGAACGGACACGATGGGCGACAACTGAATGTTAGAAACATCGATGTACCGGTAGTTGCATATTTGGTTTTTGACATGTCCAATACCTTTAGCAAACCCATGACTAAAACAAAGTAAATACCAAAATCTAGACAATCGATACGTGCCGGATAGTTTGCACCTAACAACGTGGTAATTAAATCAGCGTACTGTCGTATATCCTGCTCACTTTCTGAACCAACTATAAATCAATTTTGAGGCTAATTCATTTTTGTAGATTTTTATTTTCATTTTCAAAAACTTATTGCACATTGGATGTAACTTGTAAGGCAGATCGGACTTGTGCTGGGGCCAGGATTATTTTGAAAATATGCATACTTTTTGCGAGTCTGTCTTTTTATTTTTTTTTGGGGGGGGGGGGGGGGGGGTCGAATTGCTTGAGTTTTAGGAGACATTACTTCTGAATTTTTCAGTCTCCATGAATGGCCAATCAATCTCCTGATGTATGATATGTTATGATAGGAAATATATACATTTAACTAACATTTTGCAATAATCAGCAAAGAAAGAAAAGAGGGAAAAAAAACAAAAAACCCAGCACATTATAAATATCGTAACATTTCACTTACAGACAAAAGGACAATCGGCGCAGGAGGAATTCTAGTCTAGAGCTGCACATGAAAAACCTCTTACCTTCCCCAAAAGAAATTCAGACAGACAGTCAACGATCCAATAACATTATAGCAAATTTAAATTATCTTCAAAACGCACATTGCAATAAAGAACAGGAGATGACGTTTTACTTTACTGTCTGATGCAGAAGGCCAAATGCTTATCAGGCCAAAATTTCCAGATCATGGTCCTTAGCTGAAATCCGAAAGATGATATGGGCAAAAGTGAAAACAAAGAAAAGCCCTTCAAATCTGCATTAAAGAGAGGGAGGGAAGGAGGGAGGAAGTGGAGGAAAAGCTCCATAACTTGCCAGACCAATAAAACTGGAAAGCGTGGTAAAAGTAAATCCCAACTTGACTAGATCTCACGCTGGGAACTTCTTACTCTGCTTGTAGTGCTTCGAAGCTTTGATGTTGTCCTCTCCAGCTGAACCGTTGGTGATGCCTTCGAATTCTTCAAATCTGCATTGATGGGGAGACAGAGAGAGGGAGGGAAGCTCCATAACTTCCCAGACCCGATAAAACTAGAAAGCACGGTAAAAATAAATCCCAACTTGACTAGATCTCACGCTAAGAACTTCTTCCTCCGCTTGTAGCAATTCAAAACTTTGATGTTGTCCTTTCCGGCTGAACTGTTGGTAATGCCTTCGAAGCCTGGTCCACTAGCATGTTCAGTAGGATGGTTAACCTGCGAAAGTAACAGACCAGAATTCATATTGTAAATCAGCGTTCAGTGGAAGAACGAAAGTAAATTTATCTGGTGAGAAGCAAATACCCCTATAGCAGAAGAAACAACGCTGATGTCACCATCAACAGCATTGCCTGCATCCAAACTGGTGAAAAACCACTGCAGTCAGCGAGATAAATAGGCTATGCTTCCGATAAAAGCTATTAAAGCCGCATGCCATATTAGGGAGAGACCCAGGAAAAAAAGGTGAATTAAATGGAAAAATTTCCTACTTGTAATTGTAAAAAGTAACATAAAGAAAATACTGATCAGAAGAGAGTTATGAGTGCAGTTCCTAGCTTCAAGCATAATATAATGACAAAGGTCACACCCTTAAAAGTATGGCTATCAAATCATAAGAGTGCTAGAGCCCTTGAATTTCAAAGTTTCCCTCCATATTTCTAGCTTCTAGTTCAGTCCTGTTTGAGTTCCACATACTATGAATGAGAATATTCCCGAAGCAACAAACTTTTAGGCTGACTGTGCAGAAGAATGTGTTAAAAGGTGGGCACGTCAATGGTGTATCCAGCTTTGTCCAAAAAAATAAAAAATGGCGCATCCAGCCGTTTGTCCAGGTGTCTATAAGAATTTCAGCTCAAGAAGATGATGGCTATAAGGGGGAATCCACCTATCTCAAAGTAAAGAGGAAATCCTTAGAATCAGGCACACCATTACATCCAAAACTTACCATTGAAAGGCAAGACTCATATCCTTATGAAGAATTCTAGTTGTAGGAAAATTCATTTGACTTGCCAAGCCAAAAATCGTATTCCAAATCAATGTTAAGCAAGCCACGTTTCTCTCTCATCCAAGTGATTGTTTTTAGCATGCCAATTGCTTTATGAATAATTTTGTTTCATAAGGCATTGAATCTTGTTTGCATTGCTGCTCGCTAAATTAAGCGGAAGAAGAGTGGCACCCTACGAGTAGAATTTACATACACAGAAACACCCAAGTACTGCAAATTAACTTTCACTGAGATTTAGCTTCCAATACAACATTGGTCTTTGGCCGTCCTCAATGACATTACGAAGTTCGAATTACAGGATCTAACAAATAAAATCATCTCCAGATGCCCTAGATACTGCACCTTTAGCAGCACTCTTGAGTTTAGGGTTTTTCACCAAAAAAAAAAAAAAACGCCAACTTTCACCCCGCAGACAATTTTGACACCAACTTTCAAGTGTTGCATAAAAAAGCAGAGACTTTCACTGAGGAGAACTCAGAATATGCAAAAATTCAAGACTCAATGCCAACTTTCAAGACTCGATTTCCACAAGCATATGCAGTAATTCAACAACAGATCACACAACTCAGGATTTCCTCCAAGACGATTCTTCCTCATCCTTCTCCAATATAGAACGTTTTCCACATGTGATCTAAGATTCCAAAACGCAAGATAGCTTTTTTTTTTCCATGCTCTGACCTGATTTAACATCAGTTAAACCAAGCATTACATTTGATTGTTTTTTTTCCCCTTTGGCTGGCACTGTTAAACCATATAGCTTCGACAAATTCACCTTTTTCCCTGTGATGAGAAGGGAGAGACATGCGCTCTACGGCCTTGGTCCACAGCTCCATTTTCCTCATGTTGATCTGCCTGAAATACTTCAGAGACAGTAGTTGATGGTTCCAAGTTTTTTTTGTTACCGCTTTCTTTCAGTGCGTCGTTCATTTTAGGGGACATGCCTGCACATGGAGATATTTTCAACTCCTGACTATGAGTTTCCGAATGGTCTCTATGAAGAATGATCGCAACAAGTACCTCTTAAGAGGCGGACTGCTGATGGACTTTCCAACAAATGCTTTTGGCACATGGTTGTATCCTGGAAGTCTAGGAATGTATAATCCAGATACTGTAATCTCTCCAAAGAAGTCATTTTTGTGAACCCGAATGAAGTAGTCCATGTGTTGATCAAACTAGGAACAGCAGGTAAAACCAGCTTGGCTACCGCTAACTCCTTCAGCTTCTGTAAAACGAGGGAGAACATAAAGTTAATCAGAACAATAGCAAAAAACAGTCCTGGATAAAGAACGGAAAAAAAATGGAGAAGTCCTCATTACTCCATAAGTCATGCGGAACTAATGAAAGGCTATATTTGGTACAAATTTACTGCAACTTTTAGGAAACTGCCTTACCCAGCTTTAAAATGTTGTGACTTTAGAATGTGTAGCAATAAAGACAAGTTAACAACACAACTCCAGCACAACTAGAGCTACATCAAATAACCTCTAAGCAATTGATGTAAAGCTGAGTCGAATATGACAAATATTGAAGTCCAAGATTCCAAGTCACAAATAAGTTCTTATGCCTTTTACTCATTTGTGTTTAATGTCTAAAAACACGTTAATTTTGCGAGATTTACATAAACGTAGAGCCTCGAAAACAAGTATGAAATTTTTTGTTTGATAGGTAAAAATGGATCAATTATAGGGCACCAAGGGGTGCAACCAATTCCATATGGAAAAAGAGCCAAAAAACTAAAGCGATATACCAAACAGCTCTCAGAACTGACAGGGAGCTCAATTTTAGATACGTCATCAACGATATCAACCAAGATATTTACATCCATTCAAGTTCACTATACCAAAGTGTTTTAAGCCTATTTTCAATAAAAACTGAAAAGGAAGATTCCTCTCTATTAGAAAGTAATCAACAATATCAACCAAATTATTTACATCCATTCAAGTTTTCAATATACCAAAGTGTTTTAAGCCGATTTTCAATAAAAACTGTAAAAGAAGATTCTTCTTTGTTAGAAAGTCTAGCCCAAAATTTTAAGCTGATAGGTGGATGGAGATTAGAGACCACATGAATATAAAGGGCATTTAGGACCCGTTGTCAAGTGATGAGAGACAACACTTCAACACCTCCTCTCACGTGCAAGCTAGATTACAAACAGCGCATGGAATTTTGACCATGCACATTCATGTGGAATTTTGATTGCGCAATATGCACGAAAGGGATAACATTGGCTCTAATACCATATTAGAAAGTCTAACCAAAAGTTTAGCTAATAGGTGGAGGAAGACTACATGAATATAAAAGAGCATTTAGGACCCGTTGTCAAGCGATGCGGGACAATACTTCAACACTCTCCATCAAAAGCTCTTGGGTCCACTCCTTCCAAATCAACCAAAAAAGGAGAGGGACCAAGGTAGTCCTTTTCTTGTAGTGCTGTAAATAAGTTCCCAGCCAAACCCATAGTTATTGCTCAATAGAACCTCCATAACCCAAGATAACCCAGTGCAAGCATAAGCTCCCAAACCATTCACATCCAAGAAAAATGGAGGAGGAGATGCCGCACGGTCTCTGCCTCCTTTTTGGAGAGGAAACAGAACGCTACTCTGCCTCCTTGTTGTAGGTTATATACAGTAAGGACAAGTTCCCAATTTGCTTAAGGAACACTTGTTGGAACACTCACTTTCCAAGGAAAATCCATTCTAGCACCACTAATCTGTTCTAGCAGCTTGTAGTAAAACTTTGCAGAATAGATTCCATCTCTTCCATTGTTCCACACGAGTCAACCCAAAACGTGATTCCATGTAAAATGTACTTCATCATTTCACATTAGTTATTAATGATAAAAATGCAGGTAGGTCCTAAATGTTTTCAAATTGAGCACTTACTCTCCTCCCGGAACATCTTAAGATTAGAAATTATTATAAAAATTGGTAAGGAGGCTTTAATACTACGTAAGAGGCTTTAACCAATACGTACACATGTGATCAGCGAAGGGGTGAACACCTTTAGTTGACAGGAGGCAAGTAAGCTTTCTAAATGCGATGGCTTTTTATGCATCAAGGGGGTGTGAAATCCAATTATCCTAATGAAAAGCTGAAAAGCAAAAGCAAATTCCATTTTGATGTTGCTTTGGAGTACTCTCATTTTAGTCATGAAAAAGCAAACGGACACCTTTAGGTATCCCGGCCCCTCCCCCTCTAAACACAAACTCATCCCAAGCCCAGTAATTTTTCGCGGCTTGTCCTACACACGTGTTGAATTTCAATACTGGTAGCCTAGACTCAACCTATTGAAGTTCAGCTGATCTAGGTATTTGATATGCTATGCCGAACACTCTGCAATCTCTCTGGACAGCAGCGGGATTCTGTCCATTCAGGTAAGTATCTCGGACCATTGTTTAGTGTATAGTTTCCATTAGCATTGCCAAATTTTGAGTTTGTATAGTTTTTGTTAGCTCTGCCAAATTTCATTTGTGCCATTGCAACAACTCAACTCTTGCCATGTTCCAATGTTTTTACACCATCAATTTGCCATGAAAAAGACTACCAGAATTGGATGCAGATAAGTTGCCCGTCATTTGAAAGAATACCTTTAGGACATCCATATCAAGTTTCTGTTTGTGTTCTTTTTCTAGGTGACGAAGGGAAACTGTTGAGAGAAAAAACTGAACTGAATGCTTGGTTAGGTCGATGTGACCCCAAGCTATATATTTATAATAAAGCCAAAAGTCCAAAAATTACAATATTGCCCTTGTTGCTGCTATTCAGAAAATAATAAAGAAAATAGACAAATATGCCCCTATCGGCTCAGTACTCTCAACACTCCCCCTCAAGTTGGAGCATAAATATCACACATGCCCAACTTGACTAAAGTAGGATGAAACGATTTACTCCGTAGTCCTTTAGTGAACACGTCAGCAAGTTGATCACCAGACTGAACAAAGGGCATACAAATTAATCCACTCTCCAACTTCTCCTTGATAAAGTGTCTGTCAATCTCTACATGTTTTGTACGGTCATGTTGTATAGGATTGTGAGCAATACTAATGGCTGCCTTATTATCACAATATAACATCATAGGAAGATGAACGGATACTCCAAGATCTTCAAGTAATCCTTTAAGCCATAACAGTTCACAAACTCCTTGTGCCATTGCAAGAAACTCTGCTTCAGCACTAGATCGAGAAACCACATTCTGCTTTTTGCTGCGCTAAGTCACAAGATTCCCTCCTAAGAAAGTACAATATCCAGAAACAGACTTCCGGTCTGGAGATCCAGCCCAATCGGCATCTGTATAAGCTTCAACCTTCAAGCCATCATGAGGAGATAAAAGAATCCCTTTCCCAGGAGCAGATTTCAAATAACGAAGGATCTGAAGAACAGCATTCATATGAGTGGAGTACGGATCATGCATAAACTGACTCACCAGGCTCACAGCAAAAACAATATCAGGTCGGGCGTGGGATAAGTAAATCAATTTGCCCACTAACCGTTGATATCGACTCTTATCCACTGGATCCCCATCTTTTTCTTGAAGATGTGTATTAGCCTCAATAGGCGTATCAGAGGGGTGACATCACAATAGCCCAACTTCTAACAAAAGATCAAGAACATACTTCCTTTGGGATAGAAAGATACCCTTTGAGGATCGAGCAACTTCAATCCCAAGAAAGTATCGAAGTTTTCCAAGATCTTTTATCTCGAACTCTTGTCTAAGAAACTTCTTCAACTGGCTAATCTCATCACTATCATTCCCTGTGACAATAATGTCATCTACATAGACAATGAGAATAGTAATTTTAGCATCTGATTTCTTCACAAACAAAGTGTGATCAGCATTGCTCTGTTTATACCCAACAGAGACCATAGCTCTCTGAAACCTACCAAACTAGGCTCGAGGTGACTGCTTTAAACTATAAAGTGCACGTTTCAGCCTGCACACTTTACCTTGTGTTTTGTCACAAGAAAAACCTGGAGGAATCTCCATATACACCTCCTCTTCTACCTCTCCATGAAGAAAGGCATTCTTCACATCTAACTGCTGAAAATCCCATCCTTGGTTAACAACACACGAAAGTAGTACTCGAATAGTATTCAACTTAGCAACAGGAGCAAAGGTTTCTTGAAAGTCAATCCCAAAAGTCTGAGTAAATCCCTTTGCCACTAATCGTGCTTTATATCTGTCCACAGTAACATCCATCTTTTGTTTAACCACAAACACCCACTTACATCCTACCGGTTGTTTCCCAGGAGAAAGAACAACAAGATCCCACGAGTCATTTTTCTTCAAAGCATACATCTCCTCCACCATTGCTGCCTTCCACTTCTCATCTGCAAAAGCTTCCTTTCAATTTTGTGGAATAGAAACAGAAGATAGAGAAGATACAAAAGTACGATAAGAGACAGACAACGAGTCAAAAGAGACAAACTGGGATATAGGATGGTCAAGTTCTAGTACCCTTTCGAAGTGCAATAGGAAGATCAGAAGAAATCCATACTAGGAATAATAGAATCCGGATCCGAAGATGATGATTGAACAGGCAATGTATCAGTGGTCTTAACCTGCTTGTTAGTAATAGGCTCTCTACGCCGATATGTCTTCAATGTCTTGCTATTATCGATAATTTTCCTAATAGGAGTGAGAGTAGACTCCCCCCAAAGTGGTTGCTTTGTTATCTCCCCTTGAGATACTGTACTATCCTCTTGTGTTGCATTGTTCTCCTCTAGGGAAGAAGGAGAACTTGTGGAAGAAGAAGAACACTCTTGGGAAGGAGGGGAACCATCAAAGACTATTGGAGAAGGAGGACCATCAGAGACTATCGGCAAAGAAGGGTAAGTAATATCTATAGGAACATCCAGATTAGGGAACACCTCTGCACTAGGACACTCCCCTTGAAGAGGTGGAGCCGAATAATAAGAATTAGACTCATGAAAAATCACATCCATGGATACAATGGTGCGCCTAGAAGGAGGATGATAACACTTATAACCCTTTTGAGTAGGTGAATACCCAAGAAAAATGCAGCGGAGACTACGGGGTTCCAACTTACTCTTGGAGGTTGTGTTGCGAGTACAACAAACACAACCAAAAAATTTTGGGGTAAGAATAAAAGTCGATGATCCCTGCAAAACATCAATAGGAGTGCGAAAATCAAGAATTCTCGTAGGCATCAGATTTATCAAATAGGTAGCAGTTAAGATAGCATCACTCCAATACTGAGTTGGGACAAGACAGGCAAACATAAGAGACCTAGCAACCTCTAACAAATGTCGGTTTTTGCTTTCGGCAACACTATTTTGTGCAGGGGTATCAACACAACTAGTATGATGAAGAATGCCATGATCAGAGAGATACCGTTAAAACTGACCCTCAATATATTCAGTGCCATTGTCACTGCGAAGAATTTTCAAAGTGGCATTGAACTGGGTCTGGATCATTTTGTGAAAATTTTGAAAACAGTGAAAAACAGCACTCTTATGTTTCAACAAATAAACCCAAGTTGTACAAGAATGACAATCAATAAAAGTGACAAACCATCGGTGACCGGAAATAGAAGTATGCCGAAAAGGACCCCACACATCAGTATGAATCACATGAAAAGGGAACGACTTTTATTATTTGAAGATGAATATGTTGAACGAGTTTGTTTAGCCAAAACAGAGACTTCACAAAAAAACTCATCTTTATTACAAGTAGAAACGAGACTAGGAAAAACTTTTGCTAAAGTTCCTAAAGGAGGATGACCTAATCTGCAATGCCATTGATAAAGATTTGTCAATGCCGAATTAGCTCGATGAGGAATGGAAGACAAAGTTGAAGTAGAAATCCCACTACCCTCGAGCAGATAAAGACCACCATCTAATCTACAATGTCCAATCTCCTTCTCCGTTACCAGATCCTGGAAAACACAATAAGTAGGAAAAAAGGTTACTTTACAGTTTAAGTCTCGAGTCAAAGCACTGATAGAAGGAGATTAGTGGAGAATGATGGAATATGTAAAACAGAGGACAAAGGAAGAGTGGAGGAACAATTGATAACCCCTTTCCCAGCAATGGAAGAGAGGGTTCCATTAGCTACGCGAACTTTGTCTCTACCAGAAGTAGGGGTATATTGATGAAATAGACTATAAGAACCTGTCATGTGATCTGTAGCCCCTATATCAATGATCCATGGGATGGAAACAAAAGTATTAAACCCCCCACATAATATACCTGAAGTGGCTACGTTTGAAGCAAAAGGAGAAGGCGAATTGGCAACCGTGGAGGAGGCAGCAGCAGTAGAAGCTTTCAGTAGACGTCGAAATGCTTGAAGTTCTTCCTGGGATAAACCGATATCAGTAGTAGGTGCAGCAGGAACAATTTCAATATGATTTGCCTTGTTTTTTGCCTTTCTTTGTGCCCTTTTTGCCTCAAAATCTGCAGGTTTCCCATGTAATTTCCAGCATGTAGCCTTAGTATGATACAGCCTATGACAATGTTCACACTTGACCACTTCCTTAGAGGCATCATCAGAATGAAAGGACGAACCAAATTTGGCAATATTGCCAGCACTAGTTTGTAGAGCAGATCGATCAATAGAGGGATGAAGCATTGCTGTCCTACGACTTTCTTTAGAGTGAACTAAGGCATATGACTGCTCTAGAGTAGGGAATGGAGACCGGCTAAGGACTTGAATATGAATCTGATCATATTTAACATTTAATCCTGCCAAGAAATCATAAACTCTGATCTTGTCCACATGCCTCTTGTAGGTAGCAACGTCTGCATCATTGGTTGGGTGCTAATCAGCATAATGATCTAGCTCTTGCCACAAACTCCGAAGCTCAGCATAATATTGAGATATAGTCATCTCCTTCTAAGTGGTGTCATGAACCCTTTTTCAAAGTTCATACACTTGCGCATCATTCCCAAGTTGACTATAAGTATCTCTTGCAGCCATTCAAATTTGTGTCGTAGTGTCAAGAAGCAAATATCTTTTTGCAATATGTGGCTGCAACAAGTTAAGTAAAAAGGACATTATCAAAGAGTCATTCGAGATCCACTTTTCCTAAGTAGTACCTGATGTAGTCGGCATCGTAGAAGTCCCGTTAATATGCCTTGTAAGCCCACGGCCTACAATGGTCAAGAATGTCGATCGAGATCATATCAAATAATTTGTGCCATCAAGCTTCACCGGGATTGCAGCAAAAGTAATATAATCTGTACGACCATCTCCAGTAGGTGTAGTGCCAGAACCCTCAGACATTGTGTCTTAGAAGTCGATTCTTAATCAAACCACCAAAAAATCCCAGAAAAGGCCGAAACTTGGAACGATTTGTCCTTCAAAAATCAGCCAAGTCAGATCAAGGGAAGGCAAAAAATCAATTTTTCCAGGATTTTTGAAAACCTGAAAAAAATCAATAACTCTGAATTTTCCCACATAATCTAAAAAAAATATGGTAGCCCACGAACTGCAGTACTTTGGTCTTCACAACGAGATAATTGTGGGCCGGCGGCAAGGCAAAAAACAATCTCAAATAAAAAGATCCAAAAAATCGCAGAAGAGGGTGAACCACCAAACTGCAAAGAAGCTTCAATTTATCACATAGAGATGAGATTTAGGGCAGACACTAGATTCAAAGAATCACCTCATAAGTGCTGCCCTGTGTTGTGAAGGAGAGCAAAGAAGAAGGTGAGAAGGAACTGCAGTGGGAGAGGGTGAAGGCGAGAAGAGAGAGAAAGAGAAAGAAAAGAACGCTTGCGTAGATGAGAGATTAGGGTTAGGGTTTCAGTTCAGCCCTGGCTCTGATACCATGTTGAGAGAAAAAACTGAACTGAATGCTTTGTTAGGTCAATGTGACCCCAAGCTATATATTTATAATAAAGCCAAAAGTCCAAAACTTACAATATTGCCCTTATTGCTGCTATTCAGAAAATAATAAAGAAAATAGACAAATATGCCCCTGTCGGCTCAATACTCTCAACAGAAACATTGAAGCAAAGTCCAAAATAGAGTACTTACAAAGATATAGTTCAAAGTGTAGCGGCATAATAACTACCGCAATTTAAGGATTAACAAAGATATCCAATACTTCGTTTGACTACTTGAATTGCCCTCTGCTTCTATCCTTTCAAAAGAGATCATGATGTAAAGCTCTATCACAATAGGCTTACTGGTCATTACTTTGTAGAGTAAGTAACGTGTAAGAATGCCCAGGTGCAATACAATATCACCTTAGGATGGAGGAGAGGTGATTAAGAGAATATGGAACGGTGAATAAAAGATTGCTTTGGTTCCCACTTCACCTTGTTAAGTAATAGTTGACAATGCCAAGGAAAATTAACATTTTTTCAAACTAAATTATCTAGGGAGAGATAGAGAGATGTGATAAAGCAAGTTTCACATTAGGGGTTAAAAATGGAATCAAATTGTACAGGCATTAACATCATCACCACCATCAACATATAGCTGTACGGTCTAGCTATATGGTCTCCTGGTTAATGTGAACTAGGATCAACATCAATATCAACATCAACATTTAGCTGTATGGTCCAAAACTTACCTTTGAAATGCACACCATTACATCCAAAACTTACCACTGAAAGGCATTAACATCAACATCACCATCAACATCAACATGTATGCCCTAAGTTTTTCCAACTTCTAGCTGTATGGTCTCCTGGTTAATGTGAATTAGGATCAACATCAACATCACCTTTATCCCAAACTAGTTGGGGTTGGCAGTCGATGAACCCAAAAATAAATAAAATAAAGTAAGACCAATTGATGGAAAAGAAATAATTACATAAAAATAAATATATGAAAATAAAAATATATACAAACATAAATAAGGAAAAGTGACTAAAAAGGACAGTCTGGAAGATAGGAATTTTGCCCTTCCACAATGCTAATAGCTTTCCTTCACTTCCTCCTAAGACAAACCGTACGCCAATCTATTTCTCACTTCATTAAATCTTGTTTTACTACTTTCCCTCAAGTAAGTTTCGGCCGACCTCTTCCGTTCTTCATGTCATGCTCTCAAATAAAACAATGTCCACTTACACATCGAAGAATGCACATTCTATCAAAATGATTTTCTTGCACAGGTCTGTTGCATGATTTTACTCTCTCTGCGTAAACCAAGTTTAACGCCTCAAACCTGTAGAACTAGAGACTACTTTTAGAGCTTTTAGTGGCTACATGAGTCTCCAAATAGAGAAGTCCAAACATAGTGTTTTGAGCAGAGTATTAGGATCGACTGTGGAGGCAAGCTCAATAGCCTGCCAACCCAATTGATTATCAAAGCGTACACCCCAGTATCATGCTTCAGCAGCGAATATGGATAATTGGAGAGTTCAAGGTGGAGGAGGAAGCATCCCGTGCACAAAGCTGCCCATTGTTCAATGGTCGGGTGAGGTCCACCGCAGCCTTCCCTAGCTCTCTTGCAAAGAAGTTATTTCCATGGGCCATCCTCGTGACCTTAGTCTGATCAAGGCATGTTATATTATTTAAATATTCTATCACTTCCCATCACGCTTAGTCTGGTCTTTTTAACCTAAATACTAAGTGTTAACATATTTGAAGACGTAGGTGAGGGAATATAACTTTTCCTCTTAATTCCAATAGGTTAAAAAGTCCTACTTATAGGATAAGTGTACAAAAAACAGAAAAGGAAATATACAGCTAACGAGGAAAGAAATAACTATTCCTCCCAATTAGGCTAATCTAATATTTACACAACCAATGCTAATCTAACAGCTAGCTAATTAGATAGCTAGCATATACAGAAAATCAATCTAGCCATTCAACACTCCCCCTCAAGCTGGCTCGAAGATATCCTCCATTGTCAGCATGCTTATTAGGCTATCAAACTATTGCTTTTGTAGCCCCTTTTTGTTGAAAAATATGGCATGCAAACCTGTCCACTGTCAAGCTTTTCTTTAATAAAATACTTATCCACCTCTATATTTTTTGTACAATCATGGAGAACTGGATTACGAGCAATTGAAATTGTTGCTTTGTTGTCACAATAAACCTTCACTGGTGAGGAATCCGAAACCTTTAGTTCTTCTAGGATCATTTTAATCCACATCACCTCGCATATACCAAGAGCTACAGATCGATATTCGGCTTCAGCACTACTTCTTGCCACCACATTCTGCTTCTTGCTCCTCCAAGTAACAAGATTACCTCCAACAAAGGTACAATAACCAGACGTAGGCCTCTTGTCTAAAATGCTCCTGGCACAATCTGCGTCAATATACACTTCTACCTGTAGATGTCCCCACTTCCTGAACATCAAATCTTTACCAAGAATCCCTTCAAGTATCGTAAGATCCTATAAATAGTTTCAAAGTACTTTGGACTTGGTGAATGCATGAATTGGCTCACCGTGCTCACCGCAAAGGCTATGTTGGGCCGTGTATGAGATAAGTAAATCAGCCTCCCAATCAATCTCTGATACGTTCTTGATCCGCTACTTCCTCAATTTTTGCAGGTTCTAGCTTCAAATTGGGTTCCACAGGTGTATTTGCAGCTTTACACCCAAGCAAACCTATCTCCTTTAGTAAATCGAGCACATATTTACGTTGATTAACAAATATGCCTTCCTTAGACCTTGCAAACTCTATACCAAGAAAATACTTCAAAGTACCCAAGTCCTTAATTTCCAACTCACTAGCCAAACTCCTTTTTAGACTTTCTAGTTCTCCCTTATCATCTCCTGTTAAAATTATGTCATCAACATAAACAATTAAGATAGCTATCTTACCTCCCTTTGAGTTTTTATAAAAGGGGGAGTGATCTCCTTGCCTTTGATAGTAGCTAAGTCTCTTTATAACCTTCCCAAACCACTCAGACCATACTCTAGGCGATTGATTAGTCCATACAACGCTTTCTTTACTCTATAGACTCTTTTTTTTTTGTCTCCTTCCTCAAAACCAGATAGTATATTTATAAAAACTTCTTCTTCCAAGTCACCATTCAAAAATGCATTCTTTACATCCAACTGATGTAAAGGCCAATCAAAATAGGCAGCCAAGGATAATAAAATCCGGATAGAATTTACCTTGGCAATTAGAGCAAATGTATCCTGATAATCAACTCCATAGGTCTGTGAGAATCCCTTCGCCACAAGTATGGCCTTGTACCTCTCAACACTTCCATATGCAGCCAACTATCTTCTTCGATTTGGCAAATCAACTAAATCCCAAGTGCCATTTTTCTCAACTGCCTTTATCTCTTCCTCTATTGCCTCCTTCCACTTAGGATCATTCAAGGCTTCCTGAATTTTTTTAGAAATAGATGTGGGACATAGATTTGTGACAAATGCTCTATAATTGTGTGACAGCTTTTAACAGGACACATGTTTTACAATAGTGCTGAGTACAAGAATGTACCCCTTTTTGAAGTGCTATAGGAATGTCAAGTGTAGAAGAATCCAAATCAGAAGTTACTGAAGGTAAAATGGGATCGAAATTACTTGATAAATGAGAGGAACCGTCTCTTGGGGCCTCAGACTAGTGCAGTTCCAGAATGGGATGGTCTGTAGCCGTTTGAAGTGTCTTTCTTCCAGAATAAACCAGAAACTCAGGATGAGATGGTGTTTGAGTTGACACATGAGATAGAGCATATTCAGTTGGAGTCTAAATAGGAACCGAACTAGGAACAGATATACCCCAAAAATTATCTTCACTACACTGCTCCCCTGAAGAAAATATTTTGGAAAAAACGGTTGTTCAAGAAACGTGACATCTAAGCTGATGTGGGTTTTTTTGGTGTGGGGGATCATAGCACTTGTAACCCTTTTGAGTTGGAGAATACCCGACGACAACACATTTTACGACCCCAGGATCAAGCTTAGATCGGGTGGGGTAGGTAAATGAACAAAAACAGTATAGCCGAAGACATTTAAGGCAAATTTGAATAAACATGGGCTGTTGGAAAAGTTTTTTTGAAACATTCTAAAGGTGTGATATATCAAAGAACCCAAGTGGGCATCCAATTAATCAAATAAGATGCAGTCAGCACAACCTCGTCCCACATGTATTTAGGAATATTCATAGAAAACATTAGGGTACGAGCATCTTCAAGAAGATGCCTATTTTTTCTTTCAACAATACCATTTTACTGGGGTGTGTCACGGCAAGAGGACTAGTGTTGTATGCCTTTTTCCCTTAAAAAAGTCCCAAGTGATAAAAAATCTCTGTACGCAAGATGCTAATTTGGGTTTGAGAAAGATTTGCAACCATGTGATAAAAATCCTTGAACAATTTTTCAACCTCAGACTTAGCACTCATCATATAGACCCAATTCAAGCGTGTGTGATCATCAATGAAAGTCACAAACCGCATTTTTCCGGTCATCGTGGTCAAAGGCGAACGTCACTATGAATTAAGTAAAAAAGTTTGGATCCATGATAGGGTCTTGTAGTATAAGAAACACGAGTCCTAGAGAGAAGACAACTTTTACAATGAAGGAATGACAAATCCATCCTTAAAACAAAAGGAGAAACAAATGTCTTAAATACTCAAAACTAGGTGTTCTAATCTAAGATGCAAAAATAAAATTTGTTCTTGGACATGAGATGACCCGGAAGTACCACAAACCTAAGCCTTTTTGTCCAAGATGGACTCATCATAGTAGTAGACCATCGACCATAGTAGCACTGCCGATCATCTTCCCCAAAATCTACTCTTGCAATTCACAATGAGAATCAAAGAAAATAACCAGACAGTTTGAATCTTTAGACAACTTGCTAACAGACGAAAGGTTGCAAGCAAGCTTAGGAACATGTAAGACATTCAGAATGTCTATAGAATCTGAAATTTTTTATAAAGCCTTTCCTTGCAATGGGTGAGAAACAACCATCTGCTATGCGGATTGTTTGGTTACCTAGACAAGAAGAATAGGTTTTGAACAAATAGTGAAGATTTGTCATGTGGTCAGAGGCACCCGAATCAACAATCCAAGGGGCAGAATTAGAAAAACTAGATAGAGCATTTGCATTACCACCTTTTTGGGCAATAGATACCGTTGGTTTACCCTGAACTGAGCTAGACTTCAGTAGCTAGAGTAGATGATCAATCTGCTCCTTGCTGACTAGAATGATTTCAGCTTCATTGGCCGAAGGATAGGTTCTGTTCCCCATCTTGCTGCCTCTCACAGACGCTGCTTGCTTCCCATGTATCTCTTCCAGCTTCATTGGTCTATTACAATGATCACACCATGCATGAGGCTTCTCATCTGTCTTGCGTGTAGTGGCACTCAACCTGTCAATGCTTCAGACACAGCCAAAGCTGAGGCATCGGACTGTCCTCCAGCAAAGGTTCTAGCTTCAGTAATGGTTTTACCGCATGACGCTCCTCCAACTTTCTTCTCTTCTAACTTCGGAAAAAACCTCACCAATAGGTGGGGAGGACTGTTTACCAAGTATCCTTTCTCTGACTTTATGAAATTCATTACGAAGACCTACAAGAAACTTAAAATTCAATCTCAACTAACTTCTTGCTGTGATGGAATCTTCAATAGATCTCTAATCATAATTGTTGAAGAGGTCAAGATCCTGCCACGACCTTTTTAAGACATTGAAATACTCTGTGACAGTATCGTCTTATCGCCGAATCTCACTGAGCTTCAATTTCAGCTCATAGATTTGGGATTGGTTCTCCAATTCAGAATACATCTGATTTACGTTATCCAACAATTCCTTGGCAGCGGAAAAATACATATAATTGGCTCCAATTTCTTCCTCCATGGAACTCACCAGCCATGTCATCACCGAGAATTCTTAGCATCCCAAACAGCCTAAGTTTGGTCTGTTTTCTGGTTCAATTTTACACCCCATCAAGTATTTCATCTTCTCTTTGCCCCGGATTTACATCCGAACAGACTGTGACCACCGAAGAAAATTGTCACCATTTAACTTGATCATGGTGATCTAAATTGGGTGGGATTCAGTGTGTGAAGGAGTTTTTTTGAAAGGTTTTATTGTGCTGGAAGTAGGAGTACTCTTGAGGATTTTTTCAGACATAGTGAATATAAGGTGGAAACAAGAAGTGCAAGAACCAACGAAGGTTTGCCAGAATTTCTGGCTCTGCTACCACGAAGACATAGGTGAGGGAATATAATTTTTCCTCTCAATTCCAATAGGTTACAGAGTCCTTATAGGAGAAGTGTACAAAAAAAAAAAAAAAAAAGGAAATATACAGCTAACAAAGAAAGAAATAACTCTTCCTCCTAATAGGCTAATCTAATATTACACAATCAACGCTAATCTAACATCTAGCCAATTAAACAGCTAGCATATACAGAAAATCAATCCAGCCATTCAACAATATTTAATTGGGGAGGGAAATTGGGTCTAAAAAAATTTGAACTCATGACCTCCTACTTTGATACTATTTGAGATTTTGTGGAACCACTACCAACTGTTCTAACAACTTAAGCTCTTAGATGAAGACATGGTATATTATTTAAGTGTCCTATCAGGCGCAAATGCACATAATTCAAAAGAGTTACCTTTTCAAGCTCATTCATCAAGATGCGACACATTCCACGACGACGGAACTGAGGCCGGGTCCCCACTAGGGGTACTTCTGCCACCTTGTCCCCAAACACCCTTGAGCATAGAAAATTAAGTTCTAGAAGTCACGATACAAGAGTAATAATGGGGTGATCTAACAGTAAATTATGAAATGAAAACTCGATAAGTTTCAATACCATATAAACCAAAACGCGTGTAAAGCCTAAATTTCTAACACATTACCTAACACAAGCCACTGAGATCAACTCATCGTTTTTCTCCAATAATATTGTATAGAATCCCCTGAAGTTCAGACGTTTAAGCTCTGATCTGCAAGGTCACAAGACAAGGGGATCATTAAGCAACATTGCTTGGTATTTTACATAAACATAAGAACAATTTTCACTTGAATGCAAAGTAAGAGTGTCGTGCATGATGTTTTCGTTATCCACGAGTGCTAGAGTCCAGAGTTAAGTTCTCAATTTTGTCTCTCTTTTATCTTTTTCTCTTTTCAAATTGGGCAAGAGTTACTTTTGAAAGTATATCCACACTCCAAAGGAAGGCAATTACTGACATACAGCAATACGAAACATAAAAATGGAAGAAAGTTCATCTAGGTTTCTGATTCAGCTTCCTTATCCTATAAAATAGCTTGTGAAACAGCACCTTCAAGAACATTAACGTCATCAAAGACTTCGGCATCAGGGTGCAGTTCACATAGTGAAATATTTTCTGCATGCAACTTTTGCATGCAGATACAAGAAGGCATCAAGGCAAACGAACAATTGGAATAGCCACGGACACTCAATCAGGAAAGAACCTTTCACCAGTAGTTAAGAAGATACAACAAATGCCAATCCTCTCAGAAACTTTTGCCTCCAGTACGTGCTAGAAAACTGCTAGATAAACTGTTTATGCATGTGATGTAAGCATAGCAACGTGACTGTATGTCTAGCAAATGATGGTACTAAATGGGATACTTAAGATTGAAACATTAAAACTAGACATATGTTCCCGTCCTTTAACAGGTTTTATTCGTAGGGGCAACTCAAGAAAATGGACTTGTATCTTAGTTTCTTTATGAGAAGATAGTAAATCGTTTCTTGCTTATGCTACGAAGAATGTGCAGTATCTTAACAAAATGACAACACCAAAGAGTGAATAGATCAAACTATAGCGAAAATGGTAACAGTACAATAAATGTACATGAAAAGAACTACTCATATTTGATGAAAATCAAAATTTCCCACCCTCTACTAAAGATAATATCCTCAATGAGATCCCTCCTGGCGTAAGGCTCCCTCACAGGCTCGAAACATTCGTGCATCACATCAACGGCAACATTCAGCTTGCAGTTAGTTTCTAGTACTGACTCAATATGGCGATCACCAACATCAAGGTAATCCGTATTAATAGACCTTGATAAGGTCCATGTCAAATTCCCCATGCCCACTTGAATTGGCTTCCCCAAGAGTTTATTAAGCCCAAGAAAGATCTGCAAAAGTAATTCCTTATTCAGTAGATGCCATAGCTAAGAATCCATCCTGCAATTGTACATGTTTTTGGCATCTTTAAGTAAGGATGAAATATCAAGCAGTTAAAACACTGTTGGCTTTCATCCATTCAGAAAGGGGGGAAGTATCAAAGACATACCACGCCTTTCACCCATTGACCACTTCCATACCTCTACTTTGAAAAAACCAAATACACACCTGACTTTTTCCATTTGGAAACCACTTTGCACATTCAAGTCTATTATCCTCGTGTTCCTATTTACGAAAATATTATTTTCTTTCCAAAAATGCCCACCGCCAAATCCTAAATTCTCGCACCCTCCCACCAAAAACACTCAAAACCAACAAAAAGCCAAACCACCAAAATCCTAAGCAGGAGAGTTTGCAAGGAAAGGCAATTTGGTCTTTTCCAAGTGGAATTTTGCTCAAAGGTATGTTCATGACATTTGCAAAAATAAAGGTATGTGAGTGGTCATTGAGAGTCTGAGACAATGGTGAGGTATGTTTTCAGTATTTTCCCTTCTATAATCCACGTGATGCAAAAACTCGAGTAATACCTACTTGCTAATTCAAAACTCCACCAGCCTTTCTATTGATTCTGTTTGAACACACTAAGCATCATTATGAAGAGTGTGTGATTCATATGATATGCAACCGTAGACAACAATTATGATCATAACGACTTCAAGAAATTACCTAGTCTGTACCGCAACTTAGAGATGATAGATATTACAGATAAACAAAAGCTTGCCATTCAAACATCTAATGTACAGAGGTAATTTTCAATTTTAGAAAAGAACGGTCATACCTATTACTCTAAACAGAGATACAACAAAAAGACAGACCACTAGAATCTAAATAAACAGAGCTTCAAATGTGAAAAAATTACTTCTAAACAAGATCATCTCTTAACTTCATTTTGCGTCCAACCAGAAAAAGAAAACAATAAACAGCCAAAATTAGATGGAAAGACAAGACGGCCGCCAGGGTGGAGTAGCAGACTAGGAAACTCAGAATCAAAGGGTTCAAAGTATCTACAATTGCTTTATAGCACTTCCAAGTCATGATAAAATCAAAATAATCAGCACTAACTAGCTTAGGTATAATATGGAAAGCAGAAGAGAAGTGATGAGTTTCAAAATACCGTTTTGCAGTTCTTGCTGCAAAACCAGTCTTTTTTGGAATGAGCTTCCAAGTTAGTTGCTCCTTTTTTCCTCAGGCACCCTAAGTGATCTGGAAAGAAACAAACAGAGAGTTCAGAAGTACCTAAATGCATAGCTAAGAAGCACTTTTAGTGTGTTCTTGTCAATTTATATGCATGTGTTCTGGCCTTATCTAGGAGTCAAATATACGAGTATCTCACATTTATGCTCACACTGGTTGCACTTTAAAGCATTCTCATCATCCACATGCTGCATAGCATCTTCTTTCAGTTTGCTTTGGCAGCAAATAGCACAACAGCATGACGGGCAAAACCAGTCACCTTGAGGAACTTCCTATTGGGAACAGCAAATAAAAAAATTAAAAAGTTTATTGCCACAAATACTATGAGTGAGGGAAAGAGAATGGGTGAGGAAAAAAAAATAATGAATTGATAACCTCACTATTCTCGTATTAATCAAATAAATTACCTACCTTCAAGCCAAGGCAAATATGATGGAATGCGGAGGGACACTGATCACACAAAATTAACTCGCCTCCATAATGACAAACTGCGCATATGCAGTCATTTTTGCCATTCTTCCATTTTCTTTTGGTCTTATCATGTTGCTCGATTGTGAATCTACTCATTCTTCGATCACTTAATATCTGCTTCTGGCAGTCCAACAGCGACCTGCCATCTTCCAAAAATATGCAGGAAGCTATTCTTAGGTGATTTCGGCCAGCATGATAGGCAAATCCACGTAAAGTGAACGCCTTTTTGCAACAACTGCACTTGATCCCTCCACGAGTTACTCGTCCTTCCGCCAAAGTACTGCGATTCTTTCCCCTTCTATAATACACTTTTCTTCTGGACAGAACTCTATCATTTTCTGCCAACCAAGACAGTACATTCCGCGGATGACAGCACGATGGACTTGGAACAACCTGCCGAATCATTTTGCTTGATCTCCGAATGCGATTAGGACAATTAGCTCCCCTACCTTGAACTTTGACCAAAGCTCGGGATGCTATACTTCTCGACCTGGCAGTATAAGTGCGTTCATGCTTTGTGTCTCGAGAATTTGTGTTGCAGTTGAATCCACCAATAGCAATTGAACAATCTTCCCTTTGACTTTCAATCAATTGAGATTCTCTACAAGGGGAACGATCCATCCTCTTCTTTCTTAGCCGCTTATCACCCCAGCATTTTATTTCACCCCCACCAGCTGCCGACACTTCATTGTTGCCAAGATAAGGAAGCGCCATAACAAGTGAATCATGACTCTGTTTCCTGGATGAATCGCATCTCATTTTGGGCTTTCCTCTCTCATCGATATCTTTTAGCTCCCTTCTTACAGCCAAGACATGGCTTTTTGCATCAATTTTCACAACTCTTGGTGCCTTATGTTCTGTATAGCAAGTCTGATCAGATCCAGGCTTGTTAGTGGGCACAACAGCTTGAGGACTACATATTGATCTCACATCAAGCACACCAATACTTAATGGTGCCACAGCTTTTGAAGGATTGGGACCACAATCAGTACTCTTGTCGCAACTGTCAAAAGTTGAAGGCGAGAGAATATTATCACCTGAAGCCACAAAGCTCTTGTTATTGCCTGAGGATATTTGAATACGTATTCTCCCATTGACTTTCCTTAGGTCTTGGCAGACTTCTATAAGTGAGTAATAGCACTTCCCATCGGGAGAGGTATACTTATACCCGGGGCCTGTCAAGAATTCAACTTTCCAGCCTAGAAATGACAGGTGCTCTCGTACATCTGCCTTCAAAGAATTTCGATCATTCCTCTTTATATTAGATGCATACTTCGTAATAGCATCCGGAAAGCATTCAGCATGTGAAGTCATGTCACGGCCAACAAGCTGCCAAGAAGTTTCACATTTCCTTCCATTTGAATCTGTGGCTTTCTCATTTGCCTCTGAGGGTCCTTGAAAGGTGACTGAAGAGCTGTGTTGAAAATTTTCATCTGAAATTCGTGAAGCATGTGGAGTTTGGCAGGTTATATTTGACAACACAGCACCATTTGTACGAGGCAACCCATTTTTTATCTTAAAAGTGTCTGCATCCAGATCATGCATTCGTTCAAGAGGTTGTGCGGCAGTGCTATTTGAAAAGGGACATTCATATCCCACGTCACTAGGTTCGGAAAGTTTCAAAACACCATCCACAACACGATATTCAGAGCTCGTCGACTTTTCACTACAATAGGTCTTGTCCACGCTTTGCATCCCATCTAAAGGCACTGTAGTATGAGGCTCATCCCAAGCCGCTATGCCTATGTGATTTGCTTTAGAAGACAGTTCAGGTAACTCCAGCAGCGTACAACTTTCTTCCATTGAGTTTCTCGATCTTGGAAAATCTAAAAAGGGAATAAGATCAACTGTAGCAATTGCAAGGTTTTCATTGATAATTTCCAACACCAGCTTCTCCCACAAGGCCTTATCCATAGATGTCCACTCAGTCCTGTGAAAGGCTTCTTTTTCCCGTAAATCATACCATATCTGCTTCAAGGAAACAGGAATAGGCCATTCCTGTTCATACACCTGAATTACGTCAAGGAACAACCAGGTTCCTCGACTTTGCCATTTCTCTGTAATCTCGTCCCAATCTTGAGTAACTCTAATATTAGCAAGTTGAATCAACATTTGATCGCCCAATTCCGGAAAGAAAACATTTCTTTTCTCTGCACCAACATTATGGTCAAAAATCACTCCTTCCCACCAAGCGTCCATGTGGAACGCATCCACACACAATCCATATGAGAAATCAAATGGACCAGTTACGTAAATAGGTGGCACTGGCCTTATAGAACCATGATAATTATGCTGGTCAACTGTGCAAGAGACTAATCCATCTATGGCAGGAGATACACAAACGCGGTCCAAGAGTTTATCAGAGTCATCGTCAACAAGAATGTGATCATATTCGACGCACCGCGTTCTAGTGCCGCAAGAAATGACAACTCCAGAGTGCCACGAGCCTTGGAAACCGTCGTCGTAGCTCCTTACCTGCATATACCACGCAGACAACATCATTACAAAGAGAAATACTGTAGAAACTCAGATGAGTCTCGTCTTTTTGCACATGCGGTCGAGAAAAGGAGAATTCTAATACAAACCTGCATAAATAATCAGAGTACTAGCTCTATCCTTCGGGTTCCCACTCACGGAAAAAGATAAAGAGCCCAAATTCATCCTTTCATGTAACGGAACACAAGTAAACTCGGATTTACAGCCCAAAGGTGGGATCTTTTTTTTTCCCATTTTTTCCCGGCTGAGACTCAAAATGCGGACGATGATCGTGTAGACAGGCAACTTACCGGAACAATGTGGCCATTACCAAACACACATATCCACCAAAACACTCGCTCCGTGACATCAAAATTGATAATCACCAACGACAGACCGACAAATAACGTGAACAGAAAGAGGAGACGAGACGCGACCATTTGCTCCATTCAACGTGAACGACCACAAGGACACCAAAACAAAACGATGTACATAGCAAAAAACAAGCCCACAAAAAAAAAAAAAACGATCACACACACAGAGGCCAGACATTACCTCCACTTTCTCACCAACAAGAAGCTTCGCTTTGCATTTCATCGTACTGCTCTTCCTCCTACCACTCGATCTCTCTCCGTCGACGTTGCCGGCCATTTCTTCTGTCTACCGAGCGAGAAATGACGACGACGATCGTGAGAATTCGCCGAGCGAGACAGCCAGAAAGCAAGACGACGCGGAAGCGTCAGCGACCAAAGTCTCTCTTCTCCCCGTCCAAGTAGTCTCTCCCCCTCGCCCACAAAAGGGCAGACCTGGACCCCCATGGGGGGCCGAGGCGTAGGGTGAATCCCCGCCGTGCGCAGACCGGGCCCACCTAACGAACGGCCAGGATTCTTTCGACTGATTTGCCGGATCAGGCGTCGCGATATTCATTCGCCACGTTCTCGGGCTATAATAACCTAATTCGAAAATATTCTGATCCCATGCGGGCGCGGATATGAAAGCTCGAATGGTTTGGCCAGTCACTGAATGACACGTCAAAGCTTGAGGCCCAAGATGTAATTGCGCACATAACTTCTATAAATATGTTTCACACGTCATAATTCTAAACATTCTCCCTAAACTTGACGACCCAGATAATTAAAAAAGGCATTATCATCGCCATTTGTGCATTCTTGAAGGATTCCATTACTCTTTTTATTTATTTATTTCGAATTATTTTTTTATTTTTTTAGATATTGCAACCGTTCACACAATTTGACTTCAATTCAGCTCTTAATACCTATAATTTTCTGTCGACCTGTAATTTCGCGTATAATGACATGACATGACATGATTTTCTAAATAAAAATTCATAAATAATTCTCAATTATCTGTATTAAAAAAAAGAGTTTATAATCACGCTCGCGCAGCCCTCGATTTCACAACTTAGCCTCCGGTCCAAAGAACGATAGAGAGGTTGGTGATTCGATGGAGTCGAGATAACATGGCAAAGATTGGTCAGTGTCGAGTGTTAACTCAAATACTCAGATTTATGGAGTATTCAGGTAGGTGATTTGGCCAATTAATTTCAAATAATATGTGCAGGAAAAACTTTCTCCCAGATGAAATTAGATAATGAAATTTTCAGCTTCGTGGAGAAATATTGAATAATGGATATTATCAATGGGTCTGAAAAATATAATTGGTAAAATTCTAATTTCAATACGTGGTAGTTTACCAAATACATGTTAGGACTTCACGAAACCTTTCAAGAGAAAAAGCTGGATGCTTCTTGCCGTTTCTATCACAAATGAGAAGATACAACCTGTAAATTACTTTTGGGTGCACTAGCATTTACATATATGTCTCTCTCTTAAATCGCAATGACTTTTTTTAAAAATTTGGTGGAAAAGAGAAATAATAAGAAAAAGGAAAATTTTCAAATGAGGGTTCGAATGCACTTTTCTCAAATAAGGGCTTTTTTTTTGTCGAATCAAATAAAGATTTGAAGTGTCTCAGTTTAAAATAAAGATCTGAAGTGTTTTTTTTTTTAAGTTACGGCATGCAATAAATCTTTTTTTAAATAACTGCATGAAATAGTCTAAAAAAAGAGGTCTGACCTCAAGGGCATTTTCATCATTTTTTTTTAATTTTTTTCTTTATTTTTTTCCTTTTTCTATTTAAAAGAAATTAAAAAGTTAAAAACTAATGGGACGGCGGCCATTGAGGCGAGAAGGGTTGTGCATTTTTTTAAAACTTTTTTAAAAAAATAAAAAAAGGAAAAAGAGAAAAATCAAAATACAAAATGAGTAAAATACTTGAGGTTTTTTTTTTTATATATTATATGATTGCTTTAGACTTTTATTTGAAATTGCTATCGCTTCGTATCCTTATTTGAGAAAATGAAAATATTTCGGGCCTAAAAAAATGTGGAAAGATACCGGGCACCGGTTCAGCAGGTAAAAAGTGCAAAAACCTTTGTGGACAGTCGGGGATTCGTTCAACTCTGTTCCGAGGCGCCTATAAATGTTTGACGGCTAACGTGACGGAGTGCTAGAAACGTCCCATTTCCAGGTTGGTGCTTCCAGAGAAAGGTCCCTGCCGAAGCCGTCACACCGCCGGCGACACCGCTTACGGCGGTCTTCACCTTCCTGTGCATACATATTTGCCTTAGAGAGAGGTACTTCTTGCGCTTGTGGTTTTGCCTTTCGGTCTGTCTGTTTAATCACCCATGGTTGTTTAATCGGGCATGTAGCAAAACGGACGCATCTTGTTCTAGGGTTTTGGTGAGTTCTAATTCGTTTTCGGGTGGTTTGCTTCCTGGGTGGGTCCTCATGCTTGTTCTCTTATTCGCACTGCATTTTATCTGTTAAATTGGAGACCACTGTGTGATTTGTCCGAGTTCGAACTTATTTTGTCTTTTTCCCTCGGGAAGAAGATGGCGTGACTATCGTCCGGAGAGATCCCTTCTTTGGTCAATGGAGTTATAAGATTCATTATGTTGTTTCCAAGAACATGGGCAGGATTTAAGAGTGAGCCCAAGAACATGGGCTGCCTTTCGGCTGTATTCCAGAATGCCCTTTTGACATAGCTTAGTGGTCTAGGCTCCCAACCGAGTACTTCGTCTTCTGCACCAGGTTTGATTCATTTAGGTTGTGCTGAGTTTGGGGTGCCGATGCGATTTGTTTGAGCCTAAGTGACCATGGATATAAGGCAATTGAGTGCATACTGGTAGATATATCTGATTTTCATGTGGTGAGGCCGCTGCAAATAATACCCTGAAACAATGAGCTACCTGAATGCTAGTGACTCGGGAGTTCTTCCATTTTGGGTTAAAAGCCAAAAGGTTGTGCTTTGAGGTTCAATGAGAGGTTAGGTGCTGTGAAAATGCAAGTGTTTCCTTTGTAGGCTGTAATCAAGTTACACAAAGAAATTTAGTGTCATAGTTTTCATTGTATCAGCCTACTGACGGAAAGTTGCAATCGTATTATTGTGTCCGTCCATCAATTTTAAATATCTCTTTTGGGGAGATTTACTGAGTAGTAACTTGAATCTTTGGTTTCCCTCTATGTTGTTTTTTCCAAGATGGGCTGATCCTTCCACATCCCCGATGTTCTATTTTGCTTTATATTGACATCCTCTCCGAAGAAGACTTGTGCTTAGTTTGCAATGTTAGGTATATGGTTCTTTTCTACTCCAGTTAGTAGAGTTTGCAGTGACTCAGATTGTTGGTAAAATATAACTACAGTTGGTGAAATGGATCGTGACATGTTGCGAATTGTGCATTTGCGCGTTCTAGAGGTCTGAAACCTTCCTTGAGCTTTATGGTACCATGATGTCCGGAAATAACTCTTGGTCAAATGTGAGTAAAGTTGATAGAATTTGTGATGAGCAATCATATTACGCATGTTCTAGCTCTGGAACTTTTATTTGACTGTGTCTGTTGAGTAACAACATATCTTTGTGCTTGTTATTGGGTTCTTTACAAAGAGTTTGAGTATGCCCATATTTCTGTCCCAGGAGGAACTGACAATAACCTGCTCCGGTGCCTGGGTGGTATTCAAGTTGTGCTTTTTTTGGGATAAGGATGGGCAAAGAGCTATATCCCTTGTGCGAGCAGGCGGGAATAGGTTTTAGCCGCCTCTGTGTATTAATAAGAAACTTCTCATTTATTGTCATAGAAAAATGTCCAAAAAAAATGAATAGATGTAGATGTAACATCTAGGTTTGGGTTCTTTGAGATCAAACTCTTGCACTTTGTGCCATTTCTCATGAGATTAATCTGCCTCACTATATACCAAATTGGAAATAGATATCGGTAGGTGAGAAGGGTCTCTCTCCCAAATTGTTTTCGAACTCCTTTCGTTTTTCCACTGCTGTTCTGGTCCATCCCTCTCTTCCTCATTCTGCTTGCATCTGTCACCTTGTCTTTCTACAGCTCTTGCCGTGAATTATAATAACCTCTATTTGGATATGGAACAGTTTGTCCTTCAGGACCTAGTGCAGAGAAAGTCGAACCATTAGAAGGGAGAGCTGCACGTGTTACATTTTCCTATTTTTGTTATAGGTCTGAAGATTTTTCTTGTTTGATTTATAGAGCTCGGGGACTCAAGACACTCCGTACATTGTTTTTCTGTCGCAAATGATTTCTTGCATTTTACTTGCCTCTGATCTTTGTGGATGAATCAATCCTCTCTACAATGCCGTATCCAGGTCGTAACAAAAGTTAAATAGGGCATGGGTCAAGGATGGTCCCAGCCTAGCTTCGCCGCCTCCCTATTGTCGTCCCTCAAGGGAAAGACTTATTTTATTTTATTTTTAGGGAAAGACTTATTTGGTCTCTATGATCTGTCACTTTATTGTCAAATCAATTTTCTGTTGCATATCTTTTTTTTCTTTTTTTTTTAGCAACTCCGTTGCATATCTATTTAGTCCCATTTCACATGATCGAATGGATTTACATTTGGTAACTGCAATTTTTGCCAGCATTGTGGCTTCGTCTTTCCTTTTCTTATGGGAGGATGGAGGGTTGTGGGGGAACAGTTGCTTCCCTATAACTAAATCCAGTTAATTTCATTTCAATGATTTGTTCTTTGATTATATTCATTGCAGAAATACGAAGGAACCTCTTTTGTGTTGTCTAGAGTTATTTGCATATGTTGTTTCACCTAGTTTCTATCTGGCATTCTCACTTTTTGCAAAAAAAAGGTTGATGGCCACTAAACTAACTAGTCTTTTATATATGGCAAATTTGTTTCGGGTTGAACTGAATCTTGACTTTTATATATGTTGACTGTAAATTATGAGATGATCAAATTAGTTGAAATTGGCTTGTTTATCCTTTTCTATGATAGCCTGTTCATTTTGTAGTGAATCTTTGTTATTGTGCCCTTTTTTCTGACTCAACTGATTACTGATTACATATGTTCAATGATGAGGAAGTATAACTTTGCATGGCTGTGATATCTGCAGCTTCCTAGCGTCCGTGATTTGCAGCTAGAGGCTCGTTGCACAGAACATGGCCAAGCATCATCCTGATTTGATCATGTGCAGGAAACAGCCGGGAATCGCCATTGGACGACTCTGCGAGAAATGTGATGGGAAGTGTGTCGTTTGCGATTCCTACGTCCGTCCATGCACGCTGGTACGCGTATGCGACGAGTGCAACTACGGTTCTTTTCAGGGCCGCTGCGTCATCTGTGGGGGAGTGGGAATATCCGATGCTTACTACTGCAAAGAGTGCACGCAACAGGAGAAGGACAGGGACGGGTGTCCGAAAATCGTCAATCTAGGAAGCGCAAAAACCGATCTCTTCTACGAACGCAAGAAGTATGGTTTCAAGAAACGGTGATGGTTCTCGGATTGATTTGACCCCGTGATGTTGTTGAGATACCAGCTTCGATGTTATGATATCAGCTCTATGCAATCCTGTTTAGCCTTACTTGTCAGAAATGTAATTGAGAAGCATGTGATGGATATTGTTCTTGAAGGAGATGATACTTTCTGTTTTGGTCTCTGAATTAGTCTTAGCATTCGGGATTTCTGTGGATTGACTATGGAAAAAATTCAGTACGCAGCATTGTTCTGTTTAGTGTCTAGAGGAGATCGTACTCTGCTCGTTTTTCCTTTGTTGACTATTGGGGAGCACAAGTTTCAGACTTTCTGTCGCCGATGAGTCCGATGTTCCAGAACGGGACTATATTCATTCTTAATCGAACAATCCGTACATTCCAAACAAAGATTTTCACCTTTTAGAGTTCACCAGCACGTCGAGGCTGCTGGATACGCCGCGGGTTAGGATCGCCTGTCAAGGTTTTTTCCTTGGCAGGCGATCCCCACCATTCCCCCTATTGAATGGTGGGATCCCCTGCCCCCAGCCGAAAAATGGGCAGGGGATCCGGATCCCGCCGACGCTACGTTTCCACCATGCCTGCCACGTGTAGAAAATATCTTCTCGCCACGTACGCTTCGAGATCTCAACTCTCTCTCTCTCTCTCTCTGCACCACACTCGACCCATCCGAAGATTTCCATGCGAACGAAAGAAGGAAAGAAGCGGGAGCACGTGCGTTCATCGTTCTGGCTCTCCGAGAATTTCGGGAACGACGTCTCATTTTGCCAAAGCAAACCCGTTTTCAATCTTTAATCCCTGAATCGACTCACTGGGAGTTCGATGAGGTAGCGGAAGCCAAAGCGGAAGATTAGAGACTCAAACAATGGCCTGGTTCAGAAGCTTCGTTCAGGTCTCCAAAATCAAAAGCGCGGCACGACCCACCCAACCCACCCACTTCTTCACGCCTCTCTCGCACTTCAGCTCCGCCGCCGGACCGGCGGAGGCGGCGGTGCGGGAGCGATCTGGCCTGGCCCCAACGGGGCCCGACGATAAGCCGAGGGTGGTCGTACTGGGCTCGGGCTGGGCGGGCTGCCGGCTGATGAAGGGCCTGGACACCAAGGCCTACGACGTCGTGTGCGTGTCGCCGAGGAACCACATGGTGTTCACGCCGCTCCTGGCGTCGACGTGCGTGGGGACTCTGGAGTTCCGGTCCGTCGCCGAGCCCATTGGGCGGATCCAGCCCGCCATCTCCTCCGCGCCGGGGTCCTATTTCTTCCTCGCCAAGTGTAACGCGGTCGATCCTGACAATCACTTGGTAAAGTTTGTTCTTTGTGTGAAATCATCGCTCTTCGATTGCAACACCAGATTCTTGTTGGTAGTAGTGCTTGTGGACTTTGCTTTTGAGGGTCGTTGACCAAATCCTTAGGAAACGCTGTCCTAGGGGGGTTAAAGTATCGTTGGTTGCTGCGATTTATGCGAGCTCGATTCATCTACTTTATGGTAAGATTCAGTGTAGGTCCACATGTTGGCCACTGTGATCGTTACAATTTGGCATGTCCTGAGGTTATGCATGAATTGTGGTGGAATTTGCTTTTTGGATGTGTCTATGGCTTTTTGTGCAGGTAAACGCTTAAAACGCGGTCATGGTCCCCTGTTGGTAAATCTGTTCCAAGCACGTTCATTTTGTTGTATGCCAATCCACTATCTACTACACTTAGCATTTATGTGAAGATGACAATGTTTACTACGGGTTTACCATTAGGAGTATCCTCAACGGACCCTGAAAACAGTTTACCCTAGCTTAGGACTTGGGTTCCTTCTTTCTTTCTTTCTTTTTTTTTTTTTGGATCAGATTGTTTTAGTGTTGGGGGGGGGGGGGGGGGGGGGGGGGGGGGGGTGGGTGGTGGAGGTTCCTTCTTTAGTTGCCACAAATTGAGACTAATCATTGAGCTGTTAGGTGTTACCTGTCGTGCTGGGCATCAGTATTCATGATCATATTCCTATTTCTCCAATGTTAAATTCCATTGCACAACAAATAGAGAAGAAGTTTCCCGACGGTAGTGATCAGATGTGGCTTTATTTGGCAGATCAATCTCACTTTGATTAGTTGGTATTCCTGATTGGGCCATGAAATTGATGCGGAGATTGGGCTGCAGTTTTCATTTTGCACTGGCCTTGAGTAAAAGTGGGGGTGGAAGGAAATCAATAATCTCATTGCGAAAATTATGAGTTGGCTTCTTTTTGGAAGTCTTTATGTTGGATTCTTTGAATCTTTGAGTTGTCTTGTGGTCTGATTTCTATGTGCATAGAAGCTTCAGACGTACATCACTTTTATCCTGGAGTATTTTACTGAGCCGTTATTTTTAATGAACTGATTTCATGGGTAGAAGAAGCTCCAATGGACATGCGAAATTCATTGGAACTGTCCAATCGTCCTTTTCTGTTACTATGTTAGTGCTTCTCTTCAGAAAAGATGGTTTTTTTTTTCCCTTTGAAACTTTATTCCGTGACCAGAATGGAATTAACACTAGTCAGTGAACTCTTAATGTTAGTGCTGCTTTGGACATTGAAGGTGCATTGCGAGACTGTAACTGATGGAAGCAACAGTTTAGAGCCTTGGAAGTTTAAAATTGCTTATGACAAGTTGGTTGTAGCATTAGGAGCAGAGGCCTCGACTTTCGGAATCCATGGTGTGAATGATAATGCAATATTTCTACGTGAAGTGCACCATGCACAAGAAATCCGCAGGAAGCTGCTCCTGAACCTGATGCTGTCTGATGTGCCTGGTATGCTATTACAGTTGGTCTCACATAATTACGAGGCTGTTGCTGTCTTTTCCTTTTCATACCTTATTTGATATGTAGTCAAGCCACTCCATTTACCCCATATGGTTTTAGTTTCAGTTTATCATGTATGCAGGTATTTCAGAGGAAGAAAAGCGCAGGCTCCTACATTGTGTCGTTGTTGGAGGGGGTCCGACAGGTGTAGAGTTTAGTGGTGAACTGAGTGATTTCATTATGAAAGATGTTCGTCAAAGATATGCACACGTGAAAGACTACATCCATGTTACCCTGATAGAGGTTTTTCCCATAGCAGATTACTTACACGAGTATTGGATTATAATGCATTTCAGCTTCGCCCAAAGCTAATTTCCAAGTCATTATTACAGGCAAATGAGATATTATCTTCCTTTGATGATCGTCTTCGGCAATATGCTACAAAGCAGCTGACGAAGGTGGGTGATGCTATCCAATATAGAGAATTTATTAGCCATGCGAGAAGAAACTGCAACATCTTGATTATCTTGTCTGCCATGTTCGTGTTGAAAGACTATTTTTTCAGTTGGTGCTTCAGCTGAAGGAGTCAGTGTGTCATAAAATTGAAAGAGAAACCTTCCTGGAAAGAATTTCTATTCCTAAAAGCATTCATTGAGGCAGATCAATCATTACCTATTTTGTCTATTTATTCTTGTATTTGCAGTCTGGAGTGCGTTTGGTCCGAGGTGTCGTGAAGGATGTCAAATCTCACAAGATAATTCTCAGTGATGGCACAGAGGTTCCTTATGGGCTGTTGGTGTGGTCTACTGGTGTTGGTCCCTCACCTTTTGTGAAGTCTCTGCAACTTCCAAAATCCGCAGGAGGGAGGTAAACTCACGATTCCACTTCTCTTAGAAATATTGTTTTACGTTTTAGTTGAGAATGATAAAACTGCGATGCGATCTTTCTAATTTCAGATGGGTAGTTTCTGGTGAAATTCTTAAGATTCAGTGAATTTTGGTTTTAATGTTATTCTAAAAGAGAGTCGTGAGTTTGTTAGTTTAAGTTGCTAAAAGGAAGGATGATAAATGATGAAAATACAACACTACTTTGAAAGAACTTCAGGCTTATGTATGTTGTCCAGGCTTTCACGGAGACTTTGTTGTTCTTTGCACTCTGATCTTAATTGTATGATGTGCTTTTGATGCCAACAATCGGCTAATTCTTTGTGAAGAAAATGGCATTTAAGGCTAGAAGACTATAGGTTTATCTACTAAATTAGGCAATGAGCAAAGAAAATGGGTGGCTGGGCGAGTTTTTCTTGTCTCTGGCAATCTGAACAGAACTTGAAAATTTCAAACAAACTAAATCTTGGAGGTCATGACATTTTTGAGGAAGTGTTGCATCCTAATTATCAACCTGACGGATTTCTCTTCCCTCCGTGCTCTTTATTGAGCATTGGTCTAGATGTTTGCTTAGAGTCCTCCCAGTTTTTCCATATAAATTGTTTTGTTTTGGGTTCCATTCATCCTGTGCTGCAGTTTTGGTGTTCTCCAGATATTATTTGCCAGTCTTTATCTTAAGTCTCCTCCTCCATTTGATGACATGGGAACTGTATGCTGCATGTGTAAATGGATGCTCTCCATCTGATTTTACAGGATTGGTGTTGATGAATTTCTTCGAGTTCCTTCTGTTCAGGATGTATTCGCAATTGGTGATTGCAGTGGGTTCTTGGAAAGTACTGGCAAGTCAGTCCTTCCAGCTTTGGCCCAGGTGGGCATCCTTAGTTTTTAGATCTCAAGATCATGCAATTATTTATCACGTCTTAAGATTGGTATGATCTGTCAAGATGGTTAGTTTCTGTCCTTTTGTGCTGTTAGGCGTTCGTTGGCGGTGTTAAAATTTGCTTGTTCAGCTCATTATATTGGTAAGCGCAAATCGTGGCATTCTTTATTGATCAGCTTAGGAAACGATTAGTTCTTCAGAGGCAGGTCATGTCACTAAGTGAGAGTTACATTATGTCCGTTTACTGCTGAGAAAGGTATTTGTAAGCTTCCTTTCTCCTGCAGCATTCTAAGTTGGTTACATCTAACTTGTTCCAACGATGATGATCCGCAATCCTCATCAGAAAATGACCTATTTTGGCAGTTGTTGTTCATTTCACTCTAGAGCTGAAATGTAGCATTTCATCCTAAAATTTCATAGTATTGCACTTTGCATTTTAGATGTCACTGTAGACCCGGAAATTTTTGGGGGTTTTAGATTTTGTGCCCCTAAAAAATGACACTAGTAACTTCTACTTTTAAATATTTCCTTTTCTCAAATCTCGTGGCTCTCACAATTTGATTTTTTCTCATCACAACTTCTTAAAGCTTAATACATTTGTTTCCATCTGCAAATTTTTCGGAAGGAAAGTAAAAATTAGGAAACGAACCGTAGACAACCAGGCCTTATTCGAAGTTTTGAGGTAGAAACTACAAAGTCCAACACCAATTAAGAGTATATGGAATGTATAGTGTGCCAATATCTAAAAACTTAAAGGGGAGAAATAGCAATTTCCCTGCTTATTTGCAGTTCTATGGTCAAGAGGTCAGAGAGTATCAGCTGCTTAATTCATGATTGTTACTAAGATAGTCCATGCCATTTGATGCGTACTTTTCTGCATGAGCAGGTCGCGGAGAGACAAGGGAAGTATTTAGCAGAGTTACTAAACGGTGTAGCTAAAGCCGGAGGAGGGCGAGCAAACAGCGCCAAAGAAATTGCATTAGGAGATCCCTTTGTCTATAGGCATCTCGGAAGCATGGCCACCATAGGGAGATATAAAGCTCTGGTGGACCTTAGGCAGAGCAAGGTGACCTATTCAGCTTTGATTGAACTTATACTGGTAATCAAACAAGTCAATTCAGAGTTCATTTTTTTTTTTTAACCTTTCTTTTGCAGGAGGCAAAAGGATTGTCACTGACAGGATTCACCAGTTGGTTTATCTGGCGCTCTGCGTATCTCACTCGCGTCGTAAGCTGGAGGAACAGATTCTACGTCGCCATAAACTGGTTCACGACTTTCGTTTCTGGTCGCGACATAAGCCGAATATAGCCATCATGGCCCAACGCTTTGGATTCATTAACTCAGGCACATACTGGCGTTGATATTTCTCTGGTCCTTCACTATAGGATATTGGTGAGAGGGTAGCAACAGGCTGGATGCACAACAGTGTGGTGTTCTATGAAACAAATAATGCTTAAAATGTCGGTGTATGATTCTCTCGTAATAGGCGCAGATTTGCGTGTTGTTGTTTAATCTTGGCATTTTTCAATCAATGCAGATTAGTAAGATTACATATATCTCGGAACGGTATGTTGATTCTACTATAAACCGTCATTTACCTGGTTTTTGCGTCTGGTACAGGGAGGGATATTGGTTCCACATCATTTCCAAGTAGTAAACTGTAGTATCAGGGATCTTTGTTCTCTTTGAACAGTTTTTGCAATGTATTGATGAATCTAAACTAGGCTGGCCAATTGGCTGTGCCGGCACGGCACCCAGCCTCGGTCCGTCCAAGCCCGACGATTGTTTTTCAAGGATTTGGCCTTGGAGGTAGAGTACTATTTGTTTGGTCATATGGAATGGGCCAAATGAACTGAACCTTTTTTTTTTTTGTTCGACCAAAAACCAAACTGAACTTTTCGAGGCCAAGCAGTGATCCAGGCATTGTCGCTAGCCCAACCGGGCCCAGGATCGATGACATTGAACGCGAGCTGGCTTTCGGTGAGATAATCAAGTTTTAAAATTTATCACGAAAATGTAATTAAGTGCTAAAATTTTTAAAAGTTCAATTAAGTCTTAAAACTTGTCACGAAGGTGTATTCGAATCTTGAAACTTTAAAAAAGTGCAATCAAATCTTAAAATTTGTCATGTTGGTCCAACCAAGTCGTTCCATTGGTTGTATTTTTGAAAATTCTGATACTCGATTGCATTTTCGTAACAAGTTCAAAGAATTCATTGCATTTTTTGAAAGTTTTAGGACTCGAATGCACTTTCATGACAAGTTTTAGAACTTGCTTGAATTTTCAAAAAAAAATTAGGACTCATTTGCACTTCCATGACGGATTTTAGGACTTCCAGTGCACTTATCCATATATTCCCCTTTCCTCCCCTACAAATAGGTCCCTCCACCTCTAATTTTTCGGTGAAACCCTTTAAAATTGTTTGTCAATTTCATTTATATCTTTTTCCATTATAATGACTTAAACGAATTCTAAAACTTTTCGATCATCCCAATTCAATTTATTCATCATGTAAAGGTGGAAAAGAACGTCCAATATTTGTAGGATTTTTTTGACTCGGGATGGATGCCAATGGTGTCAAGAAGGGCGTTCGCAAGATATAGCTCCAAATTACTCACTGAATCATCAAGGGGACGGACGACTTGAGGAGGCACCAAGCAAGAGATGAAGTAGAAATGTCTAGAGCCCGGGGAAGCTCTTCAAGTGCAATGCCATATACCAGAAGCCTATTGGTTTCAACTCTAGGTGGATCTGGGCGTCCCAGCCCTTGCCAGATCTGGGCGAGGGGCTACGCGCCCGTACTTTGGCAGGCGAAGGCATGGTGACCCTCGCTAGGCTTTCCCCGGCTAAAGCAAGGGCATCGAGCGAGTGCCGCCATACCCTCGCTGGCCATAGCGAGAGCCGACTGTTGAAGTTGGTAAATACTTTAGGGATCCTTGTTTCTCACATCAGGCACGCCCACGTGAGCTTATGGAAACTAAAGTGTTATTCGATAATATGTGACCCCTGTGCGCGGGATGCAGGGGCAGCGCCCTCGACACTGGTGTCCTGCTGCCCGATCAGCAGACCGCTGTCCTGCTCTCCGGTGAGCGGACGGGGGTTCGGGGGCAGCGCCCCCGAAACAACAACATGTTTGGGCTTTTATTTTAAGTTGATCCATATGTTGTGAGATTAAAGAGATTTCGGATATGTTTAGGTTTTGGGCCCGTTTATGGCATATATATTTTGCTCGTTTTTGTTGATCATTGTAACGTGTTGCGGCTGTAAACCTAAACATCACAGTAAGATCTCTTTATAGGACGTAGTCCTATTTTGATGTGAATCTGGGTAAACTGTGTGTCCCCTATTTTTTCTTGATTTCTGTTTGATCATTCTGATTCGGTGTGCGATAAATCTATCATCGACAAGGGTTGGGCAACCCTTGCAGAAAAACATAGCAATTAAGAACAAAAAAGAAAAAAAGAGGAAGAAGAAAGAAACCAAAATAAGTATATGAATTTGGATATTTTTAAAGCATTATGAAAACGTGTCTCTTGCAAAAGTCTGCCGATGGACTCAATTGGTACCAATACAAAAATGTTTATAACTAAATCGATGCAATTAAAAGGTCTATTACATAATTGATACCGATATAATATGTTTAAGACCTTTTTTTTTTTGTACTTTTTCCCCTGGAATATGTATGCTACATAAGCGAGTTGCTTCAATACACTAAGGATGGAGATGATGCCTTTACTTTGGAAGAAGAACAACGCACTTCATTTTTCATCTACCAATAAGTTGGAGATGCATTTGATAAACAACTACTCCAAATTCATTAAAAGAGTTGGTGAAGATAATATCGAACATGACATGGTGATAGAAAAGAGCCTTACAATTTGGCAATTCTTTTCACCATGGCTCGTGAGATATCGGCCCCTCCGGCTTCTACAATGGGAAAGAATTTAGTGACATAAATTTAAAGGTACCATTAAATATGAGTCGTCCAATTCAAAATGGACGGCCTAGATCAATCAATAGTTTTTTAATGGGAAATAATGTGGACTGATCTGGATAGTTCATTTTGAATTGGACGGCCCAGATCGATCATGGTAAGAAATGGAAGAAAATTTTTAATGATAGGAAATCCAGATCCACATACAATACCATATGTGCCCATGTTAAGTACTAACCAACGGATCACAGAAGACAATGGCTCCGTTTGAGAATGGCTTTCCAAAGGGGCTTTGGGCGTCCAACGCCCCTTGAGCCAAATTTTGGATGGGCTTTTAACTGTCTCGGTATGCTTTTTTCTAGAGTTAGTATTAAAAAAATATTCTTCCACAACTACCGTCACAAATTTTTTTATTTTTCAGTTTTGCCCTCTCACTTTTCATCTTCTTTTGTGTAAGGGTCCTAAGGTCGCGTGACGCCAGCAGCCCTTGTTGGGGTCACACGACCACGGCAAGGGCCATTTGAGTCGTCACGCGACCTCAAACGAAGGCCGCCGGCGCTAGATCCTGGCCGCCATCGACCTGAGCCCTTCCTTGGCTCTGTTGAAGGGTTTGATTTTTTTTTTCTTCTTGTTTAATTGAAAAATAAGAAAACCCTTTGGAAAAATAATCTTTTCAAACACAATTTTACCAAAAGTTGCTTTATGGGACTTTTAAATTATAATTTAACAAACAAAATATGCATTTCAGAAAACATCTTTTAACTAAAAATCATTTGCATTTTCTCAAAGCTTCCCCCCAAAAGTCCAACCAAACCCAGCCAACATGTGCAGCTTTAATGCAAAAAAATGGAAAAATTGCTATTTGCGAGCATGATTTTTTTGTTTTTGCAAGAATCACTTCTAGTTCTGGGCCGAATGTGGTCGACTTGAGGAAGAGGACAAGAACGAAACTTTATCATCAGAGTCATTGCAAGAGATGCCACGTTGAAAGCATCGGTTTTTTTTTTTTTTTTTGGGTGAGTAGTGTTTTCTAGAGATCCGGATCGCCTAACCTTTCTTCAGAAGGTTAGATACCTAACATTGCAATTCGAGCCGTCCATTTTTGGACGGACGGCCCAGATCTCCTGTTTTTAGGGGGCAATTTTTTGAATTATATATATAGTAATAATCTGGGCCGTCCATTCATAACACGGGCTGCCCGGATTACACCGGCTTTTGTAATTATTTGCGTGGAGTTTTCATTAAGGCACTCGTACGTGTTATTCCTTTTTGAAAATATTCGAAAATGTATTTGTTTTGTCATTCGTGTTTGATTAAATGAGTGTTTTTTTCATTAATATTCCATACTTATTCATGCATTATGTAACACTTGAAAACAAAAATTCATTTGAAAATGTTTGAAATCCTTTCACTAATTTTTTTTTTAAAAAAAAAAAAATTAAGAAAAGATGAAGCGGGCCTCGCAGCCGGGTCGTGCCGGTCCAATCACGGCCAGATGGCAATCCCCACTCCTAGCCCTTTTGGTTAAAGGCAGAGGGAGAGAGAAAAAGAAAAAAAAGGGCGTCAATAGCTTTTGGCAACTTTTGGTTCTTTGAGTTTCAAAAGCCATCGAGTGATCGTCTCACCACTTTTGCCAATTTTCTCCTAGAAAATCTCCAAAAGGTCGGATCCTAGTTTTATGGGGCCACTTTTTTAAACAACCACTAGCTTTCCATTCAGTCTTAACTCTACATTAAAAAAAAAAAAAAGGTCTCCAACTTAGGAAGTTGTTATTATTCCTTACAAGCGGGAAACTCGATGAGAGTATAAGTTCCAATAATGAATTTCTAACCGCTTCTAACGTGACAATTTGAGTAAATTAATGACGATTTTTAGGTGAGTGAGCAGATATGGCACTAGAAAACTCGAGACGGAATTGAAATTGGAAATGAAGTTTTGGGCTTTTTTCTTTTGTGAAATTATGCCTAATTCTATTTACCCTTTCTCAAGCCCTTTTAGAGATGCTTTTACTTTTTTTCCAACCATGCAAAAAAGTAAGAAAACCACTTCAGAATAAGGAAAAGTGGAAAAGGTGGGCAAACATCAGATAAGGATACATTGGACTCTGATCATTCCAACTATCCTCCTCCGTATACTTCAAAGCAAGGTTGAAGCTTGACATCGGTAATAAAGCAATTTCTGCAACCGGACAGTGCAAAAAAGCAAAATCAATACCAAGACAACCTGTAATGAAGCTGAGAAATCAAGACACACAACTTGGTACTGAATGTCTGACTTATTATTATTATCATTAACAGGCGCTAGAATCGCAACCTTCGGCAGGTGCAGCTCTGATTCTTTTAGCAAAGACAAGATTGCGGAGTTCGTAAGCCTCATCCCGAAAACGTGATGAGGACCAAATCAAGAACATTGGGAGGGAAAATTTTGAGAAATGCTGTAAAACTATGAGAACTCTCGGACCGAGCAGAAACCTTCCATCCTGCTCTTTTCTTCTTCCCATCTTCCCTCTAGATTTAATTTCCCGGTTCGTTCGGCTCCTAGATATTTAATACTTGACTCAGAAATAACAAATTAAAGCAATAACGAAATGACTAGAAATTGTTAGGTAAGAAGCTAATGTTGATCTCAAGCCACCATCTGCTCCTGATCCACGTACAGCTGTTCCACCCAAGCTGGAAGCAGCTCAGTACCTCCAGAACTGAGATGATACTGCTGCTGCTGCTGCTCTGCTCCAAAATCGCTGGGGTTTTGCGACGGGGCTTCCTTGACCAAGGACTGAATCCAAGACACGTTCGGTTCCCCTGAAGTAGCTGTCGCAGAATCTGCAGGCGCAGGGAAGCGGTTGCCACTGCTCCTGAGCCCGAACGATGCGGATTTCCTCAGCTTGTTCAGCTCCTCCCCCTGAATGCCCCAGTCTAGTTTGCCATCCGGCGAGCCCCAGTCATTACGGGAAGGCATCCTTGCAGTTGGAGAAACCACGCTTGACGAATATCCAGACTGACAGTTCACTGTGCTCCGCTCAATGAAGCTGTGGCTCCTTTTTGCGAACGCCAATGACCTGGAACTCAGAGTGGCTGCTGCTGAAGCTCTGGAAGGATCGGTTCCAAATGATGGTAATGCCCTAGGTGAGGAGGAAAGCTTGTCGGTATAGCTCGAGTAGAGCTGCTGGGTCATGTTCTGCCGAATCTTCATTCCAGTAGGAGATTGCAGCTGGGATACTGCGCCATCAAGTGACAGCCCTTGTAACTGAGGCAAGAGGGTTGAGTGACTCGAGTCAAATGACCTGAAACCGTCCTCAAGATTATTTGGCTTCACTCCGCCTAATCTACTTATTTCTCCAGTCATGTCACCTGAATATTCAGGGAAAGCCGATGTGGTGGACAAGGAATTGCTCCAACCACAAGGAGAGGACATATCAGAAAAGTGTTCAAGCAACTGCTGCTGCAAACGATGATTATTTTCTAGACCGATCAAGTCAACATCTAAACCCATGTCTCTAGCACTCATTGCGCTTCTCAACCTGCTACCAGGAAGCTGCAAGCCAGGCGGAGTGCTATTAATTTGGCTTTTCCACATCGATCCTCCAACAGGAGAAGAGGCCCCGGATGGAGTCATAGGTGGTGTTGAAGTTGCCGGCATCCGGACGGAAGAAGAACCGAGAGAAAGAGGGCTTACTGATCCCATGTCTAGAGAAGCAGCAATAGGAGAAAATGATCTTGGAGAAGGAAGCGCCGAACCAGTGGATGCATATAACGGACGAAGCTCTTCAGGTTTGTGGGCAAAGAAACAGACTTTTCTGGTGCATCCGATCTCATCCTTGCAAAGACGGGTGCGATATTGAGCTGGGTGAAGCCAGCACTCGAATATACCATGAGCATATTCGCAGTTATCCCCATGCCTGCACGACCCCTTACGGAACTCAGGGCAAGGCACACAGCTGTAGTGATACTTTCGAGGGTCACGCCGTCTTGCATTCTCCCCAGGGTGAACAAACGGACACTCAGTCCAGTCATGAGAGTAAGCTCTCGAGCAAGGCTTCACTTTGAAAGAATACATCCTGAACTCATCTGTGCTGTATATTCCATTGTTGATGTCCGGAAGAGAAAGGTCGACGGGATACTCTTTCTTTTCAGAACCATCCTTGGAAGCCCGGGCCGTTGGACTCTCTTTTTGTTCGTTTCCTTCAATCTGACTACCCAGATTCTCGGGCAAAATATAAGTTTCCTCAACAAACTCACCAGTGCCACCTCCAGTCAACACGACATCCAAACCCTTCCTTCTAGGACTGAAGGGCGAACCAGAGACCTCAGAAATCAAGTCTCCGGCTCGTTTCCCATTAGCATCAACAGAGTTAGCATTCGCCGAAGAATTGAGCAACAGCTTGACCACCTCAGCAGATCGTACCGAGCCACCAGCCGCAGCACAGTGAAGTGCGGTAGCACCATCCGAACCACACGCCTTGTTTACATCGGCCCGGCCAGACTTGACAATATAATCCAGCACGGACACGCTGCCAAACATTGCGGCTATCATGAGGGGAGTTCTCTCTTCGAGCCCAATCTTCTTCGAACCGATCCTCCTACCATACCACAAGCTTGACTCATTGATATCGTGGCCGTCTTCCTCGACTGCTCTCTTGAAGTTTGTCAGATCATCTGCAGCAGATAACTCGAGCAGGACAGAAAACTGATGGGACGACATCCTCTGCTTCTCGAATTCACTCTCCCTCGCGGAGCTTCCCGGCGTTGGTTTCCCTTTGGAACCGCTACACATGGGAATTCAGCACCTACAAACGCTCCCTATTGAATTTCGCATCCAAAAGTATTAATCAGACCTTCAAGATTGAAAAGGCAAAGCAAAAGAAAATCTTTCAAGAGCTATGAGGCTCTCTGAAATCATCCCATCAAAATACACGGAAAAAAAGGATCATCATCAAAAGAGTCGCCAAAGCTGAAGCACACGTATAGCGAGATACGGTGAACGTCTCAAAAGTCCAAGTCACACAAACCCATCATGAACATAGTCGCCCCCACGCAAACTTACAATCAAGGCAGAAATCCAAGTTATTTTCTTGATATCATCGACAAAGACGAGCAACAAAACAATCGCACCCGAATTCGAAACTAAGAAGCTCATGTGATGCCTCGAAAAGAACAACGACGACGACAACAAGAACAAGAAAAAAGAACCTGGGCAACAATCAAACCGCACAAAGATGGGCTCAGCTTCAAAAACACCCACAGAGAATAACGATCGCACAAGAAAAAGAACAAGAACATGCGACCCGGGACTCGTTCGAAAGAGCCGGAGGGGGAGAGAACTGACCTCGGAACACCAGAGACGACACAGAGCAGCAAGCGCAGGCGAAACGAAACGAAAGGCGAGCTCTGATTATTGAGCTTTAAAACTTCACACCCTCTTTCTAGAGAGAGAAAGAGAGAGAGAGGGAGAAAGTGATCGACTTTTCTCTTCCATCGTCGAGTCAAAAAAAGCCAGCCTCATGGATGATGAACGAAGCTCCTCTCTCTCTCTCTCTCTGTGAAATGGCTCCTTTTTGGCTTTCCCTCTCTCGTACACGAAAATGAAATGAAACTCAAATGCGAAATTTCGTCGAAATGAACTTGGAATAATATTTCGAGCCAAAAAGGAGGAAGAAAAAAAAAACTTGAATATATATTGGGGGTAATCAGGGGCTTCAATAATATCTAATCCTCACCGAATAGTGGAAGCCCACGTGTCGGAATCTGTGTAGGCCTCAAAGCCCCAGCGGGGCTGTGCGGTCACATTAGATTCTCTCCCCCCATAACAAAAAGTATTTTATCCACCGCACATATTACCGGATGTTTGTCAGCTCAGCGAATCATCTGAGCCGCTCAATCATATGGACCCGAGATTCACCTGATCCAACGGCTATTATCCCTCTCCGTGTTCCTTTGAGGCATTGGCCCCATCGGACCCGACGGTGGAGACAGCCCCCGATAGTTTTCGGAAATTAAAATCCGGTCCGGATATGTGTCACCCTATTAACACGATCAATTAGCGGATCATGTAATGCTACAATTGTTGCAGCCTAGGAAGCACTGACATACTAATGCTATTATGAGGGCTTCTACATAGGTATCGAATGATTGTCAGCCAGCCACTGACACGCGAACGATGCGTTGTCCATAGGTGTCAGGCACCGACACGTGATCAGCATTCCGAACACGGCAACGACAATTGAGTTCAGCATCTCGACGCGTTAGAAGACTTTCAGGAAAGACTTCATCTGCTTGAAACTAAACTGATTCTCCCCAGTCATTACTTAGAAGATCAGACCCTAGCTTGAAATTGAAAACCTCAAGCGTCAGATCCAAATTCTTCAGAACCCAAGGTCTTTTTCTCCTTCTGAATCTTTTCTATTCCCTTTTATTGTTCCAGCTCCAAGATCTGGATCCTCTATAGGATCGACTTCATCATTTGCAGATGTTCTCAGCTCAGTCACCCCACCACCCAAATCTAATGTCTTATCCCTCGAAGGACGCTTGAAAAAATGGGAAAAAGACAAAGTGTCTCAAGGGAAAGAGAAAGTATCACCCTCGGCACCCCCTCCACGTTCGGCATCCAAAGCACTTCATCCATCTCAATCTACGTATGGTGTCAAACCCTCTAGAAAGTTTTCTTAGACAGCAAGTTCATACCCCCTTCTATTTCTGCCATAAATCCGCCTGATCCTCCTCAGAATGAATCATCTAATTCATCTGATTCTTCGTCTGGTTCTGAACCACCTAATGAATCCTCCCAATCTGTTGATCTCGTGATGGCAAATCCTGTTCCGGAAGATGAGATGGCTTCAAAACCAGAAGCAGTTCACCCAAACATTTGTCTTGTTGGAACTTCAACTTCATCATCAGCCAAGGCATATTTCACCTTAGATGATCTTCCATACCATAAGTGGCCTAACTGACTCTGAGAATTCCATGCATGGTTGACTATCAGGCACCTTACTGAACACAATACTTACGAAGTACTTATTGAATTCTCCAGTAAATTCACAGGAACTTTAAAAGATTGGTGGAAGGCAGCCCCAGAGCAAGATCAAATGTATTTTTTGACTCAAACCCCGAATAATGCTATCCAAATTATTCATTTGTTCTTTATTGGCAAAACGGACAAAACCATAGAGCTCGAGAGAAAGGAGCTCTTTGAACGAAATTGCTGTTCCATGGCAAGAAAAGATAGCATGTCAAATTTTTGCATATTTTTAGGGAAGGAAACTCTTGTGCTGATTGGTTAGCAAATTGAGTCATTCACTCTTGTGATGTGAATGACACCTTAGTTTTAAATAGGCCATCGATATGTATGATTCCTTTGTTATTAGGAGATCAGTTTGGCTCAAATTTTATTAGGCAAGTTTTGATTCCTTTTTTATTTGCTTGGTACATATTAGAATCTTAAACCTGTCTTCCTGTCTTCCATTCCCAAAGAAGTAATCCAAGTTGCTGAAAAAACTCTGGAGGCAGGACAGAGGCCTATAGCAGAAGCCACACTTGAAGAAATCGACAAGCAATTTACATTGCACTCGAAGAAATATGCCTCAGAAAGGAACTTTTTCAGAGTTATCTTTGAGAATACAGAGAACTTGATAAAGCCCGTGCCAAACCTAGCTTAAAAATCAAGTGTGCTAAAGACTGCAATGAACCTTCCTGTTCTGCATTCCAAATCAGCATTTCCAATGGATAGTTGTCCATTTTGGGCTTAAAACTACTTCTGGCACTTTGAGGATTGAGCTTCAAGATTGACACTAGAAGCTAAAAAGCAGTCCTCTGGAAATTGGCTCAAGCACATCATCAATTTTAAATATTTCCAGTAAATTATGGGGTCAAAATGTGAACTTATCAAAATCATATATATACTTAAGTCATATATCTAGACACCCCAAAATTAATGTACTCAGCCAACAAAAAAAATAATAATTGTGAATTCTTAACAGAACAAGAGAAGAAGAAGAAAAAGAAACTCACCGCTTATATTTTGATTTTATGGATTTTGAATCAAATTAATTTGAATAAAGATGATATACAATGTGTCATAATGTGTTGAAATTCTCTAGTTTTATAAGAATAATGTGTCGGTATATCGTGTCACATGTCGTGCATCGATATCGATGCTATTTAGGTTTGCTTATTTTGCGCGCGTTTGTCGTGAGGGCCCACCTGAAGGAAATCTCCACACATTGAAATCCTCACCCTTCATTTGGGTGGGCCCTCCCATGTGAAGGGTGAAGATTTCAACGATCCCCTGCCATATTGGCAGGGGATCCGGATCCCACCTGATCAAGGATGAACGATGGAGTCGACTTTAGCCTAAATTGTTTATAAACCGCACGAATATAATTGTTCGCACAGTTCTCTTTTCCTTGCACGGGGCGTTCGGGTCACGCCATACGCGTTTTGGTCTATTGCGGATGACGTGGACGTACTTGCACCGTCTAAGATGTTATGGAAAGCGAGATCTAAACGGATATGATTGGTCGAACCCCCCCCCCCCCCCCCTCGACGAGCAAGGCTAGGTTGACGGCGCTTCCTTCTTTATCTCAATAACAGGCGTTTCTCATTGGGGGACTCTGTTCTTGAAGTGGCCTTTAGCCTCGACCAATGAGAGTTGTATGTTTGTAAGCTATCTAGTTTATCATGCCGTCATAAAATCTGGTGATCATAATTTATGAGTGGCCCCCTACAACAATTTTTAGTTTTTAGTTATTTATTTTTTTGGCTATGCTGTTAATTTCACGGTGGAGGACTGCTATAATCATTTTTTTTTGGTTATGTGCTGGCACAAATTTTTACTTATTAGTCTTACACTAGTAAAACTAAGGGCGAGCGGTCCCAAGGTCAGTTCAAGTTCCACTTGGAACATACCATGTCGGGACCGATTTCCTATTCTTTGGAACCCTAAGCTTATCTTTCATATTTGAGTAAAAATTCACCCTGCGTACACCTTGTTAATCGATTTGCCTTTTTTTTTTTTTTAGTTAGGCAAAATAAAAGTAGATGCAACAACAAAAATCCCAATTTGCCAATAGCAACAATCCACAAAAGATGAACACGTAAGATGAAATGGACGATAAATATTTCAAAACACGTAACATAAAAAGGTTCGCGGTCCGTTTCTTCGATTTCCAATCCCTTGATTCCCTGTATGGTTCTTACGAACTGGGAATCAAACCGCACAATGCTGCTTTCACTTTTTTTTTTTTTTTCGGAATCGTTAACCGTGGGAACTTAAAACCGGACTGGTTCCTATGGACGGTTCGATCCAGTTCCTGATTCTATTCTGGACCTATGCTCGCTCGTACATTAACTATCAAAACATCTAGAGATAAGATACTACAAAGCATTTTCTTCAATTTTGGTAAAATCGGGTCATCTACTAAATGGCTCTTAAACTAACGATTTTAATTAGCATGGCACTCGACTCTAAATTTGACATCTATTCTATATAAAGAAGGACTAGCTAGAGTTATTATTTTTTTCATTTAGTTAGGTAGTTAGCGGATACATATAAATTTTGCGGGGAGAAGTTTTCTATTTTTAGACGGTCCTGGGTGAAACGGTACGCATCCATACTTATCATCTCTTATGATTTGCGTCATTGTCTGTTATGTCTTACAGACATAAAATTAGCTATTCCTATTAAATAAGTCATGCGGTATATTCATAGAATTACCTACACAGCGATGCATGCTAAACATAAAGAATCAGCCTCCATTACGAAACATGAATGATTTGAAATATATTTTTTTTAAAAATGATCGTTTGTATCAAGTCAAATAATTAATTAATGAAAAATCTCTTCATCATCGACATGTATGTCCAAATATTACCGTAGACAGTGAAAATATATTTTGTTCATTCATTTATGTAAGGAATATAAGCGATCATCTCTAGAAAAATATTTTTTAATTATTCATTTTTTAAGAAATAAATGTGAGTTTGTATTAGGGGTGAGCAAAAAAGACCGTCCGGACCGGACCAGGATCGATGGTCCGGTTCCCAAACTATTTTTTTGATCAGAAAAAAATCCCAAACTGATACATTTGTGACAAATTTACTCAAAACTATTTTTTTGACTGCCAAAAAACCCAAACTGAAATACTCGTGATAAATTTATCTCGAACTGATATACTTGTGATAAATTTAGCATATGTTAATTTTTCGTTAAATTTTATCATCAAATTATTGAGTTGAATGACACGTGGCAGTTGATAGATGTATCGTTTTTCGGTTTCCACCCTCTATTTACCACAAACATGGTATTAACCGATTTAACGAAAACTAACAAAATGGTAATTTGCCCTTTTAAAAAAAATGGTAATTTGCCACATGTATACTAGTTTGAGGTTTTTTATAGTAAAAAAAAAATTAGTTTGGGATGTACCAGTTTGAAATTTTTCATGGTAAAAAAATATTTGTGGCAAATTTATCACATATGTACAAGTTTATGGTTTATTGTGGTAAAAAAATAGTTTGAGATAAATTTATCACATGTGTATCGGTTTGAAATTTTTTGTGATAAAAAAATAGTTTTTGGGTAAGTTGGTTATGAACGTACTAGTTTGAGATATGTCGTGGTAATAACCTTTCTAAATATTATAAGACCATTATAGGACATGCCATCATTTTTAGTTTAGAAACTCAGCAGTGAAATTGGTTAGAATGATGACAATAGTGATGATGATGCAAGACAAGGCATAAATTTTATGGAAGACTCCGTTTGTTTCGAGGAAAATAAATGATTTGAAATTTTTTTTTCCTAAAAAGAATGTCTTATATGTTTTACAAAAATGATCGAACGAAAAATTTACTTATAAGAAATGAGAAATTTTGGATATAAATAACTATATTTAGACAAAATATTTCTAACAATACGAACGATCATTTTAAGAAAAGATTTTTATTTATTGTTTATTTTTTACGAAACAAACGGATACTTAAATCGACACACCAAATTCTGAAGGGGTGAGATGCAAATCTTTTGTTGGAAATTTCACGAACATAGAATATGCGTATTAACAGAATGCACCGAGTACCAATGACAGCGTCGCTGCTAATTCTTTGGTCCATAATATGTAGATTCATCTTTTTATGGTGAGAGATGAATCTCAAGAAGGTAAAATCCAATCCATGAATTTACCATAATGTTTTCACGATCTAGCATGACGCGAGAGCTAGAGCCCGGATCGGTCGCCAAGGACGGATTCGTCATTTTATCATTGCGAGAGCTAATATTATCCGATTGTGAAGAAGTCGAGTATATTTGATTTGGATACAAAAATGGTGTTCTTACGCCTAAAAAGTCCGATAAAAATAGTCAGATCATGTATAACAGTTTATTATGAGATTATTTATAAACTTTTGTTTATTTATAGGTGCAGTTTGCCCGCACTATTTTTTTTTTATATAAATTTAATGGTGAAAAAAAAAACGACTAAGAAGTAAATGCACGAATTTGTGCTTTCACCGTTCTAGCCTTGTGTCTTTTCCAGAGTTCTTAGTGCGCGAATGACCTTCACTCACTTTCCGAGCCCTATTTCTAGTTAGAAATCGATTTCTTTTTATTTCTATTTTCCGTGCGAGTTTATGAGCAAAGACACGCTTTGGATAACGACACAAAATTTTTATTTTCTGGAATAGAAATTCGTTTGATAATAACATAAGATTTCTACGGTTGGGCGACCGACGGATGGCGGCCGAAGACCGGCAATGGGCGAATAGAGAATTGTGGCAGGCGGTGCGATCGACAGAGGGCAAATGATGGAGGGTGAATGGCAGCCGGGGATCGGAGATCAGAGACCGATGGTCGACGAACAACGACGAGGGAACGACCAGCGGGGATTGGAGACCAGCAACGAATGGCGGTTGGCGAACAGCAAACGACAGTCGTGACCAAGAGATCGGCAATGACGGATGGCGATCGGCGACATCGGCAATGACGGATGGCGATCGGCGACAAGGACGAGAGAGAGAGAGAGAGAGAGAGAGAGAGAGAGAGAGAGAGAGAGAGAGAGAGAGAGAGAGAGAGAGAGCAATGAGATTTTTTTTAATTCATGTTTATGTTCTAGAAATAGAAAAGTTAAAAAAAATACTTCTCATTTGTATTCCAAACCTATTTTTAGGCAAAAAATTTGTCTTGACAATAAAAAAATGTGATTGCTTTTTTTTTTTTATACCTATTTCCTAAAACAGAAAAAGAAAATAAAACTGTTGACATGCGGGCCTTAATGTCAAGAAAACTCAAGTAGAGAGTCAATCAAATGAGATTAATACTTATTAATTAAACTACGGGAAAAAGGCTAATGGAGAAAACCAAATTATATCTGGGGTTTGGGGAAACAAACTTGGAAACCCCAAAAAACCCGTCCCGCTATATTTAACACTAACCAATTTTTAAGAAGGTAGATCTAAAACTGCGTTTGGTCGTCCGGATTTGGATTGGGATAAAATATGATAAGGTTTGGATTTGAAATCCTCCAAATTGTAGAAAATCCAATAACGTGTTTGGTGCAATTCATGATAGGATTAAATTTTTTGAAAATCTCACTTGCTTAACGCATATCAAATCTCACCATCCCTTTGATTCGTCTTCTTCGCTATTTCGCCATTTTAGTCTTAAGCTCGTGCGTTGATCTTCTATGGTGGCGCTTCAATAGAGGTCAAGTAGTCTCTCCTCCAAATGCATTATCCTCTTTTTTTTTCACAATTTTTTTTGGTTCGCGCTTTTTCCACTCCCCTTGTGGCTTTAACACTCCTTTTTGAATATGTTTTGACCACCCTATCCCTTATGTGTGGCCCACCAAATGTGATACAATTTTATATATATATTTTTTAAATTCTTTTATTTTGTTTCTTTTTTTCCTTGCGGATCCCACTCCTCCTTCCCATGCCTCCCAAACGTCTTTTTTTTTTTCCTTGCACGACTTTGCTTCGACGCGTCCCTCTCCTTCCAAAAATCCCGAAAAGTTTCGCCACTTTACCATGTTCTCCCAAATTATGATAAAGGGAAGGAACAAATGCATATAATAACATTGCTTCTAAGTCATGAGGTGGTACCCTAAGAACCATCCGGCGTGGATGCACCCTAAGAATTTTAGATTGTAGCAAATAATCTGAGATAAAAATTGGGATGAAATATCCAATTTTGCATCATCACCCGTGTTCAATAGTAAATCATGACATGTTCAACATGGTTCAATGTTGCATGCCTTCCTGTAAGTGCACAACCTTATGTTCATGAAAATAACCAAAGGAGCAAGCAAATTGCAAGCGTTCAACCTATTCATAAAGCAAGTAAATGTCCCTCACGTGATTTTGATGTCGGCCAAGACTATAGTGGACAATATTGATGGTTGTAAGAGCGACCATCTAAAGTTTAAAATATTGAGTCAGATGAGCTCCGATATGCACAGCGGATGCTAATTATATGATGAGTTTCTCCAAAAGTAGCATAAGTTTGTTTCAGTAGTTTTTGAAGTATGGTTCTTTCTTGGCTGATATAATATGAGATAGAGCCGATTGTTCGTCCTGCAGTGCGCGTCTTTTGCTTTAAAAAAATGTGGTTTGCTGTATCGGAACCAACAAGTAGAGGATGCATCAATTCACAGTTGCAGTTCGTAGTTACAAACCTCCTGAAGTTTACAAGGCAAAGATTCTAGCGTACGTTGAGGAGGTTATCAAGAAGAAGGTAGGGAAGAAAACAAAATAAGCGTGCAGATGAATAAGATTAAATCATTAATTCAAATCTCGCTTCCTATTACTTGTCAAAACAAACTCGTCTAATATTACCTTCGTGTGGATAAAAGGGGATCGTTGGGGAGGCCGGTAAAATTGTTGAGGAGGACGGGATTGACATAGTAAAGTCGAGGTTTTTGGAAGGAGATGGATGTGTCGAAGCAAACGTCGTGCAGGAGAAAAAGGCATGGGAAGGAGGAAGAAGAAGAAGAAGAAGAAAAGGAGGAAGGTGGGCCTCGCAAGAAAAAAAAATAAAAAAATTAACAAAAATAGAATCATATAAAATTGTATCAGATTTGGTGGGCCATACATAAGGGATAGGATGGTCAAAACACACACAAAAAGGAGTGTCAAAGCTATAAGGGGAGTGAAAAAAGCGACGAGCCTTTTTTTTTTTTTTTTTTTCTGTTTTTTATGTATGTTGACACCTGATTTTTGACCATTTATTATTGTGATTTTTATTCTTTAAAATTAATTAAAAATATAAAAAAAAAATCATAAAATCACAAAATCAACTTTGGAAGCCTTGGCTTGGCCTTAGGAACCATTTTGACAAAAAAAAAATATTTTCATAATTTTCATTTTTTTTAATATTTTCGAAAAATACAAAAAAAAAGAAAATCAAGGAGAATAGTATTCAAGGTCACAAAAATATAAAAAAATAGTCAGTATTTTTATTTTTATTTTTAATTTTCTTTACTTTTGGACCTCATAAAATAATAAAATTCAGGTTCGATTTTGGGTGTTTTCTGATCACCGTAAAATCGAACTTGGCAAAAATATTAGCAATAATTAAAAGGGAAAAGAGCGAAACATCATCATTTAAAAGAAAAAGCAAAAGAAAAAGTATATGTTTAATTAATAATTTTATCTCTTCTTTTCATTTTTTATTATTATTTTTCTACTATTTTTTTATTTTCCCCCTCTTTCCTTTTTATTATTTTTCTTGGTTCTTCTCTCTGAGGACGAGTCTCTTTTTCCCGCTGCTCCCTCCGTCTTCTTCTTCTTCTTTTATGGAACACCGCCCCCAGCAGAACCACTCCTCCTCTCCTCTGGTTTTTGTGCGACGCCGGCCCCGAACCACCTCACCACCACCTCGCCGCCTCACTGCCATCCCGTCGCCACCGTCGCAGCGCCGCCACAGCCGACGGAAAGTGGCCAAGACCAGCTCGAGCAACCCTGCTCTGTCTCGAGCCGAGACTGCTGTTGTTGCAGTTTCGCTTCTGCCCCGACACCTCAGCTGCCTCCACCGCCTCAAGCAACCACGATACCACTCCCCCGAGTCCCTCCGACCACCACTAACCGTCACCGAGCTCTTCTCCTCCTTCCCACGCTCTCCCTCGCGCTTTCCTGGCCGAACGACGCCACCACCAGACGGCTCCTCCATTTTCCTCATCGCCCATACTTGTGCGACCACCGCTCCCTCAGCCACCGAACATCATCTCTAACCGTCATCGCCGACTCATAGCCGCCGTGACAACCCGTCGCAAACCGCCGTGCAAGCCCCGCAATGCCGCGCTTGGCCGAAGTTTCCAAACCATCGTCCGATCATCCTCGACGAAAACCGAAGCTGTTGACAGTCATCTTCGACTTCCCTGAGTTCCGGAGAAGTTGTTAAACCCGTCCAATCGACCGCAGACCTCAGAAAACCGTGTGATTCCTCCTCAAGCTTCACCTCGGCCTCCAATGGCAAGTTGAGTTTGTATCGTTCATTGGCTGCGCTGTCCGTCGCAACCTGTTTCTTCCACCTTGCTGACCATTTTCTCCTTTGACTGCATATGATTTTATTGGGCGCATATCCGAGTCGGCTCCCGTCGTCCTCCTACCGGCCGCAAGCTCCACGGTTCGTTCCACACCAAACCGAAGCCCTGTGATGGTCAGGTAAGTCCTCTACAGCTCCTAGGATGCTTCCCAACGACATATGTTAGTCATGCAACGTGTAGAACGGCCAAAACCAGGCCTCGCCGGAGACGTAGCTTCGGCCGGAGATGGTGGGCTAGTCAGTTGGTGAACTGCTGTGTCGACATTCGTATATGTGGTAGAGGAGGTCAGTACGAGTTGAAGGGCGTTGGTTTCGTGTGATTTGGACGTCGGAGGGCCGAGATATCGCCCTCCGACGAGGCGCCGGCGAGGGAACGCCGGCGCCGGTCGTCTTCCCCGGCGGCTCTGGTCAGATGTTGACCAGTCAACGCTGACGTGGCTTGCCACGTCAGCAGCCACGTCAGCGTTGCGGGGCCGGATTGTTCGAAAATAAGGCCCAGATCCGACGGTGGACAACGTGCCACGTGTCGCGATCTGGGCTTTTGTGGAAAATTAAAATATTTTTCAGATTAATAAATGATTTTTGAATTAAATAATGAAAATAATCGGACGGTTGGAATTGTGCCAAGTGTCTCTCTGTGGAGCGTCCGATCTCGTCTGAGATCGGACGCACCAGGAGCAACCACGTGGCACAATCTGGTGCGTCCGTTTTAATTGATTTTCTGATAATAATAAAATGTTATAAAAAAATTGAAAAACCAAAAAATGTATCGAAACGGCGTCGTTTCAGGTACGGGCCGGGTCTGGGTCGCTGATCTGGGCATGGGCCGGGTCATCCGACCCGGTCCGGATAATTTATATATATATTATTATTTTTAATAATAAAAAAAATATAAAAATAATAATAAATTCAAAAATCAATAAAAAAAATAGAAAATCATAAAAAAATTCAAAAAAATTCGAAAAATTCAGAAAAATTATAAAAAATTCAGAAAATAGTAAATGGCCACATTCAACTGGCCATGGCCTGTTTCGGGTCTTTCGGACCTCGGTCTTTTCAAAAATGACGGTTTTGCCCTTCCGGCAAACCGTCTTCCAAAAAAAATTCTAAAAATTCTAGAAAAATCCCAAAAAATAGGAAATGGCCACAAACAACTGGCCAAGGCTCATCCCGGGTGTTTTGAATCCGATCCTTCTTAAAAATGACGATTTCGCCCTTTGGGCGAATCGTCTCCCAAAAATTGAAGAAAAATCAAGAAATTCCAAAAAAATTCTCAAGAATGGGAAATGGCTATAATCAACTAGCCATGGAATATTTTGGGTAATTCGGTATCCAAAACTTTCAAAATTGACGATTTTGCCCTTCGGGCTAATCGTCCCCAAATCTTCCCATTTTACCCCTGGTCCGAAATCACATCTTCCCTAAACCCTTATGGCTATATTAGGAAGCCATTGATTTGAATTGATGTGCATTGATGTGATTTATTTATGTACTTAATTGCGCTTTCATTTAAATTGATTGTGATTGATAGGAACAGTCTTCCAATCTGCATGAAACCCTGAATCAAGCCTACCTCACCTAAAATTGCGTCTGCATGAACTCTTAGCTAGGAAAATCACTCGCGTTAGGTACCGAAAGGGCGTTGGTAATGACACCGACGTAACCAAGTCTCCGAACCCAAAATCTCTGGTTCCGCAGAACTGATCGACCTCTCCCAATCGGTCAGTAAGGTTTCCGGTCTACCCTCCAAGAAAGACCGGTGGCGACTCCAAATGTATGCACAAGTTGCACAGGCCACCACGACCACACTGAAGGTCGAAAGCGATAGACTCTTATCGTCGAACCCTTCGAAGAATACTCCCGCCGCGATTTGGTATGGGCCTGGGAGGGCCCGCGCCGATCCAAGACCTGTGATCGGTAATCCATTAGCCGCGTCCGCTTCCGGACGGGTCGCGACAGCTGGCGACTCCGCTGGGGACTCCTTGTTCTAGAACCTATGGTTCTAGACCTCAAGTGGACTTAGGCCGTAATTAAAACGCTGAGTGATTTTTCTAACCATGCAGGCGCTTTCAAAGGTGAGGTAAGTCCGCTTATGATAGGTGTTATATGTTTTTGCAGATTGGAGTAACAAGGGGGGTAGTCTGTGATTAACTTTGTTTTATGCAGGTTGGGCGTAGGAATGTATGTTGTGTGGATGATTCGAAGTGCTGATTGATAAACTGTTGTGCATGACTTGCATTGTGATGATCACGACACATGGACACACACAACCGCGCCTAAAACCCCAGGCGCCGCCTTTAGGAACACAATAGAAGGAATTGAAAATGGAATCTCCGTGAGGAAAAACACGGGGTAATCCACTTTTGAATTCCGCTCGCTTTGAACTATGGATCGAGTCCCAATGCAACGATAGCTGTGCAATGGAATCGGCTCTTTCTAGAACTCGAGGTGGGAACCTTAACCTTAGGTGCCAAACCCTCTGATTTTTAGAAGTTTACCATCACTTGTCTCATGCGCATGTCTTTGGGCGGTTGGTACACCTAAAACCGCACATAAGTCGACGAGTTTGGTTGGTAAGACTCTCTATCCCTCAAATCTATTACAGTTCATATAAATATAGGCATTTCATTCATTGCATTCTGGTGATTAGATTAAATGCCATTTCAAGGATAGATATGTGTGTTTTTCCCAAACGTCCTTGATAGAAGACGAGGGGGATGATATCCCATGGCGAACACCGAGTGAGCAACAAAGGAGCCTGCTATGGACATTATTGAGATATCGTCCAATGAAGATGACGAGTTGGGGCAAGTGATCCGTGTTGACACCTGATTTTTGACCATTTATTATTGTGATTTTTTTTTCTTTTAAATTAATTAAAAATATCAAAAAAAAGGTCATAAAATCATAAAATCAACTTTGGAAGCCTTGGCCTAGCCTTAGGAACCAATTTTGAACAAAAAATATTTTTCGTAATTTTTAATAATTTTTCGAATTTATTTAATTATAAAAATACCCAAAAAAAATCAGAAAAATACCATTCGTGGTCATAAAAATACACAAAAATATTTAATAATTTTGTTTTAATTTCCTCTTCAAGTGTGTCACCTTAAATCTTGAAAATTCGGCTCGGGTCACTATGTTCCTTCACAAACATAAACCCGAACCGAGTAAAAAAATTTCCTTTTCGAGTCTTTTAATTTTCAATTCTCACTTTTCATAAGCTATGACGTTGAATTCTAAAGTCTCGAAGTGCAATTGGGTCAATTTGCCCTCCAATTTGATCAATTTTGAACAAAAGGGCTTAATTGCACAAAAATCTTTCAATTTAGTCCCCGGTTTCACAATTTTCGAAATTAAATTGCATGCGGGCATACCCATTCAAATTAAATACCTCCACCCTATATTTTTCATCATGACAAATACATTGGTGGCCTCAATTTTGACTAATTCAGTCGTTTGGGCCCTCAATTTAACAAAAATCAATTTCGGATCCTAGGGACAATTTGGGGTTTTCACTAAATTTCAATCAATTGATTCGCGAAAATACGCTTATTTGATAGAAAACATGTCAAGGAGTCCGATTTTGCCATCAATTTCATGAAAATATGTTAATTTGGGGCTCAATTAGATGAGGAGAGTCGAACCGGGCCGGTCGGGTCAGACCCGCCCGACCCGGTCCGAACCGGGTCTGCAACTCAGTTGCAGACCCGCACGCACACAGACCAAAAACAAAAAAAAGGGGGGAAAACAGAGAGGGGATGGCATCGAAGGTGGGGGCGTCTACTTTGTTAAATAGATGTCGAACATGTGGGACAAAGGGGGGTGGTCGAAGAAGGCGGAAAGGCGGTCGGCCATGGCAAAAAGGAAGGAGCTCAGTGTTGATGGTGGGGGGCGAAGAAAGCTGAAACAGGGGAGGAGTTCGGCATGAGAAAAAAAGGGTGGTTTTCGAGAGGGAGGTAGGCGAAAATGGAGGATCCTCGAGCTTCAGGAATTGCTACCGGAGCTTCGTCTGCCCTTGACAACCCCCGAACCGTGAAATGCGATGAAATGGCGTTCGGAGCTCCACCGGCCGTGACTTGGATCAGGGCTCCGACGGGGGATTCCGAGCGGTAGTCGAGCACCAGGAGACCTCAAGTAAGTTTCCTAGTAGCCATTAGATGCCCTTTGAGTGTTTGAAGTTGAGCTTGAACGGAAAATAAAAAATCTGTAAATCGTCGCCGGTGCCGGACCTGTGGGTATTTCTCCGGCATGTTCCCGACGTCGTTTTCGACATATTTTCGTCAAATATCGATGTAGAGTTTGTGAGGGGTTGAAAGGTATCGAAATCGGGATTTAAAATGGTTATTTTCACGTCGGTTTGAGGTCCTCCGGCGAGGTTCCGGCGACTTTGGCCGGAGAAAACACTGTTCATCGTCTTCTCCGGCGAAGTCGCCGGCGGTCAAACGGTCAACGGTCAAACGGTCAACGGTCAAACGGTCAACGGTCAACTGTCAACGGTCATAATAATCCGACGGTCTAGAAGATGCCACGTGGCTCGATCTGATACGTCCATTCTCAGTCCGTGAAACGACGCCGTTTTAATCGTGGAGGAGGCGGGTCGGTTCGTGGGTCGCGGATCTGGGCGTGGGCCGGGTCATCCGACCCGGTCCGGATAATTTATTCTTTTAAAAAAATAAATAAATAAATAAAATCAGTAATAATAATAAAAAAATCAATAAATTCAATAAAAAATGGAAAATCATAAAAAATTCAAAAAAATTCGGAAAATTCAGAAAAATTATAAAAAATTCCAGAAAATAGGAAATGGTCACATTCAACTGGCCATGACCTGTTTCGGGTCTTTCGACCCCCGGTCTTTCCAAAAATGACGGTTTTGCCCTTCCGGCAAACCGTCTTCCAAAAAATTCTAAAAATTCTAGAAAAATCCCAAAAAATAGGAAATGGTCACATTCAACTGGCCATGACCTGTTTCGGGTCTTTCGACCCCCGGTCTTTCCAAAAATGACGGTTTTGCCCTTCCGGCAAACCGTCTTCCAAAAAAATTCTAAAAATTCTAGAAAAATCCCAAAAAAATAGGAAATGGCCACAATCAATTGGCCAAGACTCATCCCGGGTGTTTTGAACCCGATCATTCTTAAAAATGACGATTTCGCCCTTTGGGCGAACCGTCTTCCAAAAATTGACGATTTTGCCCTTCGGGCTAAATCGCCTCCAAATCTTCCCATTTTACCTTGGTCCTAAATCACGCCTTCCCTAAACCCTTATGGCTATACTAGGAGGCCATGTGATGTGAATTGGTGTGCATTGAAGTGATTTATTTATGTACTTGATTGCGCTTTCATTTAAATTGATTGTGATTGATAGGGCAGTCTTCCAATCTGTATGAAATCCTGAATTAAGCCTACCTCACCTAAAATTGCGCCTGCATGAACTCTTAGCTAGGAAAATCACTCGCGTAGGGTACCGAAAGGGCGTTGGTAATGACACCGACGTAACCAAGTCCCCGAACCCAAAATCTCTGGTTCCGCAGAACTGATCGACCTCTCCCAATCGGTCAGTAAGGTTTCCGGTCTACCCTCCAAGAAAGACCGGTGGCGACTCCAAATGCATGCACAAGTTGCACATGCCACCACGACCACACCGAAGGTCGAAAGCGATCGACTCTTATTGTCGAATCCTTCTGAAAAATACTCCCGTCGCGATTTGGTATGGGCCTGGGAGAGCCCGCGTCGATCAAAGGGCCCGCGATCGGTAATCCATTAGCCGCGTCCCCTTCCGGACGGGTCGCGACAGCTGGCGACTCCACTGGGGACTTTGTTCTGGAACCTATGGTTCTAGACCTCAAGTGGACTTAGGCCGTAATTAAAACGCTGAGTGATTTTTCTAACCATGCAGGCGCTCTTGAAGGTGAGGTAAGTCCGCTTATGATAGGTGTTATATGTTTTTGCAGATTGGAGTGACAAGGGGTGTAGTCCGTGATTAACATTGTCTTATGCAGGTTGGCGTAGGAATGTATGTTGTGTGGATGATTTGAAGCGCTGATTGATAAACTGTTGTGCATGACTTGCATCGCGATGATCACGACACATGGACACACACAACCGCGCCTAAAACCCCGGGCGCCGCCTTTAGGAACACAATAGAAGGAATTGAAAATGGAATCTCCGTGAGGAAAAACACGGGGTAATCCACTTTTCAATTCCGCTCACTTCGAACTATGGATCGAGTCCCAATGCAACGATAGCTGTGCAATGGAATCGGCTCTTCCCAGAACTCGAGGTGGGAACCTTAACCTTAGGTGCCAAACCCTCTGATTTTTAGAAGTTTACCATCACTTGTTTCATGCGCATGTCTTTGGGCGGTTGGTACACCTAAAACCGCACATAAGTCGACGAGTTTGGTTGGTAAGACTCTCTATACCTCGAATCTATTACAGTTCATATAAATATAGGCATTTCATTCATTGCATTCTGGTGATTAGATTAAATGCCATTTCAAGGATAGATGTGTGTGTTTTTCCCAAACGTCCTTGATAGAAGACGAAGAGGATGATATCCCATGACAAGCACCGAGTGAGCAACAAAGGAGCCTACTATGGACATTATTGAGATATCGTCCAATGAAGATGACGAGTTGGGGCAAGTGATCCGGAAGTCACAGATCGAGCTTGGGGCATCCTTAAACGTTAGGATCACATTCCTTTGTTTAATTTTCCATTACTAGTCCTCTTGTATAGGGTTTATTTTTATCGAGGCTTTCTCTATCTCACCCCTTAGAGTGATTGTATTAGGGATCTATTGGTGTATACATTTAGATGGAACTTGGTTGCTTTTCTTTTGACAGGTCATGGGAATGTGATAGTGGCATTTTCTCTAATCATTCGAATACTCCCAAGTCAAGTTTATAATTCCTTTAGAGGAAATTAAAATTGGAAATCCTGCACGACCTTTTTGGTCGTGTAGGGTAATCCAACCCCAATTTCGCTAGAAGGAATTATACACTTGAATTGGTCCATGCATGTTTTACGTCGCTGGTAATCCACGATAATTGATCGAGAACATCGGCGTTGTTTTGAATTTAATGACGAGATAGATGTCCAAATTACTCTCGTTCTTAACAAAACGGCCTTGATTTGGATGCCGTATCTTCAATTAAATTTAAAACACGTTATTATGCCTCGCACTTTTGAGTAATTCGTTCCTCTCGAAATTGATCAAAAGCGATTATTGTGAATTACATTCCTTTCAATAGTATGCTTTCTTTCGAGGAATATTGATAAAAAATTTTCGCGCAAGATTAAAACCCTTGTAAAAGTTCTTGTCCTTATTAATCATGGGCAAGCATAGGATTGAAAGGGGTTTTTGATTTCTTTTTCAAATTATCCCTTCTGATTCTGTCTTTTTATTTGCAGGTAAAAAAATAGGTAATAGAGAGAAATCTTTTCCTGGACAAGTCTAAGGCTATTATCTCATCTGATCATGAGCGAGTTATAAAATCAGGACATATTTGCTCGGCTTATTGATATTATGGTTCGGCTCACCCAAGTCGAAGATGTTCGGATGCTCGAAGAAATGAACCATACAGAAGTTAAAACACACACACAAGAACTTTCATTTATTTTGCTCAGCGGAGGGTTTTCAGAAGCAGGTCATACAATTCGGGGCGGAAAAGTAAAGCCAAAGTGAGCCCTAATTAACGACACAAAGGAGCCCAACTGACCCTCCATGTTGTTAATGCTCTGCCCGTACTCACGACTCCGCATGTCCTGGTCCGCGAGCTTGAGGAAAAGGTTTCTGCATTCTCCCTTAACCTCAGTGACCTTGACCTCGTGTTCTTCGGTGATTATTTCCAAGTCCCGAACTAATCCATTCCTGTGAGCTATGTCTGCGGTTATTTTGTCAAGCCGTTCTTCCTGCCAGTCGCTTTGCAGCCTCAATAGGACATTGTGGCGGTCGTGCTCGCCAGCGGTCAGGGATAGGGCCAATTGATCCACCAGTTTTCTCCTCTCGCGAAGCAACGTCGCGACCCTCTCATTGGCAAACTCGACGGCCTTTTTGTGACTATCGGCCAAATAGTTGGTCAGCACCAAATGATCAGACCGATCCTGGTAACGAGCCCGCAAGACGCGAGCCACGAGAACCTCCCGATCAGCAACACGGTAGGCCTCTAAGGAGTGTGCAAAGAGGGTCTGGAAAGTTCTATATTCCCTCCCCAGCGTAGTACCTTCGAGGGAAGTGGTATCTAAGTCCTCGAGCAGGATACGGATTTCATCCGCGGTTGCAGAATGATCGGTTATGTGCGCGTAACCGCGACCCAGTAGGTTATAAAGCTTTTCCCACTGGGCCAAGACATCAGTTGAAAAAGTGCGTACGGGAGAGGAGGCCATTTGCGTTGGGTTGGCTTGAGAATAAGACGAGTTTAACAGAGAGATTAGAAGGAAGAAGCTGATTATGCGAAAACGTTAACCTTCCATACATTAATTCCTCATTTTATAGCAACTCGAGGATGATGAAGGGTCTCAGTAATGATGCTGGTGGAGCCCAGTTAGGGGGTAAAGCAGGAGGTCCCCTCACGAGAACCATTGGATTCGTTTCGGTCCGCGATTTTCGGCTCATCAATTAAAAGATGTAAAAGATTTGTCGGGATCACCATTATTAGAGTTAGGTGGGAGGGAAGCGCAACTATCGAAGAGAGCCCTAACAGGGTTTGGCAGTCCCATCACGTTGAAAAGCTAAGCGAGAAATTCAAGGTCTTGAGGGGGAACGTTTGCCTAATGATGCTTGAGGAGCGTCTCCTGAACATGCAAAGTCACTCGAAGAAAACTTTATAGGGAGTGAACATACAAGAAAGAGTAGAGATCTGAGTGGGCAAGAACCAATCAAACATTTCTCAATCCAACATATTTAAGAGGTTACTGTCAGCTGCTAGAGGCGACTGACTCAAAAATCTCAGAAATTGAACCACAGAGGGATCTCGAAGATTCCAAGATCAAGTCTAACGCCAAAACCATGGAGCCCAACACTTCTGGCAACGGAAATCAAGATCACAGCGACGACGACAACGACATCCACAATGCTCAACTCGGGAAAAGAAGACGTCCTCACCAATACTCTCAGGAGGAAACCCAAATGCTGGAAACCCTTTTCAGTAAAAGCCATTACATGAAAAAGAAGTGGAGAATCGAATTGAGTCGGGAGTTGGGGATTAATCAGTCGAGGATCCAGTTTTGGTTTCAAAATAGGAGATCCAAATCGAGGGCTCAACGCAAACGTCAGGTGGTCGAGATTTTAAAGGAAGAAAACCAAAAGCTGCGAACAGAAAACATGAGGTATGAAAAAGCTCTCAATATTACCGTTTGCCCTCATTGCGATAACCTCGTCGCCCTCGATAAGATATTCCCCGATAAGCCTCACGCGATGATTGAAGACGTTCATTTACCACCCTACTCCCTCGGGGCATCTCCTGCTCAACCAGATTTTGCCGGAGTCACGCATGAGCAGGATGATCCTACAAAGATGATACAAATGCCTCCTGGGGGATGGGATTTGCGTCGCTTTGATTGGAGTTATAGTTTCAAGGAGCTGGACGTTACCGCCGACCAGCTCAAAGCATATCAGCCTCATGCACAACAATTTTCGATAGGGTCGGGTCCTGCTGGAGATGAGTTAATCAGTCGTCAAGCCATCGATGCACTTTTGGGCCACGATAAGAGGAGGTTCGCTTGGCCCCCTGAACTGCATTCCAGATTCCTAGGCGTGGTTCACCAAATGGGGATCGACTCAGCAACTCCGACGCGCATATTTAAGGCCATGAATGTACCGGGGCTTAGTAAGGAGCTGGTCAGGAATCACCTTGCTGCCTACAGAAAGCTATTAAAACAACGTCGAGCGGAGCTAAACCGGGAGGAATCCGTCTCGAGCTCAAAAGCTAGGGGGAACCGCCATTGTAATGCTCAGGCATCAAGAGGCCATTTCAACACTTCTCAAGAGCGCGTGTCACAAGTACAGCGAGTGCGCACTCCTCCATTCGAGCAACAGTCGGCTGGTGCTCTGCCTGCCGCTGGTCAACCCACGACAGACGATTTCTTCGATGAGGGGCTCGATGCCTTGTTCAATCAGTGGGAAGCTGGCATGCTTGGACAGCCGTGATCTAGCGCCTGGCTCGGGGCACGATGGGTCGGTCACTACGAACACCCATAGGAAGAAGAACATGTTCACGAGTAGATCACTCATTTTATCCGTTGTAAAGTTCCTACGGGAACATTTTTCTTTAATGACTATAGTTAATTCTATATTAAAACCAACGCTATCGACGAACATCGTCATGCTCAGTTGTGATGATCCCTTGTTAGATTAAGTCTGAAACCAGAGACGGTCTTTAAAATTTTGAGTGGCCACGGACTCCTTCCTCACCAAGCGCCCGGGATGCTGAAATGAAGAGTAACAGCATGCACAGGGAAAATGCCACTTTCGTTTGAACGATGAAAAGGGCTTGAGAGAAGATCATAGCGTTAATGGAGCTAAATGAATTAAACGGAGTCATTAATTGCGGGTCCACCGCTGCTCCCCACGTTCTCGGGCCTAGCAAATCATAAAAGGCGCCGAAAGATTGTAGACCCACCACTTTGAAGACTGAACTAGGGGATGAGCGCAATACTTGATGAAACCGAATCAATGCAAAAGAGTTTGTGATCCTATCACGAGGAAAAAGAAAGGGGAATACAGACGATGTGTAATTACAAGGTCTCGGGAGGAGCGCTTGCTTGCTGGCCTTCATATGCAGCCTGAAGGAGGGTTCTAGGACACGCACAATCACTTGAGAAAATTTCTAGAGTGAGCAAACACGTAAGAGCAAATAGAGAAAGCTGAGTGAACTAGATCAGCCCGAGATACTCCGATCCATCATGTTTAAAAGCTATTCCCATCTGCTAGAAACGCCCGACCTGGACATTTCTGAGCACGAACTGCTGGGAGACTTTGAAGATCCTGGAGCTGAATACTACCAGAAAGCCATGGAGACTGACTCCTCTAGCGATGAAATTCTAGGTTTCAGCTACGAAGAAGGAGTATACAATGATGACCGGAGTCGGAAAAGGAAGCAACTACAACGCCACACTCCAGGCCAAATCCGAGAGCTCGAAGCTTTCTTCAACGAATGCCCCACTCCAAGCAGACAACAGAAAATGGAATTGAGCCGAAAGATAGGATTGGAGCTTTCGAAGGTCAAGTTTTGGTTCGCCAACAAACGAACCCGGGTGAAACAGCAATACGCAGACCATGAGTTACTGGTCCTGAAGGAGGAGAATGAGAAGCTTCAAGCTGAAAGCGCGAGATATAAGGAAGCTCTGACCAAGGCCATCTGCCTTAATTGTGGTAATCCTGTTGTCCTCGGCGAGGTGTTCCTCGATGAACCATCCCTGTTGACGAATAACACTCAGCTGTTACCGTATTCTCCACAACATTTTCCGACACAGCCAGATACCGCCGGAGATCTGCATGAGCAAGTCAACACCATAGGATCAACACCAACATCCTCTGAGAAATGGGATATGAATCATCACAGGGGGAGTTCTCTCAATGACGAACTCGCTGTCGCAGCCAGCCAATCCAAAGTCGGTGAGTCCCTCCCTGGACAACTTTTGAAACGACTAGATCCCGTAGAGAATAGCTACCGAAGTATTGACGATATTTTGGGTGATAAGAGAACAAGGTTTTACTGGACCTATGAACTTCACACCAAATTTGTTGATGCAATTCGAGAACTGGGAGTTGATTCGGCTAGCCCACTACGCATACTCGAGATTATGAATGTGCCGGGGCTCTCTAGAATTAACGTTGAGTCTCACCTCAAGTACTATAGGAGATTGCTAAGGGATGGAAGGATAGCGTTAAACCATCATAAAGCCAGTTGGAGCTCAAGTGCTGGGCAGAGTTACAACCATGATGATTGGAGAGCCAAGAGCACCCAACCGTGTTTCAGCAATGACGGGACTAGCAGTCGTGTCAGCGACTCCTCTAACCCAAATCAGAATGCTCCGCCGAGCTATCTCAATACTCCTCAAGAGTATATGCCACAGTTCCAGCACATAGAGATTCCTCAGTTTGAGCGCGAATCAGTCATTAATGCTGTCCCTGAAGCAGATCTGGCATTGGTAGAAAGTGCACATATAAACCTGCCGGTCATCGGAGGAAGTCCCAATTCGAGGGATCAAATTGCTCACGGCGAGAGCAAAGAGAGGAATCCCTCACCTGCAGTCGACGACACCCAATATGGGCACCAAGGGCTAGAAAGAACAGGCGATTTCCTTGATAAGGAGCTGGACACTTGGATCAATACTCTTCAGGAATGTATGTCTCGACCCCAACATGGCAATGATGAAGGTTCCAGCTCAAAGACTCCAGTCCCTCACAATGAAGGCGATGAAAGAAATCTGCTCCCAACAATTGTTGATACCCAACTTGAACATCAATGGCCCGAAGACCCGAGCAATTTCCTTGGCGATGAGTTCAATCTTTGGCTCGATCAATTTGGAGCCGGAGGGCCATCACAGTGGTGACGCAAGGCAGATGACCAAACGTCTGATGCAAGGCATGATTACTCGATGAAAAATGCTTAGACGAAAGGGGTGGAACACTCCTATTGAATATGTTGTTGATCGCACTGTAAGGTTCCCACGGGAACATCTTTCATTAATGTCTAGAACTAATTGCGCGTGAGTGTCAACATCACCCTTTGAGCATCTTCAAGCCGAGGGCCGTGGATTAATCGCTTAATCTGTGGAGCAAGTTCCCCGAACAATGACTATCACCCGCGGAGTATAATGAGATCTACCCCTGCAATACGAAATACGTTTGGCCGCGAAGCCACCTATTTGGTAAAACGATGTATCGTTCCTAAACGATCTTCAATCGAATACCGAAGTAATGTCTCCTTTCTTTCCCTTCTCAGGTGATAAACGTGGATAAATCACTCAAGGAGCCATTTGTTCGAATAACAGAACAGACGTTGCCTAACTGGGGGGCAGATGAACCATTGATGTTGCAAACACTCCAAGAATGGATAGGCGGATTTGATAGATGTTGTTCATATCAATACGCAACATCAGAACGGGATGAGAACCAAGAGTAAAGTTGTATCGTTCCAATTTGTCTTGAATTTGAGAATATGAATTGATACTCGTTATTTATCCTTGACAGGGGAATCGCCTTACAGACGAACAGGTTTTTACATCCCATGTATTACTCGTTAGAGTACATGACCAAGGGTAGGATGTATCGTTTCGATTTTTGAAAAATTCGTGAACATGCAATGATATGCTTCTTTTACATTTTCAGGGGTCTGCAGCCACGACAGGTAGGTAAGTATCCCTTTCCCAGTTAGCTGGAGACAAAAAAATGTTAAAATACTTTCAGCCGTCATGAAAATTATCCAATGCATCGATGTTCATGATTTAAATCGGGAGGTTGCCCAAAGCATGAATAAGACATGCACGATACATCACAAAATCCCCTCGATGGATAAATTTTGGGAAAGAAAGAAATGAATTTTTCCAAATATGATTATTTGTCAAATCATTCAAAAGGAAGTTTACTCAAAAGAGAGGCAAGCCTAGTCAAAACACGTCCTATACACATTTAAGAGAGAAGTGGAGCGGATCAGATAGCAAAATCTGGACCTACGGAAGTATGGACCATTCGCAGCGATTACATGGGTTGGGACGACGGAGGCATTCGTTTCATATCCCCTAAACACTACAGGTGACCGTTGATAACCCCTTTGAACGGCGGTTTTCATTCTTAGCCCTGTCAAGAGCCACCCCACACCGGGGCAAAATGGAGGTGAGTCCAGCAGCATCAGAAGAAAATGGTTAGAAATTTTCTTGCTCGGACTAACATTAATCTTTGTGTGTTGTTTATATGGTAATCCAAGCGCCATAGGATGATGAGAAGCATTCATTTCTCTATCCCACACACTGAATCCTTTGCATAGCCAAGTTGAGCCTGCAAAATCATTTCATAAGCCCGTTGGTGATCATTGCACATTCCAAGACGGATGCAACATCACTTCAGAAACGAAGGAGTTCAAGACTCAGGGTTTGCAAAAAAATTCTTAAGTTAATGCTTAACCTTGTTAGACATTTGATCGTAGGTCTAACACAATCCCATGAAGATGAGAAAAGTGGGATTTCAAAAATAAGAAAATCCACGGCATCGAGAAAAAGCAAAGTGCCTGGTAAAAGCAAGGCCGATGCTCGTGTAAGTTGTTTGATTAATCCACAATGAAGCTGGATGGGAAAAGAGGAAATCCCTAATGGAGTCAGATCAAAAAGACTACTCCTCCAAATGATGTCAAGCGTGGAAGACGCAGACAGAGTTGTCAAAAGCGGTTGCATGCCTCAAAAATTGAAGATGCAAAATGGAAAAAACATGTGATAACTTTGCAATGATCACCAATGTCAAACCCCTCATGATTTCTGGGCCAAAAACAAGCTTTTTTTTTTCGGTCCCCAATCCTACCAATGTTACAACCCTGAAACAGTCTTCTCTGACTAAGACACTTGGGTTAACATATAGCTTAGCTCGAAGAAGTACGAGCAAGACTCTTTCTTTCTCATTTTGCAGGGTTCTTGACTTGTAAACCCGGAGCAGATGGTGAAGATTTTCATTCGATGGCCTCGACTCCAAAGCGGGTCCCCCTTGAAAACCAATATCCAAGCCCAACATTACGGTCCCGTGGAAGACCTCCCGACTGATCAAAATGTATGCGCTGCGAATGAGCCTAAAACCTAGGCACAGGTCAGTAGGGAATTGAGTGCATCCCCTAAAAATCATCACCTCAAAACAGGTGAGATGGCCTCCTTGTCGAGAAATATTCCAATTGATGTTTTGAGCAAACTCTTTTTGGAAATTTTCAAACTGTTGATCCAGATTTTCCATGCAAGGGATTTGTGATCACATTTGCATATTGCAAGAATGCTTTGGATAACCTCCAGCATCAAAATGCACGTTTCACGATTAAAACTTAAATCATACGGTTTTGTCAAAATGGACAGCCGTGGTCTTCCCAAAGATTACTAACGTTTTCTTGGTGAAGAAAAATCTTTCAGGCCCAAACTTCTGCAGGATACCTGGAGAACCCAGCTCCCAGAATGTAACCTCAACAGACTCAAGTGAAGCTTTGTCAAGATAAAATCTTTCACTGCTTCAGAATTCCCGACAAGTTTCGGGATCCTCCAAAAGAAGGGGTGAGGATGTGACCCATTTTCAAAAATTTAGGCAGTCTCATCAGACGTAGAGAACCCTCGTCATGAGACCCCTTTTCATTTAGGCAGTCTCATCGGACGTGGAGAACCCTCGTCATGAGACCCCTTTTCAAAGTCAAAACTGATGGTAGACACCGCCAGAAGGGTCAAACAAAGGTAGAAACCGCCTGAAGGGTCAAAACAAAGGTAGATACCGCCTGAAGGGTCAAAACAAAGGTAGAAACCGCCTAAAGGGTCAATCAAAGGTAGAAACCGCCTGAAGGGTCAGCTCAAAGGTAGATACCACCATAAGGATCAACCCAATGGTCCGATCCCCCATACGGATCAAAACTTTGACTAATTTCAATTGTTAAAGAAGTTATTTTCCTAGGTAAGCCTTACTGTAGGCGAACCGCTTACGGTCTAATCCACCATACGGATCAAAATCCTTGGCAAATCCCAAAGCGTGGGGATGCGCCTTCCTCAGGTTCCTACCAGTTAGGAATCCCATAATGGTATGGCCTACCATACAGGTCAGAGCTTAATCTCCCTAGGATATTCTCAATGACGAGTCCTAGGCATCCTCTTGAAAGTCATCACAACCGGCAGCATCCGACAGGTGAGCTTCAGGTAAGTCTCTCTCGTCCCGGCCCATGTTCAAATTGTTAGAGCAAACCAGGGATTAATTGGAGCTTTCATCAAAGAGCCTTAAGAATTCAATATCATAGCATTTCTTCTCTCGTTTTCCCAGTTGAGTCGGTTAAGAATCAGGTGCCACCTTATCTTTGAGAGAAACCTCTAACGAGATTCCTCTCAAAGAGGGGCAGCTGTTGACACCTGATTTTTGACCATTTATTATTGTGATTTTTTTTTCTTTTAAATTAATTAAAAATATCAAAAAAAAGGTCATAAAATCATAAAATCAACTTTGGAAGCCTTGGCCTAGCCTTAGGAACCAATTTTGAACAAAAAATATTTTTCGTAATTTTTAATAATTTTTCGAATTTATTTAATTATAAAAATACCCAAAAAAAATCAGAAAAATACCATTCGTGGTCATAAAAATACACAAAAATATTTAATAATTTTGTTTTAATTTCCTCTTCAAGTGTGTCACCTTAAATCTTGAAAATTCGGCTCGGGTCACTATGTTCCTTCACAAACATAAACCCGAACCGAGTAAAAAAATTTCCTTTTCGAGTCTTTTAATTTTCAATTCTCACTTTTCATAAGCTATGACGTTGAATTCTAAAGTCTCGAAGTGCAATTGGGTCAATTTGCCCTCCAATTTGATCAATTTTGAACAAAAGGGCTTAATTGCACAAAAATCTTTCAATTTAGTCCCCGGTTTCACAATTTTCGAAATTAAATTGCATGCGGGCATACCCATTCAAATTAAACACCTCCACCCTATATTTTTCATCATGACAAATACATTGGTGGCCTCAATTTTGACTAATTCAGTCGTTTGGGCCCTCAATTTAACAAAAATCAATTTCGGATCCTAGGGACAATTTGGGGTTTTCACTAAATTTCAATCAATTGATTCGCGAAAATACGCTTATTTGATAGAAAACATGTCAAGGAGTCCGATTTTGCCATCAATTTCATGAAAATATGTTAATTTGGGGCTCAATTAGATGAGGAGAGTCGAACCGGGCCGGTCGGGTCAGACCCGCCCGCCCGGTCCGAACCGGGTCTGCAACTCAGTTGCAGACCCGCACGCACACAGACCAAAAACAAAAAAAAAGGGGGAAAACAGAGAGGGGATGGCATCGAAGGTGGGGGCGTCTACTTTGTTAAATAGATGTCGAACATGGGGGACAAAGGGGGGTGGTCGAAGAAGGCGGAAAGGCGGTCGGCCATGGCAAAAAGGAAGGAGCTCAGTGTTGATGGTGGGGGGCGAAGAAAGCTGAAACAGGGGAGGAGTTCGGCATGAGAAAAAAAGGGTGGTTTTCGAGAGGGAGGTAGGCGAAAATGGAGGATCCTCGAGCTTCAGGAATTGCTACCGGAGCTTCGTCTGCCCTTGACAACCCCCGAACCGTGAAATGCGATGAAATGGCGTTCGGAGCTCCACCGGCCGTGACTTGGATCAGGGCTCCGACGGGGGATTCCGAGCGGTAGTCGAGCACCAGGAGACCTCAAGTAAGTTTCCTAGTAGCCATTAGATGCCCTTTGAGTGTTTGAAGTTGAGCTTGAACGGAAAATAAAAAATCTGTAAATCGTCGCCGGTGCCGGACCTGTGGGTATTTCTCCGGCATGTTCCCGACGTCGTTTTCGACATATTTTCGTCAAATATCGATGTAGAGTTTGTGAGGGGTTGAAAGGTATCGAAATCGGGATTTAAAATGGTTATTTTCACGTCGGTTTGAGGTCCTCCGGCGAGGTTCCGGCGACTTTGGCCGGAGAAAACACTGTTCATCGTCTTCTCCGGCGAAGTCGCCGGCGGTCAAACGGTCAACGGTCAAACGGTCAACGGTCAACTGTCAACGGTCATAATAATCCGACGGTCTAGAAGATGCCACGTGGCTCGATCTGATACGTCCATTCTCAGTCCGTGAAACGACGCCGTTTTGATCGTGGAGGAGGCGGGTCGGTTCGTGGGTCGCGGATCTGGGCGTGGGCCGGGTCATCCGACCCGGTCCGGATAATTTATTCTTTTAAAAAAATAAATAAATAAATAAAATCAGTAATAATAATAAAAAAATCAATAAATTCAATAAAAATTGGAAAATCATAAAAAATTCAAAAAAATTCAGAAAATTCAGAAAAATTATAAAAAATTCCAGAAAATAGGAAATGGTCACATTCAACTGGCCATGACCTGTTTCGGGTCTTTCGACCCCCGGTCTTTCCAAAAATGACGGTTTTGCCCTTCCGGCAAACCGTCTTCCAAAAAATTCTAAAAATTCTAGAAAAATCCCAAAAAATAGGAAATGGTCACATTCAACTGGCCATGACCTGTTTCGGGTCTTTCGACCCCCGGTCTTTCCAAAAATGACGGTTTTGCCCTTCCGGCAAACCGTCTTCCAAAAAAATTCTAAAAATTCTAGAAAAATCCCAAAAAAATAGGAAATGGCCACAATCAATTGGCCAAGACTCATCCCGGGTGTTTTGAACCCGATCATTCTTAAAAATGACGATTTCTCCCTTTGGGCGAACCGTCTTCCAAAAATTGACGATTTTGCCCTTCGGGCTAAATCGCCTCCAAATCTTCCCATTTTACCTCGGTCCTAAATCACGCCTTCCCTAAACCCTTATGGCTATACTAGGAGGCCATGTGATGTGAATTGGTGTGCATTGAAGTGATTTATTTATGTACTTGATTGCGCTTTCATTTAAATTGATTGTGATTGATAGGGACAGTCTTCCAATCTGTATGAAATCCTGAATTAAGCCTACCTCACCTAAAATTGCGCCTGCATGAACTCTTAGCTAGGAAAATCACTCGCGTAGGGTACCGAAAGGGCGTTGGTAATGACACCGACGTAACCAAGTCCCCGAACCCAAAATCTCTGGTTCCGCAGAACTGATCGACCTCTCCCAATCGGTCAGTAAGGTTTCCGGTCTACCCTCCAAGAAAGACCGGTGGCGACTCCAAATGCATGCACAAGTTGCACATGCCACCACGACCACACCGAAGGTCGAAAGCGATCGACTCTTATTGTCGAATCCTTCTGAAAAATACTCCCGTCGCGATTTGGTATGGGCCTGGGAGAGCCCGCGCCGATCAAAGGGCCCGCGATCGGTAATCCATTAGCCGCGTCCGCTTCCGGATGGGTCGCGACAATCCGGAAGTCACAGATCGAGCTTGGGGCATCCTTGAACGTTAGGATCACATTCCTTTGTTTTATTTTCCATTACTAATCCTCTTGTATAGGGTTTATTTTTATCGAAGTTTTCTCTATCTCACCCCTTAGAGTGATTGTATTAGGGATCTATTGGTGTATACATTCAGATGGAGCTTGGTTGTATTTCTTTTAACGGGTCATGGGAATGTGATAGTGACATTTTCTCTAATCATCTGAATACTCCCAAGTCAAGTTTATAATTCCTTTAGAGGAAATTAATTGGAAGTCTTGCACGACCTTTTGGTCGTATAGGGTAATCCAACCCCAATTTCGCTAGAAGGAATTATACACTTGAATCGGTTCATGCATGTGTTACGCCGCTGGTAATCCACGATAATTGATCAAGAGTACCGGCATTGTTTCGAATTTAATGACGAGATAGATGTCCAAATTGCCCTCGTTCTTAACAAAACGGCTTTGATTTGGATGCCGTATCTTCAATTAAATTTAAAACGCGTCGTTGGTCAAAAGCGATTATCGTGAATTACATTCCTTTCAATAGTATGCTTTCCTTCGAGGAATATTGATAAAAACTTTTCGTCCTTGTAAAAGTTTTTGTCTTTATTAATCCCGAGCAAGCATAGGATTGAAAGGGGTTTATGCTTTCTTTTTCAAATTATTCCTTCTGATTCGGCCGTTTCATTTGCAGGTAAAAAAATAGGTAATAGAGAGAAATCTTTTCCCGGATAAGTCTGAGGCTATTCTTTCATCTGATCATGAGCGAGTTAGAAAATCAGAACACATCTACTCGACTTATTATGGACCAGCTCATCCAAGTCTAAGATGTCCGGATGCTCGAAGAAATGGATCATATAAAAGCTAAAACAAACACGGGGGCTTTCATTCATTCTTGCCCAAACCAGATCATACAATTCATTGGGGTGGAAAAGTAAAGCAGAAGTGAGCCCTAATCAACGACACAAAGGAGCCCAGCTGGCCCTCCAGGTTATGGATGCTTTGTTTATACGCACCACTCCGCGTATCATGGTCCGCAAGCCTGAGGTGAAGGCGTTTGCGTTCATCATTGACTGCAACAACCTGAGTCTCGTGATCTTCGGCGACTGCTTCCAAGTCCCGAACAAGTCCATTCTCACGAGTTATATCCTCATTTATGCCGTTGAGCCTTTCTTCCAGCCACTCGCTTCGGTTCCTTAGCAGGGCGTTACGTCGATCGCGCTCATAGGTAGCCAGAGATAGGGCTAAGTCCTCCACCAGATTCCTCCTCTCGCGTAGCAATGTCGAAACCCGCTCTTTGGCGAACTCAACAGCCTTTTTGTGACTATCGGTCAGGTAGTCAGCCAACGCTAGACGGTCGGACTGATCCTCATAACGGGCTCGCAGGACACGAGCCACGGTAAGTCCCCGGTGAGCAGCGCGGTAGACCTCCAAAGAGTTTGTAAAGAGCGTTGGAAAAATTCTGTATTCCCTCCCCAGCGCAGTACCCTCGAGGGAGGTGATGTCCAGGTCCCCGAACATGACTCGGATTTCATCCTCGGTTTCGGGATGATCAGCTATGTGAGCGTAGCCTCGACCCAAGAGGTTATAGAACTCTTCCCATCGAGCCAAAGCTTCGGCTGGGAAAGTGGGAACATGGGAAGAGGCCATTTTCGACGGAGAGGTGTGTAATGGAGCGATTTGAAGATGGAAGCAAATTATATGAGAGCGTTAATCCCCCAAACACCAACTCCGCATTTTATAGCGTCTCGAGAGTGGAGAAAAGTTGCAGCAATAATGCTTGTGGAGCCGGGTTAATGTAAAGCGAGGGCTGCTCCTCCCGTGAATCATCAGACATGTCCTGGTCCGCAATTTCAGGCCTGACAAATTCGGTCTCGCCATTATTAAAGCTGGGAGGGAGGCGAGCGCAACTATCGAAGAAGCCGCGAAAGGATTGTGTTGTTCCATCACGCATAAAGCTGGGCGGCGAGTGAACAGCTCGACCACTTAAAAAGAGAAGACAGTGCTGAACAGGCATGACTATTGAGGAAAAGTGAAAGGCGAGCGCAACTATCGAAGAAGCCGCGAAAGGGTTGTGTTGTTCCATCACGCATAAAGCTGGGCGGCGAGTGAACAGCTCTGCCACTTAAAAAGAGAAGACAGTGCTGAACAGGCATGACTATTGTGGAAAAGTGAAAGGCGAGCGCTACTATCGAAGAAGCCGCGGAAGGATTTGGTTACCCCTTCGTGTCGGAAAGCTGAGCAAGAGGCAAACAGTTCCGTCGTTTCAAAAACAGAACGCTGAACAGACCTAGCTTTCGAGGAAAAGGAGGCAACAAATCGAAAGAGCGAGTATACAAAAGAGAACAGAGAACCCCGAGTGACGAGTTCGTTGAAAGACCTCAAATTCTCTAGAATCAAATTCGACATCAAAGCCATGGAACTCAACATTGCCCGTGACGAACATCAAGATCGCAGTGGTGACGACGACAGTGGCCACGACGCTCAACCCCGGAAAAGAAAAAGTCGTCAGCGCTACGCTCGGAAAGAAATCCAGGAGCTTGAAGCTTTCTTTGATGAATGCCCTTGCCCAGGCGAGGAACAAAAGATTGAATTGGGCCGGAAGCTGGGAATGAATCCTATGAGAATCCATTTTTGGTTTCAGAATAGACGTTTCAGACTAGGTGTCCAACACAGGCGTAAGGAGATCACGGCCCTAAAAGAGCAGAACCAAAACCTTCAAATGGAAAACATGTGGTATGAGAAAATTCTCAGTACTATTACCTGCCCTGACTGCGGTGGCCCTACCTCCCTCAGTAAATTGTTCCCCGGTAAGCCTTCTACGAAGATGGAAGGTGCTCATTTATCCCCCTGCTCCCTTGAGCCATCTCCGGTACAATCAGATCCTGCTAGTGGCGCGCATGAGCAGATCGATCCTACAGAAATTATACCAGTGTCTTCGGAGGAAGAAGATACGTGTCGTTATGATCGGAGTCACCTCATCGAAGCCCATGAATCTCCTCCACAACAGCTTCCGGTAAGATCAGATACGGTTCAAGAGGAGTTAGAGGTTAGTCGGCAGGCTATCAACGCCACTCTGGACGACGAGAAGAAGAAATTCACTTGGCCCCCGGAGCTTCATCTCAAGTTCTTGGACGCAGTTCGACAGATAGGACTCGACTTCATAGGTCCGACAAGCATACTTAGAGTCATGAACGTACCGGGACTTACCAAGCAATTAGTCGCGAATCACCTTGGTTGTTACAGAAGGGCGTTAGGACAACGTTATGCAGAACTGAATCCGAGCAATAGACTCGGCTGCGAACCCAGCACCCTTATGACAAATGAGGCCCGGTCTAATCTGGACGACTATTGGGGATTTGATCAGGATATCCTCGCGAGTCATTTCAATATTCCTCAAGAACACGCATCACAAGTGCAACGAGTAAGCACTCCTCCGTCCGAGCAGCAGCTAGTCAGTGTTCATCCTGTCGCAGATCAGCCCACCACGCCCAGTGCTCAAGGGTTTGCCCAATCAGAGCATGTGGCTTCAGATGATCTAATGGGAGAATGCTTGGAGCATTCTTATTTCCCTAATCCCCAAGTGGGAGATGCTTGTGGTAGCCAATCGATCAAATCTCCTCTTATAATCCCAGACAAAGATGGAGGTTCCAGTTCGAAGAACCCGTCGGGCGATGCAGCTCAACCTACACATCAATCGTTCGAGGGGTCGGGTGATTTCTTCGATGAAGGGCTTGATACCTGGTTTGATCAGTTGGAAGCTATTAAAGGTTGGCAACCATGATCTGCAGTTGGTAACGGCACACCTAAGCTGAGGCCAGATTGGTTAGTCATTGGACATGCCCAAAGAAAGAAGGGGATGTACGCGAGAAGGATGCATCTCCTATTGTAAAGTTCTCATCGGTGCATGCGTTTGTTTCTTCAATAGCCAGAGTTGATTTTGCATAATGTTTTTTTTCGCGAACGTCATCTCGTGTGTATACGGTAATTCCTTGTTATTAAGTTCAGGGTAAAATCAGCCCCGACGCGTGAAGGCAGAATTGATAGCATGAGTTACTAGCAGAATGTGATCGAGCTCGAAAGTGAAAGATTACTAGCGGCCCCAAACGCAATGACCACAAAATCAGGGGCAATCTTTAAGTTTCGAGCAACTACAAATCTATTTCTCACGAGGCATTCAAGTCAATCAAATATAAAGCGTCAGGCTGTGAGAATGATGCGTAGTCAATCTGTTGACATAGGCGAAAAAGGAGTCGCGTAGATCTGAAAGCAAAAACCTTTCTTGGCTAGTCAACAATGCAGAATGAAAGAGCATATATAAACAAACTCGCATTTATTTCATTCAGCAGGAAAGTTTACAAGTGGATCACTGAGGGGGAGCAGTAAACCCAAAATGAGTTCTGACAAGCATCACAAAAAAGCTTAACTGACTCTCCATGCTATCCATGCCTTGCTTACAACCCACACTCCGGGAATCGAGGTCTACAAGCTTGAAGAAAAGGAGACGACATTTCTCCTTAAGTTCGTTCACCTTGGTGTCATAGTACTCGAACTCAAGCTCTAAGTCATGAGTCAGCACCCTCCCGCGAGCTATATCCATGCTCAGGTCTTCAATCCTTTCCTCCAACCAGGCACACTGGAACCTCAGCACGAAGTTGTGCTGGTCTTGCTCAAAGGCGGTGTCAAAAAGAGCCAGACGCTCCACCAAGTTGTCCCTCTCACGGACCAGCATCGAAACCTGGGCATGTGCGTATTCAACAGCCCTTTTATGGTTATCGGCCGTCAACATGGCCAACATCAGGGACTCAGCTCGGTCCTGATAACGGGTTCGCACGATACCAGCCAAAGTGACCTCCCGGCTAGCAACTTCATAAGCATGCAGGAAATTGTTGAAGAGAGTTGGGAAGATCACAAACTCCCTTTGCAGTTTCGTACCTTCAATACACACAGTATCCAGGGCCGGAATCAGAGTACGAACTTCAACCGCAGCTTCAGGATGATTGTTTATGTAGCCATAACCTCTACCCAAGAGATGGTAAAATCTCTCCCATTGGGTCGAAGTTTCAGCTAAGGCAGCAGGCACATAGGAGGAATCCATATGCGATGGAATGACGGAGAGGAGAGTGAGAATGTGAAGAGTGTTTGAGAGGCTGAGTCTGATAAGGCTAAAGTGTTAATCTTCTTGACATCAATCTATCACCTTATAAATGCTCGAGTAAACAGGGAGAAGTGGTAATAATATTTTATGTGCAGTAGAGCCAAGCGGGTTTCGTTAATGCATCCCCGATGAGTCACGAATCCACCACCGTCCTGTGATCTCGGGTTTTACGAAACATAATGGCGCCGAAAGGTGGGCAGGCTTGTTACTCTAGAGACTGGGCCAGGGGGACAAGCGTAGTGCTCGACAAAGCGAAATCAACGCAAGAGATCTTCAGGCTCCGTTCACGTAGAAAAGAGCAAAAAAGGACAAAGTGGGAATTACGAAGCCTTGAGAAGAACGCTCGTCAAGTAGCCATCACAAAAGACGAAGTGGGAATTACGAAGCCTTGAGAAGAGCGCTCGTCAGGTAGCCATCACAAAAGGACGAAGTGGGAATCTCGAAACATTGAGAAGAGCGCTCGTCGGGTAGCCATCACCTTTGATCGAAGAACGGTGATCTGGCTCCTTTAACCTCTCAGAATTTGCAGAGAAAGTGAAGATCCAAGGAGGAACAAAGAAAGCTGAGTTAACGGAAAATCAAACAGTGATATTCCGGTCAAAATGTTCAAGGGATTCTGTCATTTACTGGAAGCGCCAGACTTGGAGGTCTCCGAGCTTGAGTTGCTGGAAGAGTTTGAAGATCTCAGGACCGAACCTGACACGAGGGCCATGGAGACCGATCCTTCTAACGATGAAACCCGCGGCTTGGTTAACGAGAACAGTACCCGCGACGGTGATCAGCGTCAGAAAGGGGAATATCTCCAACGCAACACTTCAGGTCAAGTCCATAAACTCGAATTGTTTTTCAGGGAATACCCCTATCCGGACATGGAACAGAAAATCAAAATGGGCCAGGAGATAGGGTGGGAGCCTCGGAAGGTCAAGTGCTGGTTTGAAAACAAACGAACCCGGCTGAAGCAGCAACGCGATCGGCACGAGTTAGCGATTGTAAGGGAGGAAAATGAAAAGCTTCGAATAAAAAACATTCAGTACAAAAAAGCTCTAAGCATCGCTATTTGCCTTGAGTGCGGTAACCCTGTTCCCACGGACGGAGTATTCACTGAAGAGCCAGATCTGGGGGTTTATAATGCTCATTTGTTGCAATGCCCTTCGCAACATCTTTCGGAACAGGCGGGTACCGCCGAGGATCTACAAGAGGAAACTAGTGCTATAAGGTCAAAGTCGACGCCCATTGTGGAAGGGAACATGCGTCATGACAAGTCGGGTCCGCTCAATGATGAACTCACCATCATGACCAGCCGATCTGAGACCACTAAATCCCCTCCAGAGCAACCTCCAACACGACCAGATTCCGAGAAGAGTAACCGCCAAGTTGCTGACACCACTTCGGCTAACAAGAAAATAAGATTTCGTTGGACCCCGGAGTTTCATAGCAAATTTGTTGATGCAGTTCAACAGTTAGGGATCAGTTTTGCTTGCCCATTGCGCATACTCGAAATCATGAACGTGCCGGGACTGACTAAAAATATAGTCAAGAATCACCTTTGGCGCTACAAGAAACTACTGAGAGATGGATGAGCGTCGCTAGATCAAGATAGAGGCGGTTCAACACGACCAGATTCCGCGAAGAGTAGCCGCCGAGTTGCCAACCCTACTTCGGCTAGCAAGAAAACAAGGTTTTATTGGACCTCGGAGCTTCATAGCAAATTTGTTGATGCAGTTCAACAGTTAGGGATCAGTTTGGCTCGCCCATCGCGCATACTCAAGATCATGAACATGCCGGAACTGGATAGAAATAAAGTCAGGAACCACCTTTGGTGCTACAAAAGACTACTGAGAGATGGACGAGTGGCACTAGACCAAGATAGAGGCAGTTCAAGTTTAAACGATGAGCATGGCTGTGATCGCAATCCTCATGCAGCAGGAAGCATCCAATCACCTCTTAACACCGATGGGACTGACAATTACACGGTCGATTGTTCAGGCATCAATCAGAGTACTCCCCTGGATTATCCTAGTACTCCTCAGGAGTATGTACCGCAATTTCAGCAAATCGGGACTCCCCAGTCTGAGCGCCGACTGGCCGTTAATGCTAGTCCTACAGCGGATCTAACATTGGCAGGAGATGCACGTACAATCTTGCGAGACGATTACGGAGATTCCGGCTCGAAGAATCAGATGGTCCATGACGAAAATGGCGAAAAGATTCCTTCTCCAGTAGTCGACAATACTCAACGTGAGTGTCAGTCGCTCGATGGTTCAGACGATCTCCTTGAAAACATCTATTCTTGGTTCGATCGGCTGAATTCCCCCCTGAGTTACCCTGGTACTCCTCAAGAGTATATACAACAATTTCAGCAGGTATGGACTCCCCAATTTGAGCACCAACCGATCGTTAGTGTTATTCCTACGGCGAATCCAGCATTGGGTACAAACCTACTGGACAACGATGAAAGTACCAACTCGAGAAGTGAGGTTGTTCATGTCGAAAGTAGTGTGAGGAACCCATCGCCAACGGTTGAGGATGCCCGACTTGGGCGTCAATGGCTTGAAATTTCAAGCGAGTCCCTCAGTGAGCAACTCGGCATGTGGATCACGCATAAACCGAGGAACCAGGTTGTTCATGTCGAAAATGGGAGAAGTCCGTCACCAGCAATTAAGGATGCTCAACTTGGACGACTCGAGCGGTCGGACGATCTCCTGAATGAGCAACTCAGCCTATGGGTCAAGCATTTTGGAACAAGTGCATCTTCGCAGTCGTGACCGGTACCGGCGACCGAACATCTGGTTCGAAGCTCATGTGCTAAATCATTAGAAGGCTCAAGAGAGTGAGAGGTGAATACGTCGAATGAATGTGTTACGGATCTCGTTGTAAAGTTCCCGCGGGAACATTTTAATTAACGCTGAAAACTAACCGCTCTGAGTGTCAACATTACCCTTTGAACGTCTTCGAACCAAGGGCCATGGATTAATCACTTAATCCGTGGAGCAAATTCCAGGAACGATGACTATCACCCGCGGAGCATAATGAGATCTACCCCCATTCAGCACGAAATACGTTTGGTCACGAAGCCTCCCATTTGGTGATAAACGTGGATAAATCACTCAAGGAGCCATCTGTTCAAATAACAAAACAGACGTTGCCCAACCAGGGGCAGCTTAACCATTGATATTGCAAATATTCCAAGCATGGATAAGCGGATTTGATAGACGTGGTTCATATCAATACGCGACGTCAGAACGGGATGAGAACCAAGAGTAAAGTTGTATCGTCCCGATTTGTCTTCAATTTGGGAATATGAGTTAACACTTGTTATTTATCCTTGATAGGGACTCACCATCAAGGAGGACAGATTTTCACAACCTGTGTGCACTCGTAGGGGCACACGACCAAGGGTAAGGTGTATCGTTCTAATTTTTTGAAAAATGCGTGAACGTACAATAACATGTTTCTTCCATATTTTCAGGGATCTCCAGCCGCGGGGGACAGGTAAGTATCCCTTTCCCCGATCCATTAAAGATGTTAAATAAAAATTGAGAAGAAAAGAAAAGCTTTCAGAATCTAATGTCTAGAAAAGACATAGAATTCAAAATTCATTGGCTTTCATGTTTTTAAAACAGGAGGCTGTCTGAACATGCATTGTGCACCATAAAATCCCCTCGACGGGTAAAATTTTTGGGAAAACGGAAGAGATTTTTCCAATCAGAAGTTGTTCAAAACTCTCAAAAGGATGTTTCCTCAAAAGAGAGGCAAGCTCAAATCCAAACACATCCTACATACACTTGAGAGATGAGTGGAGCGAATCAAATAGTAAAATCTGGATCTACGGAAGTAGGGATCATTCGCAGCAATTACACAGATTGGGATGACGGAGGCATTCGTTTCATATCCCCAAACACTACAGGTGACCATTGCCAACCCATTCGAACGGCGGTTTTCATTCTCAACCCTGGCAAGAACCACCCCACGTCGGGGCAAAATGGAGGTGAGTCCAGCAGCATCAGGAGAAAATGGTTAGAAATTTTCTTGCTCGGACTAACATTAATCTTTGTGTGTTGTTTATATGGTAATCCAAGTGCCATAGGATGACGAGAAGCATTCATTTCTCTATCCTACACACCATATCCTTTGCACAGCCAAGTTGAGCCTGCAAATTCATTTCATAAACCCATGTTGGTGATCATGGCATGTTTCAAGATGGAAACTGCATCACTCCAAGAACGGAAGAATCCAAAAGATGGGATTTATAGAAAGATTTCATATCGGCGTTCAAGTGTGCTATGATTCAAGGTGTATATCTAGCACAATTTTCTGAACATCGTAGTTCCAAAGGAAAAGAAAAGGCGGGATTTCGACAAAAGATAAAAATCCCCGGCATCAAGAAAAAGCAAAGTGCCTGGTAAAAGCAGGGCCGATGCTCATGTAAGTTGTTCGATTGATCCACAATGAAGCCGGATGGGAAAAGAAGAAATCCCTGAATGAGCCAAATCCAAAGGGCTGCTCCCCAAATGGTGCCAAGCGCAGAACAAAGACATAGAGAGAGTCGCTCTCTGAACGCAACAAGAGACGCTCTCTAAAGAGTTTGTGCACACCTCAAAAGCGGTTGCACGCCTCAAAAATTGAAGATGCAGAATGGGAAAGACAGGTGATAAATTTGCAATGATCACCAATGTCAAACCCTTCGTAATTTCTGGGCCAAAAACAAGCCTTTTTCGGTCCCCAATCCTACCAATGTCACAACCCTGAAACAGTCTTCTCTGACTAAGACACTTGGGTTAACATATTGCTTAGCTCGAAGAAGTACGAGCAAGACTATTTCTTTCTCATTTTGCAGGGTTCTTGACTTGTAAACCCGGAGCAGATGGTGAAGACTTTCATTCAATGGCCCCGACTCAAAAGTGAGTCCCCCCTTTGAAAACCAATATCCAAGCCCAACATTACGGTCCCGTGGAAGACCTCCCGACCGATCAAAATGTATGCGCTGCGAATGAGCCTAAAACCTAGGCACAGGTTAGTAGGGAATTGAGTGCATCCCCTATAAAAACCACTATCTCAAAACAGGTGAGAAGACCTCATCGTCGAGAAATATTCCAATAGATGTTTTGAACAAACTCTTTTTGGAAATTTTCAAATTGTTTGATCCAGATTTGCCGCACAAGGAATTTGTGATCACATCTGTGTGTTGCAAGAATGCTTTGGATAACCTCCAGCATCAAAATACACATTTCACAATTAAAACTTAAGTCATACGGTTTTTGTCAAATGGATAGCCGTGGTCTTCCCAAAGATTACTAACGTTTTCTTGGTGAAGAAAAATCTTTCAGGCTCAAACTTCTGCAGGATACCTGGAGAACCCAGCTCCCAGAATGTCGCCTCAACAGACTCAAGTGAAGTTTTGTCAAAATAAAATCTTTCACTGCTTCAAAAACTGAATTCCCGACAAACTTCGGGATCTCTAAAAAAAGAGGGGAAGAAAAACCCTTTTATATCAAGCAGTCTCATCGGACGTGGAGAACCCTCGTCATGAGACCCCTTTTCAAAATTTAGGTAGTCTCATCGGACGTGGAGAACCCTCGTCATGAGACCCCTTTTCAAAGCAAAACAAAGGTAGAAACCGCCTGAAGGGTCAACTTAAGGTAGATACCGCCTGAAGGGTCAAATCAATGGTAGATACCGCCTAAAGGGTCAAAACAAAGGTAGAAACCGCCTGAAGGGTCAAAACAATGGTAGAAACCGCCTGAAGGGTCAATTCAAGGTAGATACCGCCTGAAGGGTCAAACAAAGGTAGAAACCGCCTGAAGGGTCGACTAAAGGTAGAAACCGCCTGAAGGGTCAACCAAAGGTAGAAACCGCCTGAAGGGTCAATCAAAGGTAGAAACCGCCTGAAGGGTCAATCCAATAGTGAAAATCACATCAAAGATCAACATAAAGGTCCGATCCACCATACGGATTAAAATCTCTGGCGAATCCCAAAGCATGAGGATGCGCCTTCCTAGGGTTCCTACCAATTAGGAATCCCATAATGGTATGACCTACCATACAGGTCAGAGCTTAATCTTCCTAGGATTTTCTGTGACAAGTCCTAGGTATCTTCTTGAAAGTTATCGCAACCGGCAGCATCCGATAGGTGAGCTTCAGGTAAGCCTCTCTCACTTCGGCCAATGTTCAAATTGTTAGAGCAAACCGGGAATTCATTTGAGCTTTCATCAAAGGGCCTTAAGGATTCAATGTCGTAGCATTTCTTCTCTCATTTTCCCAGTTGAGTCGGTTAGGAATCAGGTGCCACCTTATCTTTGAAAGAAACCTCTAACGAGATTCCTCTCAAAGAGGGGCAGCTGTTGACACCTGATTTTTGACCATTTATTATTGTGATTTTTATTCTTTAAAATTAATTAAAAATATCAAAAAAAAAATCATAAAATCACAAAATCAACTTTGGAAGCCTTGGCTTGGCCTTAGGAACCATTTTGACCAAAAAAAAATATTTTCATAATTTTCATTTTTTTTTATATTTTCGAAAAATACAAAAAAAAAAAGAAAATCAAGGAGAATAGTATTCAAGGTCACAAAAATATAAAAAAATAGTCAGTATTTTTATTTTTATTTTTAATTTTCTTTACTTTTGGACCTCATAAAATAATAAAATTCAGGTTCGATTTTGGGTGTTTTCTGATCACCGTAAAATCGAACTTGGCAAAAATATTAGCAATAATTAAAAGGGAAAAGAGCGAAACATCATCATTTAAAAGAAAAAGAAAAAGAAAAAGTATATGTTTAATTAATAATTTTATCTCTTCTTTTCATTTTTTATTATTATTTTTCTACTATTTTTTTATTTTCCCCCTCTTTCCTTTTTATTATTTTTCTTGGTTCTTCTCTCTGAGGACGAGTCTCTTTTTCCCGCTGCTCCCTCCGTCTTCTTCTTCTTCTTTTATGGAACACCGCCCCCAGCAGAACCACTCCTCCTCTCCTCTGGTTTTTGTGCGACGCCGGCCCCGAACCACCTCACCACCACCTCGCCGCCTCACTGCCATCCCGTCGCCACCGTCGCAGCGCCGCCACAGCCGACGGAAAGTGGCCAAGACCAGCTCGAGCAACCCTGCTCTGTCTCGAGCCGAGACTGCTGTTGTTGCAGTTTCGCTTCTGCCCCGACACCTCAGCTGCCTCCACCGCCTCAAGCAACCACGATACCACTCCCCCGAGTCCCTCCGACCACCACTAACCGTCACCGAGCTCTTCTCCTCCTTCCCACGCTCTCCCTCGCGCTTTCCTGGCCGAACGACGCCACCACCAGACGGCTCCTCCATTTTCCTCATCGCCCATACTTGTGCGACCACCGCTCCCTCAGCCACCGAACATCATCTCTAACCGTCATCGCCGACTCATAGCCGCCGTGACAACCCGTCGCAAACCGCCGTGCAAGCCCCGCAATGCCGCGCTTGGCCGAAGTTTCCAAACCATCGTCCGATCATCCTCGACGAAAACCGAAGCTGTTGACAGTCATCTTCGACTTCCCTGAGTTCCGGAGAAGTTGTTAAACCCGTCCAATCGACCGCAGACCTCAGAAAACCGTGTGATTCCTCCTCAAGCTTCACCTCGGCCTCCAATGGCAAGTTGAGTTTGTATCGTTCATTGGCTGCGCTGTCCGTCGCAACCTGTTTCTTCCACCTTGCTGACCATTTTCTCCTTTGACTGCATATGATTTTATTGGGCGCATATCCGAGTCGGCTCCCGTCGTCCTCCTACCGGCCGCAAGCTCCACGGTTCGTTCCACACCAAACCGAAGCCCTGTGATGGTCAGGTAAGTCCTCTACAGCTCCTAGGATGCTTCCCAACGACATATGTTAGTCATGCAACGTGTAGAACGGCCAAAACCAGGCCTCGCCGGAGACGTAGCTTCGGCCGGAGATGGTGGGCTAGTCAGTTGGTGAACTGCTGTGTCGACATTCGTATATGTGGTAGAGGAGGTCAGTACGAGTTGAAGGGCGTTGGTTTCGTGTGATTTGGATGTCGGAGGGCCGAGATATCGCCCTCCGACGAGGCGCCGGCGAGGGAACGCCGGCGCCGGTCGTCTTCCCCGGCGGCTCTGGTCAGATGTTGACCAGTCAACGCTGACGTGGCTTGCCACGTCAGCAGCCACGTCAGCGTTGCGGGGCCGGATTGTTCGAAAATAAGGCCCAGATCCGACGGTGGACAACGTGCCACGTGTCGCGATCTGGGCTTTTGTGGAAAATTAAAATATTTTTCAGATTAATAAATGATTTTTGAATTAAATAATGAAAATAATCGGACGGTTGGAATTGTGCCAAGTGTCTCTCTGTGGAGCGTCCGATCTCGTCTGAGATCGGACGCACCAGGAGCAACCACGTGGCACAATCTGGTGCGTCCGTTTTAATTGATTTTCTGATAATAATAAAATGTTATAAAAAAATTGAAAAACCCAAAAATGTATCGAAACGGCGTCGTTTCAGGTACGGGCCGGGTCTGGGTCGCTGATCTGGGCATGGGCCGGGTCATCCGACCCGGTCCGGATAATTTATATATATATATATATTATTATTTTTAATAATAAAAAAAATATAAAAATAATAATAAATTCAAAAATCAATAAAAAAAATAGAAAATCATAAAAAAATTCAAAAAAATTCAAAAAATTCAGAAAAATTATAAAAAATTCAGAAAATAGTAAATGGCCACATTCAACTGGCCATGGCCTGTTTCGGGTCTTTCGGACCTCGGTCTTTTCAAAAATGACGGTTTTGCCCTTCCGGCAAACCGTCTTCCAAAAAAAATTCTAAAAATTCTAGAAAAATCCCAAAAAATAGGAAATGGCCACAAACAACTGGCCAAGGCTCATCCCGGGTGTTTTGAACCCGATCCTTCTTAAAAATGACGATTTCGCCCTTTGGGCGAATCGTCTCCCAAAAATTGAAGAAAAATCAAGAAATTCCAAAAAAATTCTCAAGAATGGGAAATGGCTATAATCAACTAGCCATGGAATATTTTGGGTAATTCGGTATCCAAAACTTTCAAAATTGACGATTTTGCCCTTCGGGCTAATCGTCCCCAAATCTTCCCATTTTACCCCTGGTCCGAAATCACATCTTCCCTAAACCCTTATGGCTATATTAGGAAGCCATTGATTTGAATTGATGTGCATTGATGTGATTTATTTATGTACTTAATTGCGCTTTCATTTAAATTGATTGTGATTGATAGGAACAGTCTTCCAATCTGCATGAAACCCTGAATCAAGCCTACCTCACCTAAAATTGCGTCTGCATGAACTCTTAGCTAGGAAAATCACTCGCGTTAGGTACCGAAAGGGCGTTGGTAATGACACCGACGTAACCAAGTCTCCGAACCCAAAATCTCTGGTTCCGCAGAACTGATCGACCTCTCCCAATCGGTCAGTAAGGTTTCCGGTCTACCCTCCAAGAAAGACCGGTGGCGACTCCAAATGTATGCACAAGTTGCACAGGCCACCACGACCACACTGAAGGTCGAAAGCGATCGACTCTTATCGTCGAACCCTTCGAAGAATACTCCCGCCGCGATTTGGTATGGGCCTGGGAGGGCCCGCGCCGATCCAAGACCTGTGATCGGTAATCCATTAGCCGCGTCCGCTTCCGGACGGGTCGCGACAGCTGGCGACTCCGCTGGGGACTCCTTGTTCTAGAACCTATGGTTCTAGACCTCAAGTGGACTTAGGCCGTAATTAAAACGCTGAGTGATTTTTCTAACCATGCAGGCGCTTTCAAAGGTGAGGTAAGTCCGCTTATGATAGGTGTTATATGTTTTTGCAGATTGGAGTAACAAGGGGGGTAGTCTGTGATTAACTTTGTTTTATGCAGGTTGGGCGTAGGAATGTATGTTGTGTGGATGATTCGAAGTGCTGATTGATAAACTGTTGTGCATGACTTGCATTGTGATGATCACGACACATGGACACACACAACCGCGCCTAAAACCCCAGGCGCCGCCTTTAGGAACACAATAGAAGGAATTGAAAATGGAATCTCCGTGAGGAAAAACACGGGGTAATCCACTTTTGAATTCCGCTCGCTTTGAACTATGGATCGAGTCCCAATGCAACGATAGCTGTGCAATGGAATCGGCTCTTTCTAGAACTCGAGGTGGGAACCTTAACCTTAGGTGCCAAACCCTCTGATTTTTAGAAGTTTACCATCACTTGTCTCATGCGCATGTCTTTGGGCGGTTGGTACACCTAAAACCGCACATAAGTCGACGAGTTTGGTTGGTAAGACTCTCTATCCCTCAAATCTATTACAGTTCATATAAATATAGGCATTTCATTCATTGCATTCTGGTGATTAGATTAAATGCCATTTCAAGGATAGATATGTGTGTTTTTCCCAAACGTCCTTGATAGAAGACGAGGGGGATGATATCCCATGGCGAACACCGAGTGAGCAACAAAGGAGCCTGCTATGGACATTATTGAGATATCGTCCAATGAAGATGACGAGTTGGGGCAAGTGATCCGTGTTGACACCTGATTTTTGACCATTTATTATTGTGATTTTTTTTTTCTTTTAAATTAATTAAAAATATCAAAAAAAAGGTCATAAAATCATAAAATCAACTTTGGAAGCCTTGGCCTAGCCTTAGGAACCAATTTTGAACAAAAAATATTTTTCGTAATTTTTAATAATTTTTCGAATTTATTTAATTATAAAAATACCCAAAAAAAATCAGAAAAATACCATTCGTGGTCATAAAAATACACAAAAATATTTAATAATTTTGTTTTAATTTCCTCTTCAAGTGTGTCACCTTAAATCTTGAAAATTCGGCTCGGGTCACTATGTTCCTTCACAAACATAAACCCGAACCGAGTAAAAAAATTTCCTTTTCGAGTCTTTTAATTTTCAATTCTCACTTTTCATAAGCTATGACGTTGAATTCTAAAGTCTCGAAGTGCAATTGGGTCAATTTGCCCTCCAATTTGATCAATTTTGAACAAAAGGGCTTAATTGCACAAAAATCTTTCAATTTAGTCCCCGGTTTCACAATTTTCGAAATTAAATTGCATGCGGGCATACCCATTCAAATTAAATACCTCCACCCTATATTTTTCATCATGACAAATACATTGGTGGCCTCAATTTTGACTAATTCAGTCGTTTGGGCCCTCAATTTAACAAAAATCAATTTCGGATCCTAGGGACAATTTGGGGTTTTCACTAAATTTCAATCAATTGATTCGCGAAAATACGCTTATTTGATAGAAAACATGTCAAGGAGTCCGATTTTGCCATCAATTTCATGAAAATATGTTAATTTGGGGCTCAATTAGATGAGGAGAGTCGAACCGGGCCGGTCGGGTCAGACCCGCCCGACCCGGTCCGAACCGGGTCTGCAACTCAGTTGCAGACCCGCACGCACACAGACCAAAAACAAAAAAAAGGGGGGAAAACAGAGAGGGGATGGCATCGAAGGTGGGGGCGTCTACTTTGTTAAATAGATGTCGAACATGGGGGACAAAGGGGGGTGGTCGAAGAAGGCGGAAAGGCGGTCGGCCATGGCAAAAAGGAAGGAGCTCAGTGTTGATGGTGGGGGGCGAAGAAAGCTGAAACAGGGGAGGAGTTCGGCATGAGAAAAAAAGGGTGGTTTTCGAGAGGGAGGTAGGCGAAAATGGAGGATCCTCGAGCTTCAGGAATTGCTACCGGAGCTTCGTCTGCCCTTGACAACCCCCGAACCGTGAAATGCGATGAAATGGCGTTCGGAGCTCCACCGGCCGTGACTTGGATCAGGGCTCCGACGGGGGATTCCGAGCGGTAGTCGAGCACCAGGAGACCTCAAGTAAGTTTCCTAGTAGCCATTAGATGCCCTTTGAGTGTTTGAAGTTGAGCTTGAACGGAAAATAAAAAATCTGTAAATCGTCGCCGGTGCCGGACCTGTGGGTATTTCTCCGGCATGTTCCCGACGTCGTTTTCGACATATTTTCGTCAAATATCGATGTAGAGTTTGTGAGGGGTTGAAAGGTATCGAAATCGGGATTTAAAATGGTTATTTTCACGTCGGTTTGAGGTCCTCCGGCGAGGTTCCGGCGACTTTGGCCGGAGAAAACACTGTTCATCGTCTTCTCCGGCGAAGTCGCCGGCGGTCAAACGGTCAACGGTCAAACGGTCAACGGTCAAACGGTCAACGGTCAACTGTCAACGGTCATAATAATCCGACGGTCTAGAAGATGCCACGTGGCTCGATCTGATACGTCCATTCTCAGTCCGTGAAACGACGCCGTTTTAATCGTGGAGGAGGCGGGTCGGTTCGTGGGTCGCGGATCTGGGCGTGGGCCGGGTCATCCGACCCGGTCCGGATAATTTATTCTTTTAAAAAAATAAATAAATAAATAAAATCAGTAATAATAATAAAAAAATCAATAAATTCAATAAAAAATGGAAAATCATAAAAAATTCAAAAAAATTCGGAAAATTCAGAAAAATTATAAAAAATTCCAGAAAATAGGAAATGGTCACATTCAACTGGCCATGACCTGTTTCGGGTCTTTCGACCCCCGGTCTTTCCAAAAATGACGGTTTTGCCCTTCCGGCAAACCGTCTTCCAAAAAATTCTAAAAATTCTAGAAAAATCCCAAAAAATAGGAAATGGTCACATTCAACTGGCCATGACCTGTTTCGGGTCTTTCGACCCCCGGTCTTTCCAAAAATGACGGTTTTGCCCTTCCGGCAAACCGTCTTCCAAAAAAATTCTAAAAATTCTAGAAAAATCCCAAAAAAATAGGAAATGGCCACAATCAATTGGCCATGACTCATCCCGGGTGTTTTGAACCCGATCATTCTTAAAAATGACGATGGAGAAGAAAGCCACGAGATAAAGTGAGGCCTTCTCATGTAAGTTCTCCTCTCGCCTTAAAAAAAAAAATCGTGCAAGAAACGACACCGTTTTTAAGTGTATTGCCACGTCGGAAGAAATGGCATCGTTTCTTGATGTCAATGTGAATTGGGCGTCTCCAATAATTGACATGTCAGCAAATTTTTTAAATTCAAAAAAGCCACGTATTTTTTTAGGCCCAAAAATTTCGCTGGAGGCACCAAAATGATCTTTTTCTCTCCGACTTGGCATTAAAGTGATCTGTTTGAAACTTTTGGTACAAAAGTGATCTCCGCACACAACTTTTGGCACAAAAAGTGTACTTTTGCCCAAAATAAGCTAACAAATGTTCGATGGCCGAAAATGTCGGATCACAGTCCGAGATGTTTATATTGATAGCTCATGTCGTCCAATTCTACAAGATTTGAATTTCAAGTAATACCATTTTGTCTCGAAAAAGGCTGCATGGATGCGCACGTAATCATAACCGATTTCGACCTCCATCGGGGGATTGGGGATACTTGTTTCTTCTTCACGTCAAGAATCACCAATCCCCCCGGCAACAGTTGAGATTAATGGTCCAATATCCAAAAAAACTTCCAACATTAGAATTTGTGAAAATTATATCCAATTTTTTTTTATCTCATAAAAAATCTTCAACTTTTACTTTTGTCTCAATTCTACCCAAAACTTTTACTTTTATCCTAACTCTACTAGCATAATACCCAAAAAAAAAATCTCAACTTTAACATATGTCTCAATTATATACACTGTCCAATAAAAAAACTTCAATTTTTACTTTTATCCCAATTCTATCACTGTTAACCTTCCATCCATAATCACATTAGTTAATCCTACATGATATTTTCATGTTTCGGATATAATTGGGACAAATATTAAAGTTGAGTTTTTTTTTTGTATTAACCATGCATAAAATTGTGACAAAAATAAAAGTTTGAGGTTTTTTATGAGACAAAAAAAGTTTTAGATAAAATTATCAGAAGTTGGAGTTCTTTTTGGGTATTAGGCCTAAAATTAATCGGGGTCAGATTATGGGTTTTTTTCCAATTTAATATTTTTTAAAAAAATATTTACAAATTTAATTACTATTTGAAAGTATTGACCATTTTAGGTCTCGCGCGGTGGGCGGGCCAGCGCGTGAGACTCGGGATCTGTTTGGGCCAGCGCGCGGCGGTCGCTGTAGGATGGGCTTCAAATTGAGGAGGGAAATCGGAACCCCATGAAATTAGAGAAGTAGCGGCTCTTGATTGTCACCATATTGATAAGTAGAACCCCCATGAGATGGGCCAGCAAACTGGGCGAACCCTGTAGCAAAATTTGTCTGGCCGAACCCTGTATCGAAATTTGTCTGGGTAAACCCTGGAGTAAACCCTTGACCGAAATCTGATGTATGATATTCCACGGCATATGGGACAACATTACCATTTGGATGAGCTCGAGTGGTCCTCCGGGTCGGCTGAAAAGTCTCAGCCGGGTTATTATCTTGTGGCCCAACTGGTGCTACTGTAGTTGCTGGCTGGGTGGTGGCATCATTGTTATCCGTCTCTCCTCACGTTGGGCATATAACGTCTCCCTAAGTATCCGCTATACTGCTCTCCAGGCTTGACGAGATGGATTGGCGGTGTCCAAAATATGTAAGGCACGTTCGACACCATCACTCTGGTAACGATATTAAAAACCACAAAATTTTATAAATGTCAATAACTTATGTTAATAAAAAAAAGTAAGATTTAAATTGAAAGTGTTTGCACTAACCGATGAACCCATTCTGGCTCCCGTAACGGAAATCCACCTCCGTGTATGCCTACGGAACCACTCCATATATGCTGAATGAAAGTGAAGTGGCTCCTCTTCATGAGCTTCTTGGACTATATATCTATCACGATCGTCCCACATGTCGATGAGCTGTTTGTGCGTGGCTATCCAATCCCTCCTAACTGGCCTTAATTCAATATCATGCAAGGCCGTATGATCGCTAGGAGCTATCGGTATTGGCTGATGCATAGAAAAATGTCGTAGTACTCGATCTGGATAATGCCACTCAACTATCCAGTAACATATGAGTGGGACACGAGCCGTCCAAATATGCTGTCCCTGCCGGCAGTAATTTGGTAATTGCTGCATAATTTCATTGGTGTAGGGTAGCCAAGTAATCTGTTATCGCAATAAAACATATCAAATTAAACGGAGAATTAATGTAATAGTTAACATCATAATAAACTTATTTGTTGCTATCATTACTTACATCTTCAGATGACATTCTATCAAGTAAGTAGCGCAAATGTAGCAAAGTATGTGTAGGCACCTCCGTTGTCTGTCGTGCCCTACTCCATCTGCATGAAAAAAATGAGATCTTAATATATTATCTGTACTAGAAAGAATTAATGACTCACGAACTGAAAAAGCATTAACTTACATACCGGCTACCAAGAGGTCTCTCTGGAAAAGGATTACGGTTCCTCAAGTATGGGGAGATACATTTGAAACGCTCCCATGCCCAGATCTGCAAAACATGTAGGGCACCGCCGATCTTCTTTATGTCTGGATCAGTGGCACTGCACAGTTCTCGATATAGCCACGCAAGTGCAGCTGAACCCCAACTGTATGGGGTAGGGTCGTTAAGGTTCTCCAGTAATGGAAGAAATAGCAAACTAATCCTGGAGGATGATTTGTCCGCAAAAATAGAACCTCCAAGCAACCGGAGAATGAATGCTCTAGCATGCTGCTGCACGGTGACTTCATTGGCATCGTCTGGAATCTCAGCAAAGTGTTCTCTCAGCCAGGCCAACCTCAACTGCGTGCCACGTAGATTGTCTGGACGAGCACCCAGTAGCTCGTCACAGAGAACGCCCCAATTCCTATTAGTAGGGCCGGTAACTGCCTGTCCATCAATGGGAAGGCCTGTCAGCACCGAAATATCCTGCAGCGTGATCGTGCATTCACCATCCGGCATATGAAAGGTGTGCGTCTCTGGCCTCCACCGCTCGACCAGTGCAGTAATCAGATGCCAATCCAGCTGGAAAAAGCCCATCATATAAACCTGATAAAAGCCCGAAGCTTGCAGATATGAGACTATGCGCGGATCAACTTCAGGTACATGTATCGTCGATCTCCGACACACTTTATCACATATTTGGAAACATTCGTTACATGACTACAAAAATGATGATTTCTTCTCAGAGAGTACTCTTTCGCAGCCAACTACAGTGCGTCTTGGGATGGAAATACCATGCCAATATCAAATTCATTTGATGGATCAAATAACAAACGATCTGGCTTGCCTCTTGTATCAACTTGCATTATATCAAAGTCGATTTCAGAGTATGGCGGTGGATCTACCAAAGGCATAATAGGATTGCTACAATGAGCGTTGTAGTAATCGTCCATATTGTCGCATTCGACATCTTCTTCATCGTTGTCATCAGTGTCCATCCAATACTCATCATCTTCTTCAACAGAGTCATCTCCATCATTATCATCAATATCATCTTCACCAACATTAGAGCCTTCCCCAACAGAATTGTAGCCATCCCCAACAGAATTGTAGCCTTCCCCAACGTCATGTTCATGAACATGCTGATGTTCATCTACAGTTATATAAAACTGTAAAAAAACCCGTCGAACCACCCGAATGTGCAAACTGTTGGATCATCGTAACTGCATAATCATTTTGCACCTCCACAATATCATACACAACATAATGCGAATCCATTGCACTCGGGTATCTATACATCAGGCTCCGAATATACTGATTTGCTGTTATATTCAACGTGCACCCAATCGTAGCACGTAACTCATCAAATGATGATATATTTTCAAACTTGAACATAGCATATTGTCCGCCGTCGTAATCAACTCCATATTGATTTCGTACTATTGCACCTCCCCAACGTACTATCGCAAAAGATGTAGACGACATTCTGCTAAATAAATAAATTTTAAATTATTTCGCATATACTAATTTTCCTATTTTATTAGTTTTAAATAGTCCTTTCTCGTTTATGAATTCGTAGATTTTTTAAATAATTTTTTAAATTCGTATATAATAATATTAACAATACTATAACAAACGTAAATAAATTTTTATTCATCTATGAATAATAAAAATAAATATCTATCTAAACCCAACAAATTGAAAAAAAATTACTACGTAGGAATTTACCTCAAACTGCTGACGGAGTGCACGCGCGGAGTGAGGATGCCGATTGGATTTTTTTTTTATCTCAAATTCTACAAAGTAAAAAATTCACAAATTATTTGAAACATTTTCCAAAAATATTAACAATACTATAACAAACGTAAATAAATTTTATTCATCTATGAATAATAAAAATAAATATCTATCTAAACCCAACAAATTGAAAAAAAATTACTACGTAGGAATTTACCTCAAACTACTGACGGAGTGCACGCGCGGAGTGAGGATGCCGATTGGATTTTTTTATCTCAAATTCTACAAAGTAAAAAATTCACAAATTATTTGAAACATTTTCCAAAAATATTAACAATACTATAACAAACGTAAATAAATTTTTATTCATCTATGAATAATAAAAATAAATATCTATCTAAACCCAACAAATTGAAAAAAAATTACTACGTAGGAATTTACCTCAAACTGCTGACGGAGTGCACGCGCGGAGTGAGGATGCCGATTGGATTTTTTTATCTCAAATTCTACAAAGTAAAAAATTCACAAATTATTTGAAACATTTTCCAAAAATATTAACAATACTATAACAAACGTAAATAAATTTTATTCATCTATGAATAATAAAAATAAATATCTATCTAAACCCAACAAATTGAAAAAAATTTACTATGTAGGAATTTACCTCAAACTGCTGACGGAGTGCACGCGCGGAGTGAGGATGCCGATTGAATTTTTTTTATCTCAAACTCTACAAAGTAAAAAATTCACAAATTATTTGAAACATTTTTCAAAAATATTAACAATACTTTAACAAACGTAAATAAATTTTTATTCAACTATGAATAATAAAAATAAATATCTATCTAAACCCAACAAATTGAAAAAAAATTACTACGTAGGAATTTATCTCAAACTGCTGACAGAGTGCCCGCGTGGAGTGAGGATGCCGATTGGATTTTTTTTATCTCAAATTCTACAAAGTAAAAAATTCACAAATTATTTGAAACATTTTCCAAAAATACTATAAAAAACGTAAATAAATTTTTATTCATCTATGAATAATAAAAATAAATATCTATCTAAACCCAACAAATTGAAAAAAAATTACTATGTAGGAATTTACCTCAAACTGCTGACGGAGTGCACGCGCGGAGTGAGGATGCCGATTGGATTTTTTTATCTCAAATTCTACAAAGTAAAAAATTCACAAATTATTTGAAACATTTTCCAAAAATATTAACAATACTATAACAAACGTAAATAAATTTTTATTCATCTATGAATAATAAAAATAAATATCTATCTAAACCCAACAAATTGAAAAAAAATTACTACGTAGGAATTTACCTCAAACTGCTGACAGAGTGCACGTGCGGAGTGAGGATGCCGATTGGATTTTTTTTTTATCTCAAATTCTACAAAGTAAAAAATTCACAAATTATTTGAAACATTTTCCAAAAATATTAACAATACTATAACAAAAGTAAATAAATTTTTATTCATCTATGAATAATAAAAATAAATATCTATCTAAACCCAACAAATTGAAAAAAAATTACTACGTAGGAATTTACCTCAAACTGCTAACGGAATGCACGCGCGGAGTGAGGATGCCGATTGGATTTTTTTATCTGAAATTCTACAAAGTAAAAAATTCACAAATTATTTGAAATATTTTCCAAAAATATTAACAATACTATAACAAACGTAAATAAATTTTTATTCATCTATGAATAATAAAAATAAATATCTATCTAAACCCAACAAATGAGTTGATTAGAAAAATTAAATTTATGTGGCTTGTTCAAAAGAGTAGCGATACTATAGGGATGAATTATTTAAAATTTGTCCGTTTGCTGAAAATCAACATATAGCACTAAGTATCATAAATAACTAATCATGTTTGACATAATAAGTGTCAAACTTTACTCTGTAGAATGACCAGCTATTTATTCATATAAACTTAATTAAGTTGACTCTGTTAGGCACAATATTACGTGGTAGAAACAAAAAAAAAATGTAAGTATATTTGTACAATAATAAAAAACAGAGAAATTTATTTTATCACTTGAAATAGAATTTATTGCAGCACTATTTGACGCCATGCAAAATAATATATCAAGAGTATATTTAATTTTTTTTTATCTAACTATACAATTGACTACGCTATCCACAATACATTATGTGCCAGAAAAATTATATTTAACTGGTAACCTGAATCAATTCAATAACATAGAGCTTATAACTATGAATTGTTGTAAAATACAGAGGATTCAATGATTGCTTAAAAGATGACAAAGTAAGTGTGCCCTGATATATTCGATCTTGGTCAAAAAGAACATATAAGACGTTTAATAAGTGCATAATGAATTTATCGAAGACAAATAAACTTACATCATTCGGTCAATTTATACATGATTGAGAATTGAATTCCGTACTATACGTCAACTGCCAAGTATTTCGTTGCTCAAATCCCACGTTTTGCTTCGACCAAAAAAAAAATCCCACGTTTTCCCTCCCTGATAAATTCTTTAAAAAAAAGAAAAAACAAAACACAAATAGCAGCCACGTGTGGAAAAAGAGGCTTAATATATAAAGTTGCCGTTTTTTGAATCTCACAATAACATCACCAATCTCATTGCATGGTATTTTAAAAAAACTATGTACTTACAAAGGAAAAACATAATGCATGGTCAGCACGCTTCCGTAAGATCTCTCCCTCCCACGCTTCCGTAATTTGAAGGAGTGAAACCAATTTTTTAGTATTCCTCCAAGAGGACGCACATGAAACTTTAAGTACCAGCAATAGGAAATGCAAAGAAAAAAATTCATAAATTAATTGAAACATTATAAAAATATTAACGTACAGAAAAAAAAATACAACATGAGAGTCGAAATAATACCTACAGAGAGAACGACGGTGAGCATGAAATAAGACGAACTAGAGCGAAAACAGAAGAGTAGAAGAAGCAGAAGAAGGCACGGAGTGAAGACGTTCAAAATGCAAGCTGCAAGAGAGAGCAGAGCCATTTTTCAAGGCTCTTCACGGGCGCAAGAGCCTGCAAAGGCTCTCTGCCCAGTAGAGAGCCCCCACAGTCGCGCGACGCCACGGGTATAGCGCGGCCGACAGTCTCGCACTGGGCGCAAAAGCGCGCGCCTGGTCGGGCGCATTTCGGCCCAGCGCGCGACCAGCAGAGAGCCTTTTCAGGCTCATGGGCGCAAGAGCCTGCAAAGGCTCTTTGACAAGCAGAGAGCCCCCACGCGTCGCGCGACCGTGGGTATAGCGCGGCCGACAGTCGCGCGCCCGGGGCGCAAAAGCGCGCGCTGGTTGGGCGAGCGCGTGATCGCTGGCCAGCCCAGCGAGCGATCGGAGCGCGCTGATGGGCCCAGCGCGCGATCGTCGAGTGCTGGGCCGGCCAGATCAGGGGTCTCGCGCGCTGGGCCCACCAGCGCGCGAGACCTAAAATTGTAAATATTTTTAAATAATAATTAAATTTGTAAATATTTTTTAAAAAAATATTAAATTGGAAAAAAACCCTCAGATTATTCTATTCGGGGAACTTGGTCCGTTCCAAGGAGCGTCCCTGTCGTGGATTGAAACGAGACCCATCAAATTCAATTGAGGTAAATACAATGATGTCCCAATCGCTAATCCTTCGCTTGATGTGCGCGCACCGAGCCATCGTTGAATTCATCGTCGCGAGAGACAGGATTTCGATGGTTTCTAGAATGTCTCTGTCGCGCAGTCCTTGTCTCCGGAATTTCTGCGTTGTTTTTGTGGTCCAATTAAAACAGCTTCCTAAAAAAAAAATTAATGAGAGTTTTCGTGAAATTAATAATAACGGAGCAAATCCTACGCCTCTTTGACAAGATGACAAGCCGGAGCCGGAGCCGGAGCCGGAGCCGTCGAATCAGAAAGTGATAAATCTCGAGCCGTTCGTCCAGAGCTCCACGAGGAAAATGGGTCTCTAGAGAGACCCCTGCGTTCAAGCCCCGTCTACTTTGGAGGATCACGGCATACAAACATCGCGGCTTATTTATATTTAGCAGCAGGGGAGCATGATCCGGTTGAATAGGTTCCGGACTTAAAAGACCTGAAATCTACTCTGTTATAATCGATTTTCAATTGATACTTGAAACTAGAAGTGTCAAATGGGTGGATCGGATCCGATCGAATATGGTCCGACCCATATTGACCCGTATTTAACGACTCATACCCGACCCGACCAGCTACCGACCCATACCCGACCCGTCCCGTTTTAACTAGGGGTGTCAATGGTTCAGTTCGGTTCGATTTTTCAAAAAATCGAACCGAATTGAACCATTAGGGAATATGCTTGAACTGAACCAAAACTTGTCTTGAACCGAACTGAACTGAACTAAAAAATCCAATTCGATTCGGTTCAGTTCGGTTCGGTTCATGGTTTTTGATGCAGTTCATCCTTTCCTTTCCCAAATACCTCTACACAGCTATATCCCAAGCCACCTGCTATTTCTCTCTCCCCCCCATCGGAAACCCACCTCCTCCCCCCTCCTCCTTCTTCTTCTTCTCCTTCAGAGAACCCCTAATTCCTAAGAACCAGACCAAAATTTTTTCGACTCGACCGAATCAAATCTGCCACCATGTTCGTCGCCAATCCCAATCGAATCTTAATCCCCACTCTCCTTCTTCTTCTTCCCGTTTATGCTTCATCCTCGCAGGCCACCACGCCGTACACGTAGAGGGAGAGCATCAGCGCGATGGCCGCGAGGGAGCACACCGCAACGTGCCCCTTCCTCTCGAAGAGCCCCAGCTTGGCGAACTGGGCGTGGAGCTTCTGGTAGTCCATGGAAACCTCAGAGGGGACGAAGTCCCGTACGCGGTACCCGGTGAACAGCACCTCCAGGTGCTTCCAGGCCGATCCGGGGTGGTAGGCCATGAAGGCGGCCAGGGTGAGGAGCGGGACCTCGCCGCCGGGGTGGCGCTTGGCCCAGTTGGAGACATCGTACACCTTCCCCTGGATTGAGATCCAGAGATCCCCAGGGGAGCTGTGCTTCTTGAGCTCCTCCGACGTAATGTACTTCTTCTCGGCCTCCATTGCTGAACAAGAAATCCTCGCCTGAAGCCCGGCAACAAGTCCACGATGTCATCTTCCATGGCAACCGTGAGCTTAAGTTTTTATTTTTATGGTTCGGTTCAGCTGAACGGAACCAAAAAATAAATTGTGGTTCTTTCTACTATTCGAACTACGAACCGAACCGAACTGAAATTTTATTCATTTTCAGTTCGGTTCGATTCGGTTCTTGGTTCAGTTATTAGTCCGGTTCTGACACCCCTAGTTTTAACCCATATTATCATAACACAATAATATTTTAGGAAAATAATATTATTAAAATATTTCCATAAAATAAAAAATCTAGTGAAATTTTTTAAACGACCGAGATCGGTGGAGGGGATCGGGACCGGGGCCGGTGATCGGTCCAGGCCCCGGCCCCAGTTACCGGTCTAGGCACCGGTTACCGGTCCCGATGCAGGCCCCAATCGCCGATCTCGGACGGGGCTCGACCCCGGTCCTTGACAGGACCCGTCCCTGATCCTAGTCTTGATCCCTATCCGGGGTCCCGGTATCTGGTCCTCGGGCCCGATCGCCGGTTCCGGCCCCGGCCCCGGCCCCAGTCCCGGTCCCATTTCCGGCCTCGGCTCGGTCGCCGGTCGAGGACCCGGTCCCCGGCCCCCAGCCCGGTCGCTTGCCCCGGCCCTGGCCCTTGCCCCCCGTCACTGGTCCTCGGCCTTAGCACCGATTCCCGGCCCAGGCCACGGTCCCCGGTCACTGGCCCCGGTCGCCGACCCCGGCCCCGATCCGGTCCTGAGCCCCGGTACCGGTCTCAGCCCAGGCCCCGGTCCCCGGTCCGAGCCCTTGTCCTGATCCCGGCACCGGTCCCTCGTCCCCGCTCCTTGCCCTGTCCCCGGTCACCGACCCCAGCCCCGGTCGCTGGCTTCGGTCACGATCCCGGTATTTGGTCATCGGCCCCGGCCCCGGCCTCTGTCCCAGTCCCAGTCCTCGGCCCAGTTCCCCGGTCCCGATCACCGGCCGCGTTCCCTGGCCCCGTTCTCCGGTCCCCAGCATTGGTCCCGGCCCCGACCCGGTCCCCGACCTCGATCCCCGGTCCCTGGCCACTGGTCTCGGCCTCGAACTCGGTTCCGGTCCCAGTCCCCAGCCTCGGCCCCGGCCCCAGTCCCGATCCCGGTATCCGGTCACCGGACCTGGCCTCGGTCCCGTTCCCAGCCCCATTCCTCGGTCCCCAGCCCAGGTCCATGGTCCCTGGCCTGGCCCTGGTCGTCGGCCCCGGCCTCGACCCCGATCCCCGGTCCAGGCCACATCCCTGGTCCCGGCCCCCGTCCCCGGTTGCTGGCCCAAGACCCGGCCTCGGTCACCCCGGGGCCTGCCACTGGCGACCAGGACCATTTGTAACTTGTGGAAGGAAGGTGTCCTTATGAATTGAAAATGAGTTTAAGTGTGTGACACATTCAATTTTACTTCAACCTTTTAGACCCATTTTTAGTGAGCCATTTAAAAGTTAATAACCCATATATGACCCATTTTATACAAAATATGGGTCAAATATGGGTTTTTGACCTATATTGGAAGCTCTACCTGAAACCTACCCTTTTTAATCTGGAATCTGTTTTTGGAATCTACCTTGTTTTTTCGGTTCAGATTCAGGGTTTACTCGAGAATATATTTTTCTTTTATTTCTTTTTTTATTTTCATTTTTTCAACAAAATAATATGAGTATCAATCAATGGAACGATTCAAAGTAAAATATTGAATGATAAAACTCATTATCCACCAAAAGCAACAATCTCTAGAAATTAAATTCACCAAAAATAGAGGAGATGAGGCGAGTGAAATTATTATTATTTTTTAACAATAGCTAAAACTCAATTCCAAAACCAATCCTGTTCTCGGATGAGTCTTTACTTGGAATCGAGAACCGGTTCAGTTCCAATCAGTTCCCAAAAATTAGAACCTGTACCTGAATCAGTATGAACAAGAACCGGTTCTCAGACCTATTTTTCGGGTGATCCAGTCCGATTTCTGAGTAAATCCCGTTCGGTTGCACATCCCTATGTTTGTAATTTTTGGCTTATCAATTAAAGATATAATTGGAGGAACTTTTTCTTGAGTCTTGATTTATATCTTTGCTTCTCTCTTCGTGGTCCTGAGTTCAAATCTTATCGGGAGTAATATAGGAGTAAAATCATGAATGCACTAAGCCGGTGTGGGGAAGTGCGGCATCAAGATCGCCCGGGAAGATAAACCCGTCGAGGTGCGTGAAAGTAGGCCGGAACACCGCCTTCCCACTAAAGAAAGAAATTAGCCTCACAACAGTAAATCCCTCTACAAATGACCATGATTGACGAAAGTGGATGGAAATACATGCGAGTCATTAGTCGAACGAGATTCCCTTTCCCTACCGACGGAAGAAGCTGATCACTAAACACATTCATCTCCATATCAAAGTTGAACACAGCAAAAGAAGGTTGAGGCCATCTTGATGAATTGCCGAGAAGTTTAAGGGCTGGATTGATGGACATGTTAGGATTCGACGCACAATCACAATGAATTAAAGCGTGAAGCGAGAATAGAAAATCGAGACTTGATGTTTTTATCCTGATTCATCCTATAAATTAGGGTTATGTCTAGCAGAAGATTTTACTGTGATTAGCACCTTGCAGCTCTCGTTGCATCACTCAATTAAAAGAAAAAAAAAATATGTATAAAGTAGACATTCATGAGTCCATATAGGCTTAAATCGTAAAAGTCATGTGCTGTTAGGAGCTCTGCCCCTTTGATACCCCACTCGTGGAGCGCGACTCACGTTCTTTCCTATCCTTGAAGAGTATGAACCAGGACACGAAGGCGACAGACGAGAAATAAGGCTGTGATGTCAGTGCTTAGCTGAGCAAGAATTTTCATGTCCAAGAATCTTCGGGTCTCTGACACTGACGAACGAAATGCATTGGAAGCAGAAAGTCTTCCAGGACACCGCTTCACTGAATTCTCCACGGAGCGTTGGGGTCAAAATGCATATGGGCCACCTCTGGAATGACCTCTGATTGGGGACTCGGTTGGTTGGACTTATGTTACTTGATGGCTCGTCGATGGGTGAGGGCGGTGACGGGCGCTTTTACTGTTTTACGTAGACCTGGCAATGGACCTGATCGTCCGGAATGAATCGGAGAGGGTCACCGATCATTCGCGCGGGCTTGAGGCAGAAGTTTTTCCCATTGGACCCGACTCAAGAGGTGGAAAGAAAGGCTAAGTTAGGTGGACTTGGGAAATGTAGACTTGAGCACGCTGCTTAAGGCTCGCCACAGGCTCGGCCGTAGCACGGGCGGTACTGATGCTTTTCTGGTTGGGCCCAAAGCGTAGATTAGAGAAGGCAAAATGACATAAATAGTCCATAAACTTTGGCAGAATGTGCAATCTAGTCCCTAAACTTTTAATTTGTTCAATTTAGTCCCTGAACTTTAGCAGATTGTGCAATTTGATCCCTAAACTTTTGACTTGTTTAATTCAATTCCTGAACTTTTAGTAAATGTTTAATTTAGTCCCTAGATTATTTGAAAATGTTTAATGTTATCCCTGATCTTAAATTAACAAAAGGACTATATTGAACATTTTCCTATAATTCAGGGACTAGATTGAACATATACTAATAGTTTAGGGGCTAAATTGAACAAGTTAAAAGTTTATGGATCAAATTGCACATTCTGCCAAAGTTCAAGGACTAAATTGAACAAATTAAAAGTTCAAGGACCAAATTGCACATTCTATTAAAGTTTAGAGACTATTTATGTAACTATCCCATTAGAGAACGTCAGTCAGAAAAAAGCTATTGGGCACGAGCTCGATAGACCGAGCCAATCACGATGTGGGAGCTGTTTGTGAAATTGTTTTTCTTTAACAAGATGAAACATGGATCCTGATCCTGTGCGTTATCTATTAGACCAAGTCTACCCAGTAATTGCAAGTGAGATAGCTGGGAACGTGCAGGCAGCGAAAGATGAGACAACAGATGCAAGAACTGGCAAATTCAAGCGTGAGCAAAGCAAAGTGCAAAGAGCCTCTAGCAGCAGAGTAGGGATCCTGCTTTCGTTGGAATGTGAAAACAAGAGAGGCAGCTAGTGAGAAGAATCACTGGCTTTTCCAAACATGGGAAAGTGAAAACGTCTGATCAACTGTCATATTCCAGTTCATCAGAAGTTTCGATGAATTCGAATCGCATAAGCAGCTTGACAGATCGGTATTTTTCCCCCTTACGGCTGTGCAAAGGAACTGCTCGGATCCCTTCTCTCAGCTCCGAAACCGGCAAGCACGTCTGACCACCAAAGTCATGGTGTCCGGTCGTGTCGTACTCTAGGACCTCGATCCTGAGGATGGCCAGCTCGGGAACTGTGAGCGGGAACTCGAACTCCTCGTTCCATACCGGGGTCCAGTCATCCTCAATGGCCTTAGTCCTCATAATGACTGTATCAGCTCGAACTCCTGCAATTCCAACCTAGCAATGCATATCCACAAGTTAAGCAGAGTAAGCATGCCCCGGCAACAGCGAAGCATTGGCAGCGAGCTGCAACTCCAAGAACAAATCAAATCTAAGTTCTACTTACCCTCACGAAGAAATCAGGAGGGGAGAATTGATCAAAATGAGTGTGTTTGAAATCCAAATGCCACCCTTCTCCCAGGTACACCATCACCTGTTTTTTCAACCAGAGGTATGACCTTATTTAGATACGAAAGTTTGTTGGTGCAAATGTGGAAAAAAAAATCCATTTTGCGCAATAGTATCCACACACCTTCAAGGTCTTCTTAACTCGCAAGGGCTTGCTAGGATCGAAAATATGGTCAGGATTCAATAGAAAATCCGGTTTTTTAACGTAACCGCATCGACCATTGCCTCCGAACATTCCTTCCATAATCCAAAGGTACTTTCCGTATCCCTTCGATGAAAAGGAAAAATTGAATAGATTAGATGAGGCGATGTCAGAGACAGCTGCGCTAAAACTTGTTCCAACAAGCATTTCCAGATCGGCATTTACGACCAGGCTACACGAAAAGAGCACTTTGAAAACATATACACATCGAGCAGCACCAGTAGATGAATAGAGAATTCGAAACATCAACGATGATTCCAATCAAGTTGGGTCATGCTAACAAAACCTGCATGTTAAATGCGACCATTTGAGCTCCATGCATCCACCCGAGCATAGGATTGTAATTGGATGAGTCGACGCGAGTACCCTTAGGGTATATCCTCAACAGATTCCTCTGAGTGAACCTAGAGCAAAAGCATTAGATGTTGTCGCCACAAGTATAACAGGGTCGACCATCTTATAAGACTGCAGTGTGCATATATTTGTGGGCAAGAAAGGACCTTAGGCTTAACCCTGTTCCATGCTTTAGTTCTAAGACTTAAGAGTTACCTAACAATATCTTGTCCATGTGTCCTTGATATCTCCTCAAGCTCTTGTTCGCTCAAGCTAAGGCGTCGAACTTTATTCATATCAATCCTTAGAGAATTCACGAGTCTGCCCTTTGGCTTTCCGGCGTGGATGGCAATGAGATGCTTGTACTCGGGGATTGTATTCTTCTCTTCTTCATCGGGGTCATATTCTTCTTTGTCTGAATGTTCCTTGGACTAGTAAACAGTAATTAGACCTCTTAATTCATTCTAGGTGCCAAAGTTCACTACAAGATATAAGTAATCCAGATTTTGTTTCACCTGCACGGTGTTGTCTTCTTCTTCGATGCTCGTCTGACTTTCAAGGTACTCTTTCGGAGGTTTTGTTGAAATCAGGATCTTCCCTTTCAGTGATTCTGGAGATGGGAATTCTGCTGGCTGGTCCGGATCAGTTCGATGCAGTTTCGATTGAAACGTCTTTGTGACCATCTGGAGCAAAGAAGCCTGGTGAATATACATTTGACAGGGTAAAAAAAAAAAGATCAGATAGTATACTCTCCCTTTCCTAAAGTACCTTGGCCACCTTAGCTTGAAGACGTGGAGTTAGATGGTCTTCAAAGGTTATCACGACGGGGAATTCAGATGCAGTAAAAGCATGATCCTTAGTGGCATGTAGACATTTGTTGAGATCGACCGGAGAAGTAAGTGTACTGTTTGTGACACAGGAAATCAATCAGATGCCACTTGTATATATGCATATTAAAAATGGAAAAGAGAATCCTGTTATGACAGTCGACCAGTTAGTTAAATTTCTTGCCTCAATCCAGTTTAAGATACACAGATATTTGGACCAAGAAACTGAAATATGGTAAATGCGCAGTCTGCAGTAGCAAATTTGCAACTATAGGGAGGCCATTCGGATTGTGAATGATGAAACATGATATTACTAGTACTAGTACTAGATCATGCTACAACAGGAACAAATTTGTACTGAGAAGTAAGCAGGAATTCGAATTTCATATGATTACTGATTACTAGGTTCTTTCCAACAGATGTCACTTTCTCTGGAACAGGGTCAGTATGAGATCAATCGGATACTTGGCCATAACTTCATCAGCACATCAGAATATATGTCAGATTATTTACTATGTACTCGCGAACCTTGGAATGAAAATGCTGACTGCCCGTGACAATTGATATACATTAGAATTTGTCAAACATTAGTAGATTAGGGAGGTGGCAAAAAGTTCTCAACAGAGAATTTCGGTAGACGGTCTACGGATGGTTGGAGAAGAAGATAAAGGAAAGAACAACAATGCTCTGAGTTAATCGGTACCCTCCATGACAGACTTTTACTTTGTCTCCTCTGGAATTCGGCCACAGATCCAATTCGATTACTCTTACACCTTTCTTTAGAGCTTTCACAATCGGTTCAAAGCTGCTGTCGCTGCTTAGCTGATTCCCAGTTAAGTAGGAGTTGTGGCCTGTATACATATAGTAATGAGCAAGGGGAGCATTCATGTCATGGTGCACCTGAAATACAAAGAAACATCAGGACGAGGGAAAATCGATGTGAAAAGACCAGTCCAATGCTTTAGCCAAGATACACGGCTCGAAGCAAGTTCAAACTTGAAAAAGGCAATTGAACGGTCAGAGGCCATCCCAGTATCTCTCAATTTTTGATGAAGTTGAACATAAAATGTATATAATGACTCTGCTTACCCCAAGTGATGGCGCGACCGGAGGGTTATGATCACTGAGGAGATACCGGAAGAAGTGGTCGAGATTCAGTTCCTTCCTATACATGATATGATGCCTAAGGCTGTGCAAGATTGAGCTTGCATCCTCTCTGGTCGCATCCTTTTCCATTTGATAATCAACCAGAAATCTACGCAAGTGATCGACGGTCATCATGCCATTTTCAGAGTACTGCTCAAACAGTTGCCGGACATCACTAGGAGGTCTAACCTCCCTGAAATGGAACTTTCTTCCAAAACAAAGGAAGATCTTGAAACGAAACTGTCTTGGGTCTCTCGACGTTCCTCCTTGTGACCACGACCTCATTGTAGATCAAATGAAGTCCCCCTTATCCCCGAGAGAGGCGAAGCCATAGTGTGGTCGCGCGGGAACCTTATATCTTGCTCAGCAAAATGCTGTCCAAGCGAAGTATCAATATGTTCCTTTCCATTGATGGGAAGCAAAGACAAACCGCAAGAATCCAAACACCCAACAACCGACAATGAAAAGGAACTCTGGGAAACAAAGTGATTCCCTGAGTTTAGGACAAAACATTTACTTGAGACATTCTTAAAGTGAAAATGGGATTGTGGGCGAGAGAGGTGGTCCAACATAAAGAGAAAGCCATATTCCAGATGCATGATATCGAATTCCCACTACATTGCGATGCTTAAAAGTGAAGGCAACAGGTATCGACATTACTCTCTACCATTAGATGCATTTGAAACCTTAACTGAAACGAAACCTCACGTTGTTGCATAGCCAATGACTCTTTGGGCTACCTACTGTCTGCTTCCTGCAATTGCAATAGGTTGGTCTGACTTTCTGGGGCTTGGATAACGGAAAAGCAATTGATCCGCGAAACCGTTTTCCATGGACTGAAAACAATGCGTTTAGATTGAGGGAGGCAAAAAAACTTTCCCTTCTGGCAAGAAACGAAAACCACTTTTCCAAAACCACTGGACAAATCATAAAGGCTGCATTTGGTGGTCCGGATTTGGAGGATATGATAAGGTTAGATTAGAAATCCTCCGGATTGTCTTTTGGATTTTGTAAAATCCTATCATATGTTTGGTAGATGTCCGGATAGAATAGGATATTCACATTGTTAGGAAACCGAGGCTGAGTCCGGGGCTGTTGCAGTAGTGGCAGCGGAGGAGCCGAGATCGTGGAATTTGACGGTGAGGAGGGTGGCGTGCAAGGCTCCGATCGGCGACGGTGGCGTCGCTGGCCCCTCCGCCGTAGGAGTCGTCGTTGGCCCCTCTACCCGTAGGAGTCGTCGTTGGGATCGGGATCGTTATCGAAGTCGTCCTCCTCTGGATTAACATAGGCTGCGTTTGGTGGAGTCGTCATTGTCGGATTAAATCAAAGCCTCCGCGAGTAAAGCATAACGTAATTTGCGCAAGAGAAAGAAGAAACAAGAAAGAAGCCGAATCAATCTAACAGTGCAAAGAAGACCAAAATCAAAGAACGTTCATTCGAAAAGACAGGTCCTTTGGAATGGTAACGTAAAGAATCCACAAACTACAGACCAGCAAGCAAGAAATTGGAGATCAGGTAATACAGAGAGACTACAGAAGAAGAAGAGAAAAAACCCACCAAGTTCCTACGGACGATGTCGCCAGGAACTTCTTCTCTTGGAGGCAAAAGCATCCCCTTCGCCATGTTCGCAAGCAACCCGGCCCCTCCGTTGTAGGAGTCGTCGTCGGAGTCGTTGCTGGCCCCTCCGTCGTAGGAGTTGTCGTTGGGATCGGGATCGTCGTCGGAGTTGTCCTTCTCCTTGTTGGAATCGTCGTCGGAGTCGTCGCCAGCCCGTCTGCCGCGGGAAGAGATGCTCTCGAGGTCGTTGTTAGAGGTCAGGGCGCTGTCCCGAGTGTCGGCGAATATGGACGAGGGAGGAAAGGGCGAGGCGTGGTCCTCGAGGGTTTGTTATTTTTTATCCAATCCGGGTGTATCCTACCCCACCCCCGGATTTCTTATATAGTGTTTTATTCGGGTATATTCGGGTTTATCCGGTCCAGAGGATATCGCCAAACATCGGATATGATAATTTGTTATCCTATTCGGGCCCAAATCCGGACCACCAAACGCAGCCAAATGGTTTCCATCGAAAGTAGTTATCATTATCATGAAATTTTTGGCAAAATGAACGCAACTCCGGTCTGTTAATTTGTCATCATTGTTGTAGAACCAAACAATCGGACCATGGAATCGCCTTTGTTGAAGTATGGGCCTGTTTGGTTCAACATTTGGCTAAGAGACTTTGAGAAAATGCAAATACCTTTGGGCTAGAGGCCTTTTACAAAATCCAAGTAGTGTTTGTTAAAGTGTATTTTAAAAAAACATTGGAAAACAACATTGACGTAAATACTATTTGGTGAAAAATGAATTTTATAAAATATTTTTACTTTTAAAAAAAAAAAAAAAAAGGCGGCGGTGAGGATCGGCAGTCGCCGCCAGTCGCCATCGATTGACAACTGGCGACCAATGACGGTGGCGATTGGAGGCGGCGTGGCGACTGGCGGCAACGGCGAAGGAGACCGGCGGCGGCTGTGGCTGTGGCAGCGACAGCCGGTGATCAAAGACCGGTGGCGATCGGCGGGGTGTGGCGGTGGGCGGCGGCAACGAAGGTGACAAAGTAAAAAAAAAATAGTTACATTTCGCAAAAGTCTTTTAGCCCAAAGTACCCACTTTGGGCTAAGTGACTTTAGAGAGCATTTGAAATGCAAGTGCATCTGGTCAAAGTGAGTAAAAAATTGAACCAAATAGTATTTGCATTTGGCCAAGAGACTTTAGAGCCCAAATGCTCATCTGCAATGCTGAACCAAACGGGGCCTATGTACGTGGATGTCATGCGGTAGTTAGCATGTGGTCATAAGTAAAGAAATTCAAGGTGTGGTTTGGGTCCAATACCATGTAAATATCTTAGGATCTTCAAGAGAGAGGAAGAGAGAAAACACGCGGAATGTTTTCCATCGATACATCTATATATAAAGCATGAGAAGCACTAACAAAAATCTTAAATTGAATGTACAACGAGAGAGATGTAAAACTGACGATATAGCAGATTGGGAGAAGAGAGATTTGGTTACATCAGAGCATAAATTAGGATTGCCATACATCTGCTTTGATCCTACGTTATTTTGTTTTGTGTCTTTTTCTAATCCAAAAGAAGGGGCAAAAGAACAAAACTCCCAATTTTGGTCGGTAAAAATACATTTTTAGTGTCAAAAGTTATGATCGGGGATCACTTTGATGCCAAGTCGGAGAAAAAATGATTACTTTGGTGCTTCCAGCCAAAAATTCTGGCTAAAATTGCCATGTGGCATTTTTAATTATTTTTTTTAATTTTAATTGGCATTATTTTAAGAAAAAGAAGTCCACATAGGTTCCATGTGGACTTCAAAATTCTAAAAAAAAAAATAATAATAATGCCACGTGGACCGTCGGTGAGCCACGTCTGCCGAAAATATTAATAAAAAAGGTGCAACGTCGGAATTCCGGTGGAACAAATCGGACTTGGCACAAAAGTGATCGTTTTTTAAAAAACTTGGCACTAAAGTGATCCGATTGAAACTTTTGGCATTAAAGTGATCTCCGTACACAATTTTTGGGTGTACTTTTCCCAATTCCGATCCTTTGAAACCTCCACAACCTCTATTGCGAATGTCATGTCATGTAAGATACTCATCTTCAATTGCAATCAATTGCAAGTGTCATCAACGACTGAAGTAGCGGTCAAGTTTCCAGGCAACTGTGAGCGCCGGAGTCGGGCACATCTTCACTAAGCTGCCGGAGTCGAGTGCTATGGCATGATGTAGACTTGCAGTTCAGTTTGCCGCAATTCACAAAGTCAAGTTCTCACGGGTTTTTCTGACAAAAAAAAAAGTTCTCACGGGTTATGATCGGAATTATGGCAGCAAGATGTGTAAACTTAAGATTTATCACTACAGCGTTTCTGTCAAATCCGGTGTTGATGTGTTGTGTGAGGTCCAACTTGCACAGTTTTTGTTATCTTAAATCCTGTTCGATTTATCCGCATCAATTATCTAGCGCAAGGTTCGGCTTACACAGCACTTTAATCACAAACTTGGGAAGAAAGTTGTATCCGCGGTATGCAAGATGGATGCTCCAGCGTCACAAGTCTCTCCTTCCTCTGAATGCATCTCCCCTGCGAGTCACATTTATAAATTTCTTCTTGAGACAAGGCTGTCAAGTGTCACCCGTATGTGCTGATGTCCGAAAATGATAATGAACATCAACAGAAGAATTGGGGATAATGGCATTCCATGGACAACGGATTGTCGACGCAAGTGTCTTCCAACATGAATGACTAGCTTTGGATGAATCTATGCTATGCGTACATGTTCATCCATTCAATCCATATCACAATGAGAACAATACAAATCGGTTTGTCTGAAGAGGAAGAAGAAGTTCGTGTCCTAATCTGACTGTGTCTCTGTACTTAACATTTCCTTCTTTCTCACATCTTGTATTGCTTTCTCTTTCTGCTTAACCCAATTTGTGACTGCAATACCATGGGCAGCCTCAAAGGTGCATGGTGCTCCCTCAGAAGCAAAAGCAGTTGATCTTTCCAGAAATTGCCTCTGCTTAGGGTCGGCAAAACAAAGTGAGGATTCTATGCAAACTTCCTGGGCAGAAGAAGAGGGGGTTGGCTTGAAATGCTGCAGCTTTGAGTATTCCACAATGAGATGATACATGTAATCATAGACCCTGTCCATGCTCAAATCTTGCATGAAATCTTGTCCTCTTTTTCCAATCGCCTCGGCCTAAATTTCAAGAATTGAAGAAAGGAGCATATGTGAATGCCCTATGATGTCTCAAAATGCATCATTAGGATAAAATTCCGTAACCTTTCTCCTTCTTTCTTTCTCATTAGCTTGACTTATATACTTAGGTGGTTCACTGTCTCATAGCCCCTTGAATTTCATACTTTTCATAGAAGTGGAGACCATATGCGATCACAAAACCAGTCTCAAAAGATTTAATCACAAAGTTTCACAGGAAAAGAAGTTTGATGAACAGAGAATGCATTTTTTCGACCAAAAGGAACGGGTGAAAAAGGCTAATACCCAAGGCATGAGGAAAATTTCGTAAATCAAGACAGTCCACTTCTGGCTACATCTTAGATTTTAGGTATGGAGGTCGACTCCACTTAATTATGAGCAGCTGAACAGAACTTCTTTTAATACTACCAGGCATCATCATTACTGATACTAGCGCAATTGATGTTACTTGCATCTGATAAGGCTAATCTCCCATTATCAAGTCCATGATCAGCATATGGCAAAGAAAAGAAGTCCATGACTTCATGATCGATACTCTCAATCAAGGTCTCAGGCTGGAGAATTGGTGTATGGGGATCACCCAACTACGAAATACTTCAGAAACATTAACAATTTAGAATCGACTAAACTACTCCTGGCGCAATGTTAACAGATATATTTTCGAAGTCCTTGATCGAAGTATAAGCTCACACAATGCGCAAAAAGGTTTACTCGCTGTGATCGATAGTTGCAGAAAAAACCAAGATACAGTTTGAGAAAAATAAGCAAGTCAAAGTAGGAACTCATACCTCTGATGGGTTTGCATTTCCCCAGTTTACAGCATATTTGATGGAAGGACATAAATTGGTAGAAGAGATGGGCCAATAGTTCCTCGTGGGAAAGAGACCCCGGCTGAAAAAGTCTTCATACTTAGGTGATATGATTAGGGCAAGAGAACCGCATGATATTATGTACTTCAAGCTCACAGACCAAGCATAACCTTCAGCATATATTTTGTACCTGTGAGAGTACAAAGACATGACTCAGAGACTGAAAAAGGTTCGGGATGAATATTTTCAATTTATGGTGATCATCGATACACACAAGCAATAGAAGTTGTCCAACAATGAGAGAAACTTCTTGAGCTCTCAAAAGTTTCTACATGTAGATGTAGAAACTTTCCTCTGTGTTGCATTACTTAAATACCAGAAGACATCATAATTTTGAGTAGGAAGCGGAAATTCTTACTTGACCAGTATATGAAATACTACATTTGGTTGCCGACCATTTAAACTTGAATTAGATAAAAAGCAGGAATGTAAGATCGTGCGATAACAGAGCGCATACATTCCTCTTTGCAGCAATCTACAGCATGTTGTAAAAACTCACCGATGGTTGCACTGGTTTGATAGTTTCGACTGCTCATACCCAGCTCTTGCTTCTTCTGCCCAATCCTACGAGGCAATCGATAAAGTGAAATTCACAAAACATAAGCCATGACTTCACAACTGCATAGGAGTTTTGAGCGCCATGGAAGTCCATGCAGCTCTTCGGACTCACCTGACGCATCACTTGTGCCTTCCACTTCCTGGAATGATTGCATTTCAGTAACTCCGTTCGCACCGGAGAGTCCACATCAGGGTTTCCTTTCCAGTAAGCACGGGGGATCTTCTTTGACCAACTGAGAGCTTGAGAGCCTTGTTTAATGTCTCTAAACTCCTCTTCCCAAGGCTTTAAGTTTGTCTCAGGCCTGTAAAAGTAATTACATGCAAATCAGGTAAACTGTACACCTGAACAGGCACGCTTGAATGCATTTGGGACTCAGGAAGACAGAGCTTCCTGTATATTTGGACTTATCAGCAGTTACCGTGGTTTCTTATGGTGCCAATAGACCATACCACGACAAAGTTAAGCCAGGCACAGGAATCGAACGAGTTCCAAATTGACCCTAGAGATTATTAATGAAAAATAAAACAGACAGTGGAACAAACAACAAGAATAAACTGTATATTAGCTCCTAAAAAAACATGTAACATAACACTATTCTTGCCAAGTAAGAAAGAGCAGGCACCCGGAATTGATTGGAAAGATTAAGACTTTGAAAGCTCCAGTTGATTCTTACCATCCCCAGAAAGACCAATCTGGAAACGGAATATCGAAATGTTCAGTGGTGGTGCAATATCGAAACAACGGCAAAGGCATCGAGGCATGCTCGGTCCTGTTAATGCTGGGCTTGTCCATGCAATCAAACATCAAATCAACATCAGGCACCATCCCAGGATACCTCCTGAGAAGCTGTAGCAGTCCCCATATCGTGAACATCGCGCGGCTCTGCACACAAGCATAATAGAAATCCACATATAGCTTTCCCTTGAATATGACCACTCGAAACGCCGCGAATCTCTTTGCTTCCATCAAATGAGCTGAGGATATCCCGGTCTGCACCCAGGGCTGGAGATCACGGCGAATCCAGGAGAAGAATTCCGGGCAGGCTTTGGCCGACCGGGATCGCGACTGATCCTGTCCCTGGATCGACTCGGCAGCAGCATATGGGCAGGTGAGGTAAGAGCACTGAATGATCTTGGAGGCGCGGGCATACCGGGTTTCCTCATCGAACGTCTTCGGAGGGAACAGGTGCCAGGGAGTGGGGTCCAAGTTGTGACCGGCGACCGTCTTCGTCTGCGATGCAAAGTCATCCACCTGGTTCCACGAAACGCCCCAGTGAATTCAAGATAGAGAAAGAAGGAAGCAAAACAGCGGAAAGAGACTAGGGAGTGCCTATGCAGGCAGATGCGAAAGAACCCAGATTCCGAATCAAGCGCGACGACAACATGACCGCAGGAACACGCTCGATCATGCGTCGATGCAAATCCCACAAGAGAGAGAGAGAGAGAGAGAGAGAGAGAGAGAGAGAGAGAGAGAGAGACCTTGTAGAGGAGGAGGACGGAGAGGGAGAAGAGGGAGAGGGCGACGAGGGAAGGAAAGAGGGTGGAGGGTCTTCGAGGATGGGGTCTGGATGACACTCCCATGGCCAACAAGAAGAAGCATTTTTCGCTTCTGCACAGGAATTGGCTTTCCTACCATTCCATTCTCTCTCTCTCTCTCTCTCTCTCTCTCTCTCTCTCTCTTCAAGCGGGAAACTCGCGTGCCGCATCTCAGAAATAAATCTCATTAATTAATTAAATTAGCCAATCCAACCGAACCGGACATGGAAATGTCACGGCAAATTGTTAAAGCAATTGAATAAAGAAAATCCTACCATTTCAAACCGTTATCTTGACATGGGATTATCAATCGATTCCACCTTCATCGTGACATGCGATCAATACATTAAATTTTAATTCTTTTAACCAAGAATTTATTAATCTTATTGCAAAGAATCGTGGAGAGGTTAATTTAAACATCGTTCAACAAAGGGTTGTTTCCGCCCGAGAGGTTAGGACAATTTAGCAACCTAGTTAGCCGACTCTCTAGCGTCTCGTCTACCTAAATCCCATCCAACACTTGCTAATACCCATCATTTCTTAAGTAATTGGTGGCCACTCTGATCCAGAAAAGTGATTATGATTAAAATGACTTTTTCTGATTCTGTTCCCTATATGAGTTTTAGAGAATCAGAACGCGTTTGGTAACTCAATAAAATTTTTGTTCCAGGAACAGAAATGTGTTTGTTATGTTTGTTAAGTGCACATAATTTCTGTTCCCGATAACAATTGTTCTTCTCATTTGTTGTCATTTAAGTCAAATAATTGCGTAATTATTTTGTGAAATTCGATTATACATTTTGAATTAATCGAAAATTGATTTATATTGATTCTCTTATATAATATATTGCATATTGAAATGTAAAAATAAATATCAAGAATTATCGTAAATATTTTCGCCATTTATTGTCAGGTTTTATCCAACTTTTTTGAGCGAGCGGATAAATTACACGAGTGACACCCTCGTTTCTGCAAGGAAAATGCACTGCACTATCCTGCATTGGTGTGCGTTTTCAAGGAAATCAAATCTTAATGTTAATTCATCTAAAACTTAAGAATGAGAACTTGCCAAGTGTTCACACTGGTTATTTTATCTTTTTCAGAATTTTCTAAAACTAGACTAAGTCTAAAATACATAAACATACACAAATCACAATCAATGAAATTAAGTGCACAACCAAGAATCATGAAAATGATTAATTGCATCATAAAATCCTAACGAAGCCCTAAGGGCTTAAAAAAATGTGATTCGGGTTTGATTTCAAAGATGTTTATGATTTTTCTAATAAAAAATAAAATTTATGAAATCTAGAAAATTTATACTCAAAAATAAAATGCTTCTTCTATTTTTAGGGATTTTCTAATTTTTTGTGATTTTTTTTTAAATTTTCCAATTATTTTATTTTATTTTATTTTTATTATCTCATTTTTTTAAATAAGACCTCGTTATTCTGTTTTAAATTGAGGAAAAAGTGACTTCATTCTATTTTGTGATTCTTAAAACTGATTTTTTTTCCCAGAACCAATTTTTTTTTTTGCTCTTGTTTATGCTCTAAAACTTATTCTGATTATCTGAAACTGATTTCGGGAAGATAATCAGAATCAGAATCATTTACATTATCAAACAGAGTTATCATCTTTTTTCTGCTCCTTGAAATGAAATCAGAGAACCAGAATGATTGTCATGTAAGCCCTAACTCGTGCCTACCAACTGCCAAGTCTTCAGCTTTCTAGTTCTTTGGCTCTCCCTTCTTTTTTGTATTGAAAACATTAAGGGAACCAAGGGATGCAGCATTGAATCTTCAAGTGGGTAAGGCATTTGACTGCAAATCTTTGAGCTAAAGGATGAGGAGGGTATGTATCATGGCTGAGCATAATGAACCGGTCGGATCAAAAATCGCCCAAATCAGACTGAACTGGCCAGTTGGATTCGATTCTCGAGAACTTCAATCCGGTTCCTAGTTCCATAAAATTAGATCAGGTTACGATCGATCCAGTTCCTTGTTCCAGGGGACTTGATCGAATAATGTATTTTTTTTTTCCACAATAAATCTCTCAAATGTAAATCTAAACGCAAACCTACTATGTTTTGGATGTTAAATATGACTTCCAAATTTATCGACAATGCGATGTAAATAACGAGAGATAGTCCAATGCATATATTGTCAATGAAAACAATTTAACGATAAATCACAAAAAATTGAGACATGTCTAATTATTGGACCGCCTGGGAATAGGATTGGACCGACCCCAGGACCATTTGGTCCATTTTCCGTTCATTGAAATTAGGAATCGATCCTCCCGGTTGAATTGTTGGACTAGCCTCTGTTAGATGCAAATTGATCTTCATACTTCAAACTATACGCAAACGTATTTACATGGGTACATAAATCAAAATGTCGACATCATTGCATGTTTTTTTGGCACTCTGCCAACGTTACAGAAGAGTTATATTAGATATATCAAAAGCCTTTTTCACGGAACGATCTTGCATAACATATACCGTAACACATCATAAATAAAAAATTGTATAAGCAGGGTTACATTTTATTTAGCGATCGACCCAATACCCAAAAAAACCTAAAACTTTAGCATTTGTGACAATTATATCCAAAAAAAATTTTGTCTCATAAAAAACCTACAACTTTTACTTTTGTCCCAATTTCTACCAAAAACTTTTACTTTTGTCCCAATTTTACCAGCATAGTACCAAAAAAACCTTAACTTTAGCATATGTCTCATATTATATTTAAAAAAAATTGTCTCATAAAAACCTTCAAATTTTACTTTTGTCTCAATTTTACCATCGTTAGCCATCCATCTATCATCATCGTAAATTAATCTTACGTGTCATTTTTACGTCATTAATGAATTACACCTCAGTAAAGCTGACATAAAAAAATTTCCGAACTTCTCTTCTATTGTTTGCTGTCCCTATATATTGCCGAAAATATATAGTCACTCAAGACGACGCATTTCGTATTTTCTTCCGCATTTAACAGCCCAAAGAACGGCTAGACATGGAGATATTCTGACGAACTTTTTAAAATCTCGTCCTCTTGAAACCTACTGTTTCTAAATTTCGAAAATTTATTGGTAAATTCGGCAAGAAAATTCGAGCCACGTTGAATTAACTAATGTTGATTATGAACAAAAAATGTGATGATGGTAGAATTGAGAGAAAAATAAAAGTTGGTAGTTTTTTAAAGCCATACATCGTCGAAACTGAGTTAAGATTAGTATTCTTATATTCGGGACCTGCTGAAGGGAAAAGGAGAAATTCAAACTCTTATGGAAAACTCCACAGATATTTCAGCTCCAATTCAGTTAAAAACCACCATCTCACTACCACCACCACCTGAGCTCCGCAAATCTACTTCCTCAAAAATGGATTACCTCTATGAGGTATTCTATGTGAATGACGACCACAAAATCTCCGAAACACAACTCCCACTTATGAACCCCTACTCCGCTTTTTGTAAACCATCATCATTTTCTCCCATTCGCTCCATCAAACATCTCATCAAACAAACCCCACGTTCTGTCAAAGAATATGTTCAGTCCACTAAATTTGACCAGCACCCCATCCTGTCTACGCAACAAGAGCAGTTTGTAACTCTCCAAATTCCACCTAAGTTCCCTGCCCAGTGGGCTCAATAGGGTTACACCCACCTCCACTTTGGCGCCATTCGTTTGGCCATATCCTTGCATGGACGAAAAGGTTTGCCCGTAGTTGCTCGGGTTGCTCTCCTCGATACTCGCTTCTTGAAATATCAGCATGCTTGCATTGGCACTGTTCAGACCACTCTGAACGCAGGCACAGTATTTGTCACTCTCTTCCCAAATTTCAACATGGCCTTGGCAGATCCCAACATTCTCTCTGCTTTGAAGGTTCAATTGCATATTACTGGTGCTCCTCAAACCACATTAGCCATAATTGCTACTCTACACTACCAGATGGTGTACAGAGTATAAAATCATGCCATTGATCTCAACCTACCAAATGCAGATGATGCTTTGCTTATCTCTGTTGACAACGACCAGACTTTATGTATTCACATCCCTCGTCAACTTCTGAGAGATCAGCTTGTCAAACTCCTTCCTGACAGTTGGGTGACCAACTATGAAAAACTTCACCAAAATTCCCGATTTGTCCAGTCCTCTGAGCCACAGTATACCAAGAAAAAAGATGGTACTGTCACCATTAAATTCACAAAAGAAAATGAAGACACTTCTTCCTCTGTTTTCCCATCATTTCCTACCATCTTGTGCTTTACCCCATGTCCAACTGAATCCGTCAGTATGGAAGACCCAGATCCTAAAGCTCATGTCCAATCCTTTGATGATAATGGACGTCCCATCCATTATTACAAAGATCCTTCCGGACACTACTTTTGGGATGTTGACTATTCATGTTCCTCTTGTTTGAATCTAGAAGATGAGGATGACAGACCGTCCTCCAGAAAAAAGAAGAAAAAGAAAGATTCCATTTTACCAAAGGTACCTAGACGGTGATCCAACCGTGGGTCCTCTTGGTGAAGACGGCGGACGCTGGCAGTATATGGTTGAGTATGGTTCTCTCAAACCACCTCAAATTACTGCACCTCCACCAGCTTGTCCCCAGATGAACCAAAGCCGCCACCTCCACCACCAAAGAAACCCATCACTTCTCCATTCTACAAACCCATCCTCAAATGGGTAAAGAAAAACTCTTGTCCTATCAAACTCCCTGAACCACCTCCTGTTTTACCCAGTATTTGCATGTTCCGACCAGAAGACTTCCCACCTTTTAGCCTGCCCCATATGAAGAAAGCTTAGCCACTTCCAGATTCCCTCATGTTGAAAGTTTCTCTGATGCACAGCAGAAATACTTCCATTCTCCAAAGATCACAACTCCAAATGATGTTGATCTTCAAGAAAGACGGAAAAGCCCTACACCAGTTGAAGCTGTTCTGAATTGGCAGACAGAGAATGCTCTGGCCTAGAATGTAGCAATAAACACAGTGGCTACTCGTCTTGACAGGGTAGACCATGCTACATCTGTCTCAAAGAAGATGTTGGAAGATTTTTCAAAAGAGGTTGTACCTGATGGAGACAAAACAGATTCCTACAAGTCATTATCTGGAAGACCAAACACCTGAGATTGAGAAGCTTAGACGCCAGGTCTAGATACTGCAAGAACAACAAGCTCTTCTTAAGCAAAGGAATCTACAAGCCCTGGATCCATTTTTCTTTCCAACAGCAACTCCAAATCCCACATCCTTCATGTCAAGCTCTCCAGACCCCAACTCTTTTGCAGCTGCACTCAGCACAGCACTACCTCCTCCAAAGATGAACATCCTTGCTCTTCGAGATAGTCTTAAAAAGTTAGACGAAGAGAAAAAAGAAAAAAGCAAACAGACCTTTTTTCCACCTCCTTCAGCTCCACCAGAAAAATCTCCTCCTTCATCCCTCCTCATAAACCTACCCACTCATACATGGTTTCAAATCTCTTGGAAAATTTTCTTCGAAACCAGGTTTCTACCATTTCCACAGTGAAATCCATAAATCCTTCACCCCCAGCTACTCCTGAAATCTCTATCCGCTAGTCATCTTCCATTCCAAATATTGAATCCTATGATTATATCACCCAGTCTGTTATGGCAGACGTCATGATGGCTGACCCTGCAGAGCCAATCATTGAAGAAGAAATGAAAGAGCAACCTGAAGTTGAGCATCCACCTCCACCTACACAGCCTTATCATGACCCATCGTCATCAACCTATAAATTCTATTCGTCCAATTTCTTCACTTTGGATGATATCCTTTACCATAAATGGGCAGAAAGGCTTCAAGAGTTTCATTCTTGGTTGATTAACAGAAACTTGAAGGAACACAGCTCTTATGATGTTCTCCTTGAGTTTGTCACTCGATTCACTGGTTCCTTGAAAGATTGGTGGAAGTTAGCCTCAGAAAGAGACCAACTTCAGTTTCTAACCATGTCCTTTGATGAAGCGATTCAGCTGATTCATTTTTTCTTTATTGGCCAACCTCAAGATTCGAACGAACTCAAACGAAAAGAATTTTTTGAAAGAAAATGCTGTTCTTTGGCCAAAAAGGACCTAGACCGACACTTCCGAGAAATGATCAAGCTCTTCTACCAGCTTGATTCTGATCCTAATCTCAAGTCAGTATTCCTAGCTTACATCCCAAAAGAGATTAGTCAAGTTGTTGAGAAAGCCCTGAAACTAAAAAACAAGACCATCACAGATGTGACTTTTGGAGAAATCCAACAGTCTGTCCACCTTGTAATTGAAGAAATGTGCCACAGAAGATAAGTCTTCAGAAGTTATCTCTGGGAGAATCGTTCTCTCGAAAAGAACTGTGACAATTCTCATTGGAAGATCAAGTGCTCAAGAAATTGCAGTGATCCCTCTTGTGTTGGCAATAAGAAACGCAAGCACTTCAAGAAGTTCTCCTTTGAGAAGTTCTCTTTTGGCAAACGAAGACCTAAGAAAGGCAAGTGGAAGTTCTTTCGAAAAAAGAAGCGGCATCACTCCTCTGCTTCTGGTTTCAAGAAAAAGAAGAAATCTGACCGATGCTACATCTGTAGCAAGAAAGGGCACTTTGCAAAAAATTATCCCCAGGCAAAGCGCCAAGGAAGCTACATGATCCAAAAGATTTCCTCCACTACAGGGATCCCTTTGGATGACGAAAATATCGAGTTTGTCTTCTCTGTTGAGGATGAACCTTTACCCGATACACTTTTTGCCCTTCAAACATATTCTTCAGACTCTGATGAATCCCCTGATGATATCTTTGCATTTTTGCATGATACTATCTCTGACTCCTTCCATGTCCAGCCTGTTTTCCACTCTCCATAAATCCCCATCCAAATCCACACCCCAAAAATGACAAACCTATCCAAGTCATTGCTCTCATTGATACTGGCGTGGCAGCATCACTCATTGATATAAAAGTACTCCCAGAAGATTTCTGGACGCCTTACACAAGGTATTTTCATTCTGCTTCCGGTGATACTTTTACCACAAAATTCCGTAGCAAAACCATCACCCTCCAAATATTTTCAGGCTGTTTCATATCCACAAAAATCCTTGATTGTAATTCCCCAAATAAAGATCTTACCATTGGTTAGGATGTCCTTTCCCAGCTATCCCAGCTAAGAATCAAACCCATTTGTTTACAGTTTGGTGACCAGTTTCGTGAGTATGTGGATATCTGGAGACTTTTCATTATTCAGCCAGAAATTCTTGATCCAATTACCCAAAGTTTCTTATCCTGCTGTTCTGAATCCCATTCCCAATTTATCCAAACCTGTTCAAACCATCTTTGGAAAAATCATGACTTCTTTGTCAAACTCCCATTCAAGAAAAGTGAAGATGTTAATCCCACATAAGCCAGTCATTCTGGTATGAATCCTGAACATCTTGCTCTGGCCCAGAAGGAATGTATTGACCCGCTCTCTCAAGGCCTTATTGAACCCTCTGATTCACAATGGGCTTGCGAAGCCTTTTATGTGAACAAGCGAGCAGAACCGAATCGTGGTAAGCTCAGATTGGTGATCAATTACCAGCCCTTGAACAAATTCCTTCAAGATGACAAATTCCCTTTGTCTCACAAAAACTCTTTGTTTGGTAGCCTAGCCCAAGCTAAGATCTATTCAAAGTTCGACCTGAAAGCAGGTTTTTGGCAAATTGGCATTCATCTTGATGACCATCCTAAAACTGATTTTTGCATTCCAAATCAGCATTTCCAATGGACAGTTGTCCCCTTTGGTCTTAAAACAGCTCCATCCATTTTTCAAAAAGCCATGTGTAGAATTTTCCAGTCCATTCTCTCACATGCCCAGATTTACATTGATAACATTCTCCTCTACACTCCTGATGAGGAATCTCATTGTAAATTACTCTCCCAGTTCGTTGAAATTGTCCAGAAACATGGGATCATGCTTTCCCAAAAGAAAATGATTCTTGCTCAAAAGGAAATTGAGTTCCTTGGTATGCATTTGAAAGAATGAACTTACTGTCCAGGTCCTCACCTGGCAGAAGAACTCCAAAAATTTTCCTTTGAGAATTTGACAGTTAGCCAAATCCAGGTTTTCCTTGGAATTGTCAATTATCTCCGAGACTTTGTGCCAAAAATCTCTAAAGCACTCTATCCTCTTCAGAGGATGTTGAAAAAAGATGCTCCCCCATGGGGACCGAAGCAGACACAGGCTGTAGCCCATCTCAAAGAAATTCTGCAGCATCTCCCTCCTTTGCAAATTCCTCCCACTGGTCAAAGAATTTTGCAAACAAATGCTAGTGATAAATATTGGGCAGCCATTCTCCTTGAAAAAATCAAAGGTAAGCGCTTCATTTGTGCTTACAAAAGTGGACGATTCACTCCCGCAGAGATGCATTATCACTCCACTTTTAAGGAGATTCTCGCAGTCAAATACGGCATCAAGAAGTTTGAATACCACCTTATTGGGCATCACTTTTTGGTCGAAATGAATATGTCTTCATTTCCTCCAAATTTTCAATTTCAAGCAGAAACAGATTCCCCATCCGCAATTGTTAAGGTGTGCCGAATGGTTCTCGAAATATTGTTTTGATGCTAAACACATAGCAGGCAAAAAGAACGTCCTCGCAGATTTCCTGTCCAGACCTAAGCAACCAGTTGAATCCATCAACATGTATGTCCGCAGAAATCCATTGGATGCAAGAATATTTCGTACCACACCAATGCGAGATACACCATGGAATACTCTTACTTATCCTCCAGAAGTCCCAAGACAAGTTACAGAAAATAATTTCTGTGAGAATTTGAAGTATTACATGAATTAGTACCAAAACCCCATATTCAGCACTTATGGTGGATTAATGTTAGGACCACATGGTCTTAATACTGATTATTCATTTATCCATATTTTGTTGTGGTCTCTTGATCAAGATTTCCCTGAAGACCTCAAATGGTTCTTTTGGTATTTTCTCAACGTATATGCTGTTGTCATTGAATTTTCCACAGACAAGATTGTCCGAGTCCTGTCCAGAGCATTCATGGGAGATTTCTCAAACCAAAAGGCTTTGACAGAAATGCTCACTTGGTTCCAGCTTTTAGCAGCATGGAAACAACACTTCATTTTTCAGCGAAATTGTGGAATAGCTGACCCAGAAAGACACATCACAGTCATTTTCCACAGGCCTTGGGTTTTCTTCAGCCCAACCGGAGATGTCCGAGAAAAGGCATTGTATTATGGCACCACTACATTCAAGCCCAATCTCCATTGACAAGTTTTTCGAATCTACATAACACTTCCCAAGTCCATCACACTGATGCAGTATGAGTATAGAGAACTCCAGCGAGTCCTATGTCAAGAAAATCAAGAAATTCCTCTTGAAATTTGGTCATACCATCACATGAACCACTCGTGGGATAGGCCCAAAATACACCCTCAGGTACTTCAAGCTCTTGAAGATTATAGAAGCTACTAGCTAAGTTCTTCTATGGACACTGACACTCCTGACACTCAAGACCCTTGGGGAGGACAATTGTCACAAAATCCACACCCTACACCAGACATTGCATTCAGCACCCAAGACCAGCCATCCAGCTCATACACGTGGCCCCAGCTCCAACTATGGCCCCAGTTTCAGATGTCATCCAGCTCTAATCAAGGCTCTCGACAAGATCCGCCAGACCCAGTCACTATGGAAAATATTTTGTCAGGCGAAAGACACGCGGCAGAACAAGAAGATAGTCCCTCACTCACTGAAGAAAAAGACTCAGACGATGGACTGTCCCAGCTCAAAGAACAGTGGTATTGGAATAAATTCAAAAAGGACAAAGATGGCCCAGACAGCTCTGACTCTGACGATGCCAATTACCACCCGGATCCAGATCGTCGTCGGCTTTGAACTACCCAGTTTCACGTGCATGTATTATGTCGCCGTCTAGTTATGATAGAAAGTCTTTGTTATAAGTCTAATGGTTGTTGCGCTTGTCAGAATAATGTTGTATGCAGGTTTAGAAGACTTTTTGCGAAAATTACTGTTCATGGTACTGTTCACAGTACTGTAGCAAAATCACTATAGCAGACACTGTTTGACACTGTAGCACTGTAGCAAACACTGTTCACCCGAAGACTTTTTTAGTTTTTCTCGTGCATGTGTCCGTCTGTTGTCAGAAGCTTGTTTTGAAGGATTGTAAGCCTATAAAAGGCCTTCGAAGGCATTGTAATTAGGGAGAACCCACCTTATGTGAAATATCAGTATGCTTTCCAAAATCATGAGTTTCTAAAGTTTCATTTCCTCTTCTTTCCCATAAGCATGGTCTTTCGCATATCTGAATCCTCTTGTTGACTCAGTAGTACGATTAGTTTGGTTTAGTATGCTCTTCAACTTGCCACTATGTGGAACCTATTGAAACAGAAATATCTGGCACCTTAAGGGTTGAGCTTCAAGAATGGGCTTGAGTGAGCAAACAGGCAGTCCCCTTTTAAGGCCAGGAGCGCCGTGTTTGTGGGGATAGCATACCTGCTCATCTCACCCAGGTTTGTCTCCGCTTCCTTTACATGGATATAATTGGGACAATGCTAAAGTTGAGGGTTTTTTCGGATATTAGACCGGTAGAATTGAGACAAAAGTAAAAGTTGAGGGTTTTTTATGAGATAATTTTTTTTTTGGATATAATTGACACAAATGCTAAAGTTAGACGGATTCACTCAGCCTTCTTAAAACACACGAACTTTTGGTGGCTTCTAAGCCCACATTTTGCTCTTGGGCTTAGAAGAAGATATTGGACCTCCGACATGATTTCTACTTGCAGTTTAGATGGAAAATCGGTAATGGGCGGCTCACTTCCTTCTGGTTTGACTATTGGCATGATAAAGGCCCTCTTCATATGCTCTTCACGCCTGGGGAGATATATCGGTCTGGCATTCCTCGTGATGTATCCGTTCGATCCTTCTATAATATGGCCTGGCATCCTTCTCATGTGCTGAGCTCTATTATGTCTTGGTCGGATCGGAACGCTGCTTTTGTGGAGCATAGGTTGGACAAGCTCTTGTGGCAAGACAACTCTTCTGGTTTCTTTTCGGTTTCTTATGCTTGGGAGACCATCAGAAATAAGGGACAGATTTCTCCTTGGCACTCTTTTGTCTGGGATCGTGCTATAGCTCCTCGTCATGCCTTTCTCTTATGGTTAGCTACTCTCAACCGTATGCCTACTCAGGTTTTGCTACTCCAATACCGTAAGATTGGCGATGGGGTTTGTGCTTTCTGCCATTGTAGGCCAGATTCGATTGATCAATTATTCTTTGCTTGTTCGGTTACTGGTAGCCTAGCACTAATTTGGGCTTCCAAATGTAATTTGTCTTAGCAAAACTGCCCTTGGCAAGAGCACATTCGTTGGGCTATGAGTCGATTTAGTGGCTAGTCTCTTGCTCATCGCATTTCCAGGTTCTCTCTTGGGGCTCTATGTCATATTATTGGAACCGAGAGGAACAACATTATTTTCAAGGATAAATCCCTCTTTGTGTCGGCTATTATTAAGCATCTCATCAAGGTGGTGAAAGACAAAGTCATCTCTCTTGGGCGCATTGAAGACAATCCTTCCAATAGACGTTTGCAAAGGAATTGGGGCCTTTCTTCCGCTATTTTTGAAGATCGTTTGGATGCCTTTTAGCCCCTGCTTATGGCTGGTTTAGCTGGTCTTCTCTTGCTGTTATATCTACTTTTCATGGTTGGTTTCTACTTTATCTTTTGTTCTGGTCTTTGGGTGTGTGGTACTGCTGGTTGGGCCATGTTTTGGCCCCTTTTTTTGGCTCGTGCTTCTCAATGTACAGCTGCCTGCTTTTGCTTATTTCCTGGTCGATTTTGCTCTTCTTTAGGCCGACTGCTCGGTGTGGTGGTTTTTGGCTCTTTGGGTTCTGTTACAGGTTGTGTTTTGTTGTTGTCCCTTCTGTGGTTGGGCCCCTTGTTCTTGCCCATACTGATCGGTCTTCAGCTGCTTTTTTTGGCTGGTATTCTGGTCATCTCTCTCCTGTCTTTGGACAACTGTTCGTGTGGGCTGTTGCTGTGCTTGGTGCCTTTTGCTCGTTGTTTATACTCGGCTGGTCTGCTACGATTGAATGGTGCCTTGCTCGGTTGGTCTGCTGCTGTGTCTGGTGCCTTGTGCTCGCTAATCCTACTCTGCTGGTCTTCTGCTGTCATTGGTGCCTTCTAGTCGCTGCTATGGCTGCTTAGGTCTAGCTGTTTTGGCGGCTGTTTTAGCCATCTTTTCTTTATTTCCCTACTGGTTTCTTCTTTTTAGGTTCTGGCCGTTTGTTTGGTCTTGTTTCTCCTTCCCCTTTTGGCCGTGTTGGCCCTCTCTTTTTCTGTTGCTTAGTTTAGCTTTTGCCATGTGCTCGCCCTTTCTGGTTTAGGGCTGTTTCTGTCCTCTTTTTGGGCCGTCCTAATTGGACATTGTTTAGTTACGTCTTAGCCGCTAGGTGGGACGCGCCTTGTCCCGATATTGTCTTTTTACAGTCGGTTCACCGTTGAACCCTCTTTGGCACAAAGGTTGCCATTTTGGGTTCATGATTTTTGTGTCCGGTTTCATCTTTGTATCTAGTGCTTTGGAAAGTTATATACATACTTAATTTACAAAAATAAAATGCTAAAGTTAGAGTTTTTTTTTGCTTAAGTACACCCAAAGTGCCATAAGTTGTGTACGGCGCTCACTTTAGCGCCAAAACTTTCAAATCGATCACTTTAGTGCTAGGTTTTTGTAACTTCGATCACTTAAGTGCCAACTTCTTTTAAAAAAAGGATCACTTTAGTGCCAATTCCGATTTAAGCTAACCTGGCTCGTCGAAAATTCGACATATAATATATATATATATATATATATATAATTATTTGAGCTGACGTGCCTTATCGGACTTGACACTGAAGTGATCGTTTTCAAAAAAAATTGGCACTTAAGTGATCGAAGTTATAAAAACTTAGCACTAAAATGATCGATTTGAAAGTTTTGGCACTGAAGTGATCGAAGTTACAAAAACTTAGCACTAAAGTGATCGATTTGAAAGTTTTAGCACTAAAGTGAGCGCCTTCCACAACTTATGGCACTTGAGGTGTACTAGGCCTTTAGCGATCATCATACTTTCGGGCGAACTTAGGATACACTATCACTTTAAAGTGGGCAGAAGGACAGTAGGAGTGCCAATATTTATATACGACGCTCACTTTAGTGCCAATATTTATATACGTGCAAATATTTTTTTTTGGATCACTTCAGTACCAATTTTTTTTTGTCAAAAATGATTATTTCAGTACCAAATCCGATGTGGCTTGTCGAAAATCATGACACGTGTCCCAATGTGATCTGACGCGACTTGTCGAAAATCATGACACGTGTACTGTTGAAACTGAAATGATCATTTTTGACAAAAATTGGCATTGAAGTGATCTAAAAAAAATATTGGCACTAAAGTGAGCGTCGTACACAAATATTGACACTTCTAGTGTTCTTCTGCCCTTTAAGGTGTATTCAATTTTTCTTTTTTTAAGCTATTGAGTAGACTTTCGTACTATTTTGAAGGCTTAATTCCCTAAAAAATCTCAAACTTTAGGTCCAATCCCAAATCTATCCCATTTTTTTTTTTTGTCTTAGAAAAAACTTCAAACTTTAAGTTTAATCTCAAATCGGCTCCAATTTGTTTGTCTTGAAAAAAATCCTAAACTTTAGGTCCAGTGATTTTTTTTTAATCTACGAGAAAAATATCCAATGTATACTTTAAATATCAAATCTACCCCCAGTAGTCCTTTGTCCGAAAATATTTATTAGTCGTCCCTAATTTTCATATCTAGAATGGTTTTATTTTGGAGAATTTCAATAATTTTTATTGGAGCGGAGTTGTTATCCACGTAAAAATGCCGTGTCGGTTCGTACCTATCGGCTTGCTACTTTACTGATGTAGATTTTTTTTAATTGATGTAGAAATGCCATGTCAAGATGGGAAAGGATCACACGGTAGATTTAAGAATAAACTTCGAGATTTTGATTTTTTTTATACAAAAAAGTTCGTAGTAGATGTGAGATTGGACTTCAAGTTTGGGATTTTTTTTTTTGAGACAAGAAAAAGTTGGTGATAATTTGGGGATTGGACCTAAAGTTAAGGATCTATTCTGAGGAAATAAAAAAAAATTTCGGAATAGATTTGAGCTATGTAGCATCGATACTGCTCCTAGGTAAGAGTATCGTGTCGGATACCGTGTCCGATACCGACACTTGTCCGACACCTCCCGATACCTGTGTCGGTCGTGTTGACCACGTGTCGGTATTTCGACTCTTGGTCAATGCAGCCGACACCCGTGTTCGGCACGTGATCAACACGTGTCGATTTCCGACACCTGGTCAACATGTCGGAAACTTACGTCACGTGATCAACGCGTGTCGATTTTCGACACCTGATCAACATGTCGGACACTTGCGCGACACGCGTATCGAACATTTTAAAAAGCTTTTTCACTATACACACACACACACATACTTTATCATTAGCCAAATAGACATTAAAAATAATTATTCACATTTCATTCTTGACAATTTAAAGAGTCAATGTATTTGTTATTCTCACTTCTTCACATTGTAAGTCTTTAGGTCTCATTCATGGCTTTTTGAAGTGACTTCATATTTATCCCTCTCACTCACCACCAATGGGGGATTCTCGAATCTTCTCAAGTTATTTTGTTTTTGTCTCTCTCAATCATCACCGATGTGAGATCAATTCTAAGGGGTTTTTTTATTTATGAATTTGAATCAAATTTAATTTGATTGAAATAATCCTAAAAATAATAATTTATTATGTGTATATATGATATTATATATTTAATATATAACGTATTCCCGACGTGTCGAATTTTTTTATTTTTGAGAAATGACGTATCGACGTATTGTGTCTTGTCGTGTTTCCGTATCGGTGTTACTATCGGTGCTTCTTAGGATTTGAGATTTGCGTTGAAGGCAAAGCTTTTTCAGGGAATTTGGCCCAATTTTGAAAGAGCGCCTTTATTAAAAAAAAAAAAAGCCAGTTTTATTCAACGTTTATCACAATCTTGACACGTCGCTCATGGTTCGAACATAAATTCCCCCAAATCGAATAAAAGTAACCAAGCATGCTGGACTCTGTCTCTCTCTCCCCCATTCTTCCCATTCTTGAGCTCACAGTCTCGCACCAGAGCCACCACCATCCACCACCGCCATTTCAAGAACCTCACTCCGTCCCACTGATGCCTCCGAGCATCCCTCATCTGCTTCTCCTCCATTTCCACCTTCTCGCGACAGCATCGCTCGTAGGGATCGCCGGATGGTCCCGGGCCGGGGCCATCGGCGTCAACTGGGGGACGGCGTCGTCCCACCCTCTGCCACCGCCCAAAGTGGTGGAGCTCCTCAAGTCCAACAACGTCTCCCGCGTCAAGCTCTCCGACGCCGACCCTGATGTCCTCCGGTCGCTTTCCGGCTCCGGCATCGCCGTCACCGTCGGCATCCCCAACCTCATGCTCCGGACCTTGAACTCCTCCAAGAAAGCGGCCGAGAGCTGGGTCCACGACAATGTCACTCGCTACTTCCCCGCCGGTGGCCCCCGTGTTCGAATCGAGTACGAGCTTCATTCCTTTCTATGCTTTCTTGTATGCTCTGTGTTTACTGTTCCAATTTTCGCAGATTCTGCTGCTGCTGTGGTGACTTGTGTGTTGGAATAATGCATGCGCTGTTCTCACACTTCGCACTTCTCTCCGTTGGGTACATTAGTATTCTTCCATTTCGTACAATATAGTATAGGCATCCAATAGGACATAAATCAAAAGGGAAGCTTTTCTATTTGGGGTCATTGACACGAGATAAAGATTGTTTTTTTTTTTCTCGTGTTAATGTAGGCAGATGCGTGGTCGAGATGCTATCTAATATGCCTGGGAATTGGATGACCGTCTGGCAAATAATTTACTAAAGGGTAGGATCTATCGGTGACCATTGGATCACAAAAGAACAAATGCCGGTGTTCATAGAAAACTTATGGAGTTTTGAGTGTTGTGAGGTATGGCATTTTGCATAGGAGGTACGGCAAAATGTATCAGGCACGGTGAATTTTTCTCAAGGGGCCATAATGGAGGTGTTATGTATTGATCCAATGAACATGACTGTCCTGTTGTGCTGCAAGATGGATATGAATGTCTGTTGAGATTGTTTTGTTTGGAGGAGTGGATAATCCTAAAAAAGCATTTGCATTATGGAATAATGTCCTAGATTAGCTTCAAGGACTTGACAACAGAGTAGGGAACATTGAAAATCTTTTCTTGCCTGGCCAATGTGAAAAGCCTCCATGGTTTTGAAGTCAGTTAAATACTTATATCAGCTATTTAAGATACTGGAGTTTCAATCTCAATTGACCAAAATGCTTTATGTATTATTAAATAGCCAACATTGTCCCATTTACACGGCTGTGAATTGATTTTGCTGAAATATGTTAAGATAAAGTGTCATATTGCTCCACGGCGGCATTAGACATTCATCCAAACACGACAAGACACTCTATTATGTATCAAAAGTAGTACAAACATACTTTTGAAAGAGCATGAGCCCAAAGAATGCATGACGTTGAAGCCTGGAATTCCCAACCACCCCCTTCCACCACCACCCCCACCCCCCCACCCCACCCCCCTCCCCCCCCCCCCCCCCCCCCCCACAAAAGAAAGTAAAGTTCCTCAAAGGATGGATATGGAGCTCGAGAGTGGGTTACCTTCTCATGCTGTTAACAGTGTTTGCCTCTACTGAAGCCAATAACTCTGAATGCGTTGTGATGATGTCTAATTCGATGACTGAGTTGCAACATGGGAAGGGAAATAATTGGTATAGAGAGAAATCACTTTTTTAATTAATGCAGGTAACTGTCCACATTTTGTGGCAACACACATGGGGGTAAATCTGCTAGGCCGAGTTCGACAAACGCTATAAACTATGTATTCTTGAGCAGCTGAGCCAATCAGTCATGACAATCAATTTCTTGGAAAACTCGTTAATGAAGCAGTTGTTTTGCTCTTGTAATTACCTTTAGATACTAGGATTTCCATTTGGGTTGCTCAGTGTATTGAGGTTGGAATCTATGGATGGTTTCTCCAAGTAATTTCCCAGGGGTTTTTTTTTTTTTTTTTTGGTCAGAGTGCAAGAGATTTCTGATTTTAAAAGAAAAAGGGTGAGAGGGAGTTTTTTTGGGATGCGTTGGGAACATAATTTGTTTCTTTCTTTGTTTGTGGCCTTCATGCAGCATAAGGGTTTGACACTGTCAACTCAACTTGCAAAATTAATTGTTCCACTAGATTGTTAGTTGTTTCGAAAAAGCTACATAGATATAATGGCATATGCCTTCCTCTTCATCCTCATAATTACTGTTGACCAGATAGTGGACAGGTACATTGCTATGGGGGACGAGCTATTTCTCTCGAGTCATGGAGATCAATTCTATCCATTCGCCCTAGGAGCAGCCACCCAAATCCAAGCAGCTTTAACCAAAGCAAACTTAGGAAGCAAGGTGAAAGTTGTTGTTCCATGCAGTTTTGATGCATTTCAGTCTGAGTCAAACCTCCCCTCTGAAGGACATTTCAGGCCTGACATCAACAAAACCATGATTCAACTGTTAACATTTTTGAGTGAACATCGGTTGCCCTTCTTCGTGTCAATATTGCCATTCCTCAGCCTACACCAGAGCAAGAATATTTCCCTCGACTTTGCTCTCTTCAAAGGAACTGCACGGACTCGTAATGACAGCCACAGAATATACAAAAACAGCTTCGACTTGAGCTATGATACCCTAGTCACGGCACTGTATAATGCTCGTTTCCCTCAGATGGAAATTGTTGTAGCTCAGATTGGTTGGCCGACAGATGGAGCAGCTAATGCTACCTCAGTCATTGCGGAGGACTTCATGAAAGGTCTTATAGACCACATCCACAGTAAAACAGGGACGCCGCTTAGGCCTCGGAATCCTCCTTCGGAAGTGTACATTTTAAGCCTTTTAGATGAAGACCAACGAAGCACGTCTGCTGGAAATTTCGAGAGACACTGGGGCGTGTTTACTTTTGATGGCCAGGCAAAGTATAACATTGATTTAGGCCAGGGTTCCAGAAAATTGTGGAATGCACAGAACGTTGAGTACCTTTCTGCCCGATGGTGTGTTGTGAACAATAACGCTAACTTGTCCAATGCGACCGCTAGTGTTTTAGATGCTTGTTCTGTTGCCGATTGTACTGCAGTTTCTCCTGGTGGATCTTGTTATAACATCGGTTGGCCTCGCAATGTGTCCTACGCATTCAATAGCTACTACCAGCAGCATGATCAAAGAGCGGACAGCTGTTATTTTGGAGGATTAGGGTTGATCACGACTGTCGATCCATCTACCGATACTTGCAGGTTTGCTGTTGGACTTCAGACTTCACATTCGTCGATTCTTGTCTTGCCTCAACTTCTGTTGATGAGCTCTCTTTTTACGACTGTTTCGATGGGTTTTGTTTTCCTCACATAATTTTATGAGCTCTGGGAAGGGCGGAGTAAATGTAGAGGCAGGTTCACTGCTCATTGATCCACCAGGTATCCTCTGGTACAGGACTCATGTGTACCTTGGCTGAACTATGTTTGTGTAGAGCAGCGAAATTTTGTAAGTTGTTGTTTTCTTTCTTTCCTTTCCTGTTGAATCATCTCACAAGAGATAACAAGAACTGAAAATATCTACTGTCATTGGACCTCGTGTCGAGTTCCTCCGACGGCCTTCAATCTTTCGAAAAACATGATATTATCTGATGTTGACATGGACATGAACACGGACACCGGCCTAGACTATTCCACTAAGTTAATAGTACTTCCTGATCTAATTTATTGACCTACTTTCGACTTTGTTTTTTGTGTTAGACATGTAATATTGCTTATCGCCCCACGAAAGGAACTACACTAGTGTTGCCGGGACAGTGGTATGTACAGGGTGAACATTTATCAACGGACATAATTGACGTTCGACATCGTGAAAGCTGTGTCATCCATATTTTGTGTTGTCCATTGCTGGTTCCCAGAACAGAAAGACATTCTTCATTTCTGTAGCTTATTTCCAATTGGAGTGTTCCTTTTTTAGAACTTTCTCTGTACTGTGTCATAATTGTGTAGCCTTCATTGCTATACTTGTATTCGACACAGAAAAAATGGAGTGTTTCTTCTTTAATAGTTTCTCTGTACTCTGTCTTAATCTTGTGGAAGATGGTGAAGCTAATTGCACCATTTAGATCTCTGTATCACGATTACTTCAAGTCCTTAGGTGGTCCCAAACAGCGAAAACCAATGAAAGTGATAAGGTTCTCCTGCGTTCACTCACCAAGGCTACAAAGAACTCTGATCGTCAACGAGTTTCTTCTCTATGATCTTCACTCAAATAGCAAGCTTCACATACTTCCAACACATGAATCGAATGCATTACAGTCTTTTGTCAAGAAGCCAAAAGGAGGAGGAACTATGAGTTCACGTTGCACAGAGAACGTTTCCATTGATGATGCTGAAGGACTTCTAAGCACTGAAGACTTCTAAGCATTGAAGAAGACAGGCATTCCACATATAAGCATATGGAGGGGAAAGTACACCTGGAGTGCCTCAACTTTCGTACGGTGTGCACTTAAGTGCCTTAACTTTCCAAGTGTGCACTTAAGTGCCTTAATTTTTAAAAAGTGTTCACTTAGGTGCCTATGCTGACGTGGCCGCCGGAAAAGGTGAGGTGGCCGCCGGAAATGCTGACGTGGCGCCGGTGAACAATGTTTTTATTAATATTTAATGTACATGTGGATTTTCAAAAATTATTAAAAAATATAAAAAAAATCCACGTGTACACTGTTCACCGGAGTTAGCACTTAACTGCACACTTTTACTCCGATTAGGCACTTAAGTGCATACTTTGAAAGTTAAGGCACTTAAGTGCACACCGTACAAAAGTTAAGGCACTCCAGGTGTACTTTTCCCGCATATGGAAGAGCTCAGTTCGCTTTACTGGGACTTGCCGCAACACGTGGATGAGGAGGATTTTTCTTATGAAGAACATGACGGAGCTCAATGCTGTGTAACGGTGGAGCTTCATATTGAATCCGAGTTTGCAAAGATTACTGAAATCAGCAGCTTCTCCGGGGACGGCGAAGAAGAGGAGAGAGAAGTTCGCTGTTGAAGTTGAATTATGAAGAGGTGCTGAGCGCCTGGTCGGAGTGTGGTCCTCTTTACACTGATGATGATCATTACTCGCTTCCCATGACGGACTAGCTGCTGCTACTATGTTAGTACTTCAGAGGTTTACTACACATTCCGTCATTTTGTCTCTACTCTTTCTTCCATTAAATTAGTTGTTTGTTGAGGTAACCAGCATTAAAACTGATGATTTATAACTTGATAGATGGTAGAGGAAAAAGTGAGAAGGGAAGCTAGCTCGATGAGGTACAAGGAGAAGTGACGCACGAGGCTCTTCTTCAAGAAGATCAGATACCAAGTATGCAGGGTTGCCGGATTAGGGAGCAGTTCGGCGAGAATGATGAGATGGGATTGGTGGTGCCCCGGTGCAAGCAGTTAAGCATGCTGTGCCACGCTTCCGTTGGTGGGTTTTGGTTGCAGCAGAACTCGGCCTCCAAGGCCACCTTCGCTGGCCTCCCCACGCTCACCTTCCCCATTCACTGGAACCAAGTCTTGAACACCAAGCTGGTCGTGGAAGATTGGAGGATTGGTTGGAGGATCGATAGGAAGGCGTCTAGCACATGGTGCCGAGGGAAAAATATTGCTGGGCTCGTCCTGTGGTTCATGGATCCGGAGGACGAGGAAGCCAAAGCAATGAGGAGGAGAACGAAAATGCCGTCCTGAAGGGCGGATCATCAGCACTGCATTACTAGAATAGCAATGTCCCTTAAGATTTTTGCTTGAATCTCCAGAAAATTATTATGGTTAATTACTATGCCAGGACCACAAATGGGGCATGAATTATGAAACGACAATGGTGGATAAAATTGTGTACCTAGGTCAAAGTTCAAACAATGGGACGATGCAATTCAGGTTACTATTGAGATAATTGCATCCATTTCTTTTCTTACATCAAAGTTGCTTGCATCGTCGGGTCGATGAATCTCTTGCAGTGGCAAGCCGAGTCAGCCAGGACAGGACACGTGATGGCGATTCAGTTTCCGGGAAGAGGCCGTTTCCGGGAAGAGGCCGTAAACCCCGCGATGAACTTTTGCAAGCCTCTTGCGCTGACGACACCCGATATTCTCGTCACTTTTGTGATAAGAGAAGAGTCGCTTGGCTTTAACGGGTCTGAGTTGAAGCCCGACTCAGTCCAATTTGCCTCCATACAACGATGTGTTACCTTCCGGGCGAGTCCGCCGCTGTCCGGCAGAGCAATTTCTTTGCCTGCTTGAGTGGCTGGCAACCGCAATCTTGCCCGACAGGTACCTTTTTTTTTTAGCAGTTCGGATTGGGAGCGTCATTCTGGCCCCATGTCAGCCTCGATATTCTCAGTGTTCCACCACTTTGACCCCCTTGTGCAGATCAACCATGTCCCCATTAATTTGGCAGGTTCTGTACATAACTAGTTGGAGAGAATGATCAAAAGAGGGAAATGGATCATCAAGCTGATCTTAGCTTTGCTTTCATCGGCAACGCCTCGAAGAAAATAACGTGCCAATGCAAGAACACATGGGACTCTCGATCACCCGCAATTCAGGATCTCTCGATTGATCCAAGTGCTTGGCTGCAAAAAGACGCCGGGAAAGTGCAATTCCGACGCAAAAAAGCAGCTTTCTGGTTGCGGCTTTAAATCAGCATTCGTGCTAGCAAGAGAAAAAGACGCAAGTTGTCCATGAACTATGACTAATGTATAATGAGGTTTTTGGAATTTTTAATTTGTTCAATGCGATCTTTAAGTTTTAACTTAATGTGCAATGTCGCCCCCTCGACTTTTAATTTGTTCGATAATCGATATGCTTCTTATACTTTTGATACACCTTCCAACTAGCCCATAGAAATGAAGATATTAAATGTTATCTCTAAATTTAAATTAATAAAAGGATTTATAATCTAAGAATTGGTCTGAACATTTATTATAAGTTTAGTGATCACATCAAATTAATTAAATGTTTCGAGATTACATTGTACGTTGAACTGAAGTACATTAATCATGACCAATAAATTAAGAATTTAACGGCCACCTTACATGTTAGGCAAAGTTAGGAGATTTTGACGTCGTATCTGCAAATAATGTTTCCTTGATCATCATGAGATTCTTGAGGACCCACGTTGAACTATTGCCGGGCATCGCCATCATGAGTTGAAGTGGCATGCCCGTTCCGCTCCATATCATATCTTTCTTTTGCCTCGAGCAGACCAATTCGTTTGGTAAGGCGTGAATTCATCGGACCTCGTGCGTCATCGCTTACCTGCCCAAATGATTGTCCCCTCACTGTTCTGAAATCGCCCTGTAATTCATCGCATCGGTCGGCCACTACCCAATTTGATCCGCCGGCGGCCCGTCGGCACGAACGGCTGCACACTCAAACGTTAGCCGTCCACCACCGCCGCCTAGCCGATCCAATGGACAGCCAAGCACCGACCTGCCACGTCGTGGCGATGCCGTATCCCGGACGAGGCCACATCAACCCCATGATGAACCTGTGCAAGATCCTAGCCTCCCAAGCCCCACACGCCGCCATCACCTTCGTCCTCACCGAGGAGTGGCTCGGCCTCATCGGCTCCGACCAGAGACCGAGCAACATATCCTTTGCCACCATCCCGAACGTGCTCCCATCTGAGCGGGTCCGGGCTCAGCACTTCTCCGAGTTTGTCGAGGCCGTCTTCACCAAGATGGAAGCCCCGTTCGAGGAGGTGCTCCACCGGCTCCGCTGTCCGCCGACCCTCATCATGGCCGATGCGTTCCTGATCTGGGCAGTCGGCATCGGGAACCGGAGGAACATTCCGGTGGCCTTGTTTTGGCCCGTTGCTGCGTCCAGCTTCTCCTTCTTCTACCACTTACAACTTCTTGAGCAGAATGGCTATTTACCACAAAATTTGTCAGGTCAGCCATCGCTTTAAGTTTGTTTCGAAATCAAAACTAGTCAAATTTCCAATCCTTGTCTATCATGGAGTAAATATTTTAGGTTTTGTTAATAAGTACATAACCAAAGTCTGGATCATGCTATTTCTGTGCACAAAATCATGAATCATGCATGTTGCTGCTGTTCTTGCTGTTTTTGTAACGACACGAGTGCAGGAAGTGATTATCGGCTAGAGAGTTCAGACGAAGAGATGCTCTTAGCAGACTTTTAGGATGACGAAAGTGAGCATGTATGAACTGACTTGCACATCAAGGAGCATGCATGGTTTATGTATAGTCTCTTTTGACGTACTGGCAAACTTTGCTTTGGAAAGTGTCTGACTGTACGTTAAAGGACAGTACTGTGAGACTCAGTATAACATAGGACGGACTAAAGCGAACAGTACTTGGAACGAACTAATCAAGGGACGTCATAATATGATACTGTAATGGGATCTTCTCGGGACGAAACTGTGAGCCTCGTTATAAGACCGGACATGTCACAGCTTTAATGCCCATAAATCCCAGATGAATATCCACTTACTCGTTGTTTTTTTCACCAAGTAATTGTCTTGTTGTCACAGAAAAAGGGGAAGAAATGGTGGATTGCATTCCTGGGATTCCTCCGACACGTTTGACGGACTTGGTACGTGGCAGGAGCGAACAGCTGATGAAGAGACTCCGTCTAATGTTCAACTGGGTCCGTAGGGCACGGTTCCTGTTGCTTTCTTCTGTGTACGAGATTGAATCTCAGACGGTCGACGCTCTGAAGCCGAGCTTGTCGTTTCCTATCTACACCGTCGGTCCATCCATCCCGTATTTTGAGCTCAAAGACAATCCGAGCGACTCAAATTACATTACAAAGTGGCTGGATCGCCAGCAGGGAAGCTCTGTTTTGTATCTGTCTCTAGGCAGCTTCCTTTCGGTGTCGAGCTCCAAAATGGACGACATAGCGGCAGGATTGTGCTACAGTAATGTCCGGTTCTTGTGGGTGGTGGGCAATGATGCTTCTAGGCTGAAGGAGCTGTTGCCCGGGGGCGACATGGGGATGGTGGTTCCGTGGTGCGACCAGTTGAGGACATTGTCGCATCCCTCCGTTGGGGGGGTTCTGGACCCACTGCGGGTGGAACTCGATTCAGGAGGGCATCTACACGGGGCTTCCGTTCCTGGCGTTCCCAATAGCCTTCGACCAAGGTCACAATTGCAGGCTCGTCGTGGACGAATGGAAGGTCGGGTGGAGGGTCGGCGAGGGCGACATTGGCGGGCTACTTCGCAAGTTCATGGATACGGACGATGGCGAGAGCAGAGAACTGAGGAGGAGGGCTGAACACCTCGGGGAGTTATGCCGCCACGCGATCAGACCGGACGGATTGTCCAGCACTAATATCCGCGCCTTCGTTAGGGACATTCAGGACATTAATTAGTACTTCAATCTCTTGTTATACATTGCCGGAATTATTGTCCTCTGTCATTTGTGTGAGGGACGGAATCTTTCACCTTTGGAGTAAAAAGTAAAAACGACAAATAGGCGACTACCAAAACACTGAAAACGAATTAGAAAAGTTGATGCGACAAGAAGAAAGCTTTGGTTCTAAGCGTAGACAACTTTGGGATGTTCCTTTCGTTTTGCATTGCTAGTTCTTTTGAAAAACAGTTGAATTCTCGATGCCGCGATGTCCATGACACACTCTCTCGGGATGTAATAGAGCCGATATAATGCCAAGCTTGAGCTCGATTCAACTCTGTTAATTTTTGCGGAAGCGTATATGTGCTAGTTTGATGTAGGACACTTAGCGTGTAGGTGCTTGGAGAAACGTGATCAAGTCGTTTAGATATCTTTTCGGATAGTTTTTCTATTTTAGGAAAATTAGAAATTATCTTTAGACGCAATATTCGATTTGAATTCTCTTTGATTAGATTATATTTGATTTCAATATTTCGTTTTAGGTTATCTTTAAGTAATTTTATTTCCTAAAGGAGTCCTATCCTATATATAGGACATCCGTCTTTGTAATCGTTACATTATTCATTCTATCATTCAATAAAACTTTGATTATTCTTTGGAATTGTTTTCCAAGTTCGCTTTTTTCTGCGTCATTTGGTATCAGAGCAGGTTTCTCCTGTGACGATAACTGATAACGTGAATATCAATCTTCCCGTAGCTAAGGGGCGTGAAAGCGAGCCTATACACGGGCTGAGTTCAACTAATTTGTGGGTCAATCCGATCGTAGGTTTCAAGAGATCCTTGAGGCGTTTGTCCACAAACCAAGCACCTGGTGTTCTTCCAGCCGAGCGAATTCCTGTAGCTTGTGATCTCGAAGTTGCCATGGAGCGTGGAGGAAATTCTCGACACTGGCGCCAAGACTATGTCGAGGATTCTGAAGAAGAAGACGAAAATTTCCAAGATGAACATGAATTTGTTTGTGGAGGCCACCGACATGAGGAATTCCAGGACGAGCATGTTAACTGCGTGGTGAGACGATTGCTATTAGCCCCACGACAGGACGATTCGCAGCGAAATAACCTTTTCCGCACCCGTTGCACTATAAGCGAAAAGGTCTGCAACGTCATTATCGATAGCGGAAGTTACGAGAATATTGTATCGCAGGCGCTTGTCAATCATCTCCAACTGAAGACTGAAGCTCATCCATCACCCTATACGATTGGTTGGATTCGTAAGGGACCGAAATTCAAGGTAACTCAGATTTGTCGTTTGCCTATTTCTATTGGAAAAACATACAAGGATACGATAATCTGTGATGTTGTTGAGATGGATGCATGTCACGTCTTGTTGGGACGGCCCTGGCAATATGATGTTGATGTTACTCATAGAGCGCGTGAGAACATTTATTCGTTCGTGTGGGGAAGGACGAAAATTACCCTTCGTCCCTTGGATGAAGCTGCTCATGTTTCACGATATGCTAAAAAACCTGAAGGGACGGCTCCTGTCGAGGACAAGGACCAGCTTTCTGAGAAATTAGAGAAGGAACCGAGGGTGGAAGAAGAGATAGAGAAGAAAGACCCAGAGATCGTTCTCGAAGCCGAGGCTTCCAACGAGAAAGTGGGCAAACAAGACGGGGACGATGCTCAAGAAGTAAACAAAGGTGAAGAGAATCCAAAAGGAAGCACCGAGGAAAAACAGAGCGAGTCAAAGATTTTGATCAAGGGAGAGACTGTGGTCAACGCTCATCATCAAGAGGTTGCTGATGTTTATGTGGAGGATGGGAAAATTATTGATGTGAAGCCCATTATCAAGGTAGGTGATGATATCACCGTGTTCGATGCTACTGATGAATATGTCATGTCAGGAGGATTTGATCCGCACACTCGTCTGGCTTTGGGAAGTCAGATATTAGATGACTTCTTTAGTGGTCAGGCTGTAGCATTAGCTAGTGGAATAACGATGCACATTGACTTTGTAATACTAGTCAACGGGAGTTTAATTGTAGGCATTGAAACATATGTGACAAAAGCAATGCAATCTTGTACGGATGATGATTTTCACATGGTAATCACAAAGTGGGAAGCTGACAGTACTGTGATAGGATTTTAACAACGACCCGCTCAGGCAATCATGTTCTTTAAAAGGAATAAGTGGAGACACTAGAAGTACAAGAGGAAGCGGATCCACAGACTCGATGAACTCGAGGACGAGTTCTTCTGAAGAAGAGGAGAAATGATGTAGGACAATTAGCGTGTAAGTGCTTGGAGAAACGTGATCAAGTCGTTTAGATATCTTTTCGGATAGTTTTTCTATTTTAGGAAAATTAGAAATTATCTTTAGACGCAATATTCGATTTGAATTCTCTTTGATTAGATTATATTTGATTTCAATATTTCGTTTTGAGTTATCTTTAAGTAATTTTATTTCCTAAAGGAGTCCTATCCTATATATAGGACATCTGTCTTTGTAATCGTTACATTATTCATTCTATCATTCAATAAAGCTTTGAGTATTCTTTGGAATTGTTTTCCAAGATCGCTTCTCTCTGCGTCATAGTTTATGTGCCAGTTTATAGTAAAAGATTAAGAAAAGAAAAGGAACAAGGACAAGTATGTGGGCAAATATTCTCGGCAAGAGCACAAGGGAAAAGGATTTTTTTTTTTAAATTAGTATTTCAGCAGTTGGTCTTGCTTCATCTTAGATGGATGCCCACTACAGCTGTTTATAAGAAAATACGACCGACATAGTGGAGTATTCTAGGTTATTTTTCTTACTTCTCTTTCAAGCATTTCCACCGCCTAAGATTTTTTTTTAATGATTTTTTGACTTTTTTTCAAAGCTTGTCTAGAGAATTCCTCACACTTTGGATTCTCTCTCCATTCTTCTAGAAAATGGATCACAAGTTAACAAGCTCGCATATTGATGTCTCATTTAAACAGAGTTTTATGCAAATCTTAAATGCTTAATTATTCCATCAAACCGTGACAATTCAAACATCAATGTTCAAGTCCAAAGGTTCATCTCTCTATTAAACCACACGTCAACGGGTCAACGATTCTTTCAAAATCCACTTCGATTAAAACTGTAATTCCAAATTGATTTCCATTAAACCTAACGGCTCCAAAATACCATAAACTATCATTTTCATTGATTTCCACAATTCAACAACTTCAAAATCGGACCGACCTCACAGTTAAAAAATCACATAACTTCGAAATTTATGACATAACTCATAAACAAAGGGCTTGAATTCTTATCGAGAGTTGCGAAACAAAGTCATCTTTGCTTATTAATTTAATCTTCAGTTAACTCATATCAATATTATTATTTTTGTTATTTTTTCTTGGCAAAGGTCCCGTGGCGTATACGGGAAAACCCATTTTCCCTTTCCTTTTCTTTCCTTGCTTTCTTCTTTTTCCTCTTCTCTCTCCCTTTGTCTGGACGTGTATAGAGATCTCCATCCTCCATGTGGGGGCCCCACTCACATAGGGTGGGAATTTCAACGGGGGAGAGGATTTCCAATCATGGAAATCCTCTCTCCGACCGCATGCCAATGTCCGGTGGATGGAATCGTAATCAATATGTGGTTGTCCATATGTCAAAAGTTGCGAATCTCTGGTTCCTATTGAATGTTTTGACTCTTTTCAGAGAACCATTACCAACTTTGTTATCACCATTCAGTCCAAATTCCGCTCCTGTTCGCTAACACAAATTAACCACGGTGTTGGATCTTGAACCATCGAGCCAATGGATCTTTCGCAGCCGCAGGCCGGGGCGGCGAGGGCGGTGCATGTGATGGCGATTCCGTATCCGGGAAGAGGGCATATAAACCCCATGATGAACTTCTGCAAGCTCCTCGCGTCGACGGCCCCCGATGTCCTCATCACTTTCGTGGTGACGGAAGAGTGGCTCCGCTTGATCGGGCCCGAGCCGAAGCCGGACGCCGTCCGTTTTGCCACCATACCCAATGTCATACCGTCCGAGCGAGTCCGCGCGGATAACTTCCCCGTGTTCATAGAGGCGGTGATGACCAAGATGGAGGCTCCCGTGGAGCAACTCCTCGACGGTCTTGAGCGGCCGGTGACCACCATCTTAACCGACACTTACCTTTTCTGGGCGGTTCGGATCGGGAACAAGAGGAAGATCCCGGTGGGATCGTTCTGGACCATGTCGGTCTCGGTGTTGTCGGTGTTCCATCACTTTGACCTCCTTGTTCAGAACAATCATTTCCCCATTGATCTGGCAGGTTGATTTATGCTTTTTACTTCCCAAATGCCTTTCTCACGTTCAATACTTTCTTGCTCTTGCGAGTTGATTGATGGATATCATTTGTGACGATGTTGTTTTGCGCAACAGAAAGGGGAAATGAGCTCGTAAACTACATACCAGGACTTCCGCCGACCCGTTTGGTCGATCTTCCGACATTCTTCGAAGGAAAAGGCAGATCAACCTTGCATAGAGCCCTGGAATGCTTCCCTTGGGTGCCGAAAGCTCAGTACGTCATCTTCACCACCTGTTACGTGCTCGAAGCTCGCGTCATCGACGCTCTCAAAGCCGAGCTTTCGCTCCCGATTTACACCGTCGGACCTTTAGTACCTTACTTGGAACTAAAGACTACATCCTCCCTATCGGCATCTCAAAATGATCGTCCCGATTACTTTCGGTGGCTAGACTCTCAACCGGAAGCCTCTGTCCTGTACATCTCTCTGGGGAGCTTCCTATCGGTCTCGAGCGACCAAATGGAGGAGCTGGCGGCCGGAGTGCAGAGCAGCGGAGTCCGGTTCCTGTGGGTGAGCCGAGACGGCGATACTTGGGTCGAAGACGGGGTTTCCGGCGATAGGGGTCTGGTGGTGCCCTGGTGCGATCAGTTGAAGGTGCTGAGCCACCCTTCGGTTGGAGGGTTCTGGACGCACTGCGGGCAGAACTCCATTCTGGAAGCCGTGTTTGCTGGTGTCCCGATGCTCGCCTTCCCGATCTTCTGGGATCAAATTCCCAACGGTAAGCAGGTGGAGCAGGACTGGAGGATCGGTTGGAGGGTGAAGAAAACGAGGGATGAGCTGGTGTCGAGACAAGTCATTGCCGAGACTGTCCGGAGGTTCATGGACTTGGACGGCGAGGATGGGAAGGAAATCCGGGAGAGGGCGGGCGAGCTCCAGCGAGCTTGTGGCGAAGCGGTCGCGAAAGGCGGGTCGTCTTACTCCGACGTTGAAGCTTTCATCGGCGACATGTCGGAGAAAATAACGTGCTAAGGCAACAACCCCGGGACTCGCTCGCGTCCCCGCGATTCAGGATCTCTCAATTGTACCGAAGTGCTATGCTGCAAAAAGTCGCAGGAAAGTGCAATTCCATCACATGATGGAGGCTTGCTGGTTGTGGCTTTCGATCATTATTTGCGCTACTGATTTTTCTTTGATCATCACGAATTGAATTTTCATTTTTGTCCCCACGGAATTCTTTCGACTGAGCAAATGTTAGAGAGGAAAACAAAACATACGCTCGGGGGGAAAATTATTTAAAAAGTCTTAAATTTAGTATATAATGAGATAATTCAGTCTTAACTTTTTTAATTGTGCTAATTTAGTTATATATTTTTTGACAATGTACTAATTTAATTCTAAACATTTTAACGATTTATCAATTTTGGTCAGAGATCACTAACGTAGTGTTCTAGTCAGCGTCTGCCGTCCTATTTGGCACGGTCAGCGCTGACGTTGATATTTTTTGTAATTTTTTTGATTTGTTTTTGTCTTTTTGGCCGGTAGAGGGAAAAAGGGGAAAAAAGGAAAAAAAAAATTATTCAATTCAACGCTATCATGTCATGTAGGACGATCATCGCCACATCAGCGATTTCTAGCTAAAATTGATTGGGCTAACTAAATAGATGTAAGGCGCTTTCGATGCATGAAGGACTTTTCGTCCATAATCTCGCGTAAAATTTGACGGATTCAACCACCTAATTCGGCCCGACTTCAAGCTAGGAACAGGATATCAGTCATAGCTATCACGTGTGGAACCACTTTTTACCATTATTGATCATATCGAACAAGCACACCAGACATTAGAAATTTTAGGGGACCCACGTTGGACTTTTGCCGGGTGTCGTGTCACGGTGATGAGTCGAGGAAGCATCGCACCACAAAAGACGTGTTCCACTCCATGTCTTTGTTTTGAGTGGATCAGACAAATTCATTTGGTAAGGCATGACGTTGATCAATTACCTTCTCCGAATATTTTCCCCTCAATGCTCGGCATTTGCCCTGTAATTTTGGTCGCTCCTGTCTCTCACTCCGCCACCGGCCACCCTCACCGGCCCCGCAGCCTAGTCGATCAGATGGACCACCCAGCATCGACCTGCCACGTGGTGGCGATGCCGTATCCCGGACGTGGCCACATAAACCCCGTGATGAACATGTGCAGGATCCTAGCGTCTCGAGCCCCGCACTTCACCATCACCTTCGTCCCACCGAGAAGTGGCTTGATGGGAATAATACAAAAATGATGCTCGATTTATACAACTCGAGAGGAGAGAATTTTCTGTGATTTCATACTCCCATATTCCCATGATCAAAACAATTACAAATCTTGCCTTTATATAGGCAAAATACAATGACTCTTCAATTACTCGACTCCTCAACCAACTCATAAATTATCTAACATTGCAAAACGATAGACTTTTAGGAACTTGCAAGACATTAACGGTAAGCTGCAACTTTAATCATGCGTATAGGTACACGAATCACAGATTCATAAAGTTAAAGAATTGACGCACATTGTAGTGGAACCGTCGTTCATGATGCGGAATTGCGACGATCTGATGTTCAAGAGCTTCTCCTCTATGAACCCTCTTTATCGCTGGCTTCAATGAGACGACCCTTCACGTATCACTTCTGACAACTCCTTATGTGAAGTTATGCGGACATCATGGTTTATAGGAGGGACTTGAGCTCTATTTATAGAGATTGAAACCTTCCCGCTCATTAAAGATAATGTTTATCTCGACCCATACTATCCAGCACCATATTATACTAAATAGGAAACTGAATATATCCTTCTTTATTAGACCAATTAATATTTACAATAATAATTAATAAAGCCCACAATTGAATATTAAAATAAAATATTCTAATATTCTCCACTTGGGCTAAATTAATTGAAACTGTACTGTATATGAGCATCTAGAGATAATTCCCAATAGTTATTCTGATCTTATAAAGTCTTAAGCATCGAATCATGCCAGTAACTGCATCAAAAGACACAGAGCCATCCATAGTCACAAAGGTTCTTAACTTTACTGATATGAATTTAATATGGTAGTGTGGCAAATAGATAACATCTCAAATAATAGAAATACCTTATATGTTATCCTCCTTGTCAATCACCATTCTCTCACTTGAAGTGTCACGAAACCAGATGTGGCACCAGAAAATGTCCTTATGGTTCCAATGACCAACATACGTCTCACTTTTATAGTTAACTATACTTTATATGCAACATGACATATGCTTTTGGCTAAAAATAAATGCCCCAGCCATCACTCAAGGTTTACACAATGTCTTGAGTTTTTTCTTTAGATATATGTATTCAACATCACCTTAATCATAAATGCCTTTATTGCATGCAATGGAGTTGATACATAATTAGATGTTACAAAATGTAACAAACACAAATGTGAACTTTATTAGAGCAAACACAGAAAATAGTTCCCACTGAACAACGACATCTCATGATTCTACTTAACCCATCAATTAACATGTCATATCAGCATCCCATGATGCTTTTAAGTTTGTGACATGTCATTCAAATATGCAAGGGCAAAACCTTACGTAAGTGAGTCTGCAACCATATTATCCGCGAAATAAACTTTACTGTAGTGTCACCATTTTTATCTATTATTTTTATGGTAAAAAACTTGACTATTAGATGCTTAGACTCCTTGGGACATCTGTTATTGTCAATGAACAATACCGCAGAGTTATTGTCAATGAACAATACCGCAGAGTTATTGTCAAAATACAACTGTATAGGTCTATTCGCTAAATTAAGTACGGTCAACTCTTTAATGAGATTCCGAAACCACATTAACTTGAATAACAGTCAAAAAGCATACTACAAACTCCGCTTTCTTGATAAAGGATGACATAGATTTCTGTTTACCCTTTTCTATAATACTGCACTTCTCTTTAAACATATAAATATATGTAATTGTCAACCTGACATCATCCTGTCAGCTAGCAAAGTCGGAATCCTAATACCCTACTAGTTGTAGGTCCTGAATATGTTTGTAAATCATCATATAGTCTTTTGTCCTATTTAAGTACGTCAAAACTTTCTTAGCAGTGACCCAGTGAAGTGCCTTGGATTTAACCGATATCTACGTAGAAGTCTCACTGCAAAAGCAACATGTGGTCTAGTGCAAGCTTGAGCATACACGATGCTTTTAAGTGCACCATGATATGATACATTCCTTATTTGGGTTTTCTTAATAAAATGTATGAGGATATTATGATAGATTCAGTTTATTGCTCTTAATGACAAGAGCAATTCCTGACTTGTAACACTTTATACTGAATATAATCAATATGTGTCCTCTAAAATTAACCCAATTTATGGCAAGAATGATCCATACGGATCTCAATGCTTATGAAAAAATACTCTTTATCAAGATCAATCATATCAAAAATGCTTTGATAATATCTGCTCCACCTTATGCAATAATTTAAGAAAACTGCTTTCAAGCAAAATATCGTCTGCATAAAACACAAGAAAAATAAATTCCTCCCACTAATCTTGTAGTATATATACTAATTTACTTTGTTCTTAGCAGAATAAAATAAAGCAACAACACTATGAAACTTCAAACAACAATTGTCTAAAAGCTTACTTGATCCCATAAACAGACTTTTTCAGTCTAGAATACCCATGCATATAATCAAACTTTATTTCATGGCACTTATATGAGATTCTTCTTTCGTTATGCACAAGCTTATCTGAATCATCTACTGCAAAACCTTCGGGTTACATAAAAAGGCTTTCATGTTAAGATCTCCAATCAGAAAATAAGTTTTAATATCTATATGGTAAAGCTCCTTATTATAATGAGCTACCAATGCCTTAGTCACCCTGCAAAATTTTTATGAGAGACTGAATAAAAATTATTTTAAGTTTACTCATTTTTTACGAGTGACAAATTTGGCTACCAGTTTATTTTTAAAAAAAGTAATTGGATATAATAACTTAAAAACTTTCATTTGGAGTCCCTTTAAGTTTTATACACCCAATTGCAGCAGATAGTCTTATGACCTTAAGGTATACTAATAAGCTTTCAAATACCTTATGTTTCATAGTCTTTATCTCGTCTATCAATGCACACAACCACAGTTCTAATTAAGAACAAGAAACAACAACTGTATAAATTACTAAATCAATTACATAGTCGATTTTGTAGTCATGTTCTTCTGGATAGACTATACAGTGTGATTTGGTACAACTGATCGTCTCTACCTGATAGATCTTTAAGTAGAGCTACTTTAACCTTTATCTGCGCTTGTGGGGTCTAATAAAATTCATCAGGAATTGTCTTAATAACAAGATCCTGAATCCCAACAGAATCAAACCGTAATATAGGATGCTCTATGATCGTCCGTATAAGTAGAGAAAAATAATATAGTAGTCCCTATCTGTCACGCCCCGACCCTGGCGGGCACGCCAACATCCCACACAGTCGTCAATACAAATAAGATAACCCAGGATCCGACGACTCTACTTTCAGAGCGTGATATGAGAAGCACATGCGAAAACGAAAATAAAATCCCAGACATAATAACAAACATAAGGCGACCTAGGATTTAAAAAAACAACTCACATCGTCTTACAGTTAAAAAGGTCTAGTACATCAAAAGACAAAAGGGTTCAGAGGAAGGCACTATGAGACTACAAAAGAAACTCCCAAAAAGAAATTCATAACCTAGACAGACTCGTCTTCATCTTCCTCCTTTTTCCCTCTTCATCACCTCCAAGGCATTCTTCAAGGCTTTGGGTCTGAAATGTTGGTCCCACGACGGGGTGAGATAATAACCTCAGTAAGTTAACCCTAACCCTAAGCTAGACTATTTGTACCTCCAGGCACGTTTGAAAATATGCAAGTTTTGGCAAAATACTTTTCACACATGACATTCAAGCAATTGGCATAATAAAGCAACTCAGGCATATCAGGCACCAGGTTCACTTCTTTCATACTTTCACTTTCCAATCTGAGTTTCTCAAGCCATACATGCATAATAAACATTCCATGCACTTTAGGCATCCCGGGCATTCCAGCCAATTCAAGCATACAGACTCGGAAACATATCAAGAACCATGTTTAAGTCTTTTATCTTCTTTACGCCCATCAAGGGCCGCCCTCCTTGGGCCGCGAGATGATTCGGTCAATCACGACTTTCGACGTCTTATCGAGATGATTCGGTCATCATGACTCTCGCTGCGAGATGATTCGGTCTCTATAGCGACTCTCGACACTCCGCGCCACCGAGATGATTCGGTAGACTATAGGACTCTCGCGTCCGGACCTAGAGATGATTCGGTCACTACCTGACTCTCGATTCTTACAGCCTTCGAGATGATTCGGTCAAGGTAGGACTCTCTAGCCGCACGACCTCGTCAGGTCAATGGGAGTAACTTCCCCCCAGCTCAATGCATTGGCCATAAAAACAAACAGTGCTTCTTTCTCATTAAGCCATTTATCACAATCACAGGCAATTCATGGCATCATGTCATCTCATCGCCATTCAAGGCACACGGTTCAATCACAACCAATTCGCCATTTCAAGCATATCATTCGGCCATCAAGCATATGCATATCACTACATTAGGCCTCATGCGACATCGAGTGCAAAACCAAGCATTAAAGCCTTCAAAGGAACCCCATTAATCATCACATGTCCAAATTCACACACGGAATATCATTACCAAACAACCACAGCATCATATCGACGCTCCCTAGGCATGTTAAAGGGGCATTCAATCAAGAAAAGTCATCAATGACCCTAAACCACAAAAATGCTCACCACGACCAGGTTCAGTCTCGAGAAAACTGCAATTTTTATACTGACTTTTGGGAAAACAAATTTCATGGTATTAAACTTCAAGATCTTACGGTCGTGTGGGCGAAAACGGTGATCAATTTGGACATCGGATGAATTAGAACGGGCCGTTTTAAAATCAATGTGCGCAGAAAACGGGATTTGGACGGTTTCGGGTCTCACAGGTATTTCTCACCAAATCAGTCCTTTAAACCCTTTTAATTCAACCAAAATTCCACCCTTTAGTGACTCAACATCCTAACAAAAGGTTAGAAGTCTTCTTACCTAGCTAATTAAGCGACGAACTCCTTCAAGAACCACTACAATCCTCGGTTCCCAATCTGTCTGGCGCAAGACAGATTATGTTTCTAGGAATCACCATGCAAACCGGCCATCAAAACTTCAATCTAACTCACCAATCCTTTACTAACATGTAATAACATGTCTTAGGGTAGCTTACCAACAAATTTTGGGGCAAGGCGATGCTTCCACGGCTTCCAAAGGCGCTCGGTTCCCAGACTCGTCGGAGAGGACATATTCTGTCCTTAAGAAAATCATCCAAGTTCCACCATTAAAACCCATCTATCATCAACCAAACTTCAAACCAAACTTATTCAACCTTAATACTATGTCTTAAGGAGGTCTCACCTTAATTTGGAAGCAAGATAAACCTTCTAAACCGGTCTAAAGGAGCTCATGGCCTGGTTCGCTCCGATTCTGACCTAGGCGGGTTCCGGCGGCTCCACGGGTCAAACAGAGTAACGAATCGACGAACGGTCACTTGGAGGTTGTTGGCAAGACATCAAGGAGTGTTGTGGTGGTTGGAGTTGGGTCAAATGGTGGCCAGAAGCCGACGTCATGGAGGACGAACAGTGAGGACATTAGCTGGTCGACGAGCAAGAGGAGGAGAGAAAGAGAGAACGTGAGATTTGAGAGGGAGAGAGAAAGTGGCTGAGCAAAAATTTTAGAGAGAGAGAGGTCTTCTTCCTTTTTCCTTAATCCTCAAGGCAAAGAGAGTGGTTGAATGGTAGGAGAGGGATTTGACTAGAAGTTAATGCCATCCTAGGGCTCTAACCTAGCCTACTCAAACACATCACCTCTCATTAATATCCTTGACTTTTCTTCATAAATATCTAGAACACAATTGACTATAATACCCTCAAATTTTCGGCCACTATAGGGAGAGAGCAAATGACTATAATGCCCTTACTTGTTCTAAAGGAAAAAAATGTCCTTTGAGGGGGTAAAAGGGTAATTTTCCACTTTCAGTCCAAATTTTACTTTTCTCAATCTAAATTACCCTCGATGAGGCGACGTCCAAATTCTTTTCTACTGTTGGAATTCTTCCTTTCCATTTGCCAATTTTGAGCTTTCGTTGCATGATCGATCTTCTGTTATTTGTATCTTTAGTTTATCTCGAACTAACGGGCGGCTTTTGCAGACGTTACGAGTATCGACTGTGTGACTCTCGTCACACTTAGGACGACTCAAGTTACGACGGCTTTGGTTGTCATGTAATTGCAAGGGTTCATTACTAGTTCCGACGGTCTCGATCGTCATTGTTCGATTTAGGAAAACTTCGCAAATTATACATTGGTTAAACGGCATCACCCGTGCTCCAATCGTATAACGCTAGCAATGGATTCCTTTTTCGTTATTTGATCGGCCTTTAATGGTTCTAAATGTTCCCTCGGCAATCCTTATGGTCAAAGCATCATTTCCTTTTTCAAGTTTCCCAGGTCCACGTACTTGTCATGCGTTAGCCTTTCCCTTTTTGGTCAGTTAACTCGAATTGATCAGGTCCGAGTGAGATAAAACTGAAATACATCGATAGATACTTCTCATTCCATAGTCTCAAAATGGTAGGAATTCAGAATGTCACACTATCATATCATTATCTTTGATAGTTTGTGAGCAACTACCTTTATTCGGCTATATCAAGCTCCAGCATTTAGCTATCTGTAATTCCACAATTCTTGTTCCTTCTTTGGAATCATAAATCAATATCCCTCTAAATGATCTGGGTAAGGTACGAAATAAAACTGAGTGGTTCTGGAATCCAACTTATCTAATGTCGGATTATGTTACTTTATATCTGCATGAACACCTCAAACCTTAATATGGTTCAAACTATATTAACGTCCAGTCCATGATTCAAAAGAAGTCAACGGAACAATTTTTGGTAGAAACACAATTCACAACGTAAAGGGCTACTTTCAGAGTTTCACCCCACATAAAACCATAAGTCGGTTTTATAAATCATACTCGTTTTCATATCCACAAGAGCGTGATTGCGCCTTTCGGCCACACCTTTCTGTTCGAGCATTCCACGAATAGTTGACAAAGTTACTATCCCAGAATCCTTTATGTATTTGGTCAATGACTCTTGAAGCTATCTAGCATTGCCATGTCGACTATAATACTCACCACTGCGGTAAAACTGATAAATTTTATGATTTTTCCCAACTGTTTCTTGACTTTAATTTGAAATATCTTGAACTTGTCAAGAAAATCAAACTTTTCTTTACTCAAGTACAGATAACCATATAGGGAACAATCATCAATAAATGTGATGAAATAAAAATTTCTATATAATGTTTATGTATAGGATCCACTTATACAGGTATGAATGACCTCTAATAGGTCATAACTGTCGACTACAATTTCATTCTTTATCTTAGTTATCTTACTTCTACTGCAATCTACGCATGTATCTAGGTCACTTTTAAGAGTGAACAAAATGTTTATTCCATAATGTGTATGACTGTACCTTAGGCAAAGGTCTTCTACAAATAACTTTTCAACTATATAAGCGACGTATAATTCATTGAGAGATAAACATAATTTGTACAATCCATTAGACATAGTGTAGTACTCAATTTTAATTGAATTAAAAGAAATAGTAATTACATTATTTGAAATCTCAAAAGAGTAACCACACATGTCCTAACTTGATACAGAATTAAATTTCGTCTTTAAGGAGAGTACATAAAATATATTTCTTAATATCATATTAAAACCAGAATCCATAATGACATTCCCATGAATTTAACGTCAACTTTATAGTTGTTTCTATAATGAGCTTGATTCAACGTGATTTGGTATCTTTCAGTTTTTGAATTCCCATATGGTTTATGCAACATAGTTTGTTGCGCTATCTAGCTACCACGAACAAATTAGGGCTTTAGATAGATTAAATTCACAGACTAGTACTGAAGAATCATTACTTTATACTCACATTTAGATAACCAAGTCTTTATATTAATTGTAGTCTTTCTTTATGTGACCGTTCTTCTTGCAAAAGAAGTAGCGATCACCATCTATTTAAAAGATGCTTTCAATTGATCCAAATAGTCAGAATGACTGATGGTTTATGTATTCCTTTGCGAGTATAATTTCTAAATATTTTAATATGCAAATCTACCATCTTTAAGACATAATCTTTAATCTTACTAGAACCATCACACCTGATGTTGAGGAGTTATTGTAGATTGAACCACTTTCAGTATTAGACGATACATAGTTTCAAGCTTTTAAGGCTTCCTTCATTTTATTTAACAGTGTAGTCAATTGGCAAAAACACTTTTCAAGTGTTCTTTAATGGATCGCTTTATATCAAACAAGCAAATTCAATTGCTCTTTACCCAATTAGCACATAGTGCTTTTGAAGATTCTCACTAATGAAAGTGAGATCTGCGGGGTCTTTCTTGACAAGAGCAATATCTTTAATATTCGCCAATTTATTGTAAACAGACAATTCCCAGTCATTTTTTAAAATATAAACCTCAATATTAATAGAGTTGCCATTCACAAAAACGATGACTAAAAATAATCGATGTTCATAATTAGCATAATGTGAAAATTTTACCTTGAGAGATACATACATCATCATATAATCACTTTTGGGCAGAAAACATGACATGCAGTTGTATACTCCCTACATTACAGCGGCCATGAGAACTTATTTTAATCTTCGTTAATAAACACTTAGTCTACTCAATTCTCAACCATATGATGCACATGCAACCCTTCATGCAACAATACGCAATTACCTTTTTTGGGAGTATAAGTACGCATTAAAACATGAGACATCTCAATATTTTGTAAACTGTTCTTTGTTAAACTCAACCAAGTGTGCCACTTTGGTGGTCGTAACCCAATTGAATTTACTAAAATTGGGATACAACTTTATATTTCATATTTACCGTATGCATGTAATTTCAGAAATTACGGGCAATCATCCGCAAAATTACACGCCGCTAATTTACATTGATACACTCAACAATACATGTCAAACCATTTATATGTAATTGATAAATCATGCTCTACATATCCGTATGTGGTACTTACATGTGAGCTTGTACCTATATTTCATAAAACCATAGAGAAATACTTGAAAATACTCAAAAATACCCAAAAATACACATATTTGGGATTCCATATGTATTTTTCATCCATAAAAGCATCAAATATGCAAAGTAAATATACCACCTTGTAGACTATAAGCATATGAGCACGTCGGTACCCGGAATATCTCGAACGCATCACATGTGTGTCTTTTTCTCTCGGCACATGGTCCCCATGCGCTGACACATGCATTGCACATGTTCGATTTCTGCCAGTACTGAAAGTTAGTTCGGCTGGTTTATCCGATCCAACTGCTACCCCCATAGCCGACCAACAAACTAGGTCATGCGATCCGGCCGAAACGGTCAATAACTGTTTCGATCGGATGGCCCGAGTCAATAGTCAACTAGTTGGATCGGGTCATCGAGTCGGGTCGAGTCACCCGGGCTTGAGTGACATCATGTGATGTAAGCTTGCACGTGCCATGCAAATGCGGACACAGGTCTAGCTTGCATGGGGATGACTGACGTATGGCCGCGGTGTAGTATTTCTCCAATCGAAAGTTCATAGCGTTAGAGATATCGAGAATTTTTATTTAAATTCGAGTTTTTCACGCATACGTACAGGAAGCCCCATGTACTTATTGGATTTGGTCAACGAAATCAAACCCACAATCCAACACACAACATAAAATTATTTTCTTCTCTTTTTTTTTGAATTCTCATGGCCAAAGAGAAAGAAAGTCTGAGTGCAGACTTTGACCAGATGAGAGAGATTAGCGTGAGAAAATAGGACAGTTGCACCACTGAGATGAAATTTATATGTAGAAAACAACAAAAAAGGAAAATTTTCTCAAAGACTACTTAGCCCAACGCCAATATCAAATTTCCTGGCAACGAGCGATGTCCCTAATGTCGTTGTTGTTACGATCTTGCATCCTTGCAGCCATAGCTACGAGTTTTCTCAATGAGTGATAAAAAAAGAAAATATTACCGAATGAAAACTTTTAGAAATTAGCCAAAACGTAATTCGAGATCTAAAACGTATATGCTCTGATATCACATGTAAGCTACGACTTTAATCCGTATGCAGCGACCCAAGAATCACGCATATAAATACACGAATCACAGATTCATAAAGTTAAAGAATTGACGCACCTTGTAGTGGAACCTTCGTTCTTGATGCGGAATTGCGACGATCCGATGCTCAAGAGCTTCTCCTCCATAAACCCTCTTTATCGCTGACTTCAATGAGACAACCGCTCACGTATCACTTCTGACGACTCCTTATGTGAAGTTAGGCGGACATTAGGGTTTAGAGGAGGGACTTGAGCTCTATTTATAGAGATTGAAACCGATCCCTTCATTAAAGATGAAGCTTATCTCGACCAACACTATCCAACACCATATTATACTAAATAGGAAACTGAATATATATTTCTTTATTAGACCAATTAATATTTATAATAACAATTAATAAAGCCCACAATTGTATTCTATTCTAACAGTAACTAGTCTTAGAAACATGAAAAGACTTCATCGAAAACAAACAAAGCAATAAAAGCTCTTTGACTGACTCTTCATGCATTCGTCGAATATCCACATCTTGATGAGAGCGAAGTCCATTGAATTTTCGACAAGTCTCAAGAATTTGGTTTAATTTCCAACAAAACTCCCCCTTAAACCAAATTCTCTTCCATCAATCATTCCAAGTAGACTCTTGAATTTTCGAAACGCATCAATTTTGAGTGGTTTAGTAAAAATGTCCGCGACTTCATCTCCGGTCTTCACATACGACACTTCAATTTCTTTATCTGTCACATGTTCTCAAATGAAATGATATCGAATATCGATATGTTTGCTTCGTTCACACAAAACTGGATTTTTCGCCAAAGCAATGGCTAAAATATTATCGACACAAATCTCTGTCACATTTTTCTGTTCCATGTGGATTTCCTCAAGCAGTTTTCTCAGCCATATCGCATGACAAACGCATGAAGATACTGCAACATATTCGGCTTCACATGTCGAAAGAGTAACACTGGATTGCTTCTTTGAAGACATGTGAAAGCAGTATCACATAAGAAAAATACGAAGCCTGAAGTGCTTTTTCGATCATCGACATTTCCACTATAATCATTGTTTGAAAAACCTCTAAGTTGAAAATTATGAGATGGATAATAATGTACATCGTGAGAAACAGTACCTTTGACATAAGGAAGTATCCTCTTTACAGCTTTAAGATGAGATGATTTCAGTTTCTCCATATACTGACTCACAATTCCAACACTGTACAAGATGTCTGGCCTTGTACATGTCAAATATCTCAAGCTCCCGATTAGGCTTCTATAATATGTCGAATCAACATCGACACCTTCATCGAACTTCGAAAGTTTGACACTAGACTCCATCGGTGTATTGACCGACGTGCAATTCTTCATGTTGAATTTTTCAAGGATATTTTCAGCATATCCTTTTTGGGAAATAAAAATCCCATTTGCATTTTGCTTCACTTCTATGCCGAGAAAATAATTCATGAGACCATTATTGGCCATTTCAAATTCTTTCACCATGGATGCCTTAAAAGCATCGATCATTGCTGCATTATTTCCTGTAAAGACAAGATCATTGACATATAGACATGCCAATAAAACATCACCCTTTTCTTGCTTCAATAGAGTGCATGCTCGTACGGACATAATACGAAGCCATTCGATTATGGAATTCCAAGCTCTTGGCGCTTGTTTAAGTCCATATAGAGCTTTCTTCAATCTCAACACTTTCCCTTCATGACCTTTCACCAGAAACCCTTCGGGTTGTTCAACATAAATTTCTTCATCAAGGATGCCATTTAAAAATACAGATTTGACATCCATTTGATAAATTTTCCATGCATTTTGAGCAGCAATAGAAATGATTAGTCTAATCGTTTCCATGCGAAGGACATGGGAAAAAATACCTCATCATAATCAATTCTAACTTTTTGCTTGTATCCTTTCGCGAGACTTCTCCTTTCTCGTTCTTTTTCGTCTTATAAACCCATTTAACACCAATTGATTTCTTATCCTTCGGAATATCCACAAGTTGCCATGTTTGATTTTTCTCAAAGCTTCAATTTCTTCTTTCATGGATTTCCTCCATTTCTCTTCTTTTACATCATCATCATCATATACAATCGGCTCACATTCTATAAGAAGGCATACAAGGTGAAGTTCATTGGTAACTTCATAAAGCTCAGACAATCTTCTCGATCTCAGTGCTATCGGTTCATCGACACCATTTGAAGAAGTTGGCGATGATGAACACGGACTCGAAAGTGATGTTATATAGGAAGATGAAGGTTGATCCTTTAACTCCATTTGACTGGAATTACCATGAACATTCACTTGATCTTTTGGATTGTCCTCCCACAAAGCATCTTCATCGAACTTGACAACTCTCTTATGTACACTTTTAAAGTGTTATAAGTACACATCAAGTGTCATAAGTTGTATACGACGCTCACTTCAGTGCCAAAACTTTCAAATAGATCACTTTAGTGCTAAGTTTTTGTAACTTCGATCACTTAAGTGCCAATTTTTTTTTTAAAACGATCACTTCAATGCCAAGTCCGATGAGCCACGTCAGCTCAAATAATAATAAAAAATACATGTGTTGGATTTTCGGCGAGCCACGTCAGCAAATCGGAATTGGTACTAAATTGATCATTTTTAAAAGAAGTTGGCACTTAAGTGATCGAAGTTACAAAAACTTGGCACTAAAGTGAGCGCCGTATAAAACTTTGGCATTTGGGGTGTACTTAAACCTAAAGTGTTAGAATCAAATAATTTATAAGCTTTCGACGAAGAGTCATACTCGATAAAAATGAGTTTTTTGCTCCTATCTTCCAATTTCGATCTTTTCTGATCCGGAACATGAACATAGGCAATGCTCTAAAAAATACTCAAGTGTGAAACACTAGGTCTTCTCCCGGTCCATGCTTCTTGTGGGGTATGCCTTCAAATTCATTTGTGGGACATCTATTTTGAAGATAGACTGCACACATAGTAGCTTCACCCCAAAGTTCTTTGGGCAGATTTTTGCTTTTCAATATGCTTCGAACCATGTCGAAAATGGTTCTATTTTTCCGTTCCGCCATGTCATTTTGTTGAGGAGAATAAGGAGCCGTCAGGAAACGCCGAATACCATAATCTTCACAAAATTTGTTGAATGCGGTAGAAATAAATTCTCCTCCATGATCGGTTATCAAGGCTTTAATGAAATAGCCACTCTCCTTTTCGATCAATTTTTTGAATTGTTTGAAAGTTTCAAATGCTTCCGATTTTTCCTTCAAAAAATATACCCAAGTTTTTCGAGTAAAATCATTAATAAATGTAATGAAATATCGATGATTACCATATGACTGAGGCGTGATTGGACTACACACATCAGAATGGATCAACTCTAGTGGTATCTTTGCTCGGTAAGTTGCTTCTTTTGGAAAGTTAATTCTGGAATGCTTGTCGATGACACATCCTTCTCATAATTGATCAGGCTGATCAATATGTGGTAAGACATAAACCATCTTCTTGCGAGAAAGCATATTGAGTCCGCCAAAGTTGAGATGGCCGAACCTCAAATGCCAGAACCATGAAGGATCATCCACACATGATTTTAAGCAATGAGCCGCTTCAAGTTTTATATTGAGAGTGAACATCATATTTTTCGACATCTTCACAGATGCAATCAACTTATTATTTTGATCTCTTAGCACAAGGCTAAGATCTTTCATGTGCACAGAATACCATTTCTCGAGAAGTTGTCCTAAACTCAAAATATTGCTTGACATTTTTGGAACATAATAAACATTAGAAATAAACTGAAGTGCACCATTCTTCAAACAAATCTGGATTGTACCTTTGCCTTCGACAAGAATTTTTGAATTATTACCGAACAAGACTTTCCCTTTGACTTTCTCATCTAACTCGGCAAACATCTCTTTTCTTTCGCACATGTGGTTGCTTGCTCCAGTGTCCAAGTACCACATATCACTCTTTTCTCCTCCGTCTTCTTTGAACACCAATAAAAGAATGTTGTCGGCATCATTCACCAAATTTTCCTTCACATCTGCTCCGCTACTTTCTTTATGCTAGTAGTCAGAAGCATAATGACCCAATTTATTGCAATGATGACATTGAAAGTTAGATTTATCATACAATTGACCTCTCGAGTTTCTCCCTCTTCCACGAGCAAACCTTTGATTTTGGTAGCCACTGTCTTTGTGAGCAATTTCTCCTCTGCTTCGTCCACGACCTCTTTCATGAAAGTGACCTCGGCCTCGACCTCGACCACGATCTTGGTTAGTGCTTCGAGTTTGCACAGTTCTCTTCTTTGCTCCTTCTCATCTCGGATGGACAACCGAGTTTGGAGTACTTCCTCCACCGACTCATGCTTATTTCTATTGAGTCTTTCTTCATGAGCTTGTAACGAACCCATAAGCTCATCGATTGTCATTGCATCAAGGTCTTTGGATTCCTTGATTGCAACTGCAATGTGGTCGTACTTTTTGTCTAACGATCGAAGAATCTTCTCAACAACTCGAACATCAGGAATGTTTTCGCCATTCCTTTTTATCTGATTTATAATCGCTAAAACTCTTGTGAAATAATTAGAAATCGACTCAAATTCTTTCATATGAATTACCTCGAACTCGTCTCTCAAAGTTTGAAGGCGAATCTTCTTCACTTTTTCTACATCTTGGTGCGTGGTTTGAAGGATCTCCCGTGTCTCTTTTGACGTAAAAGCGTTCGACATTTTCTCGAACATCGAATCATCGAAGCCTTTATAGATGTTTGACAGGGCATACTGATCTTTTGATCGAATCTTTGCCAAGGCATTCCTCTGATTCTGACTCATGGTGGCTTCGTATTCTGGCTCATCATAGCCGTTGTTGACAACATCCCAAACACTATAGGCGCCAAGTAGAGTTTTCATTCTTGAAACCCAGTTATCATAGTTTTCTTTCGTAAGGCGGGAATACTAAAGAGGAAGCTGGGTATTTACTGATGTAATGGCCGGGGTCCCACTTGCACAATATTGTCCGCTTTGGGCTTTGCAACCCGCACGGTTTTGCTTTTCGAGCACTTAGCCGGGAAAAAGGCCTCATTCTAGTTAAGGAAGATATTGTCCTCTTTGGCCCTACCGTATTGGGGCTCACGGGCTCACGGACGGCACTGCTACTGCTACCCAGCTACGGCCTCGACCTCAAGGTTTTGTTCCTACGCAGCGAAAGCACTGAGCAACACACTTGCAGAAGGCCTCATGCAAGTCTAAGGGCACCCCAAGACTTATAAGCCTACCTAAGACCTCCCCCCTAGGCAATGTGGGACTAGGGATGAGGATCTCACAATCTCCCCCTGTTGACACCTGATTTTTGACTAAGCCTTTTTCAGTTTATCTTTGAAAAATCACAAACAAATTCATAAAAAGTCAAAAAAATTACAAAATCAACTTTGGTGGCCTTGTCCAAGCCCAAGGAACCATTCTTGATCAAAAAATAATTTTTCATATTTTTCACATTTTTTAGTATTTTTAGAAAATAGGAAAATACTAGAAAAATTAACAAAAATAGAATTTGAGGTCACAAAAATATAGGAAAATAGTCAATATTTTTATTTTAATTTTCTTATCATTTTGACCTCATCAAGAGTTGAAATTCCAGTTTAATTTTTGTGTTTCTTTGTAACACACAGGGTTAAATTTGTAAAATAAATATCAATTGAGTCTTTTAATTTGCGATTTTAGCATTTTTTAGGATCTTGACATTCAACTTGATTGCCCTACATTTCAATTTGGTTCAATTGTTTGCTGATTTGATCAATTTTGGCCATAGGGACCTAATTGCATAAAAATCTTTTAATTTTAGTCCCTATAGTGCCAATTCTGAAATTAAACTTTTATGAGGGACACCCATAGAACCCCAATGCTTCCTCCCTGTAGGTTTTGACCCACTGAATCTAATGGTAGGCTCAATTGGTACCAATTCCTTCATTAAGGACATCAATTTGGCAAAAATCGATTTCGGATCATACTCTATATTTGGGGCTTTCAATCAATTCAAAAGGTATTTGTCAAGAAAATCACATTTTAGATACAATCTGTGCCATGGAGTCTAATTTTAGTGTCAATTTTGTGATCTTTGCACATATGGACATCCAATTTGAACAAATAAATTAGAACCGGGTCAACTGGGTCGGGTTGACCGACCCAGTCAACCCGGTTGACCAGCTTGGAAAAAGAACAAAACCACTCTGTTCTTCTCCTTCACGCACGAACAGAAAAAGGGGGGGAGGATCAGTTGGTTGTGGAGCGGGGAGAAGTCAGTTGGAGAGAGGGATTCGGTTGAGATGAATTCTCCACGAGAACAGAAGTGGGGGGGCTTCTTCTTCGCACAAAAGCAGAGAGAGACAGTGAGCGGGCGAAGACAGAGAGAGCAGGCGAGAGAGAGAGTAGGTGAGAGGGAGAACTCGCGGAGGAGGAGCTCGCGGAGTGAGAGGAGTAGAAGAAGAGAGCGAGAGGCAGAGAGAGAAAAAAACGCCAGAGAACAACAGAAGGCGGGCGAAGACAAAGAGAGGAGAGAGAGAGAGGGCGCGGCGGCCATTGAAGCTCCGAACTCAAGAAATTCGAGCTCAGATTCCTGGCGATCCAGACTACGTCGTTCGATGCCACCACTCCCATTAGCTTCGTCTCAACCCAAAGAACGCGTCGGACCAGCCTGTGCTCGCCGACGCTCTTGAAAAAGGTAAGTCGAGTCTCCAAGCTCGAGCTCGGCCTTTAATGGCAACTTAAGCTAGAGCCGTCCTTTTGCTGCGATTTTGGTTACAATCTGCTTGTCTCGCCTTACTGAGCATTTTCACTTTTGATCCCATGTCATTTCGTCGCCGGAATCGCCGGGTCTACCCCCTGCCATGTCCGATCGGTCACAAGGTCCACGGCTCTTTTTGGACCAAACCGACGCCTTGCAATCATCAGGTAAGTTTTCTATAACTCCATAGATGTTGTTTGACGATCCAAAATGCTCGTTCGACGTTAGAAATGGTTAGGGCGGACTCTTGCCGGAGCTTAGCTTCGGCCGGAGGTAGCACTTAGATGAGATGTTGATCTGCTGCACCGAGGCTCCGATATGTTATAGAGGAAGTCACGACGAGTTGAATGCCGCTGATTTCGCGTTGATCGGATATCGGAAGGCCGAGATATGGCCTTCCGACGAGGCGCCGGCGAGATAGTGCCGGCGCCGATCGTCTTCCCCGGTGAGCCGTTGACCGGTCAACGGCGGTTGACCGAGTCAACGGCCACGTGGCGCTGACGTGGCGCCCACGTGGCAGCCACGTCAGCCGTTCGGTTACAAAAAAACAAACTTGATCCGACGGTGGTAGACGTGCCACGTGTCGCGATCTCGCCTTTTTCGGAAATAAAAATGATTTTCAGATAAGTTGATCGGACGGTTGTAGTTCGATCAGGAATTTCAATCTGGACCGTCAGTTTCCAGCCTTAGATCAGGCCGTCCATCAGGCGACACGTGGCACAATCTAGACCTTTGGTTCGTTTGGGCGGGAACTTAAAATTTGAGCGGGAGGATTGAAGCGGCGTCGTTTTGGAGCCGGGGTCCGCGCGGGTCCGAGTCTGGGCCGGGTTCCGACCCTAGTGGGTCGGGTCGACCCGGTCCGAATCACATTTTTTAAATAAAATAATCAGAAATGATTTTAAAAAAAATAAAAAAATCAGGAAAATTCTAAAAAATCCAAAAAAAAAAATGTTAGAAAATTCCAAAAAAGGTGAAACAAATGTGGAAAAATCCTAGACACTCTAGAAATCCCCAAAAATTGAGGATTGACCACAGACAACTGGTCAACCCTATTTTTGGGGTTTCTTATCCGTTCTTCTGAGACTTGACGACATTACCCTTTAGGGGTAAGTCGCCTCTGCTGTGTATGCGAGATAAAACCGATAATGCCAAGGTAAAAATTAGGGTCGGGTAGGCGACCAATTCTTAGGTTTGGGTTTTCGAGTCCCGCCTCTTTTCTCAAAATGGCGATTTTGCCGCTCATTGGGAAAATCGTCTTTCTTGTCTCAATCGAGTTCTGAGAATTGCTTAAAGTTAGGGTTGGGGTCAGGTGGACGGCCAGCCCTAATATTTGAGATTTTCAGTTCTCATCTTTGTCCAAAATGACGATTTTACCCCTCCGAGGGTAAAATCACTTTTAAATTCCAAAAAAATCCTGGAAATTCCTGAAAAATAGGAAATGGATTGGATTGATGGCCAATCCTATTTCCCCATCTTTTGACTTCCCGATTCATCTAAAATGACAAATTTTCCCTTTTTGAGGTGAATTGTCCCCGAATTGTTCAAAATTACGATTTTGCCCCTCATGGGCAAATCATGCCAAAATCATTCCTAAGCCTTGATTGATATTTCTCTAGGCTAATAGGGCCTCATTAGGGATGCCATGCTGCTTTCATGTGTTTTATCCGCATGTACTGGATCCTTGATTTGCGCACTTATTTCTATTGATTGTGATTGATAGGGTAATAATTCCCATCTGCATGAACTCCTAGATTTAGGATCTGTACCCCACTCGTCTGTATGAAATCCTAGGATCAGATAAAACATTCTGCTTAGGTACCGAAAGGGCGTTAACTTTGACAGTTGGCGTAACTAAGTCCCCGAACCCATTTATCTGGTTTCCGCAGAATCGAATAGACCACTCCCAACTATTCGATAGGGTTTCCGATTGTACCCTCCACGAAACGATTGGTGGCGACTCCTTGACATGTACACTCATCACATGTCACTAGACCACATTGAAGGTCGACCACGTATATCCAGCAATTGTGACTTGGGTAATGGACCTTGGGAGAGGCCCGCGTTTGATCAAGCGAGAGATCGGGCGGCCCATTAGCCCGCTCCGCCTCGCGAGGAGAGGGTCGCGACAGATTGGCGACTCCGCTGGGGACTTATTCTAAGCCAGAATCTCTGGTTACGAATTCCAGCGGCCTTGAGCCGATTAAAAAGTTGTTTGGTTTATCTGACCTTATTTTCTGCAGATGCTCTCGAAGGTGAGGTACGTACACTAACCATTGTGTTAGATGTTTTTGCAGATTGGAGAAATAAGGGATGGAGTGATTGTTGACATTTTTTTTCTGCAGGTTGGAGTTGGGAATGTATGTTTATTTTTATGCACATACTGAAGCGGTGTTTTGATACAAACTGCTGTGCATGACTTTGCATTGTGATGATCACGACACATTGCACACACTGGCGGTCAAACTCCGACTGCAACTACCTCTAGGTTACCTTAGATAGGGAAGGGATGCGAAAAGGATCTTGTGTTTGATGGCACTTGAGACTTTTGTATTCGTTCCCGCCTACCATCCAAATTGGCGATATCTAGCCCTCTTGAGTGGGTACTCTTGGGGAGGAGTCTGCCTCATTTGGATCGTGGGAGCCTGAGCCGTAGGTTCCTCACCTGATTTTTGATTTTTAGAGTATACCCCCACTTGTCTCATGCGCATGTCTATGAGAGGTTGGTATACCTAAAACCAAAAAAAAAAAAAAAAAAAATCTCGCGGATCACTGTAAGTGTGATTTCTCCCTCTACTTGTTCATTTCCTAGTGAAATTTCATGATAGCAAATTCATGGAAATCAACCGAATGCCCTGGGTGTTTGAGTTTACTAATGAAAGTTTTTGACAATGAATTTTAGATACAAAAGTGGGAACACTTCTAAGCCGTCCCTACGGAATAGATGGTTCATCCAAATTTTCAATCATGGATTAAGATGACATTTCTTTTTGTCTAAAATCCTTCCAATTCAAGATTTTGGGGCATAAAGTTAAGGCCATGTTTGCAATCACACTTTGTGTAGTGAGTTCTTAAAACAAAGATCACATGATTTTCACAAGAAAAATGTCACAAAGCAATCTTTCAAGGTTAATGCCCCCATTTGCGTATTAAACGTTTGGAATAAAATGGGTGTTTGGTTGATGACCATGGATCGATCTTTTAATGACGTATCCTCTTATCTTGAAATCTTGGCGGACATCAGAAGCCCGTAAATAGGGATTATGGGATATGTATTGTTGCCTTGCTTTAATTATAAGAGACGACCTCATTGATAGATGTCTTTGCTATGTAAGATGCTAAGTGTGTCTCCTTTCTGACAGGTTATACATGATAGACATTTATTAAAGATTTCTTCATCCAATTGCATGCAAGATGTGACCGAACAATGGTAAAACTGTAATCGTTCCAATAAGAACTTCGAGTGTTATACTTGACTTGCTTGGTTATTTCTTTTGCCAACAGGTCAAAATGGCTGAAGGCCAAATGATACGAGGCTGGTTTTCCCTGTAACATTAAAGGAAATGCGTCTTCATCAGGAACCACCCATGGGGTTTCCAAAATAAGATGAATCGACAATGATAAGTCCAGAACAAGACAACGTGAAAAATGGGCAACCTGATTTGGATCGACCTCTCTAAGTTGAAAAGGATGTATTCGTTCCAAATTAAATTGATTTGATTATAGGATGACATGGTTACTCACACTTGCAGGTGATTATAAAAAATGAGTGGGGACCGTTAAGGAACATTCTTTCATCTCTGATGCTCAAAGTGATGGGAACTGAGGAAATATACTTTGGGGATAGTAAATCTGTTATCGTTTCAATTAGAGCCTGTTGTGCAACAATTGACATATTCCTTCCTCATGTCATGTAGGTGAAATAAAATGATTGTGTGAGGTCGACATTTGTTCCTTTAAAGAAGACTCAATTGTGGACCCTCAAAACTGGAGGCCGATGTGACATGGCATGACCGCCAATTAAAGCGCGTCTCAAAGAGGATGAAGAAAACTGAATGCTTATTTGCGAAGCAACACTTCAAGATTGAAATGCATCAATAAAGCGAAACTGGCGAAAAATCACCCAACCTCAAGAAAGAGAGTGACAGAACCCAAAAAGTGTCGAGCATCGTGCAACATCAAATGCCGAGACCTTCGGATAATTACGATGAAGTTTTATCCTCTGATGTCACAAAAGGGAGTAAATTCTCCCTTATTCTGATTCCATTTCATACAAATGACTGAGATGTTTCTCTTTCATATACAGAGAATGATAGTTGAAGACATGTATCAGAATAGATCGAAGAATGTCAAACGCCAAAATCACCTGACATGGAAGTGATTGACTCAACTAACAGGGAAGGCGTTAACGCGATACAATGGAGCTTCATATGGCTAAATCAGCTAACTCAAGGTGGAATACTCAGTTGCTGGGGGAAATCATTTCCCTATCCAGAAAGCATGCCCAAGCCGAAGACATCAGATTCATCATGGTGATACATGGGGTGATGAACAGAGTCAAGACACCCAAGAAGCAACGACTTCAAAATGACAGAACAGGGAGTACCCATTTTTCATATCATCTCACACATGCATTTAGGATAGATGATTTCAAAAGCGTCATAATGGCTCAATTTGTGAGCAAAATTATCGAGAAAACTTGAAAAAGTTTCTTAACAATTAGAAGTCTCTTTGAAAAGAGCATTCGAAAAGAAAGAATTCAAACCTTACAGATTGACATACTTGATAAAGAGATACTTTCTGTGAACAGAGTGAAAGGCACGAATCCATTTTTTTCGTTGCAAACAAGAACCATCTTAGACCACTTGCATCTTACATATCATGTATGCATCATTTATATGCATATTATTCCATGAAAGATGTCGATAGGTCAAGGCAAAAGAATCCAAATGAAAGGGAAACGCCAAGACCCAAGGAACGAAGGGTAAATTGTATCAATTCCAATTGCCCATTCTGTATGCTGTTCAGACACGAACCTTCTTTCCTTTGATAGGAAAATATCAAATAGTTCAATGGCAACTATGATGGCTGATATTAAGGCAATGCCGGAAGCCTCCCAACCCAGACAAACAGTAGTTCCTAACAACTCAAGTCCATCACTTGCACCCGATATAGCTGATAAAGAAACGACGGGAAATACTCAACGTACGAAGGAGGATATTCGTGAGCCGAATACCCCGTCCCAACAAAAAAGCGTCTCCTGTTGTTATCAACCTCGAGAAGGAGGAAAAAGTGAAGCAGACTGTAAAAACTGAAGTGGAGGCAAATGGACTTCGTGAGGAAGTATAATGGGGCAGGCTGTCCACGCCCTCACCTCAAATGTTACCTACGCAAGATGGCGCACTATTCAGATTATATTCCACTATTAATGAACACGTTCCAAGAAAATCTAGCTGGCGCCGCTCTGGCTTGGTTCATTGAATTGGACCTGGATGATTATGATGGGTGGGAAGATCTTGCAAAGGATTTCCTCAGGCACTATAGGTTCAACACAGCTACGGCCCCGACGAGGGAAGACCTTCTACGAACCTCAAAAGCAAGAGGAGAATTGATCATGACATACGCCCAGAGATGGCGAGCTTTGACGACCCAAGTAAAGCCGTTAATCCCAGACGACGAGCTGATCAATTTGTTCCTGAAAGCACTCCCCTACGAATACTTTGACAGGTTAAACGCCTCGGGACGTCAGACCTTTGCACACTTGATAAAGGTGGCTGAAAGGTTCGAATGGGCCTTAAGAGAAAGGAGGCCCCATGAAGCTTCTGCCAGAAAACAACCAAAGGAGGATCGTCATGGTCGGCACCAAAAGGACAAATCCCGTTAAGTATCCTGATTTTGACGGGAGCCAGACTTGTGTCTACCATATGGACGAAATGGGACATAATGTGGATGACCGCTATATCTTTAAGCTGGAGGTACAAAGCTCAGGTTGACAAGTCAGATTCTGAAATTTGACAACGCGGCTCCAAACGTACAAGAAAACTCGCTCCCTGATCATCAAGCGATTAGGGCAATATTCACTAAAGATGAGGAAGACCACCTTAATCTGAAAGTGGACATACCTAAGCTGACCAACATAATGGCGGTCGCTTCGCTATACCCAAAAGGAGGGGAGATCTCTGCTGACATGAAGAGACCATGTATCGCTAAGATGATGAGCTTGGGGATAATGTCCGATACTACTGATGAAGAATTCGAGGGAGTCGAAGCTTCTCTATCTTTGGAAGGAAGCCACTTCGTGATCAAAACTGAGCGGGGTAGCACCTGGGACATCCCGCATGAGAATCTGGTAGATAATCTTGGGCCGGTCACTCAATCAGAAGAAGAATTCGAAGAGGACGAACTGGAAGCCAAGAGGCGAAGTCTAGCAGATCGCAAATTCATGGCCAATGCACTAGAAACGGGTGAAATGGTAGACAACCTGGGTCATGATTCTAGAGGGTACAACTTTAAAGTGAAGTACTCCGCTCCCCCTAACTTCTATCAGAAAATGGAGGATATTATACCAGACAGATGGGGAGGCATGGATGATCCCGTTTGACCGGAAAAGCCTTTTTCGAAAGAGCCTGAATCATCACTTGACCAAGTGAGGGTTACTAAGCTTGACACAAAGCAGTATGCCGAAACAGAGAGATCAAATGATCAACAACAGGGTTTAGCTGAATTATTCAAAGGAAAAAGAGAATATCCGAGATCTGCCACATCAGCAGTACTAGGTGACAACGACCGACATTGTCGACCGAGAGATGAAATCTCCTCAAGGGACCTTGACAACACTATGTCAATGATTGAAACCTCTACGACTGTGGTAATTAAACTGGAAGAGCTTGACAGCTTGAATAAGGTAGAAGATTGCCTAGTCAAGCCTGTTTTGATTCGATTGCCGGAAGAGGAAGAAGACGGCACAGCTGAACCATGGACGTCTTATCAGACGACAGTAACAATAAAAGTCCCTCCGATAGAAAAGTACGATCCTAAAGCGGTCCACTGGGACTATGGGACAGAGGAAGAAGACGATGATGAAGGTTGTGCGTCTATCCGCAGGGAATAGAATGCCTTTGAGGAATCAACGCCTCCTACTTCGGAAGAGCCGGTTACTGTTAATTTGGGGAATACTGAAAATATCAAAGAAGTCAAGATCGGTGGACATTTATCCCGAGATGAAAAGACTCAGGTTCACAGAATTACTGAGAAAGTCGCTAAGATGTCATGCGACAAATTTCAAAGATGTCAAGCTACCAAGAGGGCAAGCCCCTCCTTTCCTGTCAAGAGACCAAGCTGGGGGCAAGATTCTCATGCGCCACCAAGATAGCATGTTGGAGCAAGTTATCAAGCCCAAAGACGACAAAACGTCAAGACATGCCATACTAGGACAAAGCAACCGAAAGAGACAATTTTCTTGATCAACGGAAATGCAAATACCTCAAAGGGAGTATCACGTTCCTTGGTGATTTATGTAAAGTTAAACATGGATGAATACTCATTGCTTCATGTACAGGTACAAAGACCTCTTCAAATAGGATTGGAAATCGTCAAATGATATGAAAAATGCTAAGGCATTTGGCCAAGGTAAACGTCGCCCAACTGGGGCAAATGGATTGTTGATGTTATCAACACCTTCAAGCATGGATGGAGGGATTCGACGAATGTTGTCCATATCAGCATACAATATTTGAATGGACTCAATCAAGAGATAAATGTCAACAATTGACAAAAGAAGGGTAGTTGGGTGTCGTATCCAATTTACTCCTTTTTCTTGCATTTGCTAATGCAAAATCATTTCTTTCTGTGGCAGAATACGACATTAGGACATTATCAGGGGTCCAACAAAGAGGAGAACATCACAAGGATGGTCACAAGTGACAAAGATGCATGAAGCAAACGACTTTCTCAAGCATTGGAAGGATGACACTTCAAAGGTGAAAAGTAAAGTGAAGATCCAAGCAAAAGATAATCCAAACTGGATAAGGGATCGCATGAAAATGCAAAAAATGAATAGAACCATTTGACTGGGGCAAGCATTACCTAGCCATGACAAGTCATGCCTAACTGGGGCAAACAGATCATCTACGTGACTGGAGGAAAAAGTGGCACTCCATTCCCAACAGGATCAATGAACGTGATAGAAGAGTCGTTCACATCAGAGTTAAACCTCAAGATACAAAATTGAGTGAAGGGTGACTTTGTGTCGTTCTAATTTGGTCCTCAATGATCTTTCTCCTAATATGAATTTGCCCTAATTTTAACAGAAAATTATTGGCATTCAAAAGGATTCAGAGGGAAAGAACTTGCCGACTCAACTTCAAGGCGAGATGAACTTTGGAGATAACAGCTTCAGAAGTCGAGCATTCAAGAAATAATCTTTGGCTATAAGATCAAGTGGAGGGTAAAAAGTATCACTTCCACACCACATGCTTTAGCATACATTTTGATAAGAATTCATTTTTCCCTGAAATAAGGAACTCCGAAGAATGGCATGGGACACGTTCAAAAGATGAATGAAGCCATCGTGCAGGATTCATTGCCCCAATCAGACGAAGACGTCATCGCCAGAAGTTAAAATGGCTGATTTATGTAATATGCACATGGGCGTTCAGATGGGAATGCATGATCAAGAAGACCTAACGTCGTGGTGGTCAGGTGCACATCATTTCTCTTCAAAGACTGAGAGTTTTAAGAAATTTTAGAACGCTTAACCACCCTGTGTTGTTAAGAAAAATGCAGATTTTCATGAATCTATGAATTTCCATTGGAGCGCATGATCAAGGGTAAGGGGTATCGTTCTAATTTTCTGAAATTCGAGAGCATACACCGACATATTCCTTTTATGTTTTTCAGGGATCCCTAGCCGCGCTGGGCAGGTAAGTACTCATTTCCCTATCTCTTAGGTTTTAAGACTGTCAGAATCCTTATTATTAGAATTTGAAGGCTTCTTGGAATCTAGCATGCATTCAATTCCCATGTCTAGAAAAGCACCAAATTTTCACAATCACGTCATTAGCACTCATGTTTAAACTTGGAGGTCATCTGAATATGATTGGAATATGCATTGTGCATCATAAATCCCCTTGAGGGTAAGTTTTGGAGAAAGCGAAATGAACTTTTCCAACAAGAGTTGTTTAGAACTGTTTAAAAGGATGTTCCTCAGACAAGAGGCAAGCTGGATCCTAAACACGTCCTATACACACTTGAGAGATGAGTGGAGTGGTAAGGACAGTGAGACCTTGACTCTGACCTATGGGAGTATGGGTTATTCGCAGTGATTACACAGATCGAGACGACGGAGGCATTCGTTTCTCCATCATAAACACTACAGGTGACCATTGATAACCCTTTGAACGGCGGTTTCATTCTTTACCCCTGTCAAGAACCACCCCACAGTGGGGCAAACTGGAGGTACGTCCAGCGGTATCAGGAGGTAAATGGTTAGAAGTTCTCTTGCTCAGACTTGCATCAATCTTCGTGTGTTGCTTGTCATTTTAACTTCTATGGTAATTCAGGTGCTTTAGGAAGACGAAAATCATTCGTTTCTCTATCCTATACACTTTTACCTTTTGCACAGCCCAGTTGAGCCTGTACGTTAGTTTCACAAACCCGTTGGTGATCATTGCATATTCTGAGACAGAAATGACGTCACTACAAGGACGAAGGAGTTCGAAACACAGGATTTGTGAAAAACTCCTAGATTAATGTTTGGGTGCTGAGATTTAAGTTGTACATCTAGCACACTCATTTGAAGACTCTGATCCCCAAAAGAAAAGAAAAAATGGGATTTCGAAAAAAAGAGAGAGAAAAATTCAATCTTGGGCATCAAGAAAAAGCAAAGTGCTTGGTAAAAGCAAGGCCAATGCCCATCCAAATACTTGTACACTTGTGGATCATGTGTTTGATCTTGTAAATGCCAAAAGATGGCATGATACCTTTGTATAGGTCACTAGTGAGATCTGGTTGTAAAAGAAAATCCCAAGGGAACTGGACTGCAAAAGATACTCCCAAATCATCTCACACTCAAATGATGAAAGCGTAGACAAGATGTTGACGTCGTCTCAACATGAAAGAGATATTCTCTAAAGACAAATGTGTGCTTCGAAGACTGACAATGTTCTTCAAAGACTATCAATGTACTTCAAAGGCTGAAGACGCTCTTTGAACCGAAAGGGACAAGATCGACGGCAAACCTGCAGTGATCACCAATGTTAAACCCTTCGCGTATTCTGAGCCAAAAAACAAGCCTTTTTTGGTCCCCAATCCCACCTACGTTACAACCCTGAAAAGCCTTTTCTGATTAAGGCACTTGGATTGACATAGGGTTTAATGTCTAAGCTTAGCTCGAAGAAGTTCGAGCAATATTATTTCTTTCTCATTTTGCAGGTTTCTTGACTTGTAAACCTGGAGCAGACATTGAAGACTTCTCTTCGAAAGCCTTGACTTGCACGCAAGTCCCCCTTGAAAACCGTTGACCAAGCCCAACATTACGGTCCCTTGGAAGTCCTCCTGATCGATCGAGGTGTATTCACTGCGACTGATCCTGAACCCTAGGCGCGGGTCTGATAGGAAATTCGAGTACATTCTTGGTGAAAGACCATTATCTCAAAAACGGTGAGAAGTCCTTTTTGATGAGAATACTCCAATGGACATTTTAACCAAACTCCTATGGATAATTTCAGATTGTTTGATTCAAACTTTCTTCACAAGGGATTTTTGATCACTTCCGTATGTTGCAAGGTGTTTTGGATAACCTCCAGCATCATAATGCATTCATTGAAATTTTTCATGACCATGATATAAGTCATAAAGTGCTGTCAGTTTGACATCAGATATCACTTAAAGACCATTGATGTGCCTTTGGTAAGAAAATTTTCAGATTGGAGCTTCTGCAAGATTCTTGATGACTTTGGCTCCTAAAACGGCTTGTATCACTCTTGGTGAGAAACGTTTAACATGTCTAAGCTTCTGCAGAATTCCTGGCAAGCCCAGACCTCAGAAGAACACAACCTCTCTTGAATTCCTAGCAAGCCCAGATCTCAGAAGAACACAACCTCTCTTGGACTCGTGGTAGCCCCAAGTCCCCAAATGACACATTTCTCTAAGTAGGAGAGTTTATATGCCTAAGCTTCTGACTCGTGGAGTCCCCAGATCCCAGAATGTCGCCTTCAATGTCAAAAAGGACAATCTCCGAAATCATCCCTCTGTGAGATTTCAAATTTACAGGTTTGAACTTTCTGCAGGATACCTGGAGTTCCCAGATCCCATAAAGTCACCTCCAATGTCAAAAGGACAATCTCCGAAATCATCCCTCTGTGAGATTTCAAATTTACAGGTTTGAACTTTCTGCAGGATACCTGGAGTCCCCAGATCCCACAAAGTCACCTCCAATGTCAAAAGGACAATCTCCGAAATCATCCCTATGTGAGATTTCAAATTTACAGGTTTGAACTTTCTGCAGGATACCTGGAGTCCCTAGATCTCAGAATGTCACCTCCAATGTCAAAAGGACAATCTCCGAAATCATCACTCTGTGAGATTTCAAATTTACAGGTTTGAACTTTCTGCAGGATACTTGGAGTCCCCAGATCCCAGAATGTCACCTCCAATGTCAAAAGGACAATCTCCGAAATCATCCCTCTATGAGATTTCAAATTTACAGGTTTGAACTTTCTGCAGGATACCTAGAGTCCCCAGATCCCAGAATGTCACATCCAATGTCAAAAGGACAATCTTCGAAATCATCCCTCTGTGAGATTTCAAATTTATAGGTTTGAACTTTCTGCAGGATACCTGGAGTACCCAGATCCCAGAATGTCGCCTCCCATGTCAAAAGGACGATGTTTGAAGTTATCTCCTTGTATGAGATTCCAGTATTACAGGTTTGAACTTTCTGTAGGATACCTGGAGTCCCCAGATCCCAGAATGTCACCTCCAATGTCAAAAGGACAATCTTCGAAATCATCCCTCTGTGAGATTTCAAATTTACAAGTTTGAACTTTCTGCAGGATACCTGGAGTCCCCAGATCCCAGAATGTCACCTCCAATGTCAAAAGGACAATCTCTGAAATCATCCCTCTGTGAGATTTCAAATTTATAGGTGTGAACTTTATGCAGGATACCTGGAGTCCCCAGATCCCAGAATGTCACCTCCAATGTCAAAAGGACAATCTTCGAAATCATCCCTCTGTGAGATTTCAAATTTACAAGTTTGAACTTTCTGCAGGATACCTGGAGTCCCCAGATCCCAGAATGTCACATCCAATGTCAAAAGGACAATCTTCGAAATCATCCCTCTGTGAGATTTCAAATTTATAGGTTTGAGCTTTCTGCAGGATACCTGGAGTACCCAGATCCCAGAATGTCGCCTCCCATGTCAAAAGGACGATGTTTGAAGTTATCTCCTTGTATGAGATTCCATTATTACAGGTTTGATCTTTCTGCAGGAAGCCTGGAGTACCCAGATCCCAGAATGTCACCTCCAATGTCAAAAGGACAATGTTTGATATTATCTCCCTGTATGAGATTCCAGTGTTACAAGTTTGATCTTTCTGCAGGATACCTGGAGTACCCAGATCCCAGAATATCACCTTCAATGTCGAAAGGACAATATTCAAGATAGTCTTTCTGCGAGATCTCAGGTAACCCCTAGATCCCAGAAGAATCTTATCAAAGTTTTTGCAGGTTTAAGTTTTCTGCAGGATACTTGGAATCCCCAAATCCCAGAATAACGCATTGCATGTCGAAAGGACAATTTTCAAGATCAGCTTTCTGTGAGGTTCTAGGTAACCCCTAAACCCAGAATAGCTCATGTGGTGAAGCCTAAAGGTTAGGCACACCTCACTTGCATAAATCCTATTTAAATTCCTTAGAATACATGATCAAAATGTTCGACAATCCCTAAAAGACTGGGTGCGTCATCCATAGGTTCCTAGCAGAGAGGAATCCTATTCTCGGCCTGATCCCCCCGAAGGATCAAAATGTTCGACAATCCCTAAAAGACTGGGTGCGTCATCCATAGGTTCCTAGCAGAAAGGAGTCCTATTCATGGTCTGATCCACCATACGGATCAAAACCCCTGATAATCCCTAAGAGACTGGGTGCGTCATCCATAGGTTCCTAGCAAAGAGGAGTCCTATTCATGGTCTGATCCACCATACAGATCAAAACCTCTGACAATCCCTAAGAGACTGGGTGCGTCATCCATAGGTTCCTAGCAGAAAGGAGTCCTATTCATGGTCTAATCCACCATACGGATCAAAACCCTGACAATCCCTAAGAGACATGGTGCGTTATTCACAGGTTCTTGTCAAGTATAGGAATCTCATTCTGGTACGGCCTACCATACAGGCTAGAGTTTAACCGCCCTAGGATACTCAAAAGACGAGTCACTAGGTATTCACTAGAACCCGCTATACACCGCGCATGCCGCACGAGCATCAGACAGGTGATCAACAAGTAAATAGCAGGTAGATCTCTCTACTTTCTCTCTCACGTCAGCAAAAGAATAAGAAGCAGAGCATTCACCAGCGGGACAAGAAAGATTGAGTGTCAAGATTCGTTTTTCTTTTCCCCAGTCGAGTCGGTCTAGATTCAGGTGTCACCTGTCTTTGAGAGAAACCTCTCACGAAATTCCTCTCAAAGAGGGGCAGCTGTTGACACCTGATTTTTGACCAAGTCTTTTTCAATTTTATCTTTGAAAAATCACAAAAAAATTCATAAAAAGTCAAAAAAATTAAAAAATCAACTTTGGTGGCCTTGGACAAGCCCAAGGAACCATTCTCGATCAAAAAATAATTTTTCATATTTTTCACATTTTTTAGTATTTTTAGAAAATAGGAAAATACTAGAAAAATCAACAAAAATAGAATTTGAGGTCACAAAAATATAGGAAAATAGTCAATATTTTTATTTTAATTTTATTATCATTTTGACCTCATCAAGAGTTGAAATTCAAGTTTAATTTTGTGTGTTTCTTTGTAACGCACATGGTTAAATTTGTAAAAAAAATATCAATTGAGTCTTTTAATTTGCGATTTTAGCATTTTTTAGGATCTTGACATTCAACTTGATTGCCCTACGTTTCAATTTGGTTCAATTGTTTGCTGGTTTGATCAATTTTGGCCTTAGGGACCTAATTGCATAAAAATCTTTTAATTTTAGTCCCTATAGTGCCAATTCTGAAATTAAACTTTTCTGAGGGACACCCATAGAACCCCAATGCTTCCTCCCTGTAGGTTTTGACCCACTGAATCTAATGGTAGGCTCAATTGGTACCAATTCCTTCATTAAGGACATCAATTTGGCAAAAATCGATTTCGGATCATACTCTATGTTTGGGGCTTTCAATCAATTCAAAAGGTATTTGTCACGAAAATCACATTTTAGATATAATCTGTGCCATGAAGTCTAATTTTAGTGTCAATTTTGTGATCTTTGCACATATGGACATCCAATTTGAACAAAAAAATTAGAACCGGGTCAACTGGGTCGGGTTGACCGACCTAGTCAACCCGGTTGACCAGCTTGGAAAAAGAAAAAAACCACTCTGTTCTTCTCCTTCGCGCACGAACAGAAAAAGGGGGGGGAGGATCAGTTGGTTGTGGAGCGGGGAGAAGTCAGTTGGAGAGAGGGATTCGGTTGAGATGAATTCTCCACGAGAACAGAAGTGGGGGGGGCTTCTTCTTCGCGCAAAAGCAGAGAGAGACAGTGAGCGGGCGAAGACAGAGAGAGCAGGCGAGAGAGAGAGTAGGTGAGAGGGAGAACTCGCGGAGGAGGAGCTCGCGGAGTGAGAGGAGTAGAAGAAGAGAGCGAGAGGCAGAGAGAGAAAAAAAACGCCAGAGAACAACAGAAGGCGGGCGAAGACAGAGAGAGGAGAGAGAGAGAGGGGGCGGCGGCCATTGAAGCTCCGAATTCAAGAAATTCGAGCTCAGATTCCTGGCGATCCAGACTATGTCTTTCGATGCCACCACTCCCATTAGCTTCGTCTCAACCCAAAGAACGCGTCGGACCGGCCTGTGCTCGCCGACGCTCTTGAAAAAGGTAAGTCGAGTCTCCAAGCTCGAGCTCGGCCTTTAATGGAAACTTAAGCTAGAGCCGTCCTTTTGCTGCGATTTTGGTTACAATCTGCTTGTCTCGCCTTACTGAGCATTTTCACTTTTGATCCCATGTCATTTCGTCGCCGGAATCGCCGGGTCTACCCCTTGCCATGTCCGATCGGTCACAAGGTCCACGGCTCTTTTTGGACCAAACCGACGCCTCGCAATCATCAGGTAAGTTTTCTATAACTCCATAGATGTTGTTTGACGATCCAAAATGCTCGTTCGACGTTAGAAATGGTTAGGGCGGACTCTCGCCGGAGCTTAGCTTCGGCCGGAGGTAGCACTTAGATGAGATGTTGATCTGCTGCGCCGAGGCTCCGATATGTTATAGAGGAAGTCACGGTGAGTTGAATGCCGCTGATTTCGCGTCGATCGGATATCGGAAGGCCGAGATATGGCCTTCCGACGAGGCGCCGACGAGATAGTGCTGGCGCTGGTCGTCTTCCCCGGTGAGCCGTTGACCGGTCAACGGCGGTTGACCGAGTCAACGGCCACGTGGCGCTGACGTGGCGTCCACGTGGCAGCCACGTCAGCCGTTCGGTTACAAAAAAACAAACTTGATCCGACGGTGGTAGACGTGCCACGTGTCGCGATCTCGCCTTTTTCGGAAATAAAAATGATTTTCAGATAAGTTGATCGGACGGTTGTAGTTCGATCAGAAATTTCAATCTGGACCGTCAGTTTCCAGCCTTAGATCAGGCCGTCCATCAGGCGACACGTGGCACAATCTAGACCTTTGGTTCGTTTGGGCGGGAACTTAAAATTCGTGCAGGAGGATTGAAGCGGCGTCGTTTTGGAGCCGGGGTCCGCGCGGGTCCGAGTCTGGGCCGGGTTCCGACCCGAGTGGGTCGGGTCGACCCGGTCCGAATCACATTTTTTAAATAAAATAATCAGAAATGATTTTAAAAAAATAAAAAAATCAGGAATTTTCTAAAAAATCGAAAAAAAAAATGCTAGAAAATTCCAGAAAATTCCAAAAAAGGTGAAAAAATATGGAAAAATCCTAGACACTCTAGAAATCCCCAAAAATTGAGGATTGACCACAGACAACTGGTCAACCCTATTTTTGGGGTTTCTTATCCGTTCTTCCGAGACTTGACGACATTACCCTTTAGGGGTAAGTCGCCTCTGCTGTGTATGCGAGATAAAACCGATAATACCAAGGTAAGAATTAGGGTCGGGTAGGCGACCAATTCTTAGGTTTGGGTTTTCGAGTCCCGCATCTTTTCTCAAAATGGCGATTTTGCCCCTCATTGGGAAAATCGTCTTTCTTGTCTCAATCGAGTTTTGAGAATTGCTTAAAGTTAGGGTTGTGGTCAGGTGGACGGCCAGCCCTAATATTTGAGATTTTCAGTTCTCATCTTTGTCCAAAATGACGATTTTACCTCTCCGAGGGTAAAATCACTTTTAAATTCCAGAAAAATCCTGGAAATTCCCGAAAAATAGGAAATAGATTGGATTGATGGCCAATCCTATTTCTCCATCTTTTGACTTCCCGATTCATCTAAAATGACAAATTTTCCCTTTTTGAGGTGAATTGTCCCCGAATTGTTCAAAATTACGATTTTGCCCCTCATGGGCAAATCATGCCAAAATCATTCCTAAGCCTTGATTGATATTTCTCTAGGCTAATAGGGCCTCATTAGGGATGCCATGCTGCTTTCATGTGTTTTATCCGCATGTACTGGATCCTTGATTTGCGCACTTATTTCTGTTGATTGTGATTGATAGGGTAATAATTCCCATCTGCATGAACTCCTAGATTTAGGAACTGTACCCCACTCGTCTGTATGAAATCCTAGGATCAGATAAACCATTCAGCTTAGGTACCGAAAAGGCGTTAACTCTGACAGTTGGCGTAACTAAGTCCCCGAACCCATTTCTCTGGTTTCCGCAGAATCGAATAGACCACTCCCAACTATTCGATAGGGTTTCCGATCGTACCCTCCACGAAACGATTGGTGGCGACTCCTTGACATGTACACTCATCACATGTCACTAGACCACATTGAAGGTCGACCACGTATATCCAGCAGTTGTGACTTGGGTAATGGACCTTGGGAGAGGCCCGCGTCCGATCAAGCCAGAGATCGGGCGGCCCATTAGCCCGCTCCGCCTCGCGAGGAGAGGGTCGCGACACCCCCATTCGGACACAACGTCCCCGTTGTGCCCGTACTACATGGGGCTCACGAACGGTACCGCTACCCAGCTACGGCCGGGAGTCCACACATGCGGTCGGGGGTTGGCTCTGATACCATTTGTAATGGTCGGGGTCCCACTTGCACGATATTGTCCGTTTTGGGCTTTGTAACCCGCACGATTTTGCTTTCCGAGTACTCAGCCGGGAAAAGGCCTCATTCCAGTTAAGGAAGATATTTTCCTCTTTGGCCCTACTGCACTGGGGCTCACGGGTTCACGGACGACAGTGCTACCGCTACCTAGCTACGGCCTCGACCTCAAGGTTTTGTTCCTGCGCAGCGGAAGCACTGAGCAACACACTTGCAGAAGGCCTCATGCAAGTCTAAGGGCACCCCAAGGCTTATAAGCCTGCCCAAGACCTCCCCTAGGCAATGTGGGACTAGGGGTGAGGATCTCACAATGCGGTACGGGCACAACGGAGACGTTGTGTCCGAAGGGGGGGGGAGATTGTGAGATCCTCACCCCTAGTCTCACATTGCCTAGGGGGGAGGTCTTGGGTAGGCTTATAAGCCTTGGGGTGCCCTTAGACTTGCATGAGGTCTTTTGCAAGTGTGTTGCTCAGTGCTTCCGTTGCACAGGAACAAAACCTTGAGGTCGAGGCCGTAGCTGGGTAGCGGTAGTGGTGCTGTCCGTGAGTCCGTGAGTCCGTGAGCCCCAGTGCGGTAGGGCCAAAGAGGACAATATCTTCCTTAATTGGAATGAGGCCTTTTCCAGGTTGAGTGTTCGGAAAGCAAAATCGTGCGGGTTGCAAAGCCTAAAGCGGACAATATCATGTAAGTGGGACCCCGGCCATTACAACTGAGGCCCTTATCACGAACCGTGAGCTTTGTTACCAATTTAATGGGAATAATAAGAATAGGAGGCTTGATTTACACAACTCGAGAGGAGAGAATTTTCTGTGATTTCATACTCCCATATTCCCTTGATCAAAATAATTACAAGTCTTGCATTTATATAGGCATAATACAATGACTCCTCAATTACTTGACTCCCCAACCAACTCATAAATTATCTAACATTCCAAAGCGATAGCCTTCTAGAAACTTGCAAGACATTAACTAGTCCTAGAACATGAAAAGACTTCATCAAAAACAAACAAAGCAATAAAAGCTCTTGCTTGACTCTTCATGCATTCGTCGAATATCCACATCTTGGTGAGCACGAAGTCCATTAAATTTTCGACAAGTCCCAAGGATTTGGTTAAATTTCCAACATGGCTCGCTCTCATCGGTTCCGATAGGAAGCCGAGCAACATAGCCTTCACCACCATCCCCAACATGCTCCCGTCCGAGAGGGTCCGTGCTCAGCGCTCCCCCGAGTTCACCGAGGCCGTCTTGACGAAGATGGAAGCCTCGTTTGAGGAGGTGCTCGGCCGGCTCCACCCTCCGCCGACCCTCATTGTGGCCTACACGCTCATGCCCTAGATTTCTTGGTCGAGGAAATTAAACAAAGAAAAAAAAAACCATGGACTCTATTGACTGGAGTGATCGAATTTTAGTGGATATGCAAGACACATCACGTGGACCCTTAATTTGAAAAAGTTCAACATGCACTCTTGAATAAGAGATATTTTGGACCTCTTTGGAAGTGGATAAGATGCCAAAAATTTATTTTGGATTTCTCTCTAGTTGAAATGCAAAGTGACGTTGGACTATTCAACGTGAGAAGTAGACTTCGGGTGGTGGACTTTGCATGCATATATTATATATTCATTGAGATCATGGGTTTTCAGCACATCTTGAAGCACCGTTTCCAAACGAGTGCTTGACATTGGGACTTTGTTTTGTTCGTGGAATTACATTAAGAATCGGAGTGTTGAAGCCGATAGAAATCTTGTATTAAGGTTTGTGTTTAATTCCTTTGCGAGATTGAGATTCGCGAGGAATTATAGGGCTAAACACTGTTGTCGCGACCTAAAAAAATCAGGCTAATGGATTCTCAGGTTAATTAAATTAACTAACCTAATGCATATCCTCTCAAGTTCTACCAAATCGCAAGTTAGGTTCAATTCATGAAAATTGTTAAATTGAATTGAAGCTGTCAGGTATGTTGATTAGAAACGTAAATAAAATAGCAAGAGAACTATTTTATTTCTATGAAAAATGAGTTCAGGGACTTGATTACATTAATTTGAAAAAAATTAATGCTTTTTTGGTACCAATTTCATGAAAAATCCCTTTTCAATTGATTGATGTGAATTGATTGAATTTAGGAAAAATGTGACATGAGGACCATATGATAAAGAATGATTTTTTTTTGTATTTTTGGATTAAACGAGAGAAAATAGAAACATTCAAAAGCAATCAAAAATTTGAACAAAGCTAAACATAAACGTCCATTTCAATTTTTTTTCGAAAGATTTACTATTCCCAAAGATTCGGCCTAGAACAGAATTTTTATTTGCTACATCCTCGTAGATTCGAGCCAGTACGTGGATAGGGGTATAACACGACAACGTACCTTTTGCCAAGGGAAAGAACACGAAATCTTATACTTAATTTTTCGAAGGGTCTAGGTACAAACAGGGCATACGTTATGAGCATGTTAGTTTAAAAATGTGCGAACTTTATAACAAACAAAAATGAGCAAGCATGACAAAAATAAAATAAAAATGAGTCAATTGAGCTTTAAATTTCGAAAATACGCAAGGGGTAGCTGAAAATAGGAGAGTGGAGTCCATCTTTCCTCATCTAAAACTTTATCCAATTTAATTTGAGAAAAATTATCTTTAAGGATTGGAAAAATTAACTCAGATAATTTTCAGAAAAAATTAGATAAAAGTTCACTTGGATCCAATCTTATCTATCCAAAAATAACAAAGAATCACAAGATAAACCTATTTAACCAATGGATGGACACTTCCATGAAAACACTTGCTAGAGATAATCACTAGGTTAAAAAAAAAAACATATCCACATCATATCAAAACTCCACCCACCACATGAGATAACGTCAAATGACTACCGGATAGGACTAATCCAAACAATCGTGATAGCTCGAGGCAAGAAACATTCGATCATTATAGGTTCGGCCATGGTATGTATACATGCCAAAAAATTCCAATTTTTTTTCGAAAAAAAATTGTGATTCTTTCTATTCAATTCGATCATGAGAAAAATTGGTAAATGACCCTTATTTGAGAAAAGACATGATTTCTATTGAGTTTAATCATTTATAAAAAAAGTAATAATTCTACCAATTCATTGAACGAATTGAACTTGCTAAAAAAAAAGTTCCTGTGCATTTCTTTCAGTTTTGGCATCAATTTGATGGAAAAATATGCAATTTTTCTAGCCTTGATTGCGAAACCATTGTACGTTCAAAAGAACCAAGGAACAACGTGCAAATTCTCAAGTAAATATGCATGGGTCAGCAAATAAGGATTGAGAAAAATAACCTCTTTCGAGCCGAATTCCCAGCAGTGCGCTTGATGAATTCAAAAAAAAAAAAGAGAGTCCTTTTTTTATGCGATTTGTCACCAAAGGAACCCAAAGGATCTTGCACGAGTAACAGGTGGTTAGAGCTTCAAATAACACCAAAATAAAGATGAATCAGCCTTATACTAAGGCTTATCAGTAGCGAAACAGTAGCGGGCAGCAACTCCAAGACGGCAGTTTTGATGGTTCGGGTACACCAGCGACGAGATGGATCAGTGGGTGGATACGTCGAGCTAGCGACGGCGAACAGGGCTAAGTATCAAGCTATGATGGACGTACGACAGCTGCAGGATGGCGGCGCGATGGCTATGATGGACAGCGGCGCTAGGAACCCGGCAATGAGAGAAGGTTGCTCGGCTTTGAACACCTTCGGCTAGGGAATTGTCTCGACAACCCACGAGACAACTCTGAATTTCTCACTCTCGAAGCTCTCTCTCAAATGCTGAAAATTTTAGTAATGGCCAACTGACCCCTCTCTCTTTTCTCGTGAGCAATAAATAAAAAAAATTCGTCTGCCCCTTTTGAATGAAAGTCGTCCACCTTTTATAATAGAAGTCACTCATATCTCTTTGGAAGTTCTGGATTCGTGGGAGGTGATTGATGATGCTCAATGGATCATTGCTCTTTTTTGCGATCTTGTGATTGGCCTTTTTACTTTGAACGCGCCCATGTTCATTCGCCGTTAGCCAGCTTGTTCAATGAGCATTGATCTCACGCCAACATTGGGGTGATTTCTTCCAATCGTATCCGTGTTCTTGCCTTAACACTTACTGATGTCTAAAGTTATTGATTGAATATTCCCACCCATATGCCTTTGACGCGCCCAAGATTACCATTCAGCTTCAAACGTATTAAAGTTTTCCATAATTGGTTGCCTTTGACGTGCTCAAGATCTACTCTTGCTTTGATGTTGGTGTTGTTGAAGTTGAACCCATGGACTTCTCTATCCTTAATTAGTTTTGGAAGTACTCCTGTTTCTGTAAGCTGCATAATTAAACCGTATGCAGCGACCCAACATACACACGTACAGATACACAAATCCCTGTTCCATTGAGTTAAAGAATTAACGCACCTTGTTCGGATTCATCGTCCTTGATGCGGAATTGCGAGAATCCGATGCTTAAGAGCTTCTCCTCTATGAACCCCATTTATCACTGGCTTCAATGAGACGGCCCCTCACTGTCGCTTCTGACGATTTCTATATGTGAGGTTATGTGGACATTAGGGTTTAGATGAGGGACTTAAGCACTATTTATAGAAAATGAACCCTATCCCCTCTTCAAGGATAAGGATATCTTGGCCCATACTATCCAGCACCATATCCTACTTGAATTAGGAAACAATATATCTCTTCCTTATTAGACCAAATAATAATTACAGTAACAATTAATAAAGCCCACAATTGAATATTAAAACAGAATATTCTAACATTCTCCCACTTGGGCTAAATTAATCGAAACTGTACTGTATATGTGCATCTTTATATTGGTCTAGAGATAATTCCCAACAGTCAATCCAATCCCATAAAGTCTTAAGCACCGGACCATGCCAGTAATTGCATCAGAAGACATAGAGCCATCCATGATCACAAATGCTCTCAACTCTACTGATATGGATTTGATATGGTAGTATGGCAAACGGATAACATCTCAAATAACAGAGACACCTTATATGTTATCCTCTTTGTCAGTCACCATTCTCTCACTTTATGTGTCACGAAAACGGATGTGTCACGAGAGAACATCTTTACGGTTCCAACGAACCAATATATGTCTTACCTTTATAGTTAACTATGCTTTACGTGTAACAAGACATATGCCTTTTGGCTAAAATAAATGCCCCAGCCATCACTCAAAGTTTACACAAGTCCTTGAGATTTTCAACAGATATGCATTCAATATCACATTAAAAAAACTTCAAAAAATGTAAAAGTTCAATACATATCAAAATCATTACTAAAAGTAATATAACACTGTAAACTTTATTAAAGCAAAAACTAGAAAGCTCCCACTAAAAAATGGCATCCCATGATGCTTCTAAGCCCATATTAATGACATGTCATTCAAATACACAAGGGCGTAGACCTTTCGTCAGTGGATCAGTAATCATAGCATCTGTGGTTATATGCTCTACTGCAACGTCACCATTATGCACGGACTCCTTTATGGTCAAAATCTTGACCTCTATATGCTTAGACCCCTTGAGACCTCTATTGTTGTTAATGAACAACACTGCAGAGTTATTGTCACAATACAACTGTATGGGTCTATCAATAAAGTCAAACACGATCAACTCCCTAATGAGATTTCGGAGCCAAATAGCCTGAGTAGCAGCTGTAAAGCATGCTATAAACTCCGCTTGCATAGTGGATGATGATACTGTTTTATGTTTCTCACTTTTCCATGATACTGCACCACCTGCTAGCATAAAGATATACCATGTTGTCGACTTTTTGTCATCCTCACAACCAGCATAATCTGAATCTGAATATCCCACTAGCTGCAAATTCTGAACACATCTGTAAATCAGCATATAGTCTCTAGTTCTTTTAAGTACCTCAAAACCTTCTTGGCAGCGACCCAGTGATCATGTCCTGGATTTGACTGATACCTGCATAGAAGTCATGTTGCAAAAGCAATGTCTGGCCTAGTACAAACTTGAGCATACATGATACTACCTAGTGCACTAGCATAAGGTACATCCTTCATCTGTGCTTTCTCAATTTCTGAATGAGGACATTGTGAAAGACTCAATTTATCACCTTTGCACACTGGAGCAATCCCTGGTTTGTACTCTTGCATATTGAATCTCTTTAGAACTCGATCAATATAAGCCCTCTGAGATAAGCCCAATGTGCGGCGAGAACGATCCCTATGGATCTCAATGCCAAGGACAAAAGATGCTTCACCAAGATCCTTCATATCAAAATTTTGTGACAACATCCTATTTGTCTCATGCATTAATGCAATATCACTACTAGCAAGCAAGATGTCATCAACATAAAGAACGAGAAAAATAAACTTTCTCCCACTGACCTTGCTGTATATACATTGATCTAGCTTGCTCTCAACAAAACCAAAAGAAATAACAACACTATGAAACTTCAAATACCACTGTCTAGAGGTTTGCTTCAAACCATAGATAGACTTTTTCAATCTACAAACCAGATTACCTGTATCATCTGTTGCAAAACCTTCTGGTTGTGCCATATAAACTTGTTCATCAAGATTTCCATTCAGAAAAGCAGTTTTAACATCCATCTGGTGAAACTCCATATCAAAATGAGCTACTAAAGCCATAATTACTCTAAAAGAGTCTTTAGAAGAAACTGTAGAAAATATTGATTCATAATCAACTCCTTCCCTCTGAGTAAACCCCTTAGCTACTAGTCTAGTTTTAAATTTTTCAATCTTTCCCGTGGAGTCCCTTTTGGTCTTAAAAACCCATTTACAACCAACAGGTTTGTAACCTTCAGGTAATTCAACAAGCTCCCAGACATCATTATGTTTCATAGACAACATCTCATCTTTCATTGCATCTAACCATAAATCAGAATGAGGACAAGAAATTGCTTCTGTATAAGTCACTGGATCAACAACACAACCAATATCATAGTTCTGTTCTCCCAGATAAACTATATAGTCTGGTGGTATAGCTGATCGTTTATGTCTAACAGATCTCCTTATAGGAGCATCTTCTAATTCATTATGTTCCTGAAAAGCTTGAGGAACTTCATCAAGAACTGCTTCAATAACAGGTTCTTGAGCCTCAACAGGTTCAATCTGTGGTACATGAACTTCCTGAACTGTCTGTATAGGTATAGAAAACGACATAGGAGTACTCACCGTGCTGTTATCCTCAATAGTCTGCGAGCAATCTCCATTATCTGCTACATCAAGCTCCAGGAACTTTGCTGTCTGTGAATCCACAATTCTCATTCCTCTATTGGGATTATAAAATCGATATCCTTTTAAATGATTTGGATAAGAGACAAAATAACAACGAGTGATTTTGGGATCCAACTTGCTCAAAGTTGGATTATACAGTTTTACTTCTGCAGGGCATCCCTAAACCTTTAGATGATTCAAGCTAGGCTTCCGTCCAGTCCACAATTCAAAAGGAGTAAGCGGCGCAGATTTAGTAGGAACACGATTTAATATATAAAGCGCCGTTTTCAAAGCCTCACCCCATAAAAAACCAGGTAAATGAGATCTGCTAATCATACTCCTTACCATATCCATAAGAGTACGATTGCGCCTTTCAGCTATACCATTCTGTTCAGGACTACCGGGCATGGTAAACTGAGCCACAAACCCAGAATACTCTAAGTACTTGTCGAATGGCCCTTTAAGCTGTCCAGCATCGCCATGTCGACTATAGTACTCACCACCGCGGTCAGATCTGACAATTTTTATGACTTTCCCCAGCTGTTTCTCAACTTTAGTCCGAAAAATCTTGAACTTGTCAAGAGATTCAGACTTTTCCTTAATCAAGTACAGATAACCATATCGGGATAAAAATTTCTACACAATATTGCTGTATAGGGTCCACTTATATCTGTGTGGATGATCTCTAACAAGTGAGAGCTACGGACTGCAGTTTTCTTCTTTATTTTGGTCATCTTACCCCTCCTGCAGTCTACGCATGTGTCTAGGTCACTTATAAGAGTGGGTAAAATGCTAGCCTTTATCAGTCTTTCCACTCTTTCTTTAGAGATGTGACCAAGACATTTGTGCCATATTGCGTATGACTATTCCTTAGGTAGAGGCCTTTTGGGAACAACCTTTTCAACTGTATAAGCGACGTATATTTCGTTGGGAGACAAACATAATCTGTACAATCCATTGGACATAGTGCAATACCCAATTTTATTTGAATTAAAAGAAATAGAAATTGTAGAGTTTGAAATCTCAAAGGAGTAACCACACATGTCCAAACTTGATACGAAAATTAAATTCCGTCTGAAAGAAGGTACATAAAATGTATTTCTTAACATCAAATTAAAACCAGAATCTAGAATTAAAATGACATCTCTCATGAACTCAACGTCAGCTTTATTGTTGTTTCCTACGGTGAGCTTTGATTCATCCTTATTTGGCTTCCTCCGGTTTATGAATCCTTGTATGGTAAACGCAACATGGTTAGTTGCACCGCTATCTAGCCACCACGAACAAGATGGGGCTTCAGACAGATTAGATTCACAAACCAACGCCAAAGAACCATTACCTTTAGGCTCACGCTTAGATAACCAATTCTTATATTTAGCACAGTCTTTCTTTACGTGTCCTCCATTCTTACAGAAAAAGCAAAGACCATCCTTACCAACATTACCGTCCTTGTTAAAGGTCGATTTCTTTGGTCTCAAGTTGTCATGATGACCAGCAGAGGAATGAGTTCCTTTACGATTCTTGTTGCCCTTGCCCTTCTTGGCACCAGAACTTGAAGCAGCATACATAGCCATATGCGCGTTACCTTTCTTCAGCTTGGTCTCTTCTGACACCACCCTTGCAATCAAGTCGTTGATTGTCCATGCTTGATCATCAATGTTATATTGTGTTTGGATAATACCAAACTCAGGTGGAAGAGAATTCAGCGCAAAATGTATGATACAAGCATCAGGAATGGGAACATTAAGCTCCTTGAGCTTTGATTGTAGATCTACCATCCTCATGACATAGTCCTTAACACCAGCAGAACCATCATACTTCAAACTGAATAATCCTGACATATGTGTCACAACTTCAGCATCAGGGGATTCACGATTTCTAGCCACCAAGGCATCCATCATTTGTCTAGCAGTGATGTCAGTAGCAAAATCACTCCTAAGATGTTCATGTATGGATCGCTTCATCGACAGCAAGCAAATCCTATTGCTCTTTTCCCAAACAGCAAACTGTGCCTTTTGAGCATATGTACTAGTTTCAGTAAGAGCTGCGGGTCTATCCCCACTAAGAGCAGCATGAACATCTGCCAGTTCCATACTAAACAGAAAATCCTCTCTCCACTTCTTAAAATTGCTACCAGTAAGAATTTCAATAGTTATGGAGTTGCCGTTCACAGAAAAGGTGACTGAAAAATAACCAATATTTTCAATTAGCACAATGTGAAATTTCACCTTGAGAGCTACATACATCATCATATAATCATCTTTGGGCAGAAAACATGACATGCAGTTGTGTATTCCATACATTACAGCGGCCATGATAATTTATTTCAATCTTTGTTAATCATCACCTTTGGGTGTATGACGGCATTCAGACTAATCAATCATCAACCATATGCTGTACATGTAACCCTCCATGCAAGAATACGCAATTACTCCTTGGGGAATATAACTACGCATTAAAACATGAGACATCCCAATATTATTTAACATATTCTTTATTAAACTCAACCAAACGTGCCGCTTTGGCGGTCACAACCCAACTGAATTTACCTGAAATTGAGATATAACTTCATATTTCACATCCACTGTATGCATGCAATTTCAGAAATTGGGGCAATCATCTTCAAAATTACACGCTTTGCTAATTTCTAGCGATACCTCAACAATTCATGTCAAACCATAAACATGAAATTGATAAATCATGCTCCACATAATTGCATGTGGTACTTTCATGTAAGCCTGTACCTGTATTTCATAAATCCGTATAGAAATACCAGAAAAGACTTCAAAATTACCCCAAATTATACACGTATTTGGAGTCCCATACGTATTTTCCATCCATAAAAGTACCAAAAATGTAAAATAAACATACCACCTTGTAGATCATGAGCATACGAGCACGACGGTACCTGGAACGTCCTCATCAGAGCACCCACGCGCCCTCACGCACCGCCTGAAGTCTCGGCGCGTGAGCTTCACGCGCTGACACGTGCGTCACACGTGTTCAGTGCCTCAGCTGGTCTTCAAACCGGTCCGACCGGTCTAACCGGTCTGACTGCTACCCTGAACCGATTTGGTGAACCCAGTCTAGGCGATCCGATCAACGACCCATCCGATCGGAAGGTCCGAGTCAACGGTCAACTATCCCGGGGTCGGGTCAACGAGTCGGGTCGGGTCAACTTAATCGGGTCGGATCTGCCCGGACTGAGATGACGTCATCCCCCACGTACCGCGCACGTGCGGGGCTTGGATCAACGCGTGGCCGCCGCGCGCCTGATAGCCACCGGCCAGTGGCGGCGCGTCCGGAGGTTTCTGGCGGCGATCTTTATATGGTTTTGCTCGTCTCGTCGAGCCCTTTCCGAATATATAATTTTCTTTTGGTTTTGACAAAAATAAAATTTCGAAAAAACCCTGATACGCGATTTGCGTTTGATATGCGCAGGCTCTGATATCACATGTCAAACTGCATAATTAAACCGTATGCAGCGACCCAAGATACACACGTACAGATACACAAATCCCTGTTCCATAGAGTTAAAGAATTAACGCACCTTGTTTCGGATTCATCGTCCTTGATGCGAAATTGCGAGAATCCGATGCTCAAGAGCTTCTCCTCTATTAACCCCATTTATCACTGGCTTCAATGAGACGGCCCCTCACTGTCGCTTCTGACGATTTCTATATATGAGGTTATGTGGACATTAGGGTTTAGAGGATGGACTTAAGCACTATTTATAGAGAATGAACCCTATCCCCTCATCAAGGATAATGATATCTCGGCCCATATTATCCAGCACCATATCCTACTTGAATTAGGAAACAATATATCTCTTCCTTATTAGACCAAATAATAATTATAGTAACAATTAATAAAGCCCACAATTGAACATTAAAACAGAATATTCTAACAGTTTCTCCTCCTTCACTTGAGCACGTTCGCATAGTGAAATGCATCATCAGACTTCAAGCAACATTTCAATGCATGCAGGAGATCTTTGCGCTTGTTCATTGACCCTCAGGCGGTCATAGATCAGATCACGAAACCAACCTTATCAAGCAACTCTTTTTGGCTCAATGATGAAACAGATTAGAAACAATTGATCTGTCCTCAACATTAATTTTTTTTAAGAAACTAGTTCCATTATAAACATCCACCATAGCGTCCGAATCCTTGGCAGCCATGTCATTCTGATAGCTCCGCAGGGCAACACTTCGGTATTAGGACATGATATTTCTCTTGTACAAACGATGCGAAAGTCCGCATCCGCATTGTCATTTGAATTTTGAAATGAGTCGATCCTTGGGATTTAAGACTTTTGAACTCATTTTGGTATGAACGACGAGAAGATGAATTGGGAGTTTCCTTAGAAAACGTGACGGTTACAACAAGAGTCGCAAAATATACACAAATGTCCCCTAATATCTATATGCAATTAACTAATTCTCTCTTCCCTTTTTTTTTTTTAAGGAATCGATGTCCGTCTCCAATTTCCAACGAAATGAATAACAAAAATAGGGTTGTCAAAATTTAGGTGTCAACAACTGTGTACGTTATTGGATGTAATTGGGCTAGAAAACACCGAGAATGCTTGTGTGACTCGAGTGTGATTTAATCTTCGTGTATTGCTTGATTTATAGTGGAATTCGTTGCTGCTTTCCTTGTGGACGTAGGTCTCTATGACTGAACCACGTACATCTGGTGTCCGATTTATTTTCTTGTTTTATCTATTATTTGATCGATCGTTTGCTCCGCGCAGCAGGCCATGTCGAGAACTAGAGGAATATTCTGGTGGCCTCGTTTTGGACTACCGCGCCCTCAAATTTCTCCATACTGTACCACTCCCAACTTCTTGGGAAGAATGGCCGTCTACCATAGAATTTGTCAGGTCAGCCATCATTTTTCTGTTTTGATGCCCATAAATCCCAAAACTCGATGTCCAATTTCAACATTATTTACTAAGATATTGTCTATTTTTTGTCACAAAAAAAAGAGGACGAAGAGGTTGATTCCGTTCCTGGAATTCCTCCAATGCATTTGATGAACTTGGTTGATGAAAAGTTTATGCAGAAAGTCGCCCGACATTCGATCGGGTCCGTCAAACACAGTACCTGTTATAAACTCTCTGCACCGATTTTCTCCACTCCACTTGGTTGGAGTCTCTATCCTTCTTCTTCGCAGCAACTTCGCTTACTTCCTTTCCTTTGCATCCATCCGTTATCCAAGGTTGCCAACTCACTCCTCATCTCAGCGAGGATGTTCCGCTTCATCCATGCTGTCATGTTTCTTTGCTGGTGGTGAGCTAGTGAGAAGATGTCCCTTCAGCTACAACTTCTTGGTGCTCGGAGATGCCACCGTTCAGTAGAGCTCAATCACCCATTTTTTACCTATATTTTCATTTAAATGGGTTATATATGGGTTCCAAGATTTTAAGGGTTCAATAAAAATGGGTATGAAATATTTAAGTTGAATCAAAAGGGTCATAAATTGGCCACATACTTAAACCTATTTTGACTCATATTGGACCCATTTTCGGCCCATGAGAACTAACCCCACAAATTGCACATGGCCAAGGGCCTTAAAAGGCTTTGTTATTTTTGTTATTTTTGTTATTTTTATTTTTATAAATTAATGAAAGAAAATCAAAAAAGGAAAATATAATAAAAAAATAAAAACTAGTGGCCGGTCGCTGGGAGCTGCCGCCGTCGGTCGCCGCCGCTGTTGACACCTAAATTTTGATTTTTTTTAAATAATGCGTTTTACATAAAAATAAGAATTAGTTTTAGTTCTCGCAAAAAAAAAAAGTTAGTCGAGTTTTCATTCATAGCATAATTAGTTTAGCATGTATTGCATTTTGCATTTTTTATTTGGTACTTAAATGATCACATATTTCGATCCCGGGTCTATTTTGCAAGATTAACAAAAACTTAAGCCCCAAGCTTTGCATGGCTTTTCTCTATAAATAGAGAGCTTTCTCTAGGGTTTAGGGGGATCGACTTTCATTCAGAAAATTTAGATTACACATTAGAAAAGTGAGAAAAAAAAAAAAGAATACTCTTCGGCATGCATACGAAATTCACGTGAGAAAGAGAGAGGAATTCGAGAGCTTTTCCTCCGGGGAGGAGTTCGAGAGCTTTTCCTCCCGGGAGGATGAAGCTTTCTTCCACCGGTTCCACTTCATCATCAACCGCTGCTGCACGAGGACAACTTTTGTCCTTGATTGTTCGGTGGTCAAAACCTCCAGTTGCAAAGAAAAACAGAACATGCCTATTGTCCCAAAGCCTGTTGATCCTTGTGCCGAACCGAAGCCCTCCTGTTCTGCTCGTGCCTTTTGATTCTTGTTGGTCCAGTCATAGCATCCCTCATCGCAATCACCTCTGAAGCCCGGACCATTGCTCAAACAGTCCCGTCGGACCATTCCCTCGCACGAGTCCGTAACCGATCCGTCTGAAAGATCGAGCTCGATACTCAAATCTCGTACAAGTTCGATTAGCAAAGTTGTATTCGAATCAAGGTAGAGTTCTCATCTCATTGAATATTTGTTTGTTCGGTTCATATACTTTGCTGAGCATTTTGCATGTTTTGAATATGTCATTGGATAATTGGGTAGGGACTGTTTGCTTTCTGTCTAAAAAAACAGAGAGAAAAAAACTGGCATGAGAACTAATCCTGCTCATTGTTCGCGAGAGTTTTGTTGAATTATGGAGTGTCGGTCTTCCCCATGTTTCCACTAGAATTCTAAAAAAATGCGTATATATTTGTGGAGATGTGAATTTTGCTCGCTCTTTTAGTTTGGTGCTCAAACTGTTATAATTACTTATCCTAGTTAGTTTTCTGAGTTCGTTTTCATATCTCAATTAACTGGATAAATCTAGAGCATGGACGAGATAAACACTCAATCGGCAAGATGCTTTTCTTAACCTCAACGGATTTGTGGTATATCTGCTTGCTTCATTTGAAAAATTGCGACTTGGTTTGGTTAATTTGAGAAAAAGATCTTTTGAGTATAATCCGAAAATCGTCCTGAATAGACTTAAATTACCAAAATCTTTCCAAAATGTGATCGATTAGGAAAATTTCCTAATTCGCAACCGCATATATGGAAATAAGTCTATCTATCAGGCTTTAGATAGAATTATTTCCATAGCGGGTATTTCGAATTTTATGGCTGATCTCTCAGGCTTGAGATTGAACTTAATTCAAAAGAAATAGCGGTAATTATCTTTTCATTAAAAGATTTGCAACTTTAATTTAAATACACTCATAAAAACTGAAAATCACAAAAAATCAGAAAAATTGAAAAAATAAAAATTCATGTCTCATGTCTTTAAATTTTCATGTCAGAAAATCTTAGAAAAAAAAAAGATATAGCAAGATATGATTTCTTAAAAATCACATCTCATCATCTTTAGGAAGATAGGGTTTTCTAGAAATCCTACCTAATGGATTGTATCTTTGTATAAAAACCTTTTCAAATCCATCTGAATCTTTTAAAAGTTGCAGACATAGGGTTAAGAGATTTTAAAACTTTTGGGGCTTAATGCAAATTAAATCCGATAAATTTAAGTTAATCTTGAACCAATTCATCCTCATTTTTCATTAATTTTTAATTTCGAAAATACATAAAAAAATACAAAAAATAAAATAAAAAGAAAACCCCCAAAAAAATTGCACCTTCACTTATTTTTTTTATTGCATGAAAGGATTTTAAATATATTATTTTTATTTTTATTTTATTTTTTTAATTTTTTAATATGATGTGAGGTTTTTATCTGATAAGGTATGCATGTGAAGAGCTTAAAATATGTTAAATGAGGTATATAAGTATGATTTGATAATATGAGTCACAACGGGTTGGGTATGAGTCGGTTGCGAGTCGGGTTGGGTATAGGTCAAAACAGGTTAGACGAGTCAATATGGGTCGGACCATATTCGACTCGACCCGACCCGACCCACCTATTTGACGCCTCTACATTCGAGTGATTCCCCGTCTATATATTTCTTTCACTGAGTGAATGCACGAGAAGTGTTCGTTCAAATGCCTAGTAGATAGCTATTAGAGAAATGTGAAGTCTTCTTTGGTGTTGTGATTACCACTCCTGCCTCAGTCCTTGTTCTTCTAGGGGAGCCAATTTGGGATCGAATTCCTAAAGAGTCACATAAAAAGAAGATAAGTGGGTAGAAAATTCGAGCGACTCAGAAGATGATAAGATTTGGCCATATGATGAAACTCTACTTATAGACACTCCGACTCAACTGCTCTTGGAGGATACAAAATAGGGTTTGGTGGCCAGCCAAATAAGCCACCGGCTCAATTATGAAGTTTTTATGTTGGAATTGCCAGGGGTTGGGCACACCCTTGACAATTCAATCCATTAGAGTCCTCGTAACTCAGGAGAGGGCCAACATTTTATTTCTAATGGAAACAAAGAACCAGGAACAAGCAATAGAGAGGTCGAGACGACGCCTTAAGTTTCAAAGCAGCTTTGTGGTGAATCCAGTGGGCATAGCTAGGGGTATGGCTTTCTTTTGGGACGAACAAATATCGTTGACTATCGAGTGCTACTCTGATTAGTTATGAATGTCCAATGTGAAATCAAAGAGAGCAGAAAACGGATGAGAATAACTTTTGTTCATGCTCCAAATGCATTGAGAGAGAGAGAGAGTATTACTGTGGGAGGAAATCTATAGAACCAGTTATTCACACCACCTACCTTGGATTTGTATGGGAGATTTTAACGAAATTCTATATCATTGGGAAAAAGTGGGTAGAAAGATGGCTGATACTTATAGACTTGATGCATTCAGGGATTTCTTAAATGCTTGTTCCTCAATGGATATGGATTGTAAGGGATGCATTTGTTAAGGAGAGATAGGACAGAGCTCTGTGTACTATGGATTGGAGGATTTCATTTCCAAATGCGAAAAGTTTTGCATTGCCAGCTATCTGTTCGGACCATAGCCTGATTCTATTATCTTTTTTCCCAAGAAGTAAGCGAAGGAAGAAGGAATTTAAATATGAAGCCTATTGGGTGGAGGATACTGATTGTGCCTGAGAAGTAAAGAGCGCCTGGACTTCCTCGGAATCCCAACATATGGTCCTACCAGAAAAGCTGAATTTTGTAGCTAGAAGACTCGCTGCTTGGAGTAAGGATAGATTTTTCAATGCGCATGAGAGGATTACATGGCTGAAAGGCAAGCTGCAAAACTTAGTAAACAGTAAAGAAGGCCTAAATGACAAAGAAAAGATGCAGAACCTAAACAAAGAAATTGAATTTCTGTTGAGACAAGAGGAGATGTTTTGGGGTATGAGATCTCAGATCAGTTGGTTAAAGTGGGACGATAGGAACACTAAGTTTTTTCATGCTACGGCTATTCAAAGGAGAATTTGAAACATGATCTCTATGCTTAAGAGTTCTGAAGGGGATTGTATGAGACTGGAGAAGCAGTTAAAGACAATGACCAGGGAGTACTACACCAACCTGTATCAAATGGTGGGGCCAAGAAAATTTTAGCCTATTTTTCACCAATTCCGATGTCTTGTAGGAGAGGAAATGAACCATATGTTAATAGAACCAGTTACAATGGAGGAGGTCTCGGTGACAGTGCAACAACTAGGAGAAATGAAGGCTCCTGGACCAGATGGATTGAGTGGATTATTCTACATGCACCATTGGCAGAATATCGAAAAGGACATATATAGAGAGGTACGAAGCTTCTTTGAGTTTGGCATCCTAAATCTTGACTTGAACAAAACATTGATCTCGCTTATCCCAAAGACCCCACAGCCAAAAAAACTTGAACAATTTCGGCCTATCAGCTTATATAATTTCATTTATAAGATTATTTCAAAGATAATGGCAAACTGGTTAAAACCGTGGCTACCCGACTTAATTTTGGCAGAACAAAGCGTCTTTGTGAGTGGAAGACAAATTCAAGATAATATCTTGATTGCTCAAGAGGTTTTTCATCAATTGATCATTAGACAAAGAAAAATAAAATTCCAAGCTATCCTTAAGCTTGATATGTAGAAAGTATATGACAGAATAAAATGAGATTTCCTTCAAGAATGCTTGATACGGATGGGGTTTAGTGGGAGATGGGTGAACTGGTTAATGCAATGTGTTTCAACAGTTTCCCTCAGTGTAAAATTCAATGGAGAACCCCGGTCTTATTTCAAACCAACGCGTGGAATCCGACAAGATGATCTACTCTCTCCATATCTATTTAATATTGTTGCTAATACACTCTCGCACCTAATGAATCAAGCTATAACAGCAGGCACTATCAGAGGAATTAAACTGAATACAAATTGCCCTACGCTATCACATTTCCTTTTTGCAGACGATTCGATTTTCTTCATGGATGGTACTATTGTTAAGTGTCAAAATAAGGCTGCAATACTAAACCAATACTGTTTTGCGTCTGGTCAAGCTATAAATTTGAATAAATCATGGATGTTCTTCAGTAAGGGTTGCCCACAAAGCTCGAGGAGGAATATGTCTTCGGAAATGAGAGTTCCAAAAATAGAAAAGATGGGAAAGTGCTTGTGTATTCCATCATATTGGGGAGTGTCAAAGAAAGATGTGTTCGCGTGGGTCCTTGCAAAAGTCCATACGAAACTAGAAAGATGGAAGGAGAATCTGTTGTCGAAAGCTAGTAAGGAAGTGTTAATTATGGTAGTGGTGTAGACACTACCTCAGTATGCCATGTCCATTTTTAAAGTACTATTGTCGATTTATAAGGTTATAAAGAGGAAATAGCAACATTCTGGTGGACGAATAACAACGAATCAATTGGATTACACTCGAGGAAATGAGAAATCCTAAAATGCGAGAGGGTGAAGGGGCATTGGTTTCCTGGACCTACTGACTTTTAACAAAGCCATGTTAGGGAAACAAGCGTGGCGATTAGGGAAGCATCCTGAGATGCTGTGGAGCCAAGTTATGAAAGGGCATGACAGAGTCTTTTCATCGGGAGAGATGCGATTGCTCATTCTCTTATGTGGGTTGTTGGTAACAGTGAGAAAATCTCCATTAGAGAAGACAAGAGGTTGAAAGGAGGACAAATAGGTGGTCCGGCAACTACAGGGGAACCACTAAAAGTGGTAGGATTGATGATGAGCGAGGAGTCAAAATGGAACGAAAATCTGGTTAACACTCTATTTGATGCCCAAACTGTTGGATTTCATGGATTCATAAAACGCAGCGGAACGAAACCCTAAACAGGATCCATGTATATATCAAATCAAAATAGGTTCAAGAATTACCTTTTGATGTCGGCAATAAACTGATGGTCGATTGTGTTTGGATTAGCGCCCCAAGTGTTGCGCCTCTACCGGTATCCACACACACGAACTGCAATCTCCAACAATCCAAGTGCTAGCTATCAGATCTTGGAGTTCCTCTCACGATCGCCTTGAACAGAGAACTATTCTCTGTTTTTCTCCTTCGGGATAATCACCCAATCACAGTCTGAGGCGTCTCTAGGGTTATTACTCATAATCCTACACTTCACGGTTTGGGCCTCACGACGTAATGGCCTAGGCCCACGATGTCCTCTAAACCGTCCACTCAATTGTGTGTTTAATCGTTATCTCATAATGTGTCCGATCTCGTAAATATTTATAATAGGAGAATAAATATACTCTACTTCTTAAGTAGATCAAGGCGTAGAGAAAATATTAAATCAGTTCGCTATTATGTGCGACCCTGTAGATTCACTAGACATTAGCAGTGTGCCCAAAACACTTTTGGCGCACAAGTTATAAGCGGTCTCTAGTAAGACATTATAACTACATAAGTATAGTGAATGTCGATTTTTCGACACAACCTGATCCATAACTAATGTTAGAGTATCAACCTTAATTGGTTCTTAGGACAGACCACTAATAATCTCCCACTTGCACTAGAACCAATTATGTAAACTAAATCCCTTTGGCACTTGATATCGGAGTTAAGCATAAGGCAAGACAAGTGTCATCCTTATATAGCTCAAACTCGTTTTCCCGATACCGCAGTTAGACTGTCAAAACAAGTAGTTGACTCTTCAACTCACTTGAGTATGGCCATGCATTTCACAGCCTCAACTCTACGAGAGGCTAGGATATCATACTCTCGTTATATGAGAGGGACAAATTCCATCTTGTCTACTTACATCCCTAAGCACGATTCACGACATGTCCAGCCATCACCTTTATAATCACCAGTTACGGCTGACGTTTGGTGATGTTAAAACATGACAATCCACGTCTAGGAAACCGTGGCAGACTCAGGTCAAAGGACTATACTCTATAGCTATGATGAGAATCACTGATGACATCATATAACAATCCTATAGTATTCTCATAGCGGGTCTATCCAATACAATGTTCTCCAACATGTATTCCATGCGATTAACTTTATATCTCTATATTCATGACCCGTGAAACTTGGTCATTAGTTGACTCACATGTTAGTTGCAAACACCATTGGCGTCCCAATGCACAATGACAATTGACTAGGGATATTTAGAATATTAATATCCATTCTATTAATAGAGTTTCACGATCAAATCACGTTGTCGCGACCTAAAAAAAATAGGCTAATGGATTATTAGGTCAATTAAATTAACTAACCTAACTCGGACCCTCCCAAGTCCTACCAAATCGCAACTTAGGTTCATTCAAAAAAATGTTCAATTGGAGCAGCCACTAATCATTTACGGTAGGTTGATTAGAAACCTATATAAAATAGCGGGAGAACTATTTTTATCTCTACGAATCAGAGAAAATGAGTTCGGAGACTTGGTTACATTAATTAAAAAATTAATGCCCTTTCGGTACCCAATTTTCATGAAAAATCCTTAGTTTGATGAATTGATTTTTTTTTATTTTTCTTTTATTAAAAGCAATGCTAATGCAATCTAACTATATGACATGTGAAATGACATGGCTTGATGACGTGGCAAAAATTCATGATGTGGCAAAATGCATGACATGGCATAATGACGTGGCAAATATGTATAACGTGGCAAAATGCATGATATGGCATAATGACGTGGCAGAATGCATGACATGGCATAATGACGTGGCAAATATGCATGGCGTGGCAAAATGTATGATGTGGCAAAATGCATGACATGGCAAAATGATATGCAAGCTAAATAATACGATATGGCAATGCAAATGACATTTTTTTTTGGTATTTTCTTTGTATTTTCGGATTTATGAAAAAATGAAGTGAAAAGGCCACCCTAAAGTCAAGAGAAATATAATTTAACTTAAGAAAAGCATGGGATTTTTTTTTGGGATATCAAGACTGCCCCTGTACCTGATCCAGATAAATTCACAGCTGGTCAGCACTATCCAGTAGCGGCGAAATTAGTGTTCCCTTGTACCAATAATGTTGCAGAATATGAAGCATGCATTCTGGGCCTACAGGCCGCAATTGAAATGGGTGTAACCCGACTCAAGGTATTTGGAGACTCAGCCCTAATCACCCCTTTAGACTGTCGGAAAATGGAAGACACGAGATGCATTGGAGACTCAGCCCTAATCAATTGCTACCATACCATGAGTACCTGGATGAGTTGGTGGAGGAATTTGACGATATTTCGTTTGAATATTTATCCAGAACTCATAATTAGTTCGCCGATGCATTGGCTACTCTGTCTTCGATGTTGCAAGCTACTAATGGGCTTGAGGTCGAGCCATTGAAAATTGAGGTATTGAGAAAGCCAGCCTATTGCATGGCCATAACTGATGAACTCGATGGCAAGCCTTGGTATCATGACATCAGGACGTACATTCAAGAGCAGAAATTTCCCGAGAAGAGTACTGCGTCTGACCAAAGGTACATAAGAAAGATGGCCTCAAAATTCTTTCTTAGCGGCGAAAATCTTTACAAAAGATCCTTTGATTCAGTTCTGCTGAGATGCATTGATTCCACCGAAGACATCTGTCTGATGATGGAGGTACACGAAGGAATCTGTGGTCCACATATGAACGGCCACATGCTAGCCAAGAAGATCATGAGATTAGGTTATTATTGGCTTACTCTGGAAAGCAATTGCATTCAGCAGTTCGAAGCTGTCACAAGTGTCAAATTCATGGCGACAAGATCAATATTCCTCCGAACGAGCTTCACCAATTATCTGAACCATGGCCTTTCTCTATGTGGGGTATTGATGTAATTGGCCCAATTAGCCCGAAAGCATCAAATGGACATCGTTTCATCCTAGTCGCCATTGATTATTTTTCTAAATGGATCGAAGCGGCATCTTATCTGGCAGTTACGGCACGAAACGTCGTGAAATTCATCAGTCGAGACATCATCGCTCGATATGGTTCACCTGAAGTCATAATCACCGACAACGGCTCGAACTTGAACAACAAGCTGATCGATGATTTGTTCAAGAAATTCAAGATCAAGCATTTGAACTCTTCCCCGTACCGTCCTCAGATGAATGGACCAGTGGAAGCGGCCAACAAAAACATCAAGAAAATCTTAGCCAAAACTGCTGAGAATTATCGAGATTGGCATGAGAGATTGCCATTTGCGCTTATGGCTTATCGAACTTCAATCCGGACATCTACTGGGACAACCCCATTTTCTCTTGTATATGGAATGGAAGCAGTATTACCCGTTGAAGTGGAAATCCCTTCCTTACGCATACTATCTCAAGTCAAGCTGACCGAAGCCGATTGGATCCAGCAGAGGATGGACCAGTTGAACCTGATCGATGAAAAGCGACTTAGGGCTTTATGCCATGGCCAGTGCTACCAACAGAGGGTTGCCGGATCATTTAACAAGAAAGTCCGTCCTCGACATTTTCAGGTAGGAGACCTTGTTCTGAGAAAATTATTGCCTATTATACCCCTTCCAGAAGGGAAGTTTGCTCCAAACTATGGCGGTCCATATGTTGTGAAGAAAGTGCTCCCAGGCGGTGCTTTAATCCTGGCGAAGATGGATGGTCGTGTTTTCACTAATCCTGTTAACTCTGATGCTGTAAAGAAATACTACATTTGAGTTGCTCTGACACTTTTTCTGATCAAATTATATCCATTTGATGATCATTCATGCTCATTTGATGATCTGTCATGCTCTATTTGTCTGATGTTTTGCTTACATTATAAATTTCCATTGTAAGATAATTTCAATCAGGAAATCTATCTGATCTATTTGGATAGACCATTTTGAATGAGGAATCTTAGGACGACGAAAGGCAAGCCATTTCCATACACGTCCTATATCACAACCCCAGTGAGGAATGTGAGAATTTCCATGCTTACAAGGTAAAGGGTTATCTCGCAAACAGTATGATAACCAAAATTATGTGAGGCATTCATTTCTTCTATCCAAACACTACAGGTTGCCCATTGCTTAACCCCTTTGAACGGTGGTTTCATTCCTTAACCCTGTCAGGAACAACCCCACATTGGGGAAAATCTCATAAATTCAAAGAATGAGTGAGATTTTCTTGCTTTCACTTGCATCAATCTTCGAGTGTATTTGTTGCATGCGAATTCTGTGTTAGCTCAAGTGCCTTAAACATGACGAAGAGCATTTCATTTCTACACCATATATACTGATACTTTGCTTAACCCAATTTGAGCGGCGAATTCATTTCTCTAAACCCAGCCGGTGATGGTGATCATCCTAAAAAGGAAATTGTTTCGAATCATCTGAGAAGTAAAGTGCCCCTGGGCAAGCTGAAACTTGAAAAATCTACCAGTACAATATGCAGACAATTCAGATAAGACACTTCCTTCCTAAAAAAAAAAGGGAGCTCGCTGTGTAGAAAAAAGGAAAAACTTGCCATGCAAAAAGTTGTCCATGCACAAAAAAGAAAAGGAAAGGAAAAGGCTTGCCATGCAAAAAGGGGCAAAAGCACCCACTCTCATAAAAAAAAAAAAGAGAAAAGAAAAGAGCCCTCTCAAGAAATTTTCGAAAGGAATGGAGATCTTACCTGAATTGGTTCAAGGAATGAAAGATCATTTGTGAGTGACAAAGATGGATGATTACCAATTTTCTCATCTTCATGCACCCTTTGTTGAAAATAAACCTTTCATTTCCAAGCCCACCCTGAACCTACATTACAACCCTCACTAAAAGTCTCTTCAGATTAGGGCACTTGACTTAATGTAGGGTTTCAAATGCTTATGAATATCGCTAGAATAAGTGCGAGCAAGATCATTTTACCTCATTTCGCAGGGTTCCTGACTTGTCAGCCCGATGCAACTGATGAAGATTTTCATTTCATGGCCTGACGACTCACATGAGTCCCCCTTGAATAAGCCTTTGACCAAGCTTGAATTACGATCCTTATAAAAGACCTCATGGATTGGTTTGGTCATACTGATTGCGAGAATACCCAGACCCTTATCAAGCATGATGATGATAGTTCTGAGTGATTCTCTCACCCACATTAATAGTCGGCTCTCAAAAAGCCTTTTTCATGAGAGAGAGTGAAAAGTCCTTTCTGATTGAAATTCCTCATTCAACTTGATTAGAATTATCAAAAGGGTCAGATAGGCTTCCTTATTGACCAAATTCCCCAGTGGAGCTTTATAATGCAAGCAAAAGCTCGCATATCATCATCATTTTGAGTTTATGCTTATCATCATCATTTTGAGAAAATGGACAGGTATGATACAGCCTAGCCATCATGCACTCATTGCTAAGAAAATCCAGGTAAGTTTTCCGAACCCTTTTAAAGTCGACCCTAGTCGTACTCCCGCTGATGCCTGCACTAACGATTTTTCAGGCGTAACACCATTTTGTATTCATACTGATTCGATTCAGATGATACATCACCTATTGTCTTGATACGGTGAGACCTGCTTGAGAAGGTCGCGAGAGATTATCTTACTGACTCATGCTGACCCGTTGAGGTGGTCGCAAGAGACATTTTACCGCATCATGGTGACCCCTTGAGAAGGTCCCAAGAGCCAACTCTCATCTTGATACGGTGAGACCTTCTTGAGAAGGTCGCGAGAGATTATTTTTACCGACTCATACCGACCTGTTGAGGTGATTGTAAGAGACACTTTACCGACTCATGCTGACCCGTTGAGGTGGTCGCAAGAGACATTTTACCGTCTCATGTTGACCCATTGAAGAGGTCCCAAGAGGCATCTCTCGTCTTGATACGATGAGACCTGCTTGAGAAGGTCGCGAGAGATTATCTTACCGACTCATGCTGACCCGTTGAGAAGGTCGCAAGAGTTATCCTATCGACTCATGGTGACCTGTTGAGAGGGTCCCCAAGAGACAAAGATCTTGCGCCATTTCGCGTCAAAAAGAAATTTTTGGCAACAGATGGGCTCGGTACCTTGAAACCCTGGCATCCACAAAGAGGAAGTCTGGAGATTAAGGGAACCATCAGCATATAAAGTATCTGGTAAAACATGTATTTTCATATGCGATTAGTGTGCAGGTTTCCCCAATGTGGCAATGAGAGAAATTCTGACACATATTATTTATGGCATTGCATGTCATGCATCATTTCCTTTTGCATAAAAAAAATGGGATTAAAACTCCCACAAAAAACAAGATTATCATTCATTTGCATGGACAAAATTTAGGTTCAATTTGGTCTTTGAGCAAAACCTCTGCGAGCCTCCACTCAAAGAGGGGCAGCTGTTGACACCTAAATTTTGACTCTTTTTTTTTAGTTATTAATTTTGCATACAAAATAGGGACTGATCTCAGTCCTTACAAAATGTAGTAGAATGATTTTTCATGCAGCTTGCTTTGAATGCGGACTGATGGCGAGTGGACTTATTGATTGAGTGTTATTTAAATCATTCTGCAATTCCTCCTTGGCGACCGGGTCATATGTGATGTGCACACAGATTCCGAATATATCCATGCATGTTCGGGAACAATTACAAAGAAAAAACACCATTTATGAGGCCATCTGTCCAAGGCTTACATTTGGCAAGACACAGTGGATGATGAATCTGTGATGCCTATCTCCCGCGATGATTACGTCGCCACAACGATGCTCTCTTCCCAGCTCAGACACATTCACATGCGTTTTGAGGTATGATGAGGAGCTTTTGGAAATAGTGAGTGGTCAAACGTGTGCAAACCAGATTTTGTGGTGAGATAGGAAAGAAAACTGGAAAGAAGAAAGAAAAGAAATCAGTTGTGGAAAACTTGAACGGAATTGAAGCTAATCTTGGGCACATAAAAGGAATATGGATAGAAATATCCAATCAATAATTTCGGACACTTATCAGTGTCATGCAGAAAGGCAAGAACATGGATATGATTAGGAGAAATCATCGGAATATCGGCGCAAGATCAATGCTCGATGGTGAATAAACGTGGACAAGTTCAAAGGCGAAAAGGCAAATTCCATTGAGTATCATCAATCTTCTCCCACAAATTCAGAACTTCCAAAGAGATATGAGAGACTTTTGTTATAAAAGGCGGATGACTTTCATTCACAAGGGAAGGGGGACGTTCAGAAAAATTGAGAAATCTCACGTTCAGCTTTTCTTTTGGGGGAAAATAGAGAGAATTTTTTAGAATTCCACAACAACAAAAAAACGTGAGAAAGGAGAGGTTGGCTAGCTCTAGAATTTCCAGCATTTTTTTTAAGAGCACGATCGAAAAAGCATTTCGTGCAACCGAAGGGTTCGATTGTTCCCCCCCCCCCCCCCCCCCCCGGTCGAGACAATCCCCATCAAACATAGCTTCAACCGGGTGCATACCGTCGAAGTTCCTTCCATCACAACCCGATCACCAACCCTGTTCGCTGCCGTAAGATCAACAAAGCTACCCAGCTTTCGGCACGTTCGACCGTCTGCCCATCCGAAGCTTGTCTAATAAAAACCTGTTGCCATTTCCGAGATTCTGCTCAACTTGATCTAACGGTGAAACAGCCTTGTTTCTTGTTGTTATTCAAAATCTAACGCGTGGTCCCTTATTCTGTGTTAGAATTCCAGTAAATTTAACGATACCTGCGGCTACAAATTCGGACCAAGCAGGGGCTGTTTCTGGCGTGAGTCATCCCACTACACAAGTTCCATTCAGCAAGGTTGATACTTTTTTCAACCTTATGTCTCCTCATCGTTGAATCGTTACTTGTTTTTTATCCCGCTGAATTTTTCCCATGCTTTGGATACATTGTTAAGTGATCAAGAATGGACTATCCAAACTCGTGATTAAAGGTCTTTTTTCTGTTCGTTGCCTGCAGGAATAGAAATCGGAGAACTTGACTTGTTTTGCACTTTTAAAAAAAAAAAACTCTATGTGAAATGTATGCTCAGATTGGTGGAAATTTGATTTCACATACGGACAGATTGCATTAAGATTCATTCCAACCTATTGAGAACTTCTTTTTGAGGTCGATTTCCTTGGTGGGTCTTGTCTTGTAACTGCAAGGGTAATTGTGATATTTTTAACTCAGTTGCGAATTTGTGGTCTGGATATTTGATGCATCTCTTGACTCACATTTGAGATAATCCGAACATATTTCTCTTAAAAAAATCAAGAAACCTTGCTGCATTGGAAATCAATTTTCGGCACTCGTGCTCTTATCTCAGCCAGAATTGGGTAATAGTGGGTAGGCTTTGCTTTTGAATTTTGCCCATCGATTGATCGGACCTCATTCTCATATTGTGGATCGTGATTGAGCAAGCTTGACTTTATCTAAATGAGTGAATATTCTCTTAATTGGATGGCATCATCTATCATGAATTTTTTGAATTCCTTTGATAAGTTCTGATCAAATTGAACTGTCATCTTTTGAAAATTATCTAAAAATTCGACTTTTCGATCATAAAGATAATTTCTCAAAATTAGATCATCCTTTGAATGAGGAAAGGTAAGCCTTTGATGCACAATTTCGGTTATCCCTCATGGATTTTAAATCCCAAATTCGATTGACTCTTTTTATTTATTTATTTTTGTCGTGATTGATTGTTTATAAAGTTTGCACAACCTTAAACAATCTTGCCCATAACACATGCTCCCAATTGTGCCTTGTCCCTTGGAAAACGTACATTAAAGGCAAAATATGACTTCGATCTCGAAGTACGATCGGGCCCGCACGTGTGAATTAGACATCAAATTCTCAATCTTGAGGAGCGGATTGCTAATTCCTGAATAGAATTTCAAGGTTTGCCCTATGTATATAGGGACGACGGTTAATCTATAATATATTCACTTGCTAACCCTAATCTCGGGAGATGTTGTGAATAAAATCGGATTTTCGGATTTCAAGGTGTTTTATGGGCAATATTATTTATTTTTGTTCTAATTTTATAAACAATCAATCACGACAAAAATAAATAAATAAAAAGAGTCAATCGAATTTGGGATTTAAAATCCATGAGGGATAACCGAAATTGTGCATCGAAGGCTTACCTTTCCTCATTCAAAGGATGATCTAATTTTGAGAAATTATCTTTATGATCTAAAAGTCAAATTTTAGATAATTTTCAAAAGATGACAATCCAATTTGATCAGAACTTATCAAAGGAATTCAAAAAATTCATGATAGATGATGCCATCCAATTAAGAGAATATTCACTCATTTAGATAAAGTCAAGCTTGCTCAATCACGATCCACAATATGAGAATGAGGTCCGATCAATCGATGGGAAAAATTCAAAAGCAAAGCCTACCCACTATTACCCAATTCTGGCTGAGATAAGAGCATGAGTGCCGAAAATTGATTTCCAATGCAGCAAGGTTTCTTGATTTTTTTTAAGAGAAATATGTTCGGATTATCTCAAATGTGAGTCAAGAGATGCATCAAATATCCAGACCACAAATTCGCAACTGAGTTGAAAATATCGCAATTACCCTTGCAGTTACAAGACAAGACCCACCAAGGAAATCGACCTCAAAAAGAAGTTCTCAATAGGTTGGAATGAATCTTAATGCAATCTGTCCGTATGTGAAATCAAATTTCCACCAATCTGAGCATACATTTCACATAGAGTTTTTTTTAAGAAAGTGCAAAACAAGTCAAGTTCTCCGATTTCTATTCCTGCAGGCAACGAACAGAAAAAAGACCTTTAATCACGAGTTTGGATAGTCCATTCTTGATCACTTAACAATGTATCCAAAGCATGGGAAAAATTCAGCGGGATAAAAAACAAGTAACGATTCAACGATGAGGAGACATAAGGTTGAAAAAGTATCAACCTTGCTGAATGGAACTTGTGTAGCGGGATGACTCACGCCAGAAACAGCCCCTGCTTGGTCCGAATTTGCAGCCGCAGGTATCGTTAAATTTACTGGAATTCTAACACAGAATAAGGGACCACGCGTTAGATTTTGAATAACAACAAGAAACAAGGCTGTTTCACCGTTAGATCAAGTTGAGCAGCATCTCGGAAGTGGCAACAGGCTTTTATTAGACAAGCTTCGGATGGGCAGACGGTCGAACGTGCTGGAAGCCAGGTAGCTTTGTTGATCTTACGGCAGCGAACAGGGTTGGTGATCGGGCTGTGATGGAAGGAACTTCGACGATATGCACCCGGTTGAAGCTATGTTTGATGGGGATTGTCTCGACCGGGGGGGAAACAATCGAACCCTTCGGTTGCACGAAATTCTTTTTCGATCGTGCTCTTAAAAAAATGCTGGAAATTCTAGAGCTAGCCAACCTCTCCTTTCTCACGTTTTTTTTTTTTTGTAGTGGAATTCTAAAAAATTCTCTCTATTTTCCCCCAAAAGAAAAACCGAACGTGAGATTTCTCAATTTTTCTGAACGTCCCCTTCCCTTGTGAATGAAAGTCATCCGCCTTTTATAAAAAAAGTCTCTCATATCTCTTTGGAAGTTCTGAATTTGTGGGAGAAGATTGATGATACTCAATGGAATTTTCCTTTTCGCGTTTGAACTTGTTCACGTTTATTCACCATCGAGCATTGATCTTGCGCCGATATTCCGATGATTTCTCCTAATCATATCCACATTCTTGCCTTTCTGCAAGACGCTGATAAGTGTCCGAAATTATTGATTGGATATTTCTATCCATATTCCATTGATGTGCCCAAGATTAGCTTCAATTCCGTTCAAGTTTTCCACAACTTTCTTTTCTTTCTTCTTTCCAGTTTTCTTTCCTATCTCACCACAAAATTTGGTTTGCACACGTTTGACCACTCACTATTTCCAAAAGCTCCTCATCATACCTCGAAACGCATGTGAATGTGTCTGAGCTGGGAAGAGAGCATCGTTGTGGCGACGTAATCATCGCGGGAGATAGGCATCACAGATTCATCATCCACTGTGTCTTGCCAAATGTAAAGCCTTGGACAGATGGCCTCATAAATGGTGTTTTTTCTTTGTAATTGTTCCCGAACATGCATGGATATATTCGGAATCTGTGTGCACATCACATATGACCCGGTCGCCAAGGAGGAATTGCAGAATGATTTAAATAACACTCAATCAATAAGTCCACCCGCCATCAGTCTGCATTCAAAGCAAGCTGCATGAAAAATCATTCTACTACATTTTGTAAGGACTGAGATCAGTCCCTATTTTGTATGCAAAATTAATAACTAAAAAAAAAGAAATTTAGGTGTCAACACACGTATTTGATTATCTATCAAGGATATTCAATATTCATGGGACTAAGATTTCACATTTAATCATATACTGAAACTAGATCGAAATCAAATATAAGATGTACTTTATTAATGAACAATGAAAATGTATATAACATATACTCCCACTCATATCAAGATCAATCACTAATGTGTCGAAGGCCTAAAGCGTTACAACGACGTTCATGCTTAGGTCGTGGAAGAGCCTTCGTCAACGGATCAGCTACATTAAACTCCATTGCAGCTTTGCACATTTTGACGTCACCTCTTTCAATGAATTCTCGAATGAGGTGATACTTCATGAGTATGTGTTTGGTCTTCTGGTGAGACCTAGGCTCTTTAGCCAAAGCTATAGCCCTATTGTTGTCACAATAGAGGTCTACTGGATTTGAACTAATGGGACCGATTCCCAGTTCTTCTATGAACTTTCAAATCCATACAGCTTCCTTTGATGCTTCTGAAGCAGCAATATACTCAGCTTTTGTTGTATAATCTGCAATAGTGTCTTGCTTGGAACTTTTCCTGCACACCGCTCCACCATTCAAGCAAAATACAAACCCTGACTGCGATCGAAGGTCGTCTTTGTCAGTTTGAAAACTAGCATCAGTGTAACCACTTATAGTGATCTGTTCCTCACCTCCATAGACTAAGAATAAATCCTTAGTTCTTCTCAAGTACTTAAGGATATTTTTGACAACTATCCAGTGAGATTCTCCTGGATCTGATTGGTATCTTCTTGTCATGCTCAATGCATAAGAAACATCAAGACGAGTGCAAAACATGGCATACATGATGGATTCTACGGATGATGCATAAGGAATCCTACTCATGCGGTCTCACTCATCTTGTGTTGAAGGACACTAAGTCTTGCTAAGACTTATGCCATGTGACATCGGGAAAAAACCTTTCTTGGAATCTTGCATATTAAACCTATTGATGACTTTGTCAATGTATGTACTTTGACTTAGTCCAATAAGTCTCTTTGATCTATCTCTATAGATCCTGATTCCCAAGATATAGTTTTCCTTACCCATGTCTTTCATGGAGAAACATTTTCCTAGCCATGTCTTAACTGACTGAAGCATAGGAATGTTGTTTCCAATGAGTAGTATGTCATACACATACAACACTAGAAACACAATTGCGCTCCCACTAGACTTCTTGTAAACACAAGCTTTTTCTTTATTTCTGATGAAGCCAAACTCTTTGACGGTTTCATCGAAACGAATATTCCAGCTCCGTGATGCCTGCTTCAATCCATAAATAGAACGTTGAAGCTTGCATATCTTCTCAGCGTTATCTGGTGATGTAAAGCCTTCAAGTTGTGTCATATACACATCCTCCTCTAGGTTTCCATTAAGGAAAAGCCGTCTTTACATCTATTTGCCATATCTCATAGTCATAATATGCGGCAAACGCTAGGATAATCCGAATGGACTTAAGCATGGCTACTGGTGAAAAGGTCTCGTCATAGTCAATACCATGAGTTTGTTTGAAACCTTTAGCTACCAGTCGTGCTTTATGGATGTGAACATTTCCATCCATATCAGTTTTTTTTCTTGAAAACTTACTTGCACCCTATAGGTTTGACACCTTCGGGTGGATCAATCAAAGTCCAAACTTTATTTTGATACATTAAGTCCATTTCGGATTTCATGGCCTGAAGCCATTTATCAAAGTCTGGGCCCATCATAGCTTCTATAGAGGTTGTAGGCTCGTCATTTTCTATTAGCAATAGATGATGATGTTCTGTCACATGAAAGCCATATCTCATAGGCTCACGATGTGTTCTTTCAAACCTACGAACTATAGGTGCCACTAGAGTAGACTCTACAACTCTTCGTAGATCCAATTGAGGTTCATCATGAATTAGAACACTCTCTTGTGGCACAATAACTTCTTTGAAGTTTACCTTACTCCCACTGGTTCCTTTATTAAGAAACTCTTTCTCCAAAAAGATACCATTTCGAGTAACAAACACTTTGTTCTCTAATCGGTTGTAAAAGTAATATCCCTTCGTTTTCTTAGGATATCTTACAAAGAAGCATTTATCAGATTTAGGCCCAACCTTATCAGAAAGTAAACGTTTTACATAAGCTTCCCAGCCCCAAATCTTTAGAAAAGACATACTATGAACTTTTCCTGTCCACATCTCATATGGTGTCTTTTCTACAGCTTTTGATGAAATTTTATTTAGTGTGAACGCAGCTGTCTCGAGTACATATCCCCATAAAGATAACGGAAGATCTGAATGACTCATCATAAATCGAACCATGTCTAACAAAGTTTGATTTCTCTTCTAAGAGACACCATTCCACTGTGGTGTTTTAGGGGGAGTAAGCTGTGAAACAATTCCACACTCCTTGAGATGGTCATTGAATTCTTGGCTTAGATATTCTCCTCCTCGATCAGATCGAAGAGCCTTGATATTCTTGTCAAGTTGATTTTGTACTTCATTTTGAAATTCCTTGAACTTTTCAAATGACTCAGATTTATGTTTCATCAAATAAACATATCCATATCTACTGAAATCATCAGTAAATGTAATGAAGTACTGATAACCTCCTCTGGCTGTAGAACTTAGTGGTCCACACACATTAGTATGTATAATGGCCAACAATTCTTTTGCCATCTTACTTTGATTAGTAAAAGGAGCTTTTGTCATTTTGCCAACTAAACAAGATTCACACGTATCATATGATTCAAAATCAGATGAATTTAATAGCCCATCACTGTAGAGCTTGTGAATTCTTTTCTCATTTACGTGGCCTAAACGACAATGCCACAAATAGGTCGGATTCAAATAATTAGATTTAAACCTTTTTGTATTTATATTATAGATTGGCACATCAAGATTTAGAACATATATCACATCCACAATATGGGGGCCACCATAAAATAATCCATTAAGATAAAATGAACAACTGTTGTTCGTTATATCAAAACAGAAACCTTCCTTGTCCAAACAAGAAATAGAAATAATATTCCTGCGTATAGCAGGTATATAGTAGCAATTATTCAATTCTAAAATCATGCCATAAGGTAAAGCTACATCATATGTTCCTACGGCTAATGCAACAACTCTTGCTACATTTCCAACGCGTAGTTCCACTTCACCTTTTGCTAGCGTTCTACTTTGTTTCAGTCCATACACATTCATACAAATGTGAGTACCACAACCAGTATCCAATACCCATGAAGTAGAACTAGTAGTAACATTTACTTCTATAACATAAATACCTGAAGTGGAAGTCTCACTTCCCTTCTTCTTCAGATCCTCCAAATATTTCTTGCAATTCCTCTTCCAATGTCCCTTGTTACCACAATGGAAGCAGACAACATCAGCAGTTGGACCCGTTTTGGTCTTGGATTTAGGTTTAGGCTTAGTGCCCTTATCCTTATCCTTACCCTTGACCATACCTGGCTTCTTAAAGCCTTTTCCTTTTTGAACCATGAGAACATTAGGGGTAGGGTCCTTCTTGATATTCTGCTCAGCAGCTTTAAGCATCCCATGCAATTCAGTCAAAGTCTTATTCAGATTTGCATGTTATAGTTAATAACAAACGTGTCATAATCATGAGGCAGTGACTGAAGAATAATGTCAGTAGCCAACTCTTGACTAATAGGAGAGCCCAGTCGCTTCAGGTTTTCAATATGACCTATCATTTTTATGACATGTGGGCTAACTGAACTCCCACTTGCTAGCTTGCACTCAATTAAGGCCTTTGCAGTCTGATGCCTTTCAGTGCGTGCCTGCTCTTGAAACAAAATTTTCAGGTTCATGTTCATATCATAGGCATCCACGTTCTCAAACTGTTTCTAAAGGTCTGAGTTCATGGTAGCTAGCATTAGACAAGATGCATCCAATGCATCATCTTTATGCTTCTGGTAAGCATTTCTTTCAGCATGGGGAGCATTGGAAGTAGGTGCCTTTTAAGGGAGTGGTTTCTCCCAGACATAATCATTTTTCTCTTGCTTGAGAAAAATTCTCAAGCTTCTATACCAGTCCAAGAAGTTTGAACCATTAATTTGTCCTTTTCAAGGACAGATCACAGTGAAAAGCTTGATGCAGAGGTATTTGATATTATCTACAATAAATATGCAAAGTGAATTGTTCATCAATATAATTCATAATTAACTCCCACTATACTTTTATAAAAAAAAAATATCCCTTATAAGTATAGTGGACAAAGATCCATATTTCACTAAGACTCGAGTAAACTTTGGCTTACCGCTCAAGACTTAGTTATTTAGGTAGACAACTCTTTGTCAATTGTATCAAATACAACTCTTAGTTGTTGGGGTTGACATCTCATGTATTATCCCCAAACTCTATGCCTCAAGGCCCAAAATCGTTTTGATAGCCTCGTTAAGTAAATCAATCTTGACATATGGATAACCATTATCCATCCTACCTTACTCAAATAGTTAAAGACACCTTGCTTTGGCAGACCCATCTTTTGACGATTCACACATTGATAGGTGTATGATTGAAAAGACATCGTTTTACTACTTAATTTTATCAGGGACTTTTACGATGTTTTTATACAATGATGATTGCATGCGTATTATGAACATAATCACTTATCATAACAAAGGTATACCAATTATACTGGGAACGAACAATCCATGCAGGGGTCAAGGGGGCTACGCCCCCTTGCGGGGTTCGAGGGGCAGCACCCCTCGCGGGGTCAAGGAGCAGAGCCCCTTGTCGTGGTTGCGTTGACAGTTCAGCGAGCGGGGTACGAAGGGGCAGCGCCCCTCGCAAGGGCTCGGGGGCAGCGCCCCCGAAACCTAGATAGAATTCTCAATTCTGTTTTCTCGGGAAACTGTCCATCCCCTTGAACCGACACTGCTAGGGTGGGCGATTTCAACTAAATCATCCCTAAGGTCGTCCATGTTTCGTTCCTTCTCAGAACCCTAAACAGAATTCGTAATTCTGTTTACTTAACAAAACGCCTCTAGATCAATCACATTAATCCATATCATCGCAGGAATTCAAGTTCATCTCAGTGTAAAAATACTCAAATTGATCATATCAATTCGTGCTCCCAATTCATCTAACCCTATTTCACAGAATCAATTCAGGCATACACCATATGTATCAACAATTAAGATTTCCTATTCAACTTCGATATAACACAAGACGCTCTGATACCACTGTTGGATTTCATGGATTCACAAAACGCAGCGGAACGAAACCCTAAACAGGATCCATGTGTATATCAAATCAAAATAGGTTCAAGACGTACCTTTTGATGTCGGCAATAAACTGCCAGTCGGTAGTGTCTGGATTAGCGCCCCAAATGTTGCACCTCTATCGGTATCCACACACACGAACTGCAATCTCCAACAATTCAAGTGCTAGCTATCAGATCTTGGAGTTCCTCTCATGATTGCCTTGAACAGAGAACCGTTCTCTGTTTTTCTCCTTCGGGATAATCACCCAATCACAATCTGAGGCGTCTCTAGGGGTTATTACTCATAACCCTACACTTCACGGTTTGGGCCCCACGACGTAATGGCCTGGGCCCACGACATCCTTTAAACTGTCCACTCAATCGTAAATATTTATAATAGGAAAATAAATAAACTCTACATCTTAAGTAGATCAAGGCGCAGAGAAAATATTAAATCAATTCGCTATTGTGTACGACCCTGTAGGTTCACTAGACATTAGTAGTGTGCCCAAAACACTTTTGGCCCATAAGTTATAAGCGGTCTCTAGCAAGACATTATAACTACCTAAGTATAGTGAAGGTCGATTTTCCGACACAACCTGATCCGCAACTAATGTTAGAGTATCAACCTTAATTGGTTCTTAGGGCAGACCATTAACACAAACAGCAAAAGAAGTATTTCCTATACCTATTGGCTTTTCAACCATAGAAGATAGGCTTGTTTGGGCTAACGCTAAGTCAGGAGATTATACAGTCAAGAGCGGGTACCTTAGCAATAGAGAATTAACAACACAAATCAACCCAGAAACAGCCTCATCTTCTTATCAGCCAAAGTGCGAGTTATGGAAATGTATATGGTATGCTAATACTATTCCCAAGATTAAGTTTTTCATATGGAATGCCTGCCAAAATGACTTGCCTACCCTTACAAAAAAAAAAACTTGCCTACTATGAAAAATCTCTTCAAGAGAAAGATTGTACCTGAATCCATTTGTGCTATATGCCAACGGGAAGTGGAAATAATCAAGCATGTATGTCGCGACCCTTTCTCGAGGTGGAGCGGGCTAATGGGCCGCCCGATCGCTGGCTTGATCGGACGCGGGTCTCTCCCAAGGTCCATTACCCAAATCGCAACTGCTGGATATACGTGGTCGACCTTCAGTGTGGTCTAGTGACATGTGATGAGTATACATGCCAAGGAGTCGCCACCAATCGTTTCGTGGAGGGTACGAACAGAAACCCTATCGAATAGTTGGGAGTGGTCTATTCGATTCTGCGGGAACCAGAGAAGTGGGTTCGGGGACTTAGTTACGCCAACTGTTAGAGTTGACGCCCTTTCGGTACCTAAGCTGAATGGTTTATCTGATCCTAGGATTTCATACAGACGAGTGGGGTACAGATCCTAAATCTAGGAGTTCATGTAGATGAGAATTACTACCCTATCAATCACAATCAATAGAAGTAAGTGCGCAAATCAAGGATCCAGTACATGCGGATAAAACACATGAAATCAGCATGGTATCCCTAATGAGGCCCTATTAGCCTAAAGAAATATCAATCAAGGCTTAGGAATGATTTTGGCATGATTTGCCCATGAGGGGCAAAATCGTAATTTTGAACAATTCGGGGAAGATTTACCTTGCAAAGGGTAAATCTGTCATTTTAGACGAATTGGGAAGTCAAAAGACGGGGGGAAATAGGATTGGCCGTCAATCCAGTCCATTTCCTATTTTTCTGGAATTTCCAGGATTTTCTGGAATTTAAAAGTGATTTTACCCTCGGAGGGGTAAATTCGTCATTTTGGGCAAAGATGAGAACTGAAAATCTCAAATATTAGGGTTGGTCGTCCACCTGACCCAAACCCTAACTTTAAGCAATTTTCAGAACTCGATTGAGACAAGAAAGACGATTTTCCCAATGAGGGGCAAAATCGTCATTTTGAGAAAAGAGGTGGGACTCGAAAACCCAAAACTAAGAATTGGTCGCCTACCCAACCCTAATTCTTACCTTGGCATTATCGGTTTTATCTTGCATACACAGCAGAGGCGACTTACCCCTAAAGGGTAATGTCGTCGAGTCTCGAAAGAACGGATAAGAAACCCCGAAAATAGGGTTGATCAGTCGTCTGTAGTCAATCCTCAATTTTTGGGGATTTCTGGAGTGTCGAGACCCGGCCCAGACCCGGACCAGCGAACCCTCGGCCAAAACGACACCGTATCACGCGTTTTTTATTTTCGGATTATCCGGATTTAATCCGACGGTCCCTAATGTACCGCGTGGATAATCTGCGCCCATTGGATCTGATTACTAGGACCTACGGTCCAAATTGGACGAAGACTTGATCATAGCCGTCTGATCGGATTACTTAAACCTACGGCTACGATTAGAACCTAAGTCTTAATCTGAACCATCCAATCCTACTAACCTGAACAACGTCGCTTCCTAACTAACCTATACGGCGCTGTTTCCATCATTTTTTATTTCCGATTTAAAAATCATTTTCGAATTATCCTAATTTTTAATCGGACGGCCACTATTTGTTGGACTCGATTTACCTCGACTGTTGGATCTCCCCGTTCGAACAACAACCTCCAACGGACGAGCTGACTGTACTGACACGCGGACCAATGGTCTGCCGCCACCTAAGCACTTTGACTCGTTGACCAGCCAGGTTGGCATCGTCTTCAACCTCGCGACCATTGCTGAACGAACGGCCACGACTCCCCGGCGATGATCCGACGGTAGAATCTTAACGGATTGGAGCGAGACCGGCGGCAATCGACTCGCGGTGACCTCTATTTTAACATATCTAGGAATCGCAACATTTTATTCACATAATCGCAAGAATCATGCAAAGTGCCGAGTACGGCCATGGGAGTTCGATCGCGTAATTTATCTAAAATCACAGCAATTCAATCACGAAACAGCACCAGTAGAGGTTCAGAAAACTCACATCGAGCTGCGATTGAGCTCGCTCGGCCCAGATTTGGCTGGGGAAAGATGAACAGTGGCTCGACAATGGAGGTTGGATTGGAAGACTCGATTAGGTGTGTTAAGACAAAATCGATGCAAACAAGATATGCGACAATGGTCAGTGGTGTTCAGGGAACGAAACGCACACACAAATTGAAAGAATATGCGCGAAATGCTAGAAACGCCATTGAAGCTCGGTTCAAGAATCAAAGCTAAGCCTTACCTGTTTTCGCGATTTCGCGGGGCACGGCCGGCGGCTATCGCTTTCTGGCGGTCTGGGCGAACTTCGAACTGTCTTTTCTGGCTGTGGTCTGGTCGGGGACGGCCCAACCGGCGCCTTGCAGTTGTGCTCGAGTTCTCGACGGCAAAGGGCCGGAGAACGAGCTTTTTCTCGCCTTCTCTCTCTCTCGCACGTTTTAGTTCGTCTTTTACTAACTGAATCGACCCACACCTTCAACAGAAAGCGATCACGAGCTTATATAGCTCTTGGGAATTTTGGCGCCGAACCATGGAGCTTCAACCAACTTGGTTTGGCACGTGTAGTCACGTGCAATTAGGTCCAAACGACGTCGGGGAAGATGGGTGAATCGTCTAACTCCGTTTGGTTCTCCGGCGGGCTTCATTTCACCCGAATTTGTCACGAATTTGAGCTGTTGTTTGCTTTTGTTGACTTTTTGCAGCTTCAAGACTTGACTGGCCAATTGCCTTTTACTCCGACGACGTCGAGCGGCTCCACCGGTGTTAATTGATAGGTAGGAGTATAGGCAACAATACGCCCACCATTGCGTGTTCGATTATCCACGAATTGGCCTTCAATTTGAGGATCGAAATCGCTCTTGGAACTGTTCATCTGCGCAGGTTCTGAGGGAAGACGATGACACTGTAGCGGACCGGTTCGACCGGTCCAACCGGCGGTCAGACCGGTCCGAACCGGTCCCGACTTGCAATTTCTCAAATTAAATCCAAATTACCAGGAAATTTTTGCAATTGAACCTCATAATCGAATCCAGGACATGAATTCTATCAAAAAATGTGATTTTGCCCAAAATTTCATATCAATTTCAACAAAACCCCCAAATTTCCATTTATTTGGAAATTGGGGATCGTGTGATTGAGGGTTCGGATGACCAAATTGGGCCAAATCACTTATGCCAATTGATTTAAAATGGTGAAATCCATTGGGCAGCATGTTCAATTTGTACTGATAGCCTTTGAATTGAAAGTAATTTCAATTATGCTCAAATTCATGGACTAAAATGCAATTATGTTTGCAATTGAGCAATTTGTCCGAGCAATTAGGTAAAATTGAAATAGGGGACAATTAGATTGAATGTTAAGATCCTAGAAAATACCAAAATTGCAAATTAAAAGACTCGATGGATATTTTTTTCTCAAATTCAATAGTATGGGTTACAAAGGAACACCCATAATTGAATCTGATTTTGAAGTTTTTGTGAGGTCAAAAATACAAAGGATTAAAAAGAAAAATATTGGCTATTTTTTCATATTTTTGTGACCTCAAATGCTATGTTTCTTTATTTCTTTGAGTATTTTCCTATTTTCTAAAAATACTAAAAAATATGAAAAATATGAAAAATTATTTTTTGGTCAAAAATGGTTCCTTGGGCTTGGCCAAGGCCACCAAAGTTGATTTTGTAATTTTTTTGACTTTTTATGGATTTTTTGTTATTTTTCAAAATATAACTGCAAAAAGACTTGGTCAAAAATCAGGTGTCCACAGCTGCCCCTCTTTGAGAGGAATCTCGTGAGAGGTTTCGCTCAAATACAAGTGACACCTGAGTCTAGACCGACTCGACTGGGGAAAAGAAAAACGAATCTTGACACTCAATCTTTCTTGTCCCACTGGTGAATGTTCTGCTCTTTATTCTTTTGCTGACGTGAGAGAGAAAGTAGGTAGACACACCTGCTATTTACCTGTTGATCACCTGCCTGATGCTCGTGCGGCATGCGCGGTGTATAGCGGGTTCAAGTGAATACCTAGGGACTCGTCTTTTGAGTATCCTAGGGCGGTTAAACTCTAGCCTGTATGGTAGGCCGTACCAGAATGGGATTCCTATACTTGACAGGAACCTGTGAATGACGCACCCAGTCTCTTAGGGATTGTCAGAAATTTGATCCGTATGGTGGATCGGACCATGAATAGGACTCCTCTCTGCTAGGAACCTATGGATGACGCACCCAGTCTCTTAGGGATTGTCAGGGGTTTTGATTCGTATGGTGGATCGGACCATGAATAGGACTCTTTTCTGCTAGGAACCTACGGATGACGCACCCAGTTTCTTAGGGATTGTCGAACATTTTGATCCTTCAGGGGGATCAGGCCGAGAATAGGACTCCTTTCTGCTAGGAACCTATGGATGACGCACGCAGTCTCTTAGGGATTGTCGAACATTTTGATCCTATATTCTAAGGAATTAACTAGGATTTATACAAGTGAGGTGTGTCTAACCTTGAGGCTTTACCACATGAGCTATTCTGGGTTTAGGGGTTACCTAGAACCTCATAGAAAGCAGATTTTGAAAATTGTCCTTTCGACATGCGAGGCGTTATTCTGGGATTTGGGGATTCCAAGTATCCTGCAGAATCACGACTCCAAGAGAGGTTGTGCTCTTCTGAGATCGAGAATGATACAAGCCATTTTAGGAGCCGAAGTCATCAAGAATCCTACAGGAGCTCCAATCTGAGAATTTTTCTTACCAAAGGCACATCAATGGTCTTTAAGTGATATCTATTTGTCAAACTGATAGTACTTTATGACTTATATCATAGTCATGAAAAATTTCAATGAATGCATTACGATGGAGGTTATCCAAAACATCTTGCGATATACGGAAGTGATCAAAAATTCCTTGCGAGGAAAGTTCGAATTAAACAATCTGAAATTACGCAAAAGAGTTTGGTTAAAACGTCCATTGGAGTAGTCTCATCAAAAAGGACTTCTCACTGTTTTGAGATAATGGTCTTTTATCAAGAAAGCACTCGAATTTCCTATCAAACCTGGGCCTAGGGTTCAGGATCATTCGCAGTGAATACACCTCGATCGATCAGGAGGACTTCCAAGGGGCCATAATGTTGGGCTTGGTCAACGGTTTTCAAAGGGGGACTTGCGCGCAAGTCAAGGCTCTCTAAGAGAAGTCTTCGATGTCTGCTCCGGTTTTACAAGTCAAGAAACCTGCAAAAATGAGAAAGAAATAATCTTGCTCGAACTTCTTCAAGCTAAGCTTAGACATTAAACCCTATGTCAATCCAAGTGCCTTAATCAGAAAAGGCTTTTCAGAGTTGTAACGTAGGTAGGATTGGGGAAAAAAAAGGCTTATTTTTGGCTCAGAATATGTGAAGGGTTTAACATTGGTGATCACTGCAGATTTGCTGTCATCTGCCCCCTTCTGGTCCAAAGAGCGTCTTCAGTCTTTGAAGTGTATTGATAGTCTTTGAAGAGCACTGTCAGTCTCCAAAGTGCATATTTGTCTTTAGAGAATATCTCTTTCATGTTGAGACGGTGTCAACATTTTGTCTATGCTTTCTCCATTTGAGTGTGACATGATCGGGAGCATCTCTTACAACCAGATCTCACCAGTGACCTATACAAAGGTATCATGCCATCTTTTGACATTTACAAAATCAAACACATGATTCACAAATGTACAAGTATTTGGACGGGCATTGGCCTTGCTTTTACCAGGCACTTTGTTTTTTCTTGATGCCCAGGATCGGATCTTTTTCTCTCTTTTTTTTTCTCATCCTTTGTCAAAATCTTACATTTTCTTTTCTTTTGGGAATCAGAATTTTCAAATGAGTGTGCTAGATGTATAACTTGAATCTCAGCACTCAAACATTAATCCAGGAATTTTCCATAAATCCAATATTTTGAACTCTTCTGCTCGGGAAGTGATGTCGCTTCCGTCTTGGAATATGCAATGATCACCAACGGGTTTATGGAACGAACATATAGTCTCAGCTGGGCTGTGCAAAGGGTCAAAGTGTATAGGATAGAGAAATGAATGATTTTCGTCATCTTAAAGCACTTGAACTACCATAGAAGTTAAAATGACAAGCAACACACGAAGATTGATGCAAGTCTGAGCAAGAGAACTTCTAACCATTTACCTCCTGATACCGCTGGACGTACTTCCAGTTTGCCCCAGTGTGGGGTGGTTCTTGACAGGGGTAAAGAAAGAAACCGCCGTTCAAAGGGTTATCAATGGTCACCTGTAGTATTTATGATAGAGAAACGAATGCCTCCGTCGTCTCGATCCATGTAATCACTGCGAATAACCCCTACTTCCGTAGGTCAAGGTCAAGGTCTCGTTGCCCTTACCACTCCACTCATCTCTTAAGTGTGTATGGGACGTGTTTGGATCCGGCTTGCCTCTTGTCTGAGGAAACATCCTTTTAAACAGTTTAAACAACTCTTGTTGAAAAAGTTCATTTTTTTTTCTTCAAAACTTACCCTCAAGGGGATTTATGATGCACAATGCATATTTCAATCATGTTCAGATAACCTCCAAGTTTAAACATGAGTGCCGATGCCATGACTGTGAGAATTCTGCATTTTTGTGGCATGAGAATTGAATGTATGCTAGATTCCAAGAAGCCTTCAAATTCTAGTAATAAGGTTCTGACAGTCTTAAAACCTGAGAGATAGGGAAATGAATACTTACCTGTCCAGCGTGGCCAGGGATCCCTGAAAAACATAAAAGGAATTTGTCGGTATATGCTCTCAAATTTCAGAAAATTAGAACGATACACCTTACCCTTGATCATGCGCTCCAATGGAAATGGATAGATTCATGAAAATCTGCATCGTCTCTTAACAACACAAGATGATTAAGTTGTTCTAAAATTTCTTGAAATTCTCAGTCTTTGGAGAAATAGGACATGTACCTGGTCACCATGACAGTAAGTCCTCTTGATCATGCATTATAATTGGCTTCATTCATTTTGGAACGTGCTCCTGTGCCCTTCTTTTGATTGTTTCCTGCTCTTCGTTTTGCTGTTTGCTGTCTTCATCGGACATTCTTGGTATTTGCCCTCGAGGACCTTGCTTCCTTGAGTCCTGCAATATTGAACATATGCTAATGTATGCATGGATGCATGACATGCTTATGCAATGACTATCATGAAGAGTAGGCTCAATTCGAGGTAAGTCATATGACCGGAATCTGATTTTATTTCAAGGGTAATATTTCTTCACAGCATCTGAATTTACAGGGTGTCCCAGTTCTTCTCCCTCGCAGTTTACAAGAATTAATGCTCCTCCCGTGAGGGTCTTCTTGATAATGTAGGGGCCTTCATAATTCGGAGTGAATTTTTCCCCTGGATGGGTAGTACTTGGCAACACTTTCCTAAATACCAAGTCATTTACTTCGAAGTTTCTAGTCTTGACCTTTCGATTAAACGCCCTGGCTACCCTTTTCTGGTAAGTTTGTCCATGGAAAATAGCTTTAAGACGTTTCTCGTCTATTAAATTCAGCTGTTCATATCTGTGTTTGAAATATTCTAACTCAGAGAGTTTATCTTCTGATAAGATTCTCAAAGAGGGAATCTTGACTTCTACGGGTATAACTGCTTCGGTCCCATACACCAGACTGTAGGGAGTTGCCCCCGTAGAAGTTCTGATCGACGTTCGGTAGGCCATCAAGGCGAAGGGCAGCCTTTCGTGCCAATCCCTGTAGTTTTCTGCTGTTTTAGCCAAGATTCTCTTAATGTTTTTGTTGGCTGCTTCCACTGCTCCATTCATCTGTGGGCGGTAAGGAGATGAATTCAGATGTCGAATGCTAAAGTGATCCAGTAGATCATCGACAATCTTGTTGTTCAGGTTAGACCCATTATCTATGATGATCGCTTGAGGGTACCATACCGGGATATGATGTCTCTTTTGATGAATCTTGCCACATTTCTTGCAGTGACGTTCTTGTAAGAGCTGGCTTCTACCCATTTTGTGAAGTAATCAATCGCTACCAAGATGAAGCGATGACCATTTGAAGCCACAGGATTAATAGGCCCTATCATGTCTATCCCCCACATAGAGAAAGACCAAACTTCAAACATTTGATATAGTTCGTTTGGGGGTGCATTGATTTTATCACAGTATATTTGGCACTGGTGGCATGACCGGACGTGCTGACCGCAATCTGATTCGATGGTCATCCAATAATAGCCAAGCCGCATGATCTTCTTGGCGAGGAGGTGGCCGTTCATGTGAGGCCTACATATTCCTCCGTGGATCTCTTTCAAGAGGATATTTGCTTCTTTGGCATCTACACATCTCAATAGAGTAGAATCAAAGGATCTTTTGTACATAATTTGTCCATTGAGAAAGAACTTGCTGGCCATCTTGGTTATGTATCTTCGGTCTCCTGGCTGGCATCCTTCAGGGAATTCCCCTTTCGAGAGGTAATTCTTGATGTCATAATACCATGGCTCTCCGTCCAATTCTTCTTCGATTAGCATACAATAAGCTGGTTTTTCAACTATGCCGATCCTTAGGGGTTCTATATCCAACCCTCCAGTTGTTTGTAACATTGAGGCCAGGGTGGCTAACGCATCTGCAAATTGATTGTGAGATCTTGATAGATACTCGAATGACACTTCTTCGAACTTAAGTATCAATTCTTCAAGGTATTCGTGATAAGGGATGAGCTTTGCATCTTTCGTCTTCCACTCTCCCTGTGTCTGTAGGATGATGAGCATGGAATCTCCAAAAACTTGCAACCTAGGTATCTTCATAGAAATGGCCAATCGTAGGCCTAGAATACACGCCTCATATTCTGAGATGTTGTTGGTGCAAGGGAAAGTTATCTTTGTCGCCACAGGATAGTATTGATCATTGGGGGATATTAGTACTGCCCCAGTGCCTACCCCTGATAGATTAACAGCACCATCGAAGTACATGACCCACTTGTCTTCTGCTAAGTTGAGAATTTGACCTTCTGTGCTTGTTACTTCAGGAGACTCACCGTTTGACGGGTTTTCTGCTAGCATGTCAGCTATAGCTCTTCCTTTAACTGACTTCTGTGGAGAACACTTGACGTCAAATTCAGATAGCATTACTTGCCATTTTGCTAATTTCTCAATTAAAGCGGGTTTCTCCAAGAGGTATTTGACAGGATCGTTCTCTGTTATGAGCTGAATGTGGTGGTGTAGGGCATACTGTCTCAGCCTGCGAAGTACCCATACCGCTGCTATTCAAGCCCTTTCGACTGGTGCATATTTTGCTTCAGAAGGTGTGAATTTCTTACTCAGGTAATAGATGGCTCTTTCTTTACCATCTATCGGGCTTGTTTGGGCGAGTAAGGCTCCCAAGAACTCCTGCTGTATAGTCAGATATAAGGTCAGTGGGTGACCAGAAATTGGTGGCACAAGTACCGGCGGTGTGATCAGATAGTTTTTGATCATTTGGAATGCCCTGCAGCATTCAGCATCCCATGTTACTTTCGCGCCTTTCTTAAGCAATTTGAAGATCGGCTTTGCTACATTAGACAGCTGATTGATAAATCCGGCAATATAGTTCAGTCTCCCTAGAAGGCTTCTTACTTCTTTTACTGTGGAGGGAGTTGACAGATTGTGGATAGTTTGAATCTTTGAAGGATCAATCTCAATGCCCCTGTTACTGACTATGAACCCAAGAAGTTTCCCAGATCTCGCCCCAAACACACATTTGTTAGGGTTCAGCCTCAACTTATATTTGCGCAGGCGCTCAAATAGTTTCCTTAACACCTGTATGTGATCCTGTCCTTCCTTGGATTTGGCGATCATGTCATCGACGTATACTTCAATTTCTTTGTGGATCATATCATGGAATAATGTGACCATGGCCTCCTGATAGGTAACCCCGGCGTTTTTTAATCCAAAGGGCATGACTTTGTAGCAAAAGTTTCCCTAAGGTGTAGTAAAAGCAGTCTTTGGTTTGTCTTCTTGTTTCATGAAGATTTGGTTATATCCCGAAAATCCATCCATAAATGAGAACAATTCATAACCTGCTGTGCTATCCACCAACACATCAATGTGAGGAAGCGGAAAATCATCTTTTGGGCTTGCTCTATTCAGATCTCGGTAATCTACGCAGATCCGAACTTTACCATCCTTCTTCATGACGGGGACTATATTTGCAATCCAGTCTGAATATGGGATAGCTTCAATAAAGCCTACCCTAAGAAGTTTCATGACTTCTTCCTTAATTTTGTCCTCCAACTCAGCCTTCATCCGCCTGCTGCCTTGCTTGACAGGTTTGATACTGGGATCTGTAGGTAAGGCATGCTCCACGATCTTAGGATCTAGACCTGGCATATCGGCGTAAGACCATGCAAAAATGTCTTGATATTCTTTCAATATCTCTGTGAACTCGAGCCTTTCATTTCAGGATAAATGCTCGCCGATCTTGACCTCTTTGATATTCATGGAGTCTCCCAGATTAACAATGATTGGTTCTTCTGAAGTAGGAGGCGTTGATTCCTCAAAGGCATTCCAATCTCTACGGATAGATGCATAACCCTCGTCTTCATCTTCCTCAATGCTATAAGAATGGTTACTGGAGAAATCTGAATCTCGTAACAACCTGATATGCATGTTTGAGATGATATGCCTGAAATGTCATGAGTATGGTTAGTTTTATATTCCATAAGAACGACATGTATGATCATGGGAAGTCTTTTCGAAAGAGTTTTCAAGATAGGTACAGGTATAAACGGGACTAATCCTCATGTCATTGGATATCCTGGCCCCGAGGAAATCTCTTTGGAAATCAGGAGTCATATGGCAAATCAGGCCTCAAGCTTCTGTGCAGAAGACTAGTATCATCATTGGGCTGATTCGTGGTTCCATATGTCCTTAACAAAATATGTATGGTTTTATTGAATGCAAGATGGGCCGCATTACAAGATGTGCTATTTGGACCAACGGCCAGAGATCTAAAGGCGTTTCCCTATACGTACAATAAGGAAAGAAAATGCGACAAAATGCAAAGAAGTTCTAAATGCAGTATTTAAAGATAAGGGAAGAGTCTTGTTACTCAGAAGAAGTGGTCTCATCGCTTAGCCACTCTATGATGGCATTCACAGAGTTGTCTTCAAGGAAAGGATTTGTCAGATCTGGCTCTATTGGTGAAGTGACATCTTCTTCCGACAACCATTTAGAGTTCTGGTTGAAGTAGGCGTTCAGGGGAAATATCTTCGATCTGCCTTTCCAGGTTGGAGAACCGATGAACGAGTCATTCGAGTTGTTTCGGTCTCCCCGGCGTCTCAGGCTTTTGCCTCGGCCTCGGCCTGCTGCTTCCAGGACAGATTCATTCAAGTGATATTTCTGGTACCCCAAGCCCATTCTGTGCGGGTTAGCTATTAACTGCAGGGGGACATTTATCCCTTGACTGTGTTTGCCCAGGCCTCTTCTAGGATCAAACCCATATGCCAGTAGCATCTTGGCTGGTAAAAGATTGGCTTCTGAGATGTAGGGGGTTCTCAACCTTGTCCCTGCCGGGGTATGAACTGTGGCTACCAGTTCTAGGGAATGATAGCTCGCTTCTGTTTTCATTTCGGGTTCAACATAGGGAATGGCACTGTTCTGGTATGTCTGGAGGTCGACTTCTCCATGTATGGTAATCACCTTCCCATCCACTACAAAGCGTACTTTTTGATGCAAGCTCGAAGGGATGGCTCCTGCTGTATGGATCCAAGGCCTTCCCAGCAAGAATCCGAATGCACTGGGCAGATCCATTACTTGGAAGTTTATAGAGAATTTTGTCGGGTCGATGAATACGTCAAGCTCAATCTCGCCCACCACGGTCTTCCTCATTCCGTCGAAAGCTCTCACAGCCGTTTTGGATGCCTTAACCGTTTCCTCATTGATTCCCAAACTTCTTAAGGTAGCCAAAGGGCAAATATTGAAGGCTGATCCGTTGTCGATTAATACATGTGCCACTCTCTTCCCGTTACATTGCGCAGAGACATATAATGCCTTGTTGTGCCCTCTTCCTTCCATGGGGAAGTCCTCGTCAGAGAAGCTCAACTGGTCTTTTAAAAGGATTTCCCCCACAAAGTCCCCCAATTGTACCTCGTTAATTGATTCAGGGACATGTACTTCGTTGAGTATTTTCAACAGTGCGTTCTTGTTCTTCTCTGAGTTGATGAATAAATCTAACAAGGATATTTGAGCCGGCATCTTCCTCAGTAGCTCTATTACTTCGAACTCGCTGGTTTTGATGATTGATACGAGCTTTTCGGCGTCTTCCTTTGAGACTTCCTTTTTTTCGGATTCGTTCTCCCTAGGGGCATAGAATCGTCCGGACCTCATTATCGCGTCTACCTGTGTGGTCTCATAGTCCCAATGGACTGCTTTAGGATCGTATTCTTCTATAGGGGGGACTTTTATGGTTACAGTTGTCTGATGAGGTATCTCTGGTTTAGATGTGTCGCCTTCTTCTTCTTGCGGCAATCGAATCACGATAGGCTTGACTAGGCAATTTTCCACCTTGCTCGGGTTATCCAGTTCTTCCAACCTGATTACCACGGTTGTGACGGTTTCGATCATCGATACGGTGTTGTCAAGTTCTTCTATGCCCTTCGAGGTCTCTGGTTGAGAGAGGTCATCCATACCTCCCCATCCGTCCGGTATGATGTCTTCAATTTTCTGATAAAAGCTGGGAGGGGCCGAATATTTCACTTTGAAGTTGTACCCTCCAGAATCTTGACCAAGGTTGTCTATAATTTCGCCCTTCTCAAGTGCGTCGGCCATAAATTTGAGATCTGCTAGACTTCGTCTCTTGGCTTCCAGTCCGTCTTCTTCGAACTCTTCCTCTGACTGAGTGACTGGCCTAAGACTGTTTACCAGATTCTCATGTGAGGTACCCCAAGTATTACCCTGCTCAATCTTGATCATGAAGTAGCTACCTTCCAAAGATAAAGAAGCTTCGACTCCTTCGAACTCTTCATTGGTGATATCAGACATTATCCCCAAGCTCATCATCTTAGCGATGCATAGTCTCTTTTGGTCAGTCGAGATCGCTCCTTCTTTTGGATATGACGAAGTGGTTATTAGCAGGTCGGTCAACTTAAGCACATCTACCTTTAGCTTAAGGTAGTCTTCTTCCCCTTCAGAGAATATTGCCCCTATTGCTTGATGATCTGGCAGTGGATTTTCTTGTACATTTGTGGCCGTATTGTCAAATTTTAGAATCTGACTATCAATCAGGGCTTGCACTTTGAGCTTAAGGATATAACAGTTATCCACATTATGCCCTCTCTCGCCCATATGGTAGGCACAGGTCTGGCTCTCATCAAAGCCAGGATACCTTGCGGGGTTTGCCCTAGGCGGTTCTTTCGCCACCAGGTGTTGCTCTAGCAGCATCGGGAGCAACTTGGATAAAGGCCTCGGGAGCTGAGAGAATTGCTTCTGGGGTTGCTTTCTTCTAGGCTCTTGCACTTTAGGTGTTGACCAGGACGATCCTCCTTTGGCCTGGTTGGGATTGCCGAACGTCTTGGGCTTGTGGGGATCTGGTATAAATGCTATGTCGAGTCCAGCTTCTCTCTCCTTTTTAAAGGGGTATTGTCTTCTGGGAGCTTCGTGAGGCTTTCTTTCCCTTAAGGCCCATTCTAGTCTTTCGGCAACCTTAATCAAGTGTGCAAATGTTTGACACCTGGAAGTGTTTAGTTTGTCAAAGTACTCATAGGGGAGTGCTTTCAGGTTTAAGTCGATCAGCTCCTCTTCTAGGATTGACGGCTTTACTTGGGTAGCCAAGGCTCGCCACCTCTGGGCATATGTTCTGATTGATTCGCCTCTCGCCTTTGAAGTTCGTAGAAGATCTTCTCTTATTGGGGCTGTAGCCGTGTTGAACTTGTACTGCCTGAGGAAATCCTCTGCAAGATCCTCCCATCCATCGTAATCTTCTAGATCTAGCTCAATGAACCAGGCCAGAGCGGCTCCAGCCAAACTCTCTTGGAATGTGTTCATTAGTAGCGGAATATAATCTGAATAGTGCGCCATCTTGCGCAGGTAATACTTGAGGTGTGCTTGGGGACAACATGTCCCATTGTATTTCCTTACAAACTCTGGCTCTTTATAATCAAGAGGAGTCTCTACTTTAGCGAAAGGAGATATCTTGTCGAAGCGGGCTAATTCGTAACCTTGACTGCTCAAGCACTCCTCGATTTTGGCCAACCTTTTAGCCTCTGCTTCAGTTTTCATGGTCTGCTTCCCCTTCTCCTCCCTCTCGAGGTTGATAACAACAGGCGAGGCCTTTGGTTGTGATCGGCTATTTGGTTCATGGACATCCTCCTCTGTATGTTGGGTATCCCTTGTTACTTCTCTGTCTGCTACATCAAGTACCATAGAAGGGCCTGAGTTGTTCTGATTATGGGGTGTGGTTTGTTTGGCTTGGGTGGCCTCCAGCATGGCCTTGATGTCGGCCATCATAGTTGCCAGGGCAGTCATTTGCGACTCCAACATGCCCACGCGCGGAGTCAATTCTGCTGCTCCATTCTTGTTTTAAGGCGAGTACGGAAACGATGTGTTGGCAGTTCCGTGATGAGAGTGTACACTTGACGGAATAGTCTATTCAAGTCTAGGACGCTTGAGGTCTAAAGCATCCTCATCATCCCAGTATGGATTCCCCTCTTCAGTCTGAGACTCCTCGTCTTCTGAACATGACAGCGGTCCCATGTCTTCGGGTATGTACGGCTCTATTCCAGGTACGTACGATACGATGTATTCGGGTATGTAGGGCTCGACAAGGCTTCGTCGGGTTGCTTTGAAGTGTTGAATGTATTCTGCGGTGGCTCTATGAATGTTTTCTTCACGAGTCATGTTTTCTGGCCAACTTATTTCTTCGGCTTGTGAATTCTTCAAGGAGCGAATGATGGATGTCACCTTGGCTTCAAACTGTTTCTTCTCTTCTTCCATGAGAGTCTTGCTTGGTATGTCAAAAGAAAAGATTCCGGTTGTGGTGAAGAAGGGATCTCCTGTAGAGCTCCAAACTGTCGAATCACCCTCCTTGGATAATATGCGGTAGCGCCTGTGAATCCTTGCAAGGGGACTGGGTTCCCTTCATCGCAGGTCAATCTGACTTTGCTCAGCGTTGGCAACCTTAGCCGCCATCGGAGTTGTTCGGGTCTTAGGTTTTTAAGGAAGTTTCTCCACTCTATAAAGTTGAACTTAGGAATACGTGTATGAGTTTTGACAAAGGTTTTAAGAGGATGTGCGTCAGGGCTGATTTCAGTGAAACCCATGCGGATGTGGAATTGTCTGATATGGGATGTGAACCACAGATACAAAAGATCACTCGAGGCCCTAAAGATTCCCTTTTTATTTTTCTTGAAGTGATTTAAGGAAAGGAAGGTTTCGGCAAGGATGATGTTTGAGTAATCCCACCCACAACAGACTTGTCTGGCTACTACAGCCATGATAGGGTCGAAGGTGACAGATGAGATTGGGAACAGCACAAAGCTGAAGAATGCCAAGACAAAGGCTCTACCGGATTTGGTCCCTTTAGCAGCAGGGAGGCAGGAAAATCGGTCTATAAGGAAAGATAGGGAGATTCGTCCAGAATTGCTTTTTGCATCTGCTTTGACTTTGCTTAGGCTTGTGTCAAGGAATTCAGCCACCTGACTCAGGGGTTCAAATCCTATGGGGGGTCGAACAAGTGTGTGAATGAACTCAACTCCGATGACGGCGCTGTATTCCTCGATAGTGGGAGTAATCTCTAGTCCTTCCATGCAAAATGTAGCGGTGGTAGGATCCCAGTAGAGTGCCATGGCTTGAATAAAGGCAGGTGGACACTCAATCTTCAGCAGGTCCAGTAGGTATCCTAGTCGTGATTCAGCATACTTTTGGCTGGCTTCGCCCATGCTGTTCCACCATGATTGGAGTTCGGCCCGGGGGATTTTGAATACTTGAATATCATTCTTTCCCATCAAGTCTAAAATATGCAAATGATTTTGAAAAGTCAATCATCAGAAATTACTTTAAACGTGTGAACATGCAGATGTCATGAGGTATGCATGAGCTAACTCGATTGCATAGTTCAAATGAAGAAATGGAAATTAGGACCTTTTTCAGGTCTTGAAAGCCTGACTCAAAGCCTAATTTGAATTTCAAGGAAGTGAATTATGCAATTTAGTCAGGTTTACTCAGTGACTAAGGGAAATAGCAACGTCACATTCCATTGGTCAATACATCAAAAGAACAAAATGGAGTGAACCTTTATTACAATCGAGATGCCTAATAGAAGAAAGGTAGAGAGAGATCTTTTAAACAAGAAAGCTGTAAAAAACCGTTGGAATGTGAGGATCCAAATCACTCTTTCCCCAGAGGTCTATCCAAATGACAGTCGGTCGGGAGTTTTCCTCTAATCAAGTGTAAGGGAGTCGTCTTCAGTGTTTTGGTTGAGAGGCGGTAGTTCCTCTGGCCATTCTCTGGTCCACGATTCGACGACTTCAGGAGCCTTCTCGGGTTTCACCTTCTTGAGTGTGATACGCTTCGGCTTTGTCTTGGTAGCAGGACGTCTTATTTTTCCCCAAAAGGTGATCATAGGTACATTTTCTTTGGTCAGTAGTTCGGTCTTCCGACGGGCATATGCCTCCCTGGCCAACTGGTTGCGACGCTGCCTCTTCATTTCCAGATAGTCTTTAAACATCTCGTCTGCTTGTCGCTTGAATCTGAGGTTATCGACATAGTAACGGGTTTGGCAATCTTCGGCGTATCCCAACTTACATCTAGTCAGCTCCCGACCATGCACGAATCTAGTGAAGTGCAGCCTTGTGTTTGGTCCAGGGCGAGTGACCTTCCTCAGGTATTCGAAGGTCACCAATTCTGTCGAGCTTTTAGGGAACAGCGACATTCTACCCTATTACCATTGCTGTTTCAATTAGTCACTCGAGCGATTTGCATGACGTGAATGCGTATGAATGTATGTAATGTATGAGTCATATTATGGAGCAGGGAATAGTAAAGTACATCGGAAGTAAATGCCTTACCAACCATACCTGGGGGAATGTGGAATGTCCCCCTCTTACCAATGGGCGGTTTTAGGTATACCAACCATCCATAGACATGCGCATGAGACAAGTGGGTATACTCTAGGAAATCAAAAATCAGGTGAGGAACCTACGGCTCAGGCTCTCACGATCCACACGAGGCAGATTCCTCCCCAAGGGTACCTACCCAAGAGGGCTAGACATCGCCAATGCAGATGATGAGCGGGAATGAGTACGAAAGTCTCAAGTGTCATCAAACACAAGATCCTTTTCACACCATTTCCCTATCTAAGGTAACCTAGTGGTGGTTGCAGTCGGGGTTTGACCGCCAGTGTGTGCAATGTGTCGTGATCATCACAATGCAAAGTCATGCACAGCAGTTTGTATCAAAACACCGCTTCAGTATGTGCATAAAAATAAACATACATTCCCTACTCCAACCTGCAGGAAAAAATGTCAACAATCACTCCACCCCTCATTTCTCCAATATGCAAAAACATCTAACACAATGGTTAGTGTACGTACCTCATCTTCGAGAGCATCTGCATAAAATAAGGTCAGATAAACCAAACAACTTTTTTGAATCGGCTCAAGTCCTCTGGAATTCGTAACCAGAGATTCTGGTTTAGAATAAGTCCCCAGTAGAGTCGCCAGTCTGTCGCGACCCTCTCTCGAGGCGGAGCGGGCTAATGGGCCGCTCGATCGCTGGCTTGATCGGACGCGGGCCTCTCATAAGGTCCATTACCCAAATCGCAACTGCTGGATATACGTGGTCGACCTTCAGTGTGGTCTAGTGACATGTGATGAGTATACATGCCAAGGAGTCGCCACCAATCGTTTCGTGGAGGGTACGATCAGAAATCCTATCGAATAGTTGGGAGTGGTCTATTCGATTCTGCGGGAACCAGAGAAGTGGGTTCGGGGACTTAGTTACGCCAACTGTTAGAATTGACGCCCTTTCGGTACCTAAGCTGAATGGTTTATCTGATCCTAGGATTTCATACAGACGAGTGAGGTACAGATCCTAAATCTAGGAGTTCATGCAGATGAGAATTACTACCCTATCAATCACAATTAATAGAAGTAAGTGCGCAAATCAAGGATCCAGTACATGCGGATAAAACACATGAAATCAGCATGGTATCCCTAATGAGGCCCTATTAGCCTAAAGAAATATCAATCAAGGCTTAAGAATGATTTTGGCATGATTTGCCCATGAGGGGCAAAATCGTAATTTTGAACAATTCGGGGAAGGTTTACCTTGCAAAGGGTAAATCTGTCATTTTAGATGAATTGGGAAGTCAAAAAACGGGGGAAATAGGATTGGCCGTCAATCTAGTCCATTTCCTATTTTTCGGGAATTTCCAGGATTTTCTGGAATTTAAAAGTGATTTTACCCTCGGAGGGGTAAAATCGTCATTTTGGGCAAAGATGAGAACTGAAAATCTCAAATATTAGGGTTGGTCGTCCACCTGACCCAAACCCTAACTTTAAGTAATTTTCAGAACTCGATTGAGACAAGAAAGACGATTTTCCCAATGAGGGGCAAAATCGTCATTTTGAGAAAAGAGGCGGGACTCGAAAACCCAAACCTAAGAATTGGTCGCCTACCCAACCCTAATTCTTACCTTGGCATTATCGGTTTTATCTTGCATACACAACAGAGGCGACTTACCCCTAAAGGGTAATGTCGTCGAGTCTCGAAAGAACGGATAAGAAACCCCGAAAATAGGGTTGACCAGTCGTCTGTAGTCAATCCTCGATTTTTGGGGATTTCTGGAGTTTCTAGGATTTTTCCACAGTTTTTCCACATTTTTTGGAATTTCTTGGAATTTTCTGGCATTTTTTTTTAGATTTTCTAGGATTTTGATTTTTTTTAAATCATTTCTGATTATTTTTTTATTTAAAAAATATGATTCGGACCGGGTCGACCCGACCCACTCGGGTCAAGACCCGGACCCGCGAAACCCTCGGCCAAAACGACACCGTATCACGCGTTTTTTATTTTCGGATTATCCGGATTTAATCCGACGGTCCCTAATGCACCGCGTGGATAATCTGCGCCCATTGGATCTGATTACTAGGACCTACGGTCCAGATTGGACGAAGACTTGATCATAGCCGTCTGATCGGATTACTTAAACCTATGGCTACGATTAGAACCTAAGTCTTAATCTGAACCGTCCAATACTACTAACATGAACGACGTCGCCTCCTAACTAACCCATACGGCGCCGTTTCCATCATTTTTTATTTCCGATTTAAAAATCATTTTCGAATTATCCTAATTTTTAATCGGACGGCCACTATTTGTTGGACTCGATTAACCTCGACCGTTGGATCTCCCCGTTCGAACAACAACCTCCAACGGCCGAGCTGACTGTACTGACACGCGGACCAATGGTCTGCCGCCACCTAAGCACTTTGACTCGTTGACCTGCCAGGTTGGCATCGTCTTCAACCTCGCGACCATTGCTGAACGAAAGGCCACAACTCCCCGGCGATGACCCGACGGTAGAATCTTAACGGATTGGAGCGAGACCGGCGGCAATCGACTCGCGGTGACCTCTATTTTAACATATCTAGGAATCGCAACATTTTATTCACATAATCGCAAGAATCATGCAAAGTGCCGAGTACGGCCATGGGAGTTCGATAGCGTAATTTATCTAAAATCACAGTAATTCAATCACGGAACAGCACCAGTAGAGGTTCAGAAAACTCACCTCGAGCTCCGATTGAGCTCGCTCGGCCCAGATTTGGCTGGGGAAAGATGAACAGTGGCTCGACAATGGAGGTTGGATTGGAAGACTCGATTAGGTGTGTTAAGACAAAATCGATGCAAATAAGATATGCGACAATGGTCAGTGGTGTTCAGGGAACGAAACGCACACACAAATTGAAAGAATAGGCGCGAAATGCTAGAAATGCCATTGAAGCTCGGTTCAAGAATCAAAGCTAAGCCTTACCTGTTTTCGCGATTTCGCGGGGCACGGCCGGCGGCTATCGCTTTCTGGCGGTCTGGACGAACTTCGAACTATCTTTTATGGCTGTGGTCTGGCCGGGGACGGCCCAACCGGTGCCTTGCAGTTGAGCTCGAGTTCTCGACGGCAAAGGGCCAGAGAACGCGCTTTTTCTCACCTTCTCTCTCTCTCGCACGTTTTAGTTCGTCTTTTACTAACTGAATCGACCCACACCTTCAACAGAAAGCGATCACGAGCTTATATAGCTCTTGGGAATTTTGGCGCCGAACCATGGAGCTTCAACCAACTTGGTTTGGCACGTGTAGTCACGTGCAATTAGGTCCAAACGACGTCGGGGAAGATGGGTGAATCGTCTAACTCAGTTTGGTTCTCCGGCGGGCTTCATTTCACGCGAATTTGTCACGAATTTGAGTTGTTGTTTGCTTTTGTTGACTTTTTGCAGCTTCAAGACTTGACCGGCCAATTGCCTTTTACTCCGACGACGTCGAGCGGCGCCACCGGTGTTAATTGATAGGTAGGAGTATAGGCAACAATACGCCCACCATTGCGTGTTCGATTATCCACGAATTGGCCTTCAATTTGAGGATCGAAATCACTCTTGGAACTATTCATCTGCGCAGGTTCTGAGGGAAGACGATGTCACTGTAGCGGACCGGTTCGACCGGTCCGAACCGGTCCCGACTTGCAATTTCTCAAATTAAATCCAAATTACCAGGAAATTTTTGCAATTGAACCTCATAATCGAATCCAGGGCATGAATTCTATCAAAAAATATGATTTTGCCCAAAATTTCATATCAATTTCAACAAAACCCCCAAATTTCCATTTATTTGGAAATTGGGGATCGTGTGATTGAGGGTTCGGATGACCAAATTGGGCCAAATCACTTATACCAATTGATTTAAAATGGTGAAATCCATTGGGCAGCATGTTCAATTTGTACTGATAACCTTTGAATTGAAAGTAATTTCAATTATGCTCAAATTCAAGGACTAAAATGCAATTATGTTTGCAATTGAGCAATTTTTCCGAGCAATTAGGTCAAATTGAAATAGGGGACAATTAGATTGAATGTCAAGATCCTAGAAAATACCAAAATTGCAAATTAAAAGACTCAATGGATATTTTTTTTCCCAAATTCAATAGTATGGGTTACAAAGGAACACCCATAATTGAATCTGATTTTGAAGTTTTTGTGAGGTCAAAAATACAAGGGATTAAAAAGAAAAATATTGGTTATTTTACCATATTTTTGTGACCTCAAATGCTATTTTTCTTGATTTTTTTGAGTATTTTCCTATTTTCTAAAAATACTAAAAAATATGAAAAATATGAAAAATTATTTTTTGGTCAAAAATGGTTCCTTGGGCTTGGACAAGGCCACCAAAGTTGATTTTGTAATTTTTTGACTTTTTATGGATTTTTTGTGATTTTTCAAAATATAACTGCAAAAAGACTTGGTCAAAAATCAGGTGTCAACAATGTACTGCTTCTTTGCCCATGGACGGCTTCGATTTGGCGAGATAGAGTCCTGAACATTGAGGTCGGCAAAAAGGGATTAACTTGAATAAACATATGGTTGGTTAAAGTGAAAGAAAACCAAGAAACATCACCTATTTTTGAGCGTATAACGACAACTCTGGTCAATTTGGAAGGCTCGAACCAATTGCATCTTCACGAAACAAACCCCAGATCCGAAGCGAACTATTAACACAACTACAGGTACTTTTGAGAATATGGTGAGGTTGATTAGAAACACGAAGAAGAAAGCAGGACAGAAGGAAAACTCGTCTCAGATCTAGAAGCTGTCTGAGACTGGAACTCTGAAGATTAAGATTGATGGCTCTTTCGATTCTAGCTCAGCGAGAGGAGCCATAGCGTGTGTGTCGCGACTCCCATTAGGGGTGAGCATGGGCCGGGTGGGCCGGTTCCAGGCCAAGATCCTGTTATAACCGGTTCCCACTTTTTGGAACCGATACCCGACCCTGTTTGTCTTAGACCCTGTTGTGGAACCGACCCTATTTTCCGGTCTGGGTACCGGGTTCACCCTGTTTACCCTGTTTGTCTTAGACCCCGTTGTCGTTTTGTCGGGCCAGACCTTCGAGCGGGTCTCCGCCCAAGTGTGCAAGGACCTGGGCTTCTCGCCTACTTTGGACGACGGTTCCAGGTCTGATTTCGCCACTCTCATCCCGAATCTCGCCCTCAAAAGGACGATCCTTAATTGATGCGACAAATCGGGCTCCCAGCCCTCGCAGGCCTCGGATTATTGCTCCGTCGAGAGGGTTGTACGGTCCAAGATCACCGCCGAGGATGGGAAGAAGGAGGAGGAGGAGCCGAGGGGCGAGATTAGGGCTTAGGAGAGGGAGCTGCTAAAGGGATTTGCGGAGAATCCGCCGGTGATATTCTCCCACGCGGCTACCACGGTTGGTCCCCGGGTGAACCACTTCTACTCGAGCTCGTTGGAGGAATCCGTGGTGGTCACGGCGAGCCTAGAGATTCCATTGCCGCTGACCACGAGGCCTTCCTGTTTCTCGCGACCTTGGGCTTGGCTCCTGATCCGGAAGAGGAGAACTTGTTGGTAAAGCTGGAGAGCTCGGAGCTTTTCAACCAAGAGCAGGGCGTGCTCTTGCTAAGGAAGATCACGAGGACGAAAGAGGAGAGCAGGAATTCTCTGTGCACGCCGAGGACGAAGGCTCCTAAAGGTAGTACACTATGGTTTCATTTTTTTTTAATATTAACTAAAAATCGGTTCTAAAAATCGGTCCGGGTGGGTATTTACCTAGACCTGGAACCCGGACCGATTTCAACCGGTTCCCAAAATTTGGACCCGGTACCTTGACCGGTTTGAGCCGAACCGGTTCCCGACCCTATTTTTCGGGTGGGCCGATCAGGGTACCGGGTGAACCCGGTCCGGTTGCACACCCCTAACTCCCATGGCCGATTGGTAGATGGATTTGCGAAGGTGGTGATGGCCAACTCGGTTGAACAGGTTGAAGCAGTAGCCCTCGTCGAACCCTTAAGAGTTTTTCTCTCCTCGTTTTGCCCTAAAACTTAGTTTGGAAGCGATTGTACAGAAGTGGTGAGGAGAGTCCAATTTCTTGCTCAGTTAAACTGGGAAGTACGAGCTGTCTACTCCTGGGCACGTGCAGCACTTATGCGATTTTCTGATCTCTCTTTAATGCATTACAGTATGGCAACTAATAAAATAGCTGATTAGATAGCTAAGGCCCAATGGACTAATAGCCTACCTAGTAATTGGGTTTTGTACCCTCTCTCGGCCCTTTTAAACTTAATTTGTGCTGAAGCTTCTGATATGTTCTCACGAAACTCTTTTATGTGAATGAACACTTCATATTTTTGACCAAAAAAAAAAACACACAGTACCTGTTGTTTTCTTCTGTGTACAAGATCGAATCTCAGAGGGTCAATGCTTTGAAGCCGAGCTTGTCGTTTCCTATCTACACCATCGGTTAGAGATGCACGGTTCGACGGAACCGTCGGTTCCGGTTCAGGAACCGGCGATTCCGGTTCTGCCAAATGGTGGAACCGGACGGTTCCGGGCCGGTTCCGATTTCGAACTTTTAATTTTATTTTTAAAATAATAAAATAAAATAAATAAATTATTAATTAAAAATTATAATCAAATTGTACATTGTAAAAAATTTTGAAAAAAAAAAGATGAGGAATGGGCTTGAACTTAATGAATTATCATTAAGCGCCATTAAGCGCCTACATATTTTCTTGGGGATAGAAGAATCAAAGCCCATGTAATTTTCTAACTTTTGGTAACCCCAACTTACCTCATCGTCAATCGTCGCTACCTGTTGTTGTGGTGGCGGTAGTATCTCCACAATCATCACTGAAGAATTCGTGTTCTCGATCCAGCTCTTGTTGTCGAAGCCTAGCGCTTGTCCAATCATCGACGCAAGCTTGAAACTCCACACTTTCCGGGTTTAATCTTGAAAGGCGGGAGTCCAAAATTAATCCTCCAGCACTAAATGCTTGTTCAACTGCCACTGTTGAAGAAGGGATCGCTAATATTTGTTTTGCGATGAGGGAGAGAACTGGATATTGAATTGAATGATTCTTCCACCGCTCAAGAATCTTGAAATCTGCGCTGTGTTCGGAATCACTAAACTCAAAATAAATTGTTAAATAGTTTTCTAATTCGGAAATACTACATGTTGTCCCTTTTTATTTTATTTTTGCCTACTCATGAGCATTTTATACCCTCTACCAAGTGAAATACATGTATTGTTTCGTGAGACACTATGCTAGACAGATTCACATCCATTGTCACTTAAACCATATTTACTACAAAATTCATTATATAATTCTACTATAACTTTTTTAACATCTACTTGTATACTTTGAATATCTATTACTTCATTCAAATGTAAATAATCATAATAATAAGCATTCAAATAATCTAATAAATCATCTAATTTAGTACGTGGATCGAAAATAATATCAACTAAATAGACAAGAGGAATGTTCAAGTAATAATGCAACCATTTTTCTCGCATTACTAAAATACTCGAAGCTAATTCAGTATCTTTTTCACATTCATTAAAAATACCAGTAATGTTAACACACTCTATTAAAAATAAATGCGTAGTAGAATAATAAACACCAGATAAAATATTAGTAGCATCATTAAAAACTTTTAAAAAATCTATTTTTTTTTTTTGCAAACTTCCCAATGTTGCGGGAGCAAAGCAATATCGGGAACATTATTCAAAATAAAGGAACATAATAAATCTTTGTAATCGAAAGTTTGTAGAAGCATCTCGTAGGTAGAATTCCAACGAGTCGGAATATCTTTTGGAAACCTTCTTGCCTTTCTCCCATTTTTTTTACAATATTTTCCCCAATCTTTCATAAGTTGAGGATGGCTCTATAAATATCTAATTGCATTATTTATTGGTTGAAGAGATGTTGCAAGAACTCGTAAATCATCTTGAACACATAAATTCAAAACATGGCAAATACATCTAATGTGAAAAAATTGTCCGCCAAAAGAGGATTTACAAAGTTTTTCTAACTCAGGAATGGAAGCAGTATTTGCGGCGGCATTATCAAAACCAACTGAAAAATTTTTATCAATCAAATTAAATTCTTCTAAAACTTGCCTAATTAGTCTATAAATATTATGGGCCGTATGCCTTTTAGGAAAAATTCAAAATGCAAGAAGTTTTTTTTGAATAACTCAATCATCACATATCCAATGGCACGTGACACCCATATAAGAATTAATATTCCAAGAATCACTCCAAATATCACTACCTATATGTACACGTCCATTGAATTTTTTAAAAAATCTTAACAATTTCTTTTTTTTTTGTTTTGTATAAACATGTTCAAGTTCGCGTTTAAGAGTATTTCTTGAAACAGATGGTGCTTGCGAAACTAACGCAGTGTTTGCCAAATATCTAAAATTAGGATTTTCACCAGTATTAAACGGAGCATGCTCAAGGGCAACATATTCAGCTAATGTTTCTTTGTAAAGTGCGTTAGTGAAACGAAAAAAAGGATGAGCGTTAGGTTTGGCGAACCCAGAAATTTGTTGTTGGCTAGTGTCAATCCCCGCTTGCGTTGAATATTTTTTCGTCACATGCCGACGAAATGTTCCATAGCCATCTCCTTTACCAAGTTTGTATGTCTGCGGATAATATTTACAGCTTATATCAAACCTGCCTTCATTTTCATTCCATACTTTGTTAAAGTGTAGCCATAAATCGGATTCTTGGCTCTTCCGTACCGGCTCCTTTGCTATCGACGATTCTTCGACACCACGAGGACGAAGACTTTCTTGCGTTGGGACGCGCTCGACGTTGGGATTGGAAGCATCGTCGTCTTCCCAACATGCATATTCACGAGGATCATATTCATGAACGGGATAATCAGATTCTCCCATCTCGATCGGCATCGGGCTCTTTCCCTTTCCAGTATTTCTGCTTCCACTTGCCATTTTTTGAGAAAATTGATCGAAAAATTGAGACGAAATTTAGAGAGAATAGCAGATTGAGAGAATTTGAGAGATTGCGAGACTTGAGAGTATTAGAGAGAATTGAGAGAACTTGTGAAAAAAATAAATAGGGATTGAGAGGTATTTATAGATTTTTTATTTATTTTAATTTTCTTTTGCCTTCGGGCCTGGGGGAAGAGCCAACGGCTCTTTCCCCAGGGCGGGGGGCCCCGCCCCCTGAAATTTTCAGGGGGGGCCCACAAGGGGGGTGGATTTTTTTTTTTAAAAAAATGAACGGGTCGGAACCGACGGTTCCGGGCCGGTTATGAAAAATTAGGAACCGTGGACCCGGTCAACGGGCTGGTTTCGGGCCGGTCAACAAGCCGGTTCTGGATCCGGGTCCTATTTGGCCATGTCTACCATCGGTCCATCCATCCCTTACTTTGAGCTTGAAGACAATCCTCCTCGAACAGCGACTCGAACTACGTAATAAATTGTCTGGATTGCCAGTTGGGCATCTATGTTCTATACCTATCCCTAAGCAGCTTCCTTTCGATCTCGAGCTCCAAAATGGATGAGATTGCGGTGGGGTTTCGCAACAGTAATGTCCACTTCTTGTGGGCAGCGCGCGATGAGGGTTTTAGGCTGAAGGAACTGTTGCTCGCCGGCAACATGGAGATGGTTAGTGCTGTGGTGCGACCAGTTGAGGGCATTGACACATCCATCGGCCAGAGGGTTCTGGACCCACTGCGGATGGAATTCAATCTAGGAGGGTGTCTATGCGAGCTTTCCATTCCTGGAGTACCCGATAGGTAAGGACCAAAGTCTCAATTGCAAGCTCATCGTGGACAATTGGAAGGTTGGGTGGAGGGTGGGCTAGGGCGAGGGTGACATCCCTGGGTTAGTGCACAAGTTCATGGATTTGGATGATGGCGAGAGTAGTGAACTGAGGAGGAGGCTCGAATAGCTTCGAGAGTTGTGCCGCCACGTGATTGGACCGGCCGGGTCATTCGGGACTAATATCGGCGCCTTCATTTGAGACATTTCGCAAGATGCAGTGAAAATTGGGGACAGTAGTTAGTACTTGAATAGTTCAATCTCTTATTGAACATGGCTAGGGTCATTGGTCGCTGTCAATTTTGCGAGGGTTCAAGGTTACTATACGAGTATCATACCCTTTAAATAGAATAAATTCTATCTTGAATAGTTCAATCTCTTATTGCTTTGCGAATGCTTTACTCCGGTCTATCATTTCCAACCTCCATGAAGTTAAACAGTCGACAATGAAAAGTAATTTCCTAATGTTGTTTGTAACTTGTTAAATAGAATAAATTCTATCTTGTTAATAATACATATGTTTCTAGACTATAACGTATCCATTGGTCTCTATGGTAATATTCATACACAATTTGTACATTTTATATACATCAAATCATGTTTCAAATGATAATGAATTTTAACAGACGACGGTAAGTTTTCTAATGATGTAAGTAAGAAGAATTATTCTGCTGTTCCATGTGTTAAATATAGGCAAATGGACATCAGAAGTGCCAAAATGTGTCTTTAGTGCCAAAAATTTTCGCTGGCTCATCTAAGGGCCAAATCAGAGATAAAAATGACGACTCAAATACCAAATCAATAACATTCCAGACAAACTGATTACATGGTATTTATAGATAAATTTTTTTATTTGAAGCGGCAATTTTTTTTTTAAAAAAAAAATTAGTCCATGTGGACTTTTAAACTTAAACTTAAAAATAATTAATCATGCGTGAATTGAAACACTTAAACATAAACTAAAGAATTTTAAAAATTTAAATTAAATATGAAAATATGCTAAAAGTTAAAAATAAAATAAAATTGGAAGAGAGGCATTGTAGGCCGCCCAGGTTGGCGGGGGCACTTAACCCCAATTCACTATGGGGTCAAATCTTCAAAGGCCTCTATTTTTCAAATGGAGATTTTCAACATGCAGAAAAAGGGTATCGCCCATCATGGGGTTGGTAGAGTTTGGTGTTGGGAAGGGACTCTATTTCACGGTCTATAATGTGGACCGTAGGAGATGGGACAAAAATAAGGACTAGAAAAGACAAGTGGTTGAAGAAATGCATTTTAATTGGTCCTGCGAACAGAAATGAACCTCAGGTTGTATCAGGACTTATAAAAAGAGAAGAGGGATGTTGGAATGAAGATGTTTTGCGTGAACATTTTAATGAGCAAACAGTATGTGAGATCTTGACAATTCCGATCAGACCTCAAATAGAAAACGACAAGATTGTGTGGACTTGCACCCGGGCGGGTTATTACACTGTGAAAAGTGGGTACCATTTAATTCGCGAAGAAGCAGGTAAACAGATAGAGAACATAGCTTCTTCTTCTTACACCCCTCCCTGGTCTCTATGGACAAACATTTGGAAGTTACAGACCCCTCCAAAAATCAAACTCTTTATGTGGAATCTTTGCCAGGGTGCCCTCCCAACAAAGGAAAATCTTTTCAGAAGGAAGATAGTACCTGATCCTTTATGCCCCTTGTGCAAACAGAGTGTTGAAATAGCAGAACACATATGCCTCCTCTGCCCATGGACGAAGGCCGTTTGGGAAAACCCATCGCTGAACCTACAGATTTCGGATCGAGGATTATCTCGAATTGAAGAGTGGATCCATGACTTATCGAAGCACATAAAAAATGTACTAGATCTGGCTAAGGTAGCCTCGATTTTGTGGAGCGTGTGGAAAGCACGGAATGCCGCTATTTTCAATCAAAAGCCACCCGACCCCGACAAAGTTGTTGATACGGCCCTCTTCTCACTTAAAAGCTTTCAAAAATGGAACGGTAAAGCTAGCAAATCTAGATCCGAAGAAGGAAACCCCTCAACTTCCTGGAAAGCCCCCAAAAATCGCAACTTTAAGGTAAACATCGATGGAGCTTACGTACCCGGAGCATTGGAAGGCTCCATAGCGTGGGTTTGTCGTGATTCGGTCGGGCGATTGGTCAGTGGTGGTGCGAGATATGTAGCTGCCTCATCGGCCCTTGTGGTTGAAGCTCTCGCTTTAGCAGAAACCCTCGATCGCATCCTTTGTCCTTGAAGGAACGAAGAAGAAGCCTCCACTGCACTTCTCTCTCCTGGCGACTGCACTTTTGAGTTTGAGACTGATTGCTTGGTCTTAGTGGAAGCTGTCTCCAATCCTCACCAGCACACGTGGGAAGCCCATGTGCCAATCCTCAAGTGCAAAGAAATATTACGTAATTACCCAAATGCCCAAATGTCCTATTGCCCTAGAGAATCAAATTCTGTCGCTGACTGGGTAGCTAAGGCTGCGTATGGATGGTGGCTGGGGAAACTGTTTCTATTCCAAAAGTGTTCCGGGAACACTTTTGGAGCAGAAACGCGTATGGTTCAAAAATGTTCCGAAAGTGTTCCGCGGAACACTTTTGTGCCAAAGAACACTTTTGAAGGAACAAAAAAAACTTGCTTCTAGGATTTGGGAACACTTTTTGGAACACTTTTGAAACCACCATCCATCGTCGCCGACACGATTACCACTCGCCGCCTAGCTAAAAGCCGACCGTCGACGGTCGCCGGCCGCCGATCTCCGGCCGCCGTCGCCGTCCGCCGCCGCCGTCGGTCGCCGCCACCGGTCGCCGATCGCCGCCGGTCGTCCGCCACCGGCCGTCGCCCACCTCCGGTCGGCGACTGAAAAAAGTGTTTTTTTTTTAAATTACCAAACGCGTTTTTTTCCTAAAAATCGTAATTTTGAACAGAAACACAAAAAAATGTTTCTGTTCAAAAAATGCTCCCTGGAACAGAAACGCTACCATATGCAGCCTAAGAATCATAAAAAAAAAAAGCACCTTACCTTTAAACTGGGTTTCCTCCCCTCCCCTTGCCTTATGGGAGCTTTTATGTATTGATGCCCATCTCTCGGGCTTCCCTTCCTGAATTATTTCAATGAAAAGTTTTTGTTTGGACCCAAAAAAAAAAAAAGGTTGGCGGGGGCACAGCATCGCCGGCATGCACAGCCCTCGCCACCTACAATGCCATGCCTTATTTTTTTAATCTAATTAAGTTTTGCATATTTTATTTTTAGAAAATCTGTAAAATTCTTCCACGTAAAAATTTCAGAAGTGGATTGATTAGATTATTGTAAAACTTAATCTAACTAAGTCTTGTACTTTTTATTTTTACAAAAAATAAGATAAAAATTCAAAAGATAAAAAATAAAAAAGAAGAGAGGCATTGTAGGCGGCAAGGGTCAGGGATGGCTGGCAAGGTCGCCGAATCCTGGCCAGGGGGCTAGCGACCATCTCCAAATCCAGGTGAAGGTCGCGAACCTCGCCCAAATCAAGCCCTTGCCTGCGGTTGGTGGGGGTTATCAGCCCCTGGCCGGGGTTCGACTACCCCCACCTCCCCTCCAGCCATACCCCATCCTCATTGCCTATAATGTTTCTATATCTCTCTGCCTCTGTCTCTGTCTCTCTTTTTATAGTTTTTTTTTATCTAATTAAGTTTTGCATTTTTCATTTTTTACTATTCTTTGAAATTTTATCTTTTTTATTACTTCCTGGACCTCCGGTTAAAGTGACCAGTTTTGGCGGGATCTGCTCTTGAAGTTGCTGGATTTCGTTAAAAGGAACAATCTTTAAAGGCAAATTTCGACGGCTCTTCCGTCGAAGGTTTAAACATGGGTTTTGTTGCCTACGTCATTCGTGATGCGTTGAGAGCGATGGTGGCGGGAGTGACGAGCTCAGGTCTAGCCGCGTCGACTTTGCAAGCGAAAACCCTAGCTTGGCTGGCTGCTCTTTGTCTCCTCAAATCATTGAAGACCGAAGTAGTTCGTCTTGAGTCTGACTGCTTAGTGTTAGTAAAACTTAGTGATCAACGTGGGTCCGTATCTAGGGTGTCAACGAGGCCTTCCCGAATTTAAACAGTACCTAGCTCGGCTAGGCCCGAGCCCGAATTACGTTTTCCCTAACTCTTCGGGCCGGATCGGGTTGAGTCTAATTTTTTTTTTTTGAAAAAAAAATCAGAGTCACTTGACAAGCTCGTCAAATGAAAGAAAATAAAACAATAAAAAAGAAAAGAAAATAAATTAAAAACATAGGTGTCAAAAAAGCTAGGAGCCAGCCTGGTCCTATTCGGCCGCAGACAGTGCCGACGCCAAGCCCAAAAAGGCCCGAAAATTAGGTGAATTTTCAGGCTGAGTCGAATCGGGCCGGCTCTAGCTTTTGACACCCCTACTGGGGAAGTGGGTGCTGTTATCTTGTAGGCCCGCCAAATTTTGGTCCAATCTAAACACATTTCTCTAGCCCACTGTCCGGAGGTTAAAGAAGTTGTGAATTGGCTTTGTAAAGCCTATAGATTATGTAGTTTTCCTTCTAATTGGGTCACCCTCCCGCCTCAACTCCTTTGGATCTGCCTTGTATTGATACCCTGATTATAGGCTTTGATTCTTAAATACTAAAAAAATCAGCAAATACATGTCATTAACTAATAGAAACCACAAGTACGTTTGCAACAATCTAAATAGAGATGCGGCGTGGACTAAAGAATAGTTGGGATTTCGTGTAAGATTTAATGGATTTAACACGTTAATTAGTTGGGTAAATTTATGTTGGTAAACTAATTCCTCCCTATTGGCATCTCAGAATGCGCATCCCGATTGCTCCGAGTGGCTAGACTCTCAACTGGAATCTTCCGTCCCATACATTTCTCCGGGGAGTTTCTTATCGGACCGACCAAATGGAGGAGCTTGCAGCGAGAATGCACAATCGGAGAGTTCAATTCTTGTGGGTGAACAGGGACACCGGTGCTTGGGTCGAAGAATGTATTTACAGGGACAGGGGGCCTGGTGATGCCCCTGGTGTAATCAGTTGAAGGTGCTGAGCCACTCTTCGGTCGGGCACTCCGGGGCAGAACTCCACTTTGCAAGCTATCTTCGCAGGCATTACGATGCACGTCTTCCCAATTTTATTAGATCAAGTTCCCAACGGTGAGCAGGTCGAGCGAGTTTCAACGAGCCTGTCTGTGGCCGTGCGGTCCTGAAAGGCGGGTCGTCTTTACACAGACACATCAGTGAAAATAACGTGCTAATGCAAGAACCCGAGGACTCTCGGGTACCCATGATTAAGGATCTCTCGACTGATCCAAATGCTCGGCTGCAAAAAGGCGCGGAGAAACTGCTATTCTGACACGAGATAGAGGCTTGCCGATTGCGGCCTTTCGACCCGTATCTGTCCTAGTGAAGTTCCTTTGATCATCATGGATAGAACTTTTGCCCCCACAGAGTTTTCAGGTGAAAAGCACTATGTTAGAGAGGGAAAACCAAGTGCGGACTCCATGCAGTTCGAGGAATCTTAGGTTTTTATCCAATGGATTTGGCGAGATGCAATGATCAATATGTACTCGGAAGTACCCCGGCCGAGCTTATTAAGCAGCATTATCAATCATCTAGAACAAGCAAACCGCACGTGGAAATTTTAGTGACTCTCTTAACTAGCCACTAGCCAATTTCAGCCGTCGAGGCCCGCCAGAACCAACGACCACTCGCTCAACATCTCCGCCCTCCCTCGCATGATGGAGGCTTGCCGGTTGCCACTTTCGACCATTGCTTGCACTACTACTGCGTCATTGATTATCATGAATTGAATTTTGCCCCACAGGATTCTTTTTAACTCAATGAATGTTGAAGAGTAAAGAAAACATGGGCTCGATGGAGGAAAATTATTCCAAAATTCAAAAAAAAATTGTTTTTTTTTTCTTTTTCCTTTTGCCGTCTATCGCCGGGCCTCGTAGATGGCTAATGGGGCTGCCCTTGCCTGAGGCCCGCAATGGCAGCCTTGACTGAGGCGGGTGACCTTCGTTAGCCATCGACGAGACCCGATGAAGAAAAAAAGGGAAAATGAAAAATGAAAATAAAGAAAATGATTAAAAAATCATAAATTATAAAATTATAAAAGTTACCCATGTCAACACCAGCCGTGCTACGTAAAAAGATTGGCGCTAACTTGACTATCATGCTAGCAATTGAAAAATTGATAAATAGTTAAAAAGTTTAGGACTAAATTGAAAAATTATCAAAATGTTTATGACTAAATTGGAACAATTGAAAGATTTATGACTAAATTGCCAGCTGTACAATAGGTTTAGGTTATTTTTTTTTTTTTATAATTTTCCCACTCGATGCATCATGGAATTTCCGTTAATCTCCCATCATATTTGATGGATTCAACCAGCTTCAGTGATCTGAGGCTCCATTTGTTTCATGAAAAATTACTTCTATGAAAAAGTTTTCGGCATATCGCGGCGTTTGGTTCACATAAAATAAACTAATGAAGGAAAAATATTCTACCAATGGAAAGACACATTCAAAAGTTGGGAAAATGATTTCTTCTTTTTGAAGAGAGGAAACCATTTTCCATCCTCTTTCCTCCATGTACTCATTTATCTTCCTTTTCTTTGTAATTTTTTATTTTATTTTCTTATTATTTTTAAATTTTCTAAATTATTTTTCATTTTTATTTTCTTTCTTTGTTTAACGGTTGCCAACGGGCACATACAAGGGATGAGTTCGCCCAAGGCTGGCGAGGCTTGACCTTGCCTCGCCATCCTTAAGTGAGGCTCAGCCTCATTGGCCATGGGCGAGCTTGACCGCTCTTGTGGGCGAATGCCATGGCAGGCAACCGGTAGAGGAAGAAAGAAAAGAAAAAAATAAAATATTAAAAAGTGATTAAAAAATTCAAAAAAATTTCTTAAAAGATTAAAAAAAAAATTTCATGTTAGCGTTGGTCAAGCCACGTAGGACAGCTAGGTCTACCTCAACAATTTTCAACCAAACGACAACGCATAAAATTAAATGAGATTTTCTTTAACAAATGACAAAAAAAAAATTCAAATTCATTTTCAGGTCTCGACGAAATATCGAAAAAATTATCATTTTCAAACTTTTTCTAAATTTTTGTTTCAAAAGCTTTATTTTTTACGTGAAATAAACGAAACAAGCAAATTTTACCCCTCTAGTGAACCTTTTGAACACCAATATTGACCATCTCGGCCAATCAAACCAAACACGAAAAATTTTGGGGACCCACTTTGAATTATTCTTGGGTGTCTACCATCATGAGTTCAAGAAATCCTTAACATCCTTTATATATTCTTGATCCAAATAGTATAATACTTAAAGGTTCTTGTCAAAGTGAGTGAGTATTAGACGGAAAGTCTATTGACTTCATACTAGGCAAATACCGAAAAAATATTTTTTAAGTTACTTTCAGGTCTTAAAGCCTATTCAACACGGAAATGGATCAGGTGCCTTAAAGGCATCAACCTTAATCCATCCTCACCCTCCATAAAAATAAAATAAAATAAAATAAAATAAAATAAAATTCCCTTATAAAAAAGGGGATGGAGGGTGGGGATCCCGTAGGTGCCTTTGAGGCATTGAACACCACTATTGACCAGCTCGGGCAACCAAACCAAACATGAAAAATTTTGGGACCCACTTTGAATGACTCGTGTCCACATCATGAGTAAAAACAAGCATGGCACAGCAGGGACCGCAAAAGACGCAAAACATGATGTTGACACAACATCATGTTTTGAGTCGATCGGTCAAATTCATTTGGCAAGCCACGACGTTATCTCACCCTGTCAAATATTCGCCCCTCAATGCTCGGCATTCGCCCTGTAGTTTGATCGCTCCCCGTCTCTCACTCCGCCACCAGCTGCCGTCACCGCCCACAGCCTGGTGGATCAAATGGACCGCCGAGCATCAACCTGCCACGTAGTGGCGATGCCGTATCCCGCACGAGGCCACATCAACCCCGTGATGAACCTGTACAAGATCCTAGCCTCCCGAGCCCCACTCGTCGCCATCACCTTCGTCCTCACCGAGGAGTGGCTCGCCCTCATCGGCTCCGACCAGCATACGAGCAACATATCCTTCGCCACCATCCCAAATGTGCTCCCGTCTGAGAGGGTCCGTGCTCAGCACTTCTCCGAGTTCATGGAGGCCGTCTTCACGAAGATGGAAACCCCGTTCGAGGAGCTGCTCGACCGGCTCCGCCCTCCGCCGACCCTCATTGTGGCTGACACGTTCCTGTCCTGGGCAGCCGCATCGGGAACCAGAGGAACATTCCGGTGGCCTCGTTTTGGACTACTGCGGCCTCAAATTTCTCCAACTTGCACCACTCCCAACTTCTTGAGCAGGATGACCGTTTACCACAGAATTTGTCAGGTCAGCCATCATTTTGAAACTAGTCAAAATTTTTTAGCCTTTCCTATCACACGATAAATCTAATGTGGTCTTCCTAACAAGTAAGCACTAATAAATCTCTAGGGTCTTCCTAACAAAACCGCATCGCAATTTGCCTGCTGTTCTTGCGGTTTTGATGCTCATAAATCCCAAAATCCGATGTCCATTTTCAGATTACTAAGATATTGTCTTTTTTGTCACAAAAAAGCGGACGAAACGGTGGATTCCGTTCAAATGCATTTGACGGACTTGGTTGATGAAAAGATTATGCAGACTTTCCGCCAAATGTTCAACTGGGTCCATCGAGCACAGTACCTGTTGCTTTCTTCTGTGTACGAGATCGAATCTCAGACGGTCGACGCTCTGAAGTCGAGCCTGCCGTTTCCTATCTACACCATCGGTCCATCCATCCCTTACTTTGAGCTCGAAGACAATCCTCGGTCGACCAGTGACTTGAGTTACATCATAAATTGGATGGATTGCCAGCCGGGTGGCTCTATTTTATACCTGTCCCTAGGCAGCTTCCTTTCGGTCTCAAGCTCCAAAATGGATGAGATTGCAGCGGGGTTGCGCGACAGTAGTGTTCGGTTCTTGTGGGTGGCACGCGACGAGGTTTCCAGACTAAAAGAACTATTGCCCAATGGCGACATGGGGATTGTGGTGCCATGGTGCGACCAGTTGAGGGTATTGACACATCCATCAGTCGGAGGGTTCTGGACTCACTGCGGGTGGAACTCGATCCAAGAGGGTGTTTATGCGGGGCTTCTGTTGGGAGTGCGCAGTGAAGTTCGATACTTTTTTTTTTTGGCCGGGGAGATCGCCAAGAGGGAGCCCAAGTCCGAGCCCGTCAATATATCCAGTTGGACTCACATTTACTCAAAAGCTTAAGCCAATGAGTTATAGGCCAACTTGGATATATTAACTGCTCAGTACCACATCAATTCTCCTATGTGGGATTTCTCTAACACAACTCACACGTGCATCCTAACAGCTTCCATTATTGGCGTACCCGATAGCCAATGACCAAGGTCTCAATTGCAAGCTCGTCGTGGATGATTGGAAGGTCGGTTGGAGGGTGGGCAAGGGCGAGGGTGACATCGCGAGGCTAGTGCGCAAGTTCATGGATTTGGCCAACAACGAGAGCAGAGAGTTGAGGAGGAGGGTTGAACAGCTTCGAGAGTTATGCAGCCACGCGACTAGGTTGGACGGTTCGACCGGGACTAATATCGGCGCCTTCATTAGGGACATTTCGTGCGATGCAGTGAAAATTCAGGACAATAATTAGTAGTTCGATCTCTTGTTAAACATAGCCAGGGTTATTGTTCTCTATCTATTTTCGGTACCGGTAATTAGTTCGTGAAAGTGTTGGTTAAAAAAGTTCATTGGCAACTTGTTTGGTTCTGTCACGCATTAGCATCTTCCTATCAGGTCAAATAGAAATTCAAAATGGTTTCATTGTTAAAACTTACCAACATTTCTTTTCACAAATTACCAAGATGATAATGTTATTAGTGTTATGCGAAATTACAAACTCTGATCAGAGTTGGTTACCAATATTTATTGGATTATCCTAATTTATGAACTAGGTTATAATTTACAAACATTTTATTGAGGTGGCTACGAGCGCATTATTGTGGCCAAAAAAGAATCGAAAGTTTCCGCCCAGGTTTTTTAGTAGATCCGTAAGTAGTTCATTGTTATATGAAATTTTAGGGTCTATTTGACATTGTTCCTGTTTCTCTGTTTCTGTTCCCGGGAACAGTAAAAAACAGAAACATGTTTGGTAATGCAAATAATTATGATCCCGATTCTGTGTTCCGGAACACTTTTGGACCACTTTTCAGAACAAACAAAAAAGTTGATTTTTGTATTCCGGAACACTTTTGCAAATCACTGTTTTCCACGATATACTTCTATGAATTTTTCATCGATGTTTTCAGTTCTTGTTGAAACATGATTTATAATTATAATTATTTTTAAAATTAATTTAAAAATAACAAAAAATCATAAAAATTGTAAAATCAACTTTGAAAGCCTTGGCTGAACCTTAGGAACCAATTTTGAATCAAAAATAGTTTTCATATTTTTTTAAATTTTTTTTAAATTTATTTAATTATAAAATACCCAAAAAAATTAGAAAAATATCATTCGTGGTCAGAAAAATACACAAAAATAGTTGATATTTTTATTTCAATTTCCTCTTCAAGATGGTATTCTTAAATATAAAAAATATTAACTTTCTTTTTCACAACTCTTTTTTATTTTTTTCGCTTCTTTTTCTTAATCACTATTTGATTTAATTATTTTCTCTGTTCTTTGTCATCAAATATAATTATATAATTATTTAATTTAAATACAAATTGGGAATGAAAATTTTATGCAGTTACTAAACGCGTTTCTGTTCCTGGAACAAAAATTTTAGCTGTTACCAAACGCGTTCTGATTCTCAAAAATCATCCGGAAACAGAAACACTGAGAAACAGAAACACGGGAACAGAAACAAGAAACATGAACATTGCCAAACAGAGCCTTAGTATCTTAATCTTGACAAACGAATATGAATTAGTGGAAATTTCGGTAACGTCGAAAAGAGTTTATGATTTTCTTTGACCCGTTGGTAAACTCTTAAAGAAGTATTGGTGCAATTATTGCAATAATTGGTGCTTTTGAATTTATGAAATAAACATTTGTAAGTGGACTAAAGGAATATTAAATACTTTCGTACACCTATTAGTAACTTGATAAAGTTAATAAGATTGTAAGATTTATAAGGCTTTGGAAAATATATTGGAAATAATTGTTGGTTAATTATAGAAACACTTAATAACTGAAAGCAACTAAATAAATGTTGATGACAGATTATAATAAGAGCTGCTAATTTGTTAAAAGAGTTGGTAACTTAAACTCTGCAATATTAATAAAGTTTCTTTGATGATCATGAGTAAAACTTTTGCCCCAGCATAACTATTTTCAGGTGAAAAATATTGTGATAGAGAGGAAAACCAAGTACGGACTACATGCAGTTTGATGGATCTTAGAGTGTGTTTGTTTCAAGGAAAGTGGTTTTCGGGAATTCATTTTCTGAAAAGTGATTTCATGAAAGCCACTTTCTTGAAAAACGATTTGTTTTCCGTTGTTTGGTAATATGTTACCAAAAATATTTTTCGGTGTTTGGTTCTCGTTTGGAAAACGATTTCAATCTCATCAAAGGACTGTTCTTGACACTGAGGAGAGGCGGATGGTCGAGAGAGCTGACGTGAACTGACCCGGCCCCGGCCCCGGTCCCGGCCCCATCACCGGCACCGGTCCCTGGCACGGTCCCGGCCTCGGCCCCGGTCCCGATCCCGGTCCCAAGTTCGGCCTCAGCCCCAGCCCGGGTCCTCGGCTCCGGTCTCGATCCTCGGTCTCGGCCCCTGGCCCCGACCCAGGTCCCTCGCCCCGGCCTCTGCCTCGGCCCCGCCCCGGCCCTGTCCCAGGCCCCGACTTGGGTTCCTGACCCCAGTCCTAGTCCCCAGCCCTGCCCCGGCCCCTACTCGGGTCCCTGGCCTCTGCCCGACCCCGGGCCCCGACCTGGGTTCCCGACCCCGGGCCCCCACCCGGGTTCCCGACCCTGACCCCGGTCCCGGCCCTAGCCCCTGTTCCGGTCCCCGTCCCCGGCTCCGACCTAGGTCCCGGCCCCGACTCGGGTCCCCAGCCCCACCCCTGACCAGGGTTCCCGGCCCCGGTCCCCACCAGGTCTCGGTTTAGGCCCCGACCCGGGTCTTCGGCTTCGACTTCAGTCTCGGTCCTCAACCCCGGTCTCGGCCCCGGCCCCAACCTGGGTCCTCGGCCCAGGTCCCGGTCCCCAGGCCCCGACCCGGGTCCCCGGCCTTGGCCCCGGTCCCTGCCCCCGGCCCCGGGTCCCCGGCCCCGATCCTCGGGCCCTGACCCGAGTCCCCGACCCCGGTCCCGGCCTGGCCCCCGACCAGGGTCCCCGGCACCGGCACCGGCACCGGCACCGGTCCCGGCCCCGACCTTGGTCCCCGCCCCGGCCCCCGCCCCGGCCTCGGTCCCCCGCCACGACGCCGACTCCGGCCCCGGCCCCTGCCTCGGCCCCGTTCCAGACCCCGACCCCGACTCTGACCCTGGGCTCGGCCCGGGGACTCGACCCGGGCCCCGGCTCCGGTCCCAGCCTTGCCTCGGTCCTAGCCCGACCCCGGTTTAGATCGCCGACCTCGGCCCGGGTCGGCGGCCTCGGCCCCGGTATCGGCTTCAGTTCCGTTTTCAAAGAAAGTGAGAGACTCAAATTTGGGAAAGTGTTTTCACCTTTTTATTTTGGAGAATTCACTTTCCTATTTTAATGAATAAAATCTTTGTTGACTGGAAAGTACTTTTCGTTGACCAAATCATTTTCCGCGAACCAAACAGACGAAAGTCTAGAAAACACTTTCCCCAAAACAAACGCACCCTTAGGTTTAATTCGATGGACTAGATGTAGACTTATCAAACGGGTGGGTCGAGTTAGATTTCGAGCGCGTAATAAATGGTCAGACTTAAATTAATCTATTAACCTATTTATGATCCATTCATTCGTAATGTAAATTTATTCACCCATACTTGACTCGACCCATATTACTAATACATTTTCACATTTATCCTAATGACACTTCTTTTTTTATAATAATTATAATAATAAAATAATTTCATGCGATACAATTTCTATTTTTATTTTATTTTTAAATAATTTTACTTTTTTTTTCTTTCTTACCTTTTTGGTTTTTTTTTTCCTTGGCAATCAACCATTGCGAGCCATCAGGTGAGGGTCAGGCCCTCACACCAATGTGGCAAGGGCCGCGAAACCCTAGGTAAGATAATGACGTGGTAGTTACTAACCACATAATAATTTCTCATCAGTCATACCTCATCGGGGAAAAAAAGAAAAAGCATAAAAATATTTAATTATAAAGAAAAAATGACAATTATAAAAATTTTGTTAATTGTTGGGTCTCTAGTTAAGTCCACCTGGTAATGAAAGAGTAGAGGCCAATGTCAATATTTGTGTACGGAAATTACTTTAGTGCTAATATTTTTTTATCACTTCAGTGTTAATTTTTTTTTTAAAATGGTTATTTGAGTGCCATGTCCAATGTGGCTTACTGAAAATCATATGTGTCGCATACGTGACTTGCGGAGATCCTAATTAGCAAAAACAAAAAGCAAAAAATAATGAAAAAAATCCACTTAATAATCTAAAAAATTTTAAAAATAAAAATAGTTAAAAAAGAAAAAAAAAGATGGAGCCTTTGCAGCGACGAGGGGTGAGGGGATGGCCGAGGGGGGTCGCCAGCAGAGGCCTCGCCAGGGTCGGCGAGGCCTGACGCGGCCTGCCTCGCAGACCCAAGGCAAAGCGACCTAGCCCAGATCTGGGCGAGGTCGAGCCTTGCCTTGGCAGGGCCTGACCGGCCTCGCCCAACGACGGCCAAGACTCGCCGAGCCATCACTGGGCGAGATCAGTGCCGCCGTGGGTTTGAGAGCCCGTGGCGGTGGTCGCCCGACCCCGGCGACCCCCCTGAGCCATCCCCCACCCCTCGCCGGCCTTTGTCGGCGATGGTGGGGGGTGGCGACGATGAGGGCTCACAGCCCTCGCCGGTACCAAAACATCTACCTTTTTTTTTTCATTTTTTAGGCTATTTTTTGGTTTAATTTTAATTTTTCTGAAAAAATTAACTATTTTAATGTTGAAACGTTCACATGGCATCCACGTGTGTTGATTTTGTAAAAACATTTGACACGTAATATTAAAAAATTAATAAAAAAAATACCATGTGTACTGTTTGGCCGAAATTGGCACTGAAATAATCATTTTTGGTCAGAATTGGCACTTCGGTGATAATTTTCCCTCTGATATGGCACTGAAGTTATCCAAAAATAATATTTGCACTAAAGTGATCTCCGTACACAAATAATGGCATTTCTGCTGTACTTCTGTCGATTTTTTTATAACTCGTTTATTTGGACCTCTTTATTCTATAGATTTGTTTTGCCGATCACGACCTATTTAAATATTTACGTGTTATTTAATTGATTTTAGATTCATTTTGATAGATCTAATCGAATGAGATACAACATTATTGACCATCTACAACAAGCAAACCACGCGTGGAAATTTTAGTGTCCGAGGTTGAATTAATGTTGATCTTCACCAACAAGCAAATATCACGGCCCAACAAATCCGTGACAAGCCAGGCGGATCGATCCAAGATTGAGCGGAATGATAATGGGCAACCTGAACCGATCTGACCCGGCCGAGCATAATACAAGAAGGCTAGGCAGACGAAATGACGCGGTCATTGAGCTGGTGGGATGTTCAGAGTCGTCCATGAGACTTGGGAGAAGGTGCCATGCGTATCATGATGCATGAAGAGTCTAGTGCAAGGCTGCAAGCCAAAGCACTATAGACGAGTAGAATAGCACGAACATGGGCAAAGCAAGAGTCATCCACAAATTGCCTCTTTGTATCATTGAAAAGGATCGCCTGCTATAACCCATTTATGGCAGGGTTATGGTAGGAGATCTAGGCCATCCATTTAAAAAATGGACGGCCCAGATCAATTTTTTTTAAACTCTTTTAATCCTCCCCTATATCAAAGGATTTGGGCCGTCCAATTCAAAATGGACGGCCCAGATCAACTATGTCACCCATACCACAAAGGTAGGGGATCTGGATGCTTGCATCACAATCACATCAAGGGATTCGGATCCCCTACTGTAGTGGGATTATGGCAGGGGTGACATAGAGTTAATCACAGCCCTCCGTTCGCATCAAGGGTAGCCTTCATTGCCATACTTGTTGTATTCAACATAGAAAAAATGGAGTGTTTCTTCTTTAATAGTTTCTCTGTACAGTGTCTTAATATTGTGGAAGATGGTGAAGCTAATTACACCATTTAGATCTCTGTATCACGATTACTTCAAGTCCTTATGTGGTCCCAAACGGATATGGATTCCCTAACCACCAAACCACCTACCCACACAATCCCCACCCTCCATTAAACCATAAAATATTTCCCCTATTAAAAGGGGGGAGTGGAGGGTGGGGATCCCCCTAACCACCAGGGATCCGGATCTGGTCCAAAACAGCGAAAACCAATGAAAGTGATAAGGTTCTCCTGCATTCACTCACCAAGGCTACAAAGAACTCTGATTGTCAACGAGTTTCTTCTCTCTAGTATTCACTCAAATAGCAATCCTCACATACTTCAACACATGAATCGAATGCATTATAGTCTTTTGTCAAGAAGCCAAAAGGATGAGGAACTATGAGTTCACGTTGCACAGAGAACGTTTCCATCGATGATGCTAAAGGGCTTCTAAGCACTGAAGAAGACGAGAATTCCACATATAAGCATATGGAAGAACTCAGTTCTCTTTATTGGGACTTGCCGCAATACGTGGATGAGGAGGATTTTTCTTATGAAGAACATGGCGGAGCTCACTGCTGTGTAACGGTGGAGCTTCGGTACGAGTTTGCAAAGATTACTGAAATCAGCAGCTTCTTCGGGGATAGCGAAGAAGAGGAGAGAGAGGTATCGTTGTTGAAGTTGAATTACGAAGAGGTGCTAAGCGCCTGGTCGGAGCGTGGTCCTCTTTACACTGACGATGATCTTTACTCGCTTCCCATGGCGGACTAGCTACTGCTACTATGTTAGTACTTCAGAGGTTTACTACACACATTCCATCATTTTGTCTCTACTCTTTCTTCCATTAAATTAGTTGTTTGTTTAGGTAACCAGCATTAAAAATGATGAATGAATAACTTGATAGATGGTAGAGGAAAGAGCGAGAAGGGAAGCTAGCTCGATGAGGTACAACGAGATCAGATACCAAGTATGCAGAGTCGCCGGATTAGGGAGAAGTTTGGCGAGAATGATGAGATAGGATTGGTGGTGCCTCGATGTAAGCAGTTAAGCATGCTGTGCCATGCTTCCGTTGGTGGGTTTTGGTTGCAACCGAACTCGACCTCTAAGGCCATCTTCGTTGGCCTCCCCATGCTTTCCTTGCCCATTCACTAGAACCAAGTCTTGAACACTGTTGGAAATTAAACCAAACTCTTGAGACTTGTCAAAAATTCAATAGACTTCGCGCTCACCAAGATGTGGATATTCGATGAACGCATGAAGAGTCAAAGAGCTTTTATTGCTTTGTTTGTTTTCGATGAAGTTTTTTCATATTTCTAGGACTAGCTAATGTCTTGAAAGTTCCTAGAAGTTTATCTTTTTTGAATGTTAGATAATTAATGAGTTGCTTGAGAAGTCGAGTAATTGAAGAGTCTTGTAGAATGCCTATATAAAGGCTTGTCTTGTAATAGTTTTCATTAAGGGAATGAGAATTACAAATTCATAGAAAATCCTCTCCTCTCGAGTTGTGTAAATCGAGCTTCCTCTTCGTCTTATTCTCATCAAATTGGTATCATAGCTGACGGTTCACGATAATGGCCACAGCAAATGTTCAGCTTCCTTTTTAGTATCCTCGCCTTACCAAAGAAAATTATGATAACTGGGCTTCAAGAATGAAAGCTCTACTTGGCGCCTATAGTGTTTGGGATGTTGTTAACAACGGCTATGATGAGCCAAAATATGAAGCCACCATGAGTCAAAATCAGAGGAATGCTTTGGAAAAGAGTCAATCAAAAGATCAGTATGCCTTGTCAATCATCTATCAAGGCTTAGATGATTCAATGTTCGAGAAAGTGTCGAACGCTTCTACGTCGAAGGAGGCGTGGGAGATCCTTCAAACCAGCACCAAGATGTAGAGAAAGTGAAGAAAATTTGCCTCCAAACTTTGAGAGGTGAGTTCGAGGTAATTCGTGTGAAGGAATTTGAGTCAATTTCTGATTATTTCACAAGAGTTTTAGCGATTGTAAATCAGATTAAAAGGAATGACGAAGACATTCTTGATGTTCGAGTTGCTGAGAAGATTTTTCGATCGTTAGACAAAGAGTACGACCACATCGTAGTTACAATCGAGGAATCTAAAGACCTTGATGCCATGACGATCGATGAGCTTATGGGTTCGTTACAAGCCCATGAAGAAAAACTCAGAAGAAATAAGCATGAGATGGTGGAGGAAGTACTCCAAACTCGGTTGTCCATCCGAGATGAGAAAGAGCAAAGAACAGAACATGTGCAAACTCGAAGCATTAACCAAGATCAAGGTCGAGACCCAAGTCACTTTCAAGGAAGAGGTCGTGGATGAAGCAAAGGAGAACTTGCTCGCAAAGACAGTGGCTACCAGAATCAAAGGTTTGTTCGTGGAAAAGGGAAAAACTCGAGAGGTCAATGGTATGATAAATCTTACTTTTGATGTCATCATTGCAATAAACTAGGTCATTATGCTTTTGACTGTTGGCATAAAGAAAGTAGAAGAATAGAAGAGAAGGCAAATTTGGTGCCAATAACATTCTTTTATTGAGTTCAAAGAAGACGGAGGAGAAAAGAGTGATATGTGGTACTTGGACACTGGAGCAAGCAACCACATGTGCGGAAGAAAATAGATGTTTGCTAAGTTAGATGAGACAGTCAAAGGAAAAGCCTCATTCGATGATAATTCAAAAATCCTTGTCGAAGGCAAAGGTATAATCCAGATTCGTTTGAGGAATGATGAACTTCAGTTTATTTCTAATATTTATTATAAAAAAATGTCAAGCAATATTTTGAGTTTGGGACAGCTTCTAGAGAAAGGATATACTGTGCACATGAAAGATCTTAGTCTCGTGCTAAGAGATCAAAATAATAAGTTGATTGCATCCATGAAGATGGCAAAGAACAAGATGTTCACTCTCAATATAAAACATGAAGTGGCTCGTTGCTTAAAATCATGCGTGGATAATTCTTCATGGTTGTGGCATTTGAGGTTCGGCCATCTCAATTTTGACGTGCTCAATATGCTTTCTCGCAAGAAGATGGTTTATGGCTTACCACATATTGATTAGCATGATCAAATATGCGAACGATGTGTCATCGGCAAGCATTCCAGAAATAGCTTTCCGAAAGAAGCAACTTATCGAGCAAAGAAACTATTGAAGTTGATCTATTCTTATGTGTGCGGTCGAATCACGCCTCAATCGTACAGTAGTCATCGATATTTCATTACTTTTATTAATGATTTGTTGGGCAAACAATGTTAAAATAACAATTATGTTTTATAAAAATGGAGGATACTTAAAATTCGAATGACAATAGTAAATGTGGGCAAATTGCCACAAATATCAAATATGTAAATATATTCAATTGACAAATGCACAGAAGTCAATTCGGCAGAAACACAACCAATTACGTGTCAGAAGCAAAAAATCTGAGCCTTCAGAAGCACAAAGTTTGAACCTTCAGAAGCACAAAGTCTGAACCTTCAAAAGCACAAAATATGAACCCGTCAAAAGCACAAAATCTAAGCCGGTCAGAAGCACAAAATTTTAAGCTGTCAGAAGCACAAAATCTGAGGCGGTCAAAAGCGCAAAAGTATTGGAAGAAATGAAATCGATAAAAATATCGAGCCTGTGTTCGACAAAGTTTCCTTAAAACAAATTCGTCTCCTTCAGTACGTGCTTAGAGGTTTCGTGAACGTCTATCTCCCAAGATGCAACAGTGAGCAGTGATAGAGGCAAGCACAGCACTCCAAAGCTTTCGGCGAACTCGAACAAAACGTGAACACTATTGAAAACAATGCAAATCAATGCAAATGTAGAGAATTGAAAGAGAGGGAGAAGAGATTTTCGTTGTTGTTGTTGTTATTTTGTTTTTTTTTTTTTTGTCTTTGTGAAACAAGAAAGGGAAGTCACCTATTTATAGGATAAGTAGGGGCATGAAAGAATAACAGTTGAATAAATCTGCCGTTTAGAGCCGTTATGTATTTAATTATGTAAGCACAGAATAATAATATCTGTTACTTAGTTAATCCCATTAACATGCCGGTAATTAACTTAAGAATTGTTACATTATAATGGCTTGAGTTGGAAAAAATTAAAATAGAAGGCAAAAATAGACCTGTCGCTGGGCCCACTTTCTGATCTTGCATTCTCGTACGCAGGTCGTGCGCTCGCGCCCAAGTTTCAACTCGTCGGGCCTCCGTCGGGGTCTGGGATTTGCACCTTCTATGCGTGCGCGCGAGGCATAGTAATTGTGTTATGATAGTTTTCACTCAAAAGGAGTATAACCACATATAAATCACTTCAAGGCCTTCCTCCTTTCCAATATGAGACTAACATACTTTCACTTCTCACTTCCAACTCAAGGGTGTTCTTTGAGAAACAATTTCTCATTCACTCACCCATCAAAATATTTCATATTTTTCAATAATCCCCCACATGAATGAAAATTATTTTGGTTTTGACTCTGTGATAGTATTCAACAAACGAAACCTGTATAGGATAGGAACTGTCCTTCTTTCTTAGTAAATAACCCATATATTTCACACATGAATCATCTAACCGTTTGTTTAGTTCTCATGAGTATGTTCATTTTGGCCATAAACATCGTCATGGTTCTACGAGAGTTTCTAAAGAATTCAGCCCTCAATAATTCTCCTTTGAAGCGGCCCCACTTCTCTCTCACATATGTGATTACTTAATCTTGAGTAATTAGTTTACTCCACTTAAGAATCATTAAATCATAAATTGCTATCCTCTTCTTGATAAACCCCCACAATAATTGGGAATATCAAATCACTGAAATTTTATAGAAATGGTTTGAGGGATAAACCCCCCACAGTGATATCAATAAGTTCATATAATTAGGTTGTCCCTTTGAACCTAGATCTTGGGATCTCCAGTCAATTAGGTTGGATTTTCCTTTATATCAGCTTTCCTGTAATGGGCTTCAGTCCCATTCTTATTGTCGATTTTTCAACTAACTCTCTGTTTAACTCTTTGGTTAGCAGATCCGCAATATTATCATTTGACTTTACGTAGTCAATAGAAATAATTCCAGTTGAAAGTAGTTGTCTAATGGTATTATGTCTACGACGCATATGTTTGAACTTACCATTATATATTATAAGTGAGCATGGTTCCCGGGTAGAACCGGGAACCGGAGAACCGAACCGCCGGTTCCGATCCGATTCCCGGTTCTGATGTGCTCGGTTCCGGTTCCCGGTTCCACTATGAAACCTACCCGGAACCGGAACCGCCTATTATTAAACAAAAAGTTAAAAACCCTAGTTAAACCGCGATCTCCGATCTCTTCCAAGCGAAAGCTTTTTCTTCTTCTCCTTCTTCTTTCAGCGAATATGAGGGAGTGCATCTCGATCCATATCGGTCAGGCCGGCATCCAGGTAGGGAACGCCTACTGGGAGCTGCACTGCCACGAGCACGGCATCCAGGTTCGTTCTCCTTCTGTCGGTCTCGTGTTTTTTTTTTTGTTTACAATGTCGATGTTCTGTGTTCAGTTTTGGTCCCGACTGGTTGGATCTGTGAACTTTGGGCTCGTGTGAACAAGGTTTTTGAAATTCATAGTTTTCCTTTTGCTCTGTCGTTGTTGACACCTGATTTTTGACTATTTATTATTGTGATTTTTATTCTTTAAAAATTAATTAAAAATATAAAAAGAGGTCATAAAATCACAGAATCAACTTTGGAAGCCTTGGCCTAGCCTCGGGGACCAATTTTGAACAAAAAATATTTTTTGGTATTTTATAATATTTTTCGAATTTATTTAATTATAAAAATTCCCAAAAAATCAGAAAAATACCATTCGTGGTCAGAAAAATACACAAAAATATTCAATAATTTTGTTTTAATTTCCCCTTCAAGTGTGTCACCTTAAATCTTGAAAATTCGGCTCGGGTTACTATGTTTCTTCACAAACATAAACCCGAACCGAGCAAAAAATTCCTTTTCGAGTCTTTTAATTTTCAATTCTCACTTTTTATAAGCTATGACATTGGATTCTAAAGTATTAAAGTGCAATTAGGTCAATTTGCCCTCCAATTTAATCAATTTTTACCAAAAGGGCTTAATTGCACATTTTTCTTTCAATTAGTCCCCGGTTTCACGGATGTATACGTATGCTCTACGTATTTATACGTCATACGTATTTATACGTTATGCATATTTGTACTGTTTGGTAACCTCTTTAACTCTTGTAATAATAATAATGGTTATTATTTTTAACACATTTGTTAGTGCCTTTTTTTAGCATTTTTGTATTGTGAGTGCTATTGCTAGTGCTATTTTTAAATAGCATTTTTGTATTATAAATTGTGAGTGCTATTGTTAGTGCTATTTTTAAATGACATTTATTTATCATAAATTGTGAGTGCTATTGTTAGTGCTATTTTTAAATGGCATTTATTTATCATAAATTGTGAGTGCTATTATTAGATAGAATTTATAATTGTTAGTGCTATTTTTAAATAGCATTTTTGTATTATAAATTGTGAGTGCTATTTTTAAATAGCATTTTTGTATTATAAATTGTGAGTGCTATTGTTAGTGCTATTTTTAAATGTCATTTATTTGTGAGTGCTATTTTTAGATAGAATTTATAATTGTTAGTGCTATTTTTAAATACAATTTATTGGAAGGTATTTTTGGCTATAAAAGGATGGCAAGAGTTTTGAGGTTGGGAGGGAGAGACATTTTGTAGAGTGTGCAAATTTTTGAGAGCTCAGAGAGAAGAACACAAACACTCTCTATATTCTCATAATCTTGAGTGAGCAAAATATACTAAGTTCGGAATATTGATTCCGCATATTGCTAGCACAATTGTTGTGGAGTTATTAGTCGTCTCCCCGTTCGTCAATTGGTGGTGCGTCTGAACTAGATGCCTAACACTTGTGGAGGCTGAGATCGAAGAACATCGAACTGACACCTCCGTTCAAGCACGCTACGAGAGGTAATCTATTTACTCTCTTTGAGGCTTTGTGATTTTTTTTTTTGATTGAAATGCACGAAGTACGCCTCTGGAGATACATGTATGGGTTGTTATTTATTTCCGCTACGTGTTACGTGGATCCCAACAGTGGTATCAGAGCCAATCCTTAGGTGTTTTCGTGCATTTAATTGATTTTTGCAATTTTTGCAATACTATGGCCAATATGTATTAACGAATTGTTCGTCTTACATGGCTAATGGAGGTTGATTGTTTTATATGATAAATTAATCAACGTAGCAAAAATTGAGACTAAATCAATTTTGAATCGAAAATTTATGGCTATCTTATTTTACGTAAAAATTATGAATATGATTCAACGTAGAATTTTTATTGTGCCTTCCTAAGTTTTAAATTGTGAATTTATTACTTACGTGGAAGGGTGGTGATCATGGAAAAATCCCTAATCAATGTGATTTATGTATGTACGAATGTATGGTGATTATTTATATATTTGGGGTTTGTAATTATTAAATGGAGGCTGCGTACTCCTTTTATTTTTCATGTAATCTTAATTTTTAGCATAGTCAATTGTTGATGTAAATGCTACGAGGATTACGTGGAGGAGCCTTTTAAGTCGGCGAGCTCTTTGGGGCCCGATTCTTGAAGAGTTCAAGAAACCAAGAAGAAGCGAAGAGCGGCTCTCTGTTATTAAAATATTAAAATGATTAAATGTGGTCTCATTGGCTCGAGACCCATTAAATCATAATTCCATGATCACCACGTAGGATAGATGTTTATGTGATTGACATCTATTTATTTATTATGATTACGTGAGCATGTTAAACTGGTTAATGTGCAAAGTCAGACTTACCTCACCCAAAATTGCGCCTGCATGAAATCCTAGTTAGGAAAATCACTCTCGTTAGGTACCGAAAGGGCGTTGGTAATGACATCAACGTAACCAAGTCCCCGAACTTAAAATCTCTGGTTTCGCAGAACTGGTCGATCTCTCCCAATCGATCAGTAAGGTTTCCGGTCTACCCTCCAAGAAAGACCGGTGGCGACTCCAAATGCATGCACAAGTTGCACATGCCACCACGACCACACTAAGGTCGAAAGCGATCGATTGTTATCGTCGAATCCTTTGAAAAATACTCCCGCCGCGATTTGGTATGGGCCTGGGAGGGCCCGCGCCGATCCAAAGCCCGCGATCCGCACTCCGGTGCGGTGGGAAGGCCCGCGATCGGTAATCCATTAGCCGCGTCCGCTTTCGGACGGGTCGCGACAACTGGCGACTCCGCTGGGGACTTTGTTCTAGAACATATGGTTTTTGACCTCAAGTGGATTTAGGCCGTAATTAAAACGCTGAGTGATTTTTCTAACCATGCAGGCGCTCTCAAAGGTGAGGTAAGTCCGCTTACGATAGGTGTTATATGTTTTTGCAGATTGGAGAAATAAGGGGTGTAGTCCGTGATTAACATTGTCTTATGCAGGTTGGCGTAGGAATGTATGTTGTGTGGATGATTTGAAGCGCTGATTGATAAACGGTTGTGCATGACTTGCATTGTGATGATCACGACACATGGACACACACAACCGCGCCTAAAACCCCGGGCACCGCCTATAGGAAAACAATAGAAGGGATTGAAAATGGAATCTCTGTGAGGAAAAGCACGGGGTAATCCACTTTTCAATTCCGCTCACTTCGAACTATGGATCGAGTCCCAATGCAACGATAGCTGTGCAATGGAATCGGCTCTTTCTAGAACTCGAGGTGGGAACCTTGACCTTAGGTGCCAAATCCTTTGATTTTTAGAAGTTTTATCCTCACTTGTCTCATGTGCATGTCTTTAGATGGTTGGTATATCTAAAACCACCTAAAAAATCGGTGATCCTGGAGTCACATCTCGAAGATTGGAACTGGGGCATCTCCAAGTGTTCGGACCACATTCCTTTGAATGATTTGACATTCTTAGTTCTCTTGTATAAAGATTAATTTTGCTGAGATCCTCTCTATCTCGTCCCTTAGATTGATTGTATTAGGGATCTATTTGTATTGTATACATCTTGATAAGGCTCATTTCTATCGAAAATGGGGGCAAATTCCCCAAACCCGTGGAACATAGTGGAATTCATCCCTTCAGTACAAAATACATTTGGTCACAGAGCCACTCGTTTGGTGAAAGGACGTATCGTTCCTAATTGATTTTTAATCAGATCTGGGGATAAGTTTTTCTCCATTTTTTTTTCTCAGGTGATAAAAGAGGCAATGCACCCAAAAGCTCATGCATTCAAATGACAAAACAGACGTCGCCCAGCTGGGGCAAATGAACCGTAGGCGTTGCAAATACCTTCAAACACGGATGGAGGAATTTGATAGATGTTGTTCATATCAATATGCAACATCAAAACGGAATGCAAATCAAGTGTAAAAGGACGTATCTTTCCAAAATGATTATTTTCTTGATATGGGAATAATGCTTCCTTTCTTTTTCCTCTCAGATGATGATCAAGAGCAGAGGACGCAGGATGTAATGCTTTCAAATAACAAACAGGGAACATCAAATATCTCAAATGGCGACTGTGATCGAGAGAATCACCAAACCGCCACATAACGAATCCCAAGAATATCAAGCTGTCTTGAGACAGATAAAATTGATCAAGGACTCTGACAATCGAGATGGATGATCAGAATCTGCAAAAATCAATGGGAGCAGGTTCCCCCCATTTGCTTTGAGGAGCCAAACCGGGGGCAAACTCTCATGATCCCCCATGAAAGCTCATCAGACCAGGGTCATCGAATCCAGAGATGACAAACAGCAAAACCATGCCTCACCGGGGCAAATTGCTCGAAAAGCACGAAAGGACGAAACTTCGGAGGGAGTATCTCTTTTCAGAAATTTCAAATGAAGTCAGATAAAAACCCACGTCTATTTCTTCACATGCAGGTGCGGGGACTCCTTCGGATTGGATTATAAATCTCCAACAAAAACGGAAAGCGTTAAGGCATGACTGGGGCATGCGAATCAATTTTGCCCTGGGCAAAGAAGGACGTTTCTTCTCTGGCAAAATCCATAGACGCAATGACAGAGTTATCCGCATCAGAAATAAACCCTAGGATACAAACCTAGAGGCGGTAACTTTGTATCTTTCCAATTTGGTCTTCAAAGACCACATGCCTAACATGAGTTTTTACTCATTTAACAGGAAGTCGTTGGCACCGAAAGCCTCAAAAGAAAAGAACTCGCCAACGATGAGGCGAATAAAATTATTGACCTTGGGAGTCAGCACTCCAAGAAATGGTCTTTGATTACAAGATCGAGTGGAGTGTAAAAAGTATCGCTTCCACACTTCATGCTTTGACATGCATTCCGATAACAAATTCCTTTTTCCTTGAATAAAAGGAATTCTGAAGAGTGGCGCTGGAATGCGTCCAAAAATACAAATGGATCTCCTCTGGGGCAAACCCTTGAGAATGATTCATCGCCAACCAAACGGAGGGATCAAGGCCACAAGATAGAGGGCCAGATTCTGCAAGCCGCGCGCTTGTGTTCAAATGGAAACACAAAGCAAGAACAAGGTTGTATCGTTCCAATTTGCCTTGAATTTTGGAACACAAACTGACACCTAATTCCCGTCTTTGACAGGGGATCGCCATCAAGGCGAAACAGGTTTTCACATCCCATGTATTACCCGTTGGAATACATGACCAAGGGTAAGATGTATCGTTCTAATTTTTTGAAAAATTCGTGAACGTACAATAACATGTTTCTTCCGCATTTTCAGGGATCTCCAGCCGCGGGGGACAGGTAAGTATCCCTTTCCCCAATCCATTGAAGATGTTAAATAAAAATACAGAGAGAAAAAGAAAAGCTTTCAGAATCTAATGTCTAGAAAAGACATAGAATTCAAACTTCATTGGCATTCATGTTTTAAAACAGGAGGTTGTCTGAACATGAATAAGAACATGCATGGGGCATCATAAAATCCCTTGACTGGTAAAATTTTTGGGAAAACGAAAGAGATTTTTCCAATCAAAAGTTGTTCAAAACTCTCAAAAGGACGTTTTCTCAAAAGACGAGAGGCAAAGCCTAGTCCAAACACGTCCTATACACACTTAAGAGAGAAGTGGAGCGAATCAGACAACAAAATATGGACCTACGGAAGTAGGGAACATTCGCAGCGATTACATGGGTTGGGACGACGGAGGCATTCGTTTCATATCCCCAAAACACTACAGGTGACCGTTGATAACCCCTTTGAACGGCGATTTTCATTCTTAACCCTGTCAAGAACCACCCCACATCGGGGCAAAATGGAGGTGAGTCCAGCAGCATCAGGAGAAAATGGTTAGAAATTTTCTTGCTCGGACTAACATTAATCTTTGTATGTTGTTTATATGGTAATCCAAGTGCCATAGGATGACGAGAAGCATTCATTTCTCTATCCCACACACCATATCCTTTGCGCAGCCAAGTTGAGCCTGCAAATTCATTTCATAAACCCCTGTTGGTGATCATGGCATGTTTCAAGATGGAAACTGCATCACTCCAAGAACGGAAGAATCCAAGAGATGGGATTTATAGAAAGATTTCATATCGGCGTTCAAGTGTGCTACGATTCAAGTTGTATGTCTAGCACAATTTTCTGAACATCGTAGTTCCAAAGGAAAAGAAAAGGCGGGATTTCAACAAAAGATAAAAATCCCCGGCATCAAGAAAAAGCAAAGTGCCTGGTAAAAGCAAGGCCGATGCTCGTGCAAGCTGTTTGCTTGATCCCCAATGAAGCCTAGATGGGAAGAGAGAAAGGCCCCTAAAGGAGTCAGATCAAAAGGTCGCTCCTCCAAATGATGTCAAGCGTGGAGGAAAGACGCAGACATAATTGTCAATGCAACCAGAGATTCTCCCTAAAGAATTTGTGCACACCTCAAAAGCGGTTGCAAACCTCAAAAAAATTGAAGATGCAGAATGGAAAAGACAGGTGACAAGTTTGCAATGATCACCAACGTCAATCCCCTCATGAATTCTGGGCCAAAAACAAGCCTGTTTCGGTCCCCAATCCTACCAACATCATAACTCTGAAACAGTCTTCTCTGACTAAGATACTTGGGTTAACATATTGCTTAGCTCGAAGAAGTACGAGCAAGACTATTTCTTTCTCATTTTGCAGGGTTCTTGACTTGTAAACCCGGAGCAGATGGTGAAGACTTTCTTTCAATGGCCTCGACTCAAAAGCGGACCCCCCTTGAAAACCAATATCCAAGCTCAACATTACGGTCCCATGGAAGACCTCCCGATCGATCAAAATGTATGCGCTGCGAATGAGCCTAAAACCTAGGCACAGGTTAGTAGGGAATTGAGTGCATCCCCTACAAAAACCACTATCTAAAAACAGGTGAGAAGACCTCATTGTCGAGAAATATTCCAATTGATGTTTTGAACAAACTCTTTTTGGAATTTTCAAACTGTTGGATCCAGATTTTCCGTGCAAGGGATTTGTGATCACATTTGCATGTTGCAAGAATGCTTTGGGTAACCTCCAGCATCAAAATGCACATTTCATGATTAAAACTTAAATCATACGGTTTTGTCAAATGGACAGCCGTGGTCTTCCCAAAGATTACTAACGTTTTCTTGGTGAAGGTAAATCTTTCAGGCTCAAACTTCTGCAGGATACCTGGAGAACCCAGCTCCCAGAATGTCGCCTCAACAGACTCAAATGAAGTTTTGTCAAAATAAAATCTTTCACTGCTTCAAAAAACTGAATTCCCGACAAACTTCGGGGTCTCCAAAAAAAAGAGGGGAAGAAAAACCATTTTAAAAGAAAAAGTCCTATCAGACGTGGAGAACCCTCGTCCCAGGACCCATTTTTTCAAAATATCAAACAGTCTCATCGGACGTGGAGAACCCTCGTCATGAGACCCATTTTCAAAAATCAAGCAGTCTCATCGGGCGTGGAGAACCCTCGTCATGAGATCCCTTAAAAAAATTTAGGCAGTCTCATCGGACGTGGAGAATCCTCGTCATGAGACCCCTTTTCTTAATTTAGGCAGTCTCATCGGACGTGGAGAACCCTCGTCATGAGACCCCTTTTCAAAGTCAAAACATGATGGTAGACACCGCCTGAAGGGTCAAATCAAGGTAGATACCGCCTGAAGGGTCAAACAAAGGTAGAAACCGCCTGAAGGGTCAACCAAGGGTAGATACCGCCTGAAGGGTCAAACCAATGGTAGATACCGCCTGAAGGGTCAAACCAAGGTAGATACCGCCTGAAGGGTCAACTCATGGTAGAAACCGCCTGAAGGGTCAACTCAAGGTAGATACCGCCTGAAGGGTCAACTCAAGGTAGAAACCGCCTGAAGGGTCAAAACAATGGTAGAAACCGCCTGAAGGGTCAACTCAAGGTAGATACCGCCTAAAGGGTCAACTCAAGGTAGAAACCGCCTGAAGGGTCAAAACAATGGTAGAAACCGCCTGAAGGGTCAGCTCAAGGTAGATACCGCCTGAAGGGTCAACTCATTGTAGATACCGCCTGAAGGATCAAATTAAGGTAGAAACCGCCTCAAGGGTCAACATGATGGTAGAAACCGCCTGAAGGGTCAACATGATGGTAGAAACCGCCTGAAGGGTCAACTCAAGGTAGATACCGCCTGAAGGGTCAACTCAAGGTAGAAACCGCCTGAAGGGTCAAAACAATGGTAGAAACCGCCTGAAGGGTCAGCTCAAGGTAGATACCGCCTGAAGGGTCAACTCATGGTAGATACCGCCTGAAGGATCAAATTAAGGTAGAAACCGCCTCAAGGGTCAACATGATCGTAGATACCGCCATAAGGATCAACACAAAGGTCCGATCCACCATACGGATTAAAATCACTGGCGAATCCTCAAGCGTGGGATACGCCTTCCTCAGGTTCCTACCAGTTAGGAATCCCATAATGGTATGACCTACCATACAGGTCAGAGCTTAATCTCCCTAGGATATGCTGAATGACGAATCCTAGGCATCTTCTTGAAAGTCGTCGCAACCGGCAGCGTCCGACAGGTGAGCTTCAGGTAAGCCTCTCTCACTCCGGCCCAGGTTCAAATTGTTAGAGCAAACCGGGAATTAATTTGAGCTTTCATCAAAAGGCTTAAGAATCCGATGTCATAGCATTTCTTCTTTCATTTTCCCAGTTGAGTCGGTTAGGAATCAGGCGCCATCTTATCTTTGAGAAAAACCTCTAACGAGATTCCTCTCAAAGAGGGGCAGCTGTTGACACCTGATTTTTGACTATTTATTATTGTGATTTTTATTCTTTAAAAATTAATTAAAAATATAAAAAGAGGTCATAAAATCACAGAATCAACTTTGGAAGCCTTGGCCTAGCCTCGGGGACCAATTTTGAACAAAAAATATTTTTTGGTATTTTATAATATTTTTCGAATTTATTTAATTATAAAAATTCCCAAAAAATCAGAAAAATATCATTCGTGGTCAGAAAAATACACAAAAATATTCAATAATTTTGTTTTAATTTCCCCTTCAAGTGTGTCACCTTAAATCTTGAAAATTCGGCTCGGGTTACTATGTTTCTTCACAAACATAAACCCGAACCGAGCAAAAAATTCCTTTTCGAGTCTTTTAATTTTCAATTCTCACTTTTTATAAGCTATGACATTGGATTCTAAAGTCTTAAAGTGCAATTAGGTCAATTTGCCCTCCAATTTAATCAATTTTTACCAAAAGGGCTTAATTGCACATTTTTCTTTCAATTAGTCCCCGGTTTCACGAATGTATACGTATGCTCTACGTATTTATACGTCATACGTATTTATACGTTATGCATATTTGTACTGTTTGGTAACCTCTTTAACTCTTGTAATAATAATAATGGTTATTATTTTTAACACATTTGTTAGTGCCTTTTTTAGCATTTTTGTATTGTGAGTGCTATTGCTAGTGCTATTTTTAAATAGCATTTTTGTATTATAAATTGTGAGTGCTATTGTTAGTGCTATTTTTAAATGACATTTATTTATCATAAATTGTGAGTGCTATTGTTAGTGCTATTTTTAAATGGCATTTATTTATCATAAATTGTGAGTGCTATTATTAGATAGAATTTATAATTGTTAGTGCTATTTTTAAATAGCATTTTTGTATTATAAATTGTGAGTGCTATTTTTAAATAGCATTTTTGTATTATAAATTGTGAGTGCTATTGTTAGTGCTATTTTTAAATGTCATTTATTTGTGAGTGCTATTTTTAGATAGAATTTATAATTGTTAGTGCTATTTTTAAATACAATTTATTGGAAGGTATTTTTGGCTATAAAAGGATGGCAAGAGTTTTGAGGTTGGGAGGGAGAGACATTTTGTAGAGTGTGCAAATTTTTGAGAGCTCAGAGAGAAGAACACAAACACTCTCTATATTCTCATAATCTTGAGTGAGCAAAATATACTAAGTTCGGAATATTGATTCCGCATATTGCTAGCACAATTGTTGTGGAGTTATTAGTCGTCTCCCCGTTCGTCAATTGGTGGTGCGTCTGAACTAGATGCCTAACACTTGTGGAGGCTGAGATCGAAGAACATCGAACTGACACCTCCGTTCAAGCACGCTACGAGAGGTAATCTATTTACTCTCTTTGAGGCTTTGTGATTTTTTTTTTGATTGAAATGCACGAAGTACGCCTCTGGAGATACATGTATGGGTTGTTATTTATTTCCGCTACGTGTTACGTGGATCCCAACAGTGGTATCAGAGCCAATCCTTAGGTGTTTTCGTGCATTTAATTGATTTTTGCAATTTTTGCAATACTATGGCCAATATGTATTAACGAATTGTTCGTCTTACATGGCTAATGGAGGTTGATTATTTTATATGATAAATTAATCAACGTAGCAAAAATTGAGACTAAATCAATTTTGAATCGAAAATTTATGGCTATCTTATTTTACGTAAAAATTCTGAATATGATTCAACGTAGAATTTTTATTGTGCCTTCCTAAGTTTTAAATTGTGAATTTATTACTTACGTGGAAGGGTGGTGATCATGGAAAAATCCCTAATCAATGTGATTGATGTATGTACGAATGTATGGTGATTATTTATATATTTGGGGTTTGTAATTATTAAATGGAGGCTGCGTACTCCTTTTATTTTTCATGTAATCTTAATTTTTAGCATAGTCAATTGTTGATGTAAATGCTACGAGGATTACGTGGAGGAGCCTTTTAAGTCGGCGAGCTCTTTGGGGCCCGATTCTTGAAGAGTTCAAGAAACCAAGAAGAAGCGAAGAGCGGCTCTCTGTTATTAAAATATTAAAATGATTAAATGTGGTCTCATTGGCTCGAGACCCATTAAATCATAATTCCATGATCACCACGTAGGATAGATGTTTATGTGATTGATATCTATTTATTTATTATGATTACGTGAGCATGTTAAACTGGTTAATGTGCAAAGTTAGACTTACCTCACCCAAAATTGCGCCTGCATGAAATCCTAGTTAGGAAAATCACTCTCGTTAGGTACCGAAAGGGCGTTGGTAATGACATCAACGTAACCAAGTCCCCGAACTTAAAATCTCTGGTTTCGCAGAACTGGTCGATCTCTCCCAATCGATCAGTAAGGTTTCCGGTCTACCCTCCAAGAAAGACCGGTGGCGACTCCAAATGCATGCACAAGTTGCACATGCCACCACGACCACACTAAGGTCGAAAGCGATCGATTGTTATCGTCGAATCCTTTGAAAAATACTCCCGCCGCGATTTGGTATGGGCCTGGGAGGGCCCGCGCCGATCCAAAGCCCGCGATCCGCACTCCGGTGCGGTGGGAAGGCCCGCGATCGGTAATCCATTAGCCGCGTCCGCTTTCGGACGGGTCGCGACAGTCGTCGATCTCAAAACCTGTTGCAGAAACGAGCGGTCCCGATTCAACCGATCCAGCTCGCGGGTTGGTATGAACACAATCTACCTTCATTTTCGAGGCTTCGAATGATCCTGCTCTCGCGATAAGTTAGAAAATCATTTCCAAATGATTTTTCCACTCTTGCTCTTTTACTACGTCTTAGTTCATGATCTGAATCATGACTTTCATCATTCATAGTTTCATTTGTTCGTTTGGACGAACGTGATCCATTATTGGATTTATAAGGAAATACATCTTCAAAGAATGAAGCATTCCTAGATTCCATTATCGTATTCTTGTGTATATCTGAAATTTTATATTCATGCACAAGAAATCGATATGCATTACTGTTATGTGCATAGCCTATAAAGGTACAGTCCACTGTTTTAGGACCCATATTAGTTTTCTTTGGTGTTGGAACAATCACTTTTGCAAGACACCCCCACACTCTTAAGCATTTATAAGATGATCTCCTACCTTTCCACAGCTCATAAGGGGTTCTATCATCTTTCTTTTGAGGTACCTTATTTAAAAGGTAATTACTCGACAAAATAGCTTCACCCACATATTTTGAGGTAAACCTGAACTTAGTAACATTACGTTCATCATTTCTTTCAATGTGCGATTTTTACGTTCAGCAACACCATTTGATTGAGGTAAATATGACGCAGTTACTTCATGTATAATTCTGTGTTGAGCACAGAATTCACCAATTGGTACTTCATACTCACCGCCTCTATCACTTCTCAATCTTTTGATTTTTTTATCAAGTTGATTTTCAACTTCATTCTTATAGAGAACAAATTTCTCTAAGGCTTCATTTTAAGAAAATACATATAGCAGTATTTAGTGCTATCATCGATAAAGGTAATAAAATATTTATTATCACCTTTTGTTTGTATGAATTTTAAATCACAAACATCACTATGAATCAATTTAAGGGGTACGGTGTTTCTGTCAATCGATTGAAATGATGATTTCGTTAATTTTGTCTCAACACAAATTTCATATTTGTGTTTTGAATCAATTTGGAATGAGGGCATATGTTCCAAGTTAATTAATCTACGCAATGTATCATAATTAACATGTCCGAGCCTATCATGCCATAAATTTAAAGACTCAAGCATATAAACGGAAGACTTATTATCTTTATTGATAATTGTCATGACATTGACCTTAAAAAGCCCATCACATACATATCTCTTCCCCACATATATCCCAGATTTGGACAAAATAACTTTTTTAGACTCGAACACCATGCGAAATCCATGCTTGTTCAACAGAGACCCGGAGACTAGGTTCTTTCGAATTTCTGACACATATAGAACATTATTCAGAGTCAGCTCTTTTCCAGAAGTCATCTTTAGCAGTACCTTCCCTTGGCCTTCAACAGCAGAAGAGGCGGAGTTTCCCATAAATACTTTCTCCCCGTTAATTGATTCGAAAGTTGTGAACATGTCCTTATTAAAGCATACGTGCCTAGTTGTCCCAGTGTCAATCCATCATTCCTTCGGATTGGACCCAACTAAGTTCACTTCAGAAACCATTGCAGAAAGGTTTATGTTTGACACGTCATCATTCACCATATTTGTCTCAAAATTTTTCCTCTTTGGAAGTCTGCAATCCACAGATCTATGGCCTAACCTGCCACTGTTGAAGCATTTTCCTTGAAACTTGTTCTTGGAAACCCCTCCTTTTGGTCCCATCTTTGGCTTGACGAGCTTTTTGTTTTTGTGGCCATGCTTATAATCCACAACATTTGCCTTAGCTGTAGTAGAATTGAACCCTTTGCGTTCAGAGCTTCTATTGTCTTCTTCAATTCGAAGTCTAACAATCAACTCCTCCAAGTTCATTTCCTTTCGCTTGTGCTTGAGGTAGTTCTTGAAATCCTTCCACCCAGGAGGTAGCTTCTCAATAATCGCAGCCACTTGGAATGTTTCACTTAAGTTCATTCTTTCAGCTTGAATCTCATGCAAGATCACCCGAATTTCTTGCACTTGATCTATCACAGCCTTAGAATCCACCATTTTATAATCAAGGAATCGACCGACAACAAATTTCTTTGCTTCGACATCCTCTGTTTTATATTTTCGGTCCAAGGATTCCCATAACTCATTTTCCGTCTTTATTGCACAATACACATTGTACAATGAGTCATGTAATCCATTCATGACATAGTTCCTACATAGGAAGTCAGAATGTTTCCAAGCCTCAACAGCATTGAAGGCTTGCTTAACTGTTTCTCCATTGGATACCTTAGGAGGTTCCTCAGTCAAGAATCTCGCAAGATTCAAAGTTGTTAAATAAAACAACATCTTTTGCTGCAACCTTTTAAAGTTCGATCCGTTGAACTTCTCAGGTTTCTCACCATGGTGGACAGAAACTACGGCAGAGGCAGAGGATGATCCAGGCAGAGGCTGCTGGACAGCAGAGGTAGAGCATTTAGTGATGTCGTCAGCAGACACATCAACAACTTCTTTTCCAGAAGCCATTCGAATGGTAAGTGTCGAATAAAATATGTTTTAAGATTGTTGGGCAAACAATGTTAAAAATACAATATTAAAATACAATTCTGTTTTATAAAAATGGAGTATACTTAAAATTCGAATGACAATAGTAAATGTGGGCAAACTGCCACAAACATCAAATCTGTAAATATATTCAATTGACAAATGCACAAAAGTCAATTGGCAAAAGCACAACCAACTAAGTGGCAGAAGCAGAAAATCTGAGTTGTCAGAAGCACAAAATCTGAGCCTTCAGTAGCACTAAATCTGAGCCTTCAGAAGCATAAAGTTTGTACCATTAGAAGCACAAAATATGAACTCGTCAGAAGCACAAAATCTAAGCCGGTCAGAAGCATAAAATCTGAAGCGATCAAAAGCACAAAATCTGAGCCGGTCAGAAGCACAAAAGTATTAGAAGAAATGAAATTGATAAAAATACCAAGGCCTATATTCAGCATAGTTTCCTTAAAATAGATTCGTCCCCTCCAATACATGCTTAGAGGTTTCGTGAACGTCTGTCTCTCAGGATACTGAGCAGCGATAGAGGAAAGCACAGCACTCCAAAGCTTTCGGAGAATTCGAACAAAACGTGAACACTATCGAAAACAGTGCAAATACAAAGAATTGAAAGAGAGGGAGAAGAGATTTTCGTTGTATTTTTTTTTTGTCTTTTTAAAACAAGAAAGGGAAGTCACCTATTTATAGGGTAAGTTGGGGAATTTCGAAAATAAAGAATAACAGCTAATAAATCTACCGTTTAGAACCGTTATGTATTTAATTATGTAACCATAGAATCATAATAGCTATTACTTAGTTAATCCCATTAATGTGCCGGTAATTAACTTAAGAACTGTTACATTGTAACGGCTTGAGTTGAAAAAAATTAAAACATAAGCAAAAATAGGCTTGTCACCGGGCCCACTTTTCGGTTCTGCATTCGCGTATGCAGGTCGTGCGCTCGTGCCCAAGTTTCAACTTGTCGAGCCTCCGTCGGGGTATGGGATTTGCACCCCATCCCCTTCCCTCCCGCGTGTGCGCGCGAGGCATAGTACTTGTGTTGTGATAGTTACCACTCAAAAGGAGTATAACCACATATAAAGCACTTCAAGACCTTCCTCCTTTCCAATGTGGGACTAGCATACTTTCGCTTCCCACTTCCAACTCAAGGGTGTTCTTTGAGAAATAATTTTTCATTCACTCACTCATCAAAATATATCATATTTTCTAACATGATTTTACTTGGAAAACTTGGGTATATTTTTTGAAATAAAAATCGGAAGCATTTGAAACTTTCGAAAAATTCAAGAAATTGGTCGAAAAGGAGAGTGGCTATTTCATTAACTCCTTGAGAACCGATCGTGGAGGAGAATTTATTTCTGCCACATTCAACAAATTTTGTGAAGATTATGGTATTCGGCATTTCTTGACGGCTCCTTATTCTCCTCAACAAAATGGTGTGGCAGAACAGAAAAATAGAACTATTCTTGACATGGTTCGAAGCATGTTGAAAAGCAAAAATATGCCTAAAGAACTTTGGGGTGAAGCTGTTATGTGTGCAGCCTATCTTCAAATTAGATGTCCCACAAATGGACTTGAAGGCATAACTCCACAAGAAGCATGGACCGGGAGAAGACCCTAGTGTTTCACATTTGATAATTTTCGGGAGCGTTACCTATGCTCATGTTCCGAATAAGAAAAGATCGAAGTTGGAAGATAAGAACAAAAAGCTCATTTTCATCGAGTATGATTCGTCATTGAAAGCTTATAAATTATTTGATCCTAACACTTTAAAAGTGTACATAAATAGAGATGTCAAGTTCGATGAAGATGCTTTGTGGGAGGACAATCTAAAAGATCAAGAGAATGTTCATGGTAATTCCAGTCAAATGGAGTTGAAGGATCAAACCTCACCTTCCTCCATAACATCACTTTCGAGTCCATGTTCATCATCGTTAACTTCTTCAAATGATGTCGATGAACCGATAGCACCAAGATCAAGAAGATTGTCTGAGCTTTATGAAGTTACCAATGAGCTTCATCTTATATGTCTTCTTGCAGATTGTGAACCACTTGTTTTCAATGAAGCCGCCAAAGAAGAAAAATGGAGGAAAGCCATGAAAGAAGAAATTGAAACTATTGAGAAAAATCAAATATGGGAACTAGTGGATCCTCCGAAGAACAAGAAAGCAATCGGTGTCAAATGGGTCAACAAGGCAAAAAAGAACGAGAAAGGAAAAGTCACTCGTTATAAGGATAGGCTTGTCGCGAAAGGATACAAGCAAAAAGCTGAAACTGATTATGACGAGGTATTTGCCCCTGTCATTCGTATGGACACGATTAGACTAATCATTGTTGTTGCTGCTTAAAATCGATGGCCAATCTATCAAATGGATGTCAAATGGGCATTCCTGCATGGCATTCTTGAAGAAGAAATTTATGTTGAACAACCCAAAGGGTTTTTGGTAAAAGGTCATGAAGACAAAGTGATGAGATTAAAGAAATCTCTATATGGGTTTAAACAAGCTCCAAGAGCTTGGAACTCCATAATCGATGCTTATTTCAAGGCGAATGGCTTCGTACAATGTTCGTACGAGCATGCACTCTATTTGAAGCAAGAAAAAGTGATGTTTTATTGGCATGTTTATATGTCGATGATTTTGTTTTTACAGGAAATAATGCAGCAATGATCCATGCTTTTAAGGCATCCATGGTGAAAGAATTTGAAATGACCGATAATGGTCTCATGAATTATTTTCTCGGCATAGAAGTGAAGCAAAATGCAAATGGGATTTTTATTTCCCAAAAAGGATATGCTGAAAATATCCTTGAAAAATTCAACATGAAGAATTGCATGTCGGTCAGACCGATGAAATTTGGTGCCAAACTTTCGAAGTTCGATGAAGGTGTCGATGTTGATTCGACATATTGTAGAAGCCTGATCGGGATCTTGAGATATTTGACTTGTACAAGGCCAGACATCATGTATAGTGTCGGAATTGTGAGTCGGTATATGGAGAAACAAAAATCCTCTCACCTTAAAGCTGTAAAAAGGATACTTCGCTATGTTAAAGGTACTGTTTCTCACGGCTTACATTATTATCCATCTCAGAATTTTCAGCTTAGAGGCTTTTCAGATAGTGATTATGGTGGAGATGTCGATGATCGAAAAAGCACTTCAGGCTTTGTTGTTTTCTTATGTGATACTGCTTTCACATGGTCATCGAAGAAGCAATCCAGTGTTACTCTTTCGACATGTGAAGCCGAATATGTTGCAGCATCTTCATGTGTTTGTCATGTGATATGGCTGAGAAAACTGCCAAAGAAATCCATATGGCTGAGAAAACTGCTGAATATGTTGCAGCATCTTCATGTGTTTGTCATCTTCATGTGTTCCTTTTCTTTTCTTCCTCAATCACTATTGTAACAGCTGTTGTGGCTGCTAGTTATGCTTGCTCAATGCTTTCCTTGTCAGATAAGGCTTCTGTTTCTGCCTTTTCCTTTGCAACAGCTTCAAATCGAGCTTTTGCCTCTTCCAGTAATCTTGCATGAGTCACAGCTTCCAATTTAGCCTGTGCTGCTGCTTCTTTTCAAGCAGTCTCAGGTGCCTGAGTATCCAAGGCTCGAATTTTGTCTTCAGTTTTTTGAATTGCCTGCTCCTGTGCTGAAGACAAAGCTGTGGCACTTTCTGCCAATTGAGAACTCTTTTCAATTAGAGTAGTTTCTCTCTTGTCCATCTCTTCGTCAATTTGTGCTTCTACCGCAGCTTGATCAAACTTTTTGTTGAGAGGGGAGATGTCACCAGACAGAGTGTTTTCAGAGTCAGATGAGACAGAGTCCTTTCTGACTCTTTTTCCTTTCTTCTTGGACACATTTGCTTTCATCAATGCTTTCCTCTTAGGTTTTCCTTTCAACTTCATCAATGTCTCACCAATGATCTTCTTTGCAGTGTCATCAAGATCACAGCCTATCTTAATGACTTTGCCATCCTTATCTATCCAGCCATCAGGTGTAACAGAAAAATGCATCTTAAACAGAGTATCATCCCCAACTGTCATACTTGACAGAATCTCATTCTTCATTTTCGAAGGAGATTTAACTTCCAATGCTCGAAATAGCTTAGTGATGAGGGCTCCATAAGGAAGTTGGCCATCGTTCTTTGTGACTGTTCGATACATCTCAAAGATGATGGTATGTGCCAAAGAAAAGGATTACCTTTGACAATTGCAGCCAACAATCGAGCTTCATATCTTGATACATCTGTGGTGGATGAGGCCTTAGGACGAATACACCCAATGGGAATTTTATGCACAATTCTATATAACAGAGGCATTGCAGCATAGTTGATGTGTGTCCCTATGCTTCGTCGATAATCAGTGTCTTCTGTGATCAACTTGTAAGCTTCATTAGAGGATATCTCAATTTTCACAAAATCAGAAGCTCTTACCCCAATAAGAGAGGCTATAAGTTCGGTAGACACAACATACCAAAAGTCACCAACAGTAAAAGTCATCCTATTTGGGTTCTTGGTGAAATGTAAGTTCGAATAGAATAGGACCACCAACTCAGGATACACAACTTCAGAGTCAATACAAAAATTTAACAGGTCTAGCTTCTCAAATATGTCAGAAACTAGAATGCCATGACTATCAAGATATTCAAAATCAACTGTCTTATGTGGCATTGCCTTCCGTGTCAGAAAACTTTGAAAAGAGTCATGATGTTGTTGACTCTTGAAAAGTTTAGGCTGAAATTTGGTATCTTTGGCAAACCCACCAAATGCTCTAAAATTTTCAAATAGCAAGTCATCGTCATCAGTAGCCCTCACCCTTGATTCAGTGTCTTCTCCTCCTTCCGTAGAGTCATAAGTCTCCTCTACGTCTGCAATTATCTTTTCCTTACCCTTCGATGTACCCACACCCTTTTTCTCAACACTAACAGACCCAAGAGTACTTTCGAATTTCTTAACTTTAGTTTCAACATCTGACTCAGAATCAAACCCAAAATTCTTCAGAAATGTTTCCACAGCATAATCATCCATGCCAGATTCACGCATGAAGGTTATAGATTTTTGAATCCCTTCAAGAGTTTGTAACGAAGAGGGAGTCGAAATAGTCGAACCTGGACTCTGACGAGTGTCAGGAGTGTGAAACACTTGTAAAGTTCCCTCCTTTGGCAGTGAGTTCGCAGAACCACTCGATCCTCGCTCCCTAGAAGATATCTCCATGCTATCTGATTCTTCGTCCACCAAGGAAATCTGTGAAGGTCCTTGCTTTGAGAATCGAGCGGCTTGGGCGGAGGTTCTTTGGGACCGGCGAACAGAGGTGGAGATTTTATGTGGTTTGAGGGAGACGGGTTTGCAAGGCATTATGGAGAAGATGAACGGTTGTCTTGTGAAAAGTTTGAATCTTTGAGAAGATACGAGAAGGTTTGAAGCTTTTCGAAGGGCGGTTGTGTTTGTGGAGAGTAAGAAACTGTTCCTTTTATAGAGAGTGTAAAGAGCGGTTTATTAAATGCAACTTTCCAAGCGGTTTTCCGAGATGGCAAAAGAAAATAGGGATTTGTGAAAATTGGTAACGGGTAGTTTTTCTTGGAAAGTGAATATACATGAAAATATGCAATCAATCACAATATATTGGAACAATCATATGGAAGATTCGAGATCATACCTTTGCTTCTGATTCTCTAAGGAAAGGATTTTAATTCCTTTCTTTAAACCGCTGTTTTCTGCATCTGCTTAAGACTTGATAAGCGAGTTAGTGATTCCAAGCCTTTCTTTAATGAAATTAAAACTACCTTTTTCAAGAGGCTTCGCAAAAATGTCAGCCAATTGATTTTTGGAATCAACAAACTGAATATGAACATCATTTTTTTGCACATGATCGCGTATGAAATTGTGCTTGATTTCAATGTGCTTGGCTCTTGAATGAAGAACATGATTTTTTGTCAAATTGATGGCACTTGTATTGTCACACATAATCTCAATATTGGATTCCTCAATATCAAAGTCTCGAAGTTGTTGCTTCATCCACACGATTTATGCGCAACAGCTTCCAAGAGCAACGTATTCTGCTTCTACTGTTGATAGAGCCACTGTACTCTATTTCTTAGAGAACCAAGATACTAGCATGTTTCTCATTAATTGGTATGTCCCTGATGTGCTCTTTCTATCAATTCGACACCCAGCATAGTCAGCATCAGAATATCCAATAAGAGGGAAATCTGAGTTTCTAGGATACCATAATCCAAGTGAAGAGTAAGTGCTGACGTATCTAATGATTCTCTTGACAGCAGAGAGATGTGATTCTTTTGGATCAGAATGAAAACGAGCACACATGCACACACTGAAAAGGATATCTGGTCGAGAAGCAGTAAGATAAAGTAGAGATCCAATCATGCTTCTATAGAGTTTTTTATCAACCTTTTTTTCAGTTTCATCTTTTTCAAGCTTTGAAGAATGAGACATAGGTGTTTCAGTCTTTTTGCATTTATCAAGCCCAAGCCTTTTTACAAGTTCCTTTGCATATTTTTCTTGACAAATGAATGTACCTTCATTTCCTTACTTGATTTGTAGTCCAAGAAAAAAAATTGACTCACCCATCATTCTCATTTCAAACTCATTTGTCATAATCTGCGAAAATTTCTTGCACAAAGTTTCATTAGTAGAACCAAAAATGATGTCATCAACGTATATTTGAACTAGAAGAATGTTCTTACATTCCCTTTGAATAAACAGAGTAGTATCTACTTTACCTTTCTCGAAGCCATTCGAAATGAGAAAAGTACTCAGACTTTCATACCAAGCACGTGGTGCTTGTTTTAGACCATATAGGGCTTTGTTCAACTTGTAAACACAATCTGATCTGTGTGGGTCTTCGAAACCTGGTGGCTGATCTACATATACTTCTTCTTTGATATAGCCGTTCAAGAACGCACTCTTGACATCCATCTGAAAAAGTTTGAAGCCATAATAACATGCACATGCTAATAATATTCTTATAGCTTCTAACCTGGCAACTGGCTCATAAGTCTCATCGTAATCAATGCCTTCCTCCTGTGAGTATCCTTTTACAACTAACCTGGCCTTGTTTCTTGTGACTCTTCCTTTGTCATCAAGTTTATTTCGGAATACCCATTTTGCACCGATGACTGGTCGATCTTTTGGTCTTGGAACCAAGTCCCAGACTTGATTTACTTCGAATTGTAGTAGCTCTTCTTGCATTACCTCTATCCAACTTTCATTCGAGAGTGCTTCTGACAAATCTTTTGGTTCAATTTCAGAAATAAGAGCAAAAGTACCTGTCATTTCCTTGATAGAGGCTCGAGTTTTGATTCCATCATGTACATTTTCAATAACAAGTTGTAGTGGATGACTGGACTTATGCTTCAAGTTGTGATCAAACTTATCTTTCTGCGTTTCATCTGTAGAGGTAGACTGTTCTTTGATAGAACCAGATTGAGTAGAGTCTTCTTGCAAGTTGATCTGTTCCCCTTGTTGAATATATTCTTCCACTTGAGTGACATAGAGAATGCTCTTTTCGTCAAACTTCACATTCATTGATTCTTCCATAATGCGCGAATTTTTATTGAAGATCCTGTAGGCTTTGCTTGTTGTGGAGTAACCAAGAAAGATTGCCTCATCGGACTTTTCATCAAACTTACCAATTCTGTCATTTGCATTTTTAAGCACAAAACATTTGCAACCAAACATTTTGAAGTAGGAGATATTTGGTTTTCTACCTTTAAAAAGTTCATATGGAGTTTTATCTAGAAGCGATCTAAGAAAGACACGATTTGAAATATAACAAGCAGTTGAGACTGCCTCTGCCCAAAAATTTGAAGGAATTTTACTTTCAATCAAGAGCGTTCTCGCCATTTCTTGTAGAGAACGATTTTTCCTTTCTACAACCCCGTTTTGTTCTGGAGTGTAAGGAGTCGAGAAATTGTGTTGTAAACCCTTTTCAATGCAATAAGATGAGAAATTTTGATTTTCAAATTCTCTACCATGATCTGTTTTAATGCAGGAGATGGTGTAACTCTTTTCGTTTTCGACAAGTTTTGCAAAGGTTGAGAAATATGAAAAAAAAAACTTCATTTTTGTGAGCAAGAAAATATACCCATATAAAGCGAGTATAGTCATCTATTATCACTAGACAATATCTCTTACCACCAAGGCTTTGACTTCGGGTAGGTCCAAATATGTCCATGTGTAGAACCTGCAATGCTCGATTTGTAGAAACAAAATTGATTGGTTTAAAGGAACTTCTTACCTATTTTCCGAGAGTACAAGCTGTACATAATTCAACTTTGTCAAACCTGACTTTGGGTAGTCCTTTCACAAGCTTTTTGGAAGATAGCTTGATAATTTGTTTATGACTTATGTGCCCAAGTTTCTTATGCCATAGATCTAATTCTTCTTTGATAGAGACCAAACATTTTTCTTCTTGTGAGTCTACATCTAATAGATAGATGTTCCCACGTCTTCTTCCAATGAAGATTTGAGTTTTGTCACTGCTTTCACCTGTGCATTTATTTTCTTGGAAGCATATCTTATAACCAATATCACACAGTTGACTTACACTTAAGTGATTGTAATTGAGTCCTTCAACAAGTGAGACATTGCTTATTGTTAGCTTTCCGATTCTGACAGTTCCTTTGCCTGTTATCTTGCCTTTTCTTCCTCCAAAAGACACGCTTCTACCATTTACCTTGGAGATTTTCATAAACTTACTTGCATCACATGTCATATCTCTTGAGCAACCATTATCAATGTACCACTTGTTTTTCTTCTTTGGTACATACATCAAATGGATAGTTTCACGGTTTCTTTGGTACCCAAATCTTTTTGGGTCCTCTTATGTTAGTAGACTGCGTCATTTTGATAAAAGGTCCTCTGATGGGTTTCCAAACTTTAGAGCACTCATTTTTAAAATGGGTCTTGTCTCCACAGTTGGAACAGAAAAGTTCGTGGCCAACAGGTTTTATAAAATGTCTTTGAAAATGTTCTTTGTAAGTTTTCTTCAAAGGTTTATGTTTTCTTCTTTCTCCATATTTTGGAAATGAATTTTGTAGAACTGATTTCTTTTCCATTCCAAGGTCATTTTTGTTATAATAAGGAATCTGAATAAAGAGAATATGCTCCAAGGTTTTTGATCCTTTCGAAAAATTATTGTTTATATTTGAAATATCTTGTTTGATCAAAAATTCTCTTTTGAAAGGGAATCGAATTTTTCTTGTAAATCAAAGATATCCTTTTTAAGAAAATCATGTTTTTTCGCATAAACTTATATTTTCCTTTTTGAGAAGATCATGATCTTGAAGCATCAGAGAATATTCTTTTTGAAGAAAATCAATATTTTCATTTTTGGAAAGATCCTGTTGCCTTAGCTTTGTATTTTCCTTTTTCAATTGAAAGATCCTTTTAAAAGCCTTTTTGAGATCCGAACATAACTCATCAATGTAATCAGATACTTCATCAGGGATATCAAAGAAACTTACCTCTTTTTCATCTTCAGAATCCGAAGTTGCCATAAGACAGATATTTGCACAATCTTCATCATCACTCTCTTCACACTCGACATCGCTCCACATCTCAGCTTTTAGGGCTTTCTTTTTCTTCTCAGACTTTCCTCGATTCTTCTTCAGAAAAGGACAGTTAGGCTTAATATGTCCATGTTTACCACATTCAAAACAAGTTACCTCTTTGTTTTCATCTTTCTCGGTAAAAGATTTTTCGGATTGTCTAAAAGGGCGTTTTCCTTTGAGATTTCTTCCTCTTCTGGCCATCTTTCTAAACCTTTTTAATCATTAGTGTCAGTTCTTCATCGTCATCCTTTGCCTCTGATTCGGAATTGCTTGAATCGATCACCTTTGATCTCAGGGCAATTTCCTTTCTTCCTTTTGTTTCATTTTCATCATTCCGACGCTCAGACTCATAGGATGTTAATGTACCTACAAGTTCATCAACAGTCAAAGGTGAGATTCTCGATGTTTCACGAATGGTGGTTTTGATGTTGTTCCACTCCTTTGTCAATCCTCTCAGAATTTTGTTGACCCTTTCTGATTGAGAGATCTATTTGCCGTAGGAGGTCAATCCATTTATAATATCTATAAACCTGTTGATCATATCAGAAACAGATTCGTCAGGTCTCATCTTAAAAGATTCATACTTTCCAAGCAGAATATTTGTCTTTGTTTCCTTGACTCTATCAGTCCCTTCATGGGTAAGTTGCAGACTTTCCCAGATTTCCTTTGCTGTTTCACAAGAGCAAATGCGGTTATATTGAGATGGAGATAAAGCAAAATAGAAAGAAAAAATTGCTTTTGAATCCAAAGCTTCTCTTCTGGAGATTTTTGTAATACTAAGCTTTGATTTTTCTTTGCTATTTTCTTTTGACGAAGAGATTATTGGATTTGCCTCTTTTTGTACAACATCCCACATTAATGGATCTGTAGATTTAATGAATGCTTTCATCATGTTCTTCCAGATGTTGTAGTCTCTTCCATCAAAGTATGGAGGTTGTGTATTGCTTTGGCCTTCCACAATACCTGCTCCAAGAATGCTAGCCATTGCAGATCGTTAGCTTAGAAGTATACACTTCCAAAAATAAGCCTTAGGTTCTGATACCAATTGTTGTTCCGGCTAGGCTATACACCTAGAGGGGATGAATAGGTGTATCAATTGAATTTCAACAAATAATGCGGAAATAATAAATTAATTGAATTCAATAGAGGCACAGGTATTAGCAGAGTCACGCAGTGCTTCTACTAGACAGTAAATAGAAGCGAGATTAGAGAGGAAGCAATGCACACAAGATTATAGTGGTTCGGCTTTGGAAAGCCTACGTCCACTCTCCCACACTAACAGCCTACTGGCTGGTAGTAGGCTGGATTTCACTAAGTAATCAAATAAGAGATTACAGGAACCAGAGTGACTGCGTCAACTTCAAGTACTTCCAACAGAAGCGAGTTGTGCCTCTACCGAGACCTTCCCACTCTACACTCTTCTCTGTTTCACTCTCTCTTACAGGATTCACAAGAAAGCGTTTTTAGACACTAGTAAAGCTCTCTTGAAGTAAGTTCAATTATCTCTCTTGGTGATTCTCCGTTCTTTGGACTTCGTGCTCTTTATAGTCCTCGTCCTCCAAGCTCTCTGCTGGATATATCCACTCCGAGGGTTAATCACCAATACTAGCCGTTGGTTGATTGACAAAAGATCACTAGTCGTTTTTCGGTAAGATACACCAGAAAATTGGAAAGATATATTCGCCCATACAAACATATCTTAAGACCTTTTAAATCAAGAAACTAAAATAGGTATTTGTCTAAAGATTTTGAATAACAATCAAGATCTCCTTAAAAAAGGAAAACCTTTAGAAGATCAATTTGGTTGATTCAAATTGGTATGACTTAGTCTCGAAATCCTATCCATATCATTGACCGTTTAGTGGGGAAATTTAACCTGCTAATATAATCAGAAAATAAGATTAGTCGAATAAAGAGAATTGATATTCAACGAGTATGAGTATTGAGCCAGTGTGCCACTGTCGTATGATCTGCCTGCTTCTATCAAAACTGAATACGTTAGAAATCAACGGCAATGAGATATGGATCCTTCGAGTTCATCCAAAATCTTTTCAACAAAACTCATTAATTTGTCTACTTCAAAATCAAATATTCCTAACACAATGAACTTTTGCAAGCCTCTTGTGCCGACGACACCCGATATTCTCGTCACTTTTATGATAAGAGAAGAGTCGCTTGGCTTCAAGACTCAGTCCAATTTGCCTCCATACACGATGTGTTGCCTTCAGGGCGAGTCCGCCGCTGTTGGGCAGAGCAACTTCTTTACCTGCTTGAGTAGCCGGTAACCGCAATCTTGCCCGACAGGTAACTTTTTTTTTAGCAGTTCGGATTGGGAGCGTCATTCTGGCCCCATGTCGGCCTCGATATTCTCAGTGTTCCACCACTTTGACCGCCTTGTGCAGATCAACCATGTCCCCATTAATTTGGCAGGTTCTTTACATAACTAGTTGGAGAGAATGATCAAAGGAGATCCATCATCATGCTGATCTTAGCTTTGCTTTCATCGGCGACATCTCGAAGAAAATAACGTGCCAATGCAAGAACACATTGACTCTCGATTACCCGCAATTCAGGATCTCTCGATTGATCCGAGTGCTTGACTGCAAAAAGCCGCCCGGAAAGTGCAATTACGACGCATAAAAGCGGCTTTCTGGTTGCGGCTTTAAGTAGCATTGGCGCTAGCAAGGGAAAAAGACACAAATTGTCCTGAACTATGACCTAATGTATTAAGTGAGGCCAAGCCTCATTGGTCATGAGCGAGCTCAACCTCTCTTGTGGGCGATTGTCGTGGCAGGAGACCCGCAGAGGAAGAAAGAAAAGCAAAAAATAAAATATTAAAAAATTATTAAAATTTTTGAAAAATTTTCTTAAAAGATTATTAAAAAAAAAAATTGTTAGGGCTAGTCAGGCCACGTAGGACAACTGGGTCCACCTCAACAATTTTAAACCAAACGACAACGCATAAAATTAAATGAGATTTTCCTTAAAAAATGATGGAAAATATTTTAAAATTTGTTGTCAGGTCTTGGCCAAATATCGAAAAAAATTATCATTTTCAAATTTTTTTCAAAAAATGTTTTTCAAAAAAATTATATTTTTTGCAAAACAAACGGAACAAGCAAATTTTACCCCTCTAGTGAAGCTTTTGAACACCAATATTGACCATCTCGAGCAACCAAACCAAAAATGAAAAATTTTGGGGACCCACGTTGAATTATTTTTGGGTGTCTAACATCATGAGTGCAAGAAACCCTTAACATCATTTTATAAATTCTTGATCTAAATATTGTAATACTTAAAGGTTCTTATCAAAGTGAGTAAGTATTTGACAAAAAGTACATTGACTTCATACTAGGCAAATACCGAAAAAAAATATTTTTTAAATTTATTTTCAGATCTTAGTCAAATACCAGACAAAATTTTATTTTTCAATTTTTTGAAAAAAAATTAAAAAAATTTCATATTTTTTGTGAAATATAGGAACAAGCAAATTTTGCCCCTGTGGTAGAGGAGAGAGACAGAGGGCGCATCGGGCCGCCCCACCCAATATTTGCTCCTGTGGTAAAGCTTATTGAACACCAATATTGACCATCTTGAGCAAGCAAACAAGACAAGAAAAAATTGGGGACCCACGTTGAATTATTCCTGGGTGTCACCATCATGAGTTGAACGTTGAAGATGCAACGCACACCAGTGACGACAAAAGAGAGACGTGTTCCGCTCCATCACTTTGTTTTGCGTCGATCGGTCAAATTCATTGGGTAAGGCATGACGTTATCTCACCTTGTCAAATATTCGCTCCTCAATGCTCGACATTTCCCCTGGAGTTTGCTCGCTCCCGTCTCTCACTCCGCCACCAGCCACCGTCACCGCCCACGGCCTGGTCGATCAAATGGACTGCCGAGCGTCAACCTGCCACGTTGTGGCAATGCCGTATCCTGCACGAGGCCACATCAACCCCATGATGAACCTGTGTAAGATCCTAGCCTCCCAAGCCCCGCACGTCGCCATCACCTTCGTCCTCACCGAGGAGTGGCTCGCTCTCATCGGCTCCAACCAGAACCCGAGCAACATCTCCTTTGCCACCATCCCGAACGTGCTCCCGTCCGAGAGGGTCCGTGCTCAGCACTTCTCCGAGTTCGTTGAGGCAGTCTTCACGAAGATGGAAACCCCGTTCGAGGAGCTGCTCGACCGGCTCCGCCCTCCGCCGACCCTCATTGTGGCCGACACGTTACTTTCCTGGGCGGTCCGCATCGGGAACCAGAGGAACATTCCGGTGGCCTCGTTTTGGACCACTGCGGCCTCAAATTTCTCCTACTTGCACCCCTCCCAACTTCTTGAGCAGGATGGCCGTTTAGCACAGAATTTGTCAGGTCAGCCATCATTTTAAAACTAGTCAAAATTTCTGAGCCTTTCCTATCGCACGATAATCTATTGGGTCTTCCTAGCAAGTAAGCATTTATAAATCTCTCGTGTCTTCCTAACAAAGCCGCTTGTCAATTTGCTGCTGTTCTTGCGGTTTTGATGCACATAAATCCCAAAATCCGATGTCCATTTTCAGATTGTTTACTAAGATATCGTCTTTTTTTTGTCCAAAAAAAAAAAGAGGACGAAACGGTGGATTCCGTTCAAATGCATTTGACGGACGTGGTCGGTGAAAAGATTAGGCAGACTTTACTCCAAATGTTCGACTGTGTCCGTCAAGCACAGTACCTATTGCTTTCTTCTGTGTACGAGATTGAATCTCAGAAGGTCGACTCTCTGAAGCCGTGCCTCTCATTTCCTATCTACACCATCGGTCCATCCATCCCTTACTTCGAGCTCGAAGACAATCCTCGCTCGACCAGCGGTTTGAGTTACATCATAGATTGGCTGGACTACCAGCCTGCCGGCTCTGTTTTATACCTGTCCCTAGGCAGCTTCCTTTCGGTCTCGAGCTCCAAAATGGACGAGATCGCGGTGGGGCTGCGCGACAGTGATGTCCGGTTTTTGTGGGTGGCGCACAACGAGGTTTCTAGGCTGAAAGAACTGTTGCCCGACGACAACATGGGGATTGTGGTGCCATGGTGCGAGCAGTTGAGGGCATTGACACATCCATCGATCGGCGGGTTCTGGACCCATTGCGGGTGGAACTCGATCCAAGAGGGTGTCTATGCGGGGCTTCCATTCTTGGCGTACCCGATAGCCATGGACCAAGGTCTCAATTGCAAGCTCATCGTGGACGATTGGAAGGTCGGGTGGAGAGTGGGCAAGGGCGGGGGCGACATCGCGGGGCTAGTGCGCAAGTTCATGGATTCGAGCGACAGCGATAGCAAAGATCTGAGGAGGAGGGTCGAACAGCTTCAAGAGATATTCAGCCATGCCATTGGATCGGGTGGTTCGACCGGCACTAACATGGGCGCCTTCATTAGAGACATTTCGAGCAATGCAGCGAAAATTCAGGACAGTAATTAGTAGTTCAATCTCTTGTTGAACATAGCCAGGGTTATTGTTCTCTGTCAATTTTCGGTACCGGTAAGTTCGGATAAGTGTTGGTAAAAAAGTTGATTGGCAATGTGTTTTGTTCTGTCACACATTAGCATCTTCCTATCAGTTCAAATAAAAGTCTCACAACGGTTTCATTGTTAAAACTTACCAACATTTCTTTTAGCAGATTACCAAGATGATAATGTTATTAGTGTTATACGAAATTACAAACTCTAATCAGAGTTACTTACCAATATTTATTGGATTATCCTAATTTATGAACTAGTTTATAATTTACAAACATTTAATTGAGTCGGCTAGGAGCGTATTACAGTCGCCAAAAAAGAATTGAAAGTTTCCATAGAGATTTTAGTAGATACATAAGTAATTCATAGTTATATGAAATATTAGTATCTTAATCTCGATAAATGAATATGAATTAGTGGAACTTTCGGCAACGTTGAAAAGAGTTGATGATTTCCTTTGACCCGTTGGTAAACTCTTAAAGAAGTATTGGTGCAATTATTGCAATAATTGGTTGCTTTTGAATTTATGAAATAAACATTTGTAAGTGGACTAAAGGAATATTAAATACTTTCGTACACCTATTAGTAACTTTCCAAAATGAATTATAGGAAAATATATTGGAAATAATTGCTGGTTAATTATAGGAACGCTTAGTAGCTGAAAGCAACTAAATAAATGTTGATGACAGATTATAATAAGAGCTGGTAATTTGTTAAAAGTGTTGGTAACTTAAACTCTGCAAGATTAATGAAGTTTCTTTGATGATCATGAGTAGAATTTTTGCCCAAACATAATTATTTTCATGTGAAAGTATTGTGTTAGAGAGGAAAACCAAATACAGACTCATGCAGTTTGATGAATCTCAGGTTTAATTCGACGGAGTAGATGTAGACTTGTCAAATGAATGGGTCAAGTCAAGTTTCGAGCGAGTTATAAATGGTCAAACCTAATTGATCCAATGATCCATTTATGACTCATTTATTCGTAATGTAATTTTTTTGACTCATACCCAATTCGACCCATATTGTTAATACACTTTCACATTTATCCCAATCTAAGAAAATTTATTTTTTTTAATAATAATTATATTACTAAACAATTTCATACGATACAAATAAAAATTATATAAACAATTTCACATTTATCCCAATCTAACAATTTTATTTTTATTTTTATCTTACTTTGTAAAAAAATTATTTTATTTTTTTCTTTTTCTTTCTTTATTTTTTTTTTCTTGGCAATCAACCCTTGCGGGCCATCGGGAGAGGGTCAGGCCCTCACATAAATCTAGCAACGGCCGCGAAGCCCAGTCAGACTTCATGAAAAAAAGAAAAAGAAAAGAAAGAAAAAGAATAAAGAATAAAAATATTTATTTATAAAAAAAAATGTATACCTAACTTATTTTGACCTCATTATTTTCTAGATATATTTTGCCGCTCATGACCTATTTAAATGTTTGTAGGTCATTTAATTGATTTTAGATTCATTTTGACAAGTCTAATTGGACGAGATACGACATTATTGACCATTTACAACAAACAAACTACACGTGCAAATTTTGGTGACCGACGTAAATTAATGTTGATCTTCACCAGCAAGCATATATCACGGCCCAACAATCCTCCAACCCGAATGGGCTGTGACAAGCCAGGCGGATCGATTCTCGGATTGAGTGGAATGATAATGGGCGACTTGAACCGACCTAACCCGGCCAAGCATAATCCAAGAAGATTGGGCAGATGAAAGGGCGCGACTCTTGAGCTGGTGGGATGTCCAGATTTGTCCATGGGAGGAGATTCCATGCATATCATGATGCATGAAGAGTCTGGGGCAAGCCAAAGCACTATAAACGACTAAAATAGGACGAACATGGGCAGACCAAGAGTCACCCATGAATTGACCCTTGCGTGGATACATAGTGACCCTCCCCTCACTTATAAATCATCTAGAAATCAATACAAACTCGGATTCCCTCCACTCTCACGGTCGTATGACATTGTGTGAGTGTGTTCAGTTTGGTTCGGTTCACCCGACCTTTGAGTGAGTATAAGTGTGTGTAAGCTGAATTGGGAATCACTTCCTGAAGGCACACGGATCGTGGGAACATTAGATAAACTCTCGGTCCATGATATAGTTAGTACGAACTCATGCAGTTTAATGAATCTTAGGTTTTTATGCGATGGATTCGGCAAGATGCAATGATCTAAATGTGCTGGAAGTGCCCCTGCATGCTTATTAAACAGCATTATTGACCATCATAGCAATTATTGCATCCATGCGGTTTAATGAATCTATCTAGTACTTTCTCAATGTGCTCAGAAGTGCCCCTGCATCCAACTTCACTAAAAGTGAGATGGATCACTGTCGTTACTTCAAGAAATTTGATAACTGCTATATTATTTTGCTGTTGTATGTGGATGATATGCTCATCGCAGGATCTAGCATGAGGAAAATCAATATACTGAAGTAGCAATTATCAAAAGAGTTTGAGATGAAGGATTTGGGCGCAGCGAATCAGATTCTTGGGATGAGAATCATGCTGGATAGATCCAAAGGAATTCTAAAGTTATCTCAAGAGAAGTACATCGAGAAAGTACTAGATAGATTCGAAATTTAGAATGCAAAGCCTAGAAGTACTTCTTTGGGAAGTTACTTCAAACTCTTGAAGGAGCAGTCACCAAAGACAGACGAGGAGTGAGAATATATGGCTAAGGTGCAGTATGCGTCAGTTGTTGGCAGTTTAATGTATGCAATGATGTGTACCAAACCAGACATAGCTCATGCAGTAGGAGTTGTGAGCAGATACATGGCTAATCCGGGAATAAAGCATTGGAAATTTGTAAAGTGGTTATTAAGATACTTGAGATGCACTTCATGTATGTTATTATGTTTTGCGAAAAACATTGTAACTTTATAAGGTTTTGTCAATGCAAATCTTAGTGGTGACTTGGATAATAGAAAAAGCACATCGAGTTATGTTTTCACTTTAGGTGGCACTGCAATCAGTTGGATGTCTAGACTTTAGACGTGTGAGTCTCTCTCAACTCAAAAACTAGCTCAAAGGTTGAGGTTTTTCTCTCACACTTATAAACCGACCATCAGTCCTTTCCACAACTAATATGGGACAACCCCAACAATTTCCCCCTCACACATCGAGTCATGGACCGGAGGTAGCGACAACCCGTATCTTTCTCGAGTGACTGTTGGATCCAGACTTGTTGGTAACCTGGGCTCTGATATCAGTGTTAGGTGATCTTGGGCCTCTCACAACCCAAAAGCTGGATCAAATGTTGAGGTTTTTCCATCACATTTATAAACCGACCACCAGTCCCTTCCACAACCGATGTGAGATAACCCCAACATCTAGAACAAGCAAACCACAGGTGGAAATTTTGGTGACCGGCGTTGAATTATGGCTACCGTCTCTTCACTAGCCACTTGCCAATTTCACCCGCTGCGGCCCGTAGGAACTAACAACCACTCGCTCAACATCCCCGGCTCCATCGCGTGACAGAAGTTTGCCGATTGCCGCTTTCAACCATTGTGTTTACTTTTACTGCGTCTTTGATTATCACGAATTGATTTTGGCGTCACGGTCACAGAATTCTTTTAACTCAATGAATGCTGGAGAGGAAAGCAAATATGGGCTCAATGGAGGAGCGAATTATTAAAAAATTTCTAAATCTGTTTTTAGAATTTTTTTTTTTCATTTCTTTTCTCTTTCTATTTTCTTTTTTCTTTTTCCTTCTATTGGGCCTCGTCAATGGCTGGTGGGGCTGCCCTTGCTCGAAGCCTGCAATCTCAACCCTTGTCTGAGGGCAGCCAAGAGGCCCAACAATGGCCGGTAGAGGGAAAAAGGCAAAAAAAATGAAAAGAAAAGAAATGGGAAAAAATAAATTACAAAAATTATCTATGCCAGGACCAACCATGCCATGTAGGGTAGCCCCTGCTAACTAGACTGTCATGCAACAATTTTTGGAGATAGTTGACAAATAGTTAAAAGATTTAATATAAAAATTAACACAATTGAAAGGTTTATGACTGAATTAGCTACCAGATTTAGGCTTTTTTTTTAGAATTTCTCCAATCGATGTATCATGAAATTCGCATTAATCTCCCATCAAATTTGATGGATTCAACTAGATCCATTAATCTGAGATTCCGTTTGTTTTGCGAAAAACGATTTAAAAAAAAAAAGTTTTCAGCATTTTTCGACGTTTGGTTCACAGAAAATAAATTACTCAAGAAAAACATATTCCACCAATGAAAAACATTGTGAAAATGATTTTTTTTTCTTTTTGAAAAGAGAAAATCATTTTCCATACTCTTTTCTCCTAGCAATCATTTACCTTCATTTTCTTTTTAATTTTCTAGTGGACCTATAATTGGAGATACCATTGTTTCTGATACTAAAGGTCCTATAAAAAAGGAAAATGCCCATGGCAAAAAATATCTTGAAAGAGTCGATTTCATAACCTACTTTCTTTCTCCATGTATGAACTGTAGTTCCTTTTGTCTTAATTACAAATATTATTTTCTTAATTTCTTCTAATTTTTAAATTTTCTAAATTATTTATTTTTTGTTTTTTTTATTCTCTATCTTTCTCTATAGGTTGCAAACCACGGCAATTCTCCACAAGTGAGGTCGAGCTTGCCCGTGACCAGTGAGGCTCGGCCTCGCTTAAGGCTAGCGAGGCTTGAGCTGGCCGAAATATTTTGAGGTCAAGCTTAGCCGGCCTTGGGCGAGCTCGTCCCTTGTCTGTGGCTGTCAACAACCAGCAAAGGAAGAATGAAAAGAAAAAAAGAAAAAAATTGAAAAATTTTCTTAAAAGATTACATAATTTTTCATGTTAGCGCACGTCGAGCCATGTTGGACGGTCGGGTCCACCTCAAAATTTTTTACCAAATGACGGCACATAAAATCAAATGAGATTTTCCTTAACAAATGATGAAAACTATTTTTCAATTCATTTTCGCGTCTCAGTCAAACGCTGAAAAAAATTATCATTTTCGAACTTTCCAAAAGCTATTTTTTAAAAAACGCGATATTTTTCAAACGAAAGGAAGAAGCAAATTTTACCCCTCCAGTAAAGCTTATTCGACGGAACACTAATATTGACCATCTCAAGCAAGCAAACCGGACATGAAAATTTTGGGGACCCACGTTGAATTATTAGTGGGTCTCACCACATCATGAGTTGAAGAAGCATTGCACACCAGTGAATCAGTGACCATCTATGTAGCATGTGGTATGTAGTATCGACACGAGCGTGATATGACACGATACGATATGTCAACATATGATTTCTAAAAAAATAGAAAATTTTGACATGTCGAGATATGTTGTATATTAAATATACAACGTTTTTTTATATACATGATAAGTTATCATTTTTATGATTTCGAAAATAAATAAATAACAAAAAAAATCTTAGATTTAATTTACATCAAAAATACTATTCACCACTTCTATGTCGATGATAAATTCCATTTTCCTCCAAAATAGAAATTTATATAAAAGATAATAAAAACACAAAGAGAAGCCAAAAACACTCATCATTACTCACTGAATTCATCTATCCATGATTTGCCCTAATTAATCCCCACCCTCTACATTTGTTTTTGGAAGTGACAGATAAGATTTGTTGAACGATAGCATAGGATTCGAAAATGACGAGAGGGAGGACGCTACAGTCAAAAGGAGAGCAGATTAATGATGATGGAAGGACGCTACAGTCAAAAGGGGATTATTTGTCAAAAGTGACAGATAATCCCCACCCTCTACATTTGTTGAACGATCAGGCTGACAGGAGAGAAAATCTCCTCATAATCAACTCCCTTCTGCTGATCAAAACCTTTCACCACTAATCTTGCTTTGTAACGCGGTTTAAGATTTTTTTTCCGGTCTTCAATCTAAACATCCATTTGTTCTTAAGTGCTTTTCTGTCCTTTGATAGTTTTGCCAAATCATAAGTGTGATTATCATGCAAGGATTGCATCTCTTCTTGCATTGCTTTCATCCATTCCTTTTTGTGGGCATTAATTTTCACTTTTTGAAAATTCTCAGGTTCTCCCCCATCAGTGAGAAATACATACTCATTTGGAGAGTATTTTCTGCTAGGTTATCTTTCTCTCGTTGATCTCCTTGGTTGCTCTTGAGAAATATCATCAACATCAATTATTTCCTCCTCAACCGCATCATCAGTGTCTGCTTCTCCTTCTTCTTGAGCATCTGTTCCATCATCTTCACCATCTTCATTATTAGTCTCGACCTCAACTTCTTCAGGAGCATCATCATTGGAAGTTGTCTCAGTTTGTGCTTACTCAGTTGATTCATCCTTAGCCTCTTCTTGTGCTCCCCCATGAGCACAATTTTCTGGTAAGTCTGAGAGTTCCAAGTCGACTAAATCCTCCTCTATACTTTGAGGTTCTTCGTGCTTCTTGAGGTCTTTAATTGTTTGATCCTCAAAGAACACTACATCTCGGCTTTGAAACTCCTTCTTGCTTTCGGGATCCCACAATCTATAGCCATAGTCTTCGTGAGCATATCCAAGGAATATGCACTCCTTGGCCTTTCCATCTAGCTTAGCTCGTTCGTCTCTCGGTATATGCGCGAATGCCCTACAACCAAACACTTTCAAGTGACTGTAAGACGAATTATTACCATTCCATACACTTTGTGGAGTCTCTCCTTTAAGTGGAATCGAATGCGACAGATTTATCAAATCTACCGTCGTCCTTATTGCCTCTCCCCAAAAGGAGTTTGGCAACTTCATATGAGAAAGCATACATCTTATCCTCTCGCATATTGTTCGATTCATCCTCTCGGCAACACCGTTGTGTTGTGGTGTCTTAGGCACTGTTTTCTCGAGCCTTATGCCATGAACTCTGCAGTAATCCTCAAATGGCCCTCGATATTCCCCGCCATTGTCAGCCCTTACGCACTTCAATTTTCTTTCGGTCTCCCTTTCTAGTTTCACATGCAAGTCTTTAAACGAATTAATAACTTGATCCTTCGTCTTCAACGTAATTGCCTACACATTTCTAGAAAAGTCATCTATAAAGATAACATAATATAAAGCACCACCAGCACTTCTCGAAGTCATAGCACAAACATCGGTATGTAACAAATCCAGTCGATTTGTCTTTTTCAATGGCGAAATAGATTTAAAGGCAACTCTATTGTTTTTTCCTATAATGCAGTCTTCACAAGGGTTTATAGAGGTACTTTTTATATTCGGGAGTAACTTCTTCAATGTAAGAACTTTCATTCCATTCTCACCCATATGTCCGAGCCTTTTATGCCAAAGCTCGGTAGATACATCTCTTACTGCATTGACATCTCCTCGGCATAGCTTTACTTGTATGGTATAAAGAGATTTATCTTTTACTCCTCTTGCTACCACCAAGTTACCTTTGGTTAGCCTACACTTCTCTTCGCCGAAGTGACTCACAAACCATCATCATCTAATTTTCATGTGGAGAATAAATTAAGACGAATATCAGGAACATGCCTTACCTCTTTCAAGATAAGCTTGCATCCATTGTTGGTCTCAATCTCAACACTTCATATGCCAATAACCTGCAATCAGCCATCATTACCCATCCTCACGAGACCGAAGTCTCCAGCTATATATGAAGAGAAAAACTCTCTCTTGGGGACAATGTGAAAGGAAACTCCAGAATCAACTAGCCAAGTAGTGTCCTGGCATGTTAAGTTGATACTATCATCGGTGCGGACAACCATCATATCTTCATAAACTGTAGTAACATTTGCAGCCAGTGCTTCAACTTGCCTTTTTGCTGCCTTCAATCGACAATCTCTAATAAGATGTCTGGTTTTCCCGCAATGAAAACAAGCTCTCTTCTCAATCCTTGGCCTTGAGGTTGAACGACCTCTAGGTACACGACTTTTGCTCCTTCCACGATCTACTTTCTTCTCTTGTTCATTGATAACAAGAGTTCTTTCACCATGGTTGTAGCACCCCTCATCTTTACGCCTTTGCTCTTCGCTCAACAATCTATCATTCACTAACTCCACGGTCAATGCTCCATCAGGCGTGGAATTATGAATCGACACAACTAAGGTGTCCCAGCTTTTTGGCATAGAACCAGTCAAGAAGTGTGATGCAATTTCAGAGAGATCATCTTTTCAATTGCATTGATTTGATTCACCAAACTACCCATAGTGCCTATATGATCAGAGACACTCGTTCCATCTTTATATTCCATACGTGAAACCTTCTTTATTAGGCTTGCTATGTTTTGAGAAGTATTCCTCGCGTATGTCCGCTCCAGATTTCTCCACAAATCATAAGCGTTGTCTTATTGGGTAAAATTTTCAAAGATGCTTTGATCAAGCCACTTTCTGATAGTAGCAACACATCTTCTATTAAGGATGGTCCACTCATCCTCCTCTTCGTCTTCGTCTTCGTCTTCTTCTTCGTCTTCGGCTTTTACTGATTTAGAAGTTGGTACCGAAGTCTTCATCATGCTCTTTGGAGGCACTATTGTCTTGATTGGCCTTTGCAAGCCCTTGATGTAGAGATGATCCTCCATCTTACACTTCCATATTGCGTAATTCGTAGCCGTGAGCTTTATCATATTATCATTGTCGTCTGACATCTTCTACAACCTTGCTCTGATACCACTTTGTTGTAGAAAGTCGAATCGCAATCGATCGCAACGGAATTCTAACTATCAGATTCGCGCAATATGATGCCCATTTTCTCTTTCGAGAAAAACGTAATCGACACAACGAAAAAAAGAAGAAGATGAGAAGAGCAATACACCAGAAATTTTTACGTGGAAAACCCGATGAGGGAAAAATCACGGGACGCTAGTCTAGGAACGCTCAACTATAATCAAAGGATTACAACTGACACTCTAATGGTGTCTCTCTCACAATAAATCCTCACAATTGTCACAAAACATAATCTCACTTGACGAACTCTCAAGAGCTCTCGTGTTTACTCATTGTTGAGAATTTCGTGATTTCTCTGGAGTAATTTTCTGGTGCACACTAAAAAATCCTCCATTCAATCGCTCTATTATAGTGGCATATCTACATCCAAATTAGAATATTCCCTAACTGATTTCGTAATCCCCTCTAGATTGGAAATCTTTTTGATTGATTGGAAATCTCTAATCAAAATATTCTATCCTGGTATTCTTCATTTTCAACGTTCCGCCATAATAGGACTTTTTCCTATTAGGTATTCTTGATGAGCAATCATCGAGATCTTTCAAATCAAATCCCGAACATGTTGGGCTGCTCCCAACAAAATGAAACTCCAAGAACCATCCACTGGCTGGACGTCCGTCGCAACTTCAAGAAAATGGAAGCTCCGGTGTCATCTACCTCTACCATGGCAGCCGCCGGCAGCCACCACATGGCGGCGATGGACGAGGCCACATCAACTCCATGATGAACTTCTGCAGGATCCTGTCCTCCAGGGTCCGGGACATCTCCATCACCTTCGTCGTGATGGAGGAGTGGCTCTGCTTCATCTGTTCCGACCCTAAGCCTACCAACATATCCTTCGCCACCATCCCAAACGTGCTTCCCTCAGAGCTGGTCCGAGCTCAGCGCTTCTCCGAATTCACCGACGCTATCTTCACCAAGATGGGAGACCTAGTCGAGGAGCTACTGGATCGGCTCCGGCCTGTGCCAACTCTCATCCTAGCAGACATTTGACTGAAATGGGCCGTCCGCGCGGGGAGCTGGAGGAATATTCCGGTGGCATCATTTTGGCCGATGGAGCCCAGGGTTTTCTCTGTCTTCCATCAATTCCATCTTCTGGAACAATACGGTCACTTCCCGGTTGATTTGTCTGGTAAGTTTAGTCTGTCGTTGTACAATCCTCGGTAGGCCTAAAAGAACAGAACAGTTAAGGGCCAATTCAGGACTCTGGATGACCAATTATGTCACGAAAATCTCTATTTTTCGAGGGGGGTAGCATGAATCCTGTTTGGAAAGGGATCGCCTAACCTTTCCTTAGAAGGTTAGGCCCTAACCTTGTAATCCGAGCCGTCCGTGTTATGCATGGACAGCTCAGATTATTACTAACAAAAATATATTTTAAAAAATTCAAAAAACTGCCCCCTAAAAATAGGAGATTTGGGCCGTCCATAAAAAAATGGACATCACGGATTGCAAGGTTAGGTGCCTAACCTTCTAAGGAAAGGTTAGGCGATCCAAATCCTATTTCTTGACCTATGATTGGCTTAATCTATTAGGCTAAATCCGTTCCGAACAATGAGCCTTAAACTATTCTATTGGCTATTCAGATCACAGAACGCATGTTCTGTAGCTTCTCCAGCATCTAACATTTTCCAAATGAAACTTTTAGCGTATTGACGGACAAGATGACCAACCAGTAAAGATGGCAAGCTTGAAATGCTTTCAGTTCAGTTGAATTGGAATTCCTGTGTAGAGATGACTGCTTAAGCAGGGACACAGTTTGCCAGCGGTGTCTGAATACCAGTAAATCGAAGAAACTAGTAAAAGCACCATTGATGTGCACGAAGATCGGGTCTGATTGATGTCCTCTGAATTGTTTTTTTTTTTTTTTTTTTGCAGAAAGAGGGGATGAGTGGGTCAATTACATTCCGGGACTTCCTTCGACACGCTTAGCAGCCTTGATCCGTTCTGGAAGGTATAGTCCAATCCTACAAGGCTTCCTTGATGCATTTACGATTATTCGTGAGGCTACGTATTGTTAGAACTTTGATTTCAAAGTCCCATATGAAGTTGAATGAGAAAAAAAGAGTTGTTTCGGTTCCTAATAAAAATGAAGAGTTGTTTCGTTTCGTCGAATCTTTTCGATGAAACCTTGCAACTTTTTGACGTTTCATCGAATCATTTCGATAAAATCATGCCTTTTCGTCGACAAACCCTTTCGACGAAGCCATATGTCTTCGTAACTCTTTGCTTCACTCTCTATAAATAGAGCATCGGCCATCGCATTAGAAACGAGAATAAGACACGAGCATTAGATACAATTGTTATGTTCGTCATTCATTCATCATCGTCATCACTTTTGTGAGACTATTCCGCAAACTTGCGTTCGAATGAGTCCTTTGAAGACGTACCACTTTAGAGGAGCGCGATCCTTTCTATCCTGGAAGGCAATTGTCCAAGAACCTTGGGTACCGATTAAGGGGCCAAATTTGTCTTAAGGACACAACGTTATTTCGTTGGGCTCGGATCATTCATCTTCATTCAGATTACTTGTTTATGATTGATTTCAAGTTTGTCTATCAACATATTTTTCATATGCGAATTACAAGTCATGTTTATATGCGACAACAATCTTAATATACGAACCATTACCCTCTTAGTGGACAACAATCTTAAGACAAATTTTGAAAGATTTCCTGTGCTGGGTTCGTATAGTTATTTTTGTCGTACGCATTCTATTCTGGCATATTATTATTGATTTCGTCTGATGAAAATAATGTTTGATTGTATATCCAGCTTCTTCTCGATGATACGAGAAAAATGAATGTTCGCACTCGATGTTCGATTCCAACAAAGGAATTAGAGTCAGATCTCACCGAGACGAGAAAAATAATGGTTGGCGTGCGTCGAGCGGACGTCGAATGCCCTCCATCGGGCAGCCACAAGCCCCTGATTCAGTGAATGGTGGCAAAAAAGCAATTTATTGAATTGCATTGAAAGAATACGAACCGGTGCAGAAAAGCAAGTCTCGAGTTATAGACCATATCATCCGACGGATTTTTTGATAAGTTTCGAACAAATTTTTTCATCATCATTTTTCACCGATTCTTGAACCTTGTGGTTGTACCGGCATGCTCTCTACTATCCACCAATTATTTTTATCTAAGGTTGGTAGTCGGAGAAGATTTGGCGATGGAAAGTGTGATTAGATCGATGAAAGACGCCGAAGGGGATGAACAGGCGTGTTTCATTAAAAAAAAAAATTGATAGTCACGAGGCTTCGCGCGCCCAAGTCAGGTGCGTGGGTGCATGCACCTGTGCACCATGCACAGTGGTGCACTATACAAGTGCACAGCACAGTGCACTTTGCCGAGTGAACAGAGCACTGGTGGCTTGCACTTGTAGGCTACATTTTTTTAATCATTTCGTCATGGCTGGTTATTTATGTTTCTGCCATTATTCATTTTTAATTTACTGTTTGGATATTACATGCAATTTGGTATATTGGGATGAGAGCATATCACAAAGTGTGGACTCAGGATGTCGTCCTTAGGACTTTGAGAAGAGATGATTGATACTGCGTGCCTGTAGCCACTCGGGACTCGTTGATGATGGCCTCGAGATCTTGAAATTCTTGCATAGAGAACGTGGAATAATCTCGGACGCAAGGCATTATAATTGTGTCGTTTATATGCTCAGTCGTAAAGGCCGACTTGACAAGGCTTATTTGTCGATAAAAACAATCCATGTGATGTGAAGCCCAAAAAGGGAGTTCTCTTATGGGTCTTGTTCCGACTTATGAAGAGAGGCCATAAAAGTTCAATGGGTTTGATTTCAAGAGATGGTTTCAATCTTACGACATTGAATTTGGTAAGGTTCCTCAATGAGAGTGCTCCTAAGTTGGATGAAGGAAAGACAAACAAGATGGTTGATAAGGTTTGATGATTGCAAAACCGTCTTAAGTCAAGTTCGGGAACTTCAAGTGGTCATGCATGACATTCATGCTGAAGGTATGGTTCTAAGTGAATCACTTCAAATGGTTGCTTTCATTGAAAAGTTACCCCCGTCTTGAAAGATTTCAAGAATTATCTCAAAGTGTGGGGGCGAGGAATGCCATGTATAACGGTAAGTCTCAACATATACGTCGAAGACACGATAACATAAGACAACTACTCTCTAGTGGAATTATCACGATTGACCATGTGAAGTCAATAGATAATGTTGCGGATCCATTAACAAAAGGCTTAACTAGAGAGATAATTGAGAAAACATCAAAAGAAATGGGTTTAAGGCCAAAAATAAGTCATCATAGCGGAAACTCTACTTAGTTGACTGAAGATCCCAAGATCTAGGTTCAAAGGGACAACCAAGTTATGAAGGCCGTGTAGAGTACTATAAATTATTACTCATTCCCGTATAGAGACAGTACTAATATGTAAAGGTTAAGCATAAGCTTTTAATGATTCTGAATCGAGTATGTGATACACTGCACTTTCAGAAATCACTTATGTGAGTGAGAAGTGAGGACCGCTTCTGTGAGAATTGAAAAGGCCGAATTCTATAAAGTACTCATGAGATTAGGCGGTGTTCATGGCCAAAACGAATACAACAGTGAGAACCAACTTTGTTCGAGAGATAGTTGTGTGATTTCTATTGTCTAGGCTTACACCAAAGGTCGACAGTTCAAAAACATCAAGTCTACTGATTGACCGAGTAAGTCCGATAGATCTCCACTAGGGTAAGTTCAAAGTTTCAGACTACTTATCTCGATGCAACGATCTCTCATGGAATATTCGCGCGTTGCATGTCATGCATTTATGGAGAGTTTGATAGTTGAAATTCTCATTCATGTGGGGGATTGTTAGAACTTTGATTTCAAAGTCCCATATGAAGTTGAATGAGAAATGAAGAATTGTTTCGGTTCGTAATAAAAATGAAGAGTTGTTTCGTTTCATCGAATCTTGTCGATGAAACCATGCAACTTTTTGACATTTCATCGAATCCTTTCGACGAAATCGTGCATTTTCGTCGACAAACCCTTTCGACGAAGACATATGTCTTCATAACTCTTCGCTTCACTCTCTATAAATAGAGCATTGACCATCGCATTAGAAACGAGGATAAGACACGAGCATTAGATACAATTGTTATGTTCGTCATTCATTCTTCATCGTCATCACTTTTGTGCGACTATTCCGTAAACTTGCGTTCGAATGAGTCCTTTGAAGATGTACCACTTCAAAGGAACGGGATCCGTTCTATCTTGGGAGGCAATTGTCCAAGAACCTTGGGCACCGATTGAGGGGGCAAATTTGTCTTAAGGACACAACGTTATTTCGTTGGGCTCGGATCATTCATCTTCATTCAGATTACTTGTTTACGATTGGTTTCGGGTTTGTCTATCAACCTATTTTTCATATGCGAATTACAAGTCATGTTTATATGCGACAACAATCTTAATATACGAACCACTACCCTTTTAGTGGACAACAAGTATCTCGTGCTGGCTACCGTGTATGAGGTGGATTGTCCGGCTGCTAATGCTGTTAAAGTTAGCTTGTCGTTCCCAATCTACACAATCGATCCGGCCATCCCTCTCTTGACTTGCAGATGACTCTTGTTTGAATGATGCCGATTATTTAAAGTGGTTGGACTGTCAGCCCAGCTATTCCGTCCTTTACATCTCCCTCGGAAGCTTTATCTCGGTCTCCAGCTCTAGGATAGATGAGATCGCAGGGTGTCTGCACGACAGCGGCATTCATTTCATGCGGGTGGCGCCAGAGGAAGCCTCAAGGTTGAGAGAGTTGTGTGGCGATAGGGGAATAGTTGTGCCATGGTGCGACCAGTTGAGGGTGCTGTCACATTCGTCGGCTAGCGGGTCTTGGACGCATTGCGGATGGAATTCCATTTTGGAAGCTGTTTTCTCGGGAGTTCCTATGCTCGCATTTCCTATAGGTATGGATCAAGGTCTTAATGCATCACTAGTCCTCGAGGACTGGAAGATGGGATGGAGGGTGGGCACTGATGTCACAGGGCTCTCGCAGAAGTTCATGGAAGAGGCTCCATCAACCCCATGATGAACTTCTGCAGCATTCATGTTTCCAGAACTCCCAGCATCACCCTCGCCTTCTTCATCACTGATGGCTCGGCTTGTGTTTTTCACAACAGTCTCGAACTTTCTCCTGCCCGATCGAGCGCTGGACTCAACGTTTCTCCGAATTGGTGGAGGCTGTTTTCACCAAAATGGAAGCTGCATTCGAAGAACTGCTGGGTCGGCTTCATTCTCTGCCGACTCTCAATGGGGCTGACAATTTCCTTTCTTGAGCAGTCTGCAAAGAGATTCGAAGTATTCCGGCAGCATCGTTTCGACTGATGGTGGCCTTGGGTTTCGCTTTCTTTCATCACTTCCGATCTTCTGAAGAAATTGGTCACGTCCCAGTGGATATTGTTAGAATATATAAATAGTAAACCACGCATTCTTCTAAAAACTTAAGGTTTTAAAATAGTTGGCAATAGTCTCATCAAATCTTACATGGTATCAGAGTAGGAGGTCCCGAGGTTAAATCTTTATAGGTCCCTATTCGCCTCCTCAATGTCTAGTACTGTGCTTGAGGGGAAGTGTTGAAATATATAAATAATAAACCGTGCCTTTTTCTAACAATTTAAACTTTTAAAACAATTGACGGTAGTTCCATCAAATTTTAGAGATATGTCTAGGAAGGTGATGTGGTTATAGTCGGCGATTTACATAATATTATTTAGGTAATTTTGCGTAATATTACGTAATCTTTATTTTTAGACAATTTGTTAATTTTAGTGGTATTTTGTAATTTTAGATTTTGATGTTTTATAATCCTTGTAGGGTTAGGTTGAGGGTTAACACCATATATAAGGTGTTTTATGATGTTGGAACAGACAGAATATACTTTTGATATTGAAAATTTGAGATTTCTCTCTCTAAGCAAGGAATTGCTTGTTTCTTTCGCTGAACGCTGCGTCAGGTGGTATCAGAGCCTATGGCGACTAGCGGTGGTCTTCGTGTCGATGATCAGGAGACTGGAGCCTCAATCCTTGGGGACAACGCGCTGCAACGTTTGGAGCAGCGTTTAATGGAACGCATAGATCAACGAATTGATCTCGGACTTCATCGCATTGAGCAGCGGTTTGAAGAATTCGCAGATCGATTTGAAGGTCTCGGCGTTGATGTGAATCGGAATCGGTAGAATGACAGAAGTCTGGGTACAGATCTTGCTAGCGGTGACCCTGTCAATAGACCTGTTCCTGTCCGCAGGCAGAATAACCCTTTGTTCTCGGAGAGTTCGGAAGAAGAAGAGCACGAGTTTTCTGATGAGGGACGTGCTGATTATGAAGACAGGGATCGCTATGGAGGAGTTCGAATGGGGCGTCATGACGATCGCGATAGAAGAGATGGCAGACGACGTTACGATGATCGTGAAGGTAATGACTTTAAACTAAAAGTCGATATCTCTTATTTTAATGGGAGTTTGGGAATATAAGAATTTCTAGATTGGGTTGCTAATGTAGATAGATTCTTCGATTATATGGGAACCCCTAACGAGAAAAAGGTGCGACTAGTAGCATGTGGATTGAAAGGGGTGCGTCTGCATGGTGGGAGAGATTGCAGAATAGGAGAGATCGAGAAGGAAAAGAGAGGGTACGAACCTGGAATAGAATGAGGAGGTTGCTGAAGCAGGAGTTCTTTCCACCTGATTATGAGCAGATCATGTTCCAACAGTACCAGTGTTGCCAGCAGGACAATCAGACTGTACATGAGTATACGGCAGAATTCATGAAATTGGTCGAGCGAAATAATCTGTCAGAAACAGAGGGACAGCAGGTGGCCAGATATCTCGATGGGTTGAAGCCCTTCATTCGGGATAAAATTGGGGTGCAGTTTTTTGCGGATTCTGACTGAAGCTAAGAACATGGCAAGAAAGGCAGAATTGATGTAGCAAGAACGGAGTAAGAGGGTCTTTGAAAATTATAGGGGTAGTAACTCAGGCAGTTCCATGGAGAAGAGCGGCTTCAACAATCGCTTTAGTGCAGAGCGAAATCAAAGGGATAAGGCGATAGAAAAGCGCCCTCTGAACGAGGCAAGGGACAAGGGATCACAATCACAGAAAAATGTGAACCCAAATCCTTATGCTAAACCAGCGGTGATTAAGTGTTACATGTGTAATCAACTTGGGCACCGCTCTAATGAATGCCCTCAGAGAAAGACAGTAAACGTGGCAGCGAGAGATGAGGAGGAATAAGACAGATATTACTACGAACCAGATGGTGATGAAGAAGATTTTCAAGATGAGGAAGATGAGGAGATAAATTGTGTAGTGCGCTGGATGATGCTAGCCCCAAAATATGAGGATGATTCATAGCGCCATCAGCTATTCCGAACCAGATACACTATTCTGGGGAAGATATTTGCTGTGGTCATTGATAGTGGGAGCATGAAAAATATCATTGGGAAGGATACAGTGAAGAAGCTAGGGATATCTGTGGAGAAACATCACAACCCCTATACGTTAGGATGGATTAAATCTGGAGGAAAAAGTATTTAGGTAACTAAACGATGCAAAATTCCATTCTCCATTGGTAAGTATCACGATGAGCTGTATTGTGATGTGGTAGATATGGATGTGTGCCACATGTTGTTTGGGAGGCCGTGGCAATTTGATGTTGATGCTCAGCATTCGGGGAGGAGCAACCAGTATAATCTGGTGAAAGATGGGGGTGAAGTATACGTTGCTACCCCTGAAGAACAAAGGAAAACATGCTGCAGATAATAATTTCCTTACTCTTATAGGAAAATTTGAATATGAAATTAAGGATACCAAAGAAATTCATGTGCTGGTAGTGAAACAAGCGATTGAGACAGAGACTGAATTACAAGTGGAGGAGCAGCCTGAAGCGGTTAGACCTTTATTGCAATAATTTAGTGAGCTGATGCCTGAAGAGATCCCAGATGGGTTACCTCCTATGCGTGATATTCAGCACCATATCGACTTAACTCCTGGTGCTAGTCTGCCTAATTTACCGTACTATAGGATGCGTCCTAAGGATAGTGAGATTCTAAAGGAGAATGTGGAAGAATTGCTGCGAAAGGGGCACATTCAGGATATCATGAGCACATGTGATGTTCCTTCCTTGCTAACTCCTAAGAAATATGGGAGCTGGAGGATGTGTGTAGACAGCAGAGCCGTTAATAAGATAACTGTGGGCTATAAGTTTCCAATACCTAGGTTGGATGACATGCTGGATAGACTGCACGGAGCTAAGTGGTTTACGAAGCTGGATTTGAAGAATGGCTACCATCAGATTCGTATTCGGCCTGGAGATGAGTGGAAGATAGCTTTCAAGAAAAATGAGGGGCTGTACGAGTGATTGGTGATGCCGTTTGGGCTTTCTAATGCTCCGAGCACTTTCATAAGGCTTATGAATCATGTTTTGAAATCTTTTATTGGCAAATTTATCATAGTTTATTTTGATGATATCCTGATTTATAGTAAGACTGATGAGGATCATTTGATGCACTTGAGGGAAGTGTTGACAGCTTTGCAGACTAGTAAGCTGTATGTGAATCTTAAGAAATGTAGCTTTTTGACTCATAAGCTGCTATTCTTGGGGTTTATTATCACTGTTGAGAGAATAGAGGTGGATGAGACGAAGGTGAAAGCCATCAGAGAGTGGCTTACTCCAAAAACAGTTTCTGAAGTTATGAGTTTTCATGGGTTGGCTACTTTTTATATGCAATTTATTAGGAATTTTAGCACTATCGCAACCCCGATTACAGAGTGTATGAAGAAAGGTAGATTTTTATGGAGAGAGGAAGCCAAGAATAGTTTTACTATTCTGAAGGAGAAGTTGTGTAGTGCACCTGTTCTAGCTCTACCTAACTTTGATAAGCTGTTTGAGGTAGATTGCGATGCCAGTGGAGTGGGTATATGAGCTGTTTTGTCTCAAGAGCGCAGGCCAATTTGCTTTTTCAGTGAGAAGCTCAGCGATGCGCGATAGAAATGGAGCACTTATGACAAAGAATTTTACTCTGTCGTAAGAGCTTTGAAGACATAGGAACACTATCTGATTGGGAAAGAATTTGTACTTTATTCTGACCATGAATATTTGAAGTACTTAAATAGTCAGAAGAGGATCAGTAAAGCTATGCATGCGCGTTGGTGTCAGTTTTTACAAAAATTCCCTTTCAGGTTGCAGCACAAATCTGGTGTGCATAATGTTGTAGTAGATGCGTTGAGTAGGAGAGCCGGCTTGCTGATTACATTGCGCCAGGACATTCTGGGGTTCGAGCAGCTGAAAGAGTGTTATGCAGGCGATGAACATTTTAGGCAAATTTGGGACACGTGTGCTGCTGATCAACCTGTGTAGGAGTTCTATATTCTTGATGGTTATCTAATGCATGGCAATCAACTTTGCCTTCCTCGGACATCATTACGAGAGAAGGTAATTCGTGATTTGCATGATGGTGGATTGGCTGCACATCTGGGTCGAGACAAAACTATTGCTGCAGTTAGGGAGCGATTTTACTGGCCCCAGTTGCGTAAAGACGTCAGCAAGTACGTGCAGAAATGTTATGTTTGCCAAACTGCTAAGGGGCAATCTAAGAATACAGGTTTATATATGCCTTTACCTGTTCCTGACAATATATGGGAAGATCTGTCCATGGATTTTGTGCTAGGTTTGCCACAAACTCAAAGAGGCGTGGATTCCGTTTTTGTTGTAGTTGACAAATTTTCCAGGATGACACACTTTTTTCCTTGTAGGAAGACTTCTGATGCTGTAAGTGTGGCTAGATTATTTTTCAAAGAAGTAGTTCGTCTACATGGAGTGCCTAAGTCTATTACTTCATATAGGGATAGCAAATTTCTGGAGCATTTTTTGCACACTTTTATGGAAATTGTTTGACTCATCCTTGAATTTTAGTAGCACAGCTCTTCCTCAGACCGATGGGCAGACAGAGGTGGTCAATAGAACTCTGGGTAACTTAATCCGAAGTCTTTGCGGAGATAAGCCGAAGCAGTGGGATGTTGCTTTATCGCAGGCAGAGTTTGCTTATAATAATACGGTTCATAGTTCTATTGGCATGTCGCCTTTTTCTATCGTCTATACAAAGGCGCCTCAGCATACTCTAGATTTGATTGACTTATCCAAGAAAGCAGACAAGAGTGTTGCTGCAGATCATATGGCTAAGCAGATTGTCGAGGTACATCATGAAGTGAAGCAGAAGTTGGAAGCAGCTAATCAGAAGTACAAGGCTGTGGTTAATAAACACAGGCGCAAGCAGGTGTTTGCAGTAGGCGATCAAGTCATGGTCTTTCTTCGTAAAGAGCAATTACCAGCTGGATCTTACAGCAAATTGCAGCCGAAGAAATACGGGCCTTACACTGTCAGCAAGAAGATCAATGATAATGCATATGTTATTGACCTTCCACAAAGCATGGGCATATCTAACACCTTCAATGTTGCTGATTTGTCACTATTTCATGAGTCCTCTGAGCCGATGTATCCGGATTTTGATTTTAACTCGAGGACAAGTTCTTCTCAAGTGGAGGAGAATGATGCGGTTATCGTCGGCGATTTACATAATATTATTTAGGTAATATTGCGTAATATTACGTAATCTTTATTTTTGGATAATTTGTTAATTTTAGTTGTATTTTGTAATTTTAGATTTTGATGTTTTATAATCCTAATAGGGTTAGGTTTAGGGTTAACACCATATATAAGGTGTTTTATGATGTTGGAGCAGACAGAATATACTCTTGATATTGAAAATTTGAGATTTATCTCTCTAAGCAAGGAATTGTTTGTTTCTTTCGCTGAACGATGCGTGAGAAGGCCACTCACAATTGCTTTTGCTTGGATGGAATTGGGTTGCTCTCGTACCTTGAAACAGGAAAAAAAAATTCACATTCCAATTATGCCTTAACTTTCCTAGAAATGGTGAAAGTCTACCGCAATCATTGGCATGGATACAAAGGCCGCTACACGGCGGACTTAAAAGCAAACATCATTACAATATAAATCAAAAGATACAACAATCATAAAATTAAATACTTTAAAATCACTTGAACAATATTAATATCTACAGAGCCCTAATTATACTAGATAATCATATTTAGCTTTTATTTTTTTAAAAAAAAATTGCGAAATATCTCTTGAAGAATTTAAAATTTTTTTGGCTCAAGCGCCTCCCATCCCAACACGTAATTTGGGTGAAGATGCGCACCAAGGTGTAAGCCATAAAATGATCCAATCCAACACCAGCAGATGGGACATTGGGACACCCATAAATCACCTGCTTCTCCTCAAATAAATGAAGAGACAAGACATGAATAATTGAATATTACACGGGACTAGAGGTGGCAAATGGGTGGGTTGGGTTGGGTTTGGGTCGGGACGAATATGGTCCGACCCATATTGACCTATATTTACTGACCCAAACCCGACTCGATCCGTGACTGACCCATACCCGACCCGACCCGTATTATCAAAACACAACAATATTTTAAGAAAAAAATATTACTAAAATACTTCCCGACCCCGGTCCCTGCACTGGCCCCGTCCCTGGCCCTTACCCCGGCCCTGGCCCCGGGACACTGCCCGGGCCCCGGCCCCAAGACCCGATCCCGGCTCCGGCCCTGGTCCCGGCCCCGGCCCAAGCCCCGAGACCCGGACCGGGACTAGGCCCCGACCCCTGTCATGGCCTTGGCCTCGGCCCCAGCTTCCGCCTCAGGACCCGACCCTGGCCTCAGGACTCGACCCAGGCCCCGGCCCCGGTCCCGGTCCCGGCCCCGGCTCCGGCCCCGAGACCCAATCCTGACCCCAGCCCCGGCCCCGGGACCCGGGTCCCAGCCCCGGCCCTGGACCCAGACCCGGCCCCAAGAGACAATCTAGGGCCCCGGCCTCGGCCTAAGACTCGTACCCGGCCCCAAGACTCGGCCTCGTCCCCGGGACCCGGGACACAGCCCCTGCCCCTGGACCCGGCCCCAGCCTCGAGACCCGATCCAAGGACCTGGCCCCGGCCCCCAGCCCCGAAACCCGATCCCGGGACCCAGCCCCCGGCCCGGGACCCGACCCCCGGTCACGACCCCGGCCCGGGACCCTGCCCGGGGCCCCAGTCCCAGCCTTGGCCCAGAGACCCGATCCCGACCCCGGCCCCGTCCCTGGGACCCGGCCCCTGGCCCCAGAACCCGGCCCCTGCCCCGGGACTCGGCCCCCGGCCCAAGCCCCGACCCCGGTCTCGGGCCCGAGACCCGGCCCTGGTCCCAGGACCATTTGTAACTTGTGGAATGATGTTGTTCTTATGGGTGGAAAGTGGGTCAATATGGGTCGAAGGTAGGTCAATATGGGTCAAAAATTGATTCAAGTGTGACATATTTTTGACCATTTTTTAGTGAACCATTTAAAAATTAATAACCCATATTGGGTTTGTGACCCATATTGCCACCTCTACACAGGACCAATCATTCCTTCTTGCTCGACTTTCACTTCAATCATGTTCGTCAGACTTCCACACAGTTCGATTGTGGCCGGACTTAATTGAGTGGGTTCAAAATCGAGATATATTTTAACGAAGAAAAAAAATAACGAAACTATCTAGGAATGCCAGAAAGACCAGAAGATGAGTCAGCTCGAAAATTTTGTGTTATATATCTCCCTAGGAACTAGGAGGTTTTATCTCATTTCCGAGCCATAAGATGGACGAGGTCGTGGCGGGGCTAGGCGATAGCCACATTCCCCTCGCGCGGTAGCGGTGTTAAGGGCGCGCATGACAACACTTCTGCTTCAGAAATCATTTCTGAAGCTGAAGTTGATTTTTCAACTTCTCAATCAGAAGTAGAAGTTGATTTTTCAACTTCTCCATCAGAAGTTGATTTCTACTTCTGAAATTTTCTACTTTTGAAACATTATTAACAAAATCTCCGGCAGAACTGGCCGGCGGTGGGCGACCGGCGGCTGCTGGTGGGCGGGCGGGCGACCGGCGGCGGCGGCCGGCGACCTGCGGCGGCCGACGGGCGGGCGGCCGACCGGTGGCGGTCGACGGTGGGCGGCGGCGGCGGGCAGCGGCGGCGAGCGTTGGTCGGTGAATACCGTTGTAGTTGAAGAAGTGATTTCTTTTTTAGAAGCTACAATTTTTAGCTTCTCAAAGTTGGCAAAAAATCCAACCAGAAGTAGAAATTCTCAATATTTTTACCAAACGATTTTCAGTTTCAGAAGCACTTCGGAAGTGTCTTTACCAAACGGATTTCTGTTTCAGAATGACTTCTGAAGCAGAAATTCTCTTCCAGAAGTGTTATCATGCGCACCCTAAGTTTACTATCTAGAAGGAAAAAAAGAATTTGATGTGCACAAGCAACGCGAGTGATCGAGTGCTCTGATTCTATGCCCTGAACGGGGTAGCCTGGCCGAGCTCATCCTTCATCTTTCAATTTCTCAATGACATCTTACTAGCGGTAGAGTTGGATATTCCCATTAAAAAAAAAAGATAAAAAAAAAAGAGAGAAGGACCAAAAATGTGGAGAAATTGTTTATTAATAAGTAACTTTCCTCATCTCCTAATAATTAAATTTACTTCTTAAAATAACTTGAATCAAATATTTCCGTTTCTCTATTAGAAATTTTTCATCTTTTACACATGCTTGTCGGTTTCTGCCTTAAACAAATCTCCAACTGTGAGTACACTTAACTTTTTTTTTTTCAAAAAAATAATAATCCTATCTGTAGGTTTTGTCTCAAATCTGTACCGAACATTTTTTTGTCCTAAAAAAAACCATCACCTTTACCTCTAGTTCTCAATCTGCTTTTGTTAGCCTTCTATCCTAAAATCGTTGCTAGTCATCCATAATTTCTCCAATTTTCATACCAAATCATAGTTCTGTTTCGAAGATAATTTCCCATGCCACCTTGCTAACTTGGATTTATTATTGACGTGGAAATGTCTCGTCAAACAACTTCCATGGGGTTTATGGGAGCATATTTGAGATCATATTGAAAGTTGTGTTTTTTTCAGTGATAAAAAGTTTGGGGTAGATTTGGGCTAGAGTTAAAATTAATGATTTTTTAGATAAAAATAATTTATTGCAGATTTGGAATTGGACATAAAAATTGAGAATTTTTGTAGACGGTTAGCCCTTAGAATAGAGAAAATATTTATTAAATATTCCAATTTATCTTTCTAATCATTCCACAAATATATACACACACACACACACACACATAAATATACATATACATATATTTATTTTATCTTCTCACATTTATTTATGTATAGTCTCTTTAATGTTTGGTTACAAACTTCAAATTGTGCAATATTTTTTTTTTCTTTACTTATGTTGATCTTTGGCATGTACACTTTCCATTTACGATACATGCGCGTGCATTGCACGTGCCATCGACTAGTTATCCTGAAAAAACGGAGACGACCGGGCAGTGGATTGATTCTTGGGTAACGAGGGGCGGTCGCCTATTGACTTTAGGACTAGCTGAGCCGAAAAAGAAAAAGAAAAATAAAGAAACCGACCATAAAACCTCCCCCAAAACTCTTGGAACCCTAATTGCGCAATCCAAGCCCCGTCCCCGCCAAATCAAAAATCTTCCGAGCATCATAGGATCTTTGTCCGATTATGAGACGCAGTGAGCGGATGGTGTCCGGCGTCTGTCGCTGGTAATCTTTTCTCCGCTCTACCCGTGAAGGTGCGGGTTGCTCTCATCAATAGCTGTGCTTTGCTGTAGTTGCTTTCATGGTGCTAGAAATCCTTGTAGTCGCAGTGTAGAAAGCAGTCGTCGATACTCAATTCGTTTCGGTCGCGGCCTGAATCGACGCCCCAATAGTTGTAGTCACACGTGTAGAGACCCAATTCTAGATTCGCCTCTACCCCCAACATGGCCGCTACGGACGCCACCCCCAAGTTTCAGAACCGGGATTTCCGCCCGGTTCCGCAGCCCCCTGACTTTCACCCGGAGGTTGTGGTCTCTGCTCACGACGGCCTCCGCTTCTGGCAGTTCATGATTGCGGGGTCGATCGCCGGCTCGGTCGAGCACATGGCCATGTTCCCCGTGGACACGTTGAAGACCCACATGCAGGCAATGGGCTCTTGCCCTATCAAATCGGTGCGCCTCGGCCAGGCCCTCCGGTCGATACTGAAGTCGGACGGTCCGTCGGGTCTGTACCGTGGCATCGGCGCCATGGGGCTCGGCGCCGGGCCCGCCCACGCCGTGTATTTCTCGGTCTATGAGGTTTGCAAGAAGTTCTTCTCCGGCGGGAATCCGAATAATTCAGCTGCCCACGCGGTTTCCGGGGTGTGTGCCACGGTCGCCAGTGATGCTGTGTTTACGCCAATGGATATGGTCAAGCAGAGATTGCAGTTGAGCAACAGTCCTTACAAAGGGGTTTTGGATTGTGTGAGGAAGGTCATGAAGGAAGAGGGGCTTAGGGCTTTTTATGCATCATATAGGACTACTGTTGTCATGAATGCTCCGTTTACTGCCGTTCATTTTGCGACCTATGAGGCAGCAAAGAGGGGTTTAAAGGAGGTTTCGCCGGACAGTGTGAATGATGAAGGTTGGGTTGTTCATGCCACAGCAGGAGCAGTTGCTGGGGCACTGGCAGCTGCTGTTACAACCCCTCTTGATGTTGTGAAGACTCAGCTGCAGTGTCAGGTAAAGACAAACGTTGTCAATTACTTTGATTTTGTTCTTTTCTGGATGACAGGAAGAAATGGATGTTATTCACACTTTCTAGTTACAAGTCTTTGAAGGGAAATATTCAGGTGGATACGGTTCATGCGTCGAAATCAATTTTAGCATTAGACAAGCTGGGTTGGAATTTTGTTCAAATTAATATTACCACTCCATATCTCGTTGGAATTGGATGTTCTTGTTCTCATCTATCATATTGTTGTTAGCCTTCTGGTTATATCACATCTTAAGGTTTATCCACCACATTCTAAGGCATATCTAACAGTCAGCATTCAGTTGTCATGGCATTTGAGCTTACCTGGCTAGTGTTCTTTCTTTTTCTTTTTTGGTGGTTTTTGCTTAAAAACCAAAAGAATTTGCCAAGGCTGAAGTTGGTTCTTTGACCTTGCATTAGTGGGATTTGCATTATAAACCAAAAGAATTGGCTAGTAATGCCAACAAAGACAAAGAAAAGGTGTTCATGTCTGGGAACCAGAAATACTGTGAGGAGGTATTTCTTGTCTTTGGGCTTTTGCCATGTGTGACTTAAACTTATTGATAACAAGTCTCATTTATCAGTCCGTATATGTAATGGTTATTGGTCTGGAAGAGTACATGGTCCGGATTACCTGAGCCCGCGATTGTCCAGTGTTGTGATGTGTTATTCTTATTTGATCTGTGGGATGACTTCTGAGCACTTCTGAATAACCCTGGAGTATCTTGTTAGGGAAACAATGATGTGTTTGGTTTGGAACTAGCATTATACACAGGTCTTGGTAACAAGTGTGCTTAACACACCAGTTAAGGTGAATAAAAGAAAGAAGAGTACTTATCGAGACACTATGAAAATTTAAAGGTCAACGTCAAAGGAAGTTTACATTTCAAAGCATATTTAATTAGTCTTAAGCATAAAGTTTATGAAGATTTGTGTTGTAATATCAGCGTAGTGGTTTGTAATTGTTGTCTCATGTACATTGCTTGCTTCTTCAGGGTGTCTGTGGATGCGATAGATTTAAGACTGGTTCAATGAGGGATGTCTTTCAAACCATAATAGAAAAGGATGGATACAGAGGGCTCATGAGAGGATGGATGCCCAGGATGCTATTCCACGCTCCTGCTGCTGCAATCTGCTGGTCTACTTATGAAGCCTCGAAGTCATTTTTTGAGGAACTTAACAACAAAAGCGTTGATCATGTTGTCACCTGAAAACCCAGTGTCAGAGTTTATTCTTTGTTTCCCCGCCGGAGCACCAGCACTGGGCACACTATGAAGCGACAAATGATGTGTAATCTCTCTTGTGGAGTCTGCTCGACTTGAGGCTTTGGAGGAGAGGATTAATAATCCTTGGAGCATGCCTACAGTGCTTGTTGCTCCCCATGACAAAATGAGTTGATTAGGTCGAATTAATGTATTCATATCACACTTTTGGCGATTCAAATAATGTTATCAATCATAGTTGAGTGGAGTTAACTGATTTCGGGCAGAGTTGTTTCTTTGCTAGACTTCGTATCCAATTTTGCTATGTAGGCAACTAGACAAAAGCTCCGATCTCTTTTGGAATACATGAGGATTAGCTGCATTCCTGTAAAATTCATGATATCTGGGCTATTAAAGTCTCTGTTCTCTGAAGACTGAACTGGGTGATGGAGGTATCTTTCGAGTTCAAAAAAGATGTTTTTTTTGTCTACAGAGAGAGAGAGAGAGGGAGAGAGAGAGAGAGAGAGATGGGATTTCAGCTTTGGAGAATGAAGCACCATTCGTGGTTACCCAGCACATACAATGAAAGCCGCCACCTCCGACAAAAGAATAGAGAGTGAAGTTCATGCTAATTCGGACCCAAAAAAAAAAAAAGTTCATGCTAATCTTTTCACAATATGAAAACTACTTAAAGACTTCACTTTGATAAGCAGAAGACATAACCCCACGCCTAGTTCTCTTGCAATTCATTCAATAACATTATCTGGTGTCTCAGGAGTCGCGTGATCTAACAACCCGACCAACAATTACGGTTATGTCGTCGAGCTTTCCACCTGACAACAACAAACACGAACCACTTACCACGGAGATAAGTTGAAAAGATGATTCATAGATACATGAGCCAGCACACACGGGGAGAGAGGGAGAGGGAGGGGGAGAGAGAGAGAGAGAGCGAGAGAGGGGCCGTAGCTCTTGCCTGTAAGCTTAAACCCAAGTGCTTTCTTCCACACAGGAACATCAAAACCCTGCAAAACTAGAGTCTTCAGCTTCATGACACGGTAATATTTCGTAGCTAGTCATCTATGCTCTTAATTTCGACCCAAAAAAAAAAATATCTATGCTCTTAGTCAGTGGCGAATAAGTTGGGTAAGCAATATCACCCTTGTTCTGGCCTCAATTGAGTAAGGGGAATCATAACTCGAGTCCACGGAGTGTTCTCTGGCGAGATCAGCCAATGCCTTTGCTAACAATGAACCAATGTCCATTTAGAGTTGAGCACACAAACTGCAGGATCTTTCTAATACTTTGAGCAAAACCTACCAGCTTCTGAAACATCACCATGTTTGGCCAATGTGGAAACAATTTCATAGTCGAAGACATTGTCGAAGAGACCATCTGAGCCCATAATGACGGTATCTTTCTCTAATACTTCAACAGTGCTAACCTGGTTATCAAAGAACATGAGGAAATCTAAGTTCACGAAGAATGGAAACAATAAGAGTAAGTGCATAATGCAGCATATAAACTGACAACATTCAGTCATGGGAGATTTATATTTCAACTACACCACCTACTTGACTAAACCAACCAAACCTTTTAGCAGCATCAGACTAAATTCTGATGCATAAATAATATATGACACATTTAGTTTGGAAATACATATATACATATGTATATATGTATATATATACATACATATGTATCAGCAAATCCAGCTAAGGTGTAATTTTCCTACACTTCACATTGTTAACATCTAGCACAGTGAAGAACAGTAGCAGATTTCAAAGAAGATTCAAACAGAGGAGAAAGATGCCAATTTCCAATAAGCCAGAATATCTTCACTTGTGGAAGCACCTGCGACCCCTGAGTATGGTGACTAACTCTTGAGAAATGACGGACAGTAAAATATGCTTCTCAGTCCTTTGCATAATAGTGTTGACTAAAGTGCGAAAATTTTCTGAGAATGAAGCCTGAGAGGAGTATGTTCTGTCGAATACCACAGCATCTCGATATGTTTGGCCAACTGATTCTGAGCTTAGCTGGTAGGGACAGTCGAAGAAGTGCTCTTGCGGAGATGTAGAAAAGATTATCTGACCTGCAAATTCAGTACCATGTGGTTTTCAAGTATCTGAAAGCAAAATAAACAGAACCAAAAAGTCACAATATCATGAAATTCGACACAGAAGTTACCGCCTCGAAGAACCCTTAATCCACAATCCCCTACATTTGCGATCCTCAGGATCCCGTCTCTCTCCAGCATGGCAACAACTCTGATAAAAAAAAAGGCAAAGATATGAAATAAATGGCCAAACCATCTTTAGATACATCGTTTTAGGATCATATTATCCAAAAAACCTCGAAAATTGTGAAGCCAAAAATATAAATAACTCACACTGTAGCTGAACCTACAGAGGAGGTAGCAGCATGTGCTTCCTTTAGAAGCATCCGAGGATTGTAGTTTACCTGACAAATGAGTAACACTGTACAGGTTCTTAAGCTCCCACTAACCAATAAGGAAACACAGCAATTCAAACTTTAAGCAAAGTTTTAATTTGCTAATTTCTAACACTGTACAGGTTCTTAAGCTCCCACTAACCAATAAAGCAAACCCAGCAATTCAAACTTTAAGCAAAGTTCTAGTTTGTTAATTTCTTGTCAGAGAACTACCACTAGGGAAATCAGGATTAAGCAAGTAATCTAATTTGTTTTTTCTTTGAAATAAGTCTACCTCCTCATCCCCGAGCAAAGACAAAGCATGAGCCATCAATTCCTTAGAAAACAGCGAAGGATCCACGTTTTGTTCAGCCCAACTGCCAAGTGAGAGAGCGATTTGGCGAACAATCAGCAACATGGTATTCACAAGTTTCCCAAAGTCGTCACTCGTCTGAGTCATCATCAAGCTAACTATTGATAGTCAATCAATGCTTCACAACAAAACATGCTCATTGCTTTTGCTCTCAATAGAAAACGCCATCTCATACCAATACAGATAAAGAACAAATTCAGGTGGCACAGATCAGTCAACAAGAAGTAGGGCAGCTTTCCCAGCACTTGATCCTATCAAAAATGTGAACTTGGAGCATCAGTCCTAGGGAGGTGCAGTTAAGTACCCGGAAACGCCATCGGCAACAGCAATGACTCCCCCATTGAAGCCGCTCACCAGAAAAGCGTCTTCACCGCCTCTGTCGACCTTTCCAAGAAGCAAGAAAGTTCATCTAATGTTTTGGCTACTTACCCACACCCAGCATTTATCCTTATTTGAGTGCTAAATACTAAGACCCATTTACACAATCACTACATCAATGCGGCAGACTAGTGGGGAATTCACCTTGTTGGCGTGTGGAATAAGGTGTGTCCCGACAAAGAGAGACAACCTTGACTCTGAACACATCTCATCACTGCAAAACAGGTGGACAAAGTTCAAGAATTGGCAGATTACCCAGAGACGGGGGGATGCGAAAAGTAAATGCAGAGGCTAAAACATGCTTTTGTGCTTGCAAGACGGGGTTGAGTTCAGGTGGAGAACAGGGCAGTCTCTGAACATGGAGGGCCTTCTTCACTTTGGAGTGGAAGAGCGCGCGCCAGTGACCAGGAGGAGCTGAAGCTCTGAGCATGGGAATCGCCATTTCCCGCTTCAACTTCAACCTCTCGTCGTCTCACAACCCCTGCTCTGCTTTCTTTGAACTGGTCCACCAATTCAGGATAGCCGGTACGTGCTGAATTCCCACTTATAAAACATCTTATTATGGATTTGCTTCAACCGGTCAACTCAGGCACCAGTGGTCTAGTGGTAGAATAGTACCCTGCCACGGTACAGACCCGGGTTCGATTCCCGGCTGGTGCACACGTTCTGTTATTTTTTTGGCGTTCTGTTTTTTGGTCTTCCTTTCTTTGAACTATCCTTTCTCGCCTCAGATGGAGTATGGACCGTCTCTGGTATTCCATTTTGTTTGCTTTTTTCGGTTCTTTCCATTCTGTTTCGCTTGCTCGATTCTGTGGAACCAAATAGTTGATTCGCCATCGGCACTCTCTCAATCGAATTTGTTCGTATAATTAATGTTTAGAAGCGTAACCGAAAGCCTCAGTGATTGATTTCTGTTCAAACGATTGCTCGTGGTTTCCTAAAAAACCTGAATAGTGAATGGTACAAGGTTGAACAGTGGAAAAAGGACTTGTCAGAATACAACTTGTGCAAAACCAGGGCTCATCAGCATCGGTGGTTAGGCAATCAGTGAATCAAGTTTCAACAACGGTATTAGGCAATCCTAGTGGATTTCGCCATGTCTGTCGGAGCCGATCATTGCTTTGGTTGCCGCGCTTCATGGTGGTAGCGACATGGCGGTGGTGGCCGCATCGGAGGCGGAGGCATGAGATAGTACCAAGGGTAAGGCGGCGGGAACAGAGGCGGGCCGTGCGGACTCCAGAAAGGCAGACGCCCCGGATCCCCATGATGCTGGCATGGCCCAGCCATAGGATGAAACCCTGCCGGTCCCGGCCAGCACAGGCCCGCAGGGGCAGGAACGGCATTCCCTTCCCTTTCTCTATCATCCCTCTGGCGTGCAGCCTTCTTCCCATCTCTCGCCCCACGCAAGTTGGCCTCTTCAGTCGCGCCGTCGCTGCCGCCGTTTTCTTCAGTATTACCTTTGGTCGCGTTGCCGCCGCTGCCTTCTTCAGTATTACCGCGCGCGGGGTACCTTCGGAAAGACCAGAGCTCCACCCTCTTCCTGACCTTCTTCTCCACCATGTCGATCAGCAGGAGAGGCTCCACATCGCCTGTGACAGTCAGCAAACCTTCGCTTTTGTCCTCGCGTACGGCTTTGACTCCTGCCAAAAGCAAACCAAACCCAAGTACATAGCCATCCATAGTTAACACCCCGTGAAGTTACTCTGGCCAAAAAACGAAAGAAAAAAAAAGAAATTATTGTGGTTCTGCAATAGGAGGAACACACACACACACACCAGGTGCTTGCTCCAAGATCTTCTTGGCCTTCCTTTGGCATGATCTGCAACAGTGGACTTTCACTTTCATGGCACTCGTCTGCAGTGACATTGTTAAAAAGGGAAGATGGAAGCAATCAGACCCAGAAAGACTGATGGGAGGGAAAGAGACAGACTAAGAACTGCAGGAGCCGGAGTTTTTGCAGTTCTTTACCTCCATTGAAATCGCTTCTGCTTCCAGTGAAAACTGTGTGAGATTACGAGATTTTCTTTTTGCCTAGAAAATCGAGATATTGCTTGCCGCTGGAGCCTTTACAATACTGCGAGTGGTCAAATATTGCTTCTTTACTATTGGGTCTTCCATTCGTGAGGAAATCTGTGAGATTCGCTGATAATTTCTGGATCTGAGATAGCTTTGGGCAATATCTTAGTTTCTGCATTTAGAACAGTAATCCTTATTCCTTCTTTGCGCGGGCATTGTGTCGTAGGACAGTTTCGGACGAGAATTGTCTTCACCTCGATCAAATAAAAGATAGCACTAACCGGGGCCTAATACCCCAAAAAAAAAAAAAAAAACACACACGCGCGCGCACACTTTTTAGTACATGTTCTAATTATACCCAATTTTTTTTTGTCTAGTAAAAAAACTTCAACTTTTATTTTTGTCTCAATTCTATCATCGATTGCCTTCCTTCCATAGTCACAGTTAGTTAATCATACGGACTCAAATTTTTATACCGAACTTACTAATGACTCTTCGAAATTCGAAAATAGTAGGTTTTGAGGGACAACAAGATTTGAGGTCATTCATCCAAAATAATCAGATCCTCATGTCTGGCTGTTCTTTGGGCTATTGAATTCCGAGGAAAATTTAAAACGCTTCGTGTTGAGTGACTCTCTATATCCCCCAATAATTTGTAAAGGAAGCAAATGATAGAAGAAAAGTTTGAGGATTTCGATGGTAGAATTAGAATAAAAGTAAAAATTGAGGATTTTTTATGTGCTAATTTTTTTCGGACATAATTGGAACATATACTAAGGCTCCGTTTGTTTCACGGAAAATATTTTTTCAGAAAATATTTTCGCTAATTTCCGATGTTTGGGGGGCGAAAATAAATGGTCAACGAAAAATGTTATCCGGTCAACTAAAAAAACCTTCTAAAACTAAAGAAAATGGTTTCCGTTTCTAAAAAGTGGAGATCATTTTCCGCTCTCTCCTTCTTCCCGTTGAAATCCCTCCCCATCGTGTCTCTCTCTATCCTCTTCCCCCTCTCTCTCTCCGGTGTAAATATGACTCACAGCAAACGCGCTCTTCGTTTCCATCGCCCTCACTAACGAACAGTACGCCGGAAACTCCCAAAGCCAGCGCAATCTCTTCCTATAGCATTGCTCAACGCTTTTCGCATTTCAGGCTTCGCTTTTCGCCGCGCGTCCTCCTCCTTCCTCTTCCATTCTCGCCATCCGGAGACTCGCTGGATTTCTAGTGGCCGCTTCCGCGTTGAACATCGTCGCCTTTGGGTCATCCGGAGTTTCCACCGAGCCGAGGCTCTCCCTCTCGCGGCAGCTATCTTCGCTCATCGGCGGAGTTGGATCTCGTTGGCTCCGAAATTTTCCAGGTCTTCCACGCGACGACCACAATGTCGAAGCAGACGAAGTCATACCAGGCGACGTCCAGTCCCATGCCCACGAGAAGTGTTCGACGGAATGTGCAAGTGAAGAGGGAATTGAATATGAATACTCATCAGTCGCTAGGGGAAGGTCTCGAGGTGGGGGGGGGGGGGGGTTTATGGAGCTGATGTGAGGGTGTTGGGGATTTAGCGAGTGGTCCCGATGGAGGGAATGGTAGCTTTTGACTGACTGGTATGAGCAATTGTCAACCCTAGTAGGAGCCACCCCATTGTTCTCACTGGGGATGAGCAATTATCGGTCAGAAATGTCGAACGTAGGACTTCACGTTGCGTTTTCCTTACCAAACAGCAGAAAATATTTTCAATTCTTTTTCAGATTTGAGCCAAACACTGGAAAATAAAACTATTTTCCTAGAAAATCACTTCTTAGAAAGCATTTTCTAGATTCGGTTCATTTTCCGCGAAACAAACGAAGCCTAAAGTTGAAGGAGTTTATTATTATTATTATTATTATTGAGCCCACGAACTGGTACCAACTTAATATGAAAAAGAATTAGAAGAACGTAAAGTAAAATAGTTTTGCGATGGCTTGCAATCACATAAAATTGTACAAATTCGACATGTGAACACAATTATAGCGTCCGCATACTACTTGCTTTCTTTTCTTTTCTTATTCGCGCTAATTAATATATAAGAGGGCGTCGCGTTTCCAATCAGTTACCAAACTTTTAACGAAATCCTAGAGCACTTGCTAACGAAATTCGCCATGTCGTGTTTACGAGATAAAAAGGGATTGTCAAGAACGGCTCCCAATGACGTCGCATTACTACATGATTACCATCGCCACCGGCCACGCCGCCATAACTGTTATCGTCGTGGGTATGGCCCTCCACCATCAACTCCGGTTTGTCATCACCGTCACTACCTGATGTTTGATTAAATTCAAATAAAAGCAAATTGATATCCAAGTGACCGCATCAGACTCTTAACATCGAATCAGAAACCAGTAGCAACGGCATTGTCGCAACCGCCATCACAAGCTACTAAGCCAGGCCACTTGATCTCGATCGTAGGCCCCTCCAGTACTCCTCTCGCACAATGTCTAAAACGTAGTTTCAACGACTAAGTTCTTCAATGAAAACATCTCCTATCTTCCGCCCACTTAAATGCAAAGAGACATACATTTTCTCATTAACATTCAAATCATTTCATCTTTTATCCGCGGCATCACTTTCTTCATCCTCAAATATATGTTCAAGCGCTCGGGTTCCTAATAAATTTCCTCTCCACAATAAGGAAAAAAAGAAACAGAGACAGATGGATAGACGAAAGAGAAGATGAATGTTCAGTAGATTGTGTGATTGAGCAATTTAGTCCTTTTTCCCACCCCCATGCAAAAGAGTCTTTTCTACAGGATCCAATATTATCTCATACAAAGCAAAGTGCTGGTAAATCTAGTTCCTCTGTAAGCAATCATAAATCCGCTCAAAGGGAGGAAAAACAGAGGTGCGAAGTGAAAAGGAACCTCAAGCTCTGCATGACTCGTGTCAGGTCGAGCAAGAAACTCCAGATCTGCACGCTGAGAAGCCGCATGAGAAGACAAAATTGTAGCAACACATTCCAGGAACCATTCAAAAGCTTCAAGCTCCGATATTTTCAATCTCAGCACTCTTGTCCATTCTCTTGACAATACCTGCTATCACCTGGATATGATCCAATGTCTGCTCATTAATAGGAATATCTCACGAGTATAAAGCAGGAATCATTTGAGTGTAACCCTCACAACGTTTTACCTTTCCAGGCCCTAATTCATAGCTCTTCTTAAGCCCTTTCGTGAGGAGAGTCTTGATTGTTGTTTCCCACTGAACGGGAGAAGTCACCTGCGATATTGAAGGGAAGGTTCGCTCAACAACAGTCCGATTCCTGAAACAGAACAAGTTCCCAACTGGCTTACCTGATTTGCCAATATCCTCTTAATTGCGTCTGGATCAGCATGTGGCTTTGCATCAACATTGGATATGACTGGTATTCTAGGACTCCTGATTTCTGTTGCAGCCAATGCAGATTCCAACCTAGAGACTGCTGGTTTCATAAAGCTTGTGTGGAAAGCACCAGCGACAGCTAGGCGCACCTAATATGTCAGGGACAAAAAACTGGTTTTACTTCCTGGCTCCATGCTATTATTGAATGACCATATTCAAAGGAAGAATACCGTCATCCGAGCCTTAAATGACTTTGCTTTAGCCTCTACTGCTTCTATTCCTTTCAAGCCTCCAGAGACTGCATAATTGCCCTGCCAATATAGAATGATACTGAAACGTCATTTGAAGACGACAGAAAGAGTCCTAATTTGTTCAGATTAGCTGCTCCAGGTTCTGGCATTATTCACTTCCGTACTAGACAATAGTCCGGCATAGTCCCTTTTTGCATCCTCCGAGAAAAGAGTAGAATATAAACAAATGAAACATCCACCGTTTTCTAGCAGAAGAAATCTTACAGTGCAAAGGTAATTTGCAATCTGAACTTTATTTTCTTCATCAACTTCTTCATTAGCCGCATCACACAACAGTTGGACCTTCTCTGAATCCAACCCTATGATACTGACCATAGCACTCCTAGCTGCATCAGCAGCTTCCTGGTGGCCATAGTAACTAGACATTATTAGCAAGGAAATTTGCAGTAACGTGATAGCCAAGGTACCTTGGCTAAGAAGTTCAATGTTGGAAGAGGTAAGTGGTAAATCTAAGTACAACTCCATTTGCCTTGTATAAAGGATGATTACCTGCATCGCTTCTCCTCGTAGTTTGACCAATTTAAGCCCATCCTCAAAGCTGATAAAAAAAAAATGAAACCAAAATCAGAAACTAAAAGAGCAGTACACCTCCTCAAAGTTGATACAAAAGCTTGTGGAAAAATCCAAATGAGTGATGAGATAGACAGAGACAAGTGAAGAGACGGAGAGGTCCACACCAAGTAAAAAGAGTAGGTAATCAAAGTAAAGCTTAAGGGAATGCATTATTGTTGATCGTAATATAAACTAATAGTGCAACCAACTTTTATGATTCTTTGGCCTATGCATGTGGTTCTGACTCAAAACAGTTTGCACGCATTTACATAGATTTTAATGAGTGACCTTTAATTGTAATATAACTCAATAGTGTGACCAACTTTTCCGGTAATCCTTATAGAGATCCCAGCTATTTGGAGGGCCATTTAACACCCTACAAGCCTCATGAACCGGTTAAGTTCATGTCTTCTGCCTATGCAGGTGGTCCTGACTCAAAGCAGTTTGCTTGCATATAAATAGATTCTAATGCTTGACCTTTTAGATCATGAAGTGGAAATCCTCCAATGCCCCAAATAACTATACCAACCCTAGGGTTGGTGTGCTACCAACTTTAGGGAATTGAGATTGTGCACTTCAACAATTACAACAAAGAAGATGCAGGATTAGGTATCATTGACCTGAAAGCTCCAGCAAATGCTAGAGCAGTGTATTCTCCCAAGCTTAAACCACAAGTAACATCGACAGATTCGATTATTTGTTGACCTCCTTCCCGCGCACGTAGTATTTCAACTGCAGCGAGACTTGTGACATAGATGGCTGGCTGCGAGATGGAAACAACATTTTCACAATCGTTGTTCCAAGAGATGACATTGTAATTATCAATCATAACCTCCATAATTTATCCCACTAAGCCAACCAAGTACCTAACGTCTTCCACTCCCTAACAGAGAGAAACAAAGGATGATTTGCAATGATTTAGAGAAGTACTACTGAGCAGTGATTGCAGTGCATACCTGACTTATAACAGTTGAATCAAGTTTTTCTTTCGGACCACTGCTACAAACATCTAGAAGATCATACCTTCATAAAATGCAAGAGCAACACTTAGAGACTCTTCAACCACAACAAATCGAATATGAAACAAATCAGCTCATGCTCCCCAGGAAAAAAACCCAATAAAGCATTATCCATTCAACAAATCCTCAGATACCAGTTTGCCCTAGACTTTTCCAATTGAGATACGTTGATCAGTCAAAGGTCATAAAGGAAAGGGCTTACCCTAAAATGTCATTTGCCTTCATGTATAATCCTGCTGCAGCAGGCACACTTTGGGCATCTTTTCCCATTCCAACTGCTTGTGCACCCTGCAAGTTTACACTAAAATTTAGACAACCAAAGTGAGCAAGGATGGAAGATTACAAGCCGCAGAACTGACATTACACAAATAGCAAAATACCAGCATGCCAAAACTCAATAAAGGTATCGTCTTTATACCCACTGCATTTTGATACACAGCTCGAATATATGCATTGAGCCAACCTTGGCAGAAACGTCAGACAAACTAAATTCATCCTGAGAAGCCACCTTCACTAAGCATAAGGCAAAATGTAAAATCACGGCCCGAGGCCCGACAATTTTTCTCAAAATATACTCATGTTAGAAGGCAACTCAGCCCACTCTTAAGGATGATTTCGCACAACTGGTAATTCACGAGTCCGAAAGCAAAGCCGTCCCATCACTGATCAAGCAACTAAAGCAGTGTCCATCCCAAAACACAATCTATCCCTCTTACGAAATCATATCTCCTTCAATGAGATCGGACAAGAATCACTGAACACGCGAGCTGGGCGAAATCGAAAGAGAGAGAGAGAGAGAGAGAGAGAGAGAGAGAGAGAGAGAGAGAGAGAGAGAGAGAGAGAGAATCGACACACACCTGACCGGGGAATAAGAAAGCGGTAGAGGGCTTGTAATCAAGAAACAACCCGTCGTCGACGGCCTTCTGGGATCCGACGGAGACGCTCATGAAGTTCCTGGATCGACGATCCGCCTTCCCGAGACCGAGGCCGGGGGCTCCATCGCGGGGCGCCCCGGGGAAATTCAAGAACAGGGGAGGCTTGTAGGAGGGGCCGGAGGCAGCGTAGAGGAGGGATTTTGGAGGAGAAGCGGAGGGGAGAGAGAGGGAGAGAGAGCTCATGTTGGCGAGAGGGATGCGAGACCGAAATGGGGTTCGGAGGATTTGGCGTGGGTGATGATGGTGGCAACAATGGAGGAGAGCGCGCATGTGATGATTTCTCCAAAGTCACAAGCTTTGTCCCGCTCCTGCGGAGTTTCCGAAGAAGATGGACGTTGGAGCAGAGCTGAGCTGAGCTGAGCTTTCAGCTTTGCTTGCCCAACAAACGGAAGCGGCTCAACAACTAGGGCGCGAGCGAAAATACGCATTTGATAGCGATGTAGAATTTTTTATTTTTGAAATAAAAATTCGTTGATAACAACATAAAATTTTTACTTCAGGAACGAAAAATTATTTATTATTTATTTACAAAATTTTACTTCCAAAGACTTTTCTTTTGAAAAATTCACAATCTCTCAATTTAAAAAATTTTATTCCCAAGGATTTTTTCAATGCGTTGTTCATGAATGGCCTTTGCTTGGTAAAACAAACGCCATTCCTAAAGCTGATTTTAGACATTGTTTTTATCCGATCGTGCGCAATAGAGTTTCTTTCTCCTCAGCAATTTCCACATATTGTCTGCTCAGATTTGCGTTTCGGGAAACAAATCGATACCACTGCAAATGATTTCATGTATCGTTTGCCAAAACGAATGGTATTTCAATTAGGGCTGTCAATTTGGCCCGCGCCGGACGGGCCGGCCCGGCCCGAATTTTTTCTGCATTTTCGGGCCTTTTTGGGCCGGGTCTAGTACTCGGGCCGGGTGGGGCTGGGCCGGCCGGACGTCAAACTTTTGTAAATACCTATTTTTTTCTTTTAAATTTAATTTATTTTTATATTTTCTTTTTATATTTTTTCATTTGATGGTTTATTAATTAATTTTAATTCAAAAAAAATTTTAAAAAAGGAAAGAAAAAAAATATTTTTGGCCCAAATCCGGCCCGACCCGGTTCGGGCCGGCCCGAGCATGGTACTGCTCAATTCGGGCTGGCTCGGGCCGAGACACGGCCCGGCCCATTGACACCCCTAATTTCAATCACCTAGACGGAATTGTTATTGACGTAAAAATACTTTCTGTTTGCTTGATTTTTCTAAATCATTGATTTTCGGCGTAATGAAAAAGGAGCGAGGTCGTCCCCCATGATCTGTTATGACTCGACATTCAACATGATTCAGTATGGAAAACTTTGGACATTGGAAGAGAGACAGAGCAGAGCACAACCAACTAAAATGAAAATGAAAAATAGAAAAATAAAATAAAATGACACGAAAATGTTAATGAGAATTAACGCGTCTGGCCTAATAACAAAAAGGCTAGCGAGAATGAATTTCATTGACCATGGGTGAATGATAACCATTTTGTTCTGAAATAGATTTCTGGCTAGAAATTGTTTTTTTTCTTTTTCTATTTCTGGATGAATTTTTGAGCAAAAAAATGCATTTGATAACGACATAAAATTTCTAATCCTAAAATAGAAATTTATTTGACAACAGTTGAAAATTTCTACTTCGGCCGGCCGACGTTGGCCGGGAAGCGGCGGCGGCCGACAGGCAATGGCCGGCGGAGGGACGGCAGGTGGTGGTCGACAACGACGGGTATTTGAGAAAAAAATGAAATTTCTATTTTTATTTTTTGGATAAGTAGAAAATTGTTGTTTCTCATTTTTCCTTCAAATCTATTTATGTAACAACCTTTTGTTTCAGAAATAGAAAAATAGAATTGCGTTACCGAACGAATTTTTGTTTCAAACCTATTTCAGAAATATAATAAGTTTGGAACAGAAATAGATTTTTGGCTAGAAATAGTTTTTTCTATTTTTATTTCTTGATGAGTTTTTGAGAAAAAAATATATTTGATAGCGACATAAAATTTCTAATCCGAGAATAGAAATTTATTTGACAACAGTTGAAAATTTCTACTTCGGCCGGCCGACGATGGCTGAGGGGCAATGGCGGGCGGGTGGTGGTCGGCGATAGTGGGTCTTTGAAAAAAGTGAGATTTCTATTTCTGTTTTTCGGAGAAGTAGGAAATTGTTGCTTCTCATTTCTCATTCAAATATATTTATGGAACAACCTTTTGTTTCAGAAATAAAAAAATAGAATTGTGTTACCGAACGAATTTTTGTTTTAAACCTATTTCAGAAATATAATAAGTTTGGAACAGAAATTCTATTTTTACAATGTTGTCGTGCACTAGTCGACCTTGACCTGTTAGCTTTGTGCAAAGAAGGTGAAGCTTGAAGATTTAAATTCTACTCGTTGGAAATTGATGATAGCAGCTTGAACAATTTCCCTTTTCTATGATGATTTTTGTTTCGTCTTTAGATCAGAACGATTCATGCATAAGGTAATTCGACCGTCAACAGCCTAATCTAGGTGCGTCAAGGATTTTTTTTTTTTCGGAGGATTTAGGAGTACGAAATCTTGGGGGTTTTTTTTTTTCTAATTTAATTCAAAAAAAATATTTACGGAAAAAATATATTTTGCCAAATTAGGTCTTGATGTACCGAGCAACCATTTTTTATTTTTTTTTTTATTTTTTTTTAAACTTGCTCGAGCAACCATTTTTTATTTTTATTTTTCAAAACTTGCTCGGCACGGTGCCCCATTTTTTTATATTTTTTAAATAGTGTTGTTCCATTTTTTATTTTTAAAAAAAGAAAGCAAGAAAAAAATGATTTGGGGAGGGTTTTAAAAAAAATATTTTTATGTAAAATAAAAAATATTTACGCATCTCGACTCCAAAGAAAGCGAGAGAACGAGCGAGGTTATGGGATCACAATGATGCGCCTCGTCGCTCCGCGGCCCTGTCGCTTTGCACACTTTCTTTGAAGTCGAGAAGTGTAAATATTTTTTTTAAAGTAAATATGATTGCTCCACGAGCCCGTGAGCGAATGTTGTCGCCTCACTCGCTTTCCTCAGAGTTGAGGTGCGTAAATATTTTTTTTTTTACGTCCGTATGATCCTCCGTGGCCACGTTGCCTTGCTCGTTCACTTGCTTTCCTTGGAGTTAAGGTGCGTCATCGTGGTCCTGTCACCTCGCTCATTTGCTTGCTTTCCTCAAAGTCGAGGGCGTATATATATATATTTTTTATTCCATGGTCTCGTCAAATAGAACTTAAATAATGATTAAAAGAAAACACGCCTCGCTTGTTCGCTCGCTTTCCTAGGAGTTGAAGGCCGTAAAAAGAAAGTGAGTGAACGAGCGAGGTGATGGGGCCGCAGAGCGACGAGGCACGTCATCGTGATCCCATCGCCTCGCTCGTTCGCTCACTTTCCTTGGAGTCGAGGCATGTAAATATTTTTTGCACGTAAAAATGATTTTTTAAAACCCTCCCCAAATCATTTTTTTTCTTGCTCGGCACACCATGGGCAAGTTTTAAAAAAATTAAAAATAATAAAAAAATGGTTACTCGTCACATGGTGTGCCGAGCAAGAACTAATTTGGTAAATATATTTTTTCTTTACCTAATTTCGCAAATATTTTTTTTTTGAATTAAATTAGAAAGATACCCTCCTTTTGTGATTTGCTAGGATGCAATTCCTCAAACAATCGATCGATCTAGAAGAAAGGGTTAAGGTTTTATAAATGAAGATGGAGATTTGGAATATATATCTGCTCGGGCCAAGCCTCAAAAATTAGTATTCAAAACAACAGAAAGTGCTGATCATTTGGGAAGGTGTAAGATTATAGAGTCGCACCCTATCAGAATTCTTTCACTGCGGAGAGTGATTTCCCTCCACCCTCATTAGGTAGGCCTACTCTCCTAATCATACATCTATTCGAGGGCGAAAAATTACCAAAAAAATTCTAAACATATTACAATTGTGCAATTCAGCCTTAAATTTTTTTTGCCGATTCGGTCTTAATTTTTTTTCCCGACTCAGTCCTAAATCTTTTGCAATTATGCCAATTCAGTCATTTCGGCGAAATTTGGCAAGCCGGCGCTGACGTGGACGTCGACCGGCCGGCGATCGAATTTTTGAATTATTTTATTCTTATTCTTATTCTTTTTTTTTTTATTTTCCTTTATTTTCTTTTTTTCTTTTTCCCTGGACCTTCTTCCTTCTTTTTCTTTCTTCTTCTTCCTCTTCTTCTTTCGAAGATGGCGGTCGTCAGTCTTCATAGGAACACCAGTAGCTTTTAGAACAGTTAGCAAGTGGTCTCATCAAATCTTTCATGGTATCATAGCAAGAGATTCTGAGTTCAAATCTTTCCAGGCCCCTATTTTGCCTCCCCAATGAATATGTCAATGCTTAGTACTAGGCAAAAGACCAGACTAAGCGTGAGGACCATGCCTTCTTCTAACGCCTTAAACTTTTAGAGCAGTTGGCAAGTGGTCCCATCAAATCTTTCATGTCGTTGAGGTCTAGCAATCGACCAGAGGGACAGTCGGCCTTGCCAGCCCAAATCTAGCGAGGCTCGACCTTGCCGTCGTGGGCCCGAAATCTCATGAGCAACAAAAAAGGTAAAATGGAAGCTTGCTGTTTCTTTGGGGGAAAATGTGCTCAGAATATGGGTGGTGATATATTAGGATAGTCGACAAGGCTCCAATCGGAGCCAGTTACGACGAATGAGACTTTTCACGATACAATCGTCACCGTCACCGAATTTTTTTTTTTTTTTTTTGCTTTCAATCTGATCCATTGAAAACAAGAAAACGATGAGCATAAGATGACACAACCTAATCGGGAAACAGAAATCAGAAGCACAGAAGGAGAACCCGTGAGAGAGATGAAGCAAAGAGAGATCTAAGAGAGGTGAACAGAGACGGGTTTTTTTCCGATTTAATTCAAAAAAAAATATTTACAAAATTAGGTTAGATAAAAACATATTTACCGATTTAGGTCTCGCGCGCTGGTAAAAGCAGCGCGCGAGACCCGCGCGCTTGTAAAAGCAGCGCGCCAGCACTTGCGCGCTGGTATACCAGCGCGCAAGTGCTGGTCCAAGCAAGCAAGCATTTTTTGCTTGCTTGCATGCAAGTTTTTTTTTTTTTTTACACATAAAAAAATTGTTTTTATTATTAATTTTCGGCTAATTTTATTAGCGACGAATTTTACGACGAACGTGTCGTTGGAAATATACGCTATATATTTTGAGACGAAATTTGCAATAAATTGGACGTTTTGTTGCAAATTAGCGAGGAATTTTTTTTCCGCTAATTTTCCGTAGCTAAAATCGTTTTTTATATTTTTCAATTATTTTATATTTTAGACAAAATATTATTTTTTTGTATTTGTCCCCAGTAAGCGATGAATTTCTAAGCTATATTTTTGTGACAAACGTACCGCAAATTTCGTCTTGCGACATGTTTATATTTTGCGATAGACTCATGTGACACATTTATCGCAATATATAAAGAGTACATTTTCAACGACAAATGTGTGAGTTTGTCGCAAAATATAAACGTGTCGCAAGACGAAATTTGCCGCATGTTTGTCGCAAAATATATAGCTTAGTGTGTTTCACGGTGATGTCTAATGTGTCGTTGGAAATATACGCTATATTTTGCGACAAACTCACACGTTTGTCGTTGAAAATGTACGCTTTATATTTTGCGACAAACGTGTCCCATGAGTTTGTCGCAAAATATAAACGTGTCGCACGACGAAATTTGCGATACGTTTGTCGCAAAAATATAGCTTAGAAATTCATCGCATACTGGGGACAAATACAAAAAAATAATATTTTGTCTAAACTATAAAATAATTGAAAAACATAAAAAAAGGATTTTAGCTACGGAAAATTAGCGGAAAAAAATTCCTCGCTAATTTGCAACAAAACGTCCAATTTATTGCAAATTTCGTCTCAAAATATATAGCGTATATTTCCAACGACACATTCGTCGTAGAATTCGTCGCTAATAAAATTCGTCGAAAATTAATAATAAAAACAATTTTTTTTATGTGTAAAAAAAAAAAAAAAGCTTGCTTACTTGGACCAGCACTTGCGCGCTGGTATGACCAGCGCGCAAGTGCTGGCGCGCTGGTTTTACCAGCACGCGAGACCTAAATCGGTAAATATGTTTTTATCTAACCTAATTTTGTAAATATTTTTTTTTTGAATTAAATCGGAAAAAAACTCAACAGAGACGGGGAAAGGGGGAGATGGTGGGGTTTAGGGTTTCGGTTCGTGTGTCCTTGCAGTTGCGAGCCTCGCCCGGCCATGGCGAGGCTCGTTCTCATCGGCCCCTGGAGGACCGGTCGTCCCTCTGGCCGTTCGCTGGACCTTGGCCACCGGCGTTCCTTTGAGGTGTTTCCTAAAGACCAGAGTCCCTTAGTCGTTCCTATGAAGATTAGCGTCCCTATGATGGAGGAGGAAGTGGAAGGAAAAAAGAAAAAAGAAAAACAGAAAATTAAAAAAGAGAAAAATAAAATAAAATATAAAGAAAATTCAAATAATATCGCCAGTCGGCCGGTGTCCACGTCAGTGTTGGCCGGCCAAACTTCGCCGGAAGGACTGAATTGGCACAATTGCAGAACGTTTAGGACTGAGTCGACAAACAAAAAATGTTTAGGACTGAATTGGCACAATTGCAATAGATTTAGGATTTTTTTGGTAATTTTCCCTTCGAGAGGCGTATATGCCCAATATACCGTTTTTAATGATCTTCGCTTGGTTCAAGCCCGTAGAGGAGTACTCGAAACAGTCACAAAATATTGTCCGATGTGAGACTTGAAATGTCACTTAGCCCCTTCAAACTGTTTCTTGTCACAATGCTTTTTGTTTTCAAGTTGCTGATTTTGCTTTGAGTCGATCAATTTCACTTGCTTTGTTTTTTTCTTCAAAAGAGCTCTTCAACTGCATAACGGGATTAAACAGGAATCAAGCAAGTGAAGCATCTACTTGGAGATCTAGCAAGAGTCTTCAAAATCCATTGTAGCACATCCTAATATATGTTACAGTTCCAGACATCAGAAAAATGAGGAACTTTGAATATCGAATCCGATGACCCGTGCTCAACACGGAGGTAGGTCCGGCGGTGGAGGTATCACGGTCTGCTGATCGCCTTCTCCGTTCTCGACCAGGAAACACATAGCAAGACCCCATACAAGGTGTGAATCAATGTGACAATGCATCAACCACACTCCTACAACAGCCATAAATATGTACAGAAAGCAAAGGAAAGTCAGTGAAATGTTCCACCGCAGTCGCAGACTGGAAGAAAACAGAGCTGAGTCCATTGTTTACCTGGATTGTTAGCCACAAATCTGATTGCTACCCACCCACCTGGGGGCGTCCCGATGGTGTTCCTAACAGGGGGATCGACGAGGTTAAATTTCGGCGTATCCCTTGTCGCATCGAAGTTGCCAAAGCCCATCCCGACCACGGAAAATTGGTATCCATGGAGGTGTATAGGGTGCTCCTCGGTGCTCACAATGCTCGTGTCCTGCAAAACAATCTGTACCGCGGAGCCATATTTTAGCTTATATACTTTCGTCCCATCAACAGGTTGCCACAATCCTCTGTTCACATTGCCAGTGTAGTCGAATTGGATTGGGGGAACGGGTGGGAAATCCGCACTGAAGATGCCAGAAACACCTTGGTAGTAGGCTTGCATCATGGAGAGGGCGGTTGGGAGGACGAAGGAGACGTTGTTCATGCTGGCGGCAAAGCGTGTTCCGTTCGGGCCTTGACAATTCGGGCTCGGGAGCAAGCAATTGATGAGTCCGAGACCCACAGTGAAGAGTAAGTTCTCGTCTATGTTATTGGGGACACTGACCTTGGAAGGACTCCTTAATCCAGCCGTGAATGCAGTCGCAGTGGCTGTGTCATTGAAGGCCGGAAGTTGCGGGACGAGCACCTGAGCGGACTGCCTTCTTGCACTGCAAGACTCAGATTTGTATTCAAGTATAGCGGTGGTGGTGGTATTGTCAAATGGTGCATTTTGGGAGGTGTGATAAGCGCTCGCTGCCATGTAGTAGCGAGATGGAGACTGATCGGCAGTAAGGAGAACATCAGTGGTCTGTCCGGGTGCGATCATGATAACTCTAGTTGTAAACGGTTTGGTGTAGGCAGCATCAACCCCTACGACGGTCAGCTTATGGTTGGCCACAGCAAAGAAGAGCTCTTGATTGAGTGCAGCGTTAACGAATCTTAATAGGACCGTCTCGGCCGACTCCACTGAAAACATAGCGGTTTCTGCATTTGCATTTGCCGTCATGACGTTACTACTCGGACTCATGTTCTCAGGAAATAAGAGTTGTGATTGTATCGACAAGAGTTTATTTGGAAAAGGAGTTGGAAACCTTGGCTAGAACATCTGTAGAAATCTCCTGGCTGGCCATTGATGGTGTATGCATCGGACACGTTGGGAGCGGCTCCTGTGAACAGGGCCTGCCGAAGGACATCCATAGGGTCTCTATCCCACCATTCCCCTGCGCAAGAGCATCGCCATGTCACATGAATAATGATCGATACTTAAGGATTGATTATATCGCTTATATGTTCAACCTTACCGAGAAGAATAGGAATCTCTTGGTTTGGCGTTGGGAAAGGGTAGGGGAAACCGACTTTAGGGTAAATGATAAGAGCTCCGTAAACAGTAGCCCGAAGCCATTTGCTATGCGCATGCCACCATAATGTCCCCTCTTGTTGTTGGATGGTGAAGCGGTACGTGTAGGTCCCTCCCGGTTGTATTGGACACTGGGTAACATATTCAGGTCCATCCGCCCATGGATTGGCTAATTGTCGAACTCCATGCCTGAAAAACACAAGCAGTTAGCCTGAGATTCAAGAATGAGGAGCTCGGTAAGTATTATGGGCTGTAAACTGATGTTAGCCTCATGCATATCGTCCCGCTTGCTCCTCATTCATATCGTTCGCACTTGCTATGGCTACTTTAACTCATGCATTCATCGCGAGAGTCTGTGATTAGCGAACTTTACCAGTGAAGGGTGACATTGTATTTAGCAATATTCGTGGTTTTGATGACAAGAGAATCTCCATCTCTCACTTCTAGTATTGGCCCCGGGAACTGCCCGTTAACAGTGATAATCTTGTGGGTTCTGCATAGCCTTTTCATCGGTTGCGCTTGAATCTAGTCGAATCATGGAAAATGGACATGTTTAGAACTTCATAGGTTAGTCATTTTGCAGACACCAAGAGAAAATGAAATAAGAAGTACTGAGGAGGACCTACAACAAATTCATGGTAATGAACTTCGGCATCTGAGAAAGAAACCAAAGAAGCAAGCACAACAGAGAAGGCAATCAGGATGCAAGACTGGTCAGGCTTGTCAATGAGCTTATGCATCTCTTCACTCAGCTCTTTGTAAATGAATCAAGGCACATTCTAACACGGTCGACTCAATCGAGGTTGCTGGTACATATTGCGCAGACAAAGCGGGAGTTGAACAGAAGGAAGGAAATTCCAGGCGGCTTGAAAGTACCATCACTTCTATAAACAAGGTTTTAAAGTCAAGGAAGATGTTTAGACTTTCAAACACTCAGTCCAACTGCAAAGGGGATTTGTTGCACCCACTAACGTCGTCCATCTTTTTTAAGAACTACCAGATCATGTACTGTACGAAGGCAAGTCAAACCACAAAGAAACTACTCATTAGGACGAGTATGCTGAAGGTACGCACACGTACCACCGCCACCGCAAGGCTCAATATTTCTGTCCCATGTTTGTTGAGTCACTGGATTCCTGGAAAAGCCAAAGGAGGAATTAAAAAGGTTTAGGACAGTTTTCATATCATCTTCTTGCTACTTTGCTAAGATTTGCCGGAATGTCGTCATTGGTTTCTCGTCAGATAGCTCGGTAAGTAACGGATGAGCATTGCCTCACTTCAGAGCTCTTTCTAGTTTCTTTGTCCTAGAGCATTGCTCGGCAGATAGCTCGGTAAGTAACAGATGAGCGTTGCCTCACTTCAGAGCTCTTTCTATGTCCTAGAGCATTGCTTGAGACCGAGCATGCAGTCCGTAGGGTTAGATGCCATTTGTTCAGGCAGGTTGGAATTTTTTGCCAGGGTTGGCTGTGCACTTCTTTTGCATGAATTGACCAATTTCCATTAGAACTCAGCCACACCAATGCCTCGGGGCATCGACAACGGTAACAGATGAGCGTTGCCTCACTTCAGAGCTCTTTCTATGTCCTAGAGCATTGCTTGAGACCGAGCATGCAGTCCGTAGGGTTAGAAGCCATTTTTTCAGGCAGGTTGGAATTTTTTGCCAGGGTTGGCTGTGCACTTCTTTTGCTTGAATTGACCAATTTCCATTAGAACTCAGCCACACCAATGCCTCGGGGCATCGACAACGGTAATAATACATGGCTAAACCGTGCTTCCCCTGCTCAGTTCATCTTTTTTTGGCTCCACCTACTATCATTCAGAGCGACGAGGCCAAAGTCTTTCCGCTTTTTCAATCAAATGATATCCACATTCTTTTCTCAGCCAAAATAAATCGGACGATGACCGTGTTTTTACCTCCTCTAATTGTCCTACTATAATTTCTGTACTCATCTGAATCCAAATTGTCCAACTTCAAGTAATCATTGGTAAGATCCCAGAAATCGCGCCATAAATTTTCAGCACAAGTCCTTTGACAAATAAAAGTCTCTTTTAACACTAATTTGGTGTTGGCCATCACAAAGTTTACATCGCAGTAGCTTCATAGGATAACTTTAAACAATCCAAAAGAACCATAAAGTTAGCATCGTCAAAGATCACTTAGCTTTGCAGGACCACTACTTTAATCCTGATTATATTCTTTAAAATTTCCATACAAATTTAGCAAGTAAGTTTTCCATGTCCACCACATTATGAGGTGTTCACTTCAGCTAAGTATTGAACAATTGTCTGCTCCCAAGCCATAGACACCAATTCTCAGTGGCGACCTGGGGGAATTAGGTGGCCTGCCAAAGGCAAACTGACATAAGCGAACACCAGATATAAAACTTAAAAGAAAGCATAGATATGATACTCTCGTCCAAAGTTGCACCAGAATACCGATTACTTTGGTATATTCTCTGGAGTCTCCAAGGGTGGTAAAAGGAAGTGGACTCCTCTTGGAGGTGGATTAGAAAAAGATGCCTAAGATGGTTTTACAGTTGACTGTTGCAGTGCTTGAAGGCTCCAGGATTGTCCCCTGGAAAGCAACCACAAGGGAACGGTTCTGGCCGCTGGTCAGTTTTATTCACTTGATGCACATTGAATGCTGTGTCAACTACATTGGTAAGCTTTTCGTTGTATCAAGTCCATCGCCGTGAATCTAATCAGGAGAAGTATCTGCAGATTTTGCACAATTTCATGTTTAGGAAAACTCGAAGAACATCTATCTCAGATCAGGTTCTGAAACCTGGAAGTTCCAACTAATAATTTAAAAGATCAATGCTTGGTGCGGTGAAAATAATTAGTTTTAAAAAATGATATTTCAAGTGAAGCGAGTGACTGTAAGTGGACATTTAAACAGGCGTGGCCAAAATCAACAATCACCACCTATATCAATCTGCCAAATTATTTATTATAATTCTATGAACTAGTCTACGTAATCCTAGCATTTGTTCTAACTAGAATGACCAAACCTCCCCTCTATAGTGAGCTGCCAACATCTACCATAGAGGGAAATGAATCATACATAGTCATGCTTTTCTAGCACGAGTTAAAAACACAATTACAAAAAGCTAAGGACCGGAAAAAGAGGAAAATGCAGGAAGAAAACATAGACTCTCCTTAAGAAGCAATTGGCCACAAGGTTCACTGGTCAGAGGAACTACGTAAAACTGCCATTTAAACTTCGTTACACTACCCATGACTTTGGTAAAAATCAATTCTGGCTACATCATTCTGAAAGAATATCCTCGCTCCATCAGTAAAATTCTCACATTTGGTTCTAATTGCTCTTTCAAAGCCATCAATCACCTCCTCAGAATCCTCATGTCTATAGCAAGGGTATCAAAATGTACGTGGTCGAAGGTTAGCCAACCTATCTTCATAGTGAAGACAGCACAATTTAAAGTTGCAAATCCTAATTCTCTGAGCAATAGTAACAAGATCTTCTGACTATTCCACAAACTGTTCGGCATAAAAGTTGAATTATTGCGTTGACTCTTCAGCGGCCCTGAAAGAGGAAAGGAGAATTCTGTATTAAAAACTGGGTCATTAAACTCTTAACAAGTCAACAGTTCTTCAATCATCCATGTGAGGACACACAGAACTCTTCAGTCGAAGTCTCCACCCTAGATAAACAAAAGGGCACTCAGCTATTCTCCTCTAGTATGTGTTACATAAGTTCCCATGAATGTATATCTACTCCACACTAGAGAAAAACACTGAATTCATGTCTGAAAGAAAGGCTGCTCCAGGTCACATGGTTTTTTCTCATGAAATAGCATGTTTTATCTAACATTTAACGAGACAAGACACAGACCAATATAACGATACGCGATTTCCCTCCCTAAGTAGTTAATCTTTGTTCTACTGGAACTTGTTGACTTGACAGTTCAAACTATTGAGCCTGACCTTGGATAGATGATCACATTCTAAAACGAATGAGAGCATTCAGAGATTGCCACAAATATTATGTCACTCATGAGGTAAGTGCTTTGCCAATTCAAGCTGAAATGGCCACCTCTTGTGACTTACATATTAAAAGCGGTATTGATCTGATTTAACCATCAATTGGATTTTCCTAATGCAATAAGTCCATCTCACTAATACTTTAAGGATATTCAGATCAACCATGTATGTCCAACTAACAGCAGCTAAGTGAGGGGTAACTTCTGATTCATGACCCCATTCAGTCATACCCCAGGTTCATGGACTCATGGAAATTCAAGAATGGATATGAGTTGTCACAAGAATTAAAGGGAGCCACAACTTTTTTAGCTACCAGTAATCATTACATCATCAAAAAGTTTTAAGAGTTAAGCGTACAATCTTTATCTCTTTCTCTCTATCAACCCTTGCTTGGCATGTTTATCTCACTGCTACTTTTTTGTATATTAATGAATTACATTTCATTAAGAAGAAACCAAGGTGTACCACAGCTTCAGGTAAAAACTAATCACATACAAAGTTATGCACAAAAGACGGCTTCTAACATCTCCAGCAAACTAGATGTATGAAATTGAATTCCCTACTTTAGTAAAAATGGAGAGTGCATAACCAATTATCTAAAGAATCCCAAGAGGATTCAACTTCTCCAAACGCCCTCTTGTTCCTCTCTCTCCAAATAAGCTAAAAAACAAGGAGGGGAATCATCTCAGTAAACCATGAACTAATAGTCCCACTCCAAGCCCAAAGTTTGTGCCTGATGTCACCCAATATACTCCTAAATTTGCTAAAAACTGTAGTCCAAATCCTTCCCGTCCAGATACAGTGTAAAAGTAAGTGATTTACACTCTCTCCTTCAATCTTGCACAGAAACACCTATTAACTGAGTATTTTTCCACTCTTCTGAATATCATCAAAAGTAAAAGTACACCCCCAAACAGCTTCCTAAGGAGGAAAAAAAAAGAAACCTTCAATGGAACCTTGACTTCCCAAATAGATTTCGACAAGAAGAGCGCGCTTTGTTACCCCAGAGCTACTTTTAATGCTTTAAACATTTTCTTCTCCTGCCTCCTTTACATGTAGTTGAATTCTCCGGAGCTTAAATGCTGCCTGCATTCCAACATAAGAGTAGTTCCAAGCTAATTGCACAAAATTATCATATCAATCTTCCCACCAAAAAGTAAGCCAAATCAAAACATCAAACATAAAATGCATGAGAACCAATGAGAATACAACTAATGGAGTGAGATCGTCAATGCGAAAAGAAGCCATGACTCACTATTCGCCTCCTACCGTTAAATTCAGGTTGCAATTAGAGAGACCAGAGCGAAGTATCTTCAAATCATCATCTTCTAAGACAAAAGAAACAGAGACGCTGAAACGTACTCAGACACGCGAGGCCAACGAAGGAGCTGCCGAGGCAGCACCGCTGATGTAGGAGAAGAGGCCGGATCCCGCGGATTCCTGCTCGTCCATGAACAGATCCTCGGGATCCCTGAACGCGCCATGCGCCGCCACGATTGCCAAGCCCACCATCGACGCCGAGATGAGCAAAGACCCGACGCTGGTGAGGAAGACGATGATGACGGTGAGGAGAGAGAGGAGGGCGAGGGTCTCGCGGTCGGAGAAGGTGCGGCCAAGGAGGACGAGGGGGTGATCCGAGGGGCGGAAGGCGTATAGGAAGAGCCAGGCGGCGAGGAGGGAGAGGAGGGTGAGGAGGGAGAAAGGGTGGGAGATGAGGGAGAGGGCGAGGACGAGGGCGAGGAGGACGAGATAGTTGACGCGGAAGTAGGAGGCGTTACGGCGGATGCGGGCGGTGGCGTCGGAGAGGGACTGGGGGCGAGAGAAGGCGGAGCGATCGAGCAGCTCGGGCCAGGGGCGGCGGTCGGAGAGGGCGCGGCGGGTGGAGGAGGAGAGGCGGGAGAGGAAGGCGCGGAGGGACGCGACGGTGGAGGAGGAGGCGGAGGAGGAGTGGGGTTGGGGTTGCGGTTGTGGGTTGGAGGAGGTCGGGAGTGCGGAGGAAGATGGCGACATTCAGAAGTCGGGACTGAGAGTATATTCGGAAGGCGAAAAAGCTGAGAGCTTGAAGATGTCGAAGGAAGGAGGAGATGATGGAGCGGGGATTTGAGAACAATTATTACTCGAAATTGAAATATTTATTACCTCTTTTATTTGCCCTTCTTAACAATCATTTTCCTACAATTGCATCATTAACTTCGGAAAAAAAATTCTAAAATAAAAACCTCGAGTGCTTTCATTTTTTTTCAAATAAAAATTTAAAGTTATACTTTTTTAAATAAGAATTTAATGTGTCATTACTCTCTCATATAAGGGCGTCAAGTTGCCATGACCGTTTTAAATAAGAGTCTCATCTTGCCGGCTTGCAGACTGACTAAGTATTTCGACCTATCAATGGTATTTTTTTTTTGTCAAAATACACTTTTAACCAAATTTTTAGGTAAATTAAATTAAATTTTTTAAAAAACTAAAAAGAAAAAGAAAAAACAAAGGCGGGAGGGGGACCCTCGCTTAGATCCAAGGTATGGGCGCATCCCTCTCCTTGCTAGCAAGGGTCAGTAGGCCCACGCCTTTGGTCGGTGGGGTCACTAGCCCTGGCTGAGGCGCTGGCAACTCGCCAGCTCACCTATGTTTTCTTTTTCTTTTTTTTGTTTTTCAATTTTAGTTTTTTTAAATTTAAAAAAAAAAACTCGAAAAAGGAAATAATAAAATAATAAAAAAAGTTAAATGACCAAAATGCATCTATCACTAGATTTTTTTTTAGACTGATAAGGTCACTTCAAGTCCTTATTTGAAACAATATGCATTTTATGCCCTATTTTGAGACAACGATGGCACTTCATGCTTTTATTAGAAATAATGTTAACTTCATGTTCTTATTTGAGAAAATGAAGGCACTTGCGACCCTTTTTTGAAATTTTCCCTTAACTTCATTACCAACATATTTTTTGTTTTACAAACCTTTTTACCCTAAACTTCTCAAACTATTACATGAAATTATCAATCTTTATTTTGGGACTTACCAACCTTTTTTTTTGGAAGTATATCGAAAAGTTGGTAAATTAAAAAGAAATCAAATTAACATTGGTAACTAACTCAAATGAGAATTAGTAATGTTGAACTAGGTAATAAGTTAGCAATTTTATATAGGAAGTCGCTAGCCTGACAGTCTGACAGTACTGCCATTATTTCCGACTTCACGATTTTTCAATTAATAAGCGCTTTATGCAAAACATGCGGGGATGGTGTGTGGATTTACCGTTAGAAATAACTGACAATACTATTATGGAAGCAATCTCCTTTTCATATAAGAGTTGATAATTTTAATGGGTAATTGAGAAAACTTAATAAAAGTTAATAAAAGATAAGAAAATTTGATGCCGAATATGATAGAAAGAAGGCGATGAAGAACAAAATCGATAGATTGAGGAACAATCACTGTTCTCTAAAAAACGATATCAAATCGTATATTCTTCAAATATTCAAAACTGCCCTCAAAACTCTCGAAACAAGCTTATATAGGGTGTTAACCATAATTACAATAAAAACGCAAAATTACCAAAATGCCATTAAAAATAAAATATTGTCTTGAAAACAAAAAAAAGGCCCGAAAACCCATCTAAACAACCCCGAATTGCCAAAATCCATCGCAGTTCACAGCTAAAGGCAGTGAGTTTTGATCAGATGGTCGTTTCGCTTCAACCGACCGAATCTGAGCTCAATCCGATGTCGTTGACCGATGAATCTGTCGGTCCATCTAGTTGTATAACGGGTCCGCCAATCCCCTAGGTGCATCATCCTCCCTTGCTAGAGAAAGATTCGCCCTCAAATCTGCTTCGTCTTCATTGTTGTCACTCTCTTCAGGGTCTTCTTCTCCATCAGTGTGATAAGGTAACAAATCTGCTACATTGAAAGTTTCGGATTCATTATACTTACCCGACAGATCAATTTTGTAAGCATTGTCACTAATTCGCTCTAGGACTTTGAAGGATCTATCAGCTCTAGGTTGTAGCTTACCAAACTTTCCGGTTGGAAAATGCTCTTTCTTGAGGTGAATCCAAACTAGATCCCCCTCCTTGAAGACAACCCTTTTCCTGCGCTTATCAGCGTGTTGCTTATACTTTATGTTATGTCTGTGGATTTGATTATGAACCTGTGAATGCAGCTCCTTGATATGTTTTGCGTGTTCTTCAGCGTCTGAGCTAAGCTGCTTGTGAACTGGTAACAGAGTGAGATCCAAGGGAGTAATTGGATTACGCCCATAAACCACCTCAAAAGGAGTCTTGCATGTAGTTCGATTCTCGAATCTATTGTACACAAATTCCGCCTGAGGCAACGCCAAATCCCATTGGCGTGGATTATCTCCAATCAAGCTCCGTAGCAAATTTCCTAAACTTCTATTGACAACTTCTGTCTGACCATCAGTCTGAGGATGATGAGAGGAATTAAACTTCAAACTGGTGCTCATGTGCCTCTAAAGAGTGCGCCAGAAGTAACTTACAAACTTCACATCACGATATGAGGTTATGAACCTAGGAACTCCATGCAGTTTGACAATTTCCCACAGGAACAATCGAGCGACCTGTGAAGCATCAAAGGTCTTGTTACATGGAATAAAGCGCGCCATCTTTGAAAATCTGTCAACAACCATCATGATGGAATCCTTATTCCTCTGCGTTCTTGGCAAACCCAAGACAAAGTCAAGGCTGACATCTTCCCATGGTGCGATTGGAACAGATAGAGGCATTTACATGCCAACATTAGTACTTTTGGTTTTCGCTACATGACATATCATGCACTTTGTTGACACTTGATTTTCGATCAGTTTTTTTTTTTAGTTCATCTTTAGAAAATTCATAAAAAAATTCATAAAAATTTAAAAATTTGCAAAATCAACTTTGGTAACCTTGGCCAAGCCCAAGAAACTATTTTTGACAAAAAATAATTTTCCACATTTTTTTCGCATTTTCGATATTTTCGAAAAATAGAAAAATACATGAAAAAATAAAGAAAAATAACATTTGAGGTCACAAAAATACGAAAAATAGCCAATATTTTTATTTTTATTCCCTTGTTTTCTTGACCTCATAAAAAGTCAAAATTCAAGTTCGATTTTATGTGTTCCTTTGTTACACATATAGTTGAATTTGGTTAAAAAAATGTCAATTGAGTCTTTTAATTTGTAATTTTGGCATTTTGAGAGTTGTGTCATTCAATCTGATTGTCCTTCATTGCAAATTAGTCCAATTATTTGCACAAATTGCTTAATTGCATGAATTGGGCAAAATTGCATACTTAATTGCAATTTAGTCCTTGAATTTGAGTACAATTAAAATTACTTTTAATTCAAGGATCTCTATCACAAATTGGAAATACTACCCAATGTTTTTCACTGTTCTGAATCGATTGGCATGAGTGATTTGGTCCAATTTGACTGTTTGATCCTTCAATTTCACAATTTCCCGAATTGCAATTAAAAATAAATTTGGGATTTTTATATAAATTGACATGAACTTTTGGGCAAAATCACAGTTCTAGATAGCATTCATGCCCTAGGTTCGATTTGAGGCTGAATTGCAAAAATTCCCCACGAATTATGATCAATTTTGGGAAATATCAAGTTGAACCGGTTCTGATCGGTCGAATAGGATGAATAGTGTCATCTTCCCCAAAATTTTGCGCGACTCTTGCAGGTTTACAGACTAGATTTCAATCGAGAAATTGAAGCCCCGATCGACCATAATCGAAGGAGCTATGGGAGGCGTTCTGTCCCTCATTTCAAGGATCGTCGAACGTGACCAATATTATCGCCAATGGTTGCCGAAGATGGGCTGAATTGAATGGTCAAGATGCCGAACCTGCAATTAAATTTGTTAAACGAGACCAAATCCATGCCAAATTCGCGTGAAATTGGACCTGCCGGAGCATCTAACGGAGATTAAACGGATTCCCAACCAATTCTGTCGCCGTCGACAGGCCATTTGGCATGTGACAGCACGTGAATTCAAGTTGGCGAACGTCCACCGATTGAGCGGGAAATTGAAAATGAATATATGGCCTCTGATGGTTTTCTAGAAAGGGGAGAGAATAGAGAGAGAAGGAGATAGGGAGAGCTCGCTCTCCGACCTCCATTTTCTAGAGATAGAGCTCGAACTGGTACGGCACTGGTCAGGCCATTCTAGGCTAGACCGAAGCCAAAGATCGCCACTAGGAGTTCGCCCAAGCACGTAGGAAGCGATCGCGACCAATGGCACCGCCTGTAACGCCGAAAAATCGTAAGTCGAACTTCGAGCTTAACCTCTATTCGTTAATGGCGGTTCTTTGTTTTGGCTTCAATCCTTATAATTGATGTGTGCGAATTACACGGGAGACATCACTAAGCACTGCTTTGTATTTTGATTGCTTTGAAATCGAGTCAAACCTCGCATTTGAATCCCGTCACCATCGTCGATTCAGTCGAAGCTCATCTAGGTTATCCTAGACCTAAACGGGTCAATCTGACCTGTAGGTAAGTCTCCTAAACTTGCGATGAAGCTATTCTGTGATTGAATTGAATTGTTATGCTATGTGTAGCGAATATCTTTCGCCATTGATATACACTGTTAAAGCTTCGAATAGGATGATTTTGTTGATGACATTAGTTGATTCCTAGATATGCTATAGATGAAGTTCAGGCAAGTCGATTGGTAGTAGTATAAGGTTAATCGGTCGAGGTTTCACTGTTAGATCTCGCCGGAGGCTCTCGGCCATTCGCTACAGTCGGAGGTAGTTCTACGAAGAAGACGATGACGTGGCAGTCAATGAGTCAACATGATGACGTGGCGTTGACGTGGCGGCCACGTCAAATAGGTAGTTAGGGTCGTAAGCCATTCTGTTAAAGGATTCGATGGCCTAGGTTTGGCCACGTGTTGGCCTGGTAGCTGTCGGATCAATTTTAAATACCCGGTTAATAAAAAATTAAATTTTTCAAAAATAAAAAATAATTGGTTTGATCGGACGGTCGAGGATTAGCCGAATCGTTCGATCGTGGCTATAGATCTAGGTAATCAGATTGGACGATTCTCGCTTAGTCGGCTTTTGATCTGAACCGTAAGTTTCAGTCAACCGACCCTAGGGCTGTAGAGTAGCCACGTGATTCCATAGGAACCGTAGGATCAAATCAACAAAATAAAATAAAAAGAAGCAAACAACGCCGTTTTGGAGTGTTGGTTCGCGCGGATCCAAGTTTGGGTCGGGTATTCGGTCCACGTGGATCGGATCGACCCTGTCTGAATCATTTCTTTTTAATAAAAAAATCTCTAAAAATTTAAAAATCCAAAAAAATGAAAAATTCTAGAAAATCCTAAAAAAATGTTAGAAGATACTAGAAAATCTCAAAAAAATTGTAGAAAATTTCTAGAAATTCCAGAAATTCCCAAAAGTTGAGGAATGACCACAAATAATTTGTCAATCCTATTTTTGGGATTTCTTATCCATTACTCTAAAAATTGACGATACTGCCATTTAGGGAAAAATCGTCCCTGCTTTATATCCGAAACAGGTTGAAAATGCTTAGATTAGGATAAAGCCAGTTAGGTGGCGAATCCTTCTGCTTGAATTTTCGAATCTAATCTTTTTTTTATTATTTTATTATTTTATATTTTTTTTTTTCTGAAATGACGATTTTACCTCTCGACGGGTAAACCGTCTTTCCTATTCCGATTGAGTTGTGAAAATTGTTCAAAATTGTGATTTGGGTCTGGTGGTTGATTGATCATTCTATTTGGGATTTTCACTTTTCGCCATCTTCTGAAATAACGATTTTACCCCTTAAAGGGTAAATCGTTTTCAAAATTCCAAAAAATTCTGAAAATTGTTGAAAAATAGGAAATAGATTGATTCGATGATCAATCCTATTTCCAACCCCTTTTGATTCCAGATTTCTTCTAAAATCGTAATTTCGCCCTTCTAGGGCAAAATATCCCTAAATTTCTTCAAGATTACGATTTTACCCTTCATGGGCAAATCATGTCCAAACCACTCCTGAATCGTGATCGACACTTATCTAGGCTAATAAGGCCTTACTAGGGATGCCATGCTGTATTCATGTGATTTATCTGCATGTTTTGGATCCTTGATTTGCGCATCTTCTTTTTAATGGTTGTGAGTGTTCGAATAGCCACTCCTACCTGCATGAACTCCTACATTTAGGGCTCGTATCCCACTCATCTGCATGAAATATTATGATTAGATGATTCAGTCAATTTAGGTACCGAAATGGCGTCAACTTTGATAGTTGGCATAACTAAGTCCCCAATCCCATTTTTCTAGTTCTCGCAGGATTGAATAGAAAGCTCCCAACTATTCGATAGGGTTTCCAACCGTACCCTCCACAAAACGATTGGTGGCGACTCATTGGCATTACACATATCATATCTCACTAGACCACAGCAAAGGTCGATTATATATACCTCTGTTGTGACTTGGGTAACAGGCCTTGGGAGAGGCCCGCGTCTGACTAAATGGGATGACCCATTAACCCTTGCACCTCGAGGACGAGAAGATCCATCTCGAGAGGATCGCGACAGACTGGCGACTCCACTAGGGACTTATTCCAAATCAGAATATTTGATTAAGAATTTTAGAGGACTTGAGCCAATTAAAAGTTGGTTGGTTTATCTAACTCCATTTTCTGCAGATGCTCTCGAAGGTGAGGTACATACCCTAACCATTGTTTTAGATATTTTTGTAAATTGGAGAAATAAGGGGTGGAGTGTTTGTTGACATCTTTCCTGCAGGTTGGAGTTGGGAATGTATGTTTATTTTTATGCACATATTGAAGCGGTGTTTGATACAAACTGCTGTGCATGATTTTGCATTGTGATGATCACGACACATCTCACACACTGACGGTCAAACCCCGACTGCAACCACTTATATGTTACCTTAGATAGGGAAATGGTGCGAAAGGATCTCATGTTCGATGGCACTTGAGACTTTCGTATTCGTTCCCGCTCACAATCCGAATTGGAGATATCTAGCCCTCTTGAGTGGGTATTCTTGGGGAGGAATTTGCCATATTTGGATCGTGGGAGCCTGAGCCATAGGTTTCTCACCCGATTTTTAGTTTATAGAGTATACCTCCTACTTGTCTCATGCGTATGTCTCTGGACAGTTGGTATACTTAAAACCACTCATTGTTACAAGTGAATGTCTAACATTCCTTGGGTTTTGGGTTGGTAAGGCATTTACTACTTAATATGTTTTCTTACGCCCACTCCATAATATGTTCACATGTTACATACCGTTTGCATCTACATGCACGACATACATTCTGGAATCATCCAAGTGTCTGATTAAAATAATAATGATAGGGATACGATGTCGCTATTTCCTAAGTGTTCATCTGAGTTGGTAACCTTTGAATACCTGAGGAAAGTAACTTGTCCTAGGCCGAACATGAAGCTACACTTTACAAGATTCGTACATGGCCGCGAACTGATTGGGCGCAAACTGGGGCACGCTGAAGAATGGCAAACCCGCTACTACGTTGATAACCTCAGATTCAAGCGATAATCCGATGAAATGTTCAAAGATTATATAGAAATGAAAAGGCAATATCACAACTGCCTAGCTAGGGAAGCTTACGCTCGTCGAAAGGCTGAACGCCAAGCTAAAGAAAACAAACCAATGTTGACTCTTTGGGAAAGAGGAGGGGCCCTGCCGTCAAGACCAGATCGAAGCGCATCGTCCTAAAAAAGATCAAGCCTAAGAAGACTGAAAAATCCCCTAAAGTAATCATACCTTAGAATGGCCAGAGGAGCTGAATCATCTTGAGGAAACTCCAGTTAATTGCCCTTCTGAGGAGAACTAGACCCTAGGAATATTAAGAAGTTGGGTAATGTAGGCCCCACATTCCATTGGTTTTTTTTTATGGCTGTCGCGACCCGTCCGGAAGCGGACGCGGCTAATGGATTACCGATCGCGGGCCTTCCCCTGCACAAGGGTGCGGATCGCGGGCTTTGGATCGGCGCGGGCCCTCCCAGGCCCATACCAAATCGCGGCGGGAGTATTTTTCAAAGGGATTCGACGATAACAGTCGATCGCTTTCGACCTTAGTGTGGTCGTGGTGGCATGTGCAACTTGTGCATGCATTTGGAGTCGCCACCGGTCTTTCTTAGAGGGTAGACCGGAAACCTTATTGACCGATTGGGAGAGATCGATCAATTCTGCGGAACCAGAGATTTTGGGTTCGGGGACTTGGTTACGTTGATGTCATTACCAACGCCCTTTCGGTACCTAACGCGAGTGATTTTCCCTAACTAGGATTTCATGCAGGCGCAATTTTGGGTGAGGTAAGTCTGACTTTGCACATTAACCAGTTTAACATGCTCACGTAATCATAATAAATAAATAGATGCCAATCACATAAACATCTATCCTACGTGGTGATCATGGAATTATGATTTAATGGGTCTCGAGCCAATGAGACCACATTTAATCATTTTAATATTTTAATAACGGAGAGCCGCTCTTCGTTTCTTCTTGGTTTCTTGAACTCTTCAAGAATTGGGCCCCAAAGAGCTCGCCGACTTAAAAGGCTCCTCCACGTAATCCTCGTAGCATTTACATCAACAATTGACTATGCTAAAAATAAAGATTACATGAAAAATAAAAGGAGTACGCAGCCTCCATTTAATAATTACAACCCCAAATATATAAATAATCATCATACATTCATATATACATCAATCACATTGATTAGGGATTTTTCCATGATCACCACCCTTTCACATAAGTAATAAATTCACAATTTAAAACTTAGGAAGGCACAATAAAAATTCTACGTTGAATCATATTAAGAATTTTTACGTAAAATAAGATAGCCATAAATTTTCGATTCAAAATTGATTTAGTCTCAATTTTTGCTACGTTGATTAATTTATCATATAAAATAATCAATCTCCATTAGCCATGTAAGACGAACAATTCGTTAATACATATTGACCATAGTATTGCAAAAATTGCAAAAAATCAATTAAATGCACGAAAACACCTAAGGATTGGCTCTGATACCACTGTTGGGATCCACGTAACACGTAGCGGAAATAAATAACAACCCATACATGTATCTCCAGAGGCGTACTTCATGCATTTCAATCGAAAAAAATCACAAAGTCTCAAAGGGAGTAAATAGATTACCTCTCGTAGCGTGCTTGAACGGAGGTGTCGGTTCGATGTTCTTCGATCTCAGCCTCCACAAGTGTTAGGCATCTAATTCGGACGCACCACCAATTGACGAACGGGGAGACGACTAATAACTCCACAACAATTGTGCTAGCAATATGCGGAATCAATATTCCGAACTTAGTATATTTTGCTCTCTCAAGATTATGAGAATATAGAGAGTGTTTGTGTTCTTCTCTCTAAGCTCTCAAAAATTTGCACACTCTACAAAATGTCTCCCCCCTTCAACCTCAAAACTCTTGCCATCCTTTTATAGCCAAAAATACCTTCCAATAAATTGTATTTAAAAATAGCACTAACAATTATAAATTCTATCTAAAAATAGCACTCACAAATAAATGACATTTAAAAATAGCACTAACAATAGCACTCACAATTTATAATACAAAAATGCTATTTAAAAATAGCACTAACAATAGCACTCACAATTTATAATACAAAAATTCTATTTAAAAATAGCACTAACAATTATAAATTCTATCTAATAATAGCACTCACAAATAAATGACATTTAAAAATAGCACTAACAATAGCACTCACAATTTATAATACAAAAATTCTATTTAAAAATAGCACTAACAATTATAAATTATATCTAATAATAGCACTAACAATTTATGATAAATAAATGCCATTTAAAAATAGCACTAACAATAGCACTCACAATTTATAATACAAAAAATGCTATTTAAAAATAGCACTAGCAATAGAACTCACAATACAAAAATGCTAAAAAAGGCACTAACAAAGGTGTTAAAAATAATAACCATTATTATTATTACAAGAGTTAAAGAGGTTACCAAACAATACAAATATGCATAACATATAAATACGTATGACGTATAAATATGTAGAGCATACGTATACATCCGTGAAACCGGGGACTAATTGAAAGAAAAAAATGTGCAATTAAGCCCTTTTGGTAAAAATTGATTAAATTGGAGGGCAAATTGACCTAATTGCACTTTAAGACTTTAGAATCCAATGTCATAGCTTATAAAAAGTGAGAATTGAAAACTAAAAGACTCGAAAATGATTTTTTTTAGGCTCGGTTCGGGTTTATGTTTGTGAAGGAACATAGTGACCCGAGCCGAATTTTTGAGATTTAAAGTGACACACTTGAAGAGGAAATTAAAACAAAATTATCGAATATTTTTGGGTATTTTTCTGACCACGAATGGTATTTTTCTGATTTTTTGGGTATTTTTATAATTAAATAAACTCGAAAAATATTAAAAATACCGAAAAATATTTTTTGTTCAAAATTGGTTCCTAAGGTTAAACCAAGGCTTCCAAAGTTGATTTTGTGATTTTATGACCTTTTTTGATATTTTTAATTAATTTTAAAGAATAAAAATCACAATAATAAATGGTAAAAAAAATCAGGTGTCAACAGCTGCCCCTCTTTGAGAGGAATCTCGTTAGAGGTTTCTCTCAAAGATAAGGTGGCACCTGATTCCTAACCGACTCAACTGGGAAAATAAGAGAAGAAATGTTATGACATCGGACCCTTAAGCCTATTGATAAAAGCTCAAATCAATCCCCGGTTTGCTCTAACAATTTGAACATGGGCCGGAGTGAGAGAGGCTTACCTGAAGCTCACCTGTCGGATGCTGCCGGTTGCGACGACTTTCAAGAAGATGCCTAGGACTCGTCATTCAGAATATCCCAGGGAGATTAAGCTCTGACCTGTATGGTAGGTCATACCATGATGGGATTCCTAACTTGTAGGAACCTAAGGAAGGCGCATCCCACGCTTTGGGATTTGCCAAGAATTTTGATCCGTATGGTGGATCAGACCTTTGTGTTGATCCTTACTGCGATATTTATCAATGAGTTGACCCTTATGCGGTTTCTACCAATGAATTGACCCTTATGGCGGTTTCTACCATATGTGATCCCTCAGGCGGTTTCTACCTTGGTTTGACCCTTCAGGCGGTTTCTACCTTGAGTTGACCCTTCAGGCGGTTTCTACCTTTGATTTGACCCTTCAGGCGGTTTCTACCTTGTGTTGACCCTTCAGGCGGTATCTACCATGTGTTGACCCTTCAGGCGGTATCTACCTTGTGTTGACCCTTCAGGCGGTATCTACCTTTGAGTTGACCCTTCAGGCGGTATCTACCTTCATTTGACCCTTCAGGCGGTATCTACCTTTGATTTGACCCTTCAGGCGGTTTCTACATTTGTTTTGACCCTTCAGGCGGTTTCTACCATAGTTTGACCCTTCAGGCGGTATCTACCTTTGTTTTTATTTGAAAAGGGGTCTCATGACGAGGGTTCTCCACGTCCGTTGAGATTTCCTTGATATTTTTGAAAAGGGTGTCCTAGGACGAGGGTTCTCCACGTCTGTTGGGACAGTTTGTTGACTTCTTTTGAAAAAGGGTTCTATCCTCACACCTTTTTTTGAAAGATCCCGAAATTTGCTGGGAATTCAGTTTTGAAGCAGAGAAAGATTTTATTTTGACAAAGCTTCATTTGATTCTGTTGAGGCGACATTCTGGGAGCTGTGTTCTCCAGGTATCCTGCAGAAAGTTCAAACCTGAAAGATTTTTCTTCACCCAGAAAACGTTAGTAATCTTTGGGAAGACCACGGCTGTCCATTTGACAAAAACCGTATGACTTAAGTTTTAATCGTGAAATGTGCATTTTGATGCTGGAGGTTATCCAAAGCATTCTTGCAACATGCAAATGTGATCACAAATCCCTTGCACGGAAAATCTGGACCAACAGTTTGAAAATTCCAAAAAGAGTTTGTTCAAAACACCAACTGGAATATTTCTCGACAATGAGGTCTTCTCACCTATTTTGAGATAGTGGTTTTTATAGGGGATGCACTCAATTCCCTACTAACCTGTGCCTAGGTTTTAGGCTCATTCGCAGCGCATACATTTTGATCGGTCGGGAGGTCTTCCACGGGACCGTAATGTTGGGCTTGGATATTGGTCTTCAAGGGGGACTCACTTTTGAGTCAAGGTCATTGAATGAAAGTTTTCACCATCTGCTCCGGGTTTACAAGTCAAGAACCCTGCAAAATGAGAAAGAAATATTCTTGCTCGTACTTCTTCGAGCTAAGCTATATGTTAACCCAAGTGTCTTAGTCAGAGAAGACTGTTTCAGGGTTATGATGTTGGTAGGATTGGGGACCGAAAAAAGGCTTGTTTTTGGCCCAGAATTTATGAGGGGATTGACATTGGTGATCATTGCAAACTTGTCACATGTCTTTTCCATTCTGCATCTTCATTTTTGAGGTGTGCAACCGCTTTTGAGGTGTGCACAAGTCCTTTAGAGAACGTCTCTTGTGGTATTAAGAGATTGACAATTCTGTCCGTGTTTTTGCACCACGGCTGACATCATTTGGGGAGCAGTCTTCTTGATCTGACTTCTTTATGGGTTTTTCTCTCTTCCCAACTAGGCTTTATTGGGGATCAATCAAACAGTTTTCACGAGCATCGGCCTTGCTTTTACCAGGCACTTTGCTTTTTCTTGATGCTGGGGATTTTTTCTTTGTTGAAATCCCGCCTTTTCTTTTCCTTTGGAACTACGATGTTCAGAAAATTGTGCTAGATATACAACTTGAATCATAGCACATTTAAACGCCGATATGAGATTTTTCTATAAATCCCATCTCTTGATTTCTTCCGTTCTTGGAGTGATGCAGTTTCCATCTTGAAACATCCCATGATCACCAACAGGGGTTTATGAAATGAATTTGCAGGCTCAACTTGGCTGTGCAAAGGATATGGTGTGTGGGATAGAGAAATGAATGCTTCTCGTCATCCTATGGCACTTGGATTACCATATAAACAACACACAAAGATTAATGTTAGTCCGAGCAAGAAAATTTCTGACCATTTTCTCCTGATGCCGCTGGACTCACCTCCATTTTGCCCCGATGTGGGGTGGTTCTTGACAGGGTTAAGAATGAAAACCGTCGTTCAAAGGGTTTATCAACGGTCACCTGTAGTGTTTGAGGGATATGAAACGAATGCCTCCGTCATCCCAACCCATGTAATCGTTGCGAATAATCCCTACTTCCGTAGGTCCAGATTTTGCTATCTGATCCGCTCCACTTCTCTCCAGTGTGTGTAGGACGTGTTTGGACTAGGCTTTGCCTCTTTTCTTTTGAGAAAACGTCCTTTTAAAAGTCTTGAACTTTTGATTGGAAAAAATCTCTTTCATTTTCTCCAAAAATTTTACCCGTCAAGGGGATTTTATGATGCACCATGCATGTTCTTATTCATGTTCAGATAACCTCCTGTTTTAAGACATGAATGCCAATGAAGTTTGAATTCTATGTCTTTTCTAGACATTAGATTCTGAAAGCTTTTCTTTTTATTTAACACCTTCAATGGATTGGGGAAAATGATACTTACCTGTCCCCCGTGGCCGAAAATCCCTGAAAATGCAGAAGAAACATGTTATTGTATGTTCGTGAATTTTTCAAAAAATTAGAACGATACATCTTACCCTTGGTCGTGTGCCCCTGCGAGTGCACACAGGTTGTGACAATCTGTCCTCCTTGATGGTGAGTCCCTATCAAGGATAAATAACAAGTGTTAACTCATATTCCCAAATTGAAGACAAATTGGGACGATACAACTTTACTCTTGGTTCTCATCCCGTTCTGACGTCGCGTATTGATATGAACCACGTCTATCAAATCCGCTTATCCATGCTTGGAATATTTGCAATATCAATGGTTCAGCTGCCCCCGGTTGGGCAACGTCTGTTTTGTTATTTGAACAGATGGCTCCTTGAGTGATTTATCCACGTTTATCACCTGAGAAGGGAAAGAAATGAGACATTACTTTGGTATGCGATAGAAGATCGTTTAGGAACGATACATCGTTTTACCAAATAGGTGGCTTCGCGGCCAAACGTATTTCGTGTTGAAGGGGTAGATCCCATTATGCTCAGCGGGTGATAATTATGGTTCATGGAACTTGCTCCACGGATTAAGTGATTAATCCACGGCCTTCGGCTTGAAGATGCTCAAAGGGTGATGTTGACACTCACGCGCAATTAGTTCTAGATATTAATGAAAGATGTTCCCGTGGGAACCTTACAGTGCGATCAACAACATATGCAATAGGAGTATTCAACCCCTTTTCTCGAAGCATTTTTCATCGAGTAGCCATGCCTTGCATCAGACGTTTGATCACCGGCCTCGCGTCACCACTGCGATGGTCCTCCGGCTCCAAATTGATCGAGCCAAAGATTGAACTCATCGCCAAGGAAATTGCTCGGGTCTTCGAGCCATTGATGTTCAAGTTGGGTATCAACGATTGTTGGGGGCAGATTTCTTTCATTGCCTTCGTTGTGAGGGATTAGAGTTTTTGAGCTGGAACCTTCATCATTGCCCTGTTGGGGTTGAGACATACATTCCTGAAAAGTATTGATCCAAGTGTCCAGCTCCTCATCAAGGAGATCACCTGTTCTTTCTAGCCCTTGGTGCCCAGATTGGGTGTCGTCGACTGCAGGCGAGGGATTCCTCTCTTTGCTCTCGCCGTGAGCAATTTGACCCCTCGAATTGGAACTTCCTCCAATGACCGGCAGGTTCATATGTGCACTCTCTACCAATGCCAGATCCACTTCAAGGACAGCATTAATGACTGATTCGCGCTCAAACTGAGGAATCTCTATGTGCTGGAACTGTGGCATATACTCCTGAGGAGTATTGAGATAGCTCGGCGGAGCATTCTGATTTGGGTTAGAGGAGTCGCTGACACGACTGCTAATCCCGTCATTGCTGAAACACGGTTGGGTGCTCTTGGCTCTCCAATCATCATGGTTGTAACTCTGCCCAGCACTTGAGCTCCAACTGGCTTTATGATGGTTTAACGCTATCCTTCCATCCCTTAGCAATCTCCTATAGTACTTGAGGTGAGACTCAACGTTAATTCTAGAGAGCCCCGGCACATTCATAATCTCGAGTATGCGTAGTGGGCTAGCCGAATCAACTCCCAGCTCTCGAATTGCATCAACAAATTTGGTGTGAAGCTCATAGGTCCAGTAAAACCTTGTTCTCTTATCACCCAAAATATCGTCAATACTTCGGTAGCTATTCTCTACGGGATCTAGTCGTTTCAAAAGTTGTCCAGGGAGGGACTCACCGACTTTGGATTGGCTGGCTGCGACAGCGAGTTCGTCATTAAGAGAATTCCCCCTGTGATGATTCATATCCCATTTCTCAGAGGATGTTGGTGTTGATCCTATGGTGTTGACTTGCTCATGCAGATCTCCGGCGGTATCTGGCTGTGTCGGAAAATGCTGTGGAGAATACGGTAACAGCTGAGCGTTATTCGTCAACAGGGATGGTTCATCGAGGAACACCTCGCCGAGGACAACAGGATTACCACAATTAAGGCAGGTGGCCTTGGTCAGAGCTTCCTTATATCTCGCGCTTTCAGCTTGAAGCTTCTCATTCTCCTCCTTCAGGACCAGTAACTCATGGTCTGCGTATTGCTGTTTCACCCGGGTTCGTTTGTTGGCGAACCAAAACTTGACCTTCGAAAGCTCCAATCCTATCTTTCGGCTCAACTCCATTTTCTGTTGTCTGCTTGGAGTGGGGCATTCATTGAAGAAAGCTTCGAGCTCTCGGATTTGGCCTGGAGTGTGGCGTTGTAGTTGCTTCCTTTTCCGACTCCGGTCATCATTGTATACTCCTTCTTCGTAGCTGAAACCTAGAATTTCATCGCTGGAGGAGTCAGTCTCTATGGCCTTCGGGCAGGATTCAGCTCCAGGATCTTCAAAGTCTCCCAGCAGTTCGTGCTCAGAAATGTCCAGGTCGGGCGTTTCTAGCAGATGAGAATAACTTTTAAACATGATGGATCGGGGTATCTCGGGCTGATCTAGTTCACTCAGCTTTCTCAATTCGCTCTTACGTGTTTGCTCACTCTAGAAATTTTCTCAAGTGATTGTGCGTGTCCTGGAACCATCCTTCAGGCTGCATATGAAGACCAGCAAGCAAGCGCTCCTCCCGAGATCCTGCAATTACTCATCGTCTGTATTCCCCTTTCTTTTTCCTCGTGATAGGATCACAAACTCACTTGCATTGATTCGATTTCATCGAGTAATGCGCTCGTCCCCTAGTTCAGTCTTCAAAGTGGTGGGTCTACAATCTTTCGGCGCCTTTTATGATTTGCTAGGCCCGAGAACGTGGGGAGCAGCGGTGGACCCGCAATTAATGACTCTGTTTAATTCATTTAGCTCCATGGGAATTAACGCTATGATCTTCTCTCAACCCCTTTTCATCGTTCAAACGAAAGTGGCATTTTCCCTGTGCATGCTGTTACTCTTCATTTCAGCATCCCGGGCGCTTGGTGAGGAATGAGTTCGTAGCCACTCAAAATTTTAAAGACCGTCTCTGGTTTCAGACTTAATCTAACAAGGGATCATCACAACTGAGCATGACGATGTTCGTCGATAGCGTTGGTTTTTATACATAATTAACTATAGCCATTAAAGAAAAATGTTCCCATAGGAACTTTACAATGGATAAAAAGAGTGATCCACTCGTGAACATGCTCTTCTTCCTATGGGTGTTCGTAGTGACCGACCCATCGTGCCCCGAGCTAGGTGCTAGATCATGGCTGTCCAAGCATGCCAGCTTCCCACTGATTGAACAAGGCATCGAGCCCCTCATCGAAGAAATCGTCTGTCGTGGGTTGACCAGCGGCAGGCAGAGCACCAGCCGACTATTGCTCGAATGGAGGAGTGCGCACTCGCTGTACTTGTGACACGCGCTCTTGAGAAGTGTTGAAATGGCCTGGGAGGACATTCTGATCAGCTTTCAGTTTGCCGGTGGTCGGGTTGCTAGCTTGATTGATGCTTAGATTTGGCCGGGTATCTCTTGATGCCTGAGCATTACAATGGCGGTCGCCTCTAGCTTTTGGGCTCGAGACGGATTCCTCCCGGTTTAGCTCCGCTCGACGTTGTTTTAATAGCTTTCTGTAGGCAGCAAGGTGATTCCTGACCAGCTCCTTACTAAGCCCCGGTACATTCATGGCCTTAAATATGCGCGTCGGAGTTGCTGAGTCGATCCCCATTTGGTGAACTACGTCTAGGAATCTGGAATGCAGTTCAGGGGGCCAAGCGAACCTCCTCTTATCGTTGCCCAAAATCGCATCGATGGCTTGACGACTGATTAACTCATCTCCAGCAGGACCCGACCCTATCGAAAATTGTTGTGCATGAGGCTGATATGCTTTGAGCTGGTCGGCGGTAACATCCAGCTCCTTGAAACTATAACTTCAATCAAAGCGATGCAAATCCCATCCCCCAGGAGGCATTTGTATCACCTTCGTAGGATCATCCTGCTCATGCGTGACTCCGGCAAAATCTGGTTGAGCAGGAGATGCCCCGAGGGAGTAAGGTGGTAAATGAACGTCTTCAATCATCGCGTGAGGCTTATCGGGGAACATCTTACCGAGGGCGACGAGGTTATCGCAATGAGGGCAAACGGTAATATTGAGAGCTTTTTCATACCTCATGTTTTCTGTTCGCAGCTTTTGGTTTTCTTCCTTTAAAATCTCGACCACCTGACGTTTGCGTTGAGCCCTCGATTTGGATCTCCTATTTTGAAACCAAAACTGGATCCTCGACTGATTAATCCCCAACTCCCGGCTCAATTCAATTCTCCACTTCTTTTTCATGTAATGGCTTTTACTGAAAAGGGTTTCCAGCATTTGGGTTTCCTCCTGAGAGTATTGGTGAGGACGTCTTCTTTTCCCGAGTTGAGCATTGTGGATGTCGTTGTCGTCGTCGCCGTGATCTTGATTTCCGTTGCCAGAAGTGTTGGGCTCCATGGTTTTGGCGTTAGACTTGATCTTGGAATCTTCGAGATCCCTCTGTGGTTCAATTTCTGAGATTTTTGAGTCAGTCGCCTCTAGCAGCTGACAGTAACCTCTTAAATATGTTGGATTGAGAAATGTTTGATTGGTTCTTGCCCACTCAGAGTTCTCCACTCTCTCCTGTATGCTCACTCCCTATAAAGTTTTCTTCGAGTGACTCTGCATGTTCAGGAGACGCTCTTCAAGCATCATTAGGCAAACGTTCCCCCTCAAGACCTTGAATTTCTCGCTTAGCTTTTCAACGTGATGGGACTGCCAAACCCTGTTAGGGCTCTCTTCGATAGTTGCGCTTTCCTCCCACCTAACTCTAATAATGGTGATCCCGACAAATCTTTTACATCTTTTAATTGATGAGCCGGAAATCGCGGACCGAAACGAATCCAATGGTTCTCGTGAGGGGACCTCCTGCTTTACCCCCTAACTGGGCTCCACCAGCATTATTACTGAGACCCTTCATCATCCTCGAGTTGCTATAAAATGAGGAATTAATGTATGGAAGGTTAACGTTCTCGCATAATCAGCTTCTTCCTTCTAATCTCTCTGTTAAACTCGTCTTATTCTCAAGCCAACCCAACGCAAATGGCCTCCTCTCCCGTACGCACTTTTTCAACTGATGTCTTGGCCCAGTGGGAAAAGCTTTATAACCTACTGGGTCGCGGTTACGCGCACATAACCGATCATTCTGCAACCGAGGATGCAATCTGTGTCCTGCTCGAGGACCTTGATACCACTTCTCTCGAAGGTACTACACTGGGGAGGGAATATAGAACTTTCCCGACTCTCTTTGCACACTCCTTAGAGGCCTATCGTGTTGCTAGTCGGGAGGTTCTGGTGGCTCGCGTCTTGCGGGCTCGTTATGAGGATCGATCTGATCATTTGGTGCTGACCAACTATCTGGTTGATAGTTACAAAAAGGCCGTCGAGTTTGCTAATGAGCGGGTCGCGACGTTGCTTCGCGAGAGGAGAAATCTGGTGGATCAATTGGCCATATCCCTGACCACCGGCGAGCATGACCGCCGCAACGTCCTGTTGAGGCTTCAGAGCGACTGGCAGGAAGAACGGCTCGACAAGATAACCGAGGACATAGCTCGCGGGAATGGACTGGTTCGGGACCTGGAAGTAGTCACCGAAGAACACGAGGCCAAGGTCGCCGAAGTTAAGGGAGAATGCAGAAGTCTTCTCCTCAGGCTTGCCGACCACAACATGCGGAGCTGGGAGTATGAGCAGAGCATTAACAACATGGAGGGTCAGTTGGGCTCCTTTGTGTCGTTAATTAGGGCTCACTTTGGCTTTACTTTTCCACCCCGAATTGTATGACCTGCTTCTGAAAACCCTCCGCTGAGCAAAATAAATGAAAGTTCTCGTGTGTGTTTTAACTTCTGCATGGTTCCTTTCTTCGAGCGTTCGAACATCTTCAACTTAGGTGAGCCGAACCATAATATCAATAAGTCGAGCAAATATGGATTTTATAACTCGCTCATGATCAGATGAAAGAATAGCCTCAGACTTATCTAGGAAAAGATTTCTCTCTATTACCTATTTTTTACCTGCAAATAGAAAGACAGAATCAGAAGGAATAATCTGAAAAAGAAAGCATAGACCCCTTTCAATCTTATGCTTGCTCGTGATTAATAAGGACAAGAACTTTTACAAGGGTTTTAATCTTGCGCGAAAAGTTTTTATCAATATTCCTCGAAAGAAAGCATACTATTGAAAGGAATGTAATTCACAATAATCGCCTTTGATCAATTTCGAGAGGAACGAATTACTCAAAAGTGCGAGGCATAATAACGTGTTTTAAATTTAATTGAAGATACGGCATCCAAATCAAGGCCGTTTTGTTAAGAACGAGAGTAATTTGGACATCTATCTCGTCATTAAATTCAAAACAACATCGATATTCTCGATCAATTATCGTGGATTACCAGCGACGTAAAACATGCACGAAACAATTCAAGTGTATAATTCCTTCTAGAGAAATTGAGATTGGACTACTCTATACGACCAAAAGGTCGTGTAAGACTTCCAATTTTAATTTCCTCTAAAGGAATTATAAACTTGACTTGGGAGTATTCGGATGATTAGAGAAAATGCCACTATCACATTCCCATGACCCGTCAAAAGAAATACAACCAAGTTCCATCTGAATGTATACACCAATAGATCCCTAATACAATCACTCTAAGGGGTGGGATAGAAAAAGCCTCGATAAAAATAAACCCTATACAAGAGGACTAGTAATGGAAAATGAAACAAAGGAATGTGATCCTAACGTTTAAGGATGCCCCAAGTTCGATCTGTGGCTTCCGGATCACTTGCCCCAACTCGTCATCTTCTTTGGACGATATCTCAATAAGGTCCATAGTAGGCTCTTTTGTTGCTCACTCGGTGTTCGCCATGGGATATCATCCTCCTCGTCTTCTATCAAGGACGTTTGGGAAAAACACACACATCTATCCTTGAAATGGCATTTAATCTAATCACCAGAATGCAATGAATGAAATGCCTATATTTATATGAACTGTAATAGATTTGAGGGATAGAGAGTCTTACCAACCAAACTCGTCGACTTATGTGCGGTTTTAGGTGTACCAACCGCCCAAAGACATGCGCATGAGACAAGTGATAGTGAACTTCTAAAAATCAGAGGGTTTGGCACCTAAGGTTAAGGTTCCCACTTCGAGTTCTAGAAAGAGCCGATTCCATTGCACAGCTATCGTTGCATTGGGACTCGATCCATAGTTCGAAGCGAGCGGAATTGAAAAGTGGATTACCCCGCGTTTTTCCTCACGGAGATTCCATTCTCAATTCCTTCTATTGTGTTCCTAAAGGCGGCGCCCGGGGTTTTAGGCGCGGTTGTGTGTGTCCACGTGTTGTGATCATCATAATGCAATTCATGCACAGCAGTTTATCAATCAGCACTTCAAATCATCCACACAACATACATTCCTACGCCCAACCTGCATAAGACAATGTTAATCACGGACTACACCCCTTATTTCTCAAATCTGCCAAAAACATATAACACCTACCATAAGCGGACTTACCTCACCTTCGAGAGCGCCTGCAAAGTTAGAAAAATCACTCAGCGTTTTAATTACGGCCTAAGTCCACTTGAGGTCTAGAATCATATGTTCTAGAGCAAGAGTCCCCAGCGGAGTCGCCAGCTGTCGCGACCCGTCCGGAAGCGGACGCGGCTAATGGATTACCGATCGCGGGCCTTCCCCTGCACAAGGGTGCGGATCGCGGGCTTTGGATCGGCGCGGGCCCTCCCAGGCCCATACCAAATCGCGGCGGGAGTATTTTTCAAAGGGATTCGACGATAACAGTCGATCGCTTTCGACCTTAGTGTGGTCGTGGTGGCATGTGCAACTTGTGCATGCATTTGGAGTCGCCACCGGTCTTTCTTGGAGGGTAGACCGGAAACCTTATTGACCGATTGGGAGAGATCGATCAATTCTGCGGAACCAGAGATTTTGGGTTCGGGGACTTGGTTACGTTGATGTCATTACCAACGCCCTTTCGGTACCTAACGCGAGTGATTTTCCCTAACTAGGATTTCATGCAGGCGCAATTTTGGGTGAGGTAAGTCTGACTTTGCACATTAACCAGTTTAACATGCTCACGTAATCATAATAAATAAATAGATGCCAATCACATAAACATCTATCCTACGTGGTGATCATGGAATTATGATTTAATGGGTCTCGAGCCAATGAGACCACATTTAATCATTTTAATATTTTAATAACGGAGAGCCGCTCTTCGCTTCTTCTTGGTTTCTTGAACTCTTCAAGAATTGGGCCCCAAAGAGCTCGCCGACTTAAAAGGCTCCTCCACGTAATCCTCGTAGCATTTACATCAACAATTGACTATGCTAAAAATAAAGATTACATGAAAAATAAAAGGAGTACGCAGTCTCCATTTAATAATTACAACCCCAAATATATAAATAATCATCATACATTCATATATACATCAATCACATTGATTAGGGATTTTTCCATGATCACCACCCTTTCACGTAAGTAATAAATTCACAATTTAAAACTTAGGAATGCACAATAAAAATTCTACGTTGAATCATATTAAGAATTTTTACGTAAAATAAGATAGCCATAAATTTTCGATTCAAAATTGATTTAGTCTCAATTTTTGCTACGTTGATTAATTTATCATATAAAATAATCAATCTCCATTAGCCATGTAAGACGAACAATTCGTTAATACATATTGACCATAGTATTGCAAAAATTGCAAAAAATCAATTAAATGCACGAAAACACCTAAGGATTGGCTCTGATACCACTGTTGGGATCCACGTAACACGTAGCGGAAATAAATAACAACCCATACATGTATCTCCAGAGGCGTACTTCGTGCATTTCAATCGAAAAAAATCACAAAGTCTCAAAGGGAGTAAATAGATTACCTCTCGTAGCGTGCTTGAACGGAGGTGTCGGTTCGATGTTCTTCGATCTCAGTCTCCACAAGTGTTAGGCATCTAATTCGGACGCACCACCAATTGACGAACGGGGAGACGACTAATAACTCCACAACAATTGTGCTAGCAATATGCGGAATCAATATTCCGAACTAAGTATATTTTGCTCTCTCAAGATTATGAGAATATAGAGAGTGTTTGTGTTCTTCTCTCTAAGCTCTAAAAAATTTGCACACTCTACAAAATGTCTCCCCCCTTCAACCTCAAAACTCTTGCCATCCTTTTATAGCCAAAAATACCTTCCAATAAATTGTATTTAAAAATAGCACTAACAATTATAAATTCTATCTAAAAATAGCACTCACAAATAAATGACATTTAAAAATAGCACTAACAATAGCACTCACAATTTATAATACAAAAATGCTATTTAAAAATAGCACTAACAATAGCACTCACAATTTATAATACAAAAATTCTATTTAAAAATAGCACTAACAATTATAAATTCTATCTAATAATAGCACTCACAAAGAAATGACATTTAAAAATAGCACTAACAATAGCACTCACAATTTATAATACAAAAATGCTATTTAAAAATAGCACTAACAATAGCACTCACAATTTATAATACAAAAATTCTATTTAAAAATAGCACTAACAATTATAAATTCTATCTAATAATAGCACTAACAATTTATGATAAATAAATGCCATTTAAAAATAGCACTAACAATAGCACTCACAATTTATGATAAATAAATGTCATTTAAAAATAGCACTAACAATAGCACTCACAATTTATAATACAAAAAATGCTATTTAAAAATAGCACTAGCAATAGAACTCACAATACAAAAATGCTAAAAAAGGCACTAACAAAGGTGTTAAAAATAATAACCATTATTATTATTACAAGAGTTAAAGAGGTTACCAAACAATACAAATATGCATAACATATAAATACGTATGACGTATAAATACGTAGAGCATACGTATACATCCGTGAAACCGGGGACTAATTGAAAGAAAAAATGTGCAATTAAGCCCTTTTGGTAAAAATTGATTAAATTGGAGGGCAAATTGACCTAATTGCACTTTAAGACTTTAGAATCCAATGTCATAGCTTATAAAAAGTGAGAATTGAAAACTAAAAGACTCGAAAATGATTTTTTTTAGGCTCGGTTCGGGTTTATGTTTGTGAAGGAACATAGTGACCCGAGCCGAATTTTTGAGATTTAAAGTGACACACTTGAAGAGGAAATTAAAACAAAATTATCGAATATTTTTGAATATTTTTCTGACCACGAATGGTATTTTTCTGATTTTTTGGGTATTTTTATAATTAAATAAACTCGAAAAATATTAAAAATACCGAAAAATATTTTTTGTTCAAAATTGGTTCCTAAGGTTAAACCAAGGCTTCCAAAGTTGATTTTGTGATTTTATGACCTTTTTTGATATTTTTAATTAATTTTAAAGAATAAAAATCACAATAATAAATGGTAAAAAAAATCAGGTGTCAACAATGGCTTTCTTGTTTAAAGAATAAGATCGTTAGGTACCCCTCTTTGAGGTTTCTACTTGACAGATCATCTCTCCCTTTATGGATTCTCATGCAATAATGATTCATTTCATTATATTTCTTTAGTCAACTTGATATCTTATCCAACGGAATGCAACATTGTTATTCTCTTCAGTCACGACGATGACCCCGATCAATAACTGTCGCGACCCGTCCGAAAGCGGACGCGGCTAAATGGATTACCGATCGCGGGTCTTGGATCGGCGCGGGCCCTCCCAGGCCCATACCAAATCGCGGCGGGAGTATTTTTCAGAAGGATTCGACGATAAGAGTCGATCGCTTTCGACCTTAGTGTGGTCGTGGTGGCATGTGCAACTTGTGCATGCATTTGGAGTCGCCACCGGTCTTTCTTGGAGGGTAGACCGGAAACCTTACTGATCGATTGGGAGATATCGATCAGTTCTACGGAACCAGAGTTTTTGGGTTCGGGGACTTGGTTACGCTGGTGTCGTTACCAACGCCCTTTCGGTACCTAACGCTAGTGATTTTCCTAACTAGGATTTCATGCAGGCGCAATTTTGGGTGAGGTAAGTCTGACTTTGCACATTAACCAGTTTAACATGCTCACGTAATCATAATAAATAAATAGATGTCAATCACATAAACATCTATCCTACATGGTGATCATGGAATTATGATTTAATGGGTCTCGAGCCAATGAGACCACATTTAATCATTTTAATATTTTAATAACGGAGAGCCGCTCTTCGCTTTTTCTTGGTTTCTTGAACTCTTCAAGAATTGGGCCCCAAAGAGCTCGCCGACTTAAAAGGCTCCCCCACGTAATCCTCGTAGCATTTACATCAACAATTGACTATGCTAAAAATAAAGATTACATGAAAAATAAAAGGAGTACGCAGCCTCCATTTAATAATTACAACCCCAAATATATAAATAATCATCATACATTCATATATACATCAATCACATTGATTAGGGATTTTTCCATGATCACCACCCTTTCACATAAGTAATAAATTCACAATTTAAAACTTAGGAAGGCACAATAAAAATTCTACGTTGAATCATATTCAGAATTTTTACGTAAAATAAGATAGCCATAAATTTTCGATTCAAAATTGATTTATTCTCAATTTTTGCTACGTTGATTAATTTATCATATAAAATAATCAATCTCCATTAGCCATGTAAGACGAACAATTCGTTAATACATATTGGCCATAGTATTGCAAAAATTGCAAAAATCAATTAAATGCACGAAAACGCCTAAGGATTGGCTCTGATACCACTGTTGGGATCCACGTAACACGTAGCGGAAATAAATAACAACCCATACATGTATCTCCAGAGGCGTACTTCGTGCATTTCAATCGAAAAAAAATCACAAAGCCTCAAAGGGAGTAAATAGATTACCTCTCGTAGCGTGCTTGAACGGAGGTGTCGGTTCGATGTTCTTCGATCTCAGCCTCCACAAGTGTTAGGCATCTAGTTCGGACGCACCACCAATTGACGAACGGGGAGACGACTAATAACTCCACAACAATTGTGCTAGCAATATGCGGAATCAATATTCCGAACTTAGTATATTTTGCTCACTCAAGATGATGAGAATATAGAGAGTGTTTGTGTTCTTCTCTCTAAGCTCTCAAAAATTTGCACACTCTACAAAATGTCTCCCCCTTCAACCTCAAAACTCTTGCCATCCTTTTATAGCCAAAAATACCTTCCAATAAATTGTATTTAAAAATAGCACTAACAATTATAAATTCTATCTAAAAATAGCACTCACAAATAAATGACATTTAAAAATAGCACTAACAATAGCACTCACAATTTATAATACAAAAATGCTATTTAAAAATAGCACTAACAATAGCACTCACAATTTATAATACAAAAATGTTATTTAAAAATAGCACTAACAATTATAAATTCTATCTAATAATAGCACTCACAATTTATGATAAATAAATGCCATTTAAAAATAGCACTAACAATAGCACTCACAATTTATGATAAATAAATGTCATTTAAAAATAGCACTAACAATAGCACTCACAATTTATAATACAAAAAATGCTATTTAAAAATAGCACTAGCAATAGCACTCACAATACAAAAATGCTAAAAAAAAGGCACTAACAAAGGTGTTAAAAATAATAACCATTATTATTATTACAAGAGTTAAAGATGTTACCAAGAAGTACAAATATGCATAACGTATAAATACGTATGACGTATAAATACGTAGAGCATACGTATACATCCGTGAAACCGGGGACTAATTGAAAGAAAAATGTGCAATTAAGCCCTTTTGGTAAAAATTGATTAAATTGGAGGGCAAATTGACCTAATTGCACTTTAAGACTTTAGAATCCAATGTCATAGCTTATAAAAAGTGAGAATTGAAAACTAAAAGACTCGAAAATGATTTTTTTTAGGCTCGGTTCGGGTTTATGTTTGTGAAGGAACATATTGACCCGAGCCGAATTTTAGAGATTTAAAGTGACACACTTGAAGAGGAAATTAAAACAAAATTATCGAATATTTTTGGGTATTTTTCTGACCACGAATGGTATTTTTCTGATTTTTTGGGTATTTTTATAATTAAATAAACTCGAAAAATATTAAAAATACCGAAAACTATTTTTTGTTCAAAATTGGTTCCTAAGGTTAAACCAAGGCTTCCAAAGTTGATTTTGTGATTTTATGACCTTTTTTGATATTTTTAATTAATTTTAAAGAATAAAAATCACAATAATAAATGGTAAAAAAATCAGGTGTCAACAGCTGCCCCTCTTTGAGAGGAATCTCGTTAGAGGTTTCTCTCAAAGATAAGGTGGCACCTGATTCCTAACCGACTCAACTGGGAAAATAAGAGAAGAAATGTTATGACATCGGATCCTTAAGCCTATTGATAAAAGCTCAAATCAATCCCCGGTTTGCTCTAACAATTTGAACATGGGCCGGAGTGAGAGAGGCTTACCTGAAGCTCACCTGTCGGATGCTGCCGGTTGCGACGACTTTCAAGAAGATGCCTAGGACTCGTCATTCAGAATATCCTAGAGAGATTAAGTTCTGACCTGTATGGTAGGTCATACCATGATGGGATTCCTAACTTGTAGGAACCTAAGGAAGGCGCATCCCACGCTTTGGGATTTGCCAAGGATTTTGATCCGTATGGTGGATCAGACCTTTGTGTTGATCCTTACTGCGATATTTATCAATGAGTTGACCCTTATGGCGGTTTCTATCAATGAATTGACCCTTATGGCGGTTTCTACCATATGTGACCCTTCAGGCGGTTTCTACCATTAATGTGATCCCTCATGCGGTTTCTACCTTGGTTTGACCCTTCAGGCAGTTTCTACCTTGAGTTGACCCTTCAGGCGGTTTCTACCTTTGATTTGACCCTTTAGGCGGTTTCTACCTTGTGTTGACCCTTCAGGCGGTATCTACCATGTGTTGACCCTTCAGGCGGTATCTACCTTTGATTTTGACCCTTCAGGCGGTATCTACCTTTGATTTGACCCTTCAGGCGGTATCTACCATATTTTGACCCTTCAGGCGGTATCTACCTTCATTTGACCCTTCAGGCGGTATCTACCTTTGTTTGACCCTTCAGGCGGTGTCTACCATCAGTTTTGACTTTGAAAAGGGGTCTCATGACGAGGGTTCTCCACGTCCGATGAGACTGCCTAAATGAAAAGGGGTCTCATGACGAGGGTTCTCCACGTCCGATGAGATTTCCTGAATTTTGAAAAGGGGGTCTCATGACGAGGGTTCTCCACGTCCGATGAGACAACCTGAATTTTGAAAAGGGGTCTCATGACGAGGGTTCTCCACGTCCGATGAGACTGCTTGATTTTTGAAAATGGGTCTCATGACGAGGGTTCTCCACGTCCGATGAGACTGTTTGATATTTGAAAAGGGGTCTCATGACGAGGGTTCTCCACGTCCGATGAGACTACCTGAATTTTGAAAAGGGGTCTCATGACGAGGGTTCTCCACGTCCGATGAGACTACCTGAATTTTGAAAAGGGGTCTCATGACGAGGGTTCTCCACGTCCGATGAGACTGCTTGATTTTTGAAAAGGGGTCTCATGACGTGGGTTCTCCACGTCCGATGAGACTGCTTGATTTTTGAAAAGGGGTCTCATGACGAGGGTTCTCCACGTCCGATGAGACTACCTAAATTTTGAAAAGGGGTCTCATGACGAGGGTTCTCCACGTCCGATGAGACTGCTTGATTTTTGAAAAGGGGTCTCATGACGAGGGTTCTCCACGTCCGATGAGACTACCTAAATTTTGAAAAGGGGTCTCATGACGAGGGTTCTCCACGTCCAATGAGACTGTCTGATTTTGAAAAGGATTTTTTTTTTAAGGGTTTCTCTTCCCCAAGAAAATATTGGTAATATTTGAGAAGACAGCAATTGTCCAATTGACAAAATTTTATGACTTAAGCTTTAGTCATGAGATGTGCATTTTGATGCTGGAGGTTATCCAAAACATTCTTGCAACATGCAAATGTGATCACAAATCCCTTGTATGGAAAATCTGGATCAACAGTTTGAAAATTTCCAAAAAGAGTTTGCTCAAAACATCAATTGGAATATTTCTCGACAAGGAGGCCATCTCACCTGTTTTGAGGTGATGATTTTTAGGGGATGCACTCAATTCCCTACTGACCTGTGCCTAGGTTTTAGGCTCATTCGCAGCGCATACATTTTGATCGGTCGGGAGGTCTTCCACGGGACCGTAATGTTGGGCTTGGATATTGGTTTTCAAGGGGGACCCGCTTTGGAGTCGAGGCCATCGAATGAAAATCTTCACCATCTGCTCCGGGTTTACAAGTCAAGAACCCTGCAAAATGAGAAAGAAAGAGTCTTGCTCGTACTTCTTCGAGCTAAGCTATATGTTAACCCAAGTGTCTTAGTTAGAGAAGACTGTTTCAGGGTTGTAACATTGGTAGGATTGGGGACCGAAAAAGGCTTGTTTTTGGCCCAGAAATCACGAAGGATTTGACATTGGTGATCATTGCCAATTTGTCACATGTCTTTTCCATTCTGCATCTTCCATTTTTGAGGTGTGCAACCGCTTTTGAGGTGTGCACAAGTCCTTTAGAGAACGTCTCTTGTGGTATTAAGAGATTGACAATTCTGTCCGTGTTTTTGCACCACGGCTGACATCATTTGGGGAGCAGTCTTCTTGATCTGACTCCTTTATGGGTTTTTCTCTCTTCCCAACTAGACTTTATTGGGGATCAATCAAACAGTTTTCACGAGCATCGGCCTTGCTTTTACCAGGCACTTTGCTTTTTCTTGATGCTGGGGATTTTTTTCTTTGTTGAAATCCCGCCTTTTCTTTTCCTTTGGAACTACGATGTTCAGAAAATTGTGCTAGATATACAACTTGAATCATAGCACATTTAAACGCCGATATGAGATTTTTCTATAAATCCCATCTCTTGATTTCTTCCGTTCTTGGAGTGATGCAGTTTCCATCTTGAAACATCCCATGATCACCAACATGGGTTTATGAAATGAATTTGCAGGCTCAACTTGGCTGTGCAAAGGATATGGTGTGTGGGATAGAGAAATGAATGCTTCTCGTCATCCTATGGCACTTGGATTACCATATAAACAACACACAAAGATTGATGTTAGTCCGAGCAAGAAAATTTCTAACCATTTTCTCCTGATACCGCTGGACTCACCTCCATTTTGCCCCGATGTGGGGTGGTTCTTGACAGGGTTAAGAATGAAAACCGTCGTTCAAAGGGTTTATCAATGGTCACCTGTAGTGTTTGAGGGATATGAAACGAATGCCTCCGTCATCCCAACCCATGTAATCGTTGCGAATAATCCCTACTTCTGTAGGTCCAGATTTTGCTATCTGATCCGCTCCACTTCTCTCCAGTGTGTGTAGGACGTGTTTGGACTAGGCTTTGCCTCTTTTCTTTTGAGAAAACGTCCTTTTAAAAGTTTTGAACTTTTGATTGGAAAAAATCTCTTTCATTTTCTCCAAAAATTTTACCCGTCAAGGGGATTTTATGATGCACCATGCATGTTTTTATTCATGTTCAGATAACCTCCTGTTTTAAGACACGAATGCCAATGAAGTTTGAATTCTATGTCTTTTCTAGACATTAGATTCTGAAAGCTTTTCTTTTTCTCTTTGTTTTTTTATTTAACATCTTCAATGGATTGGGGAAAGGGATACTTACCTGTCCCCCGCGGCTGGAGATCCTGAAAATGCGGAAGAAACATGTTATTGTACGTTCACGAATTTTTCAAAAAATTAGAACGATACAATTTACCCTTGGTCATGTATTCTAACGGGTAATACATGGGATGTGAAAACCTGTTCGTCTGTAAGGCGATTCCCCTGTCAAGGATAAATAACGAGTATCAATTCATATTCTCAAATTCAAGACAAATTGGAACGATACAACTTTACTCTTGGTTCTCATCCCGTTCTGATATTGCGTATTGATATGAACAACATCTATCAAATCCACCTATCCATTCTTGGAGTGTTTGCAACATCAAGGGTTCATCTGCCCCCAGTTAGGCAACGTTTGTTCTGTTATTCGAACAAATGGCTCCTTGAGTGATTTATCCACGTTTATCACCTGAGAAGGGAAAGAAATGAGACATTACTTCGGTATGCGATAGAAGATCGTTTAGGAACGATACATCGTTTTACCAAATAGGTGGCTTCGCGGCCAAACGTATTTCGTATTGAAGGGGTAGATCCCATTATACTCCGCGGGTGATAGTCATTGTTCGGGGAACTTGCTCCACGGATTAAGCGATTAATCCACGGCCCTCGGCTTGAAGATGCTCAAAGGGTGATGTTGACACTCACGCGCAATTAGTTCTAGACATTAATGAAAGATGTTCCCGTGGGAACCTTACAGTGCGATCAACAACATATTCAATAGGAGTGTTCCACCCCTTTCGTCTAAGCATTTTTCATCGAGTAACCATGCCTTGCATCAGACGTTTGGTCACCTGCCTTGCGTCACCACTGCGATGGCCCTCCGGCTCCAAATTGATCGAGCCAAAGATTGAACTCATCGCCAAGGAAATTGCTCGGGTCTTCGAGCCATTGATGTTCAAGTTGGGTATCAACAATTGTTGGGGGCAGATTTCCTTCATCGCCTTCATTGTGAGGAACTGGAGTCTTTGAGCTAGAACCTTCATCATTGCCCTGTTGGGGTCGAGACATACATTCCTGAAGAGTATTGATCCAAGTGTCCAGCTCCTCCTCAAGGAAATCGCCTGTTCTTTCTAGCCTTTGGTGCCTAGATTGGCTGTCGTCGACTGCAGGCGAGGGATTCCTCTCTTTGCTCTCGCCGTGAGCAACTTGACCCCTCGAATTGGAACTTCCTCCAATGACCGGCAGGTTTATATGTGCACTCTCTACCAATGCCAGATCCGCTTCAGGGACAGCATTAATGACCGAATCGCGCTCAAACTGAGGAATCCCTATGTGCTGGAACTGCGGTATATACTCTTGAGGAGTATTGAGATAGCTCGGCGAAGCATTCTGATTTGGGTTAGAGGAGTCGCTAACACGACTGCTGGTCCCGTCATTGCTGAAACACGGTTGGGTGCTCTCGGCTCTCCAATCATCGTGGTTGTAACTCTGCCCGGCATTTGAGCTCCAACTGGCTTTATGATGGTTTAACGCTATCCTTCCATCCCTTAGCAATCTCCTATAGTACTTGAGGTGAGACTCGACGTTAATTCTGGAGAGCCCCGGCACATTCATAATCTCGAGTATGCGTAGTGGGCTAGCCGAATCAACTCCCAGCTCTCGAATTGCATCAACAAATTTGGTGTGAAGCTCATAGGTCCAGTAAAACCTTGTTCTCTTATCACCCAAAATATCGTCAATACTTCGGTAGCTATTCTCTACGGGATCTAGTCGTTTCAAAAGTTGTCTAGGGAGGGACTCACCGACTTTGGATTGGCTGGCTGTGACAGCGAGTTCGTCATTGAGAGAACTCCCCCTGTGATGATTCATATCCCATTTCTCAGAGGATGTTGGTGTTGATCCTATGGTGTTGACTTGCTCATGCAGATCTCCGGCAATATCTGGCTGTGTCGGAAAATGCTGTGGAGAATACGGTAACAGCTGAGCGTTATTCGTCAACAGGGACGGTTCATCGAGGAACACCTCGCCGAGGACAACAGGATTACCACAATTAAGGCAGGTGGCCTTGGTCAGAGCTTCCTTATATCTCGCGCTTTCAGCTTGAAGCTTCTCATTCTCCTCCTTCAGGGCCAGTAACTCATGGTCTGCGTATTGCTGTTTCACCCGGGTTCGTTTGTTGGCGAACCAAAACTTGACCTTCGAAAGCTCCAATCCTATTTTTCGGCTCAACTCCATTTTCTGTTGTCTGCTTGGAGTGGGGCATTCATTGAAGAAAGCTTCGAGCTCTCGGATTTGGCCTGGAGTGTGGCGTTGTAGTTGCTTCCTTTTCCGACTCCGGTCATCATTGTATACTCCTTCTTCGTAGCTGAAACCTAGAATTTCATCGCTGGAGGAGTCAGTCTCTATGGCCTTCGGGCAGGATTCAGCTCCAGGATCTTCAAAGTCTCCCAGCAGTTCGTGCTCAGAAATGTCCAGGTCGGGCGTTTCTAGCAGATGGGAATAACTTTTAAACATGATGGATCGGGGTATCTCGGGCTGATCTAGTTCACTCAGCTTTCTCAATTCGCTCTTACGTGTTTGCTCACTCTAGAAATTTTCTCAAGTGATTGTGCGTGTTCTGGAACCATCCTTCAGGCTGCATATGAAGACCAGCAAGCAAGCGCTCCTCCCGAGATCCTGCAATTACTCATCGTCTGTATTCCCCTTTCTTTTTCCTCGTGATAGGATCACAAACTCTCTTGCATTGATTCGGTTTCATCGAGTATTGCGCTCGTCCCCTAGTTCAGTCTTCAAAGTGGTGGGTCTACAATCTTTCGGCGCCTTTTATGATTTGCTAGGCCCGAGAACGTGGGGAGCAGCGGTGGACCCGCAATTAATGACTCCGTTTAATTCATTTAGCTCCATGGGAATTAACGCTATGATCTTCTCTCAACCCCTTTTCATCGTTCAAACGAAAGTGGCATTTTCCCTGTGCATGCTGTTACTCTTCATCTCAGCATCCCGGGCGCTTGGTGAGGAATGAGTTCGTGGCCACTCAAAATTTTAAAGACTGTCTCTGGTTTCAGACTTAATCTAACAAGGGATCATCACAACTGAGCATGACGGTGTTCGTCGATAGCGTTGGTTTAACTATAGTCATTAAAGAAAAATGTTCCCGTAGGAACTTTACAACGATAAAATGAGTGATCTACTCGTGAACATGTTCTTCTTTCTATGGGTGTTCGTAGTGACCGACCCATCGTGCCCCGAGTCAGGTGCTAGATCATGGCTGTCCAAGCATGCCAGCTTCCCACTGATTGAACAAGGCATCGAGCCCCTCATCGAAGAAATCGTCTGTCGTGGGTTGACCAGCGGCAGGCAGAGCACCAGCCGACTGCTGCTCGAATGGAGGAGTTCGCACTCGCTGTACTTGTGACACGCGCTCTTGAGAAATGTTGAAATGGCCCGGGAGGACATTCTGATCAGCTTTCAGTTTGCCGGTGGTCGGGTTGCTAGCTTGATTGATGCTTAGATTTGGCCGGGTATCTCTTGATGCCTGAGCATTACAATGGCGGTCGCCCCTAGCTTTTGAGCTCGAGACGGATTCCTCCCGGTTTAGCTCCGCTCGACGTTGTTTTAATAGCTTTCTGTAGGCAGCAAGGTGATTCCTGACCAGCTCCTTACTAAGCCCCGGTACATTCATGGCCTTAAATATGCGCGTCGGAGTTGCTGAGTCGATCCCCATTTGGTGAACCACGTCTAGGAATCTGGAATGCAATTCAGGGGGCCAAGCGAACCTCCTCTTATCGTGGCCCAAAATTGCATCGATGGCTTGACGACTGATTAACTCATCTCCAGCAGGACCCGACCCTATCGAAAATTGTTGTGCATGAGGCTGATATGCTTTGAGCTGGTCGGCGGTAACATCCAGCTCCTTGAAACTGTAACTCCAATCAAAGCGATGCAAATCCCATCCCCCAGGAGGCATTTGTATCATCTTCGTAGGATCATCCTGCTCATGCGTGACTCCGGCAAAATCTGGTTGAGCAGGAGATGCCCCGAGGGAGTAGGGTGGTAAATGAACGTCTTCAATCATCGCGTGAGGCTTATCGGGGAATATCTTACCGAGGGCGACGAGGTTATCGCAATGAGGGCAAACGGTAATATTGAGAGCTTTTTCATACCTCATGTTTTCTGTTCGCAGCTTTTGGTTTTCTTCCTTTAAAATCTCGACCACCTGACGTTTGCGTTGAGCCTTCGATTTGGATCTCCTATTTTGAAACCAAAACTGGATCCTCGACTGATTAATCCCCAACTCCCGGCTCAATTCAATTCTCCACTTCTTTTTCATGTAATGGCTTTTACTGAAAAGGGTTTCCAGCATTTGGGTTTCCTCCTGAGAGTATTGGTGAGGACGTCTTCTTTTCCCGAGTTGAACATCGTGGATGTCGTTGTCGTCGTCGCCGTGATCTTGATTTCCGTTGCCAGAAGTGTTGGGCTCCATGGTTTTGGCGTTAGACTTGATCTTGGAATCTTCGAGATCCCTCTGTAGTTCAATTTCTGAGATTTTTGAGTCAGTCGCCTCTAGCAGCTGACAATAACCACTTAAATATGTTGGATTGAGAAATGTTTGATTGGTTCTTGCCCACTCAGAGTTCTCCACTCTCTCATGTATGCTCACTCCCTATAAAGTTTTCTTCGAGTGACTTCGTATGTTCAGGAGACGCTCTTCAAGCATCATTAGGCAAGCGTTCCCCCTCAAGACTTTGAATTTCTCGCTTAGCTTTTCAATCGTGATGGGACTGCCAAATCCTGTTAAGGCTCTCTTCGATAGTTGCGCTTACCTCCCACCTAACTCTAATAATGGTGATCCCGACAAATCTTTTACATCTTTTAATTGATGAGCCGGAAATCGCGGACCGAAACGAATCCAATGGTTCTCGTGAGGGGACCTCCTGCTTTACCCCCTAACTGGGCTCCACCAGCATTATTACTGAGACCCTTCATCATCCTCGAGTTGCTATAAAATGAGGAATTAATGTATGGAAGGTTAACGTTCTCGCATAATCAGCTTCTTCCTTCTAATCTCTCTGTCAAACTCGTCTTATTCTCAAGCCAACCCAACGCAAATGGCCTCCTCTCCCGTACGCACTTTTTCAACTGATGTCTTGGCCCAGTGGGAAAAGCTTTATAACCTACTGGGTCGCGGTTACGCACACATAACCGATCATTCTGCGACCGAGGATGAAATCCGTGTCCTGCTCGAGGACCTTGATACCACTTCTCTCGAAGGTACTACACTGGGGAGGGAATATAGAATTTTCCCGACTCTCTTTGCACACTCCTTAGAGGCCTACCGTGCTGCTAATCGGGAGGTTCTCGTGGCTCGCGTCTTGCGAGCTCATTATGAGGATCGATCTGATCATTTGGTGCTGACCAACTATCTGGCCGATAGTTACAAAAAGGCCGTCGAGTTTGCTAATGAGCGGGTCGCGACGTTGCTTCGCGAGAGGAGAAATCTGGTGGAGCAATTGGCCCTATCCCTGACCACCGGCGAGCATGACCGCCGCAATGTCCTGTTGAGGCTTCAGAGCGACTGGCAGGAAGAACGGCTCGACAAAATAACCGCGGACATAGCTCGCGGGAATGGACTGGTTCGAGACCTGGAAACAATCGCCGAAGAACATGAGGCCAAGGTCGCCGAAGTTAAGGGAGAATGCAAAAGTCTTCTCCTCAGGCTTGCCGACCATGACATGCGGAGTTGGGAGTATGAGCAGAGCATTAATAACATGGAGGGTCAGTTGGGCTCCTTCGTGTCGTTAATTAGGGCTCACTTCGGCTTTACTTTTCTACCCCGAATTGTATGACCTGCTTTTGAAAACCCTCCACTGAGCAAAATAAATGAGAACTCTTGTGTGTGTGTTTTAACTTCTGTATGGTTCATTTCTTCGAGCATCCGAACATCTTCAACTTGGGTGAGCCGAACCATAATATCAGTAAGCCGAGCAAATATGTCCTGATTTTATAACTCGCTCATGATCAGATGAGATAATAGCCTTAGACTTGTCCAGGAAAAGATTTCTCTCTATTACCTATTTTTTTTTACCTGCAAATAAAAAGACAGAATCAGAAGGAATAATTTGAAAAAGAAATCAAAAACCCCTTTCAATCCTATGCTTGCCCATGATTAATAAGGACAAGAACTTTTACAAGGGTTTTAATCTTGCGCGAAAAGTTTTTATCAATATTCCTCGAAAGAAAGCATACTATTGAAAGGAATGTAATTCACAATAATCGCTTTTGATCAATTTCGAGAGGAACGAATTACTCAAAAGTGCGAGGCATAATAACGTGTTTTAAATTTAATTGAAGATACGGCATCCAAATCAAGGCCGTTTTGTTAAGAACGAGAGTAATTTGGACATCTATCTCGTCATTAAATTCAAAACAACGCCGATATTCTCGATCAATTATCGTGGATTACCAGCGACGTAAAACATGCATGGACCAATTCAAGTGTATAATTCCTTCTAGCGAAATTGGGGTTGGATTACCCTATATGACCAAAAAGGTCGTGCAAGATTTCCAATTTTAATTTCCTCTAAAGGAATTATAAACTTGACTTGGGAGTATTCGGATGATTAGAGAAAATGCCACTATCACATTCCCATGACCTGTCAAAAGAAATACAACCAAGTTCCATCTAAATGTATACACCAATAGATCCCTAATACAATCACTCTAAGGGGTGAGATAGAGAAAGCCTCGATAAAAGTAAACCCTATACAAGAGGACTAGCAATGGAAAATGAAACAAAGGAATGTGATCCTAACGTTTAAGGATGCCCCAAGTTCGATCTGTGACTTCCGGATCACTTGCCCCAACTCGTCATCTTCATTGGACGATATCTCAATAATGTCCATAGTAGGCTCCTTTGTTGCTCACTCGGTGCTTGTCATGGGATATCATCCTCTTCGTCTTCTATCAAGGACGTTTGGGAAAAACACACACATCTATCCTTGAAATGGCATTTAATCTAATCACCAGAATGCAATGAATGAAATGCCTATATTTATATGAACTGTAATAGATTCGAGGTATAGAGAGTCTTACCAACCAAACTCGTCGACTTATGTGCGGTTTTAGGTGTACCAACCGCCCAAAGACATGCGCATGAGACAAGTTATGGTGAACTTCTAAAAATCAGAGGGTTTGGCACCTAAGGTTAAGGTTCCCACTTCGAGTTCTAGAAAGAGCCGATTCCATTGCATAGCTATCGTTGCATTGGGACTCGATCCATAGTTCGAAGCGAGCGGAATTGAAAAGTGGATTACCCCGCGTTTTTCCTCACGGAGATTCCATTTTCAATTCCTTCTATTGTGTTCCTATAGGCGACGCCCGGGGTTTTAGGCGCGGTTGTGTGTGTCCACGTGTTGTGATCATCACAATGCAATTCATGCATAGCAGTTTATCAATCAGCACTTCAAATCATCCACACAACATACATTCCTACGCCCAACCTGCATAAGACAATGTTAATCACGGACTACACCCCTTATTTCTCCAATCTGCAAAAACATATAACACCTATCGTAAGCGGACTTACCTCACCTTTACGAGCGCCTGCATGGTTAGAAAAATCACTCAGCGTTTTAATTACGGCCTAAGTCCACTTGGGGTCTAGAACCATAGGTTCTAGAACACAGTGTCCCCAGCGGAGTCGCCAGCTGTCGCGACCCGTCCGAAAGCGGACGCGGCTAAATGGATTACCGATCGCGGGTCTTGGATCGGCGCGGGCCCTCCCAGGCCCATACCAAATCGCGGCGGGAGTATTTTTCAGAAGGATTCGACGATAAGAGTCGATCACTTTCGACCTTAGTGTGGTCGTGGTGGCATGTGCAACTTGTGCATGCATTTGGAGTCGCCACCGGTCTTTCTTGGAGGGTAGACCGGAAACCTTACTGATCGATTGGGAGATATCGATCAGTTCTACGGAACCAGAGTTTTTGGGTTCGGGGACTTGGTTACGCTGGTGTCGTTACCAACGCCCTTTCGGTACCTAACGCTAGTGATTTTCCTAACTAGGATTTCATGCAGGCGCAATTTTGGGTGAGGTAAGTCTGACTTTGCACATTAACCAGTTTAACATGCTCACGTAATCATAATAAATAAATAGATGTCAATCACATAAACATCTATCCTACGTGGTGATCATGGAATTATGATTTAATGGGTCTCGAGCCAATGAGACCACATTTAATCATTTTAATATTTTAATAACGGAGAGCCGCTCTTCGCTTTTTCTTGGTTTCTTGAACTCTTCAAGAATTGGGCCCCAAAGAGCTCGCCGACTTAAAAGGCTCCCCCATGTAATCCTCGTAGCATTTACATCAACAATTGACTATGCTAAAAATAAAGATTACATGAAAAATAAAAGGAGTACGCAGCCTCCATTTAATAATTACAACCCCAAATATATAAATAATCATCATACATTCATATATACATCAATCACATTGATTAGGGATTTTTCCATGATCACCACCCTTTCACATAAGTAATAAATTCACAATTTAAAACTTAGGAAGGCACAATAAAAATTCTACGTTGAATCATATTCAGAATTTTTACGTAAAATAAGATAGCCATAAATTTTCGATTCAAAATTGATTTATTCTCAATTTTTGCTACGTTGATTAATTTATCATATAAAATAATCAATCTCCATTAGCCATGTAAGACGAACAATTCGTTAATACATATTGGCCATAGTATTGCAAAAATTGCAAAAATCAATTAAATGCACGAAAACGCCTAAGGATTGGCTCTGATACCACTGTTGGGATCCACGTAACACGTAGCGGAAATAAATAACAACCCATACATGTATCTCCAGAGGCGTACTTCGTGCATTTCAATCGAAAAAAAATCACAAAGCCTCAAAGGGAGTAAATAGATTACCTCTCGTAGCGTGCTTGAACGGAGGTGTCGGTTCGATGTTCTTCGATCTCAGCCTCCACAAGTGTTAGGCATCTAGTTCGGACGCACCACCAATTGACGAACGGGGAGACGACTAATAACTCCACAACAATTGTGCTAGCAATATGCGGAATCAATATTCCGAACTTAGTATATTTTGCTCACTCAAGATGATGAGAATATAGAGAGTGTTTGTGTTCTTCTCTCTAAGCTCTCAAAAATTTGCACACTCTACAAAATGTCTCCCCCTTCAACCTCAAAACTCTTGCCATCCTTTTATAGCCAAAAATACCTTCCAATAAATTGTATTTAAAAATAGCACTAACAATTATAAATTCTATCTAAAAATAGCACTCACAAATAAATGACATTTAAAAATAGCACTAACAATAGCACTCACAATTTATAATACAAAAATGCTATTTAAAAATAGCACTAACAATAGCACTCACAATTTATAATACAAAAATGTTATTTAAAAATAGCACTAACAATTATAAATTCTATCTAATAATAGCACTCACAATTTATGATAAATAAATGCCATTTAAAAATAGCACTAACAATAGCACTCACAATTTATGATAAATAAATGTCATTTAAAAATAGCACTAACAATAGCACTCACAATTTATAATACAAAAAATGCTATTTAAAAATAGCACTAGCAATAGCACTCACAATACAAAAATGCTAAAAAAAAGGCACTAACAAAGGTGTTAAAAATAATAACCATTATTATTATTACAAGAGTTAAAGAGGTTACCAAACAGTACAAATATGCATAACGTATAAATACGTATGACGTATAAATACGTAGAGCATACGTATACATCCGTGAAACCGGGGACTAATTGAAAGAAAAATGTGCAATTAAGCCCTTTTGGTAAAAATTGATTAAATTGGAGGGCAAATTGACCTAATTGCACTTTAAGACTTTAGAATCCAATGTCATAGCTTATAAAAAGTGAGAATTGAAAACTAAAAGACTCGAAAATGATTTTTTTTAGGCTCGGTTCGGGTTTATGTTTGTGAAGGAACATATTGACCCGAGCCGAATTTTAGAGATTTAAAGTGACACACTTGAAGAGGAAATTAAAACAAAATTATCGAATATTTTTGGGTATTTTTCTGACCACGAATGGTATTTTTCTGATTTTTTGGGTATTTTTATAATTAAATAAACTCGAAAAATATTAAAAATACCGAAAACTATTTTTTGTTCAAAATTGGTTCCTAAGGTTAAACCAAGGCTTCCAAAGTTGATTTTGTGATTTTATGACCTTTTTTGATATTTTTAATTAATTTTAAAGAATAAAAATCACAATAATAAATGGTAAAAAAATCAGGTGTCAACAATAACATACTTCACTTACTTGAAATCTAAGTTAGACTTCGAGATAGGTTTTTAGACCTAAAAAAATCCTAATTTTTATTTCACTAATTGAAATATGTAATTGAATCGGTTCACGCATATTTTATGGCACTTGCATACTCACATTTTAGAGTAACCTATGGAGATTGATTTTTCGAAAATCACCTGCATATTATAGACTTGATGGGGGAAGAACGACATCGAAGTATTCAAAATTCCTCGAGATGAGCTCCTAGCCTGGTGGGATAGCATGGGTGAGGCCAGCCAGAAATACGCCAAATCGCGATTAGGCTATCTGTTAGATCTACTGAAGATTGAATGCCCACATGCTTTCATTTGCTTTCATCCAAGCCATAACGCTTTACTAGAATCCTACCACCGCAACGTTCTGCATGGAAGGATCGGAGATTACTCATACACCGGAAGAGTACAGCGCCGCCATTGGAGTTGAATTCACCCATCTCTTAGTTCAATCTCCAATAGGATTTGAATCCCTCAGTCAACTAGCCGAGTTTCTTGATACGAGCCTCCCTGAAATAAAGATAGATGCCAAAAGAAATTCTGGGCGAGTCTCCCTAACCTTTCTTCTAAATAGGTTTCCTAACCTCCCTGCTAGTAAATGAACCAAGTCGGGCAGAGCTTTTGTCTTAGCATTCTTTAGCTTTGTGCTGTTCCCCGTTTCTTCTATTACCTTTGATCCTATCATGGCTATAGTAGTCAAACAAGTCTGTTATGGGTGGGATTATTCGAACCTTATCCTAGCTGAAACTTTCTTTTCCCTGAATCATTTTCGAAAAGAAAATAAAGGAATCTTTAGAGCCTCTAGTGGTCTCCTATACCTGTGGTTTACTTCTGTATTAAACAATTTCACATCCTCATGGGTTTCACTGAGATTAGCTCTGATATCCATCCCCTTAAGACTTTTGTCCAAGCTTATACACGAATCCCAAAGTTCAATTTTAAAGAGTGGAGAGAATTCTTTAAGACCCTAAAGCCAGAACAACTCCAATGGCGGCTTAGATTGCCAACATTGGCAAAGTCCGACTTACATGCAATGATGAAAATCTTGTTCCATTTTTAGGATTCACAGGTGCGTGCTACGACATATTACTCGAAATGGGTTATCCGATAGTTTGGGGTATTACAAGAGATCCCTTCACCACCACGTCTGGGTCTCATCTCATTCACATGCCGAAAGAAACCCTTACAAGGGAAAAGAAGAAGCGGGTTGAAGCCAATGTGGAATTCATCATACGCTCTTTGAAGGAATCCTAGATCGAAGATATAGAGTGGCTGGATGACATCACCGTAGAAATGGATATCCATAGAGCCTCTATTGATTGCATCCGATGTTTTCAGATGACCAGGCGTAGCTTCATGGAGCTGTATGTGCCAGAATACATTGTGCCGTATGTACTCGGAGTGGAGCCATATATACCCGAAGATGTGGGATCACCACCACAGAGTGAAGATGAAGAGTCCCAGGCTGAGGAATTTGATCATTACTGGGGCATAGAGGACTCCTTAGGTCCTGAACGCCCTAGACTAGGATAAGATGGCTCTGTCAAGCCTATGATGTCTGAACATTATGATGTCTTGACATTTGAATGCAAAATTGTAATAAATATTGATTTTTGATGCATGTGCATATAGAGGCATATTTCGTCTATGCATAAAAACTATCACCATAGGTTACGTTTCTTTTAATTTCATGTGTTATCTAGAGGAATGATTGAAAGAACTGCCCGTACGCGGTTAAGGTTCATATGGTGGCCCTTTTTCTCATTAATCAGCATAAGACATGCAATTGAAAGGGTTCAGTACTTTCACTGTTCTCCTCGACAAGATACTTACCCTTCTGTTGTTCTTTAAACAGGAGTTCTCCAATCACGGAACTTCCTAAACATTGTTTCCGTACTCGACTCGAAACAAGAATGGAACAACAAGAGTTAACCCCATGAGTTAGCATGTTGGAAACTTAGATGATTAGCATGGCTACCATGATGGCCGAGATCAAGGCTATGCGAGAAGCTTTTCAGGCCAAATAAATAGTGATGCCAAACCCGAATGACACCAGTCAACCCCCAATGTCTAATGTGGCTGATAAAGATCCAGCTGAGGATGTCCAACATGTTCTGAAAAATAATCAAGTACCAAATGTTCACTCTCGGCCAAAGACACCCCATGTTATCATCAACCTCGAAAAAGAGGAAAGAGAAAAACTGGCGGTAAAAACTAAAGTTGAGGCCAAGAGGATATCTAATATCGAAGAGTGCTTGAGCAGCTAGGGCTATGAGTTAGCCCATTTTGACAAAATATCTCCCTTTCCAAAGGTAGAGACTCCCCCAGATTACAAAGAGTCAAACTTTATGAAGAAGTATAATGGGATAGGCTGCCCCCGTCCTCACCTCAAGTATTACTTGTGCAAGATGTCACAATACTCAGATTATATTCTGTTACTCATGAGCACATTCCGTGAAAGCTTGGCTGGCACCGCTTTAGCTTAGTTCATTGAGTTAGACCTGGATGACTATGATGGATGTGAAGATCTCACTGAAGATTTCCTTCACCAGTACAAGTTTAACACCACGACTGCTCTAACAAGGGAGGGTTTACTACAAACCATAAGGGAAAGAACGAGTCAATCAGAACCTATGCCCAAAGGTGGCGGGCTCTGGCGACCTAGGTCAGATCACCGATTCCTAAAAACGAATTGGTCGATTTATCCTTGAAGGCGCTCCCGTATGAATATTTTGATAGGCTAAATACCTCTAGGTACCAAACCTTTACACACTTAATAAAAGTAGCGAAAATGTTAGAATGTGCCTTAAGGGAAAGGAAGCCACCGAAAGCTTTAATGAGAAGACAATATTCCTCAAGAAAAGAGAGAGAAGCTGGAGTCGACATAGCTTTCGTACCAAATCCGCCAAAGCCTAAACAGTTTGCTAACTCCAACCTAGTTAAGGGAAGACGTCCTGGTCGGCACCGAAAGGGCAAGAACAAAGGAAGAAACCGCCTCAGAAGTAGTTTTCACAATTCCCAAGACCATTATCTAAATTGCTCCCAATGTTGTTGGAACATCATTTAGTTGCAAAGGAACCTCCCAGAGTAAATCCACCGAGGCACCCTGGTTTCAACGAAAGTCAAACTTGCGCTTATCATATGGGCGAAAAGGGGGATAGTGTAGACAATTGCTATATCCTAAAACGAAAGGTGCAAGCCCTTATCGACAATCAAATCCTGAAGTTTGATGATATGACTCCAAATGTACAAGAGAACCCGCTTCCCAACCATCAAGTAGTTGGGATGATTCTCGACGGCGAAAAAGAAAGTTGCCTGGACTTGAAAGTGAATGCCGCTAGACTGACTGACATCTTGGCTATAGCATCCTCATATCCACATGAAATAGAGGTGTCGATCGAAAGAAAAAAGCTATGTATTGCCAAGCTGATAAGCCTAGGGATAATCACGGACGCCACTGATGAGTCGTTTGAATGAACTTTTGCCTCTATAAACTTGAGTTGGAATTAATTCGTAGTCGAGACCAAACAGGGAAATGTGTGGAGTGCTCCTCATGAGAGTTTGGTAGGTGACGTGGAATTAATTCTGAGACCCGAAGAGGAACTTGACGAAAATGAGCTGGAAGCCACCAAAAGACGTTTGGCCGATCGCACATTTATGAGCAAAGCCCTAGAGAAAGGAGAAATTATAGATAATCTGGGTGAGAATTCTGGGGGATACAACTTTAAATTGAAATACTATGCTCCTCCCAACTTCTTTCAGAAAATGGAGGATATTATACCCGATGGATGGGGTGGTATGGACGATCCTGTCCAACCAGAGGTCGTGAATGATATGGTTAAGCCTCTCTCAGGAGAATCTGAATCGTCATTCAACCAAATGGTGTCAAAACATTTTCTGCGCATTGAAGAGCAAGTGAATGATCTCTCAAGGGAGATAGAAGATGTGTCATTTTGATTGGCGGCATGTAACCACTCTCAGATGGCAAATGATACACTCGGCATATAATAATATGATCGAGTTCAAAACCGGAATTCTAGAATGGAAAAATTAAGAGTTCAGTGGAAAAACTTGACCGAACTGTTCGAAGAGGTGAGAAAGCAACTGAATCTTTTAACTTCGACGGAATCAAGGGTTTGCTAGGAGATATCACCAGCTTGAGTATGAAGATAGCTCAAAAGATTTCGACAATACTGTGGGGATGGTCGGAACTTCGACAACAATGGTGATCAAACTAGATGAGCTCGACAGCCTGAGCCAAGAGGAAGATTGCCCGGTCAAACCTGTCGTGATTCGTTTATCAAAAGATAAATCTGGTGATGAACTCGAGGCATTGAACCTGACACCTATAACTATCAAAGTCCTACCTATCGAGAAGTATGACCCCAAAGCAGTCTATTTGAATTATGGATGGACGAGGTAGACGCTGTGATGCGGTCCGGATGATTTTATGCTCCAAGTGAGGGTGAATCGGGGAAAAAAGAGATATTGAAAGAAGATGCAGAAAAATTGATGCCCATAATCAAAACTAGCGAGTTTGAGGTAATAGAGCAGTTGAGAAAGATGTCAGCTCAGATATCTTTATTGGATTTGTTTATTAACTCCGAGAAGCACAAGGATGCTTTACTGAAAGTGCTGAATGAAGCCCATGTCCCTGAAACTATTAACGAAGTACAATTATAAGACTTTGTTGAGGCAATCATTCTGAAGGATCAGTTGAGCTTCTCCGACGAAGATTTCCTCATGGAAAGGAGAACACACAACAAGGCCTTATACATCACGACACGTTGTCATGGGAAACAAGTAGCCCACATATTAATTGACAATGGATCAGCTTTTAACATCTGTCCTCTAACTACGTTGAGAAGGTTAGGTATCAAAGAAGAGACGACCCGAAATTCCAAGGCCACTGTTAGAGCCTTTGATGGAATGAGAAAAACCGTAGTTGGTGAGATTGAGTTATACGTCTTTATCGGCCCAACCAAATTTTCTGTGGACTTCCAAGTAATGGACCTACCAAGTGCCTTTCGGTTTCTATTAGAAAGACCCTGGATTTATACTGCTGGGGCAGTACCCTCAAGTTTGATGTGGCTAACGTTATCACCTAGAGGGGGTGAATAGGTGATTATAGTGCAATTTACAATTTTATCGCGGAATACAAATTGCACAGACATTTATATGACGTCTCAGATGATGGTAACATAATATATCACTATGAACAAATCATATGTAGTTCTGCTATCACAATATGTATAATATGATCAGAGTAGAGATAGATAAAACTGCACAGAGGGTTTATAGTGGTTCGGCTTTGGTTAAGCCTACGTCCACTTCTTCGGCTATCAATCAATCGGCTGGATTCCACTAGTAAACTGCTCGAAAGGTTACAGCTTAGTGATCTCCTTGACATGCAGGATACCCCACCTAGCGTTCAATACTCTTATGTACATCTCTTCACAATTACAATGGATGATGGATGAATCAAGATGTGTGTTTGAAATGAAGTACTCTCAATCTAAGAATTATAAAAACTTTTCCCTCTTAACGCCGATCTTTTTATCCCTTCGACCTTGAAATGTCTTTTATACTCCTTCTCCTCCTCCAATCTAACCATTGCAAGGCTTCCAGAAGAGGTCTCTCCAAAACTTTCCATTTGGACAAGAGAGATACCTAAAGAAGATCTCGTAGCCGTTGGGGATCGTCAAAGGAAAGTCTTCCCCGTTTGGATCAAATCCTCCATATAACGATATTGGGTTTCCATAGATAATTTCATTCATTTGGAAAGTCGTATGTGTGTCTCTTTGATTTCGCATTCTTGATTGATCTCTATCCTCGAGAATTCTCAAGAGTGATCCAACTCGATTGTATCTGTTGTAGTGTATCAAATAAATGCATTTCAAAGTTCTCTTTAAGTTCTGATTACTGCACGTGAATACTCCACTCAGAAATTGATCATCATTCCAATGTCTGAGCTATCCCTGCTCAACGTCTGAGCTCGAACCAGCCTCTAAGTCTCTCAGAAATCCCATATGAGCAAAGTCTTTTTGACAGATTCAATCCTGCGCTTCCCCGAACCAAAGGATAATATGCAAAACAAGTATTCCACAACATTATCTCAAAACTTAAAAGTACTTGGATTGTTTTGTCAACTTTAAAATTACTTAGGAGTTTTTCTCAACAATCTCTCCCTTTTGATGATGACAAAACTATCCACAAAAGTAACAATAGTCTGACTAAAAAGGATAAGCAACTATAGTTTAGTTTCTCTCAGTAGAATATTGCTAAAAATAATTTTATCAATTTTGCCATTTGTTCTTCTAGCAAGAGTAAGTTCTGAAGTTCTAAAAGAGATATTTCAATATTACAAACAATCTCAGAACTTATAGTTAAAATTTTGAATTTAAGCACAAGTACAGTTTCAGAGTATAGACATGTGATTCTAATAAATTTAATTGTAGAACTTAATCACACGTATGACAATCTTGAGTGGCATGAAAAGTGTGAGCATAATGCTTGTGATTTAGAATTGCCATATAATAGCTCAGAACTTGTAGTTTTGATACATACTCAGATTATGACGATCTTAACATGCTCAAGTTAACCTGTTTTGGCAGATGTGTCACCAAACATACAGATTAATAAAATGCTCAAAATAAAGAACTTGTTCACCTGTTCGTTTTAAGAAAGAAATGATATTTATTTTCAGATCTTGTTCTTGCTAAGCATGGTAACTTATGTTCTCGTATTTTCAATTATGAAAATCTGTGTACCTATATGCATATCTTCACATCTATATACTGTTTATATGTATTTGCATACTTTTCACAGAATGTCATTCACAAGATAGATAGATTTCACAGATATGTTAATAACAAATCCTGTTTGTCACTTCTCTATACTGTGACTTTTATAACTTCTTCTTCATGCAGTAATATATCCAATCTGTGACTTTTCCATCTTCTCCCCCTTTTTTGTCATCATCACAAAAGGGTAAGACTAAGTGTCACACCCCGCCTGCTTGAGCGAGCCCGTCACATCCACCTCAGGCCAACAATATAATTCCCAGGAACAAACACGCGGCCTAAAGTGAAATGAAACGCATATGCAGAAGAAAATAATAACCCTGACAATAGACAACATGGAGAATTTGGAACAACAGGAAAGCGCGCGCGCGCGCGCGCACACACACACACACACACATATATATATACATAACTTAAGCATTTAGGTACACACAACGGTAAGGGAAATGACCAAAAAGAAATTGCACATTAAGGTGGGTAAGGAACTCAGGCTAACATGAAAATAAAGCTAATCCTTAGCTTTCGTCAAAACCCAGCACCAAAATTGTTTCTACCCATAGCCTTTCAAACCACGACAACTTCACTATTCTGAAGAACCACATGACCCATTACTTGATTTAGCCTCGTCTTCCTCCGGATTGTAGTCCGAAAATGTTTCTGATGGTACCTCCTCAGAAATTTCCTCAGAATCCTCTTCGGTCTCCTCATTGGTGTCTTCCATCTCATCAGCGGAGATCACAATGTAGTTCATGTACTCATTGGTAGGGAAAGACTTTGACTCCTCGGGAATGTTCCTTGATTCCCCCATAGACGCCGCATTCTCCACCTCGATCTCAGAATGGGATGGATGACACCAGCTAGGCACTACCCCCATAAGGACGTCTTCAGGCAACAGAGGACCCATCAAGCTACTATTCCCCAGACAGCGGAACCATGCCTCAAAGCGGTAAGGCTGCAACTCCATTTTCCCCTCATCCACCCAAACCGTTGTACACTTCCTAAAATATACAACCCCCTTGCTCTCGGGGAACTCTTCAAAAGAGGCAATCATCTCTTTCGGATCGCCTAATCTGATCGGCAGCATGCTTAAGGCTTGGGGTATGAAAAATATGTCACACTACGGGGTGAGATTTACATCTCAGCAGGTGAGACCTAAACCTAAACTGGACCACTAGTCCCACTAGACCACACAACGATGCAAAAATGTAACATTGGCATATGGCAACAAAAATCAATTTTCACAAATACTTGACATAAATAAATCACCATCAAGTATATCACATGCTATAAGACCCAAGCTTCACACATTAGCATAAGATAAACACATGACTTCATAAGTCATAAGAATGACATTTCATTTATTCATCGCCATGGGCTCTCGGGCCGCGATGTAATTCATAGGGGCACTTTGGCCATTGCAATTCACAGGGGCACTCTGGCCATTTTAATTCACAAGGGCACTTTGGCCATTTTAGTTCACAAGGGCACTCTGGCCTTTTCAATTCACAAGGGCACTCTGGCCTTTTCAATTCGCCAGCTACCAATTATCATTTATTCGTCACATGATCACACCAAACATTTCCAACACCCAATAGCGTTCTAGGGTTCGAGTAAGGGTTTAGGAAACACTTATATTGATCGATTAGCAAAAATCACAACCAATTGATCCTCTTCAATTCCACAAGTACACGACCAACCAAGGATTACTCGCCGACCTAGGAAATTTCATCGATTCCAAATCGAAATGCAATTGAATCTCATTTCCATTATACCAAACCCTCAATAACCCACCAAATAACCACCTACGGTACCTCATCGACCAATCAAATACACGACGATACCTCCATGAACCCTCAATGTATTCGGTTCAAACAACAACACATAGGGCAGAGTATAATTCTGAGTTTCGTGCGTAAATTAGCCCTTAAATCATCTCGAATGCCCAATCCACTCCACATACTTCCTATTAGCACCTCGTACAACGTTTTAAATAGTTTAACGAATCAACTCGAAGTCAAAATACCCCTTAACTAAGTCCCAACAGATTCGGTCACAGTAGGGTATCCCTAGAACAAAAACTGTTTTGATCCAATCCGCACTAGTCAATCCATATCTCAATCCTAGGTTCCAATTTCTCATGAAATAAACTTGCTAGAACCTTAATCCATGAGTTTAGGAAGCTCACCAAGAGTTTTGAAGTGAAGAAACACCACAAAGCCTTCGGATCACTCAATCTTCCCACGATCCTCAAATGACAGATTCTGCTCGGCAGAAACCACTACCATTCATCCATAAAAACACTCTAAATTTCTAACAAACGTGCAACTACTGTGGCATCCCCGTTTAATAGACTTCTAGTAAGCAGAGAAGTCCGAAATGAGTTTTGAAGCTGATTTTAAGGGCATAAATTAGGGACCTCATGATATTGGATTAACTCTGAGGTCAAGATATGCCAAAGCAACTCAAGTGGAAGTGAGCTAGGGAATTAACAAGGAATTTATGAATTTTTGGATTCAATAAAGAACCACGTGAAGATATACGGAAAGATAGCCGAGTATGTGGAAGACAGTCATGGACGAAAATTAAGAGTTAAATGAGTGAGAATTTTAGAAGGACCAATTGAAGAATTTTGAGATTTAAAGATCATGGTACATTGGTCAAATACTATAATCTCACGATTGGATTATTAGCAAGAGAAATTGATGAGGAATTAAAGGATAGCAATTTCAAATTGTCATGGCCAAAAAATGGAGGGACTATGATCACCATTGGATTGTACTTGGAGGACAAGATATTTTTGACCATTTGTGATAGAGACACTTGGCGAGATTAGTTCTTGTGCACGAAAACTTAATGGCCTAGGGAAATGGCAAGGAAAGTAAGTAGATCATTGGCTAGTTGTCTTCTGAAAATCTTGCCAATGATAATAGACCATTTAGGTTAAAGACATGTGGCGACTTTCTCCCTTGTACATGGAATTGCATTGGCCGAATGGCCTAGGGAAACAGCAAAAGGAATGATGAAATCATTGGCCCATTGTCATCTCAAGATCTTACATGAGATAACCGGCCATTTGGGGTATCACCAAGTGGCGTTGGTTCAATAAGAAATTTGAACAAATGGCGTGAGAGATCCTTATATTAGGGGATGATTCACAAGTGTCAAGATCAGAATTTTGGGTGTGCATGCAAGATGGCATTTGGACTGAAATTATTGGAATATCAAGGGTGGTCGCCACTTGTTTTATGAAACCACCTCTCAATCTCTCTTCCTTCTAGTATATATAGGATACTTGACGAACAAGAAGAGTTTTTTCTGCTCATTCCATCCCTAGTTCGACCGAGAGGATAGGGAAAGAGAAGGAGAGCCAGTTGAGTGCTTCATTGAGGAACCGAAGAAATCAAGTGCATTCGAACAAGTTCAAGCTTCAAGGAAGGCAAGAATCTCATTCAATTCTGTCATAGGTTAGATGTTTTCGTGTAGTTGTTGGATGGGGAGCTCAATCTTAGTTGTTAGGACAGGAAATGTGTTCTGTGGACTGAGATGATACAGCTGTGGTTCGGTCCTGAGTTTGGCGTGGAAATGACATGATCTTTGAGCTACATTCTGTGATCTAGAGCTGAGTAAATGAAGGACTAAACTTGGACTGAGTTTATACCAAGTGAGGTTCGAATAGTTGGTAAAGTTGATAGAAGATTGGAAAAAAAAATTGAAGTCAGAAATTCTTTGGTACAGAACTAATTCGGTTCTGTTTTACATGCTGTTTTGTCGTGCCAATCATGTTAGATTAGGTTCCTCTGCTCTGGATACAATGGAAGCATGCTAATGTTAAGTAAGGGTCGAATGACAGGTTAAAATGATGCAAATTTTGGAGTGACCGAGGATAGAAACTGATCTCGGACCAGGGAAGAATCTGTTCTGTCATTGATGCTGTTTTAATTCTGTTTTAGTGATAAAATCAAATCATTCTATGTTCATTTGCTCTTGATGTAGGAGAATTATGTTAGTACTACTTATAAGGTTAAAAGAATAGTCACAAGAAGAGGCTCGAGAGTGGTTTTAGAGGTGAACATAGATTCTGTTCAGGTATAGATAAGATCAAATTTCAAATTTGAATGGACGATAAAACTTGTAAATTGTTGTGCAACTGTGAAGGAATGAAATGAGGAAATTAAGGACTATTCGTCAATGATTTATAGGCTAAGCCTTAATGGAATTACTTGCTGAAATGATACATTTGGTAGTCAATTAGCATGACTGATTCGAGAATTATCAAGACAGTAACTGATGGTTCCTTTTGACCGATGGAATGCTATTTAAGATGCTTTGTTCGAGAGACCATCTTGATGATTCTCATGTACCTACCTTTGTGAGCATGCATGCTTGTCTGTCTGCCTGGCATTGTAACATTATTGGCAGAATTGTTATTGAGAATTTTACGCTTCATTGCCGAGCATGCATTGGTACGAGGTACATGATTGATATCCGATGAGATATATGGAGTAATTGCTCTTCAGTGCACTGAATCGAGTTGACGCCTTTGGACTGTGTGCGGGGATTTGTATGTACTCGAGGACCCTGTGCTGTGTGCTGGGTAGAGTCGTACCTTGCGTTGTGGAGCCCCGAAGAGTGGGATTGTAAGGTGGAACGCCTTGCAATGGTGTAAATGAGTGAAGAGCACGTTATCTCATGTTACATTCACTTATTCATTTCACGATGACACTACTGTTCCATGCTTTTGATCTTTATTTATTTCATAGTTGTCCTTAGGGAGTCTTAGGATCCATATGGTGGGATTGAGTGGTTTTCTTGCTAGCCGTCGCGCTACCCACATTTGTGGAAACATTTTCAGATTAGCACCATGCCTCCTGTTGCCAGACGCTTTGGAGTCCCGCTTGATTATGTATCTATTTACCGTGATTATGTTCATATGGATGTACCCCACCTTAGACTTATGATGCATATCTATAGTGTTTGGATTAATGAGGGAGTTCCTCGTGGTGTTGTCATGTATAGTTGGTATTCTATCTATGTCCGTGTGGGCGACCAGTTAGTTGGTCCATTTCTTGATGATGCATTTGATGCACCTTCCGAGCCTGTAGTACCTATAGCTCTTGCACTTCCTGAGATCCCTGTACTTGAGATAACTCAGCCGCCACCTGTACCGGCCGAGCCTGCTGCTGCCTAGGAGCCTGTCGCCAATGAGATGGAGTAATACATTTTGCCACCAAAGTCTTTAGGTGAGGTCTACGACTTGGAGACTGAGCTACTCCTCACCGATCACTCAGATGAGGAGTGAGGATAGGAGTCTTTGGCTACCACTTTTTGCAGATCTTTTTTTAGTATAGGCGACTTTTGGCGAAGATGGAGTAGTATCCCTTCTGACCATCCCAGTATCGCCTATAGATCGATGACCGTAGTCACTGACTTGTATATATGCATGTGAACTACTTATGTGGTCATTTCGATATGTTATATAAATAAAAGTTTATTTTAATTCTTGTCTACCTTTCCATGCTTCTGTGATCATGCGCTATTGGTTTTATGTTTGGTCTATGCTGACGTAGTGGGTTATAGCCTGTAAACTATCGTGTGCTATTAGTCTTATTTAAGATATTGTACTAATAGAGACCTTAGTCGTCAGCGTGGCGACCTGGGATGCCCCAGCTCTGCTGCATTGGTATCAGAGCATAAGTTTTTACCTAGAGTGATAAGGTGTGATCGAAATTGGAATGCTAGGACACGTGCGTTAGAACTCGATGCATGTGATTGCTTTGACTGATGTATAATAAGTGGTTAAAAGACTACTCATATGATTCGGTACTATTGATGGTAGGTTCAACTGTATTGATCCTAAGTATTCATAGATCAATGTGCAGGATTAGTAGTTCACCATGAGAAGGGCCAAGGCATCGTCATTAGGGGGAAGTGGAAATGCAGGACCAGATAATAGGAACGAAGGAAATGGTGATCGGACTGATGAAATTCTGCAAGCTTTAGTCAATATAGGGGTAGCAATAGGAATGAGACAAGTGAGGAAGGTCTGTAGAAGTTGGTAGAGCAGTTCTTGAAGTTGAAGCCGCCACAATTTACCGGATTGGGAGAACCCCATGAGGCCAAGAAATGGATAAAAAGTATGGAGAAAATTTTTAGGGTATTGAACTGCAATCATGTGGATAGGGTCATTTTGGCAGAATACCACCTGGAGGATAATACTCAGCATTGGTGGGAAGTAAACAAAGATGTGGTGTTTCCTCAGGGAACGATAGTAACCTGGGAAGCATTTGTTAATGCTTTTTATGGACAATATTTTTCAAATTGTGCAAAGGATCAAAAGATCCAGGAGTTTATGAATCTAGTTCAAGGCGACAAGACAATGGTGCAGTATGAAGCGAAATTTTCAGAACTCTCCAAGTTTGCTCTTCATTTGATTGATACCCAGGAACGAAGATGCAAAAGATTTCAGAACGGTCTTAAGATTGAGATACAGAAACAACTAACACCTCTGAGGATTAGGGATTATCCCGCGTTGTACGAAAGAGCTCAACTTGTAGAGCAAGTATTAGCCAAGGAAAAGAAAGAAATGGAACAGAAAGTTGGAGCAAGTCGTCAGGTGTTTCAAGATAACCAAGGACGAGATAATAAAAGGCCTAGATGGTTTGGTAAGCCTCATGAAACCTTTAATAAGAGGCGTGGCTATGGGAATTTCCGTGGAGCAAGAAGAAACCAAGCACTCGGGCAAGCTCAAAATCGCAATAGGGCTTGCAATCGATGTGGTCGAGCGCATGGCAATGCGCCATGCAACATGGAAGGGAATGCTATGGATGTGGGCGAGTTGGACATTTGGTAAAGGATTGTCCACAAAAAGGACAACAAAATCAACAAGGCCAGGGTAGTGGTGTCAAACCCGCTGGAGCTCAGCAGAGACCCCCGGCACAAGGCAAGATACAAGCTATGACTCGGGAGGAAGCAGAAGCTTCCAGGACTACCATAACAGGTATGGTTCTGATATGTAACAAAGATGCCTACGTGTTGTTTGATACTGGAGCAACGCATTCTTTTATCTCTACAAGGTTTGATGAATTGTGTGGTTTGAAGCCTGAGTCACTTGAAGTACCTCTTAGTATATCTACACCGCTGAAAGATAGAGTAATGACTACTCTGGTTTGTAAGAGATGCAAGGTAGTTATAGATGGTCAATGTCGAGAAATTGACTTGATAGTTATGAGTCTTTCTGACTTTGATGTCATCATTGGCATGGATTGGCTGCAAGATTTACGAGCTAATGTAGATTGCTTTAAAAAAGTAATCAAGTTTAGCCCTCCCGATGGAGATAGCTTTGAATTTTTAGGAAGTGGGACAAGCAAACTCCCACGTGTTCTTTCTGCAATAGAGGCTCATAAGTTAATAGACAATGGATGTCAAGGTTTCTTGGCTTGTGTAAAGGACTTGACTAAGAGAGAAGCCAAGATAGATGAGATTCCGGTAGTTCAAGAATTCTTGGATGTGTTTCTTGAGGAACTACTAGGATTACCGCCAAAAAGGGAAGTGGAGTTTACTATCGAATTGGCCCCTGGGACTGAACCTATTTCTAAAGCTCCTTATAGAATGGCATTGACAGAACTCAAAGAATTAAAAGCACAACTACAAGAATTATTGGACAAGGGTTTTATTAGGCCAAGTACTTTACCATGAGGAGCCCCAGTTTTGTTTGTTAAAAAGAAAGATGGATCCCTTCGCCTTTGTATTGACTATAGACAGTTAATTCAAGTGACTGTCAAGAATAGGTATCCCTTGCCAAGAATAGCCGACCTGTTCGATCAATTACAAGGAGCTTCAGTTTTCCCCAAGATTGATCTAAGATCAGGATACCATCAATTGGGAGTCAAAGAAGAGGATATCCCCAAGACTGCATTCCAAACGCGATATGGACACTATGAATTCATGGTAATGCCGTTTGGACTTACGAATGCACCTGCGGCATTCATGGATTTAATGAACAGAGTGTTCAAGTTGTATTTGGATCAGTTTGTAATAGTGTTCATAGATGGTATTTTAGTTTACTCCAAAGGACCCAAGGAGCACGCAGAACATCTAAGGAAGACACTACAGACGTTAATGGAGCATAGCTATATGCTAAGTTTAGCAAATGCATATTCTGGTTGGATAGAGTTATTTTCCTTGGACATATGGTCACCGGGAAGGGAATCTCAGTCGACCCTGCTAAGATTGAAGCCGTCATAAAGTGGCCACGACCCACTACAGTTACCAATATACGAAGTTTTCTTGGTCTCGTAGGTTACTATAGAAGATTCGTGGAAGGATTTTCAAAAATTGTGGGTCTAATAACTCAATTGTCACGGAAGGGAGTTAAATTCCTATGGACGGAGAAATGCGAGCAAGCTTTCCAAGAATTCAAGAGAAGATTGACTACGGCTCCTGTGTTGACTATACCATCGGGCCTGGACGATTTGTAGTTTATAGCGACGCATCACACAAAGGCTTAGGTTGTGTCTTAATGCAGAATGGAAAAGTGGTTGCGTATGTTTCAAGGCTGTTACGACCGTATGAGCTAAACTATCCGACACATGACTTAAAATTAGCTGCTGTGATCTTTGCTTTGAAGATGTGGAGACATTACCTATATGGATAAAAGTTTCAAATCTTTACGGATCATAAGAGTTTAAAATACCTCTTCTCCCAGAAAGAATTGAATATGAGACAAAGAAGGTGGATGGAGTTGCTCAAGGATTATGACTGTGAGATCCTTTATCATCCTCGCAAGGCTAACAAAGTGGCAAATGCCTTAAGTCAGAAAACTACTTTACAAGTGGCCAACATGATGAATAATGAATGAGAATTATTGAAGGAAATTTCTGAGTCAGACTTTAAAGTTGAAATGGATGAATTAGCAGGTGTACTCGCTACACTTAGAATTGAATCTGGATTGGTACAGGGAATTAAAGAGTTGCAGAATCAAGACCCTGAAATCTTGAAACTTCGAGATGAGACAAGAGAAGGCAAGAGACCAGACTTCACAATATCCGAAGAAGGAGTGCTAAAGTTTCAAGGACGTCTATGTGTTCCTGAAGACGCAAAATTGAGAAAAGAAATTTTGAGTGAAGCCCATCGAATCAATTATAGCATTCACCTGGGAAGTACAAAAATGTATCGAAACCTCCGACCACATTATTGGTGGAATGGTATGAAGAGACATATTGCAGAATACGTTGCAAAATGCTTGACTTGTTAGCAAGTTAAGGCAGAGCATCTGAAACCTACAGGAATGTTAAAACCCTTAGAAATTCTCGAGTGGAAGTGGGAGCATATAACCATGGATTTCATTCAAGGATTGGCAAGGACTTCAAGGGGTCACGACTCAATTTGGGTAATTGTGGACCGTTTAACCAAGTCAGCTCCTTTCTTGGCTTTCCGAACAACTTACTCTCTAGAAAGACTGGTCGAGTTATACGTGCAAAGTATAGTGAAGTTACATGGAGTGCCAGTGAGTATTACTTCGGATCGAGATCCAAGATTTACGTCGAAATTCTGGAAAAGTATGCAAGAGGCCATGGGAACTAAGTTGCAATTTAGTACAGCCTTTCACCCTCAAATGGATGGTCAGACAGAGAGAGTTATACAGACCTTAGAAGATATGCTTCGTGCATGCATATTGGATTTTAAGGGTAATTGGGATGAGAAATTGCACATAGCAGAATTTGCTTATAATAATAGTTACCAGAAGAGCATTGACATGGCACCATTTGAGGCGTTATATGGGCGAAGGTGTAGGACACCTATATGTTGGGAAGAAGTAGGAGAACGAAGAATTACGGGACCAGAATTGGTTCAAATTACAACTGAAACAGTACAAATTGTTCGTGACAAGCTTAAGACGGCCCAAAGTCGTCAGAAAAGCTACACAGATAGACGATGAAGGCCATTGGAATTTGCAGTGGGTGACTACGTATTCCTGAAGATCTCACCAATGAGAAGAATATCAAGGTTTGGGAAGAAAGGGAAATTAAGTCCCAGATACTTTGGACCTTTTGAAATACTGGAAAAGATAGGAGATTTGGCATATCGAATAGCTTTACCGTCGAAATTGTCAAATGTTCATGACGTATTCCACGTTTCCATGTTAAGGAAATATCATCGAGACGAGGATCATGTTTCGGATTACGAGACAATAGAAGTAGACGAGAAAGTTGGGTACGTGGAGAAACCAGTGAGAATCCTGGATCGAAAAGAACAAGTCTTGAGGAATAGGACTATCCCATTAGTAAAGGTCTTATGGCAGTACCATGACCTTGAGGAAGCTACTTGGGAACTTGAAGAGTCGATGAGGCAGAAATACCCACACCTGTTTGAAGTTAAAGGTCAGTAATAAGACTTTTCACTAGACATGTTGCATTTTATTACAAGGAATACTTCAGTCCTTAAGCACAAGCATAAAATTTCACGACGATCGACTGGTTCATTTCTATAGTTGACTCTGAATAAATGAGATACACCTACATGGTTCGATAAGAAAATGAGAAAACTTTTGGATTGGACATCAACTACATGGAAGAGTTGATAAAAGAATTTTTGAACCATTAATGACCGTTGTCGGCGCAATAGTCGAGTGGCACCCCAGGGAATGACAGAGTCCGAGAAGGTGGTCGCGAGTTCGACCCCCAGGATTAGTAGATGTATAGTGTAAATGCATACCTTGTAAATTTGATATAGTAAAAACCCTTTTTGCTACCATTAGTTTTTACGGGAATTTTTTTTAAAGATTGGTGGAAGAAGAATTTTAAATTTCGAGAACGAAATTTTCATAAGAGGGGAAGAAGTTGTGGCATCCCCGTTTAATAGACTTCTAGTAAGCAGAGAAGTCCAAAATGGGTTTTGAACCTGATTTTAAGGACATGAATTAGGGACCTCATGATATTGGATTAACTCTGAGGTCAAGATATGCCAAGGCAACTCATGTGGAAGTGAGCTAGGGAATTAACAAGGAATTTGGAGATTTTTGGATTCAATAAAGAACCACGTGAAGACATACGGAAAGATAGCCGAGTATGTGGAAGAATGTCATGGACAGAAATTTAGAGTTAAATGAGTGAGAATTTTAGAAGGACCAATTGAAGAATTTTGAGATTTAAAGATCATGGTACATTGGTCAAATACTATAATCTCATGATTGGATTATTAGTAAGAGAAATTGATGAGGAATTAAAGGATAGCAATTTCAAATTGTCATGGCCGAAAAATGGAGGGACTAGGATCACCATTGGATTGTACTTGGAGGACAAGATATTTTTGACCATTTGGGATAGAGACACTTAGCGAGATTAGTTCTTGTGCACGAAAACTTAATGGCCTAGGGAAATGGCAAGGAAAGTAAGTAGATCATTGGCTAGTTGTCTTCTCAAAATCTTGCCAATGATAGTAGACCATTTAGGGTAAAGACATGTGGCGACTTTCTCCCTTGTGCATGGAATTGCATTGGCCGAATGGCCTAGGGAAACAGCAAAAGGAATGATGAAATCATTGGCCCATTGTCATCTCAAGATCTTACATGAGATAACCGGCCATTTGGGGTATCGCCAAGTGGCGTTGGTTCAATAAGAAATTGGAACAAATGGCGTGAGAGATCCTTATATTAGGGGATGATTCACAAGTGTCAAGATCAGAATTTTGGGTGTGCATGCAAGATGACATTTGGACTGAAATTATTGGAATATCAAGGGTGGTCGCCACTTGTTTTATGAAACCACCCCATCTCTCTTCCTTCTAGTATATATAAGAGACTTGATGAACAAGAAGTTTTTCTGCTTATTCCATCCCTAGTTCGACCGAGAGGATAGGGAAAGAGAAGGAGAGCCGGTTGAGTGCTTCATTGAGGAACCGAAGAAATCAAGTGCATTCGAACAAGTTCAAGCTTCAAGGAAGGCAAGAATCTCATTCAATTCTATCATAGGTTAGATGTTTTCGTGTAGTTGTTTGATGAGGAGCTCAATCTTAGTTGTTAGGACAGGAAATGTGTTCTGTGGACTGAGATGATACAGCTGTGGTTCGGTTTTGAGTTAGGCGTGGAAATGACATGATCTTTGAGCTACATTCTGTGATCTAGAGCTGAGTAAATGAAGGACTAAATTAGGACTGAGTTTATACCAAGTGAGGTTCGAATAATTGGAAAAGTTTATAGAAGATTGGAAAAAAAAATTGAAGTGAGAAATTGTTTGGTACAGAACTGATTCGGTTATGTTTTACATGCTGTTTTGTCATGCAAATCATGTTAGATTAGGTTCCTCTGCTCCGGATACAATGGAAGCATGCTATGTTAAGTAAGGGTCGAATGACAGGTTGAAATGATGCAATTTTTGGAGTGACCGAGGATAGAAACTGATCTTGGACCAGGGCAGAATCCGTTCTGTCATTGATGCTGTTTTAATTCTGTTTTAGTGATAAAATCAAACCATTCTATGTTCATTTGCTCTTGATGTAGGATAATTATGTTAGTACTACTTATAAGATTAAAAGAATAGTCACAAGAAGTGGCTCGGGAGTGGTTTTAGAGGTGAACATAGATTCTGTTCGGGTATAGATCAGATCAAATTTCAGATTTGAATGGACGATAAAATTTGTAAATTGTTGTGCAACTGTGAACGAATGAAATGAGGAAATTAAGGACTGTTCCTCAATGATTTATAGGCTAACCCTTAATGGAATTACTTGCTGAAATGGTACATTTGGTAGTCAATTAGCATGATGATCCAAGAATTATAGTAGCTTATGGTTCTTCTTGACCGATGGAATGCTATTTAAGATGCTTTGTTCGAGAGACCATCTTGATGATTCTCATGTACCTATCTTTGTGAGCATGCATGCTTGTCTGTCTGCCTGGCTTTGTAACATTATTGGCAGAATTGTTATTGAGAATTTTATGCTTCATTGCCGAGCATGCATTGGTACGAGGTACATGATTGATATTCGATGAGATATATGGAGTAATTGCTCTTCAGTGCACTGAATCGAGTTGACGCCTCTAGGCTGTGTACGGGGATTTGTACGTACTCGAGGACCCTGTGTTGTGTTCTGGGTAGAGTCGTACCTTGCGTCGTGGAGCCTCGGAGAGTGGGATTGTATGTGGAACGCCTTGCAATGGTGTAAATGAGCAAAGAGCACGTTATCTCATGTTACATTCACTTATTCATTTCACGATGACATTACTGTTCCATGCTTTTGATCTTTATTTATTTCATAGTTGTCCTTAGGGAGTCTTAGGACCCATATGGTGGGATTGAGTGGTTTTCTTGCTAGCCGTCGCGCTAACCCACGTTTGTGGAAACATTTTCAGATTAGCACCATGCCTCTTGTTGCCAGACGCTTTGGAGTCCTGCTTGGTTAAGTGTCTATTTACCGTGATTATGTTCATATGGATGTACCCCACCTTAGACTTATGATGCATATCTATAGTGTTTGGATTGATGAGGGAGTTCCTCGTGGTGTTGTCATGTATAGTTGGTATTCTATCTATGTCCGTGTGGGCGACCAGTTAGTTGGTCCATTTCCTGATGATGCATTTGATGCACCTTCCGAGCCTGTAGTACCTATAGCTCCTGTACTTCCTGAGATCCCTGTACCTGAGATACCTCAGCTGCCACCTGTACCGGCCGAGCCTGCTGCTGCCCAGGAGCCTGTCGCCGATGAGATGGAGTTATACATTCCGCCACCAGAGTATTTGGATGAGGACTATGACTTGGAGACTGAGCTACTCCTCACCGATCACTCAGATGAGGAGTGAGGACAAGAGTCTTTGGCTACCACTTTTTGGAGATCTTCTTTTGGTATAGGCGACTTTTGGCGAAGATGGAGTAGTATCCCTTCTGACCATCCCAATATCGCCTATAGATTGATGACCGTAGTCACTAACTTGTATATATGCACGTGAACTGCTTATGTGGTCATTTCGATATGTCATATAAATAAAAGTTTGTTTTAATTCTTGTCTACCTTTCTATGCTTCTGTGATCATGCGCTATTGGTTTTATGTTTGGTCTATGCTGACGTGGTGGGTTATAGCCTATAAACTATCGTGTGCTATTAGGCTTATTTAAGATATTGTACTAATAGACACCTTAGTTGTTAGCGTGGCGACCTGGGTTATAGCCTATAAACATGGAGTGAGCTTTCATGCATATTATTGATGCTAATTTGACAAGATTGATTTTGTGGGTAATTAATGCCAAGGCTCTTGAAATGGTGACACATGGCAAGCTCCAATTATTTATCATCCACGCTTTTACTTCCATTGACTCACTCCCTTCAAATTTTCGGCAGCCACCATGAAAGACCTAAATGACCATTTTATCCTTCTATTTCTCTTAAGGCAAGGGCAAAAGGTTGAGGGGCAAAACGATAATTTGGCACTTTTCGTCCGAAACTTCATTTTTTCCTATTTTGAACGACCATTGGCGAGACGACCTCAAATTCGTTTCGAAGTTGGAATTCTTCATTCTCAATTGCCAATTTCGAGCTCCTATTTTGTGGTCAATCTCTCGTTAATCGTATATTAGTTTATCTTGACTAAAGGACGATTTTTGTAGACGTTACGCATATCGACTATGTGACTCTCGTCACACTTAGGACAACTCAGGATAAGACGACTTTGATTGTCATGTAACTGCGAGGGTTCATTATTAGTTCCGACGATCTCGATTGTCATTGTTCGATTTAGGAAAACTTCGCAAATTATACATTGGTTATACGGTATCACCCGCGCTCCAATCGTATAACACTAGTAATGGATTCCTTAATCGTTATCCGATCGGCCCTTATTGGCTCTAAATGTTCCATCGGCAATCCTTGTTGTCAAAGCGTCATTTTCTTTTTCGAGTTTCCTAGGTCCACGTACTTTGTCATGCGTTAGTTGATCAGATCCGAGCTAAATATAACTGAAATACATCGATAGATATTTCTCATTCAACAGTCTCAAAATGGCAGGAAATTCAAAATGTCCCACTAAGTATAAGCAATGAAGCACAAAAGATGAAGATTTGCTCCCCCTGAATTGGGTAACTATCCAAGAAATCACAAAAGAGGGAAACATATAACTAATTATGAGTAAGTACTCCCCATGAAGGTTATGTCACCGATATGAGGTAACACCAAATATGTAAATTCTTAAATAGCCATAACATCCAATAAAAATGTAAATACAGCACCATCAACGATAATGTCAGAATAACAACCAGATCGAAACACCAAAAAGATGAAAAACATTGTCAAAATATTTTAGTCTTTTTGGGCTGGTTGAGAAGTGAATAGGGCTTTAGGTGATTGAACTAGAAGTTAAAAATAGCGATATGATTGGCTAGAGCAAGTTTTATTTGAGAGTGAGATGATTGGTAGCTTTAGAGATTGTAGGAAGATTCAGCATAGAGCTGGAGTGCAGAAAATTTGATCATTTCAGCTATCTTTAGTTTGATTTCATCTTCCACCTGATTCAATTTCTTTGTAGTCTCTTCAATCTCCAGACAAGTAAGATGACATTTCTTCCCCATTTCATCACATGGACTTTGCCTCTTCAGACATATTTCTTCTTTGAACTAAGATAAAGTGATAGTGAAGTATGATCGAAATTTCCTCAAGTTATTTTTGCATTCTCCCTGTTTGAACAAGATATCCCATAACTTGTCTGTGTCTGAGATTTTTTCCTTTTTGTCATTTTCCCAACAGTCACAAGTCAGTTCTTTATTCCTATCACAATCTTTCTGCTGGATCTCTGCATATGTTTCATCATTCATCTGCATAGATAATCTTTCAAGAGCATACATTTTCGGTAGAATGTAACTAGGGTCAAGTTGATTTTCTTGAACAAGCCATCTTGCATATTCTATTCTTGCCATTTCTTGTTCGATTTCCTTACAGAATCTTATGAGATATGGAATCTTGAAATCACTCAACAATGGAGCGATACTGTGATGAACATCTTTTTATTTGGATGAGATATTCTTCAACTCTTCTTCAGTTGACTTTGATGTGAATTCAACTACATCCTCCTCCGAAACAAAACCATTATGCACTATCAATTCTTTCACCGATCTTTTGTTGCCCCCTTGTTCTTTGGCTTTTATAACAGCTTCTTTGACAACTCTAGCAAGTATAATTTTTCTCTCAAAATAGAAGGCAACTTTTTCAACAGTGAGAGACTTTATTAGAGTAGAGAGTTATGCAGACTCATGCTTCACTTGATTGGAGTCTTCATGGACTGATCTAGATAAAGTAGAGTATTGAGGGAATTTATTTACAACTATTTTGGAGAATTCTTCAAATTCATTGTTGATGACTTCCTTGAATCTTTTCATCCTCTTCTCAATGTGATCCATTTTGAGAAGAACTAAGCCGGCCTTTTCAAACAAGTTATTTAGTAACTTTGAGAATTCTTTTGCTAACTTCTCCCGTAACTCCCTGTTTTCCTGAAACATAATATTGTACAATTCATGAGTTTGATGCTTCAACTCATTCCGAAAGTACATAATATCCTTTAGTAGTTCAGAGTCTGTGTTAAGGCTCATCTCTTCTTCTTCTTCTTCTTCTTTTTGAGATCCAGCTTCCATAGATTCTTCTTGAGAAATAGCTTCTTTAATTCCATCCAGTTGAATATCATCCTCTCTGTTTTCTTGCACAAATGCATGATATTCATCTAACATTTCCTTGTGATAGATTTCCTCTTCGCTCAATCTGGTTTTTGATTCAACCTCTCTTTCCTTTCCTCCTTTCAGTGTGGACTCATCAAGTGCAAGGTATTTTTCATCTTCTAAATCACTCAAGGTGATTTTGAGATCGTCAATAGATTTGATGGGAGCCATAGAAATTGATAGAGTAGGTTTTAGAAAGAAGAATATCGCTCTTTGAGAATTAAAAGAACATGGTGCGTATACTCTTCTGACGAGAGGATTTAAATAATAGGGTTACTGGGATTTGTTTGGAAGGAGAGATATCTGGAGATATGATTAAAGCACATTTGGAAATGATATGCTCAATCAATTTAGAGCAATAAATTAAAATCAATCACGGCAATCAGCACAATCAACACAATCTTAATATTTTTAGAATATTTAGAAGGATTGTGATGGTGCTTACCTTATTTGTTGCCAGAAATATAACTACTTACACGCCAAAAATTTGAACAATCAAACCTTTAGTTGTTTTCCACTCAGAAGATGTCATCTTCAGATGATGCTTTAAGTTCTAAGTTCCTTGTAATCATAAAGTTTCTTCAGATGAAGTTTTGGTATCCTTTGCTTCTTTCATATATTGCTTTTAAGCTCCGAAGCAAAATCTTCCTGTCTAAATAGTAGCTCAAATAGGCATCATAGTAATACCTAATTCTTGTCTGATATATTCAAATGTATTGTTATCAAGTGGCTTGGTAAATATGTCAGCTAATTGATGCTTTGATTCAACAAATTGAATGCTAATATCATAATTATGCACATGATCACGAATAAAATGATGCTTAATTTCAATATGCTTAGCTCGTGAGTGCAGGATTGGATTTTTGGTGAGATTAATTGCGCTGGTGTTGTCACATTTGATTTCCACATTGTGAGATTAAGCACCAAAGTCCTTCAGTTGTTGCTTCATCCATAGGATTTATGCACAGCAACTTCCTAAGGAAACATACTGTCACACCCCAAATCCTAACAGAAAAGGGGTACAACACGGCCAGCCTTCTTCTCACCTGAAGGATGCAGCCTCACATTAAAACAACATATCAAAATTTCCATGATCCAACAACAAGCATAGCTAGCTCTCTAATGCAAGCCCAAAAACTCAACTATCAAAGTTTCCTATTGATAACGCTCTCGTACTACTCGTCGCTAGCTAGAGAAGCTGAACAGATTGAAAGGAAAGAGGAGTGAGCAAACCACAACTCAGTGAGTAGTGCGTATATCTTCTAAGCAGATCGAGAACCCACTATGCATATTTATAAAACTATATGAGAAACTCATTTAATCCAAGTCCAAAATATAACATGCGTATGGCGTCAAAAACAAGTTTAATCCTTTCAGCAAAGCCTTATGCATATCAAAGACACTGTATTTCACATTTATTTAATACCAAAAGTAAATTATATCTTTTCACAAATCTTTATACTCAATAAAGTACTCTTTCAACTCCACGATCACAAATTCAGACATTAATGGTCAAATCCACTGATTAATCTCAAATCAAATATCGATGGTCTATTTCATCGACTAATCTCAAATCAGATGTCAATGGTCCATTCCATTGATCAAACTCGTGCTCAAATATCAACCATGGTCACGTATAGCGCCTCGTGACAAGGCGACCAAGATTCCCCCCTAGCAAGGTCTCCACTTATAACGCCGGTGGCTCGGCCCACAAGGATTCCTAACACTAGTATGCGTATACCCACAAGCCCCTTAATGGGGTCACATCAATATTGAGCATCAACACAACTCACAGTAGTATCTTCATAATTCACAAATCAATTCAGAATCAATAACACAAGTTGGTTTCACAAACCCAAAATCGATATCCTTTTCGCAAAAATTCATCCGCTATGCACAATGCATTTTCTAAAATCATTCTCAAACCATTCACAAATAATTGAAGGTAGTAAATGCCCGATCCGAAGTTATGCATCAAACATGCCAAAAATATCACTTTTACCTTTAAAACAAAATCACATATTGCACATCACATGTCTTATTCTTTTCGTTTCGAAATATGCTTTTAGAAATTCAAAGAAGAGATAGCAAGCCAAAAACCAACTTAGGATTGTTACTCGAGCCGACGCACTCGTATTCCTATCAAATATATTAAAAACGGTATCAAAATCCGAGTAATATGCTATCCTAAAGCATGAGTCGACTGAAAAAGGCTTATTTGTTACTAATGCGATACCTACGGACTAGCACGATGCTCACTCAAAGCGGATACGCAAGCTGTCCGCTACGCGTAGCTTGCCTGATAAACTTAAACGGGCCATAACTCCCTCCTCAGAGCTTCGATTTAAATGAGCTTGTAGTCCAAAGAAAGTTCTTTTAATGTACAACAAAAACCCAAACATAGCTTGTCCAAAATCCATTCAAAAATTGGCAAAAACAGTTCTGGTCGCGTACTGTTCATTGTGCACACCATATTTGAAATTCTCATTTTGGACAAACCGTAACACCAAATCAAAATCCGTCGGATCCTATGGCTTCATAACACCATAAAGTTCCATTTCCATATAAAAACATAGTCAAACGACTAAGAAATCAGACCCGATGACTTAGATTCCACTAAAATTCGAAATTGAACCCTAAGTCCGAAAATCACTTCGATCGGGGGAAAGAGAGGTGCGAATACTTACTTGATGTTGCCATTCGAGCTTGATGCGGCTTGTCAAAACATCTAGATCATGTACGTGAAGATTTTCTCTCTTCTTCCCTCACCCACGAACGATCGGCTTCTCTTTTTCCCCTTCTTTTTTTTTTCTTTTCTGTCGTTGATCCCTTGCCCCGAATGATGTAGAAGAAAGGGAGGGACTGGGCTTGTGCTTCTTCTTTTTTTTCAAGAGAAATGGGCTGGTTGGGCCTATATCTTACACATACTCAGCTTCTACAGTTAATAGAGTTACGGTGTTTTGCTTATTGGAAAACCAAGACACTAGCATTGATCCCAAAAGTTGACATGTTCCTGAAGTACTTTTCTTGTCTAACTTACAACCTGCAAGATCAGCATCTGAATATCCATGTAATGTAAGATCTGAAGTATTAGGATACCATAGTCCTAAATTAAGATATGTTCCTATGTATTTAATAATTCTTTTGACGGCTATAAAATGTGATTCCTTGGTATCTGATTGAAATCTAGCACACATGCATACACTAAAGATAATGTCAGGTCTATAAGTAGTTGGATATAGTAATGAACCGATCATGCTCCTATAAAGCTTCAGATTAACCTGTTTGCCTTCTTCATCCTTGTCCAACTTGGATGAGGAAGACATTGGTAAATCAATTTTCTTGTAATTTTCTTGACCGAACTTTTTTACCAGTTCAAGAACATATTTCTCTTAATGTATGAAAGTGCCTTGTTTGGTTTGATTGACTTGCGGTCTTAGGAAGAATGTAAGTTCTCCCATCATGCTCATCTCAAATTCATTCTGCATGAGATGAGAGAATTCATTGTAGAGATTTTTGTTAGATGATCCAAATATTATATCATCTACATAAATTTGAATAAGTAGGATTTCGTTACCTTCCCTTTTGATAAATAAAGTTGTACCAACTTTACCTTTCTAAAAGTTTTGGTTGGTAAGGAAATTACTTAACCTTTCATACCATGCTCGTGGAGCTTGCTTGAGTCCATAGAGTGCTTTTTGAAGTTTGAATACATGATATGGACATTTTGGATCTTCAAAACTTGGAGGTTGATCAACATAGACTTCTTTCTTGATATATCCATTCCAGTCTTGCTACTGGGGCATAAGTTTCATCATAGTCAACTCCCTCTTCTTGAGAGTAGCCCTTTGCAACAAGTCTTGCATTGTTTATGGTTACCTTGCCTTTATCATCCGGTTTGTTTATGAATACCCATTTGGTTCCGATAATAGGATGATCCTTTGGTCTTGGTACCAATTTTCATACTTCGTTGAGTTTGAACTGGTGTAACTCTTGTTGCATAGCTTCAATCCAGCTTTCATCTTCAAGTGATTTTTCAATTCTTTTGGGTTCAAACTCTGAAACCAGAGCAAATGCATTTATTGCACTTCTCAGTTTAGATCTGGTTTTGATTCCTTCATCAATGTTCCTAATGACTTAATCTGTGGGATGACGGGATTTGTATTTTCAATTCTTCTTAGATTTTTCAAGCTCATTCTCAACTGATTCTTCAGCATTTAGATCTTCAGAAGTTGCAGCTATTTGATTGTCTTTCATGTTCTGAGAAGATTCGGCTGCTTCTTTAGCCTCATATGATTGGTTTTGATCATCTGACACTACACTTCCAGTAGTGATCTTCTGAGTAGTGTACTCAACTTCAAATTTTATGTTCATAGATTCTTCAACTGTCTGAGATTTCTTGTTGAAGACTCGATACGCGTTGCTTGAAGTTGAATATCCCAAGAATACTCCTTCGTCTGATCTTTCATCAAACTTACTCGACGGATCACTTGAGTTTTTAAGAATATAACATTTACAACCAAAAACTTGAAAATATGAAATGTTTGGTTTTTTTCCTTTGTAAAACTCATAGGGGGTTTTCTCAAGTAATGGTCTAAGAAAAACACGATTTATAATATAGCAAGCAATAGAGACAGCTTCTGCCCAAAAATAAGATGGAGCTTTGCTTTCAATTAAAAGAGTTCGTATCATTTCTTGTAAAGATCTGTTCTTTCTTACAACAACTCCATTTTGTTGTGGAGTGTATAGAGATGAGAAATTGTGTTGAAAACCATTTTGATCACAAAAATCAGCATACTATTGGTTTTCGAATTCCTCTTCATGATTTGTTTTGATGCTTGAAATAGAGTAACCTTTTTTCGTTTTTAACTTTCTTCGAAAAGGTTTCAAAATATGAAAATAGCATCACTTTTGTGTGGGCATAAGTACACTTTTAGTGCCAAAAGTTATGCACGGAGATCACTTTAGTGCCAAAAGTTTCAAACGGATCACTTTGATGCCAAAAGTTGTGTACGGAGATCACTTTAATGCCAAAAGTTTCAAATGGATCACTTTAGTGCCAATTTTTTTTTTAAAAACGATCACTTAAGTGTCAACTTCTTTTAAAAACGATCATTTTTAGTGTCAACTCTAATGTGCCACGTCAGCTTAAAAATAATAAAAATAACACGTGTTAGATTTTCAACGAGCCACGTCAGTTTTAGCACTAAAAGTGATCATTTTTAAAAGAAGTTGGCACTTAAGTGATCGTTTTTAAAAAAAGTTGGCACTAAAGTGATACGTTTGAAATTTTTGACACTAAAGTGATCTCCGTACACAACTTTTGGCACTAAAATTTTACTTTTGCCCTTTTGTGTGCAAGAAAGAAAACCCAAGGAAATCTGGTACAATCATCCATAATGACTAAATAGTATTTTTTACCTCCAATACTTTGAGTTCGAGTAGGTTCGAAGACATCTAAATATAATAACTGCAGAGCATGGTTAGTAGATACTTCATTTATAGATTTGTAAGAATTTCTTACTTGTTTTCCGAGAGTGCAAGCTTCATAATGTTTAGATTTTTCAAACTTGGCTTTTGGGAGTCCTCTTACTGACTTCTTTTTGGAGAGCTTTGATATTTACTTGAAGCTTATATGTCCCAGCTTTTTGTGCCAAAGTTCTAGATCATATTTGACAAATAAAAGACATTTTTCTTCTTCAGACATTGTATCTAGAAGGTACATATTACCATGTCTTCGTCTAGTGAACGAAGATTCATTATCTTGACTTGTACCTGAGCACTTATTTTCTGCAAAATAGACTTTGTATCCAATATTGCATAATTGGCTAATACTAATGAGATTGAAATTCAAATCCTTGACCAATGAAACATCATGGATAAGAAGATTTTCAATCTTCACGGTTCCTTTGTCAATAATTGTTCCCTTGTTATTTCATCCAAAGGAAACGTTTCCACCATCGATCTTCTCAAGAATGATAAATTTTGTTGCATCTCCAATCATATGTCTTGAACACCCACTATCGAGGTACAATTTATTTTTCCTTTTCATTGGTACCTGCAATGATTAACGAAACTTAAGTTTTCTTTGGTACCCAAATCTGTTTGGGTCCTTTGGGGTTGGCAACATTTGCATATCTAAGAATGTCTTAAATTGGCCTTTTAATTTTGGAACAACAACTCCTAGAGTGTCTTGAATCACCACAGTTTGAACACACAGGCAATTCTTGATATTTGAATTTTACAAATTATTTTATAAAATGACTCTCGTAAGATTTCTTAGGAGGTCTTCTCCTGATTCTTTCCTTAACAGAAGGAAAACAATTTTCCACAGTACTTTCCTTTTGAAAACCCAAACCTGATTTGTTATAGTGCGGAACTTGTATAGAAAATATGTGTTGTAACGTTTTGGATCCCGTAGAGAATTTCTTGTGAATATTCGAGATTTCTTTCCTTAAAGAAATATTTTTTTTTCAAAAAGATCATTTTCCCTTTTAAAAGAATTCATCTCTTTATCAAAAAGATTTCTTTCCTTTTTCAAGGGTTCAGTTTCTCTTTCAAGAACTTTCAATTTAGACTTCAAGAGATTATTCTCATTAGACACACAATCAAATTTTTCGTTTAATTGGAAAAGTTTCTTTCCGAGAAAACTAACCTTATCTTTTTGAGATAAGTCTCTCTATTTAAAAATAGCTACTTCCTTTTTCAATTCGGAAAGTCTTTTAAGAGCAGCTTTATATTCCAAACATAGCTCATTTATATAATCTGATACTTCAAAAGGAATGTTTGAATGAGTTACATCGAGGTCAACATCTGAGTCTGCCATGAGACATATGTTGGCATACTCTTCATCACTTTCACATTCAGTGTCGCTTTGGGTCTCTGCTTTCAAGGCTTTCTTGGATTTTTCATCCCTTCCTTTCTTCTTTAATAGAAGACAATTTGGTTTAATGTGACTCTCTTCTTACATTCTTAGGAGATGACTTCTTGACCTTCACTTTTCGTCCTAGATGATCGTTTTTGATTATATCGTCTGAGATCTTTTTTGTCTTTGAAGTTTCTGCCTTTCTTAGCCATTCTTCTAAATCTTTTGACCATGAGTGCTAACTCCTCATCATCTTCATCTTCAGAGTCTGAAATATCTGAATCAAGATTAGATTTTAAATCAATAGACTTCTTACCTTTTGATGTGGTCTCTTCATTAACTCTTTCTTCCTCATAGGATTGAAGAGTTCCAATAAGCTCGTCCATAGATAAAGGAGATATCCTTTGAGTTTCTCGAATGGAGATTTTGACATTGTCCCATTCTTTTTTGAGAGCTCTTAGTAGCTTATTGACTCTCATTGGTCCAGAAACAGGTTGCCCATGGTATGTGAGACCATTCACTATTTTGGTGAATCTGTCAAATATTTGTTTCACAGTTTCTCCGGGCTTCATTTTGAATGCTTCATATTGGCCAAGAATGAAATTGACTTCGATCTCCTTGACTCTGTCTGTTCCTTCATATGTGATGTAGAGCTTGTCCCAAATTTCTTTCGATGAAGAACAATTTGCAATACGTTTGTTATCAATAGGAGATAAAGTACTACAGAATGAATAAATAGCCTTTACATCAAGTGCATCTCTCTTGGCAATCTTAGTAGTTGACAGAGTGGCAGTCAGGGTTGAATTTGATCCGGTCGTTACATTTGCAATTGGATTCACTCCTCGTTGAACAACATCCCATATTTGGGGATCTTGGCATCTGATATATTTTTTGATTTTTTTTTGCCAGTCGCTGTACTCTTTCCCTTTAAAATATGGTGGTCTGTTGTTGCTTCCACCCTTGATCCATGTGGGAGAGAAATTGCTAACCATAAAGATCGTTAGCTTGGAAGTAAAAACATTTCTCAAAATACGAGCACCAGACTCCGATACCAATTGATGTGGCTAGCGTTATCACCTAGAGGATGGGTAAATAGGTGATTATAGTGAAATTTATAATTTTATTGTGGAATATAAATTGCACAGGCATTTATATGACGTCTCAGATGATGGCAACACAATATATCACTATGAACAAATCATATGCAGTTCTGCTATCACAGTATGTATGATATGATCAGAGTAGAGATAGATAAAACTGCACAGATGGTTTATAGTGGTTCGACTTTGGTTAAACCTACGTCCACTTCTTCGGCTATCAGTCAATCGGCTAGATTCCACTAGTAAACTGCTCGAGAGGTTACAGCTTATTGATCTCCTTGACACGCAAGATACCTCATTTAGCGTTCAACACTCTTGCGTACACTTCTTCACAATTACAATAGATGAATCAAGAAGTGTGTTTGAAATGAAGTACTCTCAATCTAAAAATTATAAAAACTTTTCCTTCCTAACGCCGATCTTTTTATCCATTCGACCTTAAGATGTCTTTTATATTCCTCCGCTTCCAATCTAATAGTTGCAAGGCTTCCAAAAGAGGTCTTTCCAAAACTTCCCGTTTGGACAAGACAGATACCTAAAGAAGATCTCGTAGCCGTTGGGGATCGCCAAAGGAAAGTCTACCACGTTCGGATCAAATCATCCATACAATTACGATCTTGGGTTTCCATAGACGATTTCATTCATTTGGAAAGTCGTATGTGTGTCTCCTTGATTTCGCATCCTTGATTGATTTTTATCCTCGAGAATCCTAAAAAATGATCCAGCTCGATTGTATCTGTTGTAGTGTATCAAATAAATACATTTCAAAGTTCTCTTTAAGTTCTGATTATTGCGCGTGGATACTCCACTCAGAGCTTGAGCATCATTCCAATGTCTGAGCTATCATTACTCAACGTCTGTGCTCGAACCAGCCTCTGAGTCCCTCAGAAATCCCATATGAGCAAAACCTTTTTGACAGATTCAATCCTGTGCATCCCTGCACCAAAGGATAATATGCAAAACAAGTGTTCCACGGCATTATCTCGAAACTTAAGAGTACTTGGATTGTTTTGTCAACTTCAAAATTACTTAGGGGTTTTTCTCAACAAAGTTTACATCAAAAGGTACGATTCGTGGTAGATGGGAAAGTGATCACCGTTCATGGGGAAACTGATCTTCAGGCCTATCAGGACATCGCCATTCCTTTTGTCGAACCAGAAGTCAAACAAGAAGCAAGTTACCACTCATAAAACTAGTGATTGTGATCCACACACTTGTTAGGACCAAGTTGAGGGTTCCATTCATGACCGAATTCAATCTCTTGCCAGCCAAGATATTGCTGACATACAGATTCATTTCTGGAGAAGGTCTGGGCAAGCATGGCTAAGGGATCCACACTCCATTACAATTGAAGTCTAATTAGCACAAGATAGGCTTAGGTTATCAGGCTAATCACGTTGGTGGCTCTACTTTAAGGATACCAAGCCGAGGCTGAGGTAAGAGCCATGGACGCCATAGAAACCAAAAGGATTCCTTCGTTGGTTCTCATGTCTGGAAAGGCAGGTCGAGAATGTTCGACAGTCCACTAGACGAATATTTCTGCAGAAATTCCAAATGGTTGGAGGAAGATGAGATAGTGCCCACAGTGGATCCAGACCTGACCAATCCTTTTCTTGAAGACAATTCTATGAACGCCATCATAGAATGGCTTGATGATGATGTCATCACTCATGAGTAAAGAAACCCTTCCCTCTTTTTTCCATTGCATTTAACTTCTTGGATTGTTCATTTTTACATTTCTTTTCAGTCATCTCGAAGCAGGTGTAGGAAAACGTCTTTGGGTCTCCGATCGTTGGTCCAAACAACATAGCTTGTAATGCTATCCATTTTGCATTCAATAAAACGCCACGAATTTTATTAAGGATATATGGAATCACAAATCAGCCTAATGATGATGCTAGGCTTCCATATGAGAAGCTTGAGGCCTGATTTTCCATATGACTCCTGATTTCTAAAATATTTTTTGAGGAACGAAGATGTCCGAGGATATGAGGACTAGTTCTGTTTGTGAATTTGCTCCCTTTGAAATTTCTTTCAAAAAGATTTTTCATATCCACGCACTGCGTTTTCATACGAGATATGAACTAACCATTCTCATGACATTTCAAGGATATCATCTCAAACATGCATACTAGGTTATTATGCGGCTCGGATCACCAGAGTGATTATTCCTGCGGTATTGAGGAGGATGATGACGATGGTTATGCGGCTATATGAAGGGACTGGAATACCTTTGAGGAATCGATACCTCCCACTACAGAAGAACCAGTGATCATTAATCTGGGCAATGCCGCAGATATTAAAGAGATGAAGATTAGAGGGCATTTATCCCGAGACGAAGCATCTAGGATTACTGAGTTACTTAAAGAGTATCGTGATATTTTTGCATAGTCATATGCAGATATGCAGGGCTTGGATCCCAGCATTGTGGAACATGCATTACCCACTAACCCCAATTTTAAGCCGATAAGACATGGAAATAGATGAATAAAAGCTGAGTTACCAGACAAAATCATGGAGGAAGTGATGAAGCTTCTCAGAGTGGGTTTTATTGAAGCAATCCCATATTCAGATTGGATAGCAAATATAGTTCTCATCATGAAGAAAGACGATAGAGTCCGAATCTGTGTGGATTATCGAGACCTAAACAGAGCAAGTTCAAAAGACGATTTTTCGCTTCCCCACATTGATGTACTGGTGGATAGTACGTCAGGATATGAATTATTCTCATTCATGGATGGATTCTCAGGGTATAATCAAATCCTCATGAAAAAGGAAGACAAGGCTAAAACCTCATTCACTACTGTTGACACCTGATTTTTTACCAATATTTTTAAGTCATATTTTGAAAAATCATAAAAAAATTCATAAAAAGTTGAAAAATTCTAAAATCAACTTTGGTAGCATTGGCCAAGCCTAAGGAATCATTTTGACCAAAAAACAATTTTCCATAATTTTGACATTTTTTAGTAATTTTAAAAAATAGGAAAATACTAGAAAATAAAAAAAAATAGCGTTTGAGGTCACAAAAATGTGAAAAAATGGTCAGTATTTTTCTTTTAATTCTCTTTTCTTTTTGACCTCATAAAAATTCAAAATTAAAATTCAATTTTATGTGTTCCTTTGTTACGCACATAGTTAAATTTGGTAAAAAAATGTCAATTGAGTTTTTTAATTCACAATTTTGGCATTTTAAGAGTATTGTCATTCAATATAATTGGCCCTCATTACAATTTAGTCCAATTATTTGCACAAATTGTTTAATTGCTTGAATTGCATTCTTAATTGCAATTTAATCATTGAAATTGACCATAATTGAAACCACCATTACAAATTGGAACTAATACCCAACGTTTTTCACCATCCAGAATCAATTGCCATGGGTGGTTTGGTCCAATTTGGTCGTTTGAGCCTTCAATTTCATAATTTCCTGAATTGCAATTAGAGATAATTTTGGGGTTTTAGCATAAATTGACATGAACTTTTGGGTAAAAACACATTTTCATATAATATTCATGTCCTAAGTTCGATTCTATGGTTTAATTGTGAAAATTCCCCATGAATTTTGGTTAATTTTGCGAAAAATTGAGTCGGGTCGGTTTTGACCGGTCGGACGAGTCCAAATAGTGTCATCTTCAACCTCAAGTCGCCCGCACAGATGAACAGTTTCCAGGCCAATTTTGATCATCAAATTGAAGGGTAATTCGCGAACAATTGGACGAGCAATCGTGGGCGTATTGTTGCTCTTACCCTTCCCTATCAATTGACACCGGCGGCATCATTCGACGTCGTCGGAGGAGAGAGTAATCGACCAGTCAACCTCGTGGGACCTGTAAAAGTCAAAAAAGGAAAACTCAGTTCAAGTTCGTCCAAATTCGCGCAAAATATGACTTACTGGAGGACCAAACGGAGCCAGACGGAAGCCTAACTGATTCCGTCACTGTTCGGCAACCAAAGGGCACGTGAGATCATGTGAGAGGGCTAAGACGATGTCCCTCGTTCGGCGCCAAAATTTTCAGGGGGAAATAAAGTCTTGAACGGCTTTCAGAGCAAAGGAGGTGGGTCCATTCTGTTTGGAGAGAGAGAGAGAGAGAGAGAGAGAGAGAGAGAGAGAGAGAGAGAGAGAGAGAGAGAGAGAGAGAGAGAGAGCTCGTTCCCCAGCCCCCGCCGTCGAGAATTCGAGCTCGAATCCAAGGCATTGGTTAGGCCGTCTCCGGCTAAACTGAAGCCAGCAAAGGTCATCAGAAGCACGTCTGAAGTAGCAGGAGTTGATCGCCACTGCCACGCCACCTATTATTTCGAAATAGGTGAGTTTAGTCTCTAAGCTTTCTCATTGTGCTTTAATGGCGGAACTCAGTTCCGATAATAATTCTTCGAGTTAGAGTAGGCGTTTTACTCCTCTAGCATCATTGACTATCATCGCATCTTCATTTTGCATCGACTTTGTATGAATACTTTGAATCGAGTCTCCAAACTCAATCTCTATTGCCGAACACTGTTCAATGTCGCTTAGCCAAATCTAGGCCGTGCGAGCACAATCGGAGCTCGAGGTAAGTGTTCTGAACCTCATCTCGTGTTACTTTGTGAATGAATTGCCCTGATTTTGCGTAGTTTGCATGATTGAACTCTCATGGCCGTACTCGGCATTTTGCATGTTGCATGCGATTCGGTGGATGAAACGTTTCGATCCTTAGATATGTTAAACTAGAGATCAATACAAGTCGAACGACACTGGTTTCGCATCATTCGACCTAGGTTTAGTCGTCGATCGGCGCCAGAGAAGTCTCGACCGTCAATTCCATCGGGGTCGAGAGGTTGAAGAAGAAGCTGACGTGGCCGGTCAAAGAGTCAGCGTCCTAGGTGTCAGTGTGTCATTGGTCCACGTGTTTGTCCAGTTAGCATGGCCGTTAGAATTTGTTATTCAAATAGGTCGATCGGACGGCTTAGATAAATCATGTCTAATTTTAGTAGTCATCCGATTAATAATTAGGATATTGATTTATAATTGGAAAATAAAAAAAATACAGAAACGACGGCGTTTGGTTAAATGGGTAGGCGACGCCAATTAATATAGTATAAATGAACGATCCAGATTGCATCTAAGCTTTTAATCGGGACCGAAGGTTTAAGTAATCAGATCTGACAGACGAGGTTTAGTTGACATTTGATCTGGACCGCAGATTTTAGTCGACCGATCTAGTGGCCGTGGAATAGCCACTTGGTTCAATAGGAGCCATCGAATTAAGTCCGAATAATAAAAAAAAATAAAAAAACATAGAATGACGTCGTCTCGAGGCTGGTCTTCGTGTCGGTTCAGGTCTGAGCCGGGTTTCGATCCACGTGGACCTGGATGACCCGGTCCGAATCATTTTTTTAAAATAAAAATAATAAAAAATGACTTTAAAAATAATAAAAAAATAAAAAAAATTCTTATAAAATTCTAAAAAATGCTAGAAAATCCAAAAAAAAAAGAAAAAATTGTAGAAAATTCCTAAACACTCTAGAAATTTCCCAAAAATTGAGGATTGACCACAGACAACTGGTCAATCTCATTTTTGGGATTTCTCATCCGTTCTTCCTAGAAATGACGATTTTGCCCTTTAGGGGTAAATTGGCTCCGCTTTACATATGAGATAGATAAAAAAAAATGCCAAGATTAGGATAAGGCCAGTTAGGTGGCGAATCCTTCTGTTGAAATTTTTGAATCTCATCATTTTCCTTGAAATGACGATTTTACCTCTCAAAGGGTAAATTGCCTTGTAAAAATTTTAAAAAATTATGAAAATTACCAAAAAATAGGAAATGGATCGATTCAATGATCAATCCTATTTCAAACCTCTTTTGATTCCAGATTTCTTCTGAAATGACCATTTTGCCCTTTTGTGGTAAATTATCTCGTATTCCTTCAAAATTACGATTTTGCCCCTTTTGGGCAAATTTTGTCTAAATCACTCATGAGCCGTGATTGACACTTCTTTAGGCCAATAACTAGGGATATCATGCTATATTCATGTGATTTATCCACATGTCTTGGATCCTTGATTTGCGCAGCTCTTTTTATTGATTGTGAGTGCTAGGGTAGTCACACATATCTGCATAAACTCTTAGATTTAGGGTTTGTACCCCACTCATCTGTATGAAATCTTAGGGTTCAATAATTCATTCAACTTAGGTACCGAAAGGGCGTCAACTCTGACAGTTGGCGTAACTAAGTCCCCGATCTCATTTCTCTAGTTCTCGCAGAATCGAATAGAAGCTCCCAACTATTCGATAGGGTTTCCAATCGTACCTTCCACAAAACGATTGGTGGCGACTCCTTGGCATGTACACGCATCACATGTCACTAGACCGACTAAAGGTCGACTACGTATACCTCCGTTGCGATTTGGATAATGAGTCTTGGGAGAGGCTCGTGTCCAACCAGACCTGGATGGCTCATTAGCTCTCAATGCGCACAATAAAAAAGTCGAGGGTCTTGACAACTACCCCATGGGGAAACTTCTATTATAAAGTTATGCCATTCATATTGAAGAATGCCGGGGCATCATACCAGAAGGCCATGGTAACTCTATTCCATGACATGATCCACAAGGAAATTGAAATATATGTTGATGATATGATCGCCAAGTCCAAAAAGGGACAATATTACGTTCAAGAGCTGAGAAAACTGTTTGAACAATTGCGGAAATACAAGCTGAGACTGAATCCCAACAAGTGTGTGTTTGGGTCAAAATCTGAAAAACTTCTCGGATTTATGGTCAGCAGCCGGGGAATCGAAACTGATCCTTCGAAAATTCAAGTAATTCATGACATAGCAACTCCTTTGATAGTAAAAGAAGTGAGGAGTCTTCTAGGGAGATTGAATTATATTTTCATGTTTATCAACCAACTATCAGACGTGGCTAAACCGATTTTCAAACTATTCAAGAAAGGTGCTAAAGTAGTCTGGGATATGGAATGCAGTCAGGCCTTCCAAAAGATTAAGGATTACCTTATCACTGCACCAATGTTTGTGCCACTAATCTCAGGTTTCCCTTTGACTTTGTATTTGACTATCCATCAAGAGTCATTGAGAGCCTTACTCGCTCAAGCAAATCCGATGGATGGAAAAGAAAGGGTTATTTACTATTTGAGCAAGAAATTTACTGCATTTGAAATGAACTACGCGCCTGTCGAGAGAGCTTGCGTAGCAGCAGTATGGGTACTCCGAAGATTGGGGCAGTATACCCTACATCACCATATTTAGCTAGTCACGAAAAATGATCCAATCAAATACCTCTTGGAGAAGCTCGCTCTGATTGGGAAGTTAGCCAAATGGCAAGTGATGTTATCGAAATTTGACATTAGGAGTTCTCCCAAAAAACTGTATAAGACTAGCAATAGCTGACATGCTAGTGGAGAACTCCCCGAATAGAACGTCTTCAGAAGAAATAGAAACAGAAAATCAAACCCTAACTCTGTCAGAAGACAAGTGGGTCATGTACCTTGACGTCGCGGTAAATTTGTCAAGACCGGCACTGGGGCAGTGTTGATATCCCCAGAAGGTCAGCATTATCTAGTCACTGTGAAGCTGACATTTCCCTGTACTGATAATATATCAGAGTATGAGGCATGTGTCTTGGGCCTACAGTTGGCCATCTCCATGAAAGTATGAAGGTTGCAGGTATATGGAGATTTAATGCTTATTATTCTATAGATACAGGGAGAATGGAAGACAAAATATGCGAAACTCATTCCTTATCATGAGTATTTGGAAGAACTGATTATTCAATTTGAAGAAGTATCATTCGAATATCTGCCGAGAACGCAAAACCAATTTGCAGATGCATTGGCTACGTTGGCCTCAATGTTACAGGTAACAGACGGATTGGAAATGGAGCCATTAAGGATCGGCACAATCAAGAAACTAGTCTATTGTATGATGATCAAGGAAGAATTTGACGGGGAATCTTGGTATTATGACATTAAGAATTATCTCTTAAAATGAGAATTCCTTGAGGGATGTCAAGCTGGAGACAGGAAATATATGACCAAAGCAGCTACCAAGTTTTTTCTTAGTGGGCAAACTTTATACAAGAGGTCATTTGACTCGGTACTATTGAGATGTTTAGACGCGAAAGAAGTGAATACCGTCATGAAGAGATCCACAAAGGCATATGTGGGCCACACGTGAACGGTCATCTCCTCGCAAAAAAGATCATGCTGCTTGGTTATTATTGGATGACCATCGAATCAGATTGTAATCAACATGTTAGGTCATGTCATCAGTGTCAAGTATATGGTGAAAAGATCAATGCGCCCCCAAATGAGCTTCACCAGATGTCTGAAGCTTGGCCCTTCTCTATGTGGGGGATTGACATGATATGGCCAATTAACCCAACAGCTTCAAATGGTCATCGCTTTATTCTGGTTGCGATAGACTATTTTACGAAATAGATAGAAACCGGTTCTCACGCAAATGTCACTACGAAAAGCGTAGCGAAATTTTTCAAGAGAGACAAAATTTCCTGATATGGTATTCCTCAGGTGATTATCACGGACAATGGATCCAACAAAACAATAAGATTGTTGATGATCTACTAGATCACTTTGGTATTCGACATCTTAACTCATCTCCTTATCGCCCACAAATGAATGGAGCCATGGAAGCGGTGAATATAAACACTAAGAAGATTTTGGTTAAGACTGTTGAGAATTACAGGGATTAGCATGAGAAGCTACCGTTCTCCTTAATGACATATCGAACCTCGATCCGAACTTCATTAGGGCAACGCCTTATTCCCTAGAATATGGGATGGAAGTTGTCTTGCCCATGGAAATTTAGATTCCGTCTTTAAGGGTATTATCAGAGGTTAAACTTTCTAAAGTAGAATGGATTAAACACAAATTTGAACAGCTGAACCTGAATGAAAAAAAGAGTCTTAAAGCGATCCGCCACCGTCAGAGTTACTAGAAGAGGGTAGCCAAGTCATTCAACAAGAAGATTAGGCCTAGAGATTTTAAGGTAGATGACCTAGTTGTGAGGAAGACTCTACCGAACGCTGCTCATCCGGGAGGAAAGTTCACTCCGAATTATGAGGGATCTTATGTTGTCAAGAAAGTCCTCGTGGGAGGAGCTTTGATTCTTGTAAACTCAGAAGGAGAGGAACTGGGATATCTTGTAAATTATGACGTAGTGAAGAAGTATTATCCCTGAAATGAAATCAGATGCTGATTTGGCTTTCTTCGAAATGATCCGAGTCGCTATAGTGGTCATTGCATTGCATATCATACATCCATACATACATAGCATGTGTTACATCTTGCAGGGTCCGAAGAGGCCAACTTGGAGCCAAACTCATCCAAACAAAATGGGGGGCAGAATGGTCACAATGCGCAAAAACAGTTGAAATGTATCTGTTCCATCACTCGTTAAAATAATATGTACTCATCGGAGTTTTTAATCTCTTTGTCTAGGAACAACAAGTGAAGGTCAAAGTTAGTAAAAAGGTATTGAAGAATTTCTCTTCGCTGTTTGAAGTCGAAAATGGACACGAACCTGGGTATATTTGAAAAATACCAGATTTTGGAGTTTGAAATTCCTTGTTGATTGCACTCATTGCATATGTGTTTGAATCAAAGGTTATCCAAACTTGAATGAAACATGAACGATACATCTTAAATCCCTGGTAGGGTAAAAGTTTTGGAGAAAAGTAAGAGAACTTTTCCAAACAAGAGTTGTTTAATCTATCTAAAAAGGATGTTTCTTTAGATAAAGGGCAAACCTAACCCACACATCCTACACACACCTGAGAGATGAGAGGAGTGTAAGGATAGGAAAACCTGGGCCTATGTATGTAAGGGTCATTCGCATCGGTTACATGAATTGAGGTGACGGAGGCATTTTGCTCTCTACCCCAAACACTACAAATAATCATTGGCAACCCCTTCGAGCGGCGGTTTTCATTCTTTAACCCTGTCAAGGACTGTCCCACTCTAGGGTCATATAGAGGTAAGTCCAGCAATCTCGAGAGGAAAAAAGTTAGAAATTTTCTTGCTCGGACTAATATCAATCTTCGTGTGTTGATATACATTGATTCAAGTGCCATAGGATGACGAAGAGACATTCTTTTCTCTATCTTACACACTTTTACCCTTTGCACGAGCCAATTTAAGCCTGCATATTCATTTCATGAATCCTAGTTGGTGATCATTGCACAGCCCAAGGCGAAAGCAGCAAAGACACCCATGGACGACAGAGTTCAAGAAGTAGAGTTTACAAGAGAATTCCAAACCGAAATGTTCAGACATGATGAGATTCAAGTTGTGTATCTCATATGATCATAAAAAATCCTAGTTCCAAAAGGGGAAGGAAAAGGTGGGATTGAAAGGGAGAAAAACCCAAATCCTTGCACATTAAGAAAAAGACAAGACACCTGACAAGAGCAGGACTGACCTTCATTAAAAGAATTGAAAATCATAAAGTTGATTTTGCAAACATCAAGAAAATTACTGGATATCTTGGTCCCCAACAAGGTCTGGAGTGACAAAAAAATCCCCAAGAGCGATTTTGTCACACCCCAAACCCCAGGTATGTGGCATCCAGGTCAATCGTCCCTTGGGACGTAAAAGATAGCGTCCCAGGTACGCTATCGACCCACGACAATTTATTACGCATGAGGAAACGAATACTACTTCCAGACAATAAAATAACATATGGATAGAAAGCAGGATATATATCAAATCAAGAACATCAATTCAGCTTCATACTTCGAGGCGTAGTAAGATCACGTCAATCTACTCCAAAAGGATCAATGGCTCCCAGCCTACGGACTTCATCACTTCGAACCTGAAAAATGTTCTCACGAAGGGGTGAGATATACATCTCAGCGAGTCAACGCCTAAGTCTTGGTTAGGGCGTTAATTCATCCAGAATATCCTATCAGGAAATTGTAATCATAGAATATGTATCTCAACCACAGGAAACTTACCCATTGATGCCATGCATAACGCAAAGTGCATGCAATATATAATCGTGCCAACACAAATCAATTGTCCAGGCACTCAAATTATCCCAACTCATCCAAGCATCGATTAGAATTTAGGTCACCACAAGTCCATTTTAATTAATCGATGATCCATGACATTTTATAAAGTCTATACTACCCCATGCTTATGGCACTCTAGGTAATGTCTTATGTAAAACAAGCATCATCCCATATCCTACCAGCGACGGCTTCTACAAATTGTGACCCCATGCCCATGGCACTCCAGGCACAATAACCCCATGCTCATGGCACTGCAGGCACGACATGTAGGCTTCCTAAAAAAGGGTCCGATCCGACACAAGCTGTGATCGGCTTCCGACAGTCTCTCCATGCTCCATGCCAGCATCGCACCACACCAAGACTGTCGAGCGTCTAACAAGTCGTGTGGTTATAATCCCCAGTGCCATTGGCACCTCCAGGCACATCGAACTTGCTAGGTGTCATCTCATCGTTTCATCAAATGACCATATAGTTCATTCGTAATTATTTCGTTTTTATCTTTGTTTATAGCCAAATGATCACGCATTTGTGCTCAAGACTTGGCTTTCGGCCATTGTCGTGCCCAATGTGTCCTATGAGGCATGCGATGTGATATGCATATCCACACTAGTTACTATTCATCTCAAGCAGCCATAAAGCCAATAACCACAAATCAATCATCCAATAGATTTCCAAATCAATTCAGTCTCATGGTCACATAATCATGGTAATCAGACAATTATAATAAATAAATATTTCGATAGCATACCATAAAACTACAGGGTAGCCAATCCAGTCAAAGGCATTTCAGAACCAAACGGTCAATCATGGATCAATTGAAATAGACTAACCTTTCCAATTGAGGCCATTTAGCCTATTCCAAAATGCTAACCTAAATCGACCCCAAATGGTCTACCTAAACACCCTAACACTCTAAGCAACTAATTCCTAATGTAATCAGCGAACTAACCAAATATTAGATATCAACTCACAGTCAAATACTCGAGACGAGTTCCGACGGCGATCCTAAAAAATCCTTCGGAAACTAACTTGGTCTTGATTGGATCACAGCCCAAAAGCTTTAACAATTGGCTCAATCCCTCGGCCCATGGCTAAATTTCTTGGCCAATAAGGCCCACAGGCCTGGCACACGGGCCCAGATACTCGACCCACCTCTCAATCCACGGCCCAGGTCAGTTCGGGCCACGGCCCAGCTCGCTGGGCCCTGATCCTGGCCCAACAGGGCACTCGGGCTAGAACAAGACAAGCATACTGGGCAGGGGAGCAAGGGCTGTTCACGCAGCTTGGGGGCTCTTAGAGCTGGTGGCTGGTGGTGGATGGGTCGTGGGACCTCCGGGAACGTCAAGAGAGGTCTCAAGTGGTCGGTGGTGGCTCACAGTGGCCGGAAGAGGTCAGAGCAACAGCGAATAGAAGTTGCAGCCGTGCAGAGAACATGAGATTCGAACATGGCAAGGGTTGTCCGGGTTGATTCGTGGCTGTTCTTGGACCTAACAGCATCAAGGCTTCGTGTGGTGATCGGTGGAGGTTTATGGAGGTATTTAGTGGTCGAAGATGGGTGGAGGAGTGAGCTGGAGGCGGTGGGAGCGGCGGAAACCACACCTAAACAGAACCATAGAACAAAACTGTCCTTTGATTTTAAGGATTCTCTAATGGCCTGTAGTGGTTTCCGGCTGTCAAGGGTGATCGAAGGAAGTCAGGAGGGTGGTGTAGTGGTGATGGAAGGCGGCGGAGCCGGCTGGAGGGGTGCGGGACGAGATGAGTAGGAGCAGACCCAAAACTGGTGCAAAATAGAGAAACCAGCTCCGATGGCTATTCCGGCGGCGACAGCGGTGCTGGGGCCGTCGATAGGGACCTAAGGAGGTGGTAGATGGTCGGGGGTGGTGGTGGCTAAGCTGTGGTTGCTTTCGTAGAGAGAGAGAGAGAGAGAGAGAGAGAGAGAGAGAGAGAGATAGGCAAAAAAATAGAAAGAGAGAGAGAGTAGGTTATATTAAGTTGGGAGGGGGAGTCGCCAAATTTGACTAGAGAGGAAGAGATAAGGTGGGTCCCACATCCTTGTCTAGAGATTTCTAAAACCCTAGGGGTAGTTTCGTAATTTCCCACACCATCAAGGGCATTTTGATAATTTGACACTCAAGGGAAAATTGGACACTTGACCATCCAATCGAGGGAAACTTAGGTTCTCGAGGGTCGGCTCGATCTAATTAAGGCTCAAGCTCGTGAAATTTCAATTCTGAATCGAATTGACTAACAATCGAATCCTAATTCGATTCGCTTGACAATTGGGGAAATTTCCAATTTTCGATCCAAATATCCTTGGGTTTCAATTCTACTATTTTACAGTTGCCAAAATCTAGGGCGTCACAGATTTAGCAAAAGGCTACTCCTCAATTGGACCACACATCGATTAGCAAAGACAAGAAGACAAGCAAGGCCTTTCAAAGATTTGGTTTGTTCTCCTAGAACTGAGGACACCCTTTCAGAATACGTAATATTCTTAGAAGACTGAGGATGTTCTTCGAAGAATAACCAAGAAGGGATAGAACGAGTGATCAATCAGTAATGATCACTAACGTTGAACCCTTCGAGATTCAGAGAAAAAAATAAGCCTTTTTCAGTCCCTAATCCTACCAATGTTACAACCTTTGACAGTCTTTTCCGACTAAGACAATTGGGTTAATGTATACCTTAGCTCGAAGAGGTACGAGTAAGACTATTTCTTTCTCATTTTGCAAGGTTCTTGACTTGTAAACCCAGAGCAGGTGATGAAAACTCCCACTCAAAAGACTTAACTCGAAAGGTGAGTTCCCTTTTGAAACCATGTCCAAGCCTACATTACGATCCTATGGAAGGCCTTCCGATTGATCAAAGTGTATACACTGCGAATGGTCCTGAAACTTAGGTACAAGTTAGTAGGAAATTCGAGTGCTTTGTTTGTAACAGACCAATGCCAAAGAATTGATGAGAAGCCGTCTTTGATGGAAATACTCCAACAAGATGCTTTAAACTAACTCTTTTGGAAATTTCTAATTGTTTGATCCAAGTTTTCCCTTACAAGGAATTTTTGATCACCTTTGCATGTTGCAGGATGTTTTGGATAACCTCCAGCATTATAATCCACTTTGCATGACTGCGTTTATAGCTACAAAGCTTGATCAGTCTGTCAACTATCATCACCTTAAGATTATTGACATTTTCTTAATAAGGAAAGAACTTTCAAGTTTAAACTTCTGTAGGACTCATGGTAGCCCCACATCCCTAAAGGGTGTCTTGCTCTGCAACGAAGAACTTCCAAGCTTATTTTTCTGTAGGATCCTTGGTAGCCTAAATCTTAGAAAAATCCATTTTTTTGAAAAGTTTCATAGGTTTGAGCTTTCTGCAGGATACTTGGAATCCCCAGATCCCAAAATGTCACCTCCCATGTCAAAAGGACAATCCTTGGATTCAACTTTCTATGAAATTTTAGGTAACCCCTAAATCCCAGAAGAATCCTGATAACAAAAGTTTTGCAGGTTTGAGCTTTCTATAGGATATTTGGAGTCTCCAAATCCTAGAATGTCACCTCCCATGTCAAAAAGACAGCCTTCAGATTCGGCTTTCTATAGGATTCTAGGTAACCCCTAAATCCCTAGAATAGTCTCTTTGGAAAACCTAAGAATTAGGTATGCTCCTTTCTATGAATCCATGGTAAGTCTTCAAAGGTCAGACGAACCATTCCCTCGAATAAGCCTTTTGAATAGGTAAACCTTTCTCCCAGATTGATACATTGACGGATCATATTCATGGCAAGTCTTTAAAGGTAAGGCGAACCGTACCCCTTGGTAAGCCTTATAGAAGGCAAGCCATCGACAAACCCCAAGGAACGGGTGCATCATCCATAGGTTCCTGATAGATCGGAATCCTATTCATGGTTTGATCCACCATACGGATCAAAACCTTCGACAACCCTTAAGGAGTGGGTGCATCATCCATAAGTTCCTGACAGATAGGAATCCTATGCAAGGTTTGATCCACCATACGGATCAAAACCTTCAACAAACCCCAAAGAATGGGTGCGTCATTCTTAGATTCCTATCAGATAGAAATCACATTCTAGTTTGGCCTACCATACAAGCTAGAGCTTAATCGTCCTAGGATTCTCAAAGATATGAATCCCTAGGTATTTACTTGAATCCACTACACGCTGCATATGCCTGTTGACACCCGATTTTTGACCATTTATTATTGTGATTTTTATCATTTAAAATTAATTAAAAATATCAAAAAAGGTCATAAAATCACAATATCAACTTTGGAAGCCTTGGCTTAGCCTCAAGAACCAATTTTGAACAAAAAATATTTTTCGTAATTTTTAATAATTTTTCGAATTTATTTAATTATTAAAAATACCCAAAAAAAATCAGAAAGATACCATTCGTGGTCAGAAAAATACACAAAAATATTCAATAATTTTGTTTTAATTTCCTCTTCAAGCTTGTCACTTTAAATCTTGAAAAATACGGTTTGGGTCACTATGTTCCTTCACAAACATAAACCCGAATCGAGAAAAAAAATCGATCATTATGGGATTAAAAAATGAGGATGATGAGTCAATAGTGCGCTTCGGAAGTTTGCTCCTAATCGTGCTTTAGGGAATCGTACATGATGGGCCATTTGGACACTTCCTCCATAAAATAATGGACATCATCTTGAAGAGAGGAAATGGCAGGCACCCAATGGGATATAAATGGAGCATTCTTGTCCTTGCTTAGATGAGGGGGTCGGCCATGTCAAGTGAAATTAAAAAAGAAAACAAGTGAAGGACATTGAGAAGACTAAAAGATGATACCAAATGGAGAAGTGGCAGACAAAAGAAATAAGCACATGCAAGAAAGGTGGATGACTAATGCGTACACCATCATAAGGCAAAGAAAGAAAATAATAAAAAAGGAGATGGCCTCTCTTTTTTGGAGGGGTCTCTCTATTAGCCGTTTTCTTCATGTGCTTCACGACAAGAAGGGAGATGGGGTCTTCATCCAAAAAAAAAAAGGGGAAAGAAAGAAGGAATAAAAAATGGAAGGAAGAGAATGAAGAGACAAAAGGTGTCTCCTTTCGGCGGAAAAGGGGAGGGTCTTGCTAGCGGGACGTAGAGCTTTCCGAAAGAGATTGGCAAAATGGAATAGCCATCATTCCTTCGACCATTGGTTTTGGGCGAAGACGAGCCAAAAACGGAGAGCTCCAGATTTTCAGCGACACCCATAGATCATCCCCGGAGCTCGGTGGCCGTCGTAGAGCTTCAAAAAGGTCGGTATATCTCTCCGACCACCGTTCCATACACGCATACTACATGCTCGACGAAATGCCAAAATGAACGTCGCATTTTTGGAGTCTCGGTCGGGCCTCCCCGAGTCGTATTTCTTGCAAATTTTGTCATAGAACTTCATTGGTACTCCCTCTAAGCCCGACTTCCCTTTATTTGTGCATTAAAATTTGGCGAAAACGAGCCCGGAGCTTTGCCGGCCGCGCCACGGATCGGGAGCTCGACGGGGAGGTTCACGGTGGTCGCCGAGCCTCGAACAAACGTAGGTAAGCTTCTAGACCACCATTGTATGCCTTTCAAAGGATTAGAACGGAACTTCATCGAAAAAATTTTCTGCACGTGAGCTCGCCGGCACCGGTTCGGTGAGGGCTAATTTGGTCGTCTCCCGAGTTTGTTTATGCCATGAAAGGATTCCATTTGATCTTGGGTTCGTTGTAGATGGATTTAGCATGAAAATCGCGAGTTGAAACCGCCGTTTTTACGTCGGTTTCGCTCCTCCGGCGACTTTGGCTGGAAAAATCACTATTCATAGTCTTCTCCGGCGAAGTCGCCGGCGGTCAACGGTCAACGGTCAACGGTCAGCGGTCAAAGCTGACGTGGCGTGCCACGTGGGCAGCCACGTCAGCGTTGGCGGGCCCCGGGCCGAATAAATCAAAGCCCAGATCGGACGGCCGTGGCTTCGCCACGTGTCGCGATCTGGGATTTTTAAATGAAAAAATGATTTTCAGAAATTAATAAATGATTTTCGTATTAATAAAAAAAATAGATCCGATGATCAAGAATTCGCCACGTGGCGCTCTGAGAGTCGTCTGATCATGCCCAAAGATCGGATGCTCCAGAATCAGCCACGTGGCACGATCTGGTCCGTCGGAGGGTTTTGATTTTCGGGTATAATAAAAAAATCAATAAAAAAAATAGAAAAACCTTCAAAACATCAAAAACGTCGTCGTTTTGGTCGATCCGGGTTTGGGCGTGGGCCGGGTCATCCGACCCGGTCCGGATAATTTTTTTTATATTATTATTTTAATAATAAAAAAATTCAAAAATTAATAAAAAAAAATATAATCATAGAAAATTCAAAAAAAATTCGGGAAATTCAGAAAAATTCTAAAAAATTCCAGAAAATAGGAAATGACCACATTCAACTGGCCATGACCTGTTTCGGGTCTTTTAACCCCCGATCTTTCCAAAAATGACGGTTTTGCCCTTCCGGCAAACCGTCTTCCAAACAAATTCTAAAAAAAAATCCAGGAAAATCCCAAAAAATAGGAAATGGCCACAATCAGCTGGCCAAGACTCATTCCGGGTGTTTTGAACCCCCACCTTCTTAAAATGACGATTTCGCCCTTTGGGCGAATTGTCTTCCAAAAATTGAAGAAAAATCAAGAAATTCCAAAAAATTCTCAAAAATGGGAAATGGCCACAATCAATTGGCCATGGAATATTTTGGGTAATTCGGTATCCAAACCTTCCAAAATTGACGATTTTGCCCTTCGGGCTAATCGTCCCCAAATCTTCCCATTTTACCCCTGGTCCGAAATCACATCTTCCTTAAACCCTTATGGCTATATTAGGAAGCCATTAATTTGAATTGATGTGCATTGGTGCGATTTATTTATGTACTTGATTGCGCTTTCATTTAAATTGATTGTGATTGATAGGAACAATCTTCCAATCTGCATGAAACCCTGAATCAAGCCTACCTCACCTAAAATTGCGCATGCATGAAATCCTAATTAGGAAAATCACTCGCGTTAGGTACCGAAAGGGCGTTGGTAACGACACCAGCGTAACCAAGTCCCCGAACCCCAAAATCTCTAGTTCCGCAGAACTGATCGACCTCTCCCAATCGGTCAGTAAGGTTTCCGGTCTATCCTCCGAGAAAGACCGGTGGCGACTCCAAATGCATGCACAAGTTGCACATGCCACCACGACCACACCGAAGGTCGAAAGCGATCGACTCTTATCGTCGAATCCTTCTGAAAAATACTCCCGCCGCGATTTGGTATGGGCCTGGGAGGGCTCGCGCCGATCCAAGACCCGCGATCGGTAATCCATTAGCCGCGTCCGCTTTCGGACGGGTCGCGACAGCTGGCGACTCCACTGGGGACCTGTTCTAGAACCAATGATTCTAGACCCTAAGTGGACTTAGGCCGTAATTAAAACGCTGAGTGATTTTTCTAACCTTGCAGGCGCTCTTGAAGGTGAGGTAAGTCCGCTCATGATAGGTGTTATATGTTTTTGCAGATTGGAGAAATAAGGGGTGTAGTCCGTGATTAACATTGTCTTATGCAGGTTGGCGTAGGAATGTATGTTTTGTGGATGATTTGAAGCGCTGATTGATAAACTGTTGTGCATGACTTGCATTGTGATGATCACGACACATGGACACACACAACCGCGCCTAAAACCCCATGCGCCGCCTATAGGAAAATAATAGAAGGGATTGAAAATGGAATCTCCGTGAGGAAAAACACGGGGTAATCCACTTTTCAATTCCGCTCATTTTGAACTATGGATCGAGCCCCAATGCAACGACAGTTGTGCAATGGAATCTGCTCTTTCTAGAACTCGAGATGGGAGCCTTGGCCTTAGGTTCCAAACCCTATCTTGATTCTTAGAAGTCAAACCTCACTGGTCTCATGCGCATGTATGTGAATGATTGGTACACCTCGAAACCAAAAGGTCATTCAGCGCCGCTTATGGATCAAAATCCAAAAACTTGTGTGAAGAATCAGTCGCGACTTTAAATGAACCAGGATGGCATGGAAAAGCGCTGGACCACCCTGGAGAGTCAACTAATGAGGGCAAATGCTTTTTGACCGGGGCAGCCGGGTCAAGTGTAAAGACGTGTCGTTCCTAATTGATTTTCAATCAGATACCGGCATAATATTTCCTATCTTTTCCTCTCAGGTGAAAAACAGGTAGAGAAGGAAAATCCATTTGTGGATAGACACGAGGGACATGTTTTACATGGCACACGTTTGTCAAAAATGTCCCCATCCAAGATGATCATGGAACGATGGTGAAACTGTAATCGTTCCAATAAGCCCTTCGAATATTATACCTGACGGGGACCTTTATGTCTTTTGTCTACAGGATAAGATGGTCAAAGACAAACGAAGGAAAATTTGTCTTCCCTATAAGACGGAAAGAAACGTGCCTTCAGTAGATGTCACCCATTGGGATTGCAATGACAAATTGAATCAAATTATGAAGGAGGAGCAACCTAATTAGGATTGGCTCTCCCTAAATCGAAAAAGTTGTATCCGTTCCAAATCGGATTGACTGGTTCACGAGTTGATATGGTTTCTCATTCTTGCAGGCGACGACGAGAATGAACGGGCCCATTGAAAAATTTCCAGCATCTTGGACGCCAGAAGTGACCAGAGCAGGGATAGTAAATCCGTAATCGTTTCAATTAAAGCTCCTTACGCGGTGATTGACTCTTTCACTCCTTTCATCGCGCAGGTTGTTGAAGTACTCAATCACGAGTAAACCCAAGCTTGCGGATGTCAAATAGCCCGAAGGCGTCAAGGCGACATGATCAAACTGCCTACAAATAAATCAACCAGCCCAGGCGAATCACTCATTGGCCGAGGGCAAACTCTCATAAGCCCCATGAAGGCACATCAGACCAGGGTTATCAAACCCAGAGATGACAAACATCAAGACAAGCCTAACTGGGGCAAAATATTTAAAAAGCATCGTTCCTTCAAATGTTGGAAGGACAAAACCTCGAAGGGAGTATCTCTTTCCTAAAAAAAAAAAAAAAATCCAAATGAAGTCTGATAAAGACCTATGCCTATCTCTTCATGTGCAGGTGCATGGACTTCTCCAAATTGGATCGAAAATTGCCAACAAACACGGAAAGTGCTAAGGCATGTTGCCAAGGCAAGCGTCACCTAGCTGTGATAAATCATGCCTAACTGGGGCAGGTGAATCAATTTTGCGCTGGACAAAGAAAGATGTATCTTCTCCGGCAAAGTCAATGGACGCGATCGCAGAGTCGTCCACATCAGAATCAAACCCCAAGATACGAATATGGGTGAACGGTAACCTTGTATCGTTCCAATTTGGTCTTCAAAGACCACATCCCTAACATGAGTTTTTACTCATTTAACAGGAAGTCGTTGGCACCGAAAGCCTCAAAAGAAAAGAACTCGCCAACGAGGAGGCGAATAAAATTATTGACCTTGGAAGTCATGAGTCCAGGAAATGATCTTTGATTATAAGACCTAGTGGAGGGTAAAAAGTATCGCTTCCACACTTCATGCTTTGACATGCGTTCTGATAAAAATTTCTTTTTCCTTGAATAAAAGGAACTCTGAAGAGTGGCGCTGGAATGCGTCCAAAAACACAAATGGATCTCCTCTGGGGCAAATCCTTGAGAATGATTCATCGCCAACCAAACGGAGGGATCGTGGCCACAATATAGATGGCCAATTTCTGCAAGCCGCGCGTTTATTTTCAAATGAAAACGCCAAGCAAGGACGAGGCGGTATCGTTCCAATTTGTCTTGAATTTTGGAACGCAAACTGACACTTGTTGTTTGTTGTTGACAGGGGCTCGCCATCAAGGCAAAACGGGTTTTCACATCCCATGTATTACCCGTTGGAATACATGACCAAGGATAAATTGTATCGTTCTAATTTTTTTGAAAAATCCGTGAACGTACAATAACATGTTTCTTCCGCATTTTCAGGGATCTCCAGCCGCGGGGGACAGGTAAGTATCCCTTTCCCTGATCCATTGAAGATGTTAAATAAAAAAAAACATAGAGAAAAAGAAAAGCTTTCAGAGTCTAATGTCTAGAAATGACATAGAACTCAAACTTCATTGGCATTCATGTTTTAAAACAGGAGGTTGTCTAAACATGAATAAGAACATGCATTGTGCATCGCAAAACCCCCCTTGACGGGTAAATTTTTTTGGAGAAAATGAAAGAGATCTTTTCCAATCAAAAGTTATTCAAAGCTTTCAAAAGGACGTTTTCTCAAAAGACGAGAGGCAAAGCCTAGTCCAAACACGTCCTATACACACTTGAGAGAGAAGTGGAGCGGATCAGATAGTGAAATCTGGACCTACGGAAGTAGGGATTATTCGCAACAATTACATAGATTGGGATGACGGAGGCATTCGTTTCATATCCCCAAATACTACAGGTGACCATTGACAACCCCTTCGAACGGCGGTTTTCATTCTCAGCCCTGTCAAGAACCATCCCACATCGGGGTAAGAAGAGAGTAAGTCCGGCAGCATCAGGAGAAAATGGGTAGAAATTTTCTTGCTCGGACTAACATCAATCTTTGTGTTGTTTATATGGTAATCCAAGTGCCATAGGATGACGAGAAGCGTTCATTTCTCTATCCCACACACTATCATTTGCACAGCCAAGTTGAGCCTGCAAATTCATTTCATAAACCCATTGGTGATCATTGCAAGTTCCAAAACAAAGGCAAATCACTTCAGGAGCGGAGAAGTTCAAGACTTAGGGTTTACGAAGAAACTACTAAGTTGATACTCAAGCATGCTAAGAGCCAAGTCATATATCTAGCACAATTGCCAAGCATCCCACTTGCGACAAGGGATTAAAGAAATCCCCAGCATCAAGAAAAAGCAAAGTGCCTGGTAAAAGCGAGGCCGATGCTCGAGTGAACAATTTGATCGATCCCTAAAGAAACCTGGTAGGGAAAAGAAGAGGGAAAAACCCCTAATGGAGTCAGATCAAGAAGACTGCTCCCCCAAATGATGTCAGCCGTGAAGCAAAAACACAAAAAGAGTTGTCAACCTCTTAATACCACAAGAGACGCTCTCTAAAGAGCTGGCGCACACCTCAAAATCTGTTGTGCACCTCAAAGACTAAAGATGCAGAAAGGAAATGACAGGAGGCAAATCAGCAATGATCGCCAATGTCAAACCCCTCATAAATTCTGGGCCAAAAACAAGCCTTTTTCGGTCCCCAACCCAACCAACATCATAACCCTGAAACAGTCTTCTCTGACTAAGACACTTGGGTTAACATATAGCTTAGCTCGAAGAAGTACGAGCAAGACTATTTCTTTCTCGTTTTGCAGGGTTCTCGACTTGTAAACCCGGAGCAAATGGTGAAGACTTTCATTCAATGACCTTGACTCAAAAGTGAGTCCCCCTTGAAGATCAATAACCAAGCCCGACATTACGGTCCCGTGGAAGACCTCCCGACCGATCAAAATGTATGCGCTGCGAATGAGCCTAAAACCTAGGCAGAGGTTGGTGGGAAATTGAGTGCATCCCCTATAAAAACCACTATCTCAAAACAAGTGAGAAGACCTCATTGTCGAGAAATATTCCAATTGATGTTTTGAACAAACTCTTTTTGGAATTTTCAAACTATTGATCCAGATTTTCCGTACAAGGGATTTGTGATCACATTTGCATGTTGCAAGAATGTTTTGGATAACCTCCAGCATCAAAATGCACATTTCACAATTAAAACTTAAGTCATACGGTTTTTGTCAAATGGACAGCCGTGGCCTTCCCAAAGATTACTAACGTTTTCTTGGTGAAGAAAAATCTTTCAAGCTCGAACTTCTGCAGGATTCTTGGAAACCCCGAATCCCAGAAAAATATTTGCTCCATGGAGTGGAGCATACAGGTTTGAATTTTCTGCAGGATACCTGGAGAACCCAGCTCCCAGAATGTCGCCTCAACAGACTAAAGCGAGGCTTTGTCAAAATAAAATCTTTCACTGCTTCAAAACTGAATTCCCGACAAATTTCGGGATCTTTCAAAAGAAGGGGTGAGGATGTGATCCCTTTTTCAAAAATTTAGGCAGTCTCATCGGACGTGGAGAACCCTCGTCATGAGACCCCTTTTCAAAAATCAAGCAGTCCTAGCTTGACGTGGAGAACCCTCGTCCTAGGACCCATTTTCAAAAATATCAAACAGTCCTAGCTTGACGTGGAGAACCCTCGTCCTAGGATCCCTTTTTCAAAAATATCAAACAGTCTCATCGGACGTGGAGAACCCTCGTCATGAGACCCCTTTTCAAAAATCAAGCAGTCCTAGCTTGACGTGGAGAACCCTCGTCCTAGGACCCCTTTTCAAAAATATCAAACAGTCCTAGCTTGACGTGGAGAACCCTCGTCCTAGGATCCCTTTTTCAAAAATATCAAACAGTCTCATCGGACGTGGAGAACCCTCGTCATAAGACCCCTTTTCAAACCAAAACAAAGGTAGATACCGCCTGAAGGGTCAAATCAAGGTAGATACCGCCTGAAGGGTCAAATCAAAGGTAGATACCGCCTGAAGGGTCAAATCAAGGTAGATACCGCCTGAAGGGTCAAATCAATGGTAGATACCGCCTGAAGGGTCAACACAAGGTAGAAACCGCCTGAAGGGTCAGCAGATGGTAGAAATCGCATGAAGGATCAACTCAAGGTAGATACCGCCTGAAGGGTCAACACAAGGTAGATACCGCCTGAAGGGTCAACTCAGGGTAGATACCGCCTGAAGGGTCAAAACCAAGGTAGAAACCGCCTGAAGGATCAACTCATGGTAGAAACCGCCATAAGGGTCAACACGAGGTACTTAAAGATCAACACAAAGGTCCGATCCACCATACGGATTAAAATCACTGGCAAATCCTCAAGCGTGGGATGCACATTCCTTAGGTTCCTACCAGTTAGGAATCCCATAATGGTATGACCTACCATACAGGTCAGAGCTTAATCTCCCTAGGATTTTCTATGACAAGTCCTAGGCATCTTCTTGAAAGTTGTCGCAACCGGCAGCATCCAACAGGTGAGCTTCAGGTAAGCCTCTCTCACTCCGGCCCATGTTCAAATTGTTAGAATAAACCGGTGATTAATTTGGGCATTCATCAAAAGACTTAATGGTCCGATGTCATAGCATTTCTTTTCCCCAGTCGAGTCGGTTAAGATTCAGGTGCCACCTTGTCTTTGAGAGAAACCTCTAACGAGATTCCTCTCAAAGAGGGGCAGCTGTTGACACCTGATTTTTGACCATTTATTATTGTGATTTTTATCATTTAAAATTAATTAAAAATATCAAAAAAGGTCATAAAATCACAATATCAACTTTGGAAGCCTTGGCTTAGCCTCAAGAACCAATTTTGAACAAAAAATATTTTTCGTAATTTTTAATAATTTTTCGAATTTATTTAATTATTAAAAATACCCAAAAAAAATCAGAAAGATACCATTCGTGGTCAGAAAAATACACAAAAATATTCAATAATTTTGTTTTAATTTCCTCTTCAAGCTTGTCACTTTAAATCTTGAAAAATACGGTTTGGGTCACTATGTTCCTTCACAAACATAAACCCGAATCGAGAAAAAAAAATCGATCATTATGGGATTAAAAAATGAGGATGATGAGTCAATAGTGCGCTTCGGAAGTTTGCTCCTAATCGTGCTTTAGGGAATCGTACATGATGGGCCATTTGGACACTTCCTCCATAAAATAATGGACATCATCTTGAAGAGAGGAAATGGCAGGCACCCAATGGGATATAAATGGAGCATTCTTGTCCTTGCTTAGATGAGGGGGTCGGCCATGTCAAGTGAAATTAAAAAAGAAAACAAGTGAAGGACATTGAGAAGACTAAAAGATGATACCAAATGGAGAAGTGGCAGACAAAAGAAATAAGCACATGCAAGAAAGGTGGATGACTAATGCGTACACCATCATAAGGCAAAGAAAGAAAATAATAAAAAAGGAGATGGCCTCTCTTTTTTGGAGGGGTCTCTCTATTAGCCGTTTTCTTCATGTGCTTCACGACAAGAAGGGAGATGGGGTCTTCATCCAAAAAAAAAAAAGGGGAAAGAAAGAAGGAATAAAAAATGGAAGGAAGAGAATGAAGAGACAAAAGGTGTCTCCTTTCGGCGGAAAAGGGGAGGGTCTTGCTAGCGGGACGTAGAGCTTTCCGAAAGAGATTGGCAAAATGGAATAGCCATCATTCCATCGACCATTGGTTTTGGGCGAAGACGAGCCAAAAACGGAGAGCTCCAGATTTTCAGCGACACCCATAGATCATCCCCGGAGCTCGGTGGCCGTCGGTGAGCTTCAAAAAGGTCGGTATATCTCTCCGACCACCGTTCCATACACGCATACTACATGCTCGACGAAATGCCAAAATGAACGTCGCATTTTTGGAGTCTCGGTCGGGCCTCCCCGAGTCGTATTTCTTGCAAATTTTGTCATAGAACTTCATTGGTACTCCCTCTAAGCCCGACTTCCCTTTATTTGTGCATTAAAATTTGGCGAAAACGAGCCCGGAGCTTTGCCGGCCGCGCCACGGATCGGGAGCTCGACGGGGAGGTTCACGGTGGTCGCCGAGCCTCGAACAAACGTAGGTAAGCTTCTAGACCACCATTGTATGCCTTTCAAAGGATTAGAACGGAACTTCATCGAAAAAATTTTCTGCACGTGAGCTCGCCGGCACCGGTTCGGTGAGGGCTAATTTGGTCGTCTCCCGAGTTTGTTTATGCCATGAAAGGATTCCATTTGATCTTGGGTTCGTTATAGATGGATTTAGCATGAAAATCGCGAGTTGAAACCGCCGTTTTTACGTCGGTTTTGCTCCTCCGGCGACTTTGGCCGGAAAAATCACTATTCATCGTCTTCTCCGGCGAAGTCGCCGGCGGTCAACGGTCAACGGTCAGCGGTCAAAGCTGACGTGGCGTGCCACGTGGGCAGCCACCTCAGCGTTGGCGGGCCCCGGGCCGAATAAATCAAAGCCCAGATCGGACGGCCGTGGCTTCGCCACGTGTCGCGATCTGGGATTTTTAAATGAAAAAATGATTTTCAGAAATTAATAAATGATTTTCGTATTAATAAAAAAAATAGATCCGATGATCAAGAATTCGCCACGTGGCGCTCTGAGAGTCGTCTGATCATGCCCAAAGATCGGATGCTCCAGAATCAGCCACGTGGCACGATCTGGTCCGTCGGAGGGTTTTGATTTTCGGGTATAATAAAAAAATCAATAAAAAAAATAGAAAAACCTTCAAAACATCAAAAACGTCGTCGTTTTGGTCGATCCGGGTTTGGGCGTGGGCCGGGTCATCCGACCCGGTCCGGATAATTTTTTTTATATTATTATTTTAATAATAAAAAAATTCAAAAATTAATAAAAAAAAATATAATCATAGAAAATTCAAAAAAAATTCGGAAAATTCAGAAAATTTCTAAAAAATTCCAGAAAATAGGAAATTGCCGCATTCAACTGGCCATGACCTGTTTCGGGTCTTTTAACCCCCGATCTTTCCAAAAATGACGGTTTTTCCCTTCCGGCAAACTGTCTTCCAAACAAATTCTAAAACAAATCCAGGAAAATCCCAAAAAATAGGAAATGGCCACAATCAGCTGGCCAAGACTCATTCCGGGTGTTTTGAACCCCCACCTTCTTAAAATGACGATTTCGCCCTTTGGGCGAATTGTCTTCCAAAAATTGAAGAAAAATCAAGAAATTCCAAAAAATTCTCAAAAATGGGAAATGGCCACAATCAATTGGCCATGGAATATTTTGGGTAATTCGGTATCCAAACCTTCCAAAATTGACGATTTTGCCCTTCGGGCTAATCGTCCCCAAATCTTCCCATTTTACCCCTGGTCCGAAATCACATCTTCCTTAAACCCTTATGGCTATATTAGGAAGCCATTAATTTGAATTGATGTGCATTGGTGCGATTTATTTATGTACTTGATTGCGCTTTCATTTAAATTGATTGTGATTGATAGGAACAATCTTCCAATCTGCATGAAACCCTGAATCAAGCCTACCTCACCTAAAATTGCGCATGCATGAAATCCTAATTAGGAAAATCACTCGCGTTAGGTACCGAAAGGGCGTTGGTAACGACACCAGCGTAACCAAGTCCCCGAACCCCAAAATCTCTAGTTCCGCAGAACTGATCGACCTCTCCCAATCGGTCAGTAAGGTTTCCGGTCTATCCTCCGAGAAAGACCGGTGGCGACTCCAAATGCATGCACAAGTTGCACATGCCACCACGACCACACCGAAGGTCGAAAGCGATCGACTCTTATCGTCGAATCCTTCTGAAAAATACTCCCGCCGCGATTTGGTATGGGCCTGGGAGGGCTCGCGCCGATCCAAGACCCGCGATCGGTAATCCATTAGCCGCGTCCGCTTTCGGACGGGTCGCGACAATGCCACACAAGTATCAGGCAGGTAAGTAACATGCAAGTATTTCTACTCTCTCTCACATCAGCTAAAATGGAATGAGCATAACGTTCACCAGCAGGACAAGAAAGATTGAATATCAAGATTCATTTTTTCCCTAGTCAAGTCGGTCTAAACTCATGTGTCACCTTTTTTGAGTAAAACCTCTCATGAGATTCATCTCAAAGAGGAGCAGCTGTTGACACTAGATTTTCGATCAATCTTTTTCTGTTCAACTTTAGAAAATTCATAAAAAATTCATAAAAATTTAAAAAATTGCAAAATCAAATTTGGTAACCTTGGCCAAGCCCAAAGAACGATTTTTGACCAAAAAATAATTCTTCATATTTTTCACATTTTTGGTATTTTCAAAAAATAGAAAAATATATGAAAAAATAAAGAAAAATAACATTTGAGGTAAACAAAATACGAAAAAAAGAAAATATTTTTATTTTTATTCCCTTGTTTTCTTGACCTCATGAAAAGTCAAAAATCAAGTTCGATTTTATGTGTTCCTTTGTTACACATATAGTTGAATTTGGTAAAAAAAAATGTCAATTGAGTCTTTTAATTTGTAATTTTGGCATTTTGAGAGTCTTGTCATTCAATATGATTGTCCTTCAATGCAAATTAGTCCAATTGTTTGCACAAATTGCTCAATTGCATGAATTGGGCAAAATTGCATACTTAATTGCAATTTAGTTTTTGAATTTGGGTACAATTAAAATTACTTTTAATTCAAGGACCTCCATCACAAATTGGAACTACTACCCAATGCTTTTCACCGTTCTGAATCGATTGGCATGGGTGGTTTGGTCCAATTTGACTGTTTGAGCCTTCAATATCACAATTTCCCAAATTGCAATTAAAAATAAATTTGGGGTTTTTATATAAATTGACATGAACTTTTGGGCAAAATCACAGTTCTAGGCAGTATTCATGCCCTAGGTTCGATTTTGAGGCCTAATTGCAAAAATTCCCCACGATTATGATCAATTTTGGGAAAAATCAAGTTGAACTAGTTCTGACCGATCGGACCGGTCGAATCGGATGAATAGTGTCATCTTCCCCAAACTTTTACACGACTCTTGCAGGTTTACAGACCATATTTCAATCAAGAAATTGAAGCCCCGATCGACCATAATTGAAGGTGCTATGGGAGGCGTTATGTCCCTCATTTCAAGGAGCGTCGAACGTGACCAATATCATCGCCAATGGTGGCCGAAGATGGGTTGAATCGAATGGTCAAGGTGGCGAACCTGCAAAAGTCAACATTTGTCAAACACAGACCAAATCCATGCCAAATTCGCGTGAAATTGGACCTGCCGGAGCATTTAATGGAGATTAGATGGATTCCCAACCAATTTCGTCGCCGTCGACAAGCCATTTGGCACGTGGCAGCACGTGAATTCAAGTCGACGAGCGTCCATCGATTGAGCGGGAAATTGAAAATGAATATATGGCCTCCGATGGCTTTCCGAAAAGGGGGAAAGCTCATTCTGTTCGGAGGAAGAAAACAGAATAAAGAGAGAATGAGATAGAGAGAGAGCTCACTCTCCAACTTCCATTTTTGAGAGCTAGAGCTCGAACTGGTATGGCGCTGGTCAGGCCATTCTAGGCTAGATCGAAGCCAAAGATTGCCACTAGCAGTTCGTCCGAGCACGCAGGAAGTGATCGAGACCTACGACATCGCCTGTAATGCTGAAAAACCGTAAGTTGAACTTTGAGCTTAACCTATGTTCATTAATGGCAGATCTTTATTTTGGCCTCAATCCTTATAAGTGATGTGTGCGAATTACACTAGAGACATCACTAAGCACTGCTTTGTGTTTTGATTGCATTGAAATCGAGTCAAACCTAGCATTTGAACCCCGTCACCATCGCCGATTCAGTCGAAGCTCGTCTAGGTTATCCTAGACCTAACCAGGTCAATCTGACCTGTAGGTAAGTCTCCTAAACTTACGATGAAGTTATTCTGTGATTGAATTGAATTGTTATGCTCTGTGTAGCGAATATCTTTCGCCATTGATATACACTGTTAAAGCTTCAAACAGGATGATTCTGTTGATGATATTAGTTGATTCCTAGATATGTTGTAGAGGAAGTTCAGGCGAGTCGATTGGTAGTAATATAAGGTTAATCGGTCGAGGTTTCATCGTTAGATCTCGCCGGAGGCTCTCGGCCATTTGCTACAGACGAAGGTAGTTCTGCGAAGAAGACGATGACGTGGCAGTCAACGAGTCAACATGATGACATGGTGCTGACTTTGCCACCACGTGGTAGTCACGTCAGATAGGTCGTTAGGGTTATAAGCCATTCTGTTAAAGGATCCGACAGCCTAGGTTTGGACACATGTTGGCCTGGTAGCCATCGGATCAATTTTAAATCTCCCGTTAATAAAAAATTAAAATTTTCAAAAATAAAAAATAATTGGTTTGATCGGACGGTTGAGGATTAGCCGAGTCGTTCGATCGTGGTCGTAGATCTCAGTAATCAGATCGGACGGTTCTCACTTAGTCGGCTTTTGATCTGAACCGAAGGTTCCAGTTGACCGATCCTAGGGCCGTGGAGTAGCCACGTGGTTTCATAGGAACCGTAGGATCAAATCAACAAAAGAAAATAAAAAAGAAGCAAACGGCGCCATTTTTGAATGTTGGTCCGCGCGAATCCGGGTTTGGGCCGGATATTCGGTCCACGTGGATTGGATCGACCCTGTCCGAATCATTTCTTTTTAATAAAAAATCTCTAAAAATGATTTTAAAAATCCAAAAAATAGAAAATTCTAAAAAAATGTTAAAAGATCCTAAAAAATCCCAAAAAATTAGAAAAAAATTGTAGAAAATTTCTAGAAATTCCAGAAATTCCCAAAAGTTGAGGATTGACCACAAACAACTGGTCAATCCTATTTTTGGCATTTCTTACCCATTCTTCTGAAAATTGACGATACTATCCTTTAAAGGAAAATCGTCCCTGCTTTGTATCTTAGACATGTCGAAAATGCCTAGATTAGGATAGAGCCAGTTAGGTGGAGAATCTTTCTGCTTGGCTTTTCGAATCTCATCCTTTTTTTCTTCTTCTGAAATGACAGTTTTACCCCCCGAAGGGTAAATCGTTTTTCCTATTCCGATTGAGTTGTGAAAATTGCTCAAAATTAGAATTTGGGTCTGGTGGTTGACTGATCCTTCTGTTTGGGATTTTCATTTCTCGTCATCTTTTGAAATGACGATTTTACCTCTCAAAGGGTAAATAATTTCCAAAATTCCAGAAAATTCTAAAAATTGTTGAAAAATTGGAAATGGATTTATTCGACGACCAATCCTACTTCCAACCCCTTTTGATTCTAGATTTCTTCTGAAATGGCAATTTTTCCCTTCTAGGGCAAAATATCCCCAAATTTATTTAAAATTACGATTTTGCCCCTCGTGGGCAAATCATGTCCAAATCACTCTTGAACTGTGATGGACACTTCTCTAAGCTAATAGGCTTTTACTAGGGATGCCATGTTGTATTCATGTGATTTATCCCCATATTTTGGATCATTGATTTGCGCACCTTCTTTTAATGGTTGTGAGTATTAGGATAGCCACTCCTACCTGCATGAACTTCTAGATATATGGCTCGTATCCCACTCATCCGCATGAAATCTTAGGGTCAGATGATTCAGTCAATTTAGGTACCGAAAGGGCGTCAACTCTGATAGTTGGCGTAACTAAGTCCCCGATCCCATTTCTTATGTTCTCACAGAATCGAATAGAAAGCTCCCAACTATTCGATAGGGTTTCCAATCGTACCATTGACAAAATAATTGGTGGCGACTCCTTGGCATGTACACATATCACATGTCACTAGACCATACCGAAGGTCGACCACGTATACCTACGTTGCGACTTGGGTAACATGTCTTAGGAGAGGCCCGCGTTCGACTAGATGGGACAGCCCATTAACCCTCGCACCTCGAGGACGAGAAGATCCCGCCTTGATAGGGTCGCGACACACCTCTCTATAAAATGTGTCACGTATCGCTTCATTCGTGGCCAATAAAAATGTTTGCACAATAAGGCCATTTTCTTATCCACGCCAAAGTGTCCAGCTAGACCTCCTCCATGGCCCTCAATAATAATAGACTCCCCTAAAGAACATTGAGGAATGCATAGTATATTACCTTTAAAAAGATATCCATCCACAACTTGATATTGTTGAAATGGCTCCGTTTGTCTCTTCCTCCAGATATCCCCAAAATAAGGATCATCAACATATAAATCTTTAAAAGTTTCAAAGCCTAGAACTTTTACCTACATTGTAGACAACAGAGAGTGTCTTCTTCTTAATGCATCAGCCACACTTTTTAGAACACCCGCCTTATTCTTGATGGAGAAAATGAAAGCTTGAAGAAACTCCACCCACTTCGCATGCCTAGCATTTAGTTTGTGCTGTCCATTGATGTATTTCAAGGCTTCATAATTAGAATACAAAAGAAACTCCTTCGAAATCAGATAGTGCCTCCAATGCTCTAAACTCCTCACTATAGCGTAAAATTCTTTATCATAAGTGGAATACTTCTTTTTTGCCTTATTCAGCTTCTAACTGAACTACATGTTTGCTTTTTTGACTTAGGACACCCCTAACACCAATGCCTGAAGTATCGCAATGCACTTCAAAAACCTCATTAAAGTCAGGGAGCACTAGAACAGGTGCCTCAGTCACCTTCCTTTTCAATAATTGAAAGGCAGATTCTGCCTCATTAGTCCACATAAATTTACCTCCTTTCAGACAATCCGTCAGAGGTGCAATAATGGTACTGAAATCCCGAACAAAGCTCCGATAAAAAGACGCAAGTCCATGAAAACTACGTAACTAATGAATATTTTTCGGAATTCCCCAATTTGTAATAACCTCAATCTTAGCCAGATCCATCCGAATGCCCTCCTTAGATACAATATACCCCAAAAAAGGTCACATGATCAACCATGAAGTGACACTTCTTGGTGTTAGCATATAATTTATGCTCCTTCAATGCTTCAAACACCCTTCTCAAATGCTACAAGTGTAGTTTAGTTGACGCACTATAAACCAAAATATCATTGAAATAAACGACAACAAATTGACCAATAAAAAGACAAAACACATGATTCATCAATCTCATAAAGGTGCTCGGGGCGTTAGACAACCCGAAAGGCATCACCATTCACTCATACAAACCATCTCTAGTTTTAAAGGCTGTCTTCCACTCGTCCCTAGGCCGTACCCTAATCTGATGATATCCGCTTCTCGAGTCTATTTTTGAGAAGATAGTTTCCCCATATAACTGATCAATTAAATCATTAAATCTTGGGATAGGAAAGCGGTACCTTATCGTGATCTTGTTGACAACTCTGCTAGCCACGCACATTCTCCACGACCTGCCTTTCTTTGGAACCAACAAAGCCGGCACTACACAGGAACTCATGCTCTCTCTGATTGCACCTTTTTCCAATAATTCCTACACTTGCCTCTGCATCTCCTCATGCTCCTCAGGATTCATCCTATAAGCTACCTTATTAGGAATAACATCTCTTAGAATGAGATCTATACAATGCTGAATGTCCTTCATGGGTGGTATCCAGGTGGCAATTCCTCTGGTACGATATCAGCAAACTTTTCAAGTATAGGAAGAACTTGAGTTGGAACCTCTAGACTATCAATATTTTGTTTCATGTCAACAACAGCGAAAAGCTCTTGCACGTTCAGTGCCTCCTTTTGGAATTCTGATTTGGATAACATATTGTTTTTTTCTTCTTTTCTCAAATTAGAAGGACCTAGAGTAATGGTCTGACCATCCTTCTTGAAGGTGTACGTATTTTTGAACCCATCATGTTGCGTTTTCCTATCAAACTGCCAAGGCCTTCCCAATAGAATATGACAAGCATCCATTGGAACTACGTCACCCCACACTTCATCAGAATAATTCTTCCCAATAAAGAATTGCACTAAGCATCTCTTGCTTACTTTTACCTCGTTCCCCTTCTTAAGCCATGATAGCTTGTATGGTTGAGGATGTTCAATAGTTTTCAGCCCCAACTTTTCTACAATAGTAGTAGATATCACGTTCTCGCATCTCCCTCCATCAATTGTTATACTACACACTTTTCCCCCACTAGTGCACTTTGCATGAAAGATATTATTCCGAAGCCACGACTCATCATCTACCCCAACAATATTTAAAATCCTACGCACAACTAAGGACTCACCAGAATCGACATAGAGAATGTCCTCTTGATTTGGATCCGCCTCATCTCTGTCTTCTTCAGAATCGTTGTTAACTGGTTCTTCGTCAAACGTTGGGCTATCAACCAAGGACACAATATGCCGGTTCGGGCAATCAGCCGCGATGTGCCCGAGACCCTAACACTTGAAACATCGCTTAGCTATAGCCCCTCCCCTGCTAGATCCAATGCTACTATGTTCTTATTTCGTTGCAGAATTTGAACTTGGGCCCTTATTTGCTGTCGGGGCTGAAGAACTCCCTGCTCTCCCTCGGAATTCCTTACCTGACCACTTGGAACTGCCGCTTTGCCACTTAGACTGCTGCCAGACCACTTAGAACTACTGCTCTTTCTTTTACACTGTCCCTCCACCTTTAGGGCCAGCCTACACACATCCTCATATGTCCAATATTGCTGTAATTAGACAATATCAGCAATCTCAAAACGCAATCCTACTAGATATCAAGCAATCGTTTGCTTGTCTTCCTCAGCCACATCACATAGCATCCGCAATCGATCAAATTCTTCTGTAAACTCCTCAACCGACCGACCGATCACCTTGCTTGACATTATGGTACTCGATAAACACCTCTTGCCTATAATGGGTAGGCAAATTTTTTTTTGTAACAACTTTTTCATCTTCTCCTAGCGATCCACCTTCGGCTTTCCTTCTCTAGCACGTTGCTTTTTCACGTGCTCCCACCAAATCGAAGCGTGTTTTCTTAGCCTAATAGCCACTAATTTCACCTTTTGACTCTTAGTCAGATCATTGAGATCAAAGATCCGTTCAACCGTATGTAACCAATCAATGAACTCATCAAGATGAGCCTTACCATGAAAGTCAAGAATCTCGATCTTCATCCCAAAATTTCGAGAAGAAGTCTGATTTCCAAGTCGTACTCCTCGATTTCGCCCCTAGTTCAGAACCCCGAAAGGGTTTTCTTCCTCCTATTCAACTTCGGCTGAGTTAGTAGATACCGCTCCTTTTTCGGATTGCGCATCAAGCCCTGCCTCCGCAAGGCATCGTTGCATATCCTGAATTTGTCTTCTCAACTCTTCGATTTCTATGTCTCTCAAATCTCACATAAGCTGTTATTCATCTACATCATGAACGACTCTACGTCCTTGGCCTCAACGACCACGATTTTGTTCAGCCATCTATTCGAAGCAACCTGGCTCTGATACCAAATGATGTCGAATTCGATAGAAATAAGACGATGAAGAACAAAATCGATAGATTGAGGAACAATCGTTGTTCTCTCAAAAACGATATCAAATCGTATATTCTTCAAATATTCAAAACTGCCCTCAAAACTCTCGAAACAAGCTTATATAGGGTGTTAACCCTAATTACAATAAAAACGTAAAATTACCAAAATACCACTAAAAATAAAATCTTGTCTTGAAAACAAAAAAATGGTTCGAAAATCTATCTAAACGACCACGAATTGCCAAAGTTAACAGCCAAAGGTAGTGAATTTTGATCAGACGGCCGTTTCGCTTCAATCGATCGAATTTGATCTCAATCCAATGTCATTGACCGATAAATCTGTTGGTCCATCTAGTCATATAACGGGTCCGCCGATCCCCTAGGTGCATCAAAATTTATCTATTAAAAGAAAAAATAAACTTCGTAATATCGAAATAAAGGTCGATAAATTAAGTGATTAATAAGAAATCCAAATGAAAGTATCTTTATGATAAGAAATTTTGGCAAATTAACAAAAAATAACTAAAGTAACATAACAATTAACTCAAACGAGAATGGGTAAACCTAAACTATAGGGCAATTTAATGGGAGAAAAGTCAGTAAGTCACGCTAATTTTAGGTTAGCAATCGCTAAAATATAGGGAAAAATGGTTGCTAACCAAGGGAACTAAAAATTGGTAACCCAATACAAAATTTGATAAAATTTAAAAAGAATAACTAAAGCTTTGCATCGGTAATCCGAAAATAGTTGGTCATCTAATTTGATAAAACTTATTAAGTCGATCTAACTTGATAATTTTAGTAACAAACAGTAAATTCGAAGCATTAGTAAGTGCACTAATAAAAACAAGATAGTACAAAATTGAGTAATTTGAAAACTAGTAAAAATAAAGTTGGTAGTTTCCTAAAATTTCTTGTAAGTTACCAATACGTTCATACAAGAACCAACGCTATACTACTTTTTCTTGCACAAAGCAATGTAATTTTGTCATCTCAGCAGTTGCAATTGACACTGTTTGCTTGAATCAATTGAACTAAAATAAAATGTCTACTCCATTTGAGCCGAACTGAGCAATCTGCACATATACATCGGTTTTAGAATTTTGTCCAACTGTCCATGCTATTTACATACATTCTTCAATCTATGATTTTATGTCCGAAATCTACCCAATGTCCTCACACTATGCATTGCACAACCGAAAGAAAAACAAAGCATCTTGATGTAGGTGCTCGCGATGGCTCGTTCAAATTTTCTGGCACGGCCGAATCGTGTCACAGCTGACGATCTCTACGACCTATAGCTACTGCTTTCCAAACTCAATAAAGGGGATTGTGTTAATATGCTTTGAATAGTTAAGGGCTTAGGTTAAGGGCCTTGGGCCAACATTAGCGTTTGAGGGGTAATACTATAAATATTTCTCTTTTCTCAAACTGTTAGATAGAGAAGCTTACATTGCCTCTTTTGTAATCTCTGATTCTCATAGTGGATTTTGCTTCTCCTCTCTCCCGTGATTTTTCCCGCAAGGGTTTCCACGTAAATCTTGGTGTTTCGTTCTTCTCCTCTGTCTCAATTTCGCTTCAGTTTCCGCATTGTCGTAACAAACTGTTATCAGAGCCTAAGGTTCACCCGTCAACGAAAGAGAGACATGAGAGAGGGATTAAAGAAAAAGCTGGCGAGATTCCTGGCGCCTTTCTTTCCCGAGCAGTATTGGTGATTCCTTTAAACGAAAGGCGCCCAGTTGCCGTTGTCGAGTAGATCCAGTGAAGCAGTTCTGTTTGGGAGTGGCGTCCAAATCGTCCAGTCACACGAGACGCTCAACCGCAAACAAAACCTGCATCGTCAGTGACAAGTCAAGATTCAAAAGCGACGTGACGGGCCCGATTTAACAGCAACGCGCCCACGTGAGCGGGAAAGCTCAATCGCGTGAGCAAGCAGCTTCGCACAAAACGACAAAGGAATCTCTTTTGACAGATGCGAATGATTGTCAGCAACAGCAATTCCAGCGCACGGACTCAAATCACCCCGTACTGCTCCAGGAATTGATTAAATCAGTTGTTTTGCTTGGCTGATTTTGTAGCCGTTTTGTGCCAAGTCCAGTGTTATCCAAGGAATTCGTGTGCGCTTTTTCGACTCGGAATAAGTTATGGCTTCGAGTTCAGCAACGAAATTTGATATCGAAAAGTTTGATGGGAGCGGTAGTTTCAACGTATGGCAGGTTCGCATGTTAGCCGTTCTTACGCAGCAGGGTTTGAAGAAAACTTTGTTTACTAAATGGAAGAAATCGGACATGACAGATGAAGCATGGGAAGAATTGGATGAGAAAGCTTTGTCCACTATTCAGTTGTGCCTCATGAACGAAGTTTTATAGGAGGTACTAGATCAAAAAACAGCCGCAGGTTTATGGACGAAGTTGGAGAGTATTTTTCTGACAAAGTCTCTCACCAATCGATTGAGACTCAAGCAACGACTCTTCACTTTTTGTATGGCTGACGGTACTTCTCTCAAATCCCATATTTTTGAGTTCAATGCTCTTATCGCTGAATTAAGAAGCATTGATGTTAATATTGAAGATGAGGATCAAGCTCTTTTATTGCTAGTTTCACTACCTCCCTCTTATAAGAATTTTAGAGAGACCATGATTGTTAGTAGAGAAACTATTGATTTTGAAGAAGTCAAGACTAATCTGCTAAATAAGCAGAAACTCGATACAGAATTGACTTCTGATGGTAGTAATAATCATGTGGCTGGTTTAGTCGCTCGAGGAAGATTCATTGAGAGAAGAAATAGTGGCAGGAGCAGGTCAAAATCTAAGCATAGAGATATGATTTGCAACTATTGTAAGTCTCCAGGGCATATCAAGATAAATTGCCTAAAACTGAAGGCAAAGGAGCAAAGAGAAAATAATTCGAATCAACAAAATCATGGGAATATCAATCGTCATAACAATCGCAATTATCAGAATAGACAGAATAGGCGAAACGAAAATCCTGTTCATGTTGATGTTGCTAAAGAATAAAATGAAGATTGACTATTGTTTGCAGATAATAAAGATAAATTCTGTGATAGTTGGATTCTTGATTCAGGCTGCTCATATCATATGTGTCCTCGTCGAGATTGGTTCTCTATGTATAAAGAATATGATGGTGGAGTTATTCTCATGGGCAATAATGCTAGATGCAAAGCTATTGGGATTGGCACTGTTAATATTAAGATGCATAATGGCATGATCAGAACTTTAGATAATGTCAAACATGTGCCTGATTTGAGGAAAAATCTAATCTCCTTGGGTACACTTGATGCAAATGATTGTAGATTTACTGCTGATGGTGGAGTTCTGAAAATTATGAGAGGCTCACTTTTGTTGATGAAAGAGCTTAAAATTGGTACTTTGTATCAGCTACAAGTCTCTATTGTTACTGGTTCAGCTGCTGTCTCTTCTGATATGACAGATTCGGATAATACAAAATTATGGCATATGAGACTAGGCCATATGAGTATTAGAGGGATGGAAGAGCTAACTAAAAGAGGTCTCTTATGTGGTCAGAAAATTGGAAAACTGGATTTTTATGAACATTGTGTTTTTGGAAAACAGAAAAGAGTCAGTTTCAAAACAGGAATTCACAGCACAAAGGGCACTCTGGATTACATTCATTCTGATCTCTGGGGGCCTACTAGAGTTCCATCGAAAGGCATTAGTTCTAGGTATGTACTCACTTTTATTGATGATTTTTCAAGAAAAGTTTGGGTATTTTTTTCTCAGGGCAAAAGGTGATATTTTCTTTACATTCAAGCAATGGAAAACATTAATTGAGAAGCAGACCAATAAGAAAATCAAGCGGCTAAGAATAGATCATGGGCTAGAATTTTGTGGAGGCGAATTTAATGAGTTTTGCAAAAACGAAGGAATTGTGAGACATCATACTACAATGTATACACCGCAGCTGAATGGTATTACAGAACGTATGAACATAACCATTTTATAAAGAACAAGGTGCTAACGCTGGTTTGGGCAAGGAATTCTGGGCTGAAGCAGTCAATACTGCTTGCTGGTTAATAAATCGTTCTCCTTGCATACCTATTGAGAACAAGACACATGATGAAGTATGGTCAGGTAAACCTGTTGATTATTCTTCTCTTCGAATATTTGGATGTCCAGCATGTGCACATGTTAGTGAAGGAAAACTAGAGCCTAGAGCGAAAAAATGCATTTTTCTTGGTTATGCTTCTGGTGTAAAAGGTTATAGGATTTGGTGTTCTGATTCATCTAAGATTATGATTAGCAAAGATGTTACTTTTGATGAATCTGCTATGCTTCATCCTGTCAAGAAATCATCAGACACTTGTCAAGAAAATCTGCAAAGTGCACCAAAGAAGGTGGAGTTTGAAGTGTCTTCTTCACAACCAGTTCAGTCAGTGACTGATAATATTGAGATTGAAGAATCTGAAGAAGAGAATTATTCCATAGCCAAAGATAGACCGAGAAAAACAGTGAAACCTCCACAGATGTATGGATACTCAGATTTTGTTGCTTATGCTCTTTCAACTGTAGAGTCGATAGAATATGCTGAGTCTAAAATGTACAAGAAAGCTATTTCCTCAAAAGATTCAGCAAAGTGGTTAGTTGCTATGAATGAAGAGATGGAATCTCTTGAAAAGAATCAAACTTGGGAGCTTGTCAAACCACCAAAAGGAAAGAAGATTGTGGGTTGCAAGTGGGTTTTCAAAAGAAAGGAATGTATTCCTGAAGTTGAAGACATTAGATTTAAAGCACGTCTAGTCGCTAAGGGCTATAGTCAGGTTGATGGAGTTGATTTTAATGATGTGTTTTCGCCCGTCGTTAAACACAGCTCTATTCGGATCTTTCTTGCGTTAGTTGCTATCCATGATTTAGAGTTGGAACAACTCGATGTGAAAACATCTTTCTTGCATGATGAACTTGAAGAGAAAATCTATATGGGTCAACTTGGGGGTTTTCAGTTTGAAGGTAAGGAAGATCATGTATGTTTATTGAAAAGATCTATCTATGGCTTGAAGCAATCACCTAGACAATGGTATAAAAGATTTGATTCTTTTATGGTGCAACTTGGCTATTGTAGAAGCAAATATGATAATTGTATATATCTATGCAAACTTCCAAATGGATCTTATATTTATCTGCTGTTATACGTTGATGACATGTTGATTGCAGCAAAAGATAAATTTAATATACAGAATTTGAAGGCACAGTTGAGCGCTGAATTTGATATGAAGGATTTAGGTTCTGCGAAGAAAATTCTTGGCATGGAAATTCAGCGAGATTGAAAAAGAGAAAAATTGTATCTTTCCTAGAAAAGTTACATTGAGAAGGTATTAGATCGTTTTGGCATGAAAGATGCCAAACTAGTGAGTACTCCTCTTGCTGCTCATTTTCGATTATCGGCTGATTTATGTCCACATACAGATGATGAAATAAAATATATTGTCGCGACCTAAAAATCGGGTTTTCCAATTTTAAGTTAATGGATTACCAAATTAATTAATTAGATTAATTAACTTAGCTCGAACTCTCCCAAGTTCTACCAAATCGTGACTTATGGTTCAAATGATTATCTAGAAAAAGATTTTAACTTTTAGAGCCGCCACTAATCATTTCTTGGTAGGTTGATTAGAAACCTAAATAAAATAGCGGGAGAAAACTATTTTATTTCCACGAACTAGAGATTTTAAGTTCGGGACTTGTTTACATTAATCTTTCAATTAATGCCCTTTCGGTACCAATTTCATGAAAAATGTTCGGCTTGGCAATTTCTGATGAATTTTGACTTGAAGTTCAAAGGTGCAATTTTTTGTGTTTTCTTTTTATGAATTTTTATTTTTTTAATGAATTTTTGAAATTAAAAATTAATAAAAAAATGAGAATGAATTGATTCAAGATTAACTTAAAATTTTAGGATTTAAATTGCATTAATTTCCAAAATTTTAAGAAAATCCTTAAACCCTATGTCTACATCTTTTATAATCTATCCTAATGGACACAATCAGATTTGATTTATTGAATATAATTCATGAGATAGGATTTCTAGAAAATCCCATCTTTCTAAAAATGATTAGACGTGGTTTAAAGGAAACCATATCTTCCTAATTTTTTAATTTTTTCTGAGATTTTCTAACATGAAAATTAAACATGAGACATGAATGATTTTTATTTATTTTTTTTTTATTTTTTGTTATTTTATGTAAGAATATAAATTCAAGTTGCAAATCTTTTAATGAAAAAGATAATTATCGCCATTTATTTCAAATCAAGGTTCAATCTGAAGCCTGACAGATCGACCCTCAAATTCGAAACACTCGCTATGGAAATAGCGGTTGCGGATTAGGAAATTTTCCTAATCAATCACATTTTGAAAGATTTTGATGTCTTCAGTATCTTGGATAAATTCGGAGAAATTTTTTTTAGAAATTTTCTAGATATGGCAACAGACAATCAATCAATTAATCAATCAACCAATCAATTAGACAATCGATAAACAATCAGTCAGTCAATCAGACAATCAATCAATCAATCAAATCCTATCAATTAGACAAACGATCACACCGACATGGCAGGAATCCGGAAATCCGCAAGAATCAAATTTTTATTTCTAAAATTCCAGACCTGCAAATTTAGCATTTTTTTTTTGTCAAGCTTGGCAATTCGCACCCGCTGGGTAACGGGCGGAACCGACCATAACTCGATTTTTTTTTTGTTTAACGAAAAGGGCTTTTGATTTTGTAAATTCACGAAACATGCAAAAACAATTAAATTTAGCTTTACTAAGAATTGAAAAAGCATGGCAAATCAAACAATCATCATTCAATAATCAATCGAAAATCGGGATTTAGAATTTGTACCTAAGCCGAGCTTCCTTTCCGTCTTCAAGTTAAACGCCCACAGGACCGATTCGATATCGGCGGATGGCACGGCTTGGGAAATTTTGGGGGAGTGCTTGAATGGCGCCGAGTCCTTCCTATCTCTTATACGCCCAAATTTCATGCTGGACTTGTGATTAGTCCGATAATTTGTTTGCGGTGGCCTCAATAATGGCCACGGACGAAATTCTGGATGAATCTGTCTTTTCTTTGACCAGCGCCTTAAACATTGCTTCTAACCAAAGAATCTGTGAAATTCTGGAACACTTGAACAGCAGATCAGTAGCTTGTTGGTCCAACGAGTGAAACGCCGCGTGAACTTGTTATGTCATCAGTATCGCCAGGCCGAGGGGATGGTTTCACAAATCACCAGTATTGTTGATCCCTATGTCTAATGCCTTTCATGAAAAGGAGAACATCCAGGGAACACACTAGTGCGTGGATGACTTCATGCATGAATCCTAGCAAAGGAATATAAAACAGTGGCATTAAAAGATAATATATTCATGAAGAATTGTCAAGGATTGGCTTCATAGTTTCGTTCATGATTCGCTTTGCGACAACTTTACGATGATGGGCCGCCTCAAGAAAAGGATCCCGTGCCGATGAACTCATGGGGAGAGCTAGCGCGCGGCAACAGATGGTGGTGTTCGTTGACCGGGCTGATCTGGTTGTGCGGCAACAGGACCGTCGATGTCGTCAAGAACCCTTCGACTCGTAACGTACAAGGTGAGATGGCAAGGAGAGTCGCACAGCGTAGATAGCGGCTGGAATTGCTCCAATGATGCGGCAATAGGATGGATGGACAGGCAGCTTGCGGAGTGCGGCGACGTCGAGCGGAGCAGCAGCTATGCGAGACGATTTTCAGGTGAACAAGAAAGCGACGCCAATCTTCAAGCAAAAGCGCTCAAAATGGGAGTAGTTGTGATGGCTTCTGAGCGAGAAAGGGAGAGAATCGAATGAGAGAAAAAAAAAGTCTTCGTCCCATTATGTCCGATCTGAGGGGGGGAAAGAGAGAGAGAGAAGGAATGAGTCAGAGAATGGTGATCATAAAAAAAAAGAATTCCCAGTTGGTGTCTCAGGATATGATCGTGGGAATGGTGAGAGAAAAATCGTCGTGGCTTGTGAGGGATATTCGAATGAGAGAATTCGTGTGTCAGGAGGCCAAAGAAAAAAAATCGTCAAGGCCAGAGAGAAGCCATGAAAGATTGACCGAGAGTGACGTGAGGGATTCGGCTCGAGAGAGAGAGTCTCCTAAAATTTTTTGTCGTCCCTGAATTATGTGGCCTTCTCCCCTTTTGTGTGCAAAGACTCACTCATGGTAAGAATTGATTGCCTTGCATCACTCCTCCATTTTCCTGAAAATATCCCTGTGATGAAATCTGATTGCGGGATTTCAAATCATCTTTGACTGATTTCTTTTCTTTCCATTTTACCACAAGGCTTGGTCCTACTTGCTTTTATCAGCTCACAGTTTCCTTGCTTCACAGTAGGTTATTCTTATCAAATTCAAAGTACCCGCCATCGGTTGAAATGCAAATGACATAAGAAAATTAAATATGTTAAGCATGAATGCAGAAATTAAAAGTAATTTTTTTTTTGTTAGGAACTAAAATTAATTCCTATTTTCTATGTAAAAGTTAACAACAATGGAAAATCAAAATTTAGGTGTCAACATATATGTCACATATTCCATATTCTAGTGCAGTTGGTAGTATTATGTATGCTATGGTTTGCACTCGACCTGACATATCACATGCTGTTAGCGTGGTAAGTAGATATTTATCATGCCCAGGTAAAATTCATTGGTAAGCAGTGAAGTGGATTTTGAGATATTTAAAGGGTACTTCAGATTATGGTTTAGACTTTGGGAAAACTTGTGAAACTCTTACTGGATATGTTGACTCTGATTATGCTGGTGACCTTGATAAAAGAAGGTCTTTGACAGGGTACATCTTTACTGTTGGGGGTTCTGCAGTCAGTTGAAAAGCTTCTTTGCAGCATACAATTGCTTTGTCTACTACATATGCAGAATATATGGCTATTACGGAAGCAATCAAAGAAGCTATATGGTTAAGAGGCTTATTTGGAGAGTTCAGTGTGGATGATGATGTGACTGTTGTGCATTGCGATAGTTAGAGTGCTATACATCTTACTAAAGATCAGATGTATCATGAGAGAACAAAGCACATTGATGTGCAGTATCATTATATTCGAGACATTCTTGCTAATTGCTATATTAAGGTCTTGAAGATTGGTACAGAAAACAATCCAGCTGATATGTTGACAAAGTCATTGCCCTTTACTAAATTCAAGCACTGCTTGGATTTGGTTAATATTTGCAGCAGTTGAGTTTTATGCTGGTGGGAGGAGGAGATTGTCTTAATACTTATGTCTACTTGGGAATTCAAGTCAAGGTGGAGATTTGTTAATATGCATTGAATAGTTAAGGGCTTAGGTTAAGGGACTTGGGCCAACATTAGGGTTTGAGGGGTAACACTCTAAATATTACTCTTTTCTCAAACTGTTAGATAGAGAAGCTTACGTTGCCTCTTTTGTACTCTCTGATTCTCATAGTTGATTTTGCTTCTCCTCTCTCCCGTGGTTTTTTCCGCAATGGTTTCCACGTAAATCTTGGTGTTCCGTTCTTCTCCTCTGTCTCAATTTCGTCTCAGTTTCCGTATTGTCGTAACAGATTGATCTTGCCGCAGTTGGCTATCCCTGCACTACCAAAACCGAGAATGCGAAATCGGAAGTGGCGAGGAGGTCGCCAATGACCCCTAATTCAGGGTACTCGCTCCACTCCGTCAAGCCCGAGACGAGCGGCGACAATGGGTCGTGGTGCTTGCCCACTATCAACAGGTCGACCATGGTTTCAAATGAGCGGATCACCTGTATGGTCCCGACCCCGTCTTTTGCCACCTCCTCGACGTACTTCACCACCTTCCTTTTGTCGCCCACCTTGGCCCAGAAGTCACCCATCGCTTCTTTGTCAAGCTGGCTCTCGCCCTCGTTCTCATCCTCTCTACTCTTGATCCGGACTATTGTGAGGCTGACCCACGGGTGGTCGACCATTCGCATGCTATAGGTGAGCGCCTCCCGGTCGTCTACGCCCCCCAAGAAGAGCACGAAAACTCGGTGCAGCGTGGCCGTGGCCTCACCAGCCGCCGCGTACTGGGCGCTTGCCATCAGGCCCCGATCGATGAGGACCCCGACGGAGCAGGGTGCCTTGCCCATCACATTCATATTCACGTTGCGAAACGCGTAGTTGGTGAGCTGGACGGACCCGTCGATGGCCCACCTCTTGTGGAAGGGCACGATGATGAGGTGGGTCCGCTTGTCGAGGGCGAGGGCGCACACGTCGTCATGCATGGTTTCGTAGGGGGAGATGGCGGTGAAGTGCTGCACCACGGCACTCCCATGGTTGCGCTGCTCGTAGTTAGCGAACGCGTTGACGACGTGGTTGGACGATTTGTCTGCCCTGGAGGCGTCCCTGTGGAGGTGGTGGTGGGGGACAAGGACGGCGGCGCACCGGCCCTTGAGCTCCTCGAGATGGAGGACGAAGACGGAGATGGGGCTGTAAGGGGTGGGGTTGGAAACTTCGAGGAGGCTCATGATGGTGGGGATGTTGTCTTCGTTGTGGAGGCAAACAAGAATTTGGACCTTGACACCTTCTTTCGATTGTGGCAGGGCTCTTCGTCCATTGATCATGTATCTACTGGAAGGATCGTATAAATAAGCGATGATGGGTCTTATCAACGTTGTCATGATCACCATGGTGACCACTAGTTGAGAGTAGACTGGTTTATCTATGATCTGGACATGCAAATTGAGATGGATTATCATGTGATGTAACATTCCATAAAGTTGGCGAAGATGCACCTCCAAGAGATTTACCTTTCGATCATACCACATGCCATAAACGGAGACCTCGATGATGCCCTTGCAGCACATGATAAGGCTGAGAGGGAGGGCGTCGCAGAACGGCACGCCGCATCTGAAGGCGGTCAGGAGCGTCCCCGAGAACTTCCCGACGTAGCCCATCATTATTATCACCTGCGTGTGCCACAACGATGGCTCGACAATGCTCGACAGGTGCGTCCGCACCCCGCTCGCCGCCAGGAACGTCGGCACCAGCAAGCACTCCGACACCGTCTCTAGCTTCTGGACCAAGGTCGTCCCCAAGGGCGGCCCGTGCGGCAAAGCCAAGCCTATCAAGTAGGCTCCGAAGCCGGAGTGCTGGCCCAAGGTCTCCGCCAACAGTGAACACACCAACATGATCACTATAATCTCAAAGAAGTGGACCTCCTCCTCTTCTCCATCCTGTGAGTATCGGCGGATTTCAGACATTGTTATCCTCGAAACTGATACAAACTACAGCGTATTGACATGCCTTACTTGTGCGCATCGGGTTGACCACTTCATCACGGGGCGAACGACGAAGAAAATGAGGGTGATGAACATGAATGTGCTAAATATCGCCAACAGCGAATCCAACTTGGAGTGTCGGAAGGCCACGCCGGCAGCATTCGACAGCAGAGACACGAGCATTGACCACGAGTCGCACACCAAGGACACGTGGGCCGCGAACCGTCCGAGGTCCGAGTTCAGGCTCCGAAGGTCGATGAGGGTCGATGTGATGGCGGGGAAGGAGGAGATGGAGTTGACGATGGCGATGTAGCGGATGGAGTACTTCAATGAGCAGTCCATGTCGATTAAGCCCCGGAGAGCGAAGTAGGAAAGATAGGCGACCACGTAAGGCGAGAAGAAGCACATGGTCCCGATCAGGAGCTCGCATTTCCTAGCCCTCCACAGAATGCCGGTATCGACTTGCACGCCGATCGTGAAAAGGTGGATCAGGAACCCCAGTTCGGAAAACGTCAAGAGAAGGGTTATGCCTCCCGGAGGGAATACCTTGGCCAGGTATCCGTGGCTTTGGCCTAAGACGGAGGGACCGATTACTATACCTGCCTGGTCGCATCATATGGAGCCATGTTTAGAAACTGGCACTAGAAATATTGTAGGAAAATTAGATGGTAAATGAATTACCATAATGTAGGCGATGGTGAGACTAGGACGGAGAGGTTTGAGGAAGAGGAAGAGTATCCAAGCAGCGAAGAAGATCAAGATAATCTGGAACATCAGGAGGGGCATGGAAGAGTCGAACGGGTCGGAGTACCAGACCCCCGGCGAGCGTACCATGTTCACCCGATGGCAGACGAGGACCTCAGTCTGGAACGGACCCGACACCGAACCTGTCGTTCCCTCCTCGGCTTCCCATTCCTCCATTTCCAGCTAGATCCAGGATCACACAAGCTTGATTCGCTGGTGTCCAAGAAGAGGAAGAAGCAAACGAGAAGGATTAGGAATGTTGACGTGTGTGTGTGAGAGAGAGAGAGAGAGAGAGAGAGAGAGAGGAGCATGAACGAGCTTGTAGCTGTGCTCGGATGGCGAAAATGGTGTGGTTGAATGGGTGACTGTAAATCCTTCCGCTATTGTAGGAGTGTCTTCTTTGAATCTGGTTCGCTAGGGGATGAGCGCAAGAGCACGTATGCGACGACGGAGGCCAGGAGTTTGTACTACTATTGGGGTCAAACGGAAACGGATCTTTTCGTTAGCGACGTGCCAAGTTGCTGTTCCTGATCCCAAGGTTCAGTTTACTCGCGGTTTAGGATTCGGATCGTCGAGAGATGGAACTTGTCCGATGCACGAGGTACATTCACAACCAGAGAAATCGAAGTCGAGATTTTGACATCTCTGAAATTTTCGTAGTTGTTCGATACGGTATTAGTAAATACGCGACGATAAGAAATCGACGGTAAAAAAAAGAAGGGGGAAAAAGCCATAAAAACACCAATTCCACCGTGTGAGATATTTATCCTAATTTTTTTTTGTGACATAAAAAATCTCAAACTTTTACTCGCGTGATAAATTTATCATACCTTATAATTTTATTTAAAAATACTATTAAAAATCCAAAGTGGCTGCTAAGGTGTATGATTGGTGTATAGCCAAAGCTAATGTGGCACCACAAAAGTAAGTTTTTTCTTATTTCAAAATCATTTGCTTCTTCGACCAGGAAAAAAAAAATCATTTACCTAGTTTGGTGAGAAATAACTCCAGTGGACTTTCCCCTGCGTGAACAAAATCATTGCCCCAAATTCTAGGGTTCTTAATGCTCTCTCTCTCTCTCTCTAAGTCTCAATTCGTGTTTGCTCTCTATCGGCTCCTTTATGTTCTTCTATGGCCGATGCTCTCTCTCTGATGGTTGATTGGTGATCGAGCCGTTATTGAAGCTCTAATCGAGGGAAAGACTCTCTCGCCCTCTTTCTTGTTGACAATGGCGAGACCGAGCATCTCAAGCCGAGTGTGCTGAGCTCATCGGCTTCGTTCGAGTCTGCTCATGGGGAGTCGAATGATGCCTCCAATGCCTCGTCGCGAGCCGACTCTGACATTAACGGCCACATCGCTCTTTTCCATGGCTCCAATCCCGCGTGTGTCGATTGGGTGATACATGGACCACTTTTTGTAGGTAGGACCTATTGATTCATATTTATAAGATTCCATTGAAGCAAGTGCTGGTGCTAAAATCTTGTCACTGAGTCGAAATTTGCATTAATTGGAGGTAGTTTAAGCAATCTCTCTATTTTTTGGGCACCGGATTTTGAGTTTTTGTTTACTTAGAGTGGATAGATTATTTGAGGACCGTATGTTTGAGTACGGATGTGTAGCAGGCAGTTTGTTGGGGTTGAATATACAAATCAATGGCTCTATCTTTTCTAATCAAGTAGTTGCATCAGATTCATTGGAGGGCTGAATTATAAATAGATTTGTCAACTTCTACCGGCTTTTCTCATCCAAGGATTTCATAGCGTTAGTCGCTTCACAAACACAATTGTTGTTCATTATGCTACATCTTACTTGGCAAATATCGTATAACTTATTCACGTGAATGTAACTCTTCTCACCCCAAGTTGTTTTGCATTTTGTTCATCCATGTTTGGATCATTCTTTTCTTGTTGGAATCTCAAAAACAAATGCTAATGTTTATCCATTGTTGTGTAATCATTGACGATGTGTCAACCTATAAATAGCTTGGATCCCCACAAATTCAGGAAAGAGGTTTTACCGTTACTCTTCATGGGAGGTGATAGTTCAGATTAGAGATCGATAAGTAGTGCATTATCGTTTGAATTGCTTGCTTGTATTGGACAAGTTGATGAATGTGATTTTTTCACTGGATTGTTCCTAAACCCTCATTGCATGACACGCACGTGATTTGTGGATTGATCAATGACAAGAAATCCTTGGATTGAAATTATGGAAAGTCACTTGGAAAGCTGTGGAGAAAGTGCATGTTCTCTAAATGCAGCTAGAGAAGAGTAGTAAGCGATATAACAACCACATAAAGTGAAAGCGTCTCAATTGGAAGCAAAGAAGATCTATTTGAGAGGCATAGTTGTATTGATAGGAATGATGGGCGCAATGCTGCGGTTGATGTTGGGCAAAAAACATAACTTTCATTTCCTTAGATTGACAACAATGTTTGATCGATCGATGATGATGGTGTTGTTTTGTCGATTTTTGTGTGTGTGTGTGTTATAGATGGAGACAATGGAACATAGATGGTAGACACTATGGATATTATTTTTACGGGGGCGAGGATATTATATCAGCTCTGTGTATTGATTAAATTGAAAGTTTTCGAAATCTACTATGCAATTCACATGAATTAATCTGCTGCAGAACCATGAATGCCTTCCAAGTCAAGGTTCAGCACCTCGAGTCTTCCTCTCCATATATTAAGCTTATCAGATGAGCTTTTCATTGTATTACCAAATCCAACTTGAATTATGTCCAATTGTATTAGGAAATCCAAGTTTGATTGTGTTTCAATTGCATGTACCATTTTGTGTCTATGTAAACTGATGTCACTGACAAAGGGAATAACACAAAATGTATCTATTTATGAGGTGTTATCCGTTTACCACACTACCATATTGAATCCATATCAGTAGAGTTAAAAACATTCGTGACCATGGATGACTCTGTATAACAGTCCTTTTGCAGTGAATGCCATGATTCAGTGTTTGAGACTCTATAGGATCGGATTAGCCGTTAAGAATAATCCCAAGATCAGCATAAATGCGCCTACTACAGTACACTTTCAATTAATATAGCCCAAGTGGGAGAATGTAAGAGTTTTTCTGATGTGGGCTACATTAATTGAGATTGTAATTACCGTATTACGAGATTAATTTACCATTTATGGGGTTGGTTTAATAAAGGTGGGATATAAGAATTCTTAATGAGCCTAATGTGGGCTTAGCTAGTGTGGGCCAGAGTTCGGTCTGGCCCGTGATGAGAGGGCCCAGCTGAAAACTCTATAAATAGAGCTAGGACGTTCCCTTCTTACCCTCATAACTTGATACGCCATATGGAAGTGCAGCCTCATCGACACCAGGCTTCTCGAGGATCATAGAAAGGAAGAGCTCGAGTCCGAAAACCTAAGAACGTCCGAACGCCGCTTGAAGTGCATTGGATTCGAAATCAAGTACGTCGAATGCTTTTCTTTGTTGTTGTATTTTTGGATTTCGATTACGATGATCCTAAGGTGTCGTGTAAGACGATGGACAGCCGTTTTGAACGGCCAACAAAAACATCTCCCTTTGGTTTGTTGTTGGTTGACGTCGGGGACCACCGATTGCCCAAGCGTGGCAAAATTGACAGTTGACGTCGAGGAGTGATGTCACTGAACCGAAGGAACTCAAGAAGACAAACCAAATCTCTGTGACCTCCTGTTCAACGCTCTTCCTTCTTCCTTAAGTCTTTTTCTCTTTCAGGTGCAGAACCTTTCATATTTTTCCTCTCCTCCACTCACTCATGTGCAGGGCCTTTCATGATTTTTTCTCTCACGTTGGCCTTATATTCAAGATTGTGTGGCCTTCTCTTGAATTGTGAACAAGCTCCCCATTTATAGAATAAACTAGCTTTCGCAACTTTCGTTTGTTACGAAATAATCCATCAACTTCGGATAAATGCAATTTGATCCGGAGACAAGTCTTTTTCTCAATCAATGAGCATCCTTAATTAAAAGGTTTTTTTCCCAAATTAAACATTAAATGGGCTGATTTAAGCTCAAATTAGACCTCAAAACCTTGATGAATTTTTCGAAACTGCCCCCTAGCTGGCCGAATTTTGCTCTCTGAGGTTTGATCCACTGCTTGTCAACTTTTTTTTCAAAATTTCCTGCCGCTATTCCGATAAATGCAAATGCACATGCTAAAATTAAATATGAAAATTGAATTCATTATATTTTTGTAGGAACTAAAATTTGATTTCTATTTTTATGTAAAATTAATTATTAGAAAGATTAGTCAAAATTTAGATGCCAACAATCAGTTTGTGCACTAATAAAAACAAGTTAGTTCAAAATTGAGTAATTTGAGAACTATAAAAAAAAAAGTGGGTAGTTTCCTAAAATTTCTTGTAAGTTACTGTTAGTTTTTGTGGAAGCGTGTATATGTGCTAGTTTATAGTAGAAGATCAAAAGCAAAGACTAGGATGGGTATGTCGAGAAGAGTTGTCGCGACCTGAAATTAGGCTAATGGATTATTAGGTCAATTAAATTAACAAACTTAATTCAGACCCTCACAAGTCCTAGCAAATCGCAACTTAGGTTTATTTGTGAAAACATATTCAATTGGAGTCGCCACTAATCGTTTCTTGGTAGGTCGATTAGAAACCTAAATAAAATAGCATTTATTTGTGAAAACATATTCAATTGGAGCCGCTACTAACAATTTCTTGGTAGATCGATTAGAAACCTAAATAAAATAGCGGGGAACTATTTTATTCCTACGAACCAGAGATAATGAGTTCGGAGACTTGGTTACATTAATTAAAAAAGTAATTAATGCCCTTTCGGTACTAATTTCATGAAAAATGCCTTTTCATTGGTCTATGTGACTTGAGATTTTTTTTTTGTTTTTCTGTTTTTTCCTTTTTTTTTTCCTCAAAATTTTGTTAAAAAAAAGGAATTTGAACAAAGTTAAACAAGAATGCCTATAATATACATTGATATCCAAATTTTTTATAATTCACTCATTCTCATAGTGTGACGCCTTGGAAATTCGACTTAGGTAAGGTGCCTGAATTCAATAAAAATGATTAATATTGAAATTCAGTTGATAAAATATACTGGATCGTAAGGACTGATGAGACGAGAATTGGACGAGTTCTGAGGTTTCAGTCGGTTTAGATTATGTTTCGAATTCTTAGTCGCTGCGAATTAGGATTTCAATTCTCGCGACCCGAGCCTAATTCTAATCGTGCCTAGCCTGCGAAATTACCGAAGTACCCTTCGTCCGATGTGCCGGAATTTCATTTCAGTCCCGATTTGTCAAAAGACCAAAATGCCCCTCAATTATTCATAAGGGACAAATTAGCCTTGAAAGCCTTCAAGTGGACCCCACTACCTCTCCCATCTGCCCACTCTCTCTCTCTCACGTCTCTTTCTCTCTTCTCTTTCTCTCTCTCGCGCGGACGAGCCCCCCTCCCATGTTCTTCTTCTTCTTCTTCTTGGCCGACCACCACCTCAGCTGGCACCACCACGTCCAGCCACGACCTCCAGCGGACCGTCATCACCAATGTCGACCCCGTCCCAGCCGTCGTTGGCCGCCGGACGGCCGCGAAGTCGCCGCCAAAGCCCTGCCCTGTTTTCGGCCCATTCTGGCCGTGTGTTTCACTGTCGATTTTTGCAGTTCCCGGCGCACCCAGGCCCGGCAGTTGCCACTCCAACGTACTCCAGCCTCCCCTCGACATCCTCGATCCAACCCCACCGTCGATTAGCCACCGGAGCCGCCGCAAACAGCCCCGGTGCCCTGTTTTTGTACCCGGTCCGATTTACTCTTCGATCCGGCCAAGCCAGCCATCGCCGCCTCTCACCGCCACCACCATCGAACTCCCAAGGCTCCCCTCCTTCGTCCCTGAGCTCGGCGGAGCTCGCCGCAGCATGTGGTGGCCGAACATCGGCCCGAGCCGTGACCCTGTTTTCGGCGCCGAAACCCCATATTCTGCCCCTCGCCGATTCGCCGCCTCCAGCCGCCCTCAGCCGCTGCCACCAGTCCCGATCGACTTCCCTCGACCCGTAGGTGAGTCCCCGAGCCTTGGCCGACTTCGTCACGGCCGTTGAGGCCGAGAATTGCCGGAAAATAGTATGGTTTTTCTATTTTCACCTATGACCGCTACTGTTCACAGCCGCCACTGCCGCTCACCGGAACTCCTTTCGCCGGCCACCTGTCCCGACGTCTGTGCCGGACTCCCTCGTAGTGTTTCCGAAGTTTGGGTTCGTATCGCCGCGCATTAAACCCTAGAGTCGCCGAGAACCGCCGTCGCCGTCGCCGTCGCCGTCGTCGTCGCCGTCATCGTCGCCGTCGCCGTCGCTGCCCGCGCCGTCGTTGTGAGACCGCCCGAGCTTAAATTGATGGTGAGTTGACCCTAATCCTTGGTTAGAGCGCTAATTGCGCCTAGGATTAGTCGTTTAGTCAATTGTGGATTTTAGGTATATGATCGGGGCCGGTCCAAATGGAAATTGAGATTAGGATAATTGGCCGATCGATTTGGTTAGTCGGAGTGATTGAATTGTCTGTGGCTAATTCTTGCTAGATGAATATTGATTGATTGATTGATTGATTGGGCATTGGATTGCCACTGTTTGATCGCGAGCGAGCGATAGGCTAGAGACAAGCGAGCGATCGACGTTGTTTAAGTCGGATTGACTAATAAATAATTATTTCACGAAGTGAGCCTTATGTGGCTTATGGAGACTTGTTTTCTTGCTATTGCCTTGTTTTGATTCATTGGATCGATTGTCTCGCTGGAATGGCTGATTGAATGTTTGTATGTGCATTGACTGACTGAACGTTCATTTGGGGGTTAATGACCTCGTCTGTAATTGTGGTGACTAGTGATAGTCTGCGTGTGCATATGACCGAGTGCGGAATCAAAAGACATGTTTTAGCATGAAAATGGCCTTCGGCCAAGATTTTTACATGCCTGTGTGAGCATCCGGCCTTAACCAAAGATAATGAAATAGGTTAATTGCTGGATGTGTATTGTATGGTCATATGAGGAAAATGATGATGCATTCCTGGCAAGTTCATTTTGTACCAATCTGATGGAATCAGACGACTTGCCAGAAGCACGACAGCTTTGATCCGGTGTTAACTAGTACGGATGCAGAGTTGGTCGGATGCCGGTAGCAATGGAGGTTAGACCGACGCCCCGTATAGGGATGCCTACTTGCTGGTGCCGTGCCAGGCACACTAGATACACCGCTTGTAGTAATCGTTGTCGAGAGTAAAGGAACGTAGCTCGATTTTGCCGGTAGAACGCTGAACCACACTATGGTGTTAGATCGCGTTATTTGTGAGAGTCGAATCACGCCCTCTTTCGCGTAGATCCTCTCATGTGCCGAAGGCACAATCATCGTTAATAAAAGGATTGAATACAATGTAACTTCGTGTATGGGTTAGTGTGAGCGCATCCCGACTACGAGTTTGGAATGGGACAAATGGAGTAGGAAGACGGACGTTCATACTCGCTTGTGTTCGAGTTATTATTGTATTGTGTGCATTGTCCTAGTGAATGTCCTGTGCATACTGGTGGAAGCAATGCTGTGATTGAGTGATTGATTGGTTTGACTATTGAGCCAAGTCAAGCATTGCATTATGTGTGGCTGAAGCTGGTAAGTGTGCATGTGGATGGTTGTTATATTGTTATTTGTGAGTGGCTGTTATAAGTGCATGTGTGGTCTTTGAGCTTCCGTTAGGATGCCTTGGGCGAATCAGTTTCCTAACCGAGCTTAGGCTTGATTCACTGAGATTTATTCTCACCCCGTCGTGGGATAACAATTTCAGGTCCCTTCGGGTGAAGACTCGTGGACGCCAAGGATTGGCTTTTGGATTAGTTCTTTTGAAGTAGATGAGAAGTTGACCTTACCCGACAGAGTGACTGATTAAAATCTTGTCTGATCGCCCCGAAGTATGGGGTTATACTCGAACGTCTGCCGTTATGTATAATTGTTTATTGTTATTTTTGGTGCAAAAGTTGTGGTGTTTGATTCCTGCTATTTTATTCCATGATTGTTTGATGTCAAGGAGTTTAAACATTTCCGCTTGAGTAAATAATTGATAGGTCGATAGTGTGCTTGGGACGCTATTTCTATGACCTCGTGGCAATTTGGAAAGGGTTGTCGCGGGCTCGAGAGTCAGGGCGTGACACATAGATTCAGGTCAGTGTAGAATTTTTATCGCTACATCCTCGAAGACTCGAGTCAGTATGCGAGTACGTGTATAAGACGACAACGTCTCTCTTGCTAGAGGGAAAGAATACGAAGTTTTATACTAAATCATCATCCCACCCCATGAGATCATGGGTAAGGTGTGCGATTTAATTTTTCGAAGGGACTAGGCACGAAGGGAGCATGTATTATAAGCATGCTTGTTTAAAAATGTGCAAATATTTTGAAAATTTTCGAGAACCACCTAGGGTGGTTGAAATTTCAAAGGGGCTAATCTCCCATCCATAAAGGATTCACACCTTCTAAATTAAGAAAGATTATCTCTTAAGATATTAGGGGAATTTTAGATAATCTTCAAAATTTTAAAAGATATCTGATCTCAACTAAAATCTTATCTTTAACTTTCAGATTTTTAGAAAGTTATCTTTAAAGTTTGGAAAGATTTTAGATAACTTCCTAAATTTCGGATATATTCTTAGTCAATTTCTAATCCTATCACTATCCAAAGATATTCCAAATAATCATGAGAGATAGGATAACGGTTAAACACAATCCAATCAACTTGAAGACAATCGAGAATTCATCCATAAACATGAGGAAATTCGGCACAATCATCATCAACTTCAGCAAGACAATCCATCGAGTAAACCCATTATATTGCAACTTAATCTTCCATGATAAAATTCAAAGCAAGAGTTATCCATTGGCATGACAAATTTGGCTAAAAGGGTGAGAGTGTGCCAAAAATCACTTCTTGGTTTGCAAAAATTCCTATCTTTTCGATTGGCTTAATTCAATCTTAAAATTACTGAACAAACTTTGAAAAAAGACATTTTTCCAATCAGTTTCATCAATTCTCGAAAAAAAATTCATTCGATTTAATGATCAAATTAAACTAACTCAAAGAAAACCAAAATTTTATAGGATCAACATCAATTTTTTTACCTTGGCACGAGTTTGATAGAAAAATTCGAATTTTCTAGTTTTGACCACAAATCGATATACATTCATGAACATATATGCATGTCACCAATCAAACAAGCATGGATTAGCAATTAAGAGTCAGGAAATTTATCTTTTTGGAGCTAAATTCCAGCATGCACAGTTTTCAGATTTTTGAACAAAAATAGCATTTTTCGGGACCCAATTCGCTAGAGGCCACTTCCGATTGATCTGCCACATGTGACAGCAATATTAGATCCTCAAATAATATGAAAACATAGGCTGATTACCCGCGAATCAAGGTCGAACAATGGCTAGACAACAGCTCAGTTCGATGGATTGTTGTGATGAGAGCGGACTGAATAGGGCCGTTGGTGATGTATGTCGCAGCTGGTCAACGGTGGAATAAGGTCGAACAGAGCTCCCACGTGATGATGATGGAGATCCAACGATGAATTCAGCATCAGAGGAGACGTCGTTAGGTCGGGAAAGTGCTCGGCCAACGATCAAGCGAGGATTGTCTCGACTGGTCGAGGAGACAATCGAACTCGCAATGCCACTTCAAGGCTTTCTATTTTTTTGCTCTTGGAGTTACCAAAAATGAAGACTGCCCAAATGAATCCTCCCTCTAATCCTAGGCCAACGTGATGTATATATAGAATAAGGAAGGCTTGAACCACATGGTTTATCCTTGACCGTCAGATTTGAGAGATAACGGCCGTTGGATTGAAACTTCTATCCTTGTCAGGCTAGGATATCCAAAATTCGGCCATAATGGGAATGCAAGAGGGCTTGGCCGAAAATCCTTAATTAAACGGGCTTATATGCACGAATTTGGGGCCTAATCGTGCTTTAACTGATTAAATGGGTAGTTAATTAAAACCTTTTCAATTAAAAGACCCAAAATGGGCTGAGCTGAAATCAAATTGAGCCCAAACTTATGAAAATTTCGGCCATCCCCACTCTTGGTCGAAAATTGATGATGAGTCTAGTCCGGATATTCGCCAGTTTAAACTCGGTTGACTCACTCTTTACAAGTGCATGACAGAAAATAAATACGCAATGCATGAGGATTTGTTTTTGTGAGAACTAAGACTAGTTCTCATTTTATGAACTAGATGAATTTCTAAAAATCAAAAATTTAAAATTTAGGTGTTAATAGCTGACCTTCTTTGAGTGGAAGCTCAAAGTGGTTTTGCTTAAAAACTAAAATTTAAAACTCAATTTTCTTCTCGGCCAATATGAAGTATTCAAGATGAAGCCCGGAGAAACTGTAAAACAAATGTTTGACAGATTCACAGAAATAGTGAATGGTCTTACATATCATGGGCAACCTGTTTCAGGACCAATGAGAGTCAACAAGTTACTAAGAGCTCTCACAAAGAAATGAGACAACGTCAAAACTTCCATTCGAGAGACTCAGAGGATATCTCCTCTATCTATGGACGAACTTATTGGAACTCTTCAATCCTATGAGGAAGAAAGAGTTAATGAAGAGACAATATCAAAAGGTAAGAAGTCCATTGTTTTAAAATCTAATGCTAATTCTGATGTTTCAGACTCAGAAGATGAAGATGATGAGGAGCTAGCACTCATGGTTAAAAGATTCAGAAGAATGGCTAAGAAAGGCAGGAACTTCAAACACAAAAAGGATCTTACACAATATGATCAGAAACGATTATCTGAGACCAAAGGCGAGAGCCAAGAAGTCATCTGCTATGAATGCAGAAAGAGATGTCATATTTAATCAAATTTCCCTCTATTAAAGAAGAAAGGTAGGGATGAAAAATCCAAGAAAGCCTTGAAAGTAGAGACTTGGAGTGACACTGAATGTGAAAGTGACGAAGAGTATGCAAACATATGTCTCATGGCCGACTCAGATGATGATCTCTAGGTAACTCATTCAAATATTCCTGTTGAGGTATCAGATTACATAGACGAGCTATGTTTAGAATATATAGCGACTCTTAAGAGACTTTCTGAATTGAAAAAAGAAGTAGTTATCTTTAAACAGAAATATCTTTCACAAAAAGATAGGATCAATTTTCTCGAAAAGAAATTTTTCAATTGAAAGAGAAATCAGATTGTATGTCTAACGAGAATATTTGTTTGAAATATGAAATTGAAGATTTTGAGAAAGAAACTGATTCTTTAAAAAAGAAAAAAAAATATTTTTGAGAAAGAAACTAATTTTCCAGTTTTGACTGTAAAACAAATCTTTTCAATACTCTCTTCTTCTCCATTGCAAGAAAAACCTATCATCTGCATGCTTATGACATTGCCTTTATGATGGGTGTCGATAAGATGGACTTTACACCATTAGATGCTACTGCTGAGGAAGCTTTTTGTTTTCTTACTGGGAAAACAAACTTTTCGAGAGAATCAAAGGCTCACATTGCTTATACAGACTTTCCACTAAAGCATACCTTGATGCACAAGATTGTCATTGAAAGTCTTAGACCAAAGGCAACTTCCAAGACAGACATCTCAAAGTATGAGGCCAAGTTGTTGTGGGGAATGCTGCAGGGAAAGAAAATATCTTTTGCCCACATTGTCTTTCTTCACATGTATAGGACAATCCAAAAGCCCAAAAGACAACTTCCTTATGCAGGATTGATTTATAGGATGATGAATTTTCTTCAGATTCAAATACCTGCAGCTATTAATTTACAGGAAGTTCCACTGATGGTTGCTAGTGAGAACATGATAAGGAAGATGGGGTTTAAGATGACTGCTAGTGGTTGGAGGAACAAGAACTCTGAGTCAGTTTTTGTAGAATTTGAAGACAAATCAGAAAAGAGATCCCCTAAGAGGAGAAAAGTCATGGCCACAAAAGGAAGACAAGCAGGCACCTCAGATGATGAGGACTTCAGTGAAGATGAAGATGCCACTGAGGAGTCAGACTCATAAGCTACACAGTCACCTCCCTCTAAAGGTGAAACAGATGCAGTTGGAGAAACTGGATGAGCTGAAAGTGAGGTTGAACAGGCGAAATCCATTGACAGGGAAGAGGATCTCCATGAGACACAGCCCACAAATGCATATGCGTGTACAGTAAGGATTACTCTGGAAGAATATCTTCAAATATGGACCGTGGAAGTGACTGCAAGAGAAGAGATGGAGAAGCAGTATGATGAAACTCTCATCAATTTTTATGATCAGTGGTGTGCACAGTTGGTCTTAGATGAACAGATGATAGAGACAAAAGAAAATGAAGAATATTTTATTTCTTCTAACAGATTGACTGTTACAAATGCAGCTCTAGAGTCAGTGGCAGCAACTGCTCCAGAGGAGTAAGTTTCAAGTGCTCAGTTAGTACCAATGGATATTAGTGGGGAGGCAGCTACTGTGCCCAGTACTATGTCTAAAGGGAAAGAAGCTGTGGTTCAGGGGGATCTTTTTCCAAAAACTTATGATGTCTTTATGACAGAAGTTCTAGCTTCCCAAGTTTTTCCCAGGCCTCCATCTGAGGGGAGAAATTGCTTCCAAAGGTGCTTGAAACTGCAAGACAGGGACAATCTTCAACTGCCTAGAAACTACATCCTGTCGATACTGTTAACACCTTCATTGGTGAACTTCTTGAAACAAAGTCCTCTCAGTTTGAAGTTCAGAAGCAGGTGGAAAACCTACAACAGATCATCATTAAAAGTATGGCTGCTATGGAGAATATGATAGATCAGAAGCTGTCCAGCTTTGAAAAGATGGTTGATGTTAAGTTGTAGGGCCTAGCACAGAAAGTGGACACACTAGAGAATTCAATTGACCTCTATGGCAGGATGTTCTGTACTGAGGTCGCTAACATGCCCACCTATACTCTCGTCCGACATGACAAGGCATCCCAAGAACTTCCTACCTCTCAAGCCGTCAGAGACCATGCATTACATGTGGGAGCAGACTATGTCAGGGCTACTCCTATGGAGGTTGATAAAGAGCTTGAAGATATACCATCTTCTTCACAAATGCCTCCACACTCGTCTTCTTAAAGTTTTTCAGCAATAGTTTTTTTTATTGATTCTTTTTACAAAATTTCGTACTGAATTATTATTCAATATCCATTGACAACTTTTCTTTCTATGAATTCTTCGTTTTGTTGCTGACAAAAAGGGGGAGAAGAGTATCTCTATAACTATGCAGGAATTTCTATTTGAATTTCTATTTCAGATGTTTGCAAGTGTGACTATTTCTATTTCAGTAGCAATTCCTGATGATCGGGTGATATTTCTTCATTGTCATGTTTTTCTCTCTATATACACTTGTTATTATTTCGAACGTTTTGTCATCATCAAAAAGGGGGAGATTGTTGAGGAAATTCTCCTTTTATTTTGATTCTGACAAAACTATCAACAAAATATGTGTAATGGTTGATATCCAGAAAGAATGTGTAAGCAGCATCTTGTACTGATCCATTTCTGTCACTAAGTCTTGAGGGAAAGGTTAGATGGAAGTGCTTCTGACGTGGTCAGATGGAAGTGCTTCTGATGGGGTCAGATGAAAGTGCTTTTGAAGACGATCAGATGGAAGTGCATCTGAAGACCTTCAGATGGAGTTGCTTCTCAGGGTCAAATGCAACATGATCCCTTACTTTAGTACTTCGTTGAAAGAGATGTATGAAGTGTCAGATGGACCTTATTGAAGCTCAAGATTACTTTTCTAAAGTATCTGGTCAGATTCAGAAAGTCCTCTCCTAAAGACTGTGTCTGAGACTGGTCAGATTCTACAATACAAAATCTGAAGACCCACGAATGGCAGGTCTCCGAACAAGGCAATTCTTATTATGGAAGTTTATGATATTTGATTGATTAGATGTCCCTTCAAATCAATCAAGAGGAAATCTGCGATTGGATATTATCTTCCAAGAATATATTTGGTATCTTATTCGAACTTACTCCACTTATGGAATCTGAAGATTTGGTTGTATGGGCAGCTGAATCAGAATGGTTCAAATTCTACTTCAACGGTTATCATATCTTCTCAGATATAGTCTCGTTCAATCACGATTGATGACGTCCAATCAAAGATTGAAGAGCGATCCTTTGATTGTGTGTCCAACGGCTAGTTTGGAAGCAAAATGAGTATAAAAGAAGAACCATGGTGATCTACGAAAAAGTGGATGCGAACAGTAAATCCAAAGTGCAAGAGTTGTTCAAATTCACCAAAGTATTCTGAGTGCTCAAAATTCCTTTCATTGTGAGGATTTGAAAGAGAGATAGACTGTGTATCCGATCTCTTGTAACCACCTTCGAATCATCATAGTGAAATCCAGCCAATCAGCTGTCATCGTGGGAGAGTGGACGTAGGCCTAACAAGCCGAACCAGTATAAACTCAACGTGTACATTTCTCTTCTCTAAACTCTATCTGTGTGTTTAGTTTTTCCCCACACGTTAAACTGTTCCTGTTTCTAATCGAGCATTGAAATCATTTTAATTCCGCAAGAAATTTCAATTAGATTCAGAATCACATATTCACCCCCCTCTATGTGATATTATTAGATCCAACACCTTTCTTCTCTTGGGGGATTTCTGTTCTATCCTATATTCAAATTCTACAAGAACCATGTCAAAGTTCTTGTTCCTCCATCCACTAGCTGTCATCTGAAAACCCATCTTCTTGATCATTTCCTCGCCAGCAATCATCATTGGACTTTCATTTGATAGAAGATCTGTAGGAATCTTGATTTGAAGAAAATTCATCATTTTGTAAATCAAGCCTGCATATGGAAGTTGTCCCTTGGGCTTTTGGACTATTATGTACATGTGAAGCAAGACAGTATTGGCAAAGGATATTTTCTTACCCTTCAACATTCCCCACAACAGTTTGGCTTCATACTTCTATAAGTCAGTCTTGAAAGCTGCTTTTGGTCTAAGACTTTCAATTTGTGCATCAAAATATGTTTCAGTGGAAAGTCAGTGTAAGCTATGTGAGCCTTTGACTCTCTCGAAAAACTTATTTTTCCAGTAAGAAAGCAGAATGCTTCCTCAGAAGTAACATCCAAGGGTGTGAAGTCCGTCTTATCAACACCCATCAAGAAGGCAAGTTCATTAACATGCAGATGATAAGTTTTTCTTCTAAAAGTAAAGAAGAGAGAATTGAAGTTCCTGAAGTGAAGGTTGGAGTAAAAGTAAGCAGCAAGATCAGTAAAGGTCTGTCTTATTTGGATTATAAAGTTCTCAAGATTGAGCTATTGAAGGTGCTTACGAAGAGGAATCTCAACTCTATCAAAGTACTTCAAATCAAACACCTTGTGAGGTATAACACCCCTTTGCTTCAAGGACTCAAATCTATCTCTGTATGCTTTGTTTTGAAACAAAGGATCAGGAAAATTTATATCCACGTTGAAGCCTCTGACTTTCTCAAAATCATTAAACATGACATCATCATCATCAACCTTTCCTTTAGTGCTACTAGCACTGTCTTTACTTTTTATCTCGACACCTTTTTAGGGAGTCTTTTTAGGGGTTGATGCCGAGCCAGTTCCTACAACTTTCTCTTTTCCCTTATGAGAGGCAGATGCAGGCAATTGTACAGCAATGAGTTCAACAATCCTTCCAAGAAGATTTATAAACTCTAACAGTTCACTTTCACTTTCGAACTTGTGAATATCCAGTAATCGTCTAAGATTTTCCCCAAATCCTCCAACAGACTTAATGCTATCAAACATGGGCTTAATGCTATGAGCAAGAGCTTCTTTTTCTTCGAAGTCAGACACAGACAAAACTTTTGCTCGTCGAAATGTTTCCCTTTGATTGTTGATTTCCGAGTTTGAGACTTCGACAAGAGTCGTATCCCGGGAGATTGGTTTCCTTGTCGCATGAGTAGGCTTCTTTGAGGCGGAGGTTGATTTTGGAGCCATCGAGATGAAAAAGTTTGGAGCTTTGGAGGAAGAAGTGATTTATCGAGAGAGAAATTTGAGAGCGAATAAGATTTTGAGCGAGGCTTAGGGTTTGAGTAGGTTGTGTGTGATCTGTGAGGAAGTTTGAGACAGAGGTGACGGTTCATTGTTTTATAAAAGAGACAATTATTTTTAGAAACATGTCGACACCTAATTTCGGATCAGCCTTTTTTAGCTTATTCTTAGAAAATTCATAAAAACATCACAAAAATTCAAAAAATTACAAAATCAACTTTGGTGGTCTTGGACAAGCCCACGAAACCATTTTTGACCAAAAAATAATTTTTCATATTTTTCGCATTTTTTAGTATTTTTAGAAAATAGGAAAATGCTTGAAAATTTAAGAAAAATAGCATTCGAGATCAAAAAAACATGAAAAAATAATCAATACTTTTATTTTAAATCTCTTGTCCTTTTGACTTCATGAAAATTCCAAATTCAAATTCAATTTTATGTGTTCCTTTGTTACGCATATGATTGAATTTGGTAAAAAAAAATGTCAATTGAGTCTTTTAATTTGCAATTTTGGCATTTTTAGGATCTTGACATTCAATCCAAGTGTCCCTCATTTCAATTTATCCCAATTATTTGCACAAATTGCTCAATTGCGTGAATTGGGCAAAGTGGCATACTTAATTGTATTTTAGACTTTCAATTTGGGCATAATTGAAATTACTTTCAATTTAAGAACTACCATTATAAATTAAAATCACTGCCCAATGCTTTTCATCATTTCGAATCAATTGGAACAGGTGGTTTTGTCCAATTTGATCATTTGAGCCTTCAATTTCACGATTTGCCGAATTGCAATTAAATGAAAATTTGGGGTTTTTTGTGGAAATTGACATGAACTTTTGGGAAAAATCACATTTTTAAATAAAATTGATGCCCTAAATTCGATTATGAGGTTTAATTGTGAAAATTTCCCATAAAATTTGGTTAATTTTGAGAAAAATAGAGTTGGACCGTTTCTGACCGGTCGGACCGGTCGAACCAGTCCTCTACAGTGTCATCTTCTTCCCCAAGCTCTCACGCAAATGAACAGTCCCCATGCCAATTTTGGTTGTAAAATTGAAGAGCAATTCGCAAATAATTGGAAGGGAAATTGTGGGGGTTTAATTCTTCAGATCTCCGTCGATTGACATCGACAGCACCATTCGACGTCGCCGGAGGAGAGGGTAATCAGCCAGTCAAGATGCGGGACCTGTGAAAGTCAACATTTACCAAACGCAGGTCAAATTCATGCCAAATTCGCGTAGAATGAGACTCGCCGGAGAACCAAATGGAGCTGGACGGAATACCCAGTATCTCCGTCACCGTTAGCGTACCATTTGACACGTGATGGCACGTGAATTCAAGTGGGCGGAGGTCCCCCGATGCGCGGCAAAATTCTTGAAATAACATATAACCCATGAAGGTTTTCTAGAAGGAGGGGGGAGGTGGATTCAGTTAGAGCATGAAGAACTGAATTGAGAGAGAGAAAAAGCGAGAGAGAGCTCGCCTTCCAACCGCCATTGTCGAGGGCTCGAGCTCGGACTGTGAGTTGCGGGTTGGCCCACTTTCAAGCTAAACCGAAGCCATTGAGTGTTGCCAGGAGGTTACCTGAGCTCTGGGGAAGCGATCGTCACCTGCCGCGCCGTCTGAAATCGCAAAAACAGGTAGGTCAACCCTCGAAGCTCTGCTTTTGACCTTCAATGGCGAAGTCTCATCCTCGCTCTAATTCTTTCAATTGAGGTCGGCATATTGTATCTGCGACATCACTGAGCATGTTCATGTGTTTTGATTGCATTGAAATCGAGTCGAACCTTGTACTTGAATCCCGTCACCATTGACGATTCAGCCGAAGTTCCCCTAGCTCAAGCTAGCCTAAACCAGGTCAACCGGACCTGTAGGTAAGTATTCTGAACCCCTGTTGGCGCTATCCTGTGATCGAATTGCCATGATTTGGTGTAGATCATGCAATCGAACTTCCATGGCCGTACTCGGCACTTTGCATGATGTTCGTGATTTTGTGGATGAGATGCTTTGATTCTTAGATATGTTAAACTAGAGACAATTGCGCGTTGATTGGCGCCGGTCTTGTGTAATTCCATTGAGGTTTCATCGTTGGATCGTTGCCAGAGGTTTTCAGCCGTTCATGTAGTCGTAGTCGAGAGGTTGAAGACGACACAAACGTGGCAGGTCAGCGAGTCAAAGGTCTAGGTGGAAACACATGATTGGTCCACATGGATGCTGAGTTGGTTCGACCGTTAGTTTATTAGGTTGAGTCAGCTTAGATCGGACGGTCTAGATTAATTGAGTCCTATTTTTTATGGCCGTCCGATTAGAAATTAGGAATATCCGGAAATGATTTTATAATTAGAAAATCAAAACACACTGAAATGGTGCCTTTAGGTAAAGAATCGAGCGGCGTCGTTTATGTTAGTGAAGGTGGACGGCCCAGATCGAGTCTTGGCTTTTAATCGTGGCCGTAGGTTTAGGTAATCAGATCTGACGGCTGGGGAATAGTTGGCTTTTGATCTGACCCTTTAGTTTTGGTCAACTGATCCAGTGGCCGTGGAGTAGCCACGCGGTTCAATAGGAGCCGTCGGATTAAATCCGAATAATAGAAAAATAATAAAAATCAAAACGGCGTCGTTTGGGGCGTGAGTGTCGCGACCCGTCCGAAAGCGGACGCGGCTAATGGATTACCGATCGCGGGCCTTGGATCGGCGCGAGCCCTCCCAGGCCCATACCAAATCGCGGCGGGAGTATTTTTCAGAAGGATTCGACGATAAGAGTCGATCGCTTTCGACCTTAGTGTGGTCGTGGTGGCATGTGCAACTTGTGCATGCATTTGGAGTCGCCACCGGTCTTTTTTGGAGGGTAGACCGGAAACCTTATTGACCGATTGGGAGAGATCGATCAATTCTGCGGAACCAGAGATTTTGGGTTCGGGGACTTGGTTACGTTGATGTCATTACCAACGCCCTTTCGGTACCTAACGCGAGTGATTTTCCTAACTAGGATTTCATGCAGGCGCAATTTTGGGTGAGGTAAGTCTGACTTTACATATTAACCAGTTTAACGTGCTCACATAATCATAACAAATAAATAGATGTCAATCACATAAACATCTATCCTACGTGGTGATCATGGAATTATGATTTAATGGGTCTCGAGCCAATGAGACCACATTTAATCATTTTAATATTTTAATAACGGAGAGCCGCTCTTCGCTTCTTCTTGGTTTCTTGAACTCTTCAAGAATTGGGCCCCTAAGAGCTCGCCGACTTAAAAGGCTCATCCACGTAATCCTCGTAGCATTTACATTAACAATTGACTATGCTAAAAATAAAGATTACATGAAAAATAAAAGGAGTACGCAGCCTCCATTTAATAATTACAACCCCAAATATATAAATAATCACCATACATTCATATATACATCAATCACATTGATTAGGGATTTTTCCATGATCACCACCCTTCCACGTAAGTAATAAATTCACAATTTAAAACTTAGGAAGGCACAATAAAAATTCTACGTTGAATCATAATCAGAATTGTTACGTAAAATAAGATAGCCATAAATTTTCGATTCAAAATTGATTTAGTCTCAATTTTTGCTACGTTGATTAATTTATCATATAAAATAATCAACCTCCATTAGCCATGTAAGACGAACAATTCGTTAATACATATTGGCCATAGTATTGCAAAAATTGCAAAAATCAATTAAATGCACGAAAACACCTAAGGATTGGCTCTGATACCACTATTGGGATCCACGTAACACGTAGCGGAAATAAATAACAACCCCTACATGTATCTCCAGAGGCGTACTTCGTGCATTTCAATCGAAAAAAATCACAAAGCCTCAAAGGGAGTAAATAGATTACCTCTCGTAGCGTGCTTGAACGAAGGTGTCGGTTCGATGTTCTTCGATCTCAACCTCCACAAGTGTTAGGCATCTAGTTCGGACGCACCACCAATTGACGAACGGGGAGACGACTAATAACTCCACAACAATTGTGCTAGCAATATGCGGAATCAATATTCCGAACTTAGTATATTTTGCTCACTCAAGATTATGAGAGTATAGAGAGTGTTTGTGTTCTTCTCTCTAAGCTCTCAAAAATTTGCACACTCTACAAAATGTCTCTCCCCTTCAACCTCAAAACTCTTGCCATCCTTTTATAGCCAAAAATACCTTCCAATAAATTGTATTTAAAAATAGCACTAACAATTATAAATTCTATCTAAAAATAGCACTCACAAATAAATGACATTTAAAAATAGCACTAACAATAGCACTCACAATTTATAATATAAAAATGCTATTTAAAAATAACACTAACAATAGCACTCACAATTTATAATACAAAAATGCTATTTAAAAATAGCACTAACAATTATAAATTCTATCTAATAATAGCACTCACAATTTATGATAAATAAATGCCATTTAAAAATAGCACTAACAATAGCACTCACAATTTATGATAAATAAATGTCATTTAAAAATAGCACTAACAATAGCACTCACAATTTATAATACAAAAAATGCTATTTAAAAATAGCACTAGCAATAGCACTCACAATACAAAAATGCTAAAAAAAAAAGGCACTAACAAAGGTGTTAAAAATAATAACCATTATTATTATTACAAGAGTTAAAGAGGTTACCAAACAGTACAAATATGCATAACGTATAAATACGTATGACGTATAAATACGTAGAGCATACATATACATCCGTGAAACCGGGGACTAATTGAAAGAAAAATGTGCAATTAAGCCCTTTTTGTAAAAATTGATTAAATTGGAGGGCAAATTGACCTAATTGCACTTTAAGACTTTAGAATCCAATGTCATAGCTTATAAAAAGTGAGAATTGAAAACTAAAAGACTCGAAATTGATTTTTTTTAGGCTCGGTTCGGGTTTATGTTTGTGAAGGAACATAGTGACCCGAGCCGAATTTTTGAGATTTAAAGTGACACACTTGAAGAGGAAATTAAAAAAAAATTATCGAATATTTTTGGATATTTTTCTGACCACGAATGGTATTTTTCTGATTTTTTGGGTATTTTTATAATTAAATAAACTCGAAAAATATTAAAAATACCGAAAAATATTTTTTGTTCAAAATTGGTTCCTAAGGTTAAACCAAGGCTTCCAAAGTTGATTTTGTGATTTTATGACCTTTTTTGATATTTTTAATTAATTTTAAAGAATAAAAATCACAATAATAAATGGTAAAAAAATCAGGTGTCAACAGCTGCCCCTCTTTGAGAGGAATCTCGTTAGAGGTTTCTCTCAAAGATAAGGTGGCACCTGATTCCTAACCGACTCAACTGGGAAAATAAGAGAAGAAATGTTATGACATCGGATCCTTAAGCCTATTGATAAAAGCTCAAATCAATCCCCGGTTTGCTCTAACAATTTGAACATGGGCCGGAGTGAGAGAGGCTTACCTGAAGCTCACCTGTCGGATGCTGCCGGTTGCGACGACTTTCAAGAAGATGCCTAGGACTCGTCATTCAGAATATCCTAGGGAGATTAAGCTCTGACCTGTATGGTAGGTCATACCATGATGGGATTCCTAACTTGTAGGAACCTAAGGAAGGCGCATCCCACGCTTTGGGATTTGCCAAGGATTTTGATCCGTATGGTGGATCAGACCTTTGTGCTGATCCTTACTGCGATATTTATCAATGAGTTGACCCTTATGCGGTTTCTACCAATGAATTGACCCTTATGGCGGTTTCTACCATATGTGACCCTTCAAGCGGTTTCTACCATTAATGTGATCCCTCAGGCGGTTTCTACCTTGGTTTGACCCTTCAGGCGGTTTCTACCTTGAGTTGACCCTTCAGGCGGTTTCTACCTTTGATTTGACCCTTCAGGCGGTTTCTACCTTGTGTTGACCCTTCAGGCGGTATCTACCATGTGTTGACCCTTCAGGCGGTATCTACCTTGTGTTGACCCTTCAAGCGGTATCTACCTTTGATTTTGACCCTTCAGGCGGTATCTACCTTTGATTTGACCCTTCAAGCGGTATCTACCATATTTTGACCCTTCAGGCGGTATCTACCTTGATTTGACCCTTCAGGCGGTATCTACCTTCATTTGACCCTTCAGGCGGTATCTACCTTTGAGTTGACCCTTCAGGCGGTATCTACCTTATTTTGACCCTTCAGGCGGTATCTACCTTCATTTGACCCTTCAGGCGGTATCTACCTTTGTTTTGACCCTTCAGGCGGTTTCTACCTTATTTTGACCCTTCAGGCGGTATCTACCTTCATTTTGACCCTTTAGGCGGTTTCTACCTTGTGTTGACCCTTCAGGCGGTATCTACCATGTGTTGACCCTTCAGGCGGTATCTACCTTGTGTTGACCCTTCAGGCGGTATCTACCTTGTGTTGACCCTTCAGGCGGTATCTACCATGATTTGACCCTTCAGGCGGTGTCTACCTTGGGTTGATCCTTCAGGCGGTATCTACCTTGTGTTGACCCTTCAGGCGGTATCTACCATAGTTTTGACCCTTCAGGCGGTGTCTACCATCAGTTTTGACTTTGAAAAGGGGTATCATGATGAGGGTTCTCCACGTCCGATGAGACTGCCTAAATTATGAAAAAGGGGTCTCATGACGAGGGTTCTCCACGTCCGATGAGACTGTCTGATTTTTGAAAAGGGGTCTCATGACGAGGGTTCTCCACGTTCGATGAGACTGCCTAAATTATGAAAAGGGGTCTCATGACGAGGGTTCTCCACGTCCGATGAGACTGTCTGATTTTTGAAAAGGGGTCTCATGACGAGGGTTCTCCACGTCCGATGAGACTGTTTAAATTATGAAAAGGGGTCTCATGACGAGGGTTCTCCACGTCCGGTGAGACTGTCTAATTTTTGAAAATGGGTCTCATGACGAGGGTTCTCCACGTTCGATGAGACTGCCTAAATTATGAAAAGGGGTCTCATGACGAGGGTTCTCCACGTCCGATGAGAATGCTTGATATTTTGAAAATGGGTCTTGGGACGAGGGTTCTCCACGTCTGATAGGACTTTTCTTTTAAAAGGGTTTTTCTTCCCCTCTTTTTTAGAGACCCCGAAGTTTGTCGGGAATTCAGTTTTTGAAGCAGTGAAAGATTTTATTTTGACAAAGCTTCACTTGAGTCTGTTGAGGCGACATTCTGGGAGCTGGGTTCTCCAGGTATCCTGCAGAAATTTGAGCCTGAAATATTTTTCTTCACCAAGAAAACGTTAGTAATCTTTGGGAAGACCACGGCTGTCCATTTGACAAAATCGTATGATTTAAGTTTTAATCATGAAATGTGCATTTTGATGCTGGAGGTCATCCAAAGCATTCTTGCAACATGCAAATGTGATCACAAGTCCCTTGCACGGAAAATCTGGATCAACAGTTTGAAAATTCCAAAAAGAGTTTGTTCAAAACGTCAATTGGAATATTTCTCGACAAGGAGGTCTTCTCACCTGTTTTGAGATGTGGTTTTTATAGGGGATGCACTCAATTCCCTACTAACCTGTGCCTAGGTTTTAGGCTCATTCGCAGCGCATACATTTTGATCGGTCGGGAGGTCTTCCACGGGACCGTAATGTTAGGCTTGGATATTGGCTTTCAAGGGGGACTCGCTTTGGAGTCGAGGCCATTGAATGAAAGTCTTCACCATCTGCTCCGGGTTTACAAGTCAAGAACCCTGCAAAATGAGAAAGAAATAGTCTTGCTCGTACTTCTTCGAGCTAAGCTATATGTTAACCCAAGTGTCTTAGTCAGAGAAGACTGTTTCGGGGTTGTAACATTGGTAGGATTGCGGACCGAAAAAGGCTTGTTTTTGGCCCAGAAATTACGAAGGGTTTGACATTGGTGATCATTGCAAATTTACCACCTGCTTTTTCCTCTCTGCACCTTCAGTTGTTGAGGTGCGCAACCGATTTTGAGGTGTGCACCAGCTCTTTAGAGAGTGTCTCTGGCTGCATTAAGAGATTGACAACTCTGTCTGCGTCTCTGCTCCACGCTTGACACCATTTGGTGAGTAGTCTTTTTGATCTGACTCCATTAGGGATTTCCTCTTTTCCCATCCAGCTTCATTGCGGATCAATCAAACAATTTACACGAGCATCGGCCTTGCTTTTACCAGGCACTTTGCTTTTTCTCGATGCGGTGGATTTTTCTCATTCATTTTTGGAATCCCGCTTTTTTCTCATCTTCATGGGATCATGTTAGACATATAGTCTAAACATGCTTTAAATATCAGTCCGGGAATTCTCTTCGTAATCCCTGAGTCTTGAACTCTTTCCATTTTTGAAGTGGTGTGGCATCCGTCTTGGAATGATCACCAATGGGTTCATGAAATGAATTTACAGGCTCAAGTTGGCTGTGCAAAGGATTCGGTGTGTGGGATAGAGAAATAAATGCTTCTCGTCATCCTATGGCACTTGGATTACCATATAAACAATACACAAAGATTAATGTTAGTCCGAGCAAGAAAATTTCTAACCATTTTCTCCTGATGCTGCTGGACTCATCTCCATTCTGCCCCGATGTGGGGTGGTTCTTGACAGGGTTAAGAATGAAAATCGCCGTTCAAATGGGTTGTCAATGGTCACCTGTAGTGTTTGGGGATATGAAACGAATGCCTCCGTCGTCCCAATCCATGTAATCGCTGCGAATGGTCCCTACTTCCGTAGGTCCAGATTTTGCTGTTTGATTCGCTCCACTTCTCTCTTAAGTGTGTATAGGACGTGTTTGGACTAGGCTTTGCCTCTCGTCTTTTGAGAAAACGTCCTTTTGAGAGTTTTGAACAACTTTTGATTTGGAAAAATCTCTTTCGTTTTCCCAAAAATTTTACCCGTCAAGGGGATTTTATGGTGCACAATGCATGTTCAGACAACCTCATGTTTCAAAACATGAATGCCAAAGAAGTTAGAATTCTATGTATTTTCTAGACATCAGATTCTGAAAGCTTTTTCTTTTTCTCTCTGTTTTTTTGTTTAACATCTTCAATGGATTGGGGAAAGGGATACCTACCTGTCCACCGTGGCTGGAGATCCCTGAAAATGTAAAAGAAATATGTTATTGTATGTTCACGAATTTTTCAAAAAATTGGAACGATACATCTTACCCTTGGTCATGTGTTCCAATGGGTAATACATGGGATGTGAAAACCTGTTTCGCCTTGATGGCGAGCCCCTGTCAAAGACGGGAATTATGTGTCAGTTTGCGTTCCAAAATTCGAGGCAAATTAGAACGATACAACCTTGTTCTTGCTTTGTGTTTCCATTTGAACACAAACGCGCGGCTTGCAGAATCTGGCCCTCTATCTTGTGGCCTTGATCCCTCTGTTTGGTTGGCGATGAATCATTCTCAAGGATTTTCCCCAGAGGAGATCCATTTGTGTTTTTGGACGCATTCCAGCGCCACTCTTCAGAGTTCCTTTTATTCAAGAAAATTTTATCAAAATGCATGTCAAAGCATGTGACGTAGGAGCGATACTTTTTACCATCCACTAGGTCTTATAATCAAAGACCATCTCCTGGAATCCTGACTTGCGAGGCCAATGATTCTATTCGCCTCCTTGTTAGCACGCTCTCTTCTTTTGAGGCTTTCGGCGCCAATAACTTCCTGTTAAATGAGTAAAAACTCATGTTAGGCATGTGGTCTTCGAAGACCAAATTGGAACGATACAGGGTTACCGTTCACCCAAATTCGTATCTCGGGGTTTGATTTTGATGCGGACGACTCTGTTATTGCGTCCATTGACTTTGCCAGAGGAGAAACGTCCGGCGTACAAATGATTCACTTGCCCCAGTTAGGCATGGTTTTGCTGTTTGTCATCTCTAGATTCGATGACCCTGGTCTGACGCGCTTTCATGGGGGATCATGAGAGTTTGCCCCCGGTTTGGCTCTTCAAAGCAAATGGGGGGAACCTGCTCCCATTGATTTTTGCAGATTCTGGTCCTCCATCTCGATTGTCAGAGTTCTTGATCAATTTTATCTGTCTCAAGACAGCTTGATATTCTTGGGATTCGTCATGTGGCGGTTTGGTGATTCTCTCGATCACAGTCGCCATTTGAGGTATTTGATGTTCCCTGTTTGCTATTTGAAAGCATTACATCCTGCGTCCTCTGCTCTTGATCATCATCTGAGAGGAAAAAGAAAAGAAGCATTATTCCCATATCAAGAAAATAATCATTTTGGAACGATACGTCCTTTTACACTTGATTTGCATTCCGTTTTGATATTGCATATGAACAACATCTATCAAATTCCTCCATCCGTGCTTGAAGGTATTTGCAACGCCTACGGTTCATTTGCCCCAGCTGGGCGACGTCTGTTTTGTCATTTGAATGTATGAGCTTTTGGGTGCATTGTCTCTTTTATCACCTAAGATAAAAAATGGAGAAAAAATTATCCCCAGATCTGATTAAAAATCAATTAGGAACGATACGTCCTTTCACCAAACGAGTGGCTCTGCGGCCAAATGTATTTTGCACTAAAGGGACGAATTCCCCTATGCTCCACGGGTTTGGGGAATTTGCCCCCATTTTCGATAGAAATGAGCCTTATCAAGATGTATACAATACAAATAGATCCCTAATACAATCAATCTAAGGGACGAGATAGAGAGGATCTCAGCAAAATTAATCTTATACAAGAGAACTAAGAATGTCAAATCAATCAAAGGAATGTGGTCCGAACACTTGGAGATGCCCCAGTTCCAGTCTTCGAGATGTGACTCCAGGATCACCGATTTTTTTTTTTAGGTGGTTTTAGATATACCAACCATTTAAAGACATGCACATGAGACAAGTGAGGATAAAACTTCTAAAAATCAAAGGATTTGGCACCTAAGGTCAAGGTTCCCACCTCGAGTTCTAGAAAGAGCAGATTCCATTGCACAACTATCGTTGCATTGGGGCTCGATCCATAGTTCGAAATGAGCGGAATTGAAAAGTGGATTACCCCGTGTTTTTCCTCACAGAGATTCCATTTTCAATCCCTTCTATTGTTTTCCTATAGGCGGCGCCCAGGGTTTTAGGCGCGGTTGTGTGTGTCCATGTGTCGTGATCATCACAATGCAAGTCATGCACAACCGTTTATCAATCAGCGCTTCAAATCATCCACACAACATACATTCCTACGCCAACCTGCATAAGACAATGTTAATCACGGACTACACCCCTTATTTCTCCAATCTGCAAAAACATATAACACCTATCGTAAGCGGACTTACCTCACCTTGGAGAGCGCCTGCATGGTTAGAAAAATCACTCAGCGTTTTAATTACGGCATAAGTCCACTTGAGGTCTAGAACCATAGGTTCTAGAACAAAGAGTCCCCAGTGGAGTCGCCAGCTGTCGCGACCCGTCCGAAAGCGGACGCGGCTAATGGATTACCGATCGCGGGCCTTGGATCGGCGCGAGCCCTCCCAGGCCCATACCAAATCACGGCGGGAGTATTTTTCAGAAGGATTCGACGATAAGAGTCGATCGCTTTCGACCTTAGTGTGGTCGTGGTGGCATGTGCAACTTGTGCATGCATTTGGAGTCGCCACCGGTCTTTCTTGGAGGGTAGACCGGAAACCTTATTGACCGATTGGGAGAGATCGATCAATTCTGCGGAACCAGAGATTTTGGGTTCGGGGACTTGGTTACGTTGATGTCATTACCAACGCCCTTTCGGTACCTAACGCGAGTGATTTTCCTAACTAGGATTTCATGCAGGCGCAATTTTGGGTGAGGTAAGTCTGACTTTGCATATTAACCAGTTTAACGTGCTCACGTAATCATAACAAATAAATAGATGTCAATCACATAAACATCTATCCTACGTGGTGATCATGGAATTATGATTTAATGGGTCTCGAGCCAATGAGACCACATTTAATCATTTTAATATTTTAATAACGGAGAGCTGCTCTTCGCTTCTTCTTGGTTTCTTGAACTCTTCAAGAATTGGGCCCCTAAGAGCTCGCCGACTTAAAAGGCTCATCCACGTAATCCTCGTAGCATTTACATTAACAATTGACTATGCTAAAAATAAATATTACATGAAAAATAAAAGGAGTACGCAGCCTCCATTTAATAATTACAACCCCAAATATATAAATAATCACCATACATTCATATATACATCAATCACATTGATTAGGGATTTTTCCATGATCACCACCCTTCCACGTAAGTAATAAATTCACAATTTAAAACTTAGGAAGGCACAATAAAAATTCTACGTTGAATCATAATCAGAATTTTTACGTAAAATAAGATAGCCATAAATTTTCGATTCAAAATTGATTTAGTCTCAATTTTTGCTACGTTGATTAATTTATCATATAAAATAATCAACCTCCATTAGCCATGTAAGACGAACAATTCGTTAATACATATTGGCCATAGTATTGCAAAAATTGCAAAAATCAATTAAATGCACGAAAACACCTAAGGATTGGCTCTGATACCACTATTGGGATCCACGTAACACGTAGCGGAAATAAATAACAACCCCTACATGTATCTCCAGAGGCGTACTTCGTGCATTTCAATCGAAAAAAATCACAAAGCCTCAAAAGGAGTAAATAGATTACCTCTCGTAGCGTGCTTGAACGGAGGTGTCGGTTCGATGTTCTTCGATCTCAGCCTCCACAAGTGTTAGGCATCTAGTTCGGACGCACCACCAATTGACGAACGGGGAGACGACTAATAACTCCACAACAATTGTGCTAGCAATATGCGGAATCAATATTCCGAACTTAGTATATTTTGCTCACTCAAGATTATGAGAGTATAGAGAGTGTTTGTGTTCTTCTCTCTAAGCTCTAAAAAATTTGCACACTCTACAAAATGTCTCTCCCCTTCAACCTCAAAACTCTTGCCATCCTTTTATAGCCAAAAATACCTTCCAATAAATTGTATTTAAAAATAGCACTAACAATTATAAATTCTATCTAAAAATAGCACTCACAAATAAATGACATTTAAAAATAGCACTAACAATAGCACTCACAATTTATAATACAAAAATGCTATTTAAAAATAGCACTAACAATAGCACTCACAATTTATAATACAAAAATACTATTTAAAAATAGCACTAACAATTATAAATTCTATCTAATAATAGCACTCATAATTTATGATAAATAAATGCCATTTAAAAATAGCACTAACAATAGCACTCACAATTTATGATAAATAAATGTCATTTAAAAATAGCACTAACAATAGAACTCACAATTTATAATACAAAAAATGATATTTAAAAATAGCACTAGCAATAGCACTCACAATACAAAAATGCTAAAAAAAAAAGGCACTAACAAAGGTGTTAAAAATAATAACCATTATTATTATTACAAGAGTTAAAGAGGTTACCAAACAGTACAAATATGCATAACGTATAAATACGTATGATGTATAAATACGTAGAGCATACGTATACATCCGTGAAACCGTGGACTAATTGAAAGAAAAATGTGCAATTAAGCCCTTTTGGTAAAAATTGATTAAATTGGAGGGCAAATTGACCTAATTGCACTTTAAGAATTTAGAATCCAATGTCATAACTTATAAAAAGTGAGAATTGAAAACTAAAAGACTCGAAAATGATTTTTTTTAGGCTCGGTTCGGGTTTATGTTTGTGAAGGAACATAGTGACCCGAGCCGAATTTTTGAGATTTAAAGTGACACACTTGAAGAGGAAATTAAAAAAAATTTATCGAATATTTTTGGATATTTTTCTTACCACGAATGGTATTTTTCTGATTTTTTGGGTATTTTTATAATTAAATAAACTCGAAAAATATTAAAAATACCGAAAAATATTTTTTGTTCAAAATTGGTTCCTAAGGTTAAACCAAGGCTTCCAAAGTTGATTTTGTGATTTTATGACCTTTTTTTATATTTTTAATTAATTTTAAAGAATAAAAATCACAATAATAAATGGTAAAAAAATCAGGTGTCAACAGTGAGTCACGAGGGTCCGGGTCTGGGCCGGGTTCTGACCCGAGTGGGTCGGGTCGACCTGGTCCGAATCATATTAATAATAAAAAAAATTTGGAAAATGATTTTGAAAATAATAATAAAATCAGAAAAATTCTAGAAAATTCTAAAAAATGTTAGAAAATCCTAGAAAATCCCAAAAAAATCTAGGAAAATTGTGGAAAATTCCTAGACACTCCATAAATCCCCAAAAATTTAGGATTGACCACAGACAACTGGTCAATCCTATTTTTGGGATTTTTTATCCGCTCTTCTGGAAATTGACGATTATGCCCTTTAGGGGTAATTCGTCCCTGCTTTGTATTTGAGATAGGTCGAAAATGCCTAGATTAGGATAGGGTCAGTTAGGTGGTGAATCCTTTTGCTTGGGTTGTCAAATCTCATCATTTTCTCTGAAATGACGATTTTACCCCTCAAAAGGTAAATCATCTTACCTATCCTAATGAGGTGTGAAAATTGCTCAAAATTAGGATTTGGGTCTGGTGGTTGACCAATCCTTCTGTTTGAGATTTTCACTTCTCGTTATTTTCTAAAGTGACGATTTTTACCGCTCAAAGGGTAAATCGCTTCTAAATTCCAGAAAAATTCTAGAAATTCTCGAAAAATATGAAATGAATTGGTTGGGTCGCCAATCCTATTTCTGTAACCTTTTGGCTCCACATCTCATCTGAAATGACAATTTTGCCCTTTTGGGACAAATTGTCCCCAAACTTCTCAAAATTACGATTTTACTCCTCACGGGTGAATCATGTCAAAATCACTCCTGAGCCTCGATTGACACTTCTCTAGGCTGATAGGGCCTTATTAGGGATGCCACGTTGCTTTCATGTGATTTATCTGCACGTTTTGGATCATTGATTTGCACAATCATTTTATTGGCTGTGTTTGCTAGGATAGTCATTCCTATCTGCATGAACTCCTAGATTTAGGTTCGTACCCGCACTCATCTGTATGAAATCTTAGGATTAGATAAATCATTCAACTTAGGTGTCGAAAGGGCGTCAACTCTGACAATTGGCGTAACAAAGTCCTCGATCCCACTTCTCTAGTTTTCGCAGAATCGAATAGATCGATGCCAACTATTCGATAGGGTTTCCGATCGTATCCTCCATGAAACGATCGGTGGCGACTCCTTGGCATGTACACATATCACATGTCACCAGACCACACTGAAGGTCAACCACGTATATCCAGCCGCTGTGATTTGGGTAATGGACCTTAGGAGTGGCCCGCGTCTGATCAGGCGATATCGGGCGACCCATTAGCCCTCGAGAGCCTGGCAGCGCTCGAGAGGGTCACGACAAAACAAAATCAATTTTGAATATTCAAGAAAATATACTTTTAATAAATTAATCAATCAAAGGAAATCAAATATTTATGGAGAGATTTGCGAGACTTACCTTAAAAGTTTTAAAATAGAAAACAGACCTTTGATTTGTGAACTTTCCTTTTAGATGACCTTTCTGTGGTTTGCTTATGAAAAGTTCCTTTTGACATACCTTCTGACGTTTCTTCTAAGGTTCCTTCTGACGCTTCCTTCTGATGGTTCTTTCTGACGTTCCTTCTGACGCTTCCTTTTGATGGTTTCTTCTTACGTTCCTTTTGAGGTTCCTTCTGAACCTGTTCTAAAAGATACTTAAGACAAATGATTAATGGTGGCTAATTCACTTCTAATAAAATTAAAGGTTTCTTTATCCAAGGGTTTAGTAAAGATATCTGCAAGCTGATTTTTTGTATCAATATACTGAACATTAACATCAACATTCTTAACATGATCACGTATGAAGTGATGTTTGATCTCAATGTGTTTTTCTCTTGAATGAAGAATAGGATTCTTGATAAGATTTATGGCGCTTGTGTTATCGCATTTGATCTCCACATTTGTATCTTCAACACCATAATCTCTTAACTGTTGCTTTAACCAAAGAATTTGAGCGCAACAACTTCCAAGGGATACATATTCTGCTTCAGCTGTGCTGAGAGCAACTGTGCTTTACTTCTTGGAATACCATGATATAAGCATATTTCCCATGAGTTGACAAGTTCCAAAGGTACTTTTCTTGTCAATTTTGCAACCTGTAAGATCTGTATCTGAATAACCTCTTAGAATAAAATCAGAGTTTTTAGAGTACCATAAACCATAACTAGGATAAGTCCCAATGTATTTGATTATCCTTTTGATAGCTGAGAGATGTGATTCTTTTGGATTTAATTGAAATCTGACACACAAACATACGCTGAATAGAATGTCTGGTCTTGAAGCTGTGAGATAAAGTAGTGATCCAATTATACTTTGATATATTTTAGGATCAACTTCTTTTCCATCTTCATCTTTATCAAGCTTGGAAGAATGAGACATAGGAGTTTATGTCTTTTTGTAGTTTTCCAAACTAAACTTCTTTACAATTTCCAGTGCGTATTTCTCCTTATGGATAAATGTTCCTTTCTGTGATTGATGAATCTGAAGTCCAAGAAAGAATCGTAATTCTCCCATCATACTCATTTCGAACTCATCCTGCATTACTTTAGAAAAATTCTTGCAGAGAAATTCATTAGAAGAGCCAAAGATTATATCGTCAACATAAATTTGAACAAATAGAATATCCTTACCTTACTTCTGAATAAAAAGAGTGGTGTCTACATTACCTTTGATGAACTTTTGTTTGGACAAGAAATTGCTTAACCTTTCATACCAAGCACGAGGTGCTTGTTTCAACCATAAAGTGTTTTTCTTAGAGCATAAACTAAGTCCTTTCCTCTAGGTTCTTCGAAACCAGGGGGTTGCTCAACATAAACTTCTTCTTTGATGTAGCCATTTAGAAATGCACTCTTCACATCCATTTGGAAAAGTTTAAAGTCTTTGTAACAAGCATAAGCAAGTAATAGCCTGATGGCTTCTAACCTGGCAACAGGTGTATAAGTCTCATCGTAGTCTATTCCTTCTTCTTGAGAATAACCTTTTGCTACAAGTCTTGTTTTGTTTCTAACAACCTTCCCTTTATCATCCAGTTTATTTCTGAATACCCACTTTGTTCCAACCACTAGACGATTTTTGGGTCTGGAGACTAATTCCTAGACATTATTGACTTTGAACTGATGCAACTCTTCTTGCATTGCATTGATCCAGTTCTCATCTGCTAGTGCTTCTTCAATTTCTTTTGGCTCCAATTCAGATACAAGAGCTATGTTACTCATTGCTTGTTTGAACTTGGTTCTTGTCTTGATACCATCACCTATATCTCCCATGATGAGTTCCTTTGGATGACTTGATTTGTGTTTCCAGTTTTTGTTGAAACAATCATCTGAAGATTCTGTAGGTTCAGTCTGCACAGCTTCTGAGCTTTCTTCATTCGGATGAACCTCCTTCTAAGTAGTTTCAGAATCAATATTTGCATCTGAGTCTTGCTTCTCTTTAGATTCTATCTGTGAATCTGAGATTTGTGGAAGTATATAAGCATGACTAGGTTCAGATTCATCATTCTGAAGACTTTCATGAAACTTGATGTTCATTGACTCTTCAACAACACGAGAGTTCTTGTCGTAGACTCTGTAGGCATTGCTTGTCATTAAATATCCTAGGAAAATGCCTTCATCTGATTTCTCATCAAATTTCCCAATACGATCATTAGCATTCTTCAAAATAAAGCATTTACAACCAAATACACGAAAGTATGCAACATTAGGTTTTCTTTCTTTAAAGAGTTCATAGGGATTTTTCTCAATAAAAGGTCTGAGAGAAATACGGTTCAAAATGTAGCAAGCTGTGGAAACTGCTTCAGCCCAAAAGTGAGAAGTAATCTTACTTTCAATCAAAAGTGTTCTAGCCATTTATTGCAATGATCGATTTTTCCTTTCTACTACCCCATTCTATTGAGGAGTATAAGAAGCAGAAAAATTGTGTTGAATTCCAAATTCATCACAAAAATCAGAAAAGCTTTGATTTTCAAACTCTCCCCCATGATATGTTTTTATGCAATAAATTGTATAACCTTTTTCATTTTGAACTCTTTTTACAAATTTTGAAAAAAAGATATAAATGCATCATTTTTGTGTGCAAGAAATAATATCCATGTAAATCTTGATAAATCATCAACAATAACAAGACAATATTTCTTACCTCCAAGACTTAAGGTTCTGTTTGGTCCAAAAAATATCCATATGAAGTAGCTGCAAGGTCTGCTTAGAAGAAACTTGATTTATAGACTTAAAAGAACTTCTTACCTGCTTACCTAGTGTGCATGCATGACAGAATCCTCCTTTTTCAAATTTTGTTTGAGGTAACCCTCGAACAAACCTCCTTTTAGAGAGCTTTGAAATATGCTTCACACTAATATGCCCTAACTTTCTTCGACCAGTAAAGCTTTGCTTCTTGTCTTTGCTCACACCTGTGCATTTTAAATCAGTCAAGTGGCTCGAGCATCCACTGTCCAGAAACCATTTGTTCTTCTTTCTGTTTAGAACCTGCAAAAATTAAACAACTCATTGTTTCTTTGGTTCCCATGCTTTCTTGGGTCCTTATGTGTTAGTGGAACCTGATGATCTTCCATTAACAGGTCTCCAGACTTTCTTACAATAGTCCTTAATGTGACTAGGATCACCACAATTCACACAAGGTCGATGAATGTAAGATCTGGAGAATTGTTTGTAAAAGTGCTGTCTATATGCAGAAATGGTAGGCTTTTGAAAATTTGTTTTAGGAAAATAATTTTTGAGATCACTTTCCTTTTTAAAACCCAAACCTGATCTATCATTGAAAGATATTTGTTTTGAAATGATATTATCTAAGGTTTTTGAGCTTTATGAAAATCTTTTTGAAGTATCATCAATTTTCACTTTTAAAAGTACATTCTCTTTTGAGATGGAATCATGGTTTTCTTTCAACTGATGAAATTCTCGTTGCAAAAATTCAATTTTCTCTTTTGAGAAATATCTTGCTGTTTTAAGGAAGAGATTTTCTTTTTTCAAAACAAAGACCATTTTAAGAGTTTCTTTATAGTTTTTGCAAAGTTCATCAATATATTTTGTAACTTCATCAGTAAATTCAGATAAACATACCTCTGTTTCAGAATCTGAGCTAGAGTCTGATTCTGTATCTGAGTTGGCCATCAAACAAATATTTGCATAGTCATCTTCACTATCATCATAATCACTTAATGTTTCTTCCTTTAGGGCCTTCTTGTACTTCTCATATTTAATTTTATCCTTTTTTAGAATAGGACAATTCGACTTGATGTGTCTTGCTTTCTTACAGTGAAAGCATATCACATCTTTGCCTTCTTGAGAATCATTGCTTGACAGTTTCTGATCACTTTTCTTCAATGATTTCTTCCCTTTGAAGTTTCTGGCCTTTCGAGCCATTTTTCTAAATTTCTTCACCATAAGTGCTAGCTCTTCATCATATGTATCAGACAAGTATTGAACAATTTCATTTTTTAAGCAATTGATTTCTTACCTTTTTGATCTCCTTTTTTGTTGGCACGTTCTATCTCATAAGATTGCAAAGTTCCAACAAGCTCATCCACTGAGAGTGGTCTGATTGTTTGACATTGTTGTATAGAGGGTTTGATGTAGTTCCAATCATCTGTGAGGCCTCTAAGTATCTTTCTGACTTGCATTGGCTCTGCAATGGGTGCACCTTGTCTTGCTAGACCACTTGCGAGACTTTGAAACCTGTCTATCATATCAGCAATAGATTTATCTGAAATGCTTCATAATCACTCAGTAAAATGCCGACTTTTGTTTCTTTCACTCTGTTGGTCCCTTGAAAAGTAATGTGAAGTTTATCCCATATTGCTTTTGTAGATTCTTCCTCTGAAACACGATCATATAGAGGAGTTAATAAGGCACAAAATAAAGCATTGACAGCCTTAGAATCTAGGCCTCATCTTTTGGCTTTTTTAGTATCAGTCATTGTTGTGGTAAGAGTTGTTCCATTTCCAGGGGATGCAATTGCAACAGCATCAAGTATGACACCATTAGTGACAATGTCCCACATCAGATCATCATAAGCCTTGTAGAACCATTTCATTTTGTTGCTTCACATATTGTAATCATTTCCATCAAAGTATTGTGGTTTGTTGGCAAAGTGCGAATCGCTTGTTCCTGAAGAGTAATTGCTAGACATAATAGATCGTTAATTCAAAAGTAAAAAAGACACTTCTTAAACAAGAGTAACCAGCTCTGATACCAATTGTTGGATCTAGCAATATCACCTAGAGGGAGGGTGAATAGGTAATTCAGAGTCTAATTAAAATTTAACGCGGAAATAAAACAATTCCAATTTTTAATCTCGAAAATAGATATGAAAACATGCAGATAATCCAAACACAGATGTAGAGTTTAGAGAAGAGAAAGGTGTATGCTGGGTTTATAGTGGTTCGGCTTGTTAGACCTACGTCCACTCTCCCACGAAGACAGCCGATTGGCTGGATTTCACTAGAATGATTTGATGAAGGTTACAAGTGATAATGGACATTCAGTCTCTCTTACAAATCCTCATAGTGAAAGGAATTTAGAACACTCGGAATAATTTGGTGAATCTGAATAACTCTTGTACTTTGAAATTCTTGTTCACCACACTCTTCGCAGATCACCATGATTCTTCTTTTTATACTCATTTCCCTCCAAACTAGTCGTTGGATGATCGATCAAAGGATCGCTCTTCAATCATTGATTGGACGTCATCAATCGTGATTGAACGAGACTGTATCTAAGAAGATATGATAACCGTTGAAGTAGAATTTGAACATTTCTGATTCAGCCGCCCATACAACCAAATCTTTAGTTTTCAAAAGTGAAGTAGATTCAAATGAGTCACCAAAGATATTCGTGGAAGATAATATCCAATCGTAGATTTCCTCCTAATTGATTGAAGAAATATATTGTCAATCAAATATTACATACTTACATAATAAAACTTGGCTTGTTCGGAAATCTGCCATTCGTGGGTTTTCAGAATATGTTTTCTGGATAGGTGCAGAATCTGACCAGTCTCAAAAGCAGTCCTCAAAAGAAGACTTTCTGAATCTGAGCATATATTTTAGAATGGAAATATTGAGCTTCAATAAGATCCATCTGACACTACATATAGTTCTTTAGACGAATCATCATTCAAATGAGAGATCATGTTGCATCTGACCCTCAGAAGCAACTCCATCTAAATGTCGTCAGATGCACTCCATTTGACTGTCTTCAGAAGCACTCCATTTGGCGTCTTCAAAAGCACTCCATCTGACCATCTTCAGAAGCAACTATATGGCTACTCTTTCCTCGAGTCTTAGTGACAGAATTAGAGCAATACAAACTTCTATTTACACATTCTTTCTGCAATAAAATATTTCAAATATTACACATATTCTGTTGATAGTTTTGTCAGAATCAAAATAAAAAGAGAATTTCCACAATAGGGAGAAGTGAACGTTCCGGATACATATTATCTTTTTAAGTCGATATCGAGCCTGAGACGCTATCCTTCGTGACGTAGTGGCGATTTGGTAAGGGATGTCGCGGGTTCGAGAGTCGGAGCATGACAGTTCCTTTTCCTTTCGCATCCACTAATACGCCATTGCCTAATTTTACTTAGTTTTTCCCCGATGTGTCAATATCAGTGAATATCGATTCATCCCCCGTCATATGATTCCTACACCCACTATCAATATACCACGTGTCATTTTTTCTTATCATTTGTCGCTTGGCCAGCATAAAATGTATTATCTTTTCTTTCCTTTTCTTCAGCATAGTTGGCTCGAGAATTTGTTTTCAAGCGACAATCTTTTTCTACGTGGCCATATCTTTTACAAAATCAGCATTGTAGTATATTTCTAAACCAACAATCTTTCTCCAAATGATTATTTTTCTTGCAAATACCACATGGTGGACATTACTCCTTTTGTGAATTTTATACTCCTTTTTTTATTTTTCCATGAGCTCTTTCCGCCATTTTTAGATTGATGAGACCATATATTTATTTTAGACTGAAAGGCATTTCAACTAAATATTCATCTTGTGCCTCGGTCTTTTCTCATGTGCTTCTAGAGAGCCAATTAATTCACTTATTGAAAGGGTCGATAAGTCCTTAGTTTCTTCTATCATTGTGACAATATGATTGTGTTTTTGAGTAAGGGAAACTAATATTTTCTCTACGACCCTCTGATCGGTAATTCCATCTCCAAAGGCTCTCTTTTGATTAACTAGTTTCTTTAGTTTTCCACAGTATTCTTGAATGGTCTCATTTATTTTCATTTTAGAATTCTCAAAATCTCTTCTTAGAGTCTGAAGCCGAATTAGTGCGTACCTTGTTCGATCCTTGAAATTCTTCTCATAGTCTCTCCCAAGCTTTCTTTGCCGTATTTGCTCCAATTATTCTCGGAAAAACCGTTTTCGAGAGCGCTTGTTGAATAACACATAACGCCCTTGCATCCTTTTGTAGTTGATCCTTCGGTATTAATGCCCCTTCTCATGGAGCCTCATAGCCTTTCTCCACGATGTCCCATAAATCTTGGGCCATCAAGAACATAGTCATTTTGATGCTCGAATAGCCGTAGTTGTTCCCATCGAATATGGGAATGGGAAATGAGGATGAAGCAACGTTGGCTATGGGTGATTTTAGAAGAGGATGGTTAGGACAAACGTCCAAAATCAAACAAATGAGGTTCTGATACCAATGTTAGTTTTTGTGGAAGCGTGTGTATGTGCTAGTTTATAGTAGAAGATCAAAAACAAATACTAGGATGGGTATGTCGACAAGAGTAGTAGGAGCACAAGAAAAATAATTTTTTTATTAGATGGGGGATGTGTACAAGGGCCTCTCTCGTTCTAGTTGGCTCTCCTGTTTTTTTCACCGTCAGATGCATGTCACACTAAGTGCTATTTATAGGCAAATCACCGACTTATTAGAGGATTCTAGGTCTAACATTTCCACCGCCTCTAATTTGCTTAAGAGATAAGCTTATTTGACCTCTAGACAATTCTACTAGCCTTATCTATGGACTTCATCACCGCCTAGACTTTTTTTTTTTTGGGTAAGGCCTAGACTTTTTTTTTTCTTTACATAATTCTATATTACAAATTTCTAGACAACTCTACACATTTCTATTTTAGAAATTGGATTATCATTTTAACAGTTACCAATACGTTTATACACGAACCAAAGCTATACGACTTTTTCTTACACAAAGCAGTAGAATTTAGTCATCTCTGCAGTTGCAATTGATACTGCTTGCTCGAATCAATTGAACTAAAATGTCTATCCCATTTGAGCTGAACCGAGCAATGTGCACATATACATCGGTTTTAGTGTCCTGTCCAACTGTCCATGCTATTTACGTACATTCTTCAATCTATGATTTTATCTCCGAAATCTATCAAATCTCCTCACACTATGCATTGCACAACCGAAAGAAAAACAAAGCATCTCTTGATGTAGGTGTTCCCGATGGCTCGTTCAAATTTTCAGGCCCTGCCGACGATCTCTACGACCACTGCTTTCCAAACTCAATAAAGGGGATTAATCTTGCTACGGTTGGCTCTCGCTGCACTATCAAAGCTGAGAATATGAAATCGGAAGTGGCGAGGAGGTCGCCGATGACCCCCAATTCAGGGTACTCGCTCCACTCCGTCAAGCCCGAGATGAGCGGCGATAATGGGTCGTGGTGCTTGCCCACTATCAACAGGTCGACCATGGTCTCGATCGAGCGGATCACCTGTATGGTCCCAACCCCGTCTTTTGTCACCTCCTCGACGTACTTTACCACCTTCCTTTTGTCGCCCACCTTGGTCCAGAAGTCATCCATCGCTTCTTTGTCAAGCTGGCTCTCGCCCTTGTTCTCATCGTCTCTACTCTTGATCCGGACTATTGTGAGGCTGACCCACGGGTGGTCGACCATTCGCATGCTATAGGTGAGCGCCTCCCGGTCGTCTGCACCCCCCAAAAAGAGCACGAAAACTCGGTGCAGTGCAGCCGTGGCCTCGCCAGCCGCCGCGTACTGAGCGCTTTCCATGGGGCCCCGATCGATGAGGACCCCGACGGAGCAGGGTGCCTTGCCCATCACATTCATGTTCACGTTGCGGAACGCGTAGTTGATGTTGGTGGGCCCGACGGACCCGTCGATGGCCCACCTCTTGTGGAAGGGCATGATGATGAAGTGGGTCCGCTTGTCAAGCGCGAGGGCGCATACGTCGTCGTGCATGGTCTCGTAAGGGGAGATGGCGGTGAAGTGCTGCACCACGGCGCTCCCGTGGTTGCGCTTCTCGTAGTTGGTGAACGCGTTGACGACGGGGTCGGATCCGTCTGCCCTGGAGGCATTCCTGTCGAGGTGGTGGTGGGGGACGAGGACGGCGGCAAACCGGCCCTTGAGCTCCTTGAGGTGGAGGATGAAGACGGAGATGGGGCTGTGAGGGGTGGGGTTGGAGGCTTCGAGGAGGCTCATGATGGTGGGGATGTTGTCTTCGTTGTGGAGGCAGACGAGGATTTGGACCTTGACACCTTCTTTCGATTGTGGCAGGGCTCTTCGTCCATCGATCATGTATCTGCTCGAAGGATTGTATAAATAAGTGATGATGGGTCTTACCAACGTTGTCACGATCACCGTGGTGACCACTAGTTGAGAGTAGACTTGTTTATCTATGATCTGGACATGCAAATTGAGATGGATTATGATGATGTAATGTAACGTTTTATAAAGTTGTCGAATATGAGATTTACCTTTCGATCATACCACATCCCATAAACGGAGACCTCGATGATGCCCTTACAGCACATGATGAGGCTGAGAGGGAGGGCGTCACAGAATGGCACACCACATCCGAAGGCGGTCACGAGCGTCCCCGAGAACTTCCCGACATAGCCCATCATTATTATCACCTGCGTGTGCCACGACGGTGGCCCGACAATGCTCGACAGGTGCGTCCGCACCCCACTCGCCGCCAGGAACGTTGGCACCAGCAAGCGCTCCGACACCGTCTCTAGCTTCTGAACCAAGGTCGTCCCCAAGGGCGGCCCGTGCGGCAAAGCCAAGCCAATCAAGTAGGCTCCGAAGCCGGAGTGCTGGCCCAAGGTCTCCGTCAACAGAGAACACACCAACATGATCACTATAATCTCAAAGAAGTGGACCTCCTCCTCTTCTCCATCCTGTGCGTACCGGCGGATTTCAGACAGACATTGTTATCCTCGAAACTGACACAAATGACAGCGTATTGACATGCCTTACCTGGGCGTATCGGGTTGACCACTTCATCACGGGGCGAACGACGAAGAAAATGAGTGTGATGAACATGAATGTGCTAAATATCGCCAACAGCGACTCCGAATTAGATTGCCGGAAGGCCATGCCGGCAGCATTCGACAGCAGAGCCAGGAGCCATGACCACGCGTCGCACACCAAGGACACGCGGGTGGCGAACCGTCCGAGGTCCGAGTTCAGGATCCGAAGGTCGGTGAGGAGCGTACTGATGACGGGGTAGGCGGAGATGGAGTTGATGATGGCGATGTAGCGGACGGTGTACTTCAATGAGCAGTCCATGTCGAGTAAGCCCCCGAGAGCGAAGTAGGAAAGATAGGTGACCACGTAAGGCGAGAGGAAGCATATGGTCCCGATCAGGAGCTCGCTCTTCCTGGCCCTCCGCAGAATGCCGGCATCGACTTGCACGCCAATCGTGAAAAGGTGGATCAGGAACCCCAGTTCGGAAAACGTCAAGAGAAGGGTTATGCCTCCCGGGGGGAATACCTTGGCCAGGTATCCGTGGCTTTGGCCTAAGACGGAGGGACCGATTACTATACCTGCCTGGTCGCATCATATGGAGCCATGTTTAGAAACTGGCACTAGAAATATTGTAGGAAAATTAGATGGTAAATGAATTACCATAATGTAGGCGATGGTGAGACTAGGACGGAGAGGTTTGAGGAAGAGGAAGAGTATCCAAGCAGCGAAGAAGATCAAGATAATCTGGAACATCAGGAGGGGCATGGCGAAGTCGAACGGGTCGGAGTACCAGACCCCCGGCGAGCGTACCATGTTCACCCGATGGCAGACGAGGACCTCAGTCTGGAACGGACCCGACACCGAACCTGTCGTTCCCTCCTCGGCTTCCCATTCCTCCATTTCCAGCTAGATCCAGGAGAGAGAGAGAGAGAGAGAGAGAGAGAGAGAGAGGAGCTTGAACGAGCTTGTAGCTGTGCTCGGATGGCGAAAATGGTGTGGTTGAATGGGTGACTGTAAATCCTTCCGCTATTGTAGGAGTGTCTTCTTTGAATCTGGTTAGCTAGGGGATGAGCGCAAGAGCACGTATGCGACGACAGAGGCCAGGAATTGTGCTCGCGGCATGCGAAGTTGCTGTTCCTGATCCTAAGGTTTAGTGTACTCGCGGTTTAGGATTCGGATCGTCGAGAGGTGGAACTTGTCCGACGCACGAGGTACAAGTACAACCAAGCAATCGAAGTCGAGATTTTGACACCTCCGAAATATTCTTAGTTGTTCGATACGATATTAGTAAATACACGACGATAAGAAATAGGCGGTAAAAAAAAAGGGAAAAAGCCATAAAAACACCAATTCCACCCGTGTGAGATATTTATCCAAATTTTTTTTACATAAAAAATCTCAAATTTTTACTCGCGTTATAAATTTACCCAACCTTATAATTTTATTTAAAAATACTATTAAAAATCCTAAGTGGTTGCTGAGGTGGATGATGGGGGTATAAACAAAGCTGATGTGGCGCCACAAGGGTAAGTTTTTTCTTATTTCAAAACCATTTACTTCTTCGACCAGGGAAAAAAATCATTTACCTAGTTTGGTGAGGCACGACTCCAGTTGACTTTCCCTCACGTGAATAAAAACATTGCCCCCAACTCTAAGGTTATTCATGCTCTCTCTCTTTCAAAGTCTCAATTCGTGTTTGCTCTCTATCGGCTCCTCTATATTCTTCCGTGGCCGATGCTCTCCTTCTGATGGTTGATTGGTGATCGAGCTGTTACTGAGGCTCTATTCATGGGAAACTCTCTAACCCTCTTTCTCGTCGACATCAAGGCCGAGCATCTCAAGCCGGGTGTGCTGATCTCGTCGGCTTCGTTTGAGTCTACTCGTGGGAAGTCGAACGGGGCCTCTAATGCCTCGTCGGGAGCTGACTCTGACATTAACGACCTCATCGCTCTTCTCCATGGCTCCGATCCCGTGTGTGTCGATTGGGTGATATGTGGACCACTTTTTGTAGGTAGGACCTATTGATTCATATTTATAAGATTCCATTGAAGCAAGTGCTTAGTAAAGAACTGAAAAGAAGATTAGCTATAATCTCTTTATCTGTACTGATAATTGGCTCTTCTTTCTAAGAGAAAGATCCCTACTAAACTTAAATATTAATCTTTGTTTTACTAATGCGGTGCCTACGATTTTTCCACAAACAAAATTATAAAATCTAGACAAATCACTATGACAATTCATAACTGATTATGTTCCTAAATCGTTTTGCATCTAATTTTTTAATGCGATCTTTGGTCAAATTGAAAATCATAAAAAAAAAAAAGAATTTTGGATTATGCATTGAAAAACGGTATAAAAAAGTAGACACCATATGATATAGAGCTTAAAAAGAATGCATACCTTGAAAAATAGCGATTTGTACAGATAATATTGAATGTGGTTTTGAGGAATTATGATCGTTCTGTGACGAAGAAAAAGAATTTGCAGGTTCTTCAATAGAAGATACGATACGTCCCTTTTGCACTAGAGATTTCTCTAGCCAAGACGTTTAGGTTGTGCATCGACCCTCACATCCTAAAATATTTTGTAATGATTCTATAGACCCGAGACGATGGTAAATTTACATGATTTAGTGACATAATATCATGCATCTAACACTATCTACATAGTACTTTCAGGTAAAAGAGCTTTTTTTTCTTTCTTTTTTGTTTTTTTTAATAGGAAAACTGTTTCTAGGAATGGCCCTAGGTCCTCCATGTTAAATGAATTCATGATTGAGTCCTCGTTTTTCTCTCATTTTACTGTACTTTTTTTTATAATCACGCGAAAAAAGCATCTCGTATCTTATCATGTTCGATCGAGTCAGTCACGCCAAAACAATAAATTGAAATACGAGATTTTCGTTCCGACTCCTCCAATTTTATGCTACTTGTCCAATGACTAGAAGATCTATTACCGATTTCTGCATAAAATTGGGAAACTCCCTAATTTCGTGGAAAACCAAGAAGCAAACCACGGTGTCCTTATCTTCCGCAGAAGCAGAATATCGTGCATGGCCAAGACTGTTTATGAAGTAACCTGGTTACGAGGTTAACTCTTTGATCTGGGAATACAAGTATAGGGGCCAACAAAATTATTCTGTGATAGTGATACTGCACTCAAGCTAGCAGCAAATTCAATTTTTCATGAGAGGACAAAACACATTGAAGTTGATTGTTATTTCACCCGAGATAAAATTCGAGAAGGAGTTCTAGTCACCAAAGGGAATGGCACTGTCGAACAACCTGCATATATTTTTACTAAACCATTATGTCAAAGGCAGCATGCATATCTTTTAAGCAAGCTTGGCGTCCTAGACATATATAGGAAGTCGGTTTGAGGGGGAGTGTTGGAGATCCAGATCTTGATCAAATATTGGACAGACAATTAATTGGAGCATTGATTGAAGATTGAGATCTTGTTTTGGATGTTTGTATTTTAGGTAGATAAAAATCACGCACTTTTATTTCCTTATTTTCTACCTTGCTTACACTACAAATATACAAGATGTACGGTTGACATAATTAATCAGAATACAAGTTCATTCAAAATACGAGATTTTCGTTACGACTCCTCCAATTTTTCACACAATTTCCACATTTATTACGTACAGATAACATTTGAAGAAAAGAAAACAGATGGTGAATGTTTATTTTCTATATGTCGCTTCCTACTCGCACATTGGTTACATCCCATCGTTGCACCACGTTTCCGTTCCCTATTTGCCCGCTCTTCAAGATGCGGGAGAATTAGATAGCTGTCTATTTTTTGGGCACCAGATTTTGAGTTTTTGTTTACTATAGAGTGGATAGATTATTCGAGGACCATATGTTTGAGTACCGGTGTGTGTAGCAGGCAGTTTATTGGGGTTAAATATACAAATCAATGGCTCTATCTTTTCCAATCAAGCAGTTGCATCAGATTCAGTGGAGGGCCGGATTATAAATAGATATGTCAACTTTTGCTGGCTTTTCTCATCCAAGGATTTCACAGTATTAGTTGCTTCACAAACACAATTGTTGTTCATTGTGCTACATTTTACTTGGCAAATCATCGTATAACTTATTCATGTGAATGTAACTCTTCTCACCCCAGGTTGTTATGGATTTTGTTCATCCATGTTTGGATCATTCTCTTCTTGTTGAAATCTCACAAACAAATGCTAACGTTTATCCATTGTTATGTAATCATTGACGATGTGTCAACCTATACATAGCTTGGATCCCCACAAATTCAGGAAAGAGGTTTTACCGTTGCTCTTCATGGGAGGTGACACGGGAAAATTACCAAAAAAGTCCTAAATCTATTGTAATTGTGCCAATTCAGTCCTAAACTTTTTTTTTGCCGATTCAGTCCTAAACCTTTTGCAATTGTGCCAATTCAGTCCATCCGGCGAATTTTGGCCGGCCGGCGCTGACATGGACTCATTATTTTAATAATTTTTATGAATTTTTTTTTATTTTTTCTTTTTCTTTTCTTTGCCATTTCTTATTTTATTGTTTTCCTTCCCTTCCCCTCCCCTGTTCTTCGTTTTTAGCTTTCCTGTTCTTCGGCTTCAACTGCAAAAGAAGAACCCGAACCAGCTGCAAGCCACGAGTACAGGATAGGAGTTGCTCGAAGCTCCTTTTCCGTCGTCGTCTTCTTGGACCGTGAGACTCTCGAGTCGATGTCGTTTTGCTTCCCGAAGCCGATCAACACGCCCAAATCGAGCGATGAATCAGACTTCCCGGCTGCCCGATCCATTCTGTCCCCTTTGCCTCTGCTCGAGCCTATTATCAACCGCCCGTCGGCCTTAATCAGAGTTTCCAGCGTCTGGGGGCTCGAATCCGACGGTGGCAGTGAGATCTCGTCCCTGCTTAGCTCCGTGGTCGTCTGATTTTGACCTAGATCCTAACTTTGACTCTGATTAGCTTCGTCGGTTCCGTCTTCGCGAAGCTCACGGATCTCGCTCTCCCCCTCTTTCACGCGTCGTGTTCATCTTCTCTTGTCATCCGTTTGAGTCGACGCGTCCGCCACCGCTTTCGGCGTCGACTCGCTGTTAAACTCGGTCTTGTAGACTTCATACCCATGGAGGTCGATCGAGCTCCATGACTGGTTCCTCCGACAAGCTATGGGATTCTAATTTGTCGCCCAATTTGGCCTGCAAGTGGAGAAAGAGCTTCAAGGAGCTCCGATCTTTGGAGGACGTACTCGTGGCCTGCAAGTGATTCAGGTTCTTCTTCGCTGAACCGGTGCAGTTGAAGGCTTGAAGCCAAGAACAGCATGGAAGGAAAAAATAATAAAATAAGAAAAGGCAAAGAAATGGAAAAGAAAAGGAAAAAATCATAAAAATTTATAAAAATTATTAAAATAATGGGTTGCCGGCTGGCCGGCTTCCACATCAGCACCGACCGGTCAAAATTCGCCGGATGGACTGAATTGGCACAATTGCAAAAGGTTTAAGACTGAATCGACAAAAAAAAAGGTTTAGGACTGAATTGGCACAATTGCAATAGGTTTAGGACTTTTTTGGTAATTTTCCCGAGGTGATACTTCAGATTAGGGATCGATAAATAGTGCATTATCTTTTGTATTGCTTGCTTGTATTGGACAAGTTAATGATTGGGGTTTTTTCACTGGATTGTTCCTAAACCCTTGATAGGCAAGTGATTTGTGGATTGATCAATGACAAGAAAGCCTTGGATTGACATTATGGAAAGTCACTTGGAAAGCTGAGTGGAAAGTGCACATTCTCTAAATGCAGCTAGAGAAGAGTAATAAGCGATATAACAACCACATAAAGTGAAAGCGTCTCAATTGGAAGATCTATTTGAGAGGCATAGTTGTATTGATACGAATGATAGGCGCAATGATGCTGTTGATGTTGGGCAAAAAACATAACTTTCATTTCCTTAGATTGGCAACAATGTTTGATCTGTGATGAAGGTGTTGTTCGTCGATTTTTGTGTGTGTGTGTGTTATTGATGGAGACAGTGGAGGATAGATGATAGACACTATAGTTATTATTTTTACGGGGCGATGATATTATATCAGCTCTGTCGTATTGATTATTGAAAGTTTTCGAAAGTTACTATGCAATTCACATGAATTAATTTGCTGCAGAACCATGAATGCCTTCCAAGTCAAGGTTCAGCACCTCAAGTCTTCCTCTCCATATATTAGCTTATCAGATGAGCTTTTCATTGTATTACCAAATCCAATTTGAATTATGTCCAATTGTAGTTTGATTGTGTTTCAATTGCATGTACCATTTCGTGTCTGTGTAAATAGATGTCACTACTTACTCGTCAACATCTACAAGCATTTCACATCATATAAATGATTAAAATGGTAAGTTTCGTAAGATTTGCAACAAGCAATTAAATTGAACTAGTGTGCATGAAAATAAGCATCTCGATTGCCAAAAAGTGTGAAACCATTAACCACAATTGTGCATGATCCATATGAAGTCCAGCCATGCATGATCTACAGAAAGAGTTGTACTACATAAAAAAGCAAGCAACAACTGTTGAAATACGGAGGGGTATCCTCTGATACCACTTGTTGAAATCACTGAGGTATACTAAGAGAAGCTCTCAAGGAAGGAGATGAACAGCTTTATGTGCGGAAAACTTCTTTGCATCTCCTTACCGAAATGATTACAAGACTCATCTTTATATAGGCTATACACATGACTCTTGACATACCCTAGGAACGTGAAAGGACACGTCCAAATACATAGCCATAATGACGCAACAGAATACTAAAGGACTCTCGAGATACACACAACTAATGATGACTCTTGAAAACAACAAAGCAATAATGACACTTTATCACGTGCGCCGAAGAGACCACATCGGGAGCTGAACAGTCCTTCGACAACACCCAAAAAATGAAGAGTCGCGTTGAAGATTCTAGAGTAGGTAGTGATATCTTCAATACTCCCCCTCACCGACTACTCCCTCTGAGGATAGTCCTTGTGACCATACCAAGCTGAGCTCGAAACTCTTCAAACTTTGCAGCTCCAATACCTTTGGTGAGGACATCAGCAACTTGATTACCTGTCTTGGTGTACTTCATCTTGATCTCACCCTGCAACACCTTCTCTCGCAGAAAGTGATAGTTTACTTCGACATGCTTTGTCCTAGCGTGGAAAATTGGATTCTCTGCCAAGCTTATAGCTGATAGATTATCACAAAACAATGTTGTCGAATAATCTATCGGTTAATGAAGATCATTCAATAACTGCACTAGCCACATGCTCTCCTGAGCTGCCATTGCTGCTGCTCTATATTCAGACTTTGTCTTAGACAATGACACAGTCGGCTGTCTCTTACTGCACCAGGATACTGCTGCTGATCCAAGATTAAACGAGTATCCAGTAGTTGATCTTCGTGTGTACTGATCTCCAGCATAGTTAGCGTCGCAATGACCAACAAACTCACCTGATGATCCTCTCTTATACAGAAGCCCAAAATCAAATGTCTTGTTAATATACCTCAGGATACGCTTGGCTGCATCCAAATGAGGCTTCCGTGGCTTCTCCATGAATCGACTCACTACTCCAACTACAAAAGCAATATCATGCCAAGTTATGGTAAGGTAAATTAAACTACCTACCAGTTGCCTGTGTATGGTCGAATCTTCTAGCTCTCGACCTTCATTGGCACATAGCTTTGTATTCCCATCCATCGGAGTAGATATAGGCTTGCAATCGAGCATCCCGAATTTTTCCAAGAGATCTCGTGCATACTTCTGCTGACATAGGAATAATCCCTCCTTTATCCTGTCAACCTCGAGTCCCAGAAAATGTTTCAGCTCTCCAAGCTCCTTCATCTGGAACCGAACAGAGAGGTTGGCTCTAATTCGATGTATCTCATCTTCATCATCTCCAGTAATAATGAGATCATCCACATAAACCAGCACAGCTGCAATCTTTCATTCTTCTACCTTCACGAACAGGCTCGAATCTGCTGGAACTACAAAATAACCGCTCTTCAACAAGAATTCTGCAATCTTGCCGTACCATGCTCTCAGGGCTTGCTTCAAGCCATACAACACTTTCTTTAGCTTGCAGACGTACTCCGGATGAATTTTACTCTCGAAACCATTCGGCTGCTCCATGTATATATCTCTGTCGAGTTCTCCATGCAAGAAGGCATTCTTTACATCCATTTGCCACATATTCCACAACTTGCTTGCTGCAAGTGCTAACAGAACTCGAACTGTGGTAACCTTTGCAACCGGACTAAAGGTTTCTTCATAATCAACGCCATACTTTTGTGAGAATCCTCGAGCCACTAGACGTGCTTTATACCTCTCAATTGACCCATCTGGTCGAGTCTTAAGCTTATAAAACCATTTGTAAGAAATAGGGCGTACCTCTTTAGGTTTCGGTACCAAATCTCACGTCTCATTCTTCTTTAACGCCAGGATTTCTTCTTCCATGGCCTTCCTCCATTCTGCACCCTTCGCTGCTTCCTCATACGTCGATGGCTCGATCACACCAATGTCTTCAGTCAATGCCACATTGGCATTGTCACGCCCCGAACCCGACGAGCTCGCGAACATCCCACCAGGTCGTTATAACACTATAGTCTCCCAAGATCCACGTCCAACTGCTCTATTCACCTAAGGGACACCTTGAAGCGGAAGCAAGAAAAACGACTCCAGACAAAATAAACCCAAGATGACTTAGGACGTAAAAAGGTACACTCCTCAATATTGACAAATTCACTTCTCAGGTTACAGTCCTCCAATACCCATGGTTCAATTCTAAATCCACAAATCAAAATAAAATTCATAAGATCACAAATGAGTTTACATCCACCTTCTTTAAACACTTCTTCAAATGCCAATCCCTGGCAACCTCGGGTTTCTATCGCCTAGACATGGACGGTTCCGTCGAACCGCCGGTTCCGCCAAACGGTGGAACCGAACCGGCCCATAAAGGATCGGTTCCGGTTCCGGTTCCGGAACCTTTAATTTTATTTTTAAAATAATAAAATAAATTAATAAATTATTAATTAAAATTTATAATCAAATTGTACATTGTAAAAAAATTTGAAAAAAAAAAGATGAGGAATGGGCTTGAACTTAATGAATTATCATTAAGCGCCTACATATCTTCTTGGGGATAGAAGAATCAAAGCCCATGTAGCTCTCTTACCTTTGGTAACCCCAACTTACCTCATCATCAATCGTCGCTACCTGTTGTTGTGGTGGCGGTGGTATCTCCACAATCATCACTGAAGAATTCGTGTTCTCGATCCAACTCTTGTTGTCGAAACTTAGCCCTTGTCCAATCATCGACGCAAGCTTGAAACTCCACGCTTTCCGGATTTAATCTTGAACGGCGGGAGTCTAAAATTAATCCTCCAGCACTAAATGCTTGTTCAACTGCCACTGTCGAAGAAGGTGTCGCTAATATTTGTCTTGCGATGAGGGAGAGAACTGGATATTGAATTGAATGGTTCTTTCACCACTCAAGAATCTTGAAATCTGCTGCGCTGTATTCGAAATCACTAAACTCAAAATAAATTGTTAAATAGTTTTCTAATTCGGAAATACTACATGTTGTCCCTTTTTATTTTTATTTTTTGCCTACTCATGAGCATTTTATACCTTCTACCAAGTGAAATACATGTATTGCTTCGTGAGATACTAGGCTGGACAGATCACATCCACTATCACTTAAACCATATTTACTACAAAATTCATTATATAATTCTACTATAACTTTTTTAACATATACTTGTATACTATGAATATCTATTACTTCATTCAAATGTAAACATTCATAATAATAAGCATTCAAATAATCTAATAAACCATCTAATTTAGTACGTGGATCGAAAACAATACCAACTAAATAGACAAGAGGAATGTTCAAGTAATAATGCAACCATTTTTCTCGCATTACTAAAATACTCAAAGCTAATTCAGTATCTTTTTCACATTCATTAAAAATACCAGCAATGTTAACACACTCTATTAAAAATAAATGCGTAGTAGGATAATAAACACCAGATAAAATATTAGTAGCATCATTAAAAACTTTCAAAAAATCTAAATTTTTTTTGCAAACTTCCCAATGTTGCGGGTGCAAAGCAATATCGAGAACATTATTCGAAATAAAAGAACATAATAAATCTTTGTAATCAAAAGTTTGTAGAAGCATCTCATAGGTAGAATTCCAACGAGTTGGAATATCTTTTGGAAACCTTCTTGCCCTTCTCCCATTTTTTTACAATATTTTCCCCACTCTTTCATAAGTTGAGGACGGCTCCACAAATATCTAATTGCATTATTTATTGGCTGAAGAGATGTTGCAAGAACTCGTAAACCATCTTGAACACATAAATTCAAAACACGGCAAGCACATCTAATGTGAAAAAACTGTCCGCCAAAAGAGGGTTTACAAAGTTTTTCTAACTTAGGAATGGAAGCAGTATTTGCGGCGGCATTATAAAAACCAACTGAAAAAATTTTATCAATCAAATTAAATTATTCTAAAACTCGCCTAATTAGTCTATAAATATTATGGGCCGTATGCCTTTCAGGAAAAACTCGAAATGCAAGAAGTCTTTTTTGAATAACCCAATCATCACCTATCCAATGGCACGTGATACCCATATAAGAATTAATATTCCAAGAATCAGTCCAAATATCACTACCTATATGTACACGTCCATTGAATTCTTTAAAAAATCTTAACAATTTCTTTTTTTGTTTTGTATAAACATGCTCAAGTTCGCGTTTAAGAGTATTTCTCGAAACAGATGGTGCTTGCGGAGCTAACGCAGTGTTTACCAAATATCTAAAATTAGGATTTTCACTAGTATTAAACGGAGCATGCTCAAGGGCAACATATTCAGCTAATGTTTCTTTGTAAAGTGCATTAGTGAAACGAAATAAAGGATGAGCATTAGGATTGACGAACCCAGGAATTTGTTGTTGGCTAGTGTCGATCCCCGCTTGCGTTGAATGTTTTTTCGTCACATGCCGACGAAATGTTCCATAGCCATCTCCTTACAAAGCTTGTATGTCTGCGGACAATATTTAGAGCTTATATCAAACTTGCCTTCATTTTCATTCCATACTTTGTTAAAGTGTAGCCATAAATCGGATTCTCGGCTCTTTCCTCCCGGCTCCTTCGCTATCGACGATTCTTCGACACCATGAGGAAGAAGACTTTCTTGCGTTGGGACGTGCTCGACGTTGGGATTGGAAGCATCGTCGTCTTCCCAACATGCATATTCACGAGGATCATATTCATGAACGGGATAATCGGATTCTCCCATCTTGATCAGCATCGGGTTCTTTCCCTTTCTAGTATTTCTGCTTCCACTTGCCATTTTTTGAGAAAATTGAGACAAAATTTAGAGAGAATAGCAGATTGAGAGAATTTGAGAGATTGTGAGACTTGAGACTTGAGAATATTAGAGAGAATTAAGAGAAATTGTGAGAAAAATAAATAGGGATTGAGAGGTATTTATAAAGTTTTTTTTAATATTTTTTTTTATTTTTGGCCTTCGGGCGTTGCAAATTGCAACGGCCCGAAGGCCGTTGGGGAAGAGCCGTTCGTGGCTCTTTCCTGCGGGAGGGGGGGCCCCGCCCCCTGAAATTTTCAGGGGGCGGGGACCACAAGGGTTTTTTTTTAAACGGGTTGGAACCGGCCCGGAATCGGCGGTTCCGAGCCGGTTAAAAAAAAAATAGGAACCGGAACCGGCCCGTGAAGGTCCGGTTCCTGTCCCGGTTCGGAACCACGGACCCGGTCAACGGGCCGGTTCCGGGTCCAGGTCCAATTTGGCCATGTCTACCATCGCCTAGGACCTGAAAAATGTTAAGCCCCCACTGGGGTGAGATATAAATCTCAGCAAGTAAACCTTAAACCTAGACCAGACCGCCAGTCCCACCAGACTATGCCACAAAGCAGTAAATAGAAGCTCATCGAGGCATTAGCATATAGTATCTCAATAACACTTTCTCTTGGCACTTGATATGAAGAAAGTCACCATCAAATATACCACATAACATGAGATCCAGCTTCACATTAGTATAAACAAGCACACAACATCATAAGTCATCACTGTGACAAACCATTTAATCATCGTCAGGGCCCACGGCCGCGATGTGTCGCCAGGGCTCCAAGCCGCGATATAATTTCATAGGGCTCCAAGCCAAATCATCGCCAGGGCCCACGGCCGCGATGTCATCGCCAGGGCTACAAGCCGCGATATAGTTTTCAATCATCGCCAAGGGCCACAGCCGCGATGTAGTTCACAAGTCATTCAATCATCGTTCGGGCCCACGGTCGCGATGAAATTTCAACTCACTCAAGCATCGCCAGGGCCCACGGCCGCGATGTAAATTTCTCAGGGTCCACGACCAATTCAATAACAATAATAGGGCCCACGGCCAATTTAATAATAATAATAGGGCCCATGGCCAATTCATACGAATACATGGCTCAATAGCCACACTATATCACAAGGCAATCAATCTCACAATTAGGTTTCTTTGCCATTTCAATCGACCAATCAAGCAATTCAAGCTATAGGCTTCAACAAGCAATCCAATCATCCAACCAATCTATCCAGTAGTGTCCTAACATTAGAGTAAAGGTTTAAGGGACACTTACCTTAAGCAATTAGCACAAATCCACTTCAATTGATCTTCCTTAACCCTCCAAGTATTCAGTCCACCAAGGTCCTCATACAGTCCTAGGAAATTCATAAATTTTGAATCACAATTAAATCAATTCTCAATTCCATTATACCAATCTCTCATTAACCAACCAAATGGAAACTTAGGAGGCCTTAGCAATTGATCGAATACACCACCATACTTCCACAAACCCTTGAGATATTCTATTCATGCAGCAAAATGCAGGACATAATGCAACTTGGCATTTCATGCATAAATTAGCCCTTAAATCACTCATAAATCCCAAGCCACTTCATATACTTCCAATTAACACCTCACACAACCTCTCATAAGGTCTCATGAGTTAATTTGACACCAATTTATCACTGAAAATAACTCCAACAGCACCGGTCAGAACAGGGCAAGAACAGAACATACTCGGTTTCCATTCAACCGTGCATATTAGTCCATACTTCCATTTTGGGTCCTCATTATCACGAATTTAGTTCACTACTATCTCAATTAATCAGTTTTGGAAGCTCACCGAGAATTTCATTTCCAAACAAGTCCTCAAGACCCTCCAACAGACCGGTCTTCTCTTGGCGCGCAACAATAAGTTTTCTGTTCAGATTTGATCACTCAAAGTCAGCCATGAAAACCTTCTAAAACTCCTACCAAATTACCATTTCTTCTCGTAGAACTTGAGTACTAGATTTCATGTAGCTCCCACAAAAATTTCAGAGTCAAATGAACTCTCTAAGGGGTCGAACAAGAACCCTCTCTCAGTTAGCTCAGATTCCGTCCGCTTTTCTTCCAAAAATCACCATAAATTAACTAGACCTCCAAAAATCATGAAACCAACAGAAATATGTCAAGGACATCTTGAACTAACCTGTGGTTAGAGGGATCGACCAAACGATGCCGAGAAGAGTCGTTAGACTGCACCGAACAGAAGGCTTCAAAACTATTTTTCTGGGCAGTTTTTGGTTGAGGTGTTTTTGGAGAGAAAATGTGCTGAACGTGAGGGAATGATACACACAACAGATTAGGTCTTCAATTTACTTGTGTCACACATATAATTGGCCCTAATTGGTAAGACTTGATTAGGTGATGGCATTTAAGGCTTGAGGCTCCCATTGCTTGACATGTGGCAACTCCAATAATGCATCTTAAAGCCTTGACTCACTCTTTGACCATTGTACATGATATTTTTGGCAGTCCTATAGGATAGGAGAAATGTCCACTTTGCCCTTCTTGAATTCTTAAGGCATAGGTAAATGGTCTAGGGGTAAAATGGTCATTTTGCACTTTCAGTCCAAACTTCACTTTTCCAATCTAAAATTACCATTTGGCGAGACATTGTCAAATTCTTATCTAGAATTGGAATTCTCTATTTCCAAGTGCCAATTTTGAGCCTACATTTCATGATCATTCGTCTGTCGATCATTATCCTTTCATTCAATAGCCTCGAGAGGGTCGGAATTCGAAATGTCACAGGCATACTTGGGGTTTGGCCTCCTTTGCCTCCTCGATCTCCGAAGTTGAGGCTCCTCTTCTTCGATTTCTTCGATCTGACTTGGTCGAAGTTCTTCTGTCGATATTCGACGCTCACCAGATGAACTTGTCGATCCTGGTGACTATGCTTCGACATCCTTGTCGACATCTTTTTAGATATCATTTTCGACATCTTTTTCCACAGGGATCAACCTGTTGAATTCTTTTCGCCTTTCTTCGACCTCTTCGTCGAAATGTTGTGAGTTTGACAATTCAACAGCTTGAGGTGACCACCACGACGACAATTCGTTGAACACCACATTCCTCGAAGTATAACACTTCCCTGTTGTAGGATCACAACACTTCCACCCTTTTCGCTGGTCATCATATCCCATGAAAATACATCGAACCGCCTTCTTGTCGAATTTGCTGCGAAGATGTTCTGGCACAAAGGCATAACATGCACATCCGAAAACTCTGAAATGACTTACCACAGGCTTGCGATTCCACAACTTTTCATACGATGACATAAATCCAAGCCTTAGCTGCAGTAATCTATTGATCACTTGTGCCGTTGTCTTCATACACTCCGCCCAAAACTTCGGTGGGGCATTCTTCGCATGTAGCATGCTCCTGGATGTCTCTGCCAAATGCCGATTCTTTCTTTCGGCGACTCCGTTCTGCTGCGACGTATACAGACAAATATATTGTCGACGTATCTTGCACTCACGCACATACTTCGTGAACTCATAGGAAGTATATTCTCCTTCATTATCAATACGAAGGCAAAGAAACTTCTTGCCTACATCACTTTCAACCTTCTCCTTAAATTCTCTAAATTTGATAAAGGCCTCAGATTTATCCTTCATGAAATCAACCCATACATACCTGGAGAAGTCGTCGATGAAAGTGATCATGTACTTGAATCCGCTGACAGACGATTGCTTCACTAGACCAAACACATCCGAGTGAATGAGCTCAAGAGGTCTACGAGCTTTAAACGACGATTCTTCGTAAGGAAGCTGATGTGCCTTTCCGTACTGGCACCCCATACAAATCACGTCTTCTTGAACTTCCAACTGGGGAAGGCCCCTCAACATATTTTTCTGCACCATAATCTTCAACTTGTGATAACTTACATGCCCAAGCCGCGCATACCACAAGTCAAGTGTATCATTTCTTCGGTTTTTGTTTACGTATGCCGTTTGACCAGACATTACGTAAACGGACTCTAGTCGACGTTCCTCCATAATTGGTCGACTAGTAGGCTTCACACTTCGGTACACCTTGACGTCGCGTGGACCGAACACCACAAAATTACCCGAGTCTGTGAGCTAGGACACAAACAACAAATTCTTCTTCATGCCCGGCACATAATACATATTTTTCAATTCGACCTGCTCTGAATTGAACCAGGGAGTTATCACCATCTTGCCAATTTGAGAAATTGGCAATTTCGTGTTGTCTGCAGTAATGACAACACGTCTACCAGCATAATCAAGCAAGTTCGACCGCTTGCCTTGATCTCCAGTCATGTGATTCAAACATCCTGAATCAACAATCCAATCAGCATCATAATTAATCGACTGATCACTCACAGTGACTAAAGCCGTCGAATCGCTCATCTCGGTAATAGATGAGGCAGCGAGCTTTTCTTGCACCTCCGTCGCAACTGACACATGGAAATCCCATTCCTCTTCGCCATCGATCTTCTTCGATGAAGCTGCAACATTTCCTTCAGCTCTCTTGGCTCGACAGTCTCTGGTGAAATGACCTTCCTTGCCACAGACGTAGCTACGTCCTGTACGTCTTTTGTCATTGCCATTTTTGTCGCGACTCCGCCAAGCTCCCCCAGGTTGGCAACTCGTCTCTCCTGGACGCCTCTACCATTCTCCACGAGCTGGTTGATGTTGCCTTTCGACATGGCTTTTCTCCGGCTTGCCTTCTCTATTGTCGGCACCGAATCTCCTCTGACCCTTGAACCCTCTCTTGTCACTGAAGAGAGCACTCCCGTCTCCCTTGATCGTGACTTTAGACATTTGATTATCTAAAGCCTCTTGGTTGGCCAAGATATTTTCCAGATCGATCAATGTCGATTGAGTTACCCATCCATGAGTAGCCGTAATAATACCGTTATACTCCGGCTTCAACCCGTGAGTAATAATCCTTCTCATTCTTGTTTCTGAGATGGCATTATTCGGATCCAGTTTTGAAATCTCGTCACAAATAGACTTAACTTTGGAGAAATACTGACTCACCGTCATATTTTGCTGTGACATTGACAACAGCTCGTTCTCCAACCTTTGCAACTTGGCATCATTTGACCTCACGAATAGCGCTGCCAAGTTATCCCATGCCTCCTTGGGAGTCAGCTCACTCTTAATGTGCTGCAACAAGTCATCTTCAACAGTTACATCAAGCGCATAAAGAGCCTTACCCGCTTTGATCTTCCACCTTCTATGCTCATCATCGTCTCTGGGTGCCGTGGTGTTGCTGCCACCAACGATATCCCACAAGTCTTGACCCAGCAAGTAGAACTGCATACGAGTACTCCAATTATTGTAATTGGAACTGTTGAGCTTCTCAATGCCATTCGTCGAATTTTCAATCTCTGCCAACTAACTGGAAATAATGCCCGACACTACTCCAAGAAAAACTTGGTCCCTAACCAATCGATCATAGTCCCTGACTGTACACTGGCAGAACTTCGATGTACTCCGGTCCTCGACCGCTTGCACACGAACAATGGTCCCTTACCACCGTCTTCACGAATCCCGCTCTAGAAGACTTGATTCACGGTCCCTGACAACCATGGTCCGATATGGTCCCAAACAACCAAGCTGTGATACCACTTGTTGAAATATGAAGGGGTATGCTCAGATACCACTTGTTGAAATCACTGAGGTATACTAAGAGAAACTCTCAAGGAAGGAGATGAACAACTTTTGTGTGGAAAAACTCTTTGCATCTCCTTACCAAAAAGATTACAAGACTTGTCTTTATATAGGCTAGACACATGACTCTTGACATACCCTAGGAACGTGAAAGGACATATCTAGATACATAGCCATAATGACGCATCGGAATACTAAAGGACTCTCGAGATTCACACAACTAATGATGACTCTTGAAAACAACAAAGCAATAATGACACTTTATCACGTGCGCCGAAGAGACCACATCGGGAGCTGAACAGTCCTTCAACAACACCCAAAAAATGAAGAGTCGCGTTGAAGATTCTAAAGTAGGCGGTGATATATTCAATAACAACTTCCTACCTCTGAACGATTAGATGGATCACACATCCATAGGTAACTAGTCTCTAAACTTCCTTAGAGACTCCAAAAATCAATCAGCCTTTGGAATGTCTTCTAATCAGCCATACCTGCATTAATAAAAGGCCAACATCATTTGGTACTCTGTAAGAAAACAACAATCTGATGAGCTTCATAAAAGCAGTCCAAAACAGCCTCAGAGATGCCCTGGAAATATCTGTAAACAATTTTGGAAAATCACTAGAAAACAGAAGTGGTTTGAAAATACGATGTTCCAACATAAGCCTTGTAAGAATGACATTGAATTCTCATAGAAAGGCTAGATAGTAAATACAAATATCAAGGCTCCCTTTTAGATGATTAATCATGCTTCACATCCTATAAACCGAATTGAAAAGATACAATACGTATAAAACGAAATAATTCGTTTAGTCGTCTGCTATCTACAGATCGAAGAACATAACAACTAATGTCAATGTCTGTGAGAAAAATCCTTAACACAAAAATTTCTATTAAATATTAGGTTCGCCAGATATAGCATAAGAAGTGGTAAGGCATCGGTGCATAATCATGAAATCTTACAATGGTAATGGGTGCCTTGTCAATTATGCCTCCCTCGAAGTATTGATATTATTTTTGTCCAATGAATTATCAGATAAGTGAAAAGATTTTTTTTTTTTTTGCAGAACTAGGTACCTACTATGTCCACCAGTCCACTCTTTGTCAATAAGTATAGTTTTACAAAGGGCAAGTCGGAGACGTCAAAAACCTGCATAAGTAAACATTAAAGACAAACATCATAGCACCAGAAATTTCAAGTAAGGTAAGGTTCAACTCAGTGACAAGATTTTACCACCAGCACTTGCTTCAATGGGATCTTATAAATATGAATCGACAGGTCCTACCTACAAAAAGTAGTCCACATATAAGCTAATCAACGCGTGGAATCGAAGCCCTGCAGAAGAGCGATGAGGTCGTCAATGTCAAAGCCGACTTGCGACGAGGCATTGGGGGCACCGTTCCACTTCCAACTAGCAGACTCGAATGAAGCCGACGAGCTCAGCACACCCGGCTTGAGATGCTCGGTCTCGCCGTTGTCGACAAGAAAGAGGGCGAGAGAGAGTCTTTCCCACGAATATAGCTTCGGCAACAGCTCGACCACGAATCAACCATTAGAGAGAGAGCATCGACCACAAAAGAACATGGACGAGTCGAGAGATAGCAAACATGAATTGAGACTTTGAGAGAGAGAGAGAGAGAGAATGAAGAACCCTATAATTTGGGGTAGTGTTTTTGTTCACGTGGGAGAAAGAAGCCACTGGAGTCGAAGAAAATATTAGGTACAGTCTTGGAAAAGCTGATGTGGTCGAGAGGACCATTTATTTTACAACACATGTCCAATGTGGGGTCAAACTCTTCTCTCTACTAGCTCTTCCCTCTGCGCTCTCACTCGTCTTCTCTCTCTCCTCCTGTCGAAACTCTAAGGAAGAAGGATGACTCCAGCTCCATGGCCATGGCGGTCCTCATCTTCTTCGTTCTCCGCTCCCAAAACTCCAGCCTAAGGCTCGCGACCGTCATGGCCACGGAACTCGGGATCTACAGCCATGGCAGCTACGAGCTTTGCGACCAGGGACGGAGAAGATGTCGATGATGTCGATTTGTTCGATGGGGTCCACCTCTTCTCTCTGTTTGTAACGCCTTGGAAATTCGACTTTTGTAAAGTGTCTAAATTCAAAAGGATAGATTAATATTGAATTTCAGCATACGAGATATTTTGGATCGTAAGGATCAAAGAGATGAGATTTGGACGATTCCCGAAGGGTCGGTCCGATTAGAAGGTTTCGAAAATCTTAGTCGTTGCGAATTATGATTCGAAACTCTCGCGCCTAAATTTAACCCTGACCTAGCATGGCTTATTAAAAGACCAAAATGCCCCTCCATCAGTCGAGGCAAAATTTTGTTCATTCTCGGATTGTGAATAGACCAAAAAGCGCTCCAATAATTCAGACAAAGCAATCAATTGGACTTGACTAGGAGACAAAGAATTCAAATCCAATGTGGGCCCCACCTTGGTCAAATCCCAAACCACCACTCCCACCTACCAGTAAACCCCACTCACTCTTCTCTCTCCCACGTGCAACTCTCTCTCTGACCCTCAGCAGATCTCTCTCTCACTCCCCTCCATGTTTACGCGACCACTCCCATGGCCGAGACTCCTCCTCCTTCGTGTGTGATTTCTTTACGCCACCACCACCACTGAACCTCTTATGCTCCTTCACCAGCCCGTCGCCACCACTCCGCCTCACTCTGACCGCCGTTGGGCCGTCGATCGGCCGCTAGTAGCTTGGGCCCTATCTGCTCTGTTTTCGCGTCCGGGGCTGCTTGAGCTTCGATAGCGGCCTATGGCCGTTCCAGACCACCACCAGCCACCGCGCCGCCCCGCTGCCAGCCAGACGTCACCCCGTGTCACCATCGTCATCAGCTCACAAGTCGTCGGAAGGCCCAGAACAGCCGTCCAACTCCCTTGCCCTGTTTCGGTGCCATGAGCCGGCCGAGCCACGCCAGCCCTTGCTGGCGCCCCCGACCTCCACCGACCACCACACCGACTCCCCTTACCCTGTTTTGCGCCCGAGCCTTGTCGAGCTCCTATTGGGCCGTCTCCGCCACAGCTCCATCGCTCCCAGGCCACCTGAGCGACGTCTCTCAACCTCTTGATGTCCTCTAAGGCCGCCGGAGCTTGATCGCCGCTTGTTGACCCTGAAACAGTCGGCCAAAACCTTCCCCTATTTTCACCCGAACGTCTGTCCTGTTCTGCCCGAGGCATTGCCGCCGCCTTTGGCCCCCTCCGCCTGCCGTCGTCGGCCACCTGTTGTCCTCATGGAACCCCAACACCTGATGGTACCCTCGTCCTACCTCGTCGGCCCTTGAAACACCAAAAACAGCCTCAAAAACGAGCTCTCATGCCCTATTTTTTCCTGACCCGAACCTGACCCGCCGCCGGCCGCCACTGTTCCAGCCACCGGACATCGCTGGCCACCACCTCCGAACCTGTGCCGCTGTACCAGAGTGTCGTGGTCTTGTTGGATCACTTTGGGTCGGGCTTCGAGCCCTAGAAACTCGAGTTGACTGTGAGTCTCACGGATCATTGCCGTCGTTGCCAAGGATCGTCGCCGCCAAGGATCGTCGCCGCCCGTGCCATTGCCGTTGCAGTTTAGACCGCCCAAGCTAGTTAACTTTTTGAGTTAACCCCTAATCTTTGCTTAGGGCACTAATTACGCTTAGGATTAGTTAATTATTCGTCAGGGTGGTTAATTAGATTAATCATGGTCGGTTTAGATAGAAATTGGATTTTAAGGTAAATGACCGCGATTAATTAAGCTACTCATATTAGCTAGGTCGTCTGTGGCTAGTTGATTGCTAGAATTGACTGATTGATTGATTAGGTAATTGATTGGCATTGTTTGATCGCGAGCGAGCGATAGTTCAGAGTCGAGCGATCGATCAATAATTTAATGAAGTCGGAATTAATCATTGTCATTTGATTAATTGAATTAGTTAATCGATCCTGTAATTGACTGCTTGATTGACTGCACTGGATTGATTGTGATGTGATATGATCATGATTTGATGAGTTCGTCGTCCGTGTCAGGCGCAAATACAGTAGACTTTCAATTAATATAGTTCAAGCGAGAGAACGTAAGAGTTTTTTTTTTTTATGTGAGCTCTATTGATTGAGATTCAAATTTCACATTTTACAAGATTTGTCTAACAAGGTAAAATATAAAGATTCTTAATTAGTCTAATATTGGGCTAACTTATTTGGACCGAGTGGTATCCACCATGTGATGAGAGGGTATGAAGCTGAAAATTTTATAAATAGTGCTCAAGTCTCTCATCTAATCATGATGCACGAATAATCTCACATAAAGAGCAGTTACCGAATGCTATTCAGGAGTAGCAGTCTCGTTGAGCCAATGGTACATAAGGCAATAAAGGAGAAGCAATTGATTTTTTATTTTATTTTTTTGGAGGGGGGAAGCACTTGACCTGGTTCAGGAAGCCCCACCTTCCATATCAGGATAATAATTCAAGAACTTGTGGATGCTAAAGAAAGTATTAGAAACAGCTCCTTTCAAGAGACTTTTTGATAATAATCCAGGTGTCTGATTGATTTCTTTTTCGAACGTTGAATATCCTTTCGAAAGCTTAGAAACAGCTCCTTTCAAGAGACTTTTTTATTCTTTTCTTTAACAGATCTCTTCTTTGATGCATTTCAGGGGCGAAATCCCGGTGATTCATCCATACTGCAACATTGGTTTTGAGGTAGCGAGAGGTGCTCGAAGAAAAATCAAATTATTCCAAGGGCGATGTTTAAGCTCCTCAACAAACTTGTATTTGCTCTTTTCTTGCCATGCCTTATCTTCACTGAACTGGGAGAAAGCATGACACTTGAGAATATTATGCAATGGTGGTTCATCCCTGTTAATGTGTTGGTGTCCACCGTAGTTGGTTGCATTCTGGGTCACATTGTGGTCATAATAGTGCCTAAATATTTGAAGCTCTCTAAGCCTCTGATTCATATGGCTCTTGAGATTTTTGTTGGCCTGACTCTATGGCAAGTACTTGTATAGTTGTATGTTATTCTCATGTTCTGATTACCTTTGAGGCTACATCGTGGTTTAAGAAGACGGATTAGTGCTCTTTCTGTTCAAGCTGGCATTTGTTTTAGATGACTTCTTGAATTTGCCTGTTAAGTCTAAAGGGTTGTTTTTCATTCTCCAAATCTAAAAGTCCGTGGTGTGAAAGTGCTCAAAAACATTTGCAATGGAGGTTGTGATTCTTGTGCAGTTTCTGCAGGTTCTTCAACGATTGGCCCCAAAGTTCAAAACGACTCTTGGCAAGAAAGGGGATGATTATGTTTGAAGGACTATGGGACTTATGGTGTGCGCCCATGCGGGCAATCACACCCGCCATCACAGATAACCGCAATAACGGTTATCTGCAATTTTGAAGAGACGTGTCTCTTCACGTCAATAAGAACGACGTCATGGCTTCCTCTCTCTCCCCCTACGACATATTGTTAATGAAGAAAATGACAGAATGTCTCTCTCCCCCCTCGACATTGAATCGCATCGAAGGCGACAAAAGGACTCTCGGGACTGCGAAGGCGGCATCTAATCTGTGGACAGTGGGTACGGTTCCTCGTGTAATCGTTCTCCGATCAATGATACAAGTAAGTGATTTTTGGGCATAATTCAATAGTTTTTTCGCATGTATTTCGTATACAGATTAGGAATGTGTTTCCAACATTGGTATCAGAGCCCGGTTCTTGTTTCCTGAATTCGTGTTTTAATCGACAAATTTTTAACGAGAAAAGCCGGGACCCGAGCGTACTGTTCATCGGCGACAGATTCTGTACTGGCCATCAAAAATGAATTTTAAACATATCATCGGAACGGGCTAGGCGAGACGAGAATTTGGAGTGGTCGTCTGTCCAGAGACAAAGTCGGAAGGCACCGCACGCGCAGCACGCGCCGCTGCGGGATAGGGTTCCTGGGCAGCGACGAAACGTCGCCTTTTTTGGGTATTTTTTCTTCGTGAAAATAAATTTTGAGAACACCATCCGAATCGTCTCGTCCATACGAGAATTTTAAGGGGTCGACCGCCGCGAATGGCCACCAGAGGAGGCCACACGCGCCGTACGCGCCGGTGGGGTGCGGTGCCCGCGAGGATCACGAGCCATGTGCAACGAACGTGTCTGAGAGCCGCCGCAACTGTTGCTGACGTCATGACGTTGCCATGCTGACGTCACCGGATTTAGAACCGGATCTGGCCCGAATTTGAACCGGCCTGGTCCACGAAATCCGGTTCGACCCGATTAGATCTCGCGAACCGTGATCAGACCCGGCCCACGATCCATATTCCCGGTCCGACCCGGATTTCGCTTTCCCGACCCGTGTTTCGACTCGGATTTGACTTTGGGCCGCTGTTGACCTAACGTTGATCGTTGACCGGTCAAACTAATTTTTCAAAAATTACATTTTGGTCCCTGAATTTTTTTTAAAATTACAATTTGATCCCAGAACTTTTGAAAAATGTCAATTTGGTCCTCGAATTTTTGGAAATTGCAATTTGGTCCCTCAAGTCAACTTTGGCCGTTGACCACGCGTTGACCAAATGAGATGAAACTTTGACCGGCTCGTACGGGCTCGTTTGAGCTACGATTGGGACGTACGAGGTACCATTACGTTCGTATCGAAATTTTCTTCGATTTAATATATTATATGAGCATGTTTGACGAACGTAAATTGTAAAATACGTATGAATCCTCATGGTACACGTATTTTTGATTATTTTTTATCCATGTTATTTTAATATTGAGGATGGCTTACATGCTTATATGATGATTGATGATAGCATGTATAAAGTTGAGATTAATTTCTATCCTTATCTTGTATATGAAATTAGAGTATGATTTGATGCGTGAATTAATTATAAAGTAGTTCAAATCATACTATGTCATGTTATGATTACGAGATATGAGGATCATAGTATGAATTATGATCTTTATTTGAGTGGGGAGTTCTATAAGGTTTTAAGTAACTTTAGCGAACTCGATTTTACATGAATGATTATGTTAATGGTAATTTCAAGCGAGGATTCTCGGACGATGATTGGGAACATAGTGAACTTTAAAATCTGAGACCTTATGTGAAATTATTTATTAATATAATTAGTTAGTGTAAAATAGATGCATAAATGTATAGGCATCAATAATTCTTGTGTACATGTCTATTGAACTTTGTGTTCAAATACAATAGCTTGAGCTTATTAGACTATTGTAGCTAAGCTTGATTAATGATAGAATTAGACGGTGAAAATTATGAAAATTGGAATAGGATCCAATATGTGCTAAAAGAGCAAGGTGCACTATGAGCTCTTGACCTAGTTATGAAAGAATCTGAAGATATGATTACTACTTTGTCAAGAAAGTACAAAGAGATACTTGCAACGAGAAATAAGTTGAACTCTGTTGCTCGCATTATGTTGCCGAAGCATGGAAAATATTTTTTTATACCTGAGTTCAGGCATTTTTTTTAAATGCTAAAGTCAAGTTGAAGGCATTAACGAAATTAAATTTTGGTGAGACATTGGTCACCAATTTGAAACAGATGACTTTAAGGTTTGATACGTATATGATGCCTTGTGGGCAGAATATTAAATGACCTATGTGGCATATATCAAACAAATAAGTGAACTGTAAGATGCAGACTCCATTTTGACTGATGAATAGCAAGTGCAAGCAGTAGTCCGTTCTTTATTTCATAGCTATGTGCATATGAAAATCCACTAAATCCACATTATAAGTAAAGACTTTTTAAGGATATTATGCGACGCCTTAAACTAGAGATGGATTGCCTTCTGGTGGCAAAACCTAAAATCGACATTTGTAATGTTGATTCTAGTTCGATTGAGTTTGTGCTCCAGAAGCGTCAAGATGGATTTAAGAAGTGGATAGAACAGTGGAATAAATTCTTCAAGATAGAAATCGAAGTTTAACCGACATGAAAAAGGAAAACGTCATTTCAAGAAAAACATTTTAGAAGTAAAGTGTTTTATCTATAGAAATTAAAGTGACTTTGCTTATGATTGTGGCGAGCCAAAGAAGTTTAAAAAGTTCTTTGTACACATGAGAATGTACATATGTCTGCAGTTCAGTCTTTGTAACTGAATATCATCTTTTGTGGATTGTAGACTTAAGGCCACAAGCTATTTAGCAAATCATAGAAATACCTTAGTGGAATTTCAATGAGTTCTACTTGGAGCAAAGTGAATAACTGTGGGAAATAATTTCTTAGTGAAAGTTAAAAGAATTGGCATTAGCCAAATTGAATATGCGTGATGGTCACATTTTATTCCTACAAAAAATGGTATATGCTCTAAAACTCGACAAAATTTATTTTCCGTATCTATATGGGTTAAACTTGATTTCAATATAAACTTTCATAACGATGGTATTGACTTGTTATAGGTAACAAGTTATTATGGTTCTGAATGGTTTCATTGTGCCGATTGTTGAGTACAGTGATGAAATGTTATTCCTCATTTTTCATCTTTATGATGATAAGAATATGTGGCATGCTAAATTTGGTCATATTGGCCAATAGTAGATATTTTAATAAGCCAAATAGGGTTTATTGGGCAATATTGAAAATATCGCCTATTTATAAGCATTTCTTAGTAGGAAAAATAATGAGGAAACCATTTAGAAAAGGAACAAGAGCTGAGTTTCCTTTGTAGATATCCATTCAGACATATGTGGTTCAGTGAATGTGACAGCAAGGCATGATGCTGTTTATTTCATCACATTTGTATAATTACACTCGATTCGGGTTTATTGTTTTATGGTTTTTTTTTTAAAATTTGAGGCATAAGTTGCTTCGATAAATTTTATTTGAAATCCGATCAAGGTCGAGAAAATCTATCTAATCAGTTCAGATATTGATGTGATGAAAAGGAATAGAATAATAGTTGCTATTACATCAATTTCTTTGAATAATTGAGATGCAGAGAGAAGAACATAATAAATATGGTTAAGTCTATGATAGCACAATATCATCTTTTGTGGTGATATTTTTGTTAATGGCTGTCTAGATACTTAACTGTGTGCCTTATAAATCAGTTACCACTACTTCATATAAGTTGTGGACATGTCGACAATGAGATTTGAGTTTTCTCAGACCTTGATATGCTTCCTATGCACACGCGTTCTCCCACAAGTTTGGGACATTGGGCCCTAGAGGCAAAAAAAGAGTATCTTCGTAAAATACTAAGAGCACTCGAAAGGGTAAGTAAAATACCAAAAGAACTATTTGAGGTCTTTAGGGAAATCTTGATCAGGAGACCACCGCAAAACATGGATAAATGGATAATCAGGATTAAGACCATGTGGTCCTAATATTAATCCACCATAAGTGCTGAATATGCGGTTTTGGTACTCATTCATGTGATACTTCAAATTCTCACAGAAATTATTTTTTGCAACTTGTCTTGGGACTTTTGGAGGATAAGTGAGAGTATTCCATGGTGTATCTCGCATTGGTGTGGTACGAAATGTTCTTGCATCCAATGGATTTCTGCGGACATATATGTTGATGGATTCAACTGGCTGCTTAGGTTTGAATAGGAAATCTGCGAGGACATTCTTTTTGCCTACTATGTGTTTAGCATCAAAAGAATATTTCGAGAACCATTCGGCCCACCTTAACAATTGCGGATGGGGAATTTGCTTCTTCTTGAAATTGAGCATTTGGGGAAATGAAGACATATCCATTTCGACCAAAAAGTGATGCCCAATAAGGTGGTATTCAAACTTCTTGATGCCATATTTGACTATGATAATCTCCTTAAAAGTGGAATGATAATGCATCTCTGCGGGAGTGAATCGTCCACTTTTGTAAGCACAGATGAAGCGCTTACCTTTGATTTCTTCAAGGAGAATGGCTACCCAATACTTATCACTAGCATCCGTTTGCAAAATTCTTTGACCAGTGGAAGGAATTTGCAAAGGAGGAAGATGTTGCAAAATTTCTTTGAGATGAGCTACAACTTGTGTCTGCTTCGGTCCCCATGGGAGAGCCTCTTTCTTCAACATCCTCTGAAGATGATAGAGTGCTTTAGAGATTTTGGCACAAAGTCTCGGAGATAATTGACAATTCCAAGGAAGGCCTGGATTTGGCTAACTGTCAAATTCTCATAGGGAAATTTTTGGAGTTCTTCTACAAGGTGAGGACCTGGACAGTAGGTTCATTCTTTCAAATGCATACCAATGAACTCAATCTCCTTTTGAGCAAGGATCATTTTCTTTTGGAAAAGCATGATTCCATGTTTATGGACAATTTCAACGAACTGAGAGAGTAATTTACAATGAGATTCCTCATCAGGACTGTAGAGGAGAATATCATCAATGTAAATCTGGGCATGTGAGAGAATGGGCTCGAAAATTCTACATATGGCTTTCTGAAAAATGGATGGAGCTGTTTTAAGACCAAAGGGGACAACTGTCCATTGGAAATGCTGGTTTGGAATGCAAAAACCAGTTTTAGGACGGTCATCAGGATGAATGCCAATTTGCCAAAAACCTGCTTTTAGGTCGAACTTTAAATAGATCTTAGCGTGGGCTAGGCTACCAAACAAAGAGTTTTTGTGAGGCAAAAGGAATTTGTCATCTTTAAGGAATTTGTTCAAGGGCTGGTAATTGATCACCAATCTGAGCTTACCACGATTCTGTTCTGCTCACTTGTTCACATAAAAGGCTTCGCAAGCCCATTGTGAATCAGAGGGTTCAATGAGACCTTGTGAGAGCAGCTCAACACATTCCTTCTGGGCCAGAGCAAGATGTTCAGGATTCATACCAGAATGACTGGCTTTTGTGGAATTAACATCTTCACTTTTCTTGAATGGGAGTTTGACAAAGAAGTCAGAATTTTTCCAAAGAGGGTTTGAACAGGTTTGGATAAACTGGGAATGAGATTCAGAATAGCAGGATAAGAGACTTTGCGTAATTGGATCAAGGATTTCTGGCTGGATAATGAAAAGTCTCTGGATATCCATATACTCACGAAACTGGTCACCAAACTGTAAACCGGTGGGTTTGATTCTTAGCTGGGATAGCTGGGCTAGAACATCCCAACCAATGATGAGATCTTTATCTGGGGAATTACAACCAAGGATTTTCGTGGATATGGAACAGCTTGGAAAGATTTGGAGGGTGGTGGTTTTGCTGCGGAATTTTGTGGTAAAAGTATCACCGGAAGCAGAATGGAAATACCTTGTGTAAGGCGTCCAGAATCCTTTTGGGAGTACTTTTATATCCATGAGTGATGCTACCGCGCCAGTATCAATGAGAGCAATGACTTGGACAGGTTTGTCATTTTCTAGGGTATGGATTTGGATGGAGATATATGGAGAGTGGAAAACAGGTTGAACATGGAAAGAGTCAGAGATAGTATCAGGGAAATGAGAAACTCAAACTCTCATGGAAACCTCCACAAATATTTCAACTCATGTGTAGCTAGAAACCACAATCTCACTACCACCACCATCCGAACTCCGTAAATCCACTTCCTAAAAAATGGATTACCTCTATGAGGTAACCTATGTGAATGACGATCACAAAATCTCCGAAACACAACTTCCACTCATGAACCCCTATTCTGCTTTTTGTAAACCATCATCATTTTCTCTCATTCGCTCCATCAAACATCTCATCAAACAAACCCTCGTTCTGTCAAAGAATATGTTCAGTCTACTAAATTTGACTAGCACCCCATCCTGTCTACGCAACAAGAGCAGTTTGTAACTCTCCAAATTCCACCTGAGTTCCCTGCTCATTGGGCTTAACAGGGTTACACCCACCTCCACTTTGGCGCCATCCGTTTGACCCTATCCTTGCATGGACGAAAAGGTTTGCCCGTGGTTGCTTGGGTTGCTCTCCTAGATACTCGCTTCTTGGAATATCAGCATGCTTGCATTGGCACTGTTTAGACCACTCTAAACGCAGGCACAATATTTGTCACTCTCTTCCCAAATTTCAACATGGCCTTGGCAGATCCCAACCTTCTCTCTTCTTTGAAGGTTCAGCTGCAAATCACTGGTCCTCCTCAAACCACATCAGCCATAATTGCTACTCTACACTACCAGATGGTGTACAGAGTAGAAAACCATGCCATTGATCTCAACCTACTAAGTGCAGATGATGCTTTGCTTATCTCTGTTGACAACGACCAGACTTCATGTATCCACATCCCTCGTCAACTTCCAAGAGATCAGCTTGTCAAACTTCTTCTAGACAGTTGGGTGACCAACTATGAAAAACTTCACCAGAATTCTCGACCTGTCCAATTCTCTGAGCCACAATACACCAAGGAAAAAGATGGTACTGTCACCGTTAAATTCACAAAAGAGAAGGAAGACACTTCTTCCTCTGTTTTTCCATCATTCCCCACCATCCTGTGTTTCACCTCGTGTCCATCTGAGTCTGTCAGTATGGAAGACCCAGATCCTAAAGCTCATGTCTAATCCTTTGATGACCATGGACGACCCATCCATTATTACAAGGATCCCTTCGGACACTGCTTTTGGGATGTTGACTGTTCCTATTCCTCATGTTTGAACCCAGCTGATGAGGATGACAGATCGTCCTCCAGAAAGAAGAAGAAGAAGAAAGATTCACTTTACCAAAGGTACCTAGACGGTGATCCAACCGTGGGTCCTCTTGGTGAAGACGGCGGACGCTGGCAATATATGGTTGAGTATAGTTCTCCCAAACCTCCTCAAATTACTACACCTCCACTAGCATGTCCCCTAGATAAACCAAAATCGCCACCTCCACCACCAAAGAAACTCATCACTTCCCCATTTTATAAACCCATCCTCAAATGGGTAAAGAAAAACTCTTGTCCCATCAAACTCCCTCAGCCATACACTTGCAATCCTAAACCTGAACCACCTCCTGTTTTACCCAGTATTTGCATGTTCCGACCAGAAGATTTCCCACCTTTACAGCCTGCCCCATCTGAAGAAAGCTCAGCCACTTTCAAATTCCCTCCTGTTGAAAGTTTCTCTGATGCACAGCAGAAATACTTCCATTCTCCAAAGATCACAACTCCAAATGATGTTGATCTTCAAGGAAGACGAAAAGGCCATACACCTGTTGAAGCTGTTCTGAATTGGCAGACAGAGAATGCTCTGGCCCAGAATATAACAATAAATACAGTGGCTACTTGTCTTGACAGGGTAGACCATGCTACATCTGTCTCAAAGAAGATGTTGGAAGATTTCCAGAAGAGGCTGTACTTGATGGAGACAAAACAAATTCCTACAAGTCATTATCTGGAAGACCAAACCCATGAGATTGAGAAGCTTAGACGCCAGGTTTAGATACTGCAAGAACAACAAGCTCTTCTTGAGCAAAGGAATCTACAAGCCCTGGATCCATTTTTCTTTCCAACAGCAACTCCAAACCCCATATCCTTCATGTCAAGCTCTCCAGACCCCAACTCTTTTGCAGCTATACTCAGCACAGCACCACCTCCTCCAAAGACGAACATCCTTGCTCTTCGGGATTGTCTTAAAAAGCTAGACCAAGAGAAAAAAGAAAAAGTAAACAAACCTTTTTCCCACCTCCTTCAGCTCCACCAGAAAAATCTCATCCTTCATCCCCTCCTCATAAACCTTCCCACTCATACATGGTTTCAAATCCCTTGGAAACTTTCCTTCGAAACCAGGTTCCCACCATCTCCACAGTGAAACCCATAAATCCTTCACCCCCAGCTACTCCTAAAATCTCTATCAGTGACTCATCTTCCATTCCAGATACTGAATCCTATGATTCTAGCACCCAGTCTGTTGTGGTAGACGTAATGATGGCTGACCCTGCAGAGCCAATCATTGAAGAAGAAATGGAAGACCAACCTGAAGTTGAGCATCCACCTCCACCTACACAACCTTACCATGACCCATCGTCATCGACCTATAAGTCTTATTCGTCCAATTTCTTCACTTTGGATGATATCCCTTACCACAAATGGGCAGAAAGGCTTCAAGAGTTTCATTCTTGGTTGATTACCAGAAACCAGAAGGAACATAGTTCTTATGATGTTCTCCTTGAGTTTGTCACTCGATTCACTGGTTCCTTGAAAGATTGGTGGAAGTTAGCCCCAGAAAGAGACCAACTTCAGTTTTTAACCATGTCCTTTGATGAAGCGATTCTGCTGATTCATCTTTTCTTTATTGGTCAACCTCAAGATTCGAAAGAACTCAAAAGAAAAGAATTCTTTGAAAGAAAATGCTGTTCTCTGGCCAAAAAGGACCTGGATCGATACTTCCGAGATATGATCAAGCTTTTCTACCAGCTTGGTTCTGATCCTAATCTCAAGTCAGTATTCCTGGCTTCCATCCCTAAGGAGATTAGTCAAGTTGTTGAGAAAGCCCTGAAGCTAAAAAAACAAGACCATCACAGATGCGACTTTTGGAGAAATCCAATAGTCAGTCAACCTTGCAATTGAAGAAATGTGCCACAGAAGAGAAGTCTTCAGAAGTTATCTCTGGGAGAATCGTTCTCTCGAAAAGAATTGTGACAATCCTCATTAGAAGATCAAGTGTTCAAGAGATTGCAGTGATCCATCTTGTGCTGGCAATAAGAAACGCAAGCACTTCAAGAAGTTCTCTTTTGGCAAACGAAGACCTAAGAAAGGCAAATGGAAGTTCCTTCGGAAAAAGAAGCGGCATCACTCCTCTGCTTCTGGTTTCAAGAAAAAGAAGAAATCCGACCGATGTTACATCTGTAGCAAGAAAGGGCACTTTGCAAAAAACTATCCTCAGGCAAAGCGCCAAGGAAGCTACATGATCCAAAAGATCTCCTCTACCATAGGAATCCCCTTGGATGATGAAGATATTAAGTCTGTCTTCTCTTTTGAAGATGAACCTTCACCCGACACACTGCTTGCCCTCCAAACATATTCCTCAGACTCTGACGAAGTCAAGCTCAAGCCTGAACGCTGGTATGTTATCCCCACAACACGGCGCTCCAGGCCTTAAAAGGGGATTGCCTTTTAGCATTCTGGGCTTACTCTTGAACAAGCTCAACCCTTAATAATCTCAAAATTTCTGATTCAGAAGTTCCACAGAAATGGCGAGTGAAGAGCATACTGGACCAAACCAATCGTACTACTGAGTCAACAAAAGGATTCAGATATGCAAGACCATGCTTATAGGAAAGAATAAGAGGAGGAATTAGAGACTCATGGTTTTACAAACACACTGATATTTCATAACTAAGGCAAGTTCTGCCGATTACAATGCATATGAAAGCCTTTTATAGGCATTCAATACTTCAACATTTGACTACCAACGGATTCATAGATCTTGAAAAGTAAATACTGCTACAGACACTCGACATTCAAAAGGTTTTCAGAAGGTGATTAAAGTGTCAACCACCTACTCATGCCTTTTATCAACCTAGTCATGACTTTTATCAACCTATTCATGACTTTTTTTCAACCTAGTCATCTACTTTACTAACGACAACACACTTGACAACACATTTGTCAAAGACAACACAAAGTCTTCAGAGATGGTGACATATAAGACTTATAATTCATGCACGTGAAACTAGGTAGTTCAAAGCCGACGATGATCTGGATCTGGGTGATAATTGGCATCGTCAGAGTCAGAGCTATCTGGGCCGTCTTTGTCCTTTTTGAATTTATTCCAATACTACTGTTCTTCGAGCTGGGACAGTCCAACGTCTGGGTCTTCAGTGTCTTTAGTGAGTGAGAGACTATCTTCTTGTTCTGCCGCGTGTCTTTCGCCTGACAAAATATCTTCCATGGTGACTGGGTCTGGATCTTGTCGAGAGCCTTCATTAAAGCTGGATGGCATCTGGGGCTGGGGCCATAGTTGGAGTTGAGGCCACGTGTACGAGTTGGATGGTTGGTCCTGGGTGCTGGATGCAATGTCTGGTGTAGAGTATGGGTTTTGTGACAATTGTCCTCCCCACGGGTCTTGAGTGTCAGGAGTGTCAGTGTCCATAGAAGAACTTGGTTGGTTGCTTTTATATTCTTCAAGAGCTCGAAGTACCTGAGGGTACAATTTGGGCCTATCCAACGAGTGGTTCATGTGATGGTATGGCCAAATTTCAGGAGGAATTTCTTGATTTTCTTGACATAGGATTCGCTGGAGTTCTCTATATTCATACTGCATCAATGTGATGGAATTGGGAAGTGTTGTGTGAAATCGAAAGACTTGTCGATGGAGATTGGGCTTGAATGTAGTGATGCCATAATACAATGCTTTTTCTCGGACATCTACGGTTGGGCTGAAGAAAACCCAAGGCCTGTGAAAAATGACCGTGGTGTGTCTTTCTGGGTCAGCAATTCCACAATTTCGCTGAAAAATGAAGCGATGTTTCCATGCTGCTAAAGGCTGGAACAAAGTGAGCATTTCTGTTAAAGCCTTTTGGTTTGAGAAATCTCCCATGAGTGCTCTGGATAGGACTCGGACAATCTTGTCTGTGGGAAATTCAATAGCCTAGGAAAGTGGGGAGTGTAACTGAATTTGAATCACGAGATGTCACATTCCCAGTGAATGAATTTCTGAAAAAGGGTGAGATACTTAAAGGCTATTCTCTATTTGAATTTTAGAAAAGTGACAATGTTTATTATGGACATCTTATCCAAGTGGGTAATTTGTTTCGAATTAGTCTCAATTGCATCCACTTGATGTGTAAAAGATGTCGTTATTGTCTGATCTGAGTGGGAGCGTAATGGAGAATGATGTACTAAGTGTACGATCTCAATGATGTACTACGTGTGCGATCTCCAATTTGGCAAACAAGTCGTAAGAAGCTTTATCAGTCAAATTGTCGATATTTAGACAATAAAAAATAAAGCTTTCATGGTTGCTCCACAAGAAGAGAATAAGTTAAGGAGTATAAAATGAGGCTCTGGTATTCCTTGATAAGGAAAAATGGATACAAGCAATGAAAAAAGAGATAGAGTTAATGAGATCAAACGAAGTTTTGGGAACTGATTGATCTTTTTGAATGGACTAAAAGCCATTGGGAGCAAATGTGTTCTCAAAAGTAAGCGTAAAGCTGATGGCTTGTTTGAGAAATTTTAGGCTGGCCTTATGGTGAATCGTGATAATCAATTCACCTTATTCTGGTAATAGTGATGAGTAAGGATCTTGAATTACATCAATAGTGTAAAGACTGCGATTCTCAATGGAGAATTAATAGAATAAACCTATGTGGTACAACCTGCAGGAGTTGCGAATGAAGACCAAGTATATGGCCCTGAACAGTCTTTGAGAAATGGATATATACGTTTTTCATGAAGTCTTAGTGGCATATGATTTTGTAACAATTGATAAAGGCCAATGTGTATATATCTAAAGATCCTAAAATCAATTTGTGATTTTATCATTATATGTTGATGATATACTCTTATTACAAATGGTAAAGGTATGAGCCAAAATATGTGTCCTGAAACTCCATAATGAGATAAAGAAATGGAAAGTGATCCATATGCTAGTGCTGTTGGGAGCTTAATGTACACTGTGATATGTTCGAGACATGATATTTGTTATTCAGTTGGAATGGTAAGAAGGTACCAATCCAATAGAGGTCAAGTGTACTGAATTGCCGTCAATAGAATTCTGAGGTATGTCAAAGTACTGCTGATCAATTTACTGAATATTCAAGGTAGAGATCTGCACCTTGAAAGTGTATTAATATTGATTGAGGGGGAGTTATAGATGAGAGGAATTTTACCTCTGGATTTGCGTTCTTACTGAGTAATGGCGCCACATCATGGAAAAGTAAGAAGCAAATGTGTATGGCCTTATCCACGATGGAAGATGTTCTCGTGGTGTTATCAACAGTAGTATAAAATGGTCTTTGATTTGAGAGTTGTTTGGATCAATGAGGTTGTCACGTCCCACGTTCTTCAGGCGCACGAACATCCCTCCAAGGCCGGCTATTGCAATTACTTCCCAGGAAACAATGGCCCCTAACTTTAGCGAGAAGTGACACGCATATGCGAAAGCGAGAACCAATCTCCAAACTCTAGAACACCACGATGACTCAGGATGAACAAAAGAGATTTCCTTAATACAACCAACATCTTTATAAAACATCATATAGATTCCAAAAGTTACAATAGTCATCCATAAACCGAAGGCAGACTTGTTTTAACCTCAACAACTACATAAGGGAGTACAAGGTTACAAGTTCAACTGCTTCAAAAGACTTCTTTGATGGCATCCATGGAGCTTCACCAATTCGAACCTGAAAATGTTATCCCATGACGGGGTGAGAATAAATCTCAGCAAGTAAACTCCTAAACCAAGACTAGGCCAATAGTACCTCCGAACGAATCCTAACCATGTAGTTACCACATTCTAGATCAATTGTCGGATCATCTCTTATCTCGTAATTCTAATCATCAAGGCCATCCTTCAGATCCATTCCAATCAAGCTAATTTATCCATCGAGGCCATTTCAGGTCGAGTCCTACCATACATTTCTATCCATCAAATGGGACGATAAGCTAAACAAGAGGAAGACAACAACTCATTGCAATTACACTTCAGACGTTTGCAATTCAAGTCATGATTCAGTAAAGTATGGTCAAGCTTTGTACTCTAGGCACTTCACAAATCTCATACTCGTATAGACCATATCATATGGTAAATCTCAGTTCAATATATCAAGGCCCACGTCACACGTATTGGGCTATCACACTGACCTCCCGCTCTCACGGCTCCCAGGTCGTGCTATCACACTGACCTCCCACTCTCACGGCTCCCAGGTCGTGCTATCACACAGGCCTCCCGCTCTCACGGCTCCCAGGTCGTGCTTTAACCCTCATTGGTTAATGTGTGATCTCGTATAATTTTGCTTATCATCGAGTGGCCAAGAAGAAATTAAGGTGCACAATCATTAAGAGGCAATCATGGTTCGGCCTCTACTTTACAATTCAACCAATCGAACCTTCTATACTTCACACGGCCAAACATAACAAAGGTAAGCAATCAATCTAGCCATTTATCTCACAATGGCTACCCAAGGCCGAACACATATAGGCATAATTGGTAAGTCTTCATCTCGGCTAGCCACTTAATTAACGGTATAGTCATTTCGCTCGACTTAACAACTCAATTTACGACAACTCATTATGGCCGAACATAAGAAACATGATTAGCCAATTTAATCATTCATTCCAATCATGACCCAAGCTTGCACCAATCGGTCCCCATGATCACTCACGACAATTCCGACTGTTAAGTCCACAAAATAACCATAAATTTATGCTCAATATCCTCTAATTCCTCATGACCAGCATTAGACTCATGAGGTTAACCAAGTGTTGACACCTGATTTTTGATCAGTCTTTCATAGTTTATTTTTAAAAAATTCATAAAAAATCTATAAAAAGTTAAAAAAATTAAAAAATCATCTTTGGTAGCCTTGACCAAGCTAAAGGAACCATTTTTGATAAAAAAAAAATAATTTTTCATATTTTTAAATATTTTTTAATATTTTCCAAAAATAGAAAAATACATGAAAAATGAAGAAAAATAGCGTTCGATGTCGTAAAAATATAGAAAAATAGTCAATATTTTTATTTTAATTTCTTTTACATTTTGAACTCATAAATAGTCAAAATTCAAGTTCAATTGCATGTGTTTCTTCACGACGCATAGAGTTGAATTTGGCAAAAAAATGTCATTCAAGTATTTTAATTTGTAAATTTCTACATCTTTTTTAGTCTTGACGTCCAATTAGATCGACCACCATCTACAATAAATGCCCCTTGCTGAATATTTTCGTTTTTGTTTCACATGATTTCATGGTGTAAAACGCCGAGTGGATCCCCAAATATAATCGGGTCGGCATGAGCTCGATAGCTCGTCCAAGACCAAACCAGGGCACGGCGAACCCCATGTGAGTACTCTCGAACTCCTTCGATGCTTCCTAATGCTTTTCTTAGGTTAGATCGTGTGTAGAATGGCTAGGACAGCTAAATCATTCTTGAGCTGTGATTGATAAATAGGACCTTACTAGAAATGCCATGTGATTTATTTGCATATCTAGATTCCTTGAGTTGGGCATTTTATTACTGATTGTGATTGCTAGGATAATCACTCTTATCTACATGAATTTCTAGATTTAGGGTTCATATCTTACTCATCCGCATGAATCTCAGGCTAGAAAATTCAGTCAACTTAGGTACCGAAAGGGCGTCAACTCTGACAGTTGGTGTAACTAAGTCCCCGAAACCATTTCTCTGGTTCTCGCAGAATTGAATAGAAACTCCCAACTATTCGATTGGGTGGTCCAATCATACCCTAAAAAAATGATTGGTGGCGACTCCATGGCATGCACACTTAGCACATGTCACTAGACCACACTGAAAGTCGATCACGCATACCTCCGTTGCGATTTGGGTAATGGGCCTTGGGAGAGGCCCGCGTCCGACCAGACAGGACGGCCCATTAGCCCTCGAGAGCCCGACAACCTCAAGAAGGTCGCGACAGACTGGCGACTCCGCTGGGGACTGGTTCTTAACCATTTAGTGGACTTGAGCCGATTAAAAAGTTGATTGATTCTTCTAACCTAATTTTATGCAGATGCTCTCGAAAGTGAGGTGTATATGCTAACGAATGTGTTAGATGTTTTTGTAGACGGGAGAAATAAGGGGTGAAGTGCTTGTTAACTTTGTTTTATGCAGGCAGAAGTTTTGGATGTATGATTGTGTGGATGTTTATATTGAAGCGGTGATTGTTAAATAAAATGCATGTCTTTTGCTTTAGCACGACACAATGAATACACACAATTGCGCCTAAAACCCCAGGCGCCCTCTTTAGGAACACAATAGAAGGAATTGAAAATGGAATCTCCGTGAGGAAAAACATGGGGTAATCCTCTTTTCAATTCCGCTCACTTCGAACTATGGATTGAGTCCCAATGCAACGATAGTTGTGCAATGGAATCGGCTCTTCCCAGAATTCGAGGTGAGAACCTTGGCTTTAGGTACCAAGCCCTATCTTTTGATTTTTAGGAGTTTTTCCTCACTTGTCTCATGCGTTTGTCTATGGAAGGTTAGTATACCTAACACTGCTAAAAATACAGAGAAGCTTGATTTTCTCTTAAGTTTGGTTGGTAAGACTTTTCTATCCCTCGAACTTGTTACAGCTCTTAATCATTGCATAATTCCGGTGATTGGATTAAATGCCATTTTGAGGATAGATAGGTGTGTTTTCCTCCCAATGTTCTTGATGGAAGATGAAGATGGTGTCATCCCATTACGAGCGCCAAGTGGACAAGAAGAGCCTGCTATGGACATCATTGAGGTATCATCTAATGAAGATGACGATTTGGAATAGGTGATCCTGAAGTCACGTCTCAAAGATCGAAACTGGGGCATCTCTAAGTATTAAGATCACATTCCTTTGCTTTAATTTTCATTTCTAGCCTTCTTGTATAGGATTTATTTTGCTGAGATCCTCTCTATCTGATCCCTTAGATTGATTATATTAGGGATCTATTTGTGTTTATATACATTCAGATTGAAATTTGTTGTATTTCTATTGACTTGTCATTGGAATGTGATAGTGGCATTTCTTCTAATCACTCGAATACTCCAAAATCAATTTTATAATTCCTTTGGATGAAATTGAAATTGGAAGTCTTATACAACCTTTTGGCCGTATAGCGCAATACAATCCCAATTTTGCCAGAAGGAACTATAAACTTGAATTGGTTCATGCATATTTTGCATCATTGGTAATCCACAATAATTGATCAAGAGTATTCGTGTTTTTCAAATTTAATGAAAAGATAGATATACAAATTACTCTCGTTCTTAGCAAACGGCTTTAATTTGGATACCGTATCTTCAATTGAATTTAAAACACATCGTAATTGTGTACTTTTGAACATTCCATTGATTTTCTTGGAATTGATCAAAGGCGATTATCGTGAATTACATTCCTTTCAATGATATGCTTTCCTTTGAGGAATATTGATAAAAGCTTTTGCACAAGGTCAAAACCCTTGTAAAAGCTCTTATCCCTATTAATCACAAGTAAGCATAAAATTGAAAGGATTTATGCTTTATTTTTCAAATTCTTTCTTCTGATTCTGTCTTTTCATTTGAAACAGGTTAAAAACAAGTAGAGAAGAGAAGTTTTTTTGTGGATAATCGTGGTGGGAGGTTCCTTTATCCGATCATAAGCAAGATTAAAAAATCAAGATGTACACGCTCGAATCATAAATGTCAAAGCGCAGCTTGCCTAGGTTGAGAGTGGTCAGGTGTTCGAGAAAGTCAGCCATACAGAAGTTGAGACACACACATTAGAGCTTTCATTCATTTCGCTCAATCGAGGGACCTTAAAAGCAGATCATACAAATCATCGGGGTGGAAACATAAAACCGCAATGAGCCCTAATTAGCATCACAAAGGAACCAAGTTGGCCCTCCATATTATTGATGCTTTGCTTATACTCACCACCTCGAGACTCGAGATCTACAAGCTTAAGAAGAAGGCGTTTACATTCCCCTTTAAGCTCGGCAACCTTGGTCCCGTGATCTTCGGCGGCTATTTCCAGGTCCCGAACTAGTCCTCTCCCATGGGCTATATCCGCGGTAATGCTGTCAAGCCTTTCTTCCTGCCACTCACATTGAAACTTCAACACGACATTACGACGGTCGTGCTCATAGGTGGTCAGGGATAAGGCCAAGCGCTCCACCAAATTTCCCCTCTGGCGAAGCAACATCGAGACTCGCTTGTTGGCGAACTCAACAGCCTTTCTGTGACTATCGGCCACAAGGTTGGCCAACACCAAGCAGTTGGACCGATCCTCATAGCGAGCTCGCAAAACGTGAGCCACGGTAGCTTTTCGATGAGCGACACGGTAAGTCTCTAAAAAGTTTATAAAGAGGGTTGGGAAGATTCTATATTCCCTCTCTAAATTAGTGCCCTCGATGGAGGTGGTGTCTATTTCCACGAGCAAAATGCGGATTTCATCTTCAGTTTCTGGGTGATCGGCTATATGAGCATAGCCTCGACCGAGGAGGTTATAGAGTTTTTCCCACTGGGCCAAATTTTCGGCCGAGAAAGCGCGAATAGGAGATGAGGTCATTTTCGTTGGAGTGAGGGAGAAGAAGATGAGTGTGGTAGAGTGATTAAAATAAGAAAAGACAATTATGTAAGAGTGTTAATCTTCTCTGTATTAACTCCTCCTTTTATAGCAACTCGAGAATGAAGAAAGGCATAGCAATAATGCTCGTGGAGCCAAGTTAATTGGGTAAAGCAGTGGTGGCTCTTTCGGTGAACCATCAGATCTGTCCCAGTCCGCGATTTCAGGCTTGATAAACCTAAAAAAGTTGTAAAAAGATATGTCGGTGTCACCATATTAAAATTGAGCGGGAGTTAAGCGCAACTATCGAAAAAAGTTGCGAAAGGATTTGGTGGTCCCATCATATTAAAAAACTGAGCAGGAGGCGAGCGTAGTTCCACCTTTTTGAAAATAAGTGGGAGACAGACATGGATATCGAGAAAAGGAAATCGATTTGGTGTCCCTCCACGTTGAAAAGAAGAAAGAAGACGACAAAGCGGGAAATACGAAATCTTGGGAGCAACGCTTGCCTGATGATCTTCATCCATGTTTAAAGAACGTTTCATGGGCATACAGAACCACTCAAAAGAAAATTTAGAGAGAGTGAGCATACATGAGAGAGTAGAGAACCCTGAGTGAGCAAAAATTGATCGAACATTTCTCGATCCAACATGTTTGAGGGTTACCATCAGTTGCTAGAGGCGACTGATCCAAAAATCTCAGAAAATGAACTACTGAGAGATCTCGAAGATTCCAGGATGGCGTCTGGTACCAGAACCACAGAACCCAACCCTTTCGGCAACGAAGTTCAAGAGCTCAGCAGCGACGACAACAGCAGCAGCGATGGTCAATCTCGGAAAAGGAAACGTCGCCAGTGCCACACTCAGAATGAAATCCAAGAGCTTGAAGCTTTCTTTAGTGAATACCCTCTCCCGAACATGAAACAAAGAAATGAATTGGGCCAGAAGCTAGGGATGAAACCTTTGAGGGTCAAGTTTTGGTTTCAAAATAAGCGAGCCAAATTGAGGGCTCAACACAGACGTCAAGAACTTGCGATTCTAAAGGAGGAAAACGAAAAGCTTCGAGCGGAGAACATGAGGTATAAGAAAGCTCCCAGCACTATCGCTTGCCTTAATTGCGGTGGCCCTATCACTCTCGGCGAAATGTTCCTTGATAAGCCTTATATGAGGATTGAAAATGCTCATTCACCACCCCACTCCCTCGAACCATCTTCGATACAATCGGATTTTGTTGGAGATATGCATGAACAAATCAATTTTACGAAGTCAATATCGATGCCTTCTAAAGGATGTGATATGCGTCACCATGATTGGAGTTTCCTTAACGATGAGCTTACTATCACGACCGACCAATCCAAAGCTGATGAATTCCCTCCACAACAATTTCTGGCTCGATCAAATTCTACTGAAAATAGGCCAGAGAGCAATAGCCAAGTTGTCAACACTGTTCCGGGTCGCAAGAAGACGAGGGTCAATTGGTCCCCCGAGCTTCATCTCAAGTTCCTTAGTGCGGTTCAGCAACTAGGGATCAACTCAGCATATCCAACGCGCATACTTGAGATCATGAACATACCAGGACTCACTAAAGATGGAGTCGCGAGTCACCTCAAGAGCTACAGAAGGGCGCTAAGACAGCGCCACACAGCACTGAACCTGAAAGAACTCAACTTGTGCCTAAACACTAGGCATGGCTATAACTACAATGCCCCTGAAGTAAGAAATACCCTGCCGAATCTAGGCACCGACCAAGCTGGTAGCAGCACCATCGACTACTTGGGCGCTAATCAGAATATTCCCCCGAATCATCTCAGCACCCCTCAAGAGTATATGCCACAAGTGCAGCAGGTACGAACTCCTTGGTTTGAGCAGCAACTTTTCGCTAGTGCTCTTCCTATCCCCGATCAACATATTGCGCCTAGTGTTCAAAGATCTGCCCGGCTTGGGCATATGATTTCGGAAGATCAAGCGGGCGGATGCTTTGAGGATTTTTGTTTCTCCCATTCCCAAATGGAAGGTGCTTTTGATAGTGAGCCGATCAATCATCCTCTTATAATCTCGAGCAACGACGAAGGTTCTAGCTCGAAGAATCAGATCGCTCACAATAGAAACAAGAATCCTTCAACGCCAAGCGATGATGGTCAACCCGAATATCAGTTGCTCGAAGAATCAAAAGATTTCCTTGATGAGGAGCTCCATATCTGGATCGATCAGTTTAAAACTGATGGACTTATGAAGTTATGATCCAAAATGACGATTATATGTCTGATTCATGGTGTAGTTGGCTGATCACCGAGAATCCTCAAGGGAACTGGGCACATGTGAATGGATGTATCATTAATCTTTCTGTCATAAAGTCTTCCATGCAAGATAATCTTCCTTAATGCCTAGAGTTAATCTGGGGCAGCGATCAGTACTACCTGCGAGCATCATCATGCTTGAGTACAACAATCCCTTGTTAGATTAGAGTCGAGGCGAATCAATTGAACGCCACGAAGAAAAACATTTAAAGGCTTCACATAGGAAAATGCGAGCAAAAGCCCGAGCGAGCTCAAAGACGGTTAGCTCTGTATCGTTCTAAGGGACCTTTAGTCGTTATGAACTCTAAATTGAGCTTGTTTCATTCTCGATGGGGGTCGCTAACTGCTTCAAGAATTTTATAACAAAAAATGAACCAGTTAGGGACGCCAATAGTGCTTTGTCCTGGTAGTCAGTGAACTGGAAGTGGTACGAAACGTCAGGAGTTCGATCTCAGGATTGAAAAATCATTTTATCAGTTTGTCTATCACCCGATGAAGTTCAAAGAGATTCGACGCAGATGACTATAGAACTTGGGGCAATTCGAAAATCATCGATTCATTTTCATCAAGCGGCGAAGTTGGTATTGTAAAATGTGAAGCACGCAAATGACAAATCCGAAGCAGAAGGAGATGAATCATGATTCGCTTATCCAAGGTCGGGATTTCAACCTTCGACTAAAGCCAAATCTAGGATGAGTTTTTGATGTTGCCCACTCGACAAAACCCATCTCCACTGAAAATGGGGGCAAACCATTCCTACATCTGGAAAGCATGTCGAAGCCGAAGACATCAAATTCATCGTTTGATCCATGGGGCAAGTCCCCGAAGCGATAGTTATCATCCGTAGAGCGTAATGGAATCCATCCTTTCAATGTAAAATACATTTGGCCGCGGAGCCACCCATTTGGTAAAAAGAACGTATCGTTCCTAAATGATTTTCAATCAGATGCGGGGATAATGTTCTCTCATTTTCCTCTCAGGTGATGAACAGAGATGAGGCACCCAAGAAGCCATGCATTCAAATAACAAAAACAGTGCATGAAACACGCCCAAAAAGATGAATGAATCTCCTCCGACGTAAATCCTCGAGGTGGATTCGTTGCCCAACCAGACGAAGAAATCATGGCCACAAGCTTGAGGGCCGGCTTCTACAATCCGCACATTGGCATGCAGAAGGAATTCAAATCAAGAGTAAAGTAGTATCGTCCCAATTTGTTTTGAATTTGGAAACCCAAAATAATGCTTAATATTTATCCTTGGCAGGAGCTCGCCATCAAGGCAGACATATTTTCACAACCCTTGTACACTCGTTGGAGCATATGACCAAGGGTAAGATGTATCGTTCCAATTTTTGTAAAGTTTTAGAATATACAATGACATATCCCTTTTATATCTCCAGGATCTCCAGCCTCGATGGGCAGGTAAGTATCCCTTTTCCCAATTCATTGGAGATTAAAAACTTTCAGAATTAATTTGATTCTCACATCTAAAAAGACATAGAATTCTTACTTCATTGACATTCATGTTTTAAAACATGAGATTGTCTGAACATGAATTACACATGTATGGTGCATCATAAAATCCATTTGAAGGATAAATCTTGATGAAATGAAATGAATTTTTCCAATAAGAGTCGTTTGAACTGTTCAAAAGGGTATTTTCTCATAAGAGAAGCGAGCCTAATCCAAACACGTCCCATACACACTTGAGAGATGAGGAGATTGGAAATGATAGCGAAACCTTAACCTATGGATATAAGGGTCATTCGCAACGATTACATGGATCGAGATGACAGAGGCATTTATTTCTTCATTCCAAACACTACAGATGCCCATTGAGAACCCCATTGAACGGCGATTTTCATTCTCAACCCTGTCAAGAACCACCCTACATTGGGGCAAATGAAGGTTAGTCCAACAGTATCAGAAAGTAAACGGTTAGAAATTTTCTTTCTCGGACTAACATAAATCTTTGTGTGTTGTTTATATGATAATCCAAGTGTCATAGGATGACGAGAATGATTCATTTCTCTATCCTACACACTGTTATCCTTTGCACAACCAAGTTGAGCCAGCAAATTCATTTCATCAACCTATTGGTGATCATTGCATATTCCAAAGCAAAGGCAACATCACTCTAGGAATGGAAGCGTGCCAAAGTTTAAGTTGCATATCTAGCATGATTGCCGAAAATCCTAACTCCAAAAGAAAAGAAAAACACGGGATTAAAAAAAGGGGGAAAAGAAAAATCCCTAGACATCAAGAAAAAGCAAAGTGCCTGGTAAAAAGCAAGGCTGATGTCTATTCAAAATATCCCCAGTAAAGTCTAGAGAGACGATGAAAAGACCCTGCAAAGGAGTTAGATCAAGATGACTACTCTCCAAATGTTGTCGTGCTCAAATTGCAAACACACAAACAGACGGTCTCTTAATGTAACAAGAGACGCTTTTAAACATCCTTGTGCGCTCTAAAAGAGGAGTGTACACTTCAAGAAATGGAGATGTTCTTCGAAGGACATGTGGCAAATTTGCAATGATCACCAATGTCAAACCCTTCACAATTTCTGGGCAAAAAATAAGCCTTTTTCGGTCCCCAATCCTTCCAATGTTACAACCCTGAAGTAGTCTTATCTGACTAAGACACTTGGGTTAATGTATAACTTAGCTCAAAGAAGTACGAGCAAGACTATTTCTTTCTCATTTTGCAGGGTTCTTGACTTGTAAACCCGGAGCAGATAGTGAAAAATTTCGTTCAACGGCCTTGACTCAAAAGTGAGCCCCCCTTGGAAACCGATATCCAAGCCTAACACTACGGTCCCGTGAAAGACCTCCTGATCGGTCGAAATGTATGCGTTGCGAATGATCCTGAAACCCAGGCACAGGTCGGTAGGAAATTGAGCACTTTCCCTATTAAAGATCATTATCACAGAGCAGTGAGGAGCCTTCTTGGGTGAGAAATACTCCAATGGATGTTTTGAGCAAACTCTTTTTGAAATTTTCAAATTGTTTGATCTAGAGTTTCCGTGCAAGGAATTTATGATCACATCTGTATATGGCAGGAATGTTTTGGATAACCTCCAACAATCAAAATGCACATTTCATGACTAAAACTTAAGTCGTAGAATTTTGTCAGTTAGACAATTATTGTCTTCCCAAAGATTACTAATATCTTCTTGGCGAGGAAAATTTTTTCAGGTCTAAGCTTTCTACAGGACTTTTGGCCACCCCAATGACTGGGTGCGTCATCCTTAGGTGAAGCCTTTTAGTAGGCAAATCTTTTCTAAGACCGATCCACAGAATGATCGAGTCTCCGACTAGCCCCGAAGAGCGGGTACGTCATCCTTTGATTCATATCAATTTGGAATCTCATAAATGGTAGAAACCGCCTGAAGGGTCAACTCAATGGTAGAAACCGCCTGAAGGGTCAATCAATGGTAGAAACCGCCTGAAGGGTCAACACAATGGTAGAAACCGCCTGAAGGGTCAATGTATGGTAGAAACCGCCTGAAGGGTCAAAACAATGGTAGAAACCGCCTGAAGGGTCAATGTATGGTAGAAACCGCCTGAAGGGTCAACCAATGGTAGAAACCGCCTGAAGGGTCAACTCAATGGCAGAAACCGCATGAAGGGTCAATGAATGGTCGAAACCGCATGAAGGGTCAAAGGACTGGTAGAGACCGCCTGAAGGATCAACCAAATGGTCCGATCCACCATACGGATCAAAACCTTGATGAATCCCGAACGCGGGAGGAGTCGTTTTCCCTAATAAGCCATACATTAGGCAAGCCATTTCTAGTTTAGTCCACCACACGGATCAAAACCCTTGGCAAATTCCCAAATGTGGGATGCGTCTTCCTTAGGTTCCTATCAGTTAGGAATCCCATTATGGTTTGACCTACCATACAGGTCAGAGCTTAACATCCCCAGGACACTCCGATGACAAGTCCTTAGGAATCTACTTGAACCCATCAGACACAGCAAATGCCGCAAGCATTCGGCAGGTAAGGGGCAGGGAAGTCTATCTACTCCTTAACTTTCTTACATCATATCAGGGAATTGAATGAGCACATCTCTTTTTAAGGAAAAGTACACATTGATGGGCATGAAAATTGGATGTCATGATTTCTTTTCTTTTCCCAGTCGAGTTGATCGGAACACAGGTGTCACCTTGTCTTTGAGAGAAACCTCTGACGAAATTCCTCTCAAAGAGGGGCAGCTGTTGACACCTGATTTTTGATCAGTCTTTCATAGTTTATTTTTAAAAAATTCATAAAAAATCAATAAAAAGTTAAAAAAATTAAAAAAATCATCTTTGGTAGCCTTGACCAAGCTAAAGGAACCATTTTTGATAAAAAAAATAATTTTTCATATTTTTAAATATTTTCCAAAAATAGAAAAATACATGAAAAATGAAGAAAAATAGCGTTCGATGTCGTAAAAATATAGAAAAATAGTCAATATTTTTATTTTAATTTCTTTTACATTTTGAACTCATAAATAGTCAAAATTCAAGTTCAATTGCATGTGTTTCTTCACGACGCATAGAGTTGAATTTGGCAAAAAAATGTCATTCAAGTATTTTAATTTGTAAATTTCTACATCTTTTTTAGTCTTGACGTCCAATTAGATCGACCACCATCTACAATAAATGCCCCTTGCTGAATATTTTCGTTTTTGTTTCACATCATTTCATGGTGTAAAACGCCGAGTGGATCCCTAAATATAATCGGGTCGGCATGAGCTCGATAGCTCGTCCAAGACCAAACCAGGGCACGGCGAACCCCATGTGAGTACTCTCGAACTCCTTCGATGCTTCCTAATGCTTTTCTTAGGTTAGATCGTGTGTAGAATGGCTAGGACAGCTAAATCATTCTTGAGCTGTGATTGATAAATAGGACCTTACTAGAAATGCCATGTGATTTATTTGCATATCTAGATTCCTTGAGTTGGGTATTTTATTACTGATTGTGATTGCTAGGATAATCACTCTTATCTACATGAATTTCTAGATTTAGGGTTCATACCTTACTCATCCGCATGAATCTCAGGCTAGAAAATTCAGTCAACTTAGGTACCGAAAGGGCGTCAACTCTGACAGTTGGTGTAACTAAGTCCCCGAAACCATTTCTCTGGTTCTCGCAGAATTGAATAGAAACTCCCAACTATTCGATTGGGTGGTCCAATCATACCCTAAAAAAATGATTGGTGGCGACTCCATGGCATGGACACTTAGCACATGTCACTAGACCACACTGAAAGTCGATCACGCATACCTCCGTTGCGATTTGGGTAATGGGCCTTGGGAGAGGCCCGCGTCTGACCAGACAGGACGGCCCATTAGCCCTCGAGAGCCCGACAACCTCAAGAGGGTCGCGACACCAAGGTAACACAATTTTTGTCCAAGAACACCTAAAGCACAATCGGTCCTCAAAAATTGCAGATTCGGTTTCCATGATCAGAACCATTCTTAGTAAAACTGACTTCATCCTATTTACTTTGTGAGCAATCCAAGCTTAGAATCATATTCTTCAGGGTCTTACGGTCGCGTGGGAGAAAATCGAGCTCAATTCGGACTCCGGACGACTTTGAACGAGCCATTTTACTTTTAGTGCGCACTGAAAAAACGAGATTTAGAGGCTCTCGGGTCTTGTACGTTTTTCACAGAAAAATAGTCTTTAAACTCTACCAAATCCAACTCTAAACCATCCATTAGCAACTAGAGTCCTAGGCTAAGTTTAAGAGTAACTTACCACTTAATGAAACCGAGGAAAACCACCAAACGAACGGCGCAAGTCTACAATCAATTCTGGTCGCCGGAGGTTCAAAGATCATCCGATTGCTTCTAGCAAGTTCACCCAAAGAATTAACCATTAACTACCTCAAATCCACTCTTAACTTCAACCACTAGCTTCCTAACATACCAAGCTAAGTTTAAGAGGTTCTTACCTTTGAATAAGTCAAGAAAAACGCCTAAGTCAGCCCCCAAAATGGCGTGATCAGATCAGGAGGGTCGGTGGCTTCCCGATCTCCCGCGGCTCATGGCGACGCCAAGGGTGGTTCGTGGTTCTTGGGGCTTCTAGGGGTGGTGGTGATGGGTAGCGTCGGCACAAGAGGAAGGAAGAAGAAGATGGCGTCGGTTGAGAGTGAAACCAAGAGGGAGAAAGAGTGAAGTGGCTCTTCCAATGCTTGCTTCCATTATCTAAGAGAGAGAGAGAGATGAGAAGAAAAGAGTTTTGGAGGGAAAGATGATAGTGGAGTGGTTGAAGAGTGAATGACCATGAATAGTGATCTTGAATGACAATTTGATGGGAATGGTATAAGGGGAATTTGTCTAGTCAACTTGTCATTCCATCATTCAAATATCTCAAGGGTCACATGACCTTCTTACCCTTGGATTTTCGGCTACAACTAGGGGGGTAATTGTCCATTTTGCCCTTGCCATTTCCAAAGAGAATGGTACCAACTTAGGGGTAAAAGGGGTAACTTCCCATTGTCGGTCCGAATTTTACTTTTCTAATCGATACAAGGTGAACCGCAACCTTAATGGTTCTTGATGAGGCAACGTCCATTATATGACTGTTGGAATTCTCGAATACTCGACACCCAATTCCGAAGTTCAATCCGTGGCTAAAATCCGTCAATGGTGGCTCCCGTGTATCTCAAACTAACGGGCGGCTCTTAGGAGTTACGCGTATCGACCCGTGACTAATGTCACGTTTAAGAGTTATTCGAGTCATGGCAACATTGGTTGTCATGTAATTGCGAGGATCAATTGCTAGTTCCAAAAGGCACGATCGTCAGGAATTGGTTTAGGTTGATTCGCAAATTATACGAGGGTCAAACGGAATCACCCGTGATCCAATTGTATAACATTAGCAAATCGTTCTGTGGCCAATCCTAGACCGGTCTCTAATGGCTCAAAATATTCCCTCGGTAATCCTTATGGTCAAGGTACAGATCCATGGTCGAGTACTTTGGTCCACGTACTTAAATCCTACTTAGCCTTTCCCTTTCGGTTAGTCTTCTCAAGAGTGGCCAACTCTGAGCAAGATTTAACTTAAGCGCACTGGCGAGATATCTCATGAAATCATACTTCGGAAAAGGGTCAGATTTCGGAATGTCACAACTCTTCCCTCTTTATAAAAATTTCGTCCCCGAAATTTACCATAAATCTCACCATTCTCAACAACTGGGGCTGACGCCTCATCGTTACTTCGCCTTTGGCGATCCCCTCTTATCGCCAAAATCTCTAAACAGGTCTACTACACACCTCGGACTCGACTTTCCGAATCGGGCAAGCCTTACATGGGTGATACTTTAAGGAAAACAATATCTCTCGCTTGAAGTTCTAAAGATGTATGTTGTCTGTCCCTTTAGTTCATTATCCGATGCCAAGGTTTTCGTAATGGTGCCTCGGCCATCGAACTCATCTAGGGTCCGCGTAACACGCCTCAGATCAGCATACTTTCGAGAAACCCGCACCGTAACGCTTCAGGTTAACATCTCGCGTATTAACGCATCAAGATGGGCACAAATCACCGCGTCAACACGCTCCAGGGTATTACGTGACGACCCAAACATAACTCCAAGTAACTTGATCCACAAGATTATCTTAGGACCCACCCATGCTTCCCAAAAGGCTTAATACAATCCAGTGCCACCTCCAGTCAGTCTCTCATGAAGTCATTCGCAATAGGTCCCCACTCATACATTCTTGATAAAGGTACGTACCGGTCACCAATCGGTCATCAAATCTGTCTCATGGTCCTCTTGACCTTTCAGGTGACCCCATGGCCAAATCCGTAATAATTCGTTCCCAGTTCCATTCGATAACTTCCCACGACTAGGGCAACTCTTCAACTTATTGAGTCGTGCCTTCCCTTGTTAACGCATCTGACCCTTAGCCACGAGCTTGACTATTTCCATCTTTATTCTATTCCATCACTAGTACCGACATAAGTCCTGGGACTTCTTGGTACAAACCATTGGACACTATAGTCATCACGATGAGCTTCCAACATGATCTTCTGGATTTCAGGGTCCGTAGGTTGTAATGCTTTAGCCCCTTTCTAACTTTCAGGTTCGACGTTCATGGTAGCCATCCGACTAATTTATCAACAAATTCCCAACTTAGAAGTTGAATCTCTTATTTCCTTGAGCGAAGTCCGTCCTTTATCTACCAAATGCGTAGCGTTCGATTCACCACTATATGCATCTGCTATCCTTATTCTTCCTCAAAGCAGGGTAGGACATCATATTCTAACTCCTGAAGCAACTTCATCCGTCTCCATTGCTTTACGCATTCAATTCCTCTTGGAGACAATAGACACTTCAAGTTCCAATGATCCTCATCAATTTGACATCTTTCTCACCACAAGGGAATACCCCCAAATTTCCAATGTAAGGACGATAGCTGACAATTTTGAATTACCAGTTGGGGCATTCATCTCGCTATGTCTACCTTCACAACACATAGGTAGTAACCCTTCCACGTTGCATTATCATGAACCTTAATCCTTTCATGACACAACACTGTAACTCTCACAACGTTTCAACTCCCAGTGGACACCAATGTCGGCGTGGTCACCAACTAGGTTTAAGCCCTTGAAAACTTCTTTCGTTTTCGTTCGTCCATTTGCGCCACATCTCGTCTGCAGTCCATTTCATTGTTAGGACGGCTCTTGCCATAATTCGTCAATTGTGAGCCATCAATTTCAGCAACTTCGAACTCCAGCAATCCATGCTACCAAATGAATTCTATTTCTCAGAAACCTTATGACCAAGGAATTCGCCTTAATAGACCCAAATCTCCCACTTTTACATTCCGCATACAGCTGGCGTCCTCTTAGGATCCATGGAATATCTTCTCAAGGTCGTTCACGCTCCTTATGACTTCTTGATTCTGATCAATTCCTACCAATCGAACGTTTCTAATTCCACAAGCGGCTATCACATCTCAAAAATCAATGGCCTAACATAAATCTATAACCTTAAATCTAGTCACCATTCAAGTCGAACCCATATGCATCTGATTACAACAGGCCTTTAATCCAAGTATCCCTTGTCCACTTTCTTGCTTCTCGTCTCACACCACCTAAGGTCGTCAGTAGCAATAGATAACCTAAGTCATCAAGATAAAACGCAATTCAAGCATAAATCCATTCATACCTGCCGTCTCTTTATAACTCATTTTCGTAAATGAAGCTTATCGGTCAGTCGTTTCCATTTCGACGTATTGTCTAGTCTACTGTCGATCTCTTAGATTATAACTCCAGATAGCTACAAAGGTCATCAATTAAGGTCGACACTAAAACCATCCGAATGCAACAAAAGTTCAAGCTTATAGCCCTTGGGACACTACCCGGTGACGTTCACACTTAACACTAAGATAAGTAGAATTCCTCTTTCTCCAGTACTAGGGTCTCTTACTCTATGGGGGAGACTACACACCTTGGTGATGTTTTCTTGTCTGGAATTCACCTTGTCTTCCTCGTTTCATAGGACGTCAATCTTGGAGCCTGCGCCAATAGCTGTACCTTTATCCCGGATTCAAATGTAATCATACTCGGCATTCTCCTTCCAATAACTCTATCACGTCAAACCACAAGGTTCTAAGGAGTCAAGATTCCTCCCTGGGTTTCCACACATCCATTCCTTGGATACTCAAGTCAGTTAATTCAAATCACTTTGCGGCCATAATTCAAGCATCTCTTTTCACGTACTCGTCCGTCCATTAAAATCACGAGTGGCTACGATTATCGAGTTCATCTACTTTCCTTCTCATCAACGACCACCTCATGGTCCTATCGTCCTTTAAAACAACGTCCTATCACCTAGGGAACAACAACTTAAAATTCCATTTCCGATGGTCTGATTCAATCTCAGCTAATCTCATAGAATCATTGAACTCAGGTAGGCTAGCATGCCGATTTCCTATAACACTTCCCATGACAAGAGAGACGGACCACAAATTTCCTTTCTAGGTCTTGCACTCAGGTACCAACCGTTCCTTACAGGTACATTCTAAACCCAATGAGCGGAAACCCTCTTTACTCATGGTTTCTCTGGTCATTTAGCCCTTCGAGATGAAGTTCATCATAACACTTCATGTTCAAGGATACCAACTCATCACGATGCTTAAATTTTCGATTCATTCTTGAACTTCCTTGTCTTATCCAAAGGGTCTCTGACAACTTTTGGACATGCTTAGGCAATCTCAGTAACTCTACCCTGCAATGGCAGATCCATCTCTGGTTCTCACAACCGTCAGGGGTCCTAACACTCTTGCTCCTTAACAATCACGGTAATGTATTTTCATTGATCAATTAGACGAAGGCAATCCAATTAAGCGCTATGCCCTCAGGGAAATCCTTCCTTGGGTAGTCTTTCACCAAGCATTAGCATTACCTTGGGACGTTAATCGCTAGGGTCATTTTCTCCTCAATATACCCATGTTTCTAAGGCTCCCTTACAAATCATCATTCCAGATAGGTGTAATCTCAAAATTGCATTTCCTGTCAACTCAGTCAACTTCGACCTCACAACTATTTCACAAGCTAGCCCATCTATCGATTCTTATTCGTGTCTCCAGTATCATTCCTTCGATTGCCATTATTAGCTCCAATAGTCACAGCCGTGCCAGTCTTAGCTGGCTAGGTAACAATGGCAGTCCAACCTCAAGCTTACCTACAAATTCTCAATTTCTCCTAAGGCTTCAACTCTTGAGCCTTCACAACTTGTGGTCTCGAGCTAGGTGCTCCTTTGACACTCTTGCCTCGGTTGCTCACCCTTACTAGGCTCTAACATAACATGAGCCGCTACAATCTTACCCAGGAATTTAAAGACCCAAGCTACATTCATAAGTCTAGCAGTCCTAAACTGCTCACCACAACGGTAATCATAAGCCAGCCACTAACTATCAAGCAATCACAAGCCATACTCAACCAGGGGTCTATTATCAAGTAGGCCCCAACTAGGCAAACATCAAGCAAACACTCAAGGCATTAACTCAGCGAGGCACTTACTTATACCTTTAGTCCTGCCGCACCTGCGACTTAGCCAAATTACAACATGCTATTTAGCTTCTTAAACAAGCCGTAGCCAACCAACAACTTGACGCTAAGTGAACCAATCATAATTCAAGCAATCAAAGGCATATATCAAGAAGTTCTCACTCGTACCTCAAGCCTAGATGTATCTGCTCGTTAGTACAACCACAACCAACTATCCAACCAAACACTCAGCAAACAACGCTTCGTGCCAAGTACGAAGCTCTAGGACCTCTAATTGCCTACGGCGATGCAAACCAATAGTGCCATTCACATGCGCCATATCAAATGCCATGCAATGTTTGAAATTTCATCTTGAGGATCAGCTTTAATGCAATAACTCTTTCGATAAAAGAATCAGACTTAGCCCAATACCTAGACCCATCCCTTTCAATGTATGGTTTAGGTCATTCCTGCCTCCCTTTCTGTCTTAGAAGCCTGCTAGGAGCCGCTCATTGTCCGAACTTCTATGTCCCAGCGTACACTCCCTGCCCTCATCAGACCTGGTCTTTGCAGGTTGTCCCAAGTCATACACCTACGAGGAGAGTCCCGTCCACATGTCCCATAACATACTTCATTACGGTTTATAAGTATCCCATCAGCTTGTCCCATACCAAGCGATGGTTTATCATGTCCGATAATGATATGCCCATGCATGCATATTCCTCAACTTTTATTTTGATGTCATAAACACATGCAGTGCATGCTCGTCCTTATTGCCCGTCACATCGCAGTTTTCTCCAAATCAATTCTTATCCATATAAGACTTCTAATTCCACAAATGGCCATCCATCTCACGAATCAATTGCCTACGTTCACTATGTACCTCAAGTTCACAATGACGATCATAAAATCCAATGACCCTTTGCTCATAAGCAATCCCCTATTAGCCCCAATCATATCTAATCCTCAATCATATCTTCACCTAAGATCATCAATCAAAATCGGTACTATAACCATCAGAACACGACACAAGTTCAAGCCTATAATCCTCGAGGTTCAGTAATCAAAGCCTAATCCTATAGGTCTCACTATCTAATTGTCCTCAAGTCATCACTCCTTATCACTCCAAACCTCAATCACACTGGATCGAGCTGACCTTGCTCTGATACCACTTAAATGGGGATGTCACGTCCCGCGTCCTTCAGGCGCACGAACATCCCTCCAAGGCCGGCTATTGCAATTACTTCCTAGGAACCAATGGCCCCTAGCTTTAGCGAGAAGTGACACGCATAAGCGAAAGCGAGAACCAATCTCCAAACTCTAGAACACCACGATGACTCAGGATGAACAAAAGAGATTTCCTTAATACAACCAACATCTTTATAAAACATCATATAGATTCCAAAAGTTAGAACAGTCATCCATAAATCGAAGGCAGACTTGTTTTAACCTCAACAACTACATAAGGGAGTACAAGGTTACAAGTTCAACTGCTTCAAAAGACTTCTTTGATGGCATCCATGGAGCTTCACCAATTCGAACCTGAAAATGATATCCCATGACGGGGTGAGAATAAATCTCAGCAAGTAAACTCCTAAACCTAGACTAGGCCAATAGTACATCCGGACGAATCCTAACCATGTAGTTACCACATTCTAGATCAATTGTCAGATCATCTCTTATCTCGTAATTCTAATCATCAAGGCCATCCTTCAGATCCATTCCTATCAAGCTAATTTATCCATCGAGGCCATCTTTCAGGTCGAGTCCTACCATACATTTCTATCCATCAAATGGGACGATAAGCTAAACAAGAGGAAGACAACAACTCATTGCAATTACACTTCAGACGTTTGCAATTCAAGTCATGATTCAGTAAGGTATGGTCAAGCTTTGTACTCTAGGCACTTCACAAATCTCATACTCATATAGAGCATATCATATGGTAAATCTCAGTTCAATATATCAAGGCCCATGTGATACGCAGTGGGCTATCACACTGACCTCCCGCGCTCACGGCTCCCAGGTCGGTCTATCACACTGACCTCCTGCTCTCACGGCTCCCAGGTCGTGCTTTAACCCTCATTGGTTAATGTGTGATCTCGTATAATTTTGCTTATCATCGAGTGGCCAAGAAGAAATTAAGGTGCACAATCATTAAGCGGCAATAATGGTTCGGCCTCTACTTTACAATTCAACCAATCGAACCTTCCATACTTCACATGGCCAAACATAACAAAGGTAAGCAATCAATCTAGCCATTTATCTCACAATGGCTACCCAAGGCCGAACACATATAGGCATAATTGGTAAGTCTTCATCTCAGCTAGCCACTTAATTAACGGTATAGTCATTTCGCTCGACTTAACAACTCAATTTACAACAACTCATTATGGCCGAACATAAGAAACATGATTAGCCAATTTAATCATTCATTCCAATCATGACCCAAGCTTGCACCAATTGGTCCCCAAGATCACTCACGACAATTCCGACCGTTAAGTCCACAAAATAACCATAAATTTATGCTCAATATCCTCTAATTCCTCATGACCAGCATTAGACTCATGAGGTTAACCAATGTAACACAATTTTTGTCCAAGAACACCTCAAGCACAATCGGTCCTAAAAAATTGCAGATTCGGTTTCCATGATCAGAACCATTCTTAGTAAAACTGACTTCATCCTATTTACTTTTTGAGTAATCCAAGCTTAGAATCATATTCTTCAGGGTCTTACGGTCGCGTGGGAGAAAACCGAGCTCAATTCGGACTCCGGACGACTTAGAAAGAGCCATTTTACTTTTAGTGCGCACAGAAAAAATGAGATTTAGAGGCTCTCGGGTCTTGCACGTTTTTCACACAAAAACAGTCTTTAAACTATACCAAATCCAAATCTAAACCATCCATTAGTAACTAGAGTCCTAGGCTAAGTTTAAGAGTAACTTACCACTTAATGAAACCGGGGAAAACCACCAAACGAGCGGCGTAAGTCCATAATCAATTCTGGTCGCCGGAGGTTCAAAGATCATCCGATTGCTTCTAGTAAGTTCACCCAAAGAATCAACCATTAACTACCTCAAATCCACTCTTAACTTCAACCACTAGCTTCCTAACATACCAAGCTAGGTTTAAGAGGTTCTTACCTTTGAACAAGTCAAGAAAAACGCCTAAGTCAGCCCCCAAAATGGCGTGATCAGATCAAGAGGGTCGATGGCTTCCCGATCTCCCGCGGCTCATGGCGACGCCAAGGGTGGTTCGCGGCTCTTGGGGCTTCAAGGGGTGGTGGTGATGGGTAGCGTCGGCACAAGAGGAAGGAAGAAGAAGATGGTGTCGGTTGAGAGTGAAACCGAGAGGGAGAAAGAGTGAAGTGGCTCTTCCAATGCTTGCTTCCATTATCTAAGAGAGAGAGAGATAAGAAGAAGAGAGTTTTGGAGGGAGAGATGATAGTGGAGTGGTTGAAGAGTGAATGACCATGAATAGTGATCTTGAATGACAATTTGATAGGAGAGGTTTAAGGGGAATTTGTCTAGTCAACTTGTCATTCCATCATTCAAATATCTCAAGGGTCAAATGACCTTCTTACCCTTGGATTTTTTGCTGCAACGAGGGGGTAATTGTCCATTTTGCCCTTGCCATTTCCAAATAGAAGGGTACCAACTTAGGGGTAAAAGTGGTAACTTCCCATCGTTGGTCCGAATTTTACTTTTCTAATCGATACGGGGCGAACCGTAACCTTAATGGTTCTTGATGAGGCAACGTCCAATTTATGATTGTTGGAGTTCTTGAATACTCGACGCCCAATTCCGATGTTCAATCCGTGGCTAAAATCCATCAATGGCGGCTCCCGTGTATCTCAAACTAACGGGCGGTTCTTAGGAGTTACGCGTATCGACCCGTGACTAATGTCACGTTTAAGAGTTATTCAAGTCATGGCAACCTTGGTTGTCATGTAATTGCGAGGATCAATTGCTAGTTCCAAAGGGCGCGATCGTTAGGAATTGGTTTAGGTTGATTCGCAAATTATACGAGGGTCAAACGGAATCACCCGTGATCCAATTGTATAACACTAGCAAATCGTTCTGTGGCCAATCCTAGACCGGCCTCTAATGGCTTAAAATATTCCCTCGGCAATCCTTATGGTCAAGGTACAGATCCATGGTCGAGTACTTTGGTCAACGTACTTAAATCCCACTTAGCCTTTCCCTTTCGGTTAGTCTTCTCAAGAGTGGCCAACTCTGAGTGAGATTTAACTTAAGCGCACTGGCGAGATATCTCATGAAATCATACTTCGAAAAGGGTCGGATTTCGAAATGTCACAGAGGTGTTTCTAAGGATGCTACAGGTCTAATTATTACTTAATTGTGATTGTTAATTAACAAGAGCTAACACTAAGGATCCAATGTAAGACCAAACATATACACTCGGAATATGATGTTATCAAAAACATGTTTGTATGAAAAATGTGAACAAATAGTGCATATCTACGCATAGAATGAAAGCAGATCTTATGATGAAATGAATCACTAGAGATGTTTTAACTTGGTCATTTGTTGACAAGAAAGATTAGTTCTTTGCGTTAGAATCTCTAGAAGGGCGTAGAAATTAGAGTATTGGATTTTTATGTTCCCCAAAGTTCACAATTAATGAGTTAATGATATTTGTTATCATTACTGATGCCTATGACAGTTAATGCTTTAATGATATTTGTTATCATTATTGTTATCTATGATTTTTTTGTGTAACATTTATGCATATTAATGTTCAGTACATTATTCTTTGAGAAGGTATGTCGGACAGATGAGAGATTAGCCCACTCACATGAGTAATCGACTCTATTCACTGTATGATGAATGGAGATGAGGCAATTTTAAGCTTATTATCTAGGTGATAATTGAGAGCTGAAGCTTAAAATATTTATGCCGCCTTAACAGAATGTTAAGATGATGACTTATTATTTATAATGTTCGAAAGTGAAATAAAAATATTTTTTTATTAACCCTCCCACATATTTCACTTTATCTGTCTTTATTGCCAGATGATATAGTTCTGATGGAAACTCTTGGTTGGAGTTGTTACGTGAACTCTGGTTAGACATTGAGTATGTCTAAGTAATCATTTGTACAGTATTAAAATAGAAAGACATACGCTCCATGGGGAATGAGAAAATACCGTAATACGTACTTCATATTACGTATGCATTGACGACCAATAAGAGTTGACAAAAGTTATGATCTCAACTTTTTCTATGCCGTGTGAGACTCTCGAGGATAAAACATTCCTCATTTGGTGCCCTCATGACTCTTCGTTATTCTCAAGATTTCTATTTAGTGTTCGCTATCTTAGGGTGTTACCTTTGGTCATGAAATTGATTCGATCTAAAGGGACACTTCTAGAAAAGCGAGCTGAACTGAGATTGAGAGGTCTAATGGAAGAGGAAGATCGATTTCGAATTTTTGAGTCACATAATAGATTTATGTTCACAGACCGGCCGGTTATGATTATTTAGTATGATCATAATTATGAATATAACATATCATACTTAAATGAGATCCAGAGATAGATATGTATGTGACTGATCGATTTAGGGTACAAGCATACGGAAATATATTTTTGATTATATCCATTTTGAGCTGTCATATACTCCCAACGGATGTGTGACAATGAGCTCTCAGTGTATACTGGTTGCACGGATTATTTGTCAATATGAACTTTGTAGATATAAAGAGAGTTATACTTGGTCCTTTGTAGACGAGTGGGAGCTATTAGTCCTCTGTGGACATGTATGAGCTGTTTGCCCTACATGGGCGAGTGGGAGTTGAAGGACTATGGGACTTATGGTGTGCACCCATGCGGGCAATCACACCCGCTATCACAGATAACCGCAATAACGGTTATCTGCAATTTTGAAGAGACGTGTCTCTTCACGTCAATAAGAACGACGTCAAAAAGAACGACGTCGTGGCTTCCTCTCTCCCCCTACGACATATTGTTAATGAAGAAAACGACAGAATGTCTCTCTCCCCCCTCGACATTGAATAGCATCAAAGGCGACAAAAGGACTCTCGGGACTGCGAAGGTGTCATCTAATCTGTGGACAGTGGGTACGGTTCCACGTGTAATCGTTCTCCGATCAGTGATACGAGTAAGTGATTTCTGGGCATAATTCAATAGTTTTTCCGCATGTATTTCATATACAGATTAGGAATGTGTTTCCAACAATGTTGATTTAGCTCGATTAAGCAACCATGAAGATGGAAATCTTGCAATGGTTTATATTACTTACATATTGAAGAGTAGAGAACTTGTGCATGATTTACCACTTCCTGTTGATCCGATATGCGTCCAGTAAAACTTGAAAGATGTGTTTGATTTGAGCTATTTGACTAAAAAATAAGAACATGCACGATCAATATTCCCATAAAACGTGTCAACTATTTTTTTATTTTTCAAAAAGACTAGCCATATGAGATGAAAAAGCATGTTAATAAGTAGCAATGAATTAATAACTTTGGATTATTCACTTGGATTTAAATTACAAGTAATCTATGAAGGTTGAGATACGGAGGAATGTTGACACCTGATTTTTGATCAGTCTTTCATAGTTTATTTTTTAAAAATTCATAAAAAATCTATAAAAAGTTAAAAAAATTAAAAAATCATCTTTGGTAGCCTTGACCAAGCTAAAGGAACCATTTTTGATAAAAAAAAAATAATTTGTCATATTTTTTTAATATTTTCCAAAAATAGAAAAATACATGAAAAATGAAGAAAAATAGCGTTCGATGTCGTAAAAATATAGAAAAATAGTCAATATTTTTATTTTAATTTTCGTTTCATTTTGAACTCATAAATAGTCAAAATTCAAGTTTAATTGCATGTATTTCTTCACGACGCATAGAGTTGAATTTGGCAAAAAAATGTCATTCGAGTATTTTAATTTGTAAATTTCTACATATTTTTTAGTCTTGACGTCCAATTAGATCGACCACCATCTACAATAAATTCCCCTTGCTGAATATTTTCGTTTTTGTTTCAAATGATTTCATGGTGTAAAACGCCGAGTGGATCCCCAAATATAATCGGGTCGGCATGAGCTCGATAGCTCGTCCAAGACCAAACCAGGGCACGGCGAACCCCATGTGAGTACTCTCGAACTCCTTCGATGCTTCCTAATGCTTTTCTTAGGTTAGATCGTGTGTAGAATGGCTAGGACAGCTAAATCATTCTTGAGCTGTGATTGATAAATAGGGCCTTACTAGGAATGTCATGTGATTTATTTGCATATCTAGATTCCTTGAGTTGCGCATTTTATTACTGATTGTGATTGCTAGGATAATCACTCCTATCTGCATGAATTTCTAGATTTAGGGTTCATACCTTACTCATCCGCATGAATCTCAGGCTAGAAAATTCAGTCAACTTAGGTACCGAAAGGGCGTCAACTCTGACAGTTGGTGTAACTAAGTCCCCGAAACCATTTCTCTGGTTCTCGCAGAATTGAATAGAAACTCCCAACTATTCGATTGGGTGGTCCAATCACACTCTAAAAAAATGATTGGTGGCGACTCCATGGCATGCACACTTAGCACATGTCACTAGACCACACTGAAAGTCGATCACGCATACCTCCGTTGCGATTTGGGTAATGGGCCTTGGGAGAGGCCCGCGTCCGACTAGACAGGACGGCCCATTAGCCCTCGAGAGCCCGACAACCTCAAGAGGGTCGCGACAGACTGGCGACTCCGCTGGGGACTGGTTCTTAACCATTTAGTGGACTTGAGCCGATTAAAAAGTTGATTGATTCTTCTAACCTAATTTTATGCAGATGCTCTCGAAAGTGAGGTGTATATGCTAACAAATGTGTTAGATGTTTTTGTAGATGGGAGAAATAAGGGGTGAAGTGCTTGTTAACTTTGTTTTATGCAGGCAGGAGTTTTGGATGTATGATTGTGTGGATGTTTATATTGAAGCGGTGATTGTTAAATAAAATGCATGTCTATTGCTTTAGCACGACACAATGAATACACACAATTGCGCCTAAAACCCCAGGCGCCCTCTTTAGGAACACAATAGAAGGAATTAAAAATGGAATCTCCGTGAGGAAAAACATGGGGTAATCCACTTTTCAATTCCGCTCACTTCGAACTATGGATTGAGTCCCAATGCAACGATAGTTGTGCAATGGAATCGGCTCTTCCCAGAATTCGAGGTGAGAACCTTGGCTTTAGGTACCAAGCCCTATCTTTTGATTTTTAGGAGTTTTCCCTCACTTGTCTCATGCGTTTGTCTATGGAAGGTTAGTATACCTAACACTGCAAAAAATACAGAGAAGCTTGATTTTCTCTTAAGTTTGGTTGGTAAGACTTTTCTATCCCTCGAACTTGTTACAGCTCTTAATCATTATATTCATTGCATAATTCCGGTGATTGGATTAAATGCCATTTTGAGGATAGATATGTGTGTTTTCCTCCCAATGTTCTTGATGGAAGATGAAGATGGTGTCATCCCATTACGAGCGCCAAGTGGACAAGAAGAGCCTAAGTATTAAGATCACATTCCTTTGTTTTATTTTTCATTTCTAGCCTTCTTGTATAGGATTTATTTTGCTGAGATCCTCTCTATCTGATCCCTTAGATTGACTGTATTAGGGATCTATTTGTGTTTATATACATTCAGATTGAAATTTGTTGTATTTCTATTGACTTGTCATTGGAATGTGATAGTGGCATTTCTTCTAATCACTCGAATACTCCAAAATCAATTTTATAATTCCTTTGGATGAAATTGAAATTGGAAGTCTTATACAACCTTTTGGCCGTATAGGGCAATACAATCCCAATTTCGCCAGAAGGAACTATAAACTTGAATTGGTTCATGCATGTTTTGCATCATTGGTAATCCACAATAATTGATCAAGAGTATTCGTGCTTTTCAAATTTAATGAAAAGATAGATATCCAAATTACTCTCGTTCTTAGCAAACAGCTTTAATTTGGATACCGTATCTTCAATTGAATTTAAAACACATCGTAATTGTGTACTTTTGTACATTCCATTGATTTTCTTGGAATTGATCAAAGGCGATTATCGTGAATTACATTCCTTTCAATGATATGCTTTCCTTTGAGGAATATTGATAAAAGCTTTTGCACAATGCCAAAACCCTTGTAAAAGCTCTTATCCCTATTAATCACAAGTAAGCATAAAATTGAAAGGATTTATGCTTTATTTTTCAAATTCTTTCTTCTGATTCTGCCTTTTCATTTGAAACAGATTAAAAACAAGTAGAGAAGAGAAGTCTTTTTGTGGATAATCGCGGTGGGAGGTTCCTTTATCCGATCATAAGCAAGATTAAAAAATCCAGATGTACACGCTCGAATCATCAATGTCAAAGCGCAGCTTGCCTAGGTTGAGAGTGGTCAGGTGTTCGAGAAAGTCAGCCATGCAGAAGTTGAGATACACACATTAGAGCTTTCATTCATTTCGCTCAATCGAGGGACCTTAAAAGCAGATCATACAAATCATCGGGGTGGAAACATAAAACCGCAATGAGCCCTAATTAGCATCACAAAGGAACCTAGTTGGCCCTCCATATTATTGATGCTTTGCTTATACTCACCACCTCGAGACTCGAGATCTGCAAGCTTAAGAAGAAGGCGTTTACATTCCCATTTAAGATCGGCAACCTTGGTCCCGTGATCTTCGGCGGCTATTTCCAGGTCCCGAACTAGTCCTCTCCCATGGGCTATATACGCGGTAATGCTGTCAAGCCTTTCTTCCTGCCACTCACATTGAAACTTCAACACGACATTACGACGGTCGTGCTCATAGGTGGTCAGGGATAAGGCCAAGCGCTCCACCAAATTTCCCCTCTCGCGAAGCAACATCGAGACTCGCTTGTTGGCGAACTCAACAGCCTTTCTGTGACTATCGGCCACAAGGTTGGCCAACACCAAGCAGTTGGACCGATCCTCATAGCGAGCTCGCAAAACGTGAGCCACGGTAGCTTTTCGATGAGCGACACGGTAAGTCTCTAAAAAGTTTATAAAGAGGGTTGGGAAGATTCTATATTCCCTCTCTAAATTAGTGCCCTCGATGGAGGTGGTGTCTATTTCCACGAGCAAAATACGGATTTCATCTTCAGTTTCTGGGTGATCGGCTATATGAGCATAGCCTCGACCGAGGAGGTTATAGAGTTTTTCCCACTGGGCCAAAATTTCGGCCGAGAAAGCGCGAATAGGAGAGGAGGTCATTTTCGTTGGAGTGAGGGAGAAGAAGATGAGTGTGGTAGAGTGATTAAAATACGAAAAGGCAATTATGTAAGAGTGTTAATCTTCTCTGCATTAACTCCTCCTTTTATAGCAACTCGAGAATGAAGAAAGGCATAGCAATAATGCTCGTGGAGCCAAGTTAATTGGGTAAAGCAATGGTGGCTCTTTCGGTGAACCATCAGATCTATCCCAGTCCGCGATTTCAGGCTTGATAAACCTAAAAAAGTTGTAAAAAGATATGTCGGTGTCACCATATTAAAATTGAACGGGAGTTAAGCGCAACTATCGAAAAAAGTTGCGAAAGGATTTGGCGGTCCCATCATATTAAAAAACTGAGCGGGAGGCGAGCGTAGTTCCACCTTTTTGAAAATAAGTGGGAGACAGACATGGATATCGAGAAAAGGAAATCGATTTGGTGTCCCTCCACGTTGAAAAGAAGAAAGAAGACGACAAAGCGGGAAATATGAAATCTTGGGAGCAACGCTTGCCTGATGATCTTCATCCATGTTTAAAGAACGTTTCATGGGCATACAGAACCACTCAAAAGAAAATTTAGAGAGAGTGAGCATACATGAGAGAGTAGAGAACCCTGAGTGAGCAAAAATTGATCGAACATTTTTCGATCCAACATGTTTGAGGGTTACCATCAGTTGCTAGAGGCGACTGATCCAAAAATCTCAGAAAATGAACTACTGAGAGATCTCGAAGATTCTAGGATGGCGTCTGGTACCAGAACCACAGAACCCAACCCTTTCGGCAACGAAGTTCAGGATCTCAGCAGCGACGACAACAGCAGCAGCGATGGTCAATCCCGGAAAAGGAAACGTCGCCAGTGCCACACTCAGAATGAAATCCAAGAGCTTGAAGCTTTCTTTAGTGAATGCCCTCTCCCGAACATGAAACAAAGAAATGAATTGGGCCAGAAGCTAGGGATGAAACCTTTGAGGGTCAAGTTTTGGTTTCAAAATAAGCGAGCCAAATTGAGGGCTCAACACAGACGTCAAGAACTTGCGATTCTAAAGGAGGAAAACGAAAAGCTTCGAGCGGAGAACATGAGGTATAAGAAAGCTCCCAGCACTATCGCTTGCCTTAATTGCGGTGGCCCTATCACTCTCGGCGAAATGTTCCTTGATAAGCCTTATATGAGGATTGAAAATGCTCATTCACCACCCCACTCCCTCGAACCATCTTCGATACAATCGGATTTTGTTGGAGATATGCATGAACAAATCAATTCTACGAAGTCAATACCGATGCCTTCTAAAGGATGTGATATGCGTCACCATGATTGGAGTTTCCTTAACGATGAGCTTACTATCACGACCGACCAATCCAAAGCTGATGAATTCCCTCCACAACAATTTCCGGCTCGATCAAATCCTACTGGAAATAGGCCAGAGAGCAATAGCCAAGTTGTCAACACTGTTCCGGGTCGCAAGAAGACGAGGGTCAATTGGTCCCCCGAGCTTCATCTCAAGTTCCTTAGTGCGGTTCAGCAACTAGGGATCAACTCAGCATATCCAACGCGCATACTTGAGATCATGAACATACCAGGACTCACTAAAGATGGAGTCGCGAGTCACCTTAAGAGCTACAGAAGAGCGCTAAGACAGCGCCACACAGCACTGAACCTGAAAGAACTCAACTTGTGCCTAAACACTAGGCATGGCTATAACTACAATGCCCCTGAAGTAAGAAATACCCTGCCGAATCTAGGCACCGACCAAGCTGGTAGCAGCACCATTGACTACTTGGGCGCTAATCAGAATATTCCCCTGAATCATCTCAGCACCCCTCAAGAGTATATGCCACAAGTGCAGCAGGTACGAACTCCTTGGTTTGAGCAGCAACTTTTCGCTAGTGCTCTTCCTATCCCCGATCAACATATTGCGCGTAGTGTTCAAAGATCTGCCCGGCTTGGGCATATGATTTCGGAAGATCAAGCGGGCGGATGCTCTGAGGATTTTTGTTTCTTCCATTCCCAAATGGAAGGTGCTTTTGATAGTGAACCGATCAATCATCCTCTTATAATCTCGAGCAACGACGAAGGTTCTAGCTCGAAGAATCAGATCGCTCACAACAGAAACAGGAATCCTTCAACGCCAAGCGATGATGGTCAACCCGAATATCAGTTGCTCGAAGAATCAAAAGATTTCCTTGATGAGGAGCTCCATATCTGGATCGATCAGTTTAAAACTGATGGACTTATGAAGTTATGATCCAAAATGACGATTATATGTCTGATTCATGGTGTAACTGGCTGATCACCGAGAATCCTCAAGGGAACTAGGCACATGTGACTGGATGTATCATTAATCTTTCTGTCATAAAGTCTTCCATGCAAGATAATCTTCCTTAATGCCTAGAGTTAATCTGGGGCAGCGATCAGTACTACTCGCGAGCATCATCATGCTTGAGTGCGACAATCCCTTGTTAGATTAGAGTCGAGGCGAATCAATTGAACGCCACGAAGAAAAACATTTAAAGGCTTCACATAGGAAAATACGAGCAAAAGCCCGAGCGAGCTCAAAGACGGTTAGCTCTGTATCGTTCTAAGGGACCTTTAGTCGTTATGAACTCTAAATTGAGCTTGTTTCATTCTTGATGGGGGTCGCTAACTGCTTCAAGAATTTTATAAAAAAAAACGAACCAGTTAGGGACGCCAATAGTGCTGTGTCCTGGTAGTCAGTGAAATGGAAGTGGTACGAAACGTCAGGAGTTCGATCTCGGGATTGAAAAATCATTTTATCAGTTGGTCTATCACCCGATGAAGTTCAAAGAGATTCGACGCAGATGACTATAGAACTTGGGGCAATTCGAAAATCATCGATTCATTTTCATCAAGCGGCGAAGTTGGTATTGTAAAATGTGAAGCATGCAAATGACAAATCCGAAGCAGAAGGAGATGAATCATGATTCGCTTATCCAAGGTCGGGATTTCAACCTTCGACTAAAGCCAAATCTAGGATGAGTTTTTGATGTTGCCCACTCGACAAAACCCATCTCCACTGAAAGTGGGGGCAAACCATTCCTACATCCGGAAAGCATGTCGAAGCCGAAGACATCAAATTCATCGTTTAATCCGTGGGGCAAGTCCTTGAAGCGATAGTTATCATCCGCAGAGCGTAATGGAATCCATCCTTTCAATGTAAAATGCATTTGGCCGCGGAGCCACCCATTTGGTAAAAAGAACGTATCGTTCCTAAATGATTTTCAATCAGATGCGGGGATAATGTTCTCTCATTTTCCTCTCAGGTGATGAACAGAGACGAGGCACCCAAGAAGCCATGCATTCAAATAACATAACAGTGCATGAAACATGCCCAAAAAGATGAATGAATCTCCTCCGACGTAAATCCTCGAGGTGGATTCGTTGCCCAACCAGACGAAGAAATCATGGCCACAAGCTTGAGGGCCGGCTTCTACAATCTGCACATTGGCATGCAGAATGGAATTCAAATCAAGAGTAAAGTAGTATCGTCCCAATTTGTTTTGAATTTGGAAACCCAAAATAATGCTTAATATTTATCCTTGGCAGGAGCTCGCCATCAGGGCAGACATGTAAGTTTCATTTTTCTCCAAAAACCAAGAAGTCGAAAGAACTTTAGAACACATAACAATCTTGTGTTACTATGTGAAGTGCAGATTTTCACAACCCTTGTACACTCGTTGGAGCATATGACCAAGGGTAAGATGTATCGTTCCAATTTTTGTAAATTTTTAGAATATACGATGACATATCCCTTTTATATTTCCAGGATCTCCAGCCTCGATGGGCAGGTAAGTATCCCTTTTCCCAATTCATTGGAGATTAAAAACTTTCAGAATTAATTCGATTCTCACATCTAAAAAGACATAGAATTCTTACTTCATTGACATTCATGTTTTAAAACATGAGATTGTCTGAACATGAATTACACATGTATGGTGCATCAAAAAATCCCTTTGAAGGATAAATCTTGATGAAATGAAATGAATTTTTCCAACAAGAGTCGTTTGAACTGTTCAAAAGGGTATTTTCTCATAAGAGAAGCGAGCCTAATCCAAACACGTCCCATACACACTTGAGAGATGAGGAGATTGGAAATGATAGCGAAACCTTAACCTATGGATATAAGGGTCATTCGCAACGATTACATGGATCGAGATGACAGAGGCATTTATTTCTTCATTCCAAACACTACAGATGCCCATTGAGAACCCCATTAAACGGCGATTTTCATTCTCAACCCTGTCAAGAACCACCCCACATTGGGGCAAATGAAGGTTAGTCCAACAGTATCAGAAAGTAAACGGTTTGAAATTTTCTTGCTCGGACTAACATAAATCTTTGTGTGTTGTTTATATGATAATCCAAGTGTCATAGGATGACGAGAATAATTCATTTCTCTATCCTACACACTGTTATCCTTTGCACGACCAAGTTGAGCCAGCAAATTCATTTCATCAACCTATTGGTGATCATTGCATATTCCAAAGCAAAGGCAACATCACTTTAGGAATGGAAGCGTGCCAAAGTTTAAGTTGCATATCTAGCATGATTGCCGAAAATCCAAGCTCCAAAAGAAAAGAAAAACACGGGATTAAAAAAAGGGGGAAAAGAAAAATCCCTAGACATCAAGAAAAAGCAAAGTGCCTGGTAAAAAGCAAGGCTGATGTCTATTCAAAATATCCCCAGTAAAGTCTAGATATACGATGAAAAGACCCTGCAAAGGAGTCAGATCAAGATGACTACTCTCCAAATGATGTCGTGCTCAAATTGCAAACACACAAACAGACGGTCTCTTAATGTAACAAGAGACGCTTTTAAACATCCTTGTGCGCTCTAAAAGAGGAGTGTACACTTCAAGAAATGGAGATGTTCTTCGAAGGACATGTGGCAAATTTGCAATGATCACCAATGCCAAACCCTTCACAATTTTTGGGAAAAAAATAAGCCTTTTTCGGTCCCCAATCCTTCCAATGTTACAACCCCGAAGCAGTCTTATCTGACTAAGACACTTGGGTTAATGTATAACTTAGCTCAAAGAAGTACGAGCAAGACTATTTCTTTCTCATTTTACAGGGTTCTTGACTTGTAAACCCGGAGTAGATAGTGAAAAATTTCGTTCAACGGCCTTGACTCAAAAGTGAGTCCCCCTTGGAAACCGATATCCAAGCCTAACACTACGGTCCCGTGAAAGACCTCCTGATCGGTCGAAATGTATGCGTTGCGAATGATCCTGAAACCCAGGCACAGGTCGATAGGAAATTGAGCACTTTCCCTATTAAAGATCATTATCACAGAGCAGTGAGGAGCCTTCTTGGATGAGAAATACTCCAATGGATGTTTTGAGCAAACTCTTTTTGAAATTTTCAAATTGTTTGATCTAGAGTTTCCGTGCAAGGAATTTATGATCACATCTGTATATGGTAGGAATGTTTTGGATAACCTCCAGCAATCAAAATGCACATTTCATGACTAAAACTTAAGTTGTAGAATTTTGTCAGTTAGACAATTATTGTCTTCCCAAAGATTACTAATATCTTCTTGGCGAGGAAAATTTTTTCAGGTCTAAGCTTTCTGCAGGACTTTTGGCCGCCCCAAAGACTGGGTGCGTCATCCTTAGGTGAAGCCTTTTAGTAGGCAAATCTTTTCTAAGACCGATCCACAGAATGATCGAGTCTCCGACTAGCCCCAAAGAGCGGGTACGTCATCCTTTGATTCATATCAATTTGGAATCTCATAAATGGTAGAAACCGCCTGAAGGGTCAACTCAATGGTAGAAACCGCCTGAAGGGTCAATCAATGGTAGAAACCGCCTGAAGGGTCAACACAATGGTAGAAACCGCCTGAAGGGTCAACCAATGGTAGAAACCGCCTGAAGGGTCAAAACAATGGTAGAAACCGCCTGAAAGGTCAATGTATGGTAGAAACCGCCTTAAGGGTCAACCAATGGTAGAAACCGCATGAAGGGTCAATGAATGGTAGAAACCGCCTGAAGGGTCAAAGGACTGGTAGAGACCGCCTGAAGGATCAACCCAATGGTCCGATCCACCATACGGATCAAAACCTTGATGAATCCCGAACGCGGGAGGATTCGTTTTCCCTAATAAGCCTTACATTAGGCAAGCCATTTCTAGTTTAGTCCACCACACGGATCAAAACCCTTGGCAAATTCCCAAATGTGGGATGCGTCTTCCTTAGGTTCCTATCAGTTAGGAATCCCATTATGGTTTGACCTACCATACAGGTCAGAGCTTAACATCCCCAGGACACTCCGATGACAAGTCCTTAGGAATCTACTTGAACCCATCAGACACAGAAAATGCCACAAGCATTCGACAGGTAAGGGGCAGGGAAGTCTATCTACTCCTTAACTTTCTTACATCATATCAGGGAATTGAACGAGCACATCTCTTTTTAAGGAAAAGCACACATTGATGGACATGAAAATTTGATGTCATGATTTCTTTTCTTTTCCCAGTCGAGTCGATCGGAACACAGGTGTCACCTTGTCTTTGAGAGAAATCTCTGACGAAATTCCTCTCAAAGAGGGGCAGCTGTTGACACCTGATTTTTGATCAGTCTTTCATAGTTTATTTTTTAAAAATTCATAAAAAATCTATAAAAAGTTAAAAAAAAAATTAAAAAATCATCTTTGGTAGCCTTGACCAAGCTAAAGGAACCATTTTTGATAAAAAAAAATAATTTGTCATATTTTTTTAATATTTTCCAAAAATAGAAAAATACATGAAAAATGAAGAAAAATAGCGTTCGATGTCGTAAAAATATAGAAAAATAGTCAATATTTTTATTTTAATTTCCTTTTCATTTTGAACTCATAAATAGTCAAAATTCAAGTTCAATTGCATGTATTTCTTCACGACGCATAGAGTTGAATTTGGCAAAAAAATGTCATTCGAGTATTTTAATTTGTAAATTTCTACATATTTTTTAGTCTTGACGTCCAATTAGATCGACCACCATCTATAATAAATTCCCCTTGCTGAATATTTTCGTTTTTGTTTCAAATGATTTCATGGTGTAAAACTCCGAGTGGATCCCCAAATATAATCGGGTCGGCATGAGCTCGATAGCTCGTCCAAGACCAAACCAGGGCACGGCGAACCCCATGTGAGTACTCTCGAACTCCTTCGATGCTTCCTAATGCTTTTCTTAGGTTAGATCGTGTGTAGAATGGCTAGGACAGCTAAATCATTCTTGAGCTGTGATTGATAAATAGGGCCTTACTAGGAATGTCATGTGATTTATTTGCATATCTAGATTCCTTGAGTTGCGCATTTTATTACTGATTGTGATTGCTAGGATAATCACTCCTATCTGCATGAATTTCTAGATTTATGGTTCATACCTTACTCATCCGCATGAATCTCAGGCTAGAAAATTCAGTCAACTTAGGTACCGAAAGGGCGTCAACTCTGACAGTTGGTGTAACTAAGTCCCCGAAACCATTTCTCTGGTTCTCGCAGAATTGAATAGAAACTCCCAACTATTCGATTGGGTGGTCCAATCACACTCTAAAAAAATGATTGGTGGCGACTCCATGGCATGCACACTTAGCACATGTCACTAGACCACACTGAAAGTCGATCAGGCATACCTCCGTTGCGATTTGGGTAATGGGCCTTGGGAGAGGCCCGCGTCCGACCAGACAGGACGGCCCATTAGCCCTCGAGAGCCCGACAACCTCAAGAGGGTCGCGGCAAGGAAGAGCAAAAAAAAAAATTAACAAAATGATAAAAAAATAAAAATAAAAAACCGAATTCGAACCGGAAACCAAACCGAACTGAACCGAACTGGATTTTTCAGCTCAGTTCGGTATGAATTTGGTTCGGTTCAAGAAAATTTCCTAATGGTTCAGTTCGGTTCGGTTTTTCAAAAAATTGAACCATCGGCACCCCTACATATAAGGTATCATTCTTTATGAGATGTTATCTATTTGCCACACGATCATATTGAATCCATATTAATAGAGTTAAAAACAGTCGTGATCATGGATGGTTCTGTGTCTATTGATACAGTACCACCATACCTCGAAGTTTGAGACTTCATGAATCGGATTAACTGTTGAAAATAATCTCTAGACCAACATAAAGTTGCACACATACAGTAGACTTTCAATTAATATATTTCAAGTGAGAGAACGTAAGAGTTTTTTTTTATGTGGGCTCTATTGATTGAGATTGAAATTTCACATTTTACAGGATTTGTCTAACAAGGTAAATATAAAGATTTTTAATTAGTCTAATATTGGGCTAGCTTATTTGGACCGAGTGGTATCCACCATGTGATGAGAGGGTATGAGGCTGAAAATTTTATAAATAGTGCTCAAGTCTCTCCTTTAATCCTGATGCACGAATAATCTCACATAAAGAGCAGTTACCGAATGCTATCCATGAGTAGCAGTCTCGTTGAGCCAATGGTACATAAGGAAATAAAGGAGAAGCACTTGATTTTTTATTTTATTTTTTTGGAGGGGGGGAAGCACTTGACCTGGTTCAAGAAGCTCCACCCTCCATATCAGGATAATAATTCAAGAACTTGTGGGTGCTAAAGAAAGTATTAAAGGATCTGCAAGGCTCTTCAAGAAATGCATCAGCTAGTTCCAACTCTTTTAGGGTTTGTATTTGCTTGTTAAAGTCCGAATGATACGTGTCACGTCCCGATTCCCGGGCCACAATAACCCTACCAAACCGCCTCAAGTCATAAATAGGACGACGTCCCAAGCACGTCATTGACCCCAATATTAAATTTATTTATTAATACTATTATTCATATTAGCACATGCAGAACGTACTTCTTTATTCATATATAAAATTAATGTGAATAGTAAAGTAGGGTACCAAGATAACAACCATCTAGGAATAACACACATATGAATTTATAATCATAGATACATATTAAACCTTGGGAGTTATGGTAGCATCAACATGCCTAGTCTCTAGGGCCACTCTACAATACCATCAAAAAGATAGTGGGTCACTAGGGTTAACTCATATCTATCAACTGGTGGGGCCAACATCACCATGTAACTATAGTCACTATCAAAAGATCACTAAGGTTCCATCAAAAGGAAAAAAGCCCGGTGGGGTAAAGGGTCAGTCTGCCGTGTGTTAACACCTAATTTTGAATCAGCCTTTTTTAGTAATTTCTTAGAAAAGTCATAAAAAATCCATAAAAAGTCAATAAATTGTAAAATCAACTTTGGTGGCCTTGGCCAAGCCTAAGGAACCATTTTTGACAAAAAAATAATTTTTCATGCTTTTTGTATTTTTTGGTATTTTCAGAAATTAGAAAAATACTAGAACAATCAAGAAAAATAGCATTCGAGGTCACAAAAATATGGAAAAATAGCCAATATTTTTATTTTAAATCCCTTATCTTTTTTACCTCACAAAAAGTCCAAAATCAGATTCAATTTAACATGTTCCTTTGTAACACGTATGATTGAATTTCATAAAAAAATGTCGATTAAGTCTTTTAATTTGCAATTTTAACATTTTCTAGGATCTTGACAATCAATCTAATTGTCCCTTATTTCAATTTAGCCCAATTATTTGCACAAATTGCTCAATTGCATGAATTTGCAAAATTACATACTAAATTGCATTTTAGTCCTTGAAATTGGGCATATTTGAAATTACTTTCAATTCAAGGACTATCATTGTAAATTAAACATACTGCCCAATGGTTTTCACCATTTTGAATCAATTGGCATAGGTAATTTGGTCCAATTTGATCATTTGAACCTTCAATTGTACAATTCCCCAATTTGCAATTAAATGAAAATTTGGGGTTTTTGTTGAAATTAATATGAACTTTAGGGCAAAATTACATTTTTAGATAAAATTCATGCCCTAAATTCGATTCTGAGGTCCAATTGTAAAAATTTCCCATTAATTTGGGTTTAATTTGGAAAATTGTAAGTCGGAACGGTTCAGACCGATCAGACCGCCGGTCGAACCAGTCCGCTACAATGTCTTCTTCTTCCCCAGATTCTTGCGCAGATGAACAGTGCCAAGCTTAATTTTGAGGACAAAATTGACAGTCCAATCGACTACAATTGGAGAAGCATTGGTGGGCGTCTTGTTCCTTACGTCAAGATCTTTCGATCAAGACCAGCCCCAAGACAAATGGCCGCCGGACGAGCTCTAGCGAGGTCAGTCAAACCTGCAAACCTGCAAAAGTCAACACTCTCAAACACAGGTCAAATTCTTGCCAAATTTGCGAGAAATGAGACTCGCCGAAGAGCCAAATAGACCTGGACGAAGTGCCCATCGTCCCCGACGCCGATTCGACTATAAAACACGTGGCCACACGTGCGATTGGGGCAGGCAAGAAGTCCCCCGATTCGGCGTCGAAAATTCGAAAGGCTATATAAGCTCATGGGGGCTTTCTGTTAAAGGGGACGGTGGATTCAGTTGAAAAAAAGAAAACAGAATCGAGAGAAAGAGAAAAAGCACGAGAGAGAGCTTATTCTCCGACCTCTGTCGTCGAGAACTCAAGCTCAACTGCAAGGCACTGGTTGAGCCGTCTCCGGCGAAACCAAAGCGAAAGGAGACTGCCTGAAGTTTGCCCAGAGTGCCAGGAAGCGATCGCCGTCGGCCGCGCCACTCGAAATCGCGAAACTAAGTGAGACACAGTTCTGAAGGCTTCACTGTGCATATATGGCGATTCACCCATTTCATGCTTTTTCTTGCAATTAGTATGGGCATTCCGTTCCCTGAATGTCACTAACCCGCGTCGCATACTTGTTTTGCATTGATTTGGTCTTAACACATCGAATCGAGTCTTCCAATTCAACCTCCATTGCCGAACTCTGTTCATTCTTGCCCAGCCAAATCTGGGCCGAGCGAGCTCGAGGTAAGTCTCCTGAACATTGATTGATGCTATCATGTGATGGAATTGCAATGATTTGGCGTAAATTGAGAGATTGAACTCCCATGGCCGTACTCGGCATTCTGCGTAGTGTTCGCGATTTTGTGAATGAAATGCTTCAATTCTTATATATGTTAAGCTAGAGATGATCGCGAGTCAATTGGCGCTGGTTTTGTGCAATGTCGTTAAGATCTCATCGTCGGATCATCATCGGAGAAGCTCAGCCGTTCGTTCCACCGAGGTCGCGAGGTTGAAGACGAAGCTGACGTGGCATAGTCAGCACGTCAAAGTCCTAGGAGGCATTCGGCCATTGGTCCACGCGTCTGTCGAGTCAGCTCGACCGTTAGTCTGTTAGGGCGAGTCAGCGTAGATCGGACGGTCTAGGTTAATCGAGTCCAATTTATAACGACCGTCCGATTAGAAATTAGGGTGATTCGAAAATATTCTAAATCGAAAAAAAAAATCAAATAGAATCGGAACGGCGCCGTTTAGATTAATAGGTAGGCGACGTCGTTTAGGATAAGTGAGGGCGGACGGTCCAGATCAAATCTCACGTTTTAATCCTGACCGTAGGTTTTAGTAAGTCAATCGAACGGTCCTAGTCGAGTCGTCGTTTAATCTAGGCCGTAGATTCCAGTCAGATCAAGCCCGATAATTTGAAAATTTAAAAAAAAAAAAAAAGAGAGAGAACGGCGTCGTTTTGGCTTAGGGGTCTCACGGGTCCAGGTCCGGGTCTGGGCCGGGTTCCGACCCGAGTGGGTTGGGTCGACCCGATCCGAATAATATTTTTTTAAATAAAAAATTCAGAAAATGATTTAAAAAAATAAAAAAATCAGAAAAATAATAGAAAATCCAAAAAATGCTAGAAAAACACAAAACATAAAAAAAATATATATAGAAAAATTGTAGGAAAATCCTAGACACTCCAGAAATCCCCAAAAATGGAGGAATGACCCGTTCAACACTATTTTTGGGGTTTCTCATCCGTTCTTCCAAGAATTGACGACATTACCCTTTATGGGTAAGTCGCATCTACTGTATATGCGAGATAAGACTGATAATGCCAAGGTAAGAATTAGGACCGGTTAGACGACCAATTCTTAGGCTTGGGTTTTCGAGTCCCGTCCTTTTTTCTCAAAATGACAATTTTGCCCCTCAATGGGAAAATCGTCTTTCTTGTTCCAATCAAATCCTGGAAATTGCTCAAAGTTGGGGTTTGGGTCAGGTGGGTGGCCAACCCTAATATTTGGGATTTTCAATTCTCATCTGTGTCCAAAATGACGACTTTACCCCTCTAAAGGGTAAAATCACTTTTAAATTCCAGAAAAAATTCTGAAATTCCAAAAAATTAGGAAATGGAAGGATTTGATAGCCAATCCCATTTCCACCCCATTTTGACTGCACATTTCATCTAAAATGATGATTTTACCCTTCTAAAGCAAATTGTCCTCCAAGTTTCTCAAAATTACAATTTTGCCCCTCATGGGCAAATCACGTCAAATCATTCATAAACCTTGATTGATACTTCTCTAGACTAATAGGGCCTCATTAGGGATGCCATGCTGATTTCATGTGTTTTATCCGCATGTACTGGATCCTTGATTTACGCATTTACTCTTTCTGACTGTGAGTGATAGGGTAACAATTCCTGTCTGCATGAACTCCTAGATTTAGGATCTGTACCCCATTCATATGTATGAAATCCTAAGATCAGATAAATCATTCAACTTAGGTGCCGAAAGGGCGTCAACTCTAGCAGTTGGCGTAACATAGTCTCTGATCCCGTTTCTCTGATTTCCGCAGGATCGAATAGATCGCTCCCAACTATTCGATAGGGTTTCCGATCGTACCCTCCACGAAACGATTGGTGGCGACTCATTGGCATGTACACATGTCACTAGACCACACCGAAGGTTGACCACGTATATCCAGCCGTCGTGATTTGGGTAATGGACCTTGGGAGTGGCCCGCGTCCGATCATGCAGCATCGGGCGGCCCATTAACCCCGTTTGGCAGGCAACACGCGAAAGGGTCGCGACAGACTGGCGACTCCACTGGGGACTATTCTAAACCAGAATCTCTGGTTTCGTAGAATTCCAAAGGACTTGAGCCAATTAAAAAAGTTGATTGATTTATCTTACTCCGTTTTCTGCAGATGCTCTTGAAGGTGAGGTACGTACGCTAACCGTGGTGTTAGATGTTTTTGCAGATTGGAGAAATAAGGGGTATAGTGGTTGTTGACATTTTTTCTGCAGGCCGGAGTTGGGAATGTATGTTTATTTTACGGACGTATTGAAGCGGTGTTTGATACAAAATGCTGTGCATGACCCTGCATTGTGATGATCACGACACATCGCACACACTGGCGGTCAAACCCCGACTGCAAACCACATATATGTTACCTTAGATAGGGAAAGGATGCGAAAGGATCTCGTGTTTGATGGCACTTGAGACTTTCGTATTAGTTCCCGCTCGTAATTCAAATTGGCGATATCTAGTCCTCTTTGGTGGGTACCCTTAGGGAGGAATCTGCCTCATTTGGATCGTGAGAGCCTGAGCCATAGGTTCCTCACTTGATTTCTAATTTTTTAGAGTATACCCACTTGTCTCATGCGCATGTCTATGGATAGTTGGTATACCTAAAATCGCACATTGTTACAGGGGAACATTTCATATCCCCAAAGTATTGTTGGTAAGGCATTTACTTTCGACGTACTTCACTATTCCCTGTTTCATAGTATGATTCATGCATTATATACGTCCACGTGCATGGCATACATCATGAAAATCACTCAAGTGACTAATTGAAATAACAATGATAATGGGATAGGATGTCGCTGTTTCCTAGAAGTTCAACAGAGCTGGTAACCTTCGAATACCTAAGGAAAGTCACTCGCCCTGGACCAAACGCAAGGCTGCACTTTACTAGGTTCGTGCATGGCCGAAAGCTTACTGTACGCAAGTTGGGATACGCCGAAGATTGCCAAACCCGCTACTAGATCGATAACCTCAGATTCAAGCGACAAGCGAACGAGATGTTCCAGAATTATTTGGAGATGAAGAAACAACGTCGCAACCACCTAGCTAGAGAGGCATACGAACGTTGACAGGCCGAACGACACGCTAATGAAGACATACCAAGGATCACCTTTTGGAGAAAAAGAAGATGCCATGCGATCAAGACAAAGCCGAAACGCGTCGCACTCAAAAAGACGAGACGCGAGAAGACTCCTAAAGTTGTGATACCATGGACCAGAGAATGGCCAGAAGAACTAGGACCCCTCGATCAATGCATTGAAGACGACCCCTTATGTTCGACTGGGGAAGGATTCCCGACTGACTATCATCGTGAAGGAGAATAGACCTATAGGAAGGTGTGGTTTAGATCCTCACATTCCATCGGCCTTTTATGGCTTTCGTGTTTAAAGAGTTTCTTCTTACCTTTCTTTCGTTAGGCGTCCTGGTTGTAATAAAGGATTCATTCCACTCTTTTCCCATTTGATGTATAGACCAATGGAATGTGACGTTGTTAGTTCCCTTAGTCGCTGGAGTGAACCTGACTAAATTGCATAATTCACTTTCCTGAAATTCAAATTAGACTTCAAGTCAGGTCTTCAGTACCTGAAAAAGGTTCTAATTTTTATTTATTCAATTGAACTATGCAATTAAGTTGGCAAATGCATACTTCATGGCATTTGTATAGTTGCATATTTAACGTAATTTTTTACGATTGACTTTTCAAAATCATTTGCATATTTTAGACTTGATGGGAAAGAATGATATTCAAGTGTTCAAAGTCCACCGAGTCAAGCTCCAATCACGGTGGGATAACATGGGTGAAGCCAGCCAGAAATACGCCAAATCACGACTGGGATATCTATTGGACCTGCTGAAGGTTGAATGCCCACCTACCTTTATCCAAGCCATGGCGCTCTATTGGGATCTTGCCACCGCTTCTTTCTGCATGGAAGGACTGGAAGTTACCCCTACTCTTGAAGAGTATAGCACTTCCATCAGAGTTGAGTTCACTCACCTACTAGTCCAACCCCCCATAGGATTTGAGCCCTTGAGTCAACTAGCTGAATTCCTTGACACAAGCCTCAAAGAAGTCAAAGCAGACGCCAAAAGCAATTCTGGACGAATTTCACTATCCTTCCTCCTAGATTGATTCCCCAACTTCCCTGCTGCTACAGGGACTAAATCTGGTAGAGCCTTTGTCTTGGCCTTCTTTAGCTTTGTGCTATTCCCGATCTCATCTGTTACCTTCGACCATATTATGGCTATAGTAGTCAGACAAGTCTGTTGTGGGTGGGATTACTCAAACATTATCCTTGCTGAGACTTTCCTTTCCCTAAATCGCTTCAAGAAAAATAAGAAGGGAATCTTTAGAGCCTCTAGTGATCTTCTGTACCTGTGGTTCACATCTCATATCAGATAGTTCCATATCTGCATGGGTTTCACTGAGATTAGCCTCGATGCTCATCCTCTTAAAACTTTTGTCAAGACCCATACACGTATTCCTAAATTCAACTTCATAGAATGGAAGAACTTCCTTGGAACTCTGAAACCGAAACAGCTCCGATGGCGGCTTAGATTGCCAACACTAGGCAAAGTCAAGCTTGCATGCAATGACGAAGACCTAGTCCCTTTGCTGGGATTCACCGGCGCTACTGCATATTATCCGAAGAGGGTTATCCGATAATTTGGGGCATTGTAGGAGATCCCTTCTCCACCTGACCTGGTATCTTCTCATTTGACATACCAAACGAGAACCTTTTGGGAGAAAAGAAACAGCTTGAAGCTAAGGTGGCATTTATTATACACTATTTGAAGAACTCTCAAGCTGAAGAAATAAGGTGGCCAGAAAATATGACTCGCATGGAGAACATTCATAGAGCTACCACGGAGTACATTCAACACTTTGAGGCGATCAGACGTAGCCTTGTCGAGCCTTATGTACCTGAATACATCGTACCGTACGTACCTGGGAAAGAACCATACATACCCGAAGACATGGGACCGCCGTCATATTCAGAAGATGAAGAGTCCCAAATTGGAGAGGGGAATCCTTGTTGGGATGATGAGGACACCTTAGACCTTAAGCGTCATAGACTTGAATAGGCTATTATGTCAAGTGTAAAATAAGCAAATATTGTGATGCCTTTTCATGCATTCTCACTTTTACTGGATATTATTTCGGACACACGAGAATGAATGTGGACATATTTTACAAATACATAAAAATTATCGTAAAAAATTACACTTCTTTAAATTTCATGAATTCTCTTTGGAGAATGATCAAAAGAACTACTCGCATGAGACTAAGGCTCATAAAGTAGTCATTTTTCTCATTCACCAATAGAAAACATGCAATTAGAAGAGTCAAGTACTTCTTTTTGTCAATACTAATGAAATACTCATTGGAATTTCTTCTAAAAATAGGTACACTCTCATCACAGAATTACCAACGCATCGTTTTCGCACTCGGCTTTAAGACGAGAATGGAACAACAGGAGTTGACCCCACGCGTAGGCATGCTGGAAACTCAAATGATTGCTATGGCAACTATGATGGCTGATATTAAGGCAATGCTGGAAGCCTCCCAAGCCAGACAGACAGTAACTTCCAACCAGAACAATTCAAATCTGCCATTCACACCTGATATGGCTGACAAAGAAACGACAGGAGATGCTCAACGCACAGAGGAAGATATTCGTGTGCCGAACATCCAGTCACAGCAAAAGGCACCCCCTGTTGTCATCAACCTTGAGAAGGAAGAAAAGGGGAAGCAGGCCGCAAAAACTGAAGTAGAGGCTAAGAGAATAGCCAAGATCGAAGAATGCTTGAACAGCCAAGGCTATGAGTTGGCTTGTTTCGACAAGATATCTCCATTCGCCAAAGTAGAGACCCCTCCTGACTACAAGGAACAAGACTTCATGAGGAAGTATAATGGGACAGGTTGTCCCCGCGTTCACCTCAAATATTACCTACACAAGATGGCGCAATATTCAAACTATGTTTCATTACTGATGAATACATTCCAAGAAAGTCTGGCTGGCGCCGCTCTGGCTTGGTTAATTGAATTGGACCTGGATGACTACGATGGATGGAAAAATCTTGCTGAAGATTTCCTCAAGCAGTATAAGTTCAATACAGCTACATCACCGACAAGAGAAGATTTGCTGCGAACCTCGAAAGCAAGGGGCGAGTTTATCAGAACATACGCCCAGAGATGGCGAGCTTTGGCAACCCAAGTAAAGCCGTCAATCCCAGAAGATGAACTAATTGATTTGTTCCTGAAAGCACTCCCATATGAATACTTTGACAGGTTAAACACCTCGGGATGTCAAACCTTTACACATCGAATAAAGGTGGCTGAAAGGCTAGAATGGACTTTAAGAGAAAGAAGGCCTCATGAAGCTCCTACGAGAAAGCAGTACTCCCTAAAGAAGGAGAAAGAGGCTGGGCTCGACATAGCATTCATATTAGAAACCATAAGCCCAAAGTGTTTGGCAATTCTAATCAAACCAAATGAGGATCGTCATGGTTGGCGCCAAAGGGGCAAGAGCCTAGAAAGAGGCAACCTCAAAGGCAGTTCTTTCAACTCCCGAGGCCTTTATCCAAGCTGCTCCTGATGCTGCTAGAGCAACATTTGGTGGCGAAGGAACCACCTAGGGTGAATCCTGTCAAGTATCCAGGTTTTGACGAGAGCTAGACTTGTGTCTATCACATGGGCGAAATGGGACACAACGTCGATAATTGCTATATCCTTAAGCTGAAGGTACAAGCTTTGATTGACAGTCAGATTTTGAAATTTGATAACATGGCTCCGAATGTACAAGAAAATCCACTCCCTGATCACAAAGCAGTAGGGGCAATATTCACTGAAGAAGAGGAAAACCACCTTAAGCTGAAAGTGGACGTGTCTAGGCTAACCGACATTTTGGCAATCGCTTCACTATACCCGAAAGAAAGGGAGATCTCTGCTGACATGAAGAAATTGTGTATCGCTAAGATGATGAGCTTGGGAATAATGTCAAATGTTACCGATGAAAGATTCGAGGGAGTCGAAGCTTCTCTATCCTTGAAATGAAGCTACTTTATGATCAAAATCGAGCAGGGAAGCACGTGAGGCATCCCGCACGAGGGCCTGTTAGGCAATTTCGGGCCGATCATCGAGCCAGAAGAAGAACTCGACGAGGACGAACTGGAAGCCAAGAGGCGAAGTCTAGCAGATCACAGATTCATGGCTAACGCGCTGGAAATGGGAGAAATTATAGACAACCTGGGTCAGGATTCTGGGGGATACAACTTTAAGGTAAAATATTCTGCTCCTCCTAGCTTCTATCAGAGAATAGAGGATATCATACCAGATGGATGGGGAGGTATGGACGATCTCGTTCAAATCCCGAAAGAGGTGGAAAAACCTTTTACTAAGGAATCAGAACCATCGCTTGAACAGATGGTAGATTCCGGACTCAACATGAAACAGTATGAGAAATCGAAGGATCAACAACAGGGTTCAGTTGAACTATTCAAGGGAAGGAGAGAATACCCGAGATCTGCGACATCAACAGTACTAGGTGGCAGTGACCAGCATTGTCAATTGGGAAACGAAATCCTCTCGAAGGGCTTTGACAACACTATGTCAATGATCGAAGCCGCTGCGACAGTGGTGATTAAATTGGAAGATCTTGATGTCTTGAATGAGATAGAAGATTGCCTAGTCAAGCCTGTTGTGATTCAATTGCCGAAAGAGGAAGAAAACGACACAGCTGAACCAGAAACATCTTATCCAAAGACAATAACCATACAAGTCCCTCCAATAGAAGAGTACGATCCTAAGGCAGTCCACTGGGACTACGGAACAAGGGAAATGGATGCAGTAATGAGGTTTGGACGATTCTATACCCCTAGGGAAGGCGAGTCCGAAAAGAATGAAGTCTCGAAGGAAGACGCATAAAAGTTCATGTCCATCATTAAAACCAGCGAGTTTGAAGTAATAGAGCAGCTGAGGAAGATGCCAGCTCAAATATCTTTACTGGATTTATTCATCAATTCAGAGAAGCACAAGAATGCACTGTTGAAGATACTCAATGAGGTGCATGTCCCTAAGACAATCAATGATGTGCAATTAAGGGACTTTGTAGGGGCGATCCTTCTAAAAGATCAGTTGAGCTTCTTAGATGAAGACTTCCCTATGGAAGGAAGAGGACACAACAAGGCCTTATACATTTCTGCGCAATGTAATGGGAAGAGAGTGGCACACGTACTAATCGACAACGGATCTGCCTTCAACATTTGCCCTCTGGCTACGTTAAGGAGGTTGGGGATCAATGAGGAGATGATTAAAACCTCCAAAACAGCGGTTAGAGCTTTTGATGGAATGAAAAAGACAATGGTAGGCGAGATTGAGCTAGGAGTGCTCATTGGCCCAACCGAATTCTCTATAAGTTTCCAAGTGATGGATCTGCCTGATGCATTCGGATTCCTGCTGGGGAGACCTTGGATCCATGTAGCAGGAGCCGTACCCTCGAGCTTGCATCAGAAAGTGCGCTTTGTAGTAGATGGGAAGGTGATTACCGTACATGGAAAAGTTGACCTCTAAACATATCAGAATAGCGCTATTCCCTACATCGAGCCCGAAATCAAGATGGAAGCAAGCTATCATTCCTTGGAGTTGGTGGCAATAGTACACACTCACGTGGGGGCAATATTGAGAACTCCTTATATTTCTGAAGCCAATCTTTTACCAGCTAAGATGTTATTGGCATATAGATACAACCTTGGGGAAGGTCTCGGCAAGTATGGTCAAGGAATGAATACCCCCTTGCAGTTGAATGCTAACCAGCATAGGATGGGCCTATGGTATTAGAAAAATCGCTGGGGTGAGTCTACCCTCAAGGCAACAGGCCGAGGCCGAGGCCGAGGCAAGAGCCAAGGACGCCATGGAAGCCAAAACAACCCGAAAGATTCATTCATTGGTTCTCCAACCTAGAAAGGTAGGTCACAGATGTTCAAAAGCCCTTTGAACGCATATTTCAGCAAGAACTCTAGATGGTTGTCAGAGGAAGATATAACTCCAACAGCAGAACCAGATCTGGCAAACCCTTTCCTAGGAAATAACTTTGTAAACGTCATCATAGAGTGGCTGGGCGATGAAGCTACCGTTTCTGAGTAAAGAAACATCTTTCCTGTTCTTAATATTGCATTTAAATTTCCCGCATTTCATTACACCTTTAGCATTGTTGCTTGAAATAAATGTAGGAAAACGCCTTTGGACCTCCGGCCGTTGGTCCAAATAGCATAGTTTATAATGCGGCCCATTTTGCATTCAATAAAATCACACAAGTTTTGTTAAGGACATATGGAACCACAAATCAGCCAATGATGATATTAGTCTTTCACGCATAAGCTTGAGGCTTGATTTTTCTTATGATTCCTGATTTCCAAAAGATTTCTCAAGGACAAGGATGTCCTATGATATGAGGACTAGTCCCATTTACACTCCACTTATTTTGAAACCTCTTTCGAAGAGATTTTTCACACTCATGCATGGCATTCCCATATGAAGTATAGACTAACCATGTTCATGACATTTCAGGCATATCATCTCGAACATGCATACCAGGTTATTGTGTGATTTGGATCATTGTGATGGATGTTCCTATAATATTGAAGAAGAGGATGAGGATGAAGGTTACGCATCTATCTGCAGAGAATAGAGTGCCTTCGAAGAATCAATATCTCCCACTTCAGAGGAACCAGTTGTTATTAACTTGGGGGACTCTATGAATATCAAAGAAGTCAAGATCGGTGGACATCTATCCCGGAATGAAAGGCTCAGGTTTACGGAATTACTGAGGGAATACCATGACGTCTTCGCATGGTCATATGCCGACATGCCAGGTTTGGATCCCATAATTGTGGAACATGCATTACCCACGGATCCCAGTGTCAAACCTGTGAGGCAAGGCAGTAGACGAATGAAAGCCGAGTTAGAGGACAAAATTAAAGAAGAGGTGATAAAGCTTCTCGGGGTGGGCTTTATTGAAGCTATCCCGTACTCGGACTAGATTGCGAACATAGTCCCCGTCATGAAGAAGGACGGTAGAATTCGGATCTGCGTGGATTATCAAAATCTGAATAAGGCAAGTCCGAAAGATGATTTTCCACTACCACACATTGATGTACTGGTTGATAGTACCGCGGGGTATGAGTTATTCTCATTCATGGATGGATTCTCCGGATATAATCAAATCCTCATGAAGCAGGAAGACAAACCAAAGACTGCCTTTACCACCCCCTGGGGAAACTTTTGCTATAAGGTCATGCCCTTCGGATTAAAGAACGCTGGGGCCACCTACTAGAAGGCTATGATCACATTATTCCACGACATGATCCATAAGGAAATCGAAGTATATGTCGATGACATGATCGCTAAATCCAAGAAGGGACAGGATCACATTCAGGTGTTAAGAAAATTATTTGAGCGACTGGGCAAATACAAGTTGAGGTTGAACCCTAACAAATGTGTGTTGGGGCAAAATCTGGGAAACTTCTCGGATTCATGGTCAGCAACAGGGGCATTGAGATTGATCCTTCAAAAATTCAAGGCATCTATGATCTAGCAACCCCCTCCACAGTAAAAGAAGTGAGAAGTCTTCTGGGGAGACTCAACTATATTGTCAGGTTCATCAATCAGTTGTCAGATGTAGCTAAACCGATCTTTAGACTACTCAAGAAGGGCGCGAAAGTGACATGGGACGCAGAATGCAGTCAGGTGTTCCAAAAGATGAAAGACTATCTAGTCACTCCACCAGTGCTGGTGCCGCTCATCCTAAGTCATCCATTGACCTTATATTTGATTATACATCAGGAATCCTTGGGGGCCTTACTCGCCCAAACAAGCCTAGCGGATGGTAATGAAAAGGCCATCTATTACTTGAGTAAGAAATTTACCTCGTCTGAAGCGAAATACATACTTGTTGAAAGGGCTTGTGTAGCAACTGTATGGGTACTTCGCAGATTAAGATAGTATACCCTACATCACCATATTCAGCTGGAAATAGAAAATGATCCCGTTAAATACCTTCTGAAGAAGCCCGCTCTGATTGGAAAGTTAGCTAAATGGCAGGTGATGTTATCTGAATTTGACATCAGGTGCTCCCCACAAAAATCAGTAAAAGGGAGAGCCATAGCTGATATGTTGGCAGAAAACTCACAAAGTTGCAAGTCTTCTGGAAAAATAAAGACAGAAGATCAAGTTTTGAACCTCATAGAGGGTAAGTGGGTTATGTATTTCGATGGCGCTGTTAACCTATCAGGAGTTGGCACTAGGGCAGTACTGATATCCCTAGACGATCAACATTATCCTGTTGCGGCGAAGATGACTTTCCCTTGCACCAACAATATCTCAGAATACGAGGTGTGTATTCTAGGCTTACAATTAGCCATTTCCATGGGAATACCTAGGCTACAAGTTTATGGAGATTCCATGCTCATCATTTTACAAACACATGGAGAATGGAAAACAAAGGACGCAAAACTCATCCATTATCACGAATACCTTGAAGAGCTAACACTTAAGTTCGAAGAGGTGTCGTTCGAATACTTGCCAAGATCTCATAACCAGTTTGCAGATGCACTAGGCACACTGGCCTCAATGTTACAAGTAACTAGTGGGTTAGAAATAGAACTACTAAGAATTGGCATAGTCGAAAAGTCGGCCTATTGCATGATGATAGAAGAAAAATTCAACAGAGAGCCATGGTACTATGACATCAAGAATTATCTCTTGAAGGGTGGCTTCTTGAAGGGTGCCAAGCAGGAGATCGGAGATACATAACCAGGATGGCGAGCAAGTTCTTCCTCAGTGGACAAGTCCCGTACAAAAGGTCGTTTGATTCCACTCTGTTAAGATGCATAGATGCTAAAGAAGCAAATACTCTCATGAAGGAGATCCATGAAGGTATATGTGGGCCACACATGAACGGCCATCTTCTCGCTAGAAAGATCATGCGACTTGGCTATTATTGGATGACCATCGAATCAGACTGTTGTCAACATGTCCGGTCATGCCACCAGTGCCAAATATACGGCGATAAGATTAATGCGCCCCCGAATGAATTACATCACATGTCTGAAGCTTGGCCTTTTTCAATGTGGGGGATAGACATGATAGGGCCCATAAATCCAACAGCTTCAAATGGTCATCGCTTCATCTTGGTAGCGATTGATTACTTCACAAAGTGGATAGAAGCTAGTTCTTATAAGAATGTCACCGCAAGAAGTGTGGCAAGGTTTATTAAGAGGGACATGGTCTCCCGATATGGAACCCCTCAAGCGATCATTACAAATAATGGGTCCAACCTGAACAACAAGATTGTCGATGATCTGCTGAACCATTTTGGTATTCGACATCCTAATTCATCCCCTTATCGCCCACAGATGAATGAGGGCATGGAAGCAGCCAACAAGAACATCAAGAGAATCTTGGCTAAGACTACAGAAAACTATAGGGATTGGCATGAAATGCTACCATTTTCCTTAATGGCATATCAAACTTCGATCAGGACCTCTACAGGGGCAACTCCCTACAATCTGGTGTACGGGATGGATGCGGTCCTACCCGTGGAAGTAAAGGTTCCCTCTTTAAGAATCTTATCAGAGGATAAACTTTCCGAAACAGAATACTCCAGACACAAATATGAACATCTTGATTTGATAGATGAGAAGCGCCTCAGAGCGATCTGTCATGGTCAAAGCTACCAGAAGAGGGTGGCCAAGTCATTCAATCGAAAGGTTAGAGTCAGAAATTTTGAGGTGAATGATCTGGTGATAAAGAAGACTCTGCCAAATGCTGTCCACTCGGGAGGCAAGTTTATCCCGAATTACGAAGGCCCCTATATTGTCAAAAAGATTCTCACAGGAGGAGCATTGATCCTTGTAAATTCTGAAGAAGAAGAATTGGGGCACCCAGTAAATTCAGATGCTGTGAAGAAGTATTATCCTTGAAATGAAATCAGATGTTGAATATGTGGCTTGTTTCGAAATGATCCGAAACACCATAATAGCCATTGCATAAGCATATCATGCATTCATGCATACACTAGCATGTGTTCAGTTTTGCAGGATTCCAAGAAGCAGACTCAAAATTGGACTCATCCAAGCGGAACCCTAGATGGAAGGGTCTTCAACATCAAGTGCCAGGTGATAGGTATCTGTTCATCAAGGGTTAAGATACCTTTCACTCACAAGAATGTCTATTCTATCCCTCATGCAAGAATGCATGATGAAGACGGAAGACTAAAGCAGTAAAATCTCTCTCACCTTATGTAGGACGAAATGAGCAAGAGAATGAACATTCACGTGCTCGAACTTAGAAATAAATCTCGTTTTTGAAAAATGAATTCCTTGTATTTATTGCACACCTATCAAAATCGGGGATTGTCTAAGCACGGTACGAGCATGCATGATGCTTCTTTGAAATCTTCTTGTAGAGTAAAACGCTTGGAGAAAAATAAAATGATTTTTCCAAAAACATAGCTTGCTTAGACTATGTAGCAGGGATGTTCCTCTAGACGGAAGGCGAACCTAATCCAAACACGTCCTACATACACTCGAGAGATGAGAGAAGTATGAGAATAGAAAAGCCTGAATCTGAGGATATAAGGGCCCTTTGCATTGATTACTTGGATCGGGAAGACGGAAGCATTCATTTCTCCACCCTAAACACTACATGTGACCATTGATAACCCATTTGACCGGCGGTTGCATTCTTTACCCCTGTCAAGAACCACCACACATTGGTGCCGACTAGAGGTGAGTCCAACGGTATCAGGAGGTAAATGGTTAGAAATTCTCTTGCTCAGACTTGCATCAATCTTCGTGTGTTGCTTGTCATTTTAACTTATATGGTAATTCAAGTGCTTTGGGATGACGAAAAGCATTCCTTTCTATATCCTATACACTTTTACTCTTTGCGCAGCCCAGTTGAGCATATACGTTCGTTTCACAAACCCGTTGGTGATCATTGCATGTCCCAAGACAGAAGCAACGTCACTTCGAGAATGGAAGAGTTCAAAAGAATTATGAAAAATTCATGGGTTAATGCTTGAGTGCTAAGATTCAAGTTGTACATCTAGCACACTTATTTGAAAATCCTAATTCCCAAAAGAAAGGAAAAGGTCAGATTTCAACAAAAGATAAAAAAAGAGAGAGGGAAAGATCCAATCTTGGGCACCAAGAAAAAGCAAAGTGTCTGGTAAAAGCAAGGCCAATGCCCGTCGAAAATACTTGTACACTTGTGAATCATATGTTTGATCTTGTAAATGCCAAAAGAAGGCATGATACCTTGGTATAGGCCACTTGTGAGATTTGATGGTAAAAGATACTTCTAGATTATGTCACATTCATATGTTGGCGTCGCACTAGCACAAGAGAGGGGTTCTCCAAAGAATAGCAATGCGCTTCAAAGACTGAAGGCACTCTTTGAACCAAAAGGGACTAGATTGGCAGCAAAACCTGCAATGATCACCAATGTTAAGCCCTCCGCATATTCTGAGCCAAAAACAAGTCTTTTTTTTTCCCTAATCCTACCTATGTTACAACCCTGAGAAGTCTTTTCTGATTAAAGCACTTGGGTTAAGGTAGCGTTTAATGTCTAAGCTTAGCTTGAAGAAGTTCGAGCAAGATTATTTCTTCCTAATTTGCAGGGTTCTTGAGTTGTAAACCCGGAGCAGATGAAGAAAATTTTGTGTTCCAAAGACCTGACTTAGAAAGTGAGTCCCTATTCAGAAACCATGTCCAAGCCTGACATTACGGTCCCGTGAAGACCTCCCGATTGATCTGAATGTATGCGCTGCGAACGATCCCGAAAACCCAAGTACAGGGTATTAGGAAATTCGAGTGCTCTTGTTATGAAAAGACCAAGTTAGAAAAATTGGTAAGAAGACCTTTCTGACAGAGATATTCCAATAGAATGCTCGAAAGCAAGCTTTGGTTGGAAACTTCAAATTGTTTGATCCAAAGATTTTCCTCACAATGGTTCTTGATCATCCTCGCATGCTTGAAGATATTTTGAACAATCTCCAGCATCCCAAGTCATTTTACATAATTGCATAGGTTAAAATGAACCTTTATCTGCATTATGTTTATCATTATGTCAAAAGGACAATCTTCAGAATTATCTCTTCATGAGATTTCAGTTTTATAGGTTTGAGCTTTCTACAGGATGCTTGGAGTCCCCAGATCCCAGAATGTCACCTCCAATGTCAAAAGAATAATATTCAGAATCATCTCTTCATGTTCAGTTTTATAGGTTTGAGCTTTCTGCAGGATGCTTGGAGTCCCCAGATCCCAGAATGTCACCTCCAACGTCAAAAGGACAATCTTCAGAATTATCTCTATGTGAGATTTCAGTTTTATAGGTTTTAGCTTTCTACAGGATGCTTGGAGTCCTCTAGATCCCAGAATGTCACCGTCAATGTCAAAAGGGCAATCTTCAGAATCATCTCTATGTAAGATTTCAGTTGTATAGGTGTAAGCTTTCTGCAGGATGACTGGAGCCCCCAGATCCCAAAATGTCACATCCAATGTCGAAAGGACAATATTCAAGATCACTTTTCTGCGAGATTTCAGGTAACCCCTAAATCCTAGAAAAATCTTATCAAAGTTTTTGTAGGTTTGAATTTTTTGCAGGATACGTGGAGTCCCTAAGTCCCAGAATAACACCTGGCCCATCAAAAGAACCATGTATGAAACCAGCTGTCTGTAAGGTTCTAGGTAATCCCTAAACCCAGAATAGCTCATTTGGTAAACCTGAAAGTTATGCACACCTCGCTTGTATAAACCCTAGTTAATTCCTTAGAATATAGGATCAGCGAAATGTTCGACAATCCCTACAGAACGGGTGCGTCATCCATAGGTTCCTAGCAGAAAGGAGTCCTATTCACGGCCTGATCCCCTTAACGGATCAAAATGTTCGACAATCCCTACAGAACGAGTGCGTCATCCATAGGTTCCTAGCAGAAAGGAGTCCTATTCACAGCCTAATCCCCCTGATGAATCAAAATGTTCGACAAACCCTACATAACGGGTGCGTCATCCATTGGTTCCTAGCAGAAAGGGGTCCTATTCACGGCTTGATCCCCCTGACGGATCAAAATGTTTGACAATCCCTACAGAACGGGTGCGTCATCCATAGATTCCTGATAGAAAGGAGTCCTATTCATGGCTTGATCCACCATACGGATCAAAACTTTTGACAATCCCTACAGAATGTGTGCGTCATCCATAGGTTCATGATAGATAGGAGTCCTATTCATGGTTTGATCCACCATACGAATCAAAACCCCTGATAAACCCTAGAGAACGGGTGCGTCATGCACAGGTTCTTGTCAAACATAGGAATCCCACTCTGGTATGGCCTACCATACAGGCTAGAGTTTAATCGCCCAAGGACGCTCAAGAGACGAGCCCCTAGGTATCCACTTGAACCAGCCATACACCACGCATGCTGCGCGAGCATCAGGCAGGTAGGTAACATGTGAGCGTCTCTATCCCCCCTCTCTCCTTCTCTCACGTCGGCAAAGATATGGTAAAGCATTTCACAAGCGGGGCAAGGAAGATTAGATGTCAAGATTCATTTTCCCATCTCCCAGTAGAGTCGATCTAGACTTAGGTGTCACCTGTCTTTGAGAGAAACCTCTCGCGAGATTCCTCTCAAAGAGGGGCAGCTGTTGACACCTAATTTTGGATCAGCTTTTTTTAGTAATTTCTTAGAAAATTCATAAAAAATCCATAAAAAGTCAATAAATTACAAAATCAACTTTGGTGGCCTTGGCCAAGCCTAAGGAACCATTTTTGACAAAAAAATAATAATTTTTCATACTTTTCGCATTTTTTGGTATTTTCAAAAATTAGGAAAATATTAGAAAAATCAAGAAAAATAGAATTTGTGGTCACAAAAATATGGAAAAATAGCCAATATTTTTATTTTAAATCCGTTGTCTTTTTGACCTCACAAAAAGTCCAAAATCAGATTCAATTTTACATATTCCTTTGTAACACGTATGATTGAATTTGGTAAAAAAAATGTCGATTGAGTCTTTTAATTTGTAATTTTAACATTTTCTAGGATCTTGACATTCAATTTAATTGTCCCTCATTGCAATTTAGCCCAATTATTTGCACAAATTGCTCAATTGCATGAATTTGACAAAATTGCATACTTAATTACATTTTAGTACTTGAAATTGGGCATATTTGAAATTACTTTCAATTCAAGGACTATCATTGTAAATTAAACATGCTGCCCAATGGTTTTCACCATTTTGAATTGATTGGCATAGGTAATTTGGTCCAATTTGATGATTTGAACCTTCAATTGTACAATTCCCCAATTTGCAATTAAATGAAAATTTGAGGTTTTTGTTGAAATTAATATGAACTTTTGGGAAAAATTACATTTTTAGATAAAATTCATGCCCTAAATTCGATTCTGAGGTCCAATTGTAAAAATTTCCCATTAATTTGGAAAATTATAAGTCTGAACCGGTTCAGATCGGTCAGACCGCTGGTCGAACCGGTCCGCTACAGTGTCTTCTTCTTCCTCAGATTCTTGCGCAGATGAACAGTACCAAACTTAATTTTGAGGACAAAATTGACGGTCCAATCGACTACAATTGGAGAAGCATTGATGGGCGTCTTGTTCCTTACCTCAAGTTCTTTCGATCAAGACCAGCTCCAAGACAAATGGCCGCCGGACGAGCTCCGGCGAGGTTAGTCAAACTTGCAAACCTGCAAAAGTCAACACTCTCAAACATAGGTCAAATTCTTGCCAAATTTGCGAGAAATGACACTCGCTGGAGAGCCAAATGGACCTGGACGAAGTGCCCATCGTCCCCGACGCCGATTCGACTATAAAACACGTGGCCACACGTGCGATTGGGGCTGGCAAGAAGTCCTCCGATTCGGTGCCAAAAATTCGAAAGGCTATATAAGCTCATGGGGGATTTCCATTAAAGGGGACGGTGGATTCAGTTGAAAAAAAGAAAACAGAATTGAGAGAAAGAGAAAAAGAGCGAGAGAGAGCTCGTTCTCCGACCTCTGTCGTCGAGAACTCGAGCTCAACTGCAAGGCACTGGTTGGGCCGTCTCCGGCCAAACCAAAGCCAAAGGAGACAGTCTGAAGTTCGCCCAGAGTGCCAGGAAGCGATCGCCGCTGGCCGCGCCCTGCGAAATCGCGAAACTAGGTGAGACACAGTTCTGAGTGCTTCACTGTGCATCTATGGCGATTCACCCATTTCATGCTTTTTCTTGTAATTAGTATGGGCGTTCCATTCCCTGAATGTCACTAACCCTCGTCGCATACTTGTTTTGCACTGATTTGGTTTTAACACATCGAATCGAGTCATCTAATTCAACCTCCATTGCCGAACTCTGTTCATTCTTGCCCAGCCAAATCTGGGCTGAGCGAGCTCGATCGGAGCTCAATGTAAGTCTCCTGAACATTGATTGATGCTATCCTATGATAGAATTGCAATGATTTGGCGTAAATTGAGCGATTGAACTCCCATGGCCGTACTCGGCATTCTGCGTGGTGTTCGTGATTTTGTGAATGAAATGCTTCAATTCTTAGATATGTTAAAGTAGAGATGATCGCGAGTCGATTGGCGTTGGTTTCACGCAATTTCGTTAAGATCTCACCGTCGGATCATCGTCGGAGAAGCTCAGCCGTTCGTTCCACCGGGGTCGCGAGGTTGAAGACGAAGCTGACGTGGCGTAGTCAGCGGGTCAAAGTCCTAGGTGGCATTCGGCCATTGGTCCAAGCGTCTGTCGAGTCAGATTGACCGTTAGTCTGTTAGGGCAAGTCAGCGTAGATCGGATGGTCTAGGTTAATCGAGTCCAATTTATAACGATCGTCCAATTAGAAATGAGGATGATTTGAAAATATTCTAAATAAAAAAAAATCAAATAGAATCGGAACGGCGCCATTTAGATTAATAGGTAGGCGACGTCGTTTATGATAAGTGAGGGCGGACGGTCCAGATCAAATCTCACGTTTTAATCCTGACCGTAGGTTTTAGTAAGTCAATCGAACGGTCCTGGTCGAGTCGTCGTTTAATATAGGCCGTAGATTCCAGTCAGGTCATCCGGCGGTCGTGGAGTAGCCACGCGGCTCATTGAGGACCGTCGGATCAAGCCCGATAATCTGAAAATTTTTTTAAAAAAAGGGAGAGAACGACGTCGTTTTGGCTTAGGGGTCTCACGGGTCCGGGTCTAGGCTGGGCTCCGACCCGAGTGGGTCGGGCCGACCAGGTCCGAATAATATTTTTTTAAATAAAAAAATTCAGAAAATGATTTAAAAAAATAAAAAAAAAATCAGAAAAATCATAGAAAATCCAAAAAATGCTAGAAAATCACAGAAAATAAAAAATATATAGAAAAATTGTAGGAAAATCCTAGAAACTCCTGAAACCCCCAAAAATCGAGGATTGACCACAGACAACTGGTCAACCCTATTTTTTGGGTTTCTTATCCGTTCTTCCAAGAATTGACGACATTACCCTTTAGGGGTAAGTCGCCTCTGCTGTATATGCGAGGTAAGACCGATAATGCCAAGGTAAGAATTATGGCCGGTTAGGTGACCAATTCCTAGGCTTGGGTTTTCGAGTCCCGTCCCTTTTTCTCAAAAAGACGATTTTGCCCCTCAATGGGAAAATCGTCTTTCTTGTTCCAATCAAATCCTGGAAATTGCTCAAAGTTGGGGTTTGGGTCAGGTGGGTGGCCAACCCTAATATTTGGGATTTTCAGTTCCCATCGGTGTCCAAAATGACGACTTTACCCCTCTAAAGGGTAAAATCACTTTTAAATTCTAGAAAAAGTATGGAAATTTCAGAAAATTAGGAAATGGAAGGATTTGATCGCCAATCCCATTTCCACCCCTTTTTGACTGCACATTTCATCTAAAATGATTATTTTGCTATTCTAAAGAAAATTGTCCCTCAAGTTTCTCAAAATTACGATTTTGCCCCTCATTGGCAAATCATGTCAAATCATTCCTAAACCTTGATTGATACTTCTCTAGGCTAATAGGGCCTCATTAGGGATGCCATGTTGATTTCATGTGTTTTATCCGCATGTACTAGATCCTTGATTTACGCATTTACTCTTTCTGAATGTGAGTGATAGGGTAGCCATTCCTGTCTGCATGAACTCTTAGATTTAGGATTTGTACCCCACTCATATGTATGAAATCCTAGGATCAGATAAATCATTCAACTTAGGTGCCGAAAGGGCGTCAACTCTAGTAGTTGGCGTAACAAAGTCCCCGATCCCGTTTCTCTGGTTTCCGCAGGATCGAATAGATCGCTCCCAACTATTCGATAGGGTTTCCGATCGTACCCTTCACGAAACGATTGGTGGCGACTCCTTGGCATGTACACATATCACATGTCACTAGACCACACCGAAGGTCGACCACGTATATCCAGCCGTTGTGATTTGGGTAATGGATCTTGGGAGAGGCTCGCGTCCGATCAGGGAGCATCGGACGCCCCATTATCCCCCTCCGACAGGCAACCCGCGAGAGGGTCGTGACACCGTGTTAATATCACTCTCCGGATCTACCACCTCTTTATCGGGAGTGTCTAGATCCATGGCGTTGAAGGTTTGAGTCGGGGCTGCAGAGGGTGGCCCATCAAAACCCTGGATTGGCCCATATAAATTAGCGCCCTCGAGAAAGAACTAGGCTCGGCAAACATGGGGTACTAGGAAGCCTCGTCCTTCCTGTACCCAAAGCGTCATGACATGGTGCTCCCAAATAGAGTCGGACCAGGGAATAGGAATGTAAGAAATATCATAAGAGTACTCTATTAGAACCTCGAACATCACCGGATAATAAAAAGGCATCATGAACATGAAAAAAATTTAACAACTACGAGTAATATATAAAATCTCCGTGAGTCAACGCCTAAGTCCGAGTAGGATAATAACTCGCCAAAGGCATCCTAAATATGCAGGACAACATGTATTTCATGCCATAAAGGTTAACATATGAACAAGCATAATATTGCCATGAATTGCAACCACATGCATTTTTAGCCCACCTTGGCCACACATAAATAGATTATTCAAACACATGTGATCAACGCACAAGCCATGGCATGTAACCAGAGCATTAATCACATATTGCACACGTAATGCACTACACGTATTCCAGTTATTAACGACTGTTCCATGCTCTTCCGGTAGAACTGGACTTTGTCCCATTTCCTTCAGCGAAGGCGACCGACAAGCCATGTGGTTCCAAGTACCCTCGGCATGGACTAACAGTCGAGCATTCCTGTAAGGAGCATCGGCTCGCAACTTGCTGCGACCAGCATCTAGTAAGCCATGTGATTCCAAGTACTCTCGGCATGAACTTACCAGGCTCGATCCTTGTACCCGGGGATCGACTTCGCCTTCATGTACCTGAGAAGACGATGTCCATTATGTAACCACACAAGCACGACAGTCAAACAACCAAATTATCTCCCTTTTTATTTAATCTAATGTAACCACAAGCAATCATGCTCAAAATTTGGTTTCACATGCAATCACATATTATCTAGTCAATTCGTCATGTTCATCGAGTAATCAAACAACATACTCATTAATCAACCAAGTAATAGTCTTACAATAATAACGTCCAATTAACGACTAAATAATTATCAAGGCCATATTTAAATTTTTACGACTCAATCAATCAATCTGAATTCTTCTTAACAGAGTATTTAACAAGCTTAATGTCAAATAAAAGATTTATTTAGAAATATTTACCCGACACCCGATAATTATTTTAATTTCAATTTAGTTTTAGTTATACTAAACCTCGAACGCAGTTAATGTCCTAGTCAGAGTTTAGAGGTTAAACTCACTACTCGTTGCGATCGATGTCGAATCACACAATGGCAACGGTCCTAATCCGAATCGCGAGCTCTGAACTTGTACCCGCGACGACTAACGATAAATCAGGAAGTCACGAACGTCACGAGTATGAATGAACTTGGCGTCGGCTTGTCTACTACATAACCGAACCAGGTCGGTGCAATCAAACGGACGTCGGGGAGTTCGTGTCAAGGCTGTCCACGGCACGAGGGGATGTCGGAAGTGCGGAACACTAACTCCAGCTAGCTGCACATCGAAGAATCAACGTTAAAACGACAATTAAAGGCGTCATATCGGCTAAATAAGAACTGGTGGTGGCCGCAGGTAATCGATTTAGGGTCTAGGATGGTCGTACGGGCATCGAATTGTTTGGAACAATGATTTTGAGCGTGGAACAGCAGTGAACGACGCCGGACCAACACTCAAGGGCGCGGATCGGTACCTCCAAGGACTGGCCAATGGCTGAACAAGAGCTGCGGCTCACGGTGCAGCATCCATGTGGACTCGTCGAGCTGTAGATGACATCGGGTAAGCTGAGGAAGCTCGATTCAGGGTTGAGCAAGAGCTGAAAGGCGTCGGAGAGGTGGTGTCGTGGCTAAGGGTGGCTTCGAGAGGTGCTGGAAGGCTTGGGTTAGAGGCCTCGGGGACTGGAAGGCATGGAATGGCCTTAAACAGCTCGGATCAGCAGCCTCTGGTGGCGGAACGACGAGCTCTAAATGAAAATCGCTCGGACAAAGGCCCGGCCTAGTGAAATATGAGGTGGTAGTGACGGGCGCGAGAGCTGGTTGTGATCTTGGGAGCATCGGACACGGTCGGAAGTGGGGAGAGGGTCGTCGAGGTGAGGGGTGTCGCCGTGGAGCAGTAGCGTCGGGATAGGCAAGGCGGCGCGAGCCTTGTTGGCCCTCGGTCTAGAGTGCTCTCGCAGTCGGGTCGCGCGACATCTGAACAGAAGTTCCCGGCGAGGTGTGGTGGCGTTGGGGTGGAGCTGGGGTGACGGCTGGCGGTTGAAGGCGACGGGAAGAGGTGGAGGTATGGTGGTCATGGCTGAGCCGGCGACTGAAGAATGAACCACATATGATAAATAAAAGAAGAAGCGTAGAAGAGTGATGAAGAAGAAGAAACAGGAGAGGATAGTCGTCCATCCATCTACAAGCGTAGAGGGATGTGACATGGAGAGAGAGAGAATAAAAAAAAATCACGTGGGTCTAACGCAAATATCCTTGAGGCTTTCTCTAGTGACATGGGGTAGGAGTGTTATCGTGGAAGGAGGCAATAAACACTCCTTGTTAGATCTAGCAATATCACCTAGAGGAGGGGTGAATAGGTGAATCGACAACTAAATCGAAATTTCTTGCGGAATTAAAAACAATTTCAATATGCGATCAATAAACAGGAACAACGAGCGATAACACAAAAATAAAACGCAGCGATGGAGTAGGGAAGAGAAATGAGCACGCTGAGTTTATAGTGGTTTTGCTTGTCAAGCCTACATCCACTCTCCCACGATGACAGCCGATCGACTAGATTTCACTATGATGAATTGAAAAGAATTACAATCGATCAGCCACTCAATTTTTCTCTCTTACAGATTCTCACAATGAATGAGATTTTGAGCACTCAAAATATTTTGGATGAAATTTGAATAACTCTTGTACTTTGGATTGTCGTTCGCCTCAACTTCCTAGATCGCCATGTTTCTTCTTTTATACTCCCTTGCCTCCAAACTAGCCGTTGTATACACGATCAAGGGATCACTCTTCAATCCTTGATTGAACGTCATCCATCGTCATTGAACGAGACTGTATCTAAGAAGATATGATAACCGTTGAAGTAGATCTTGAACCCTTCTGACCCAGTCGCCTATACAACCGAATCTCCAGTTTCCATAAGTGGAGTAAATCCAAATAGGTTCCAAAAAGATATTCTTGGAAGGTAATATCCAATTGTAGACAATCCCTTGATTGACTGGAAGGGGTATTATGTCAATCGAATATCACAAACTTCCATAAAGAATCTTGCCTTGATTGGAAACCTACCGTTCATGGGTCTTCATGTTTTTAGAAATGCAGAAACTGATCTTCTTCGAACTTCCCGAATTTGATCAGCTACAATGGAATGGTAATTCTAAGATTTGATAAGGTCAAACTGTCACTACATATAGTCTTGGTACGAAATGTTCAAATAAGAGAACATGTTGAATCTGACCCTCAAAAGCAACTCCATCTGAAGGTCTTCAGATGCACTCCATCTGCCCATCGTCAAAAGCACTTCCATCTGACCAACGTACAGAAGCACTTCCATCTGACCAATGTCCAGAAGCACTTCCATGAAGCACTTCCATCTGATCCTTGTCAGAAACACTTCCATCTAATCCTTGTCAGAAGCACTTCCATCTGACCCTTGTCAGAAGCATCTATATGACAACTCTCTCCTCGAGATTTAGTGATAGAATTGGATCCATACAACCTGCTGCTTACACATCCTTTCTACAAATCAAAACAATATGCATATCATTTTGATAGTTTTGTCAGAATCAAAATACAAGGAGAATTTCCACAACAATCTCTCCCTTTTTTTATGGTGACAAAACTTAATAGAAAATGGTAAATTAAGAAGTGTATAGAGATTTTTGCTCCTGCAAGCAAATATAAGTGTATATAGATTGTTGCTCCTGCAAGGAAATATGATTAGCGATATCTGCACAGTAATAGACAAATGGTAGATCATTTCTCCCCCTTTTTATCAACAACAAAACAAATAATGCATAAGAATGAAACTTTGTTAATAGACAAAGAATAGTAGTTCAAGATAGTGTCTTTCCAAATAGAAAATTTAAGAAGAAGAATGTGGGGGCATTTTTGAAGACGAAGGGATATGTGCATGCTCTGCATCAGCCTCCATTGAAGAATCTCTGACATAGCCTTCTCCCATTTGTAAAGCATGACCTCTAGCTTCTTGAGTTGAAGGAATTCCTGAAGGTGCTCTGTCATTCCTGACTAGCGTATATGTTGGCATTCTAGCAACTTCAGCACAGAACATTCTGCCATATAGGTCAATGGATTTCTCTAGATTATCCACCTTATTTGCAATACCCTGGAATTGCCCATCAATATTCTCTATATTTGCCACCTTCTGTGTAATGCCCTGCAATTTTCCATCAAACTTCTGCTCAAGACTGCTCAGTTTTTGATTGATCATGTGTTCCATAGCAGCCGGACTTTGAACAAGGATCTGTTGAAGATTGTCCAGCTGCTTCTGAACTTCAACCTACGGTGCAGTGGAGGATTGTCCCTAACTAGTAGAACCAAGTATTCCTCTTGGCAAGTTCTCCCCCTCAGATTGAGCCCTGGGAAAAGCCTGAGAAGCTAGTACTTCTGTCATAAAAACATCAGAGGTTGCAGGAAAAAGCTCCCCCTGAAGTATAGCTCTTTTCCCTTTGGACTTTGTGTTGGGCGCAGGTTTTATCTCTTCATCAATGTCCATGGGTATTGACTGAGCACTCGAAAGTTGATCCTCTTGAGTTATAGTTGCATGAGTAATAGTCAATCTTGTAGAGGAAACATAATAAGTCTTAATGTCTTCTGTCTCTGCCAACTAAGCTTTTGAGACCATCTGTGCTGCTATTTATGCAGACCACTTCTCATAATAAAAAAAGAAAAGAGTATCACCATACTCTTTTTCAGTCTCTTTTCTTGCATTCTCCTCGTCATTCCACATGGTAAGGAATTCTTCCTCAGTTAGTTCAACAATGTACACAGCAGTATTTGTTGGCTATGTTTCATGGACATCCCCCCTTCTTCATTGCCTTGAGCACTCTGACTCTCAATTTCTCCAGTTTTGCTTACTCCATCTGATGCACTTTTAGAAAGAGATGACTATGTAGCTTCAGAGTCAGATTCCTCTGTTCCTTCTTTACTTTCTCTGGAATGATCATCATCTGAGGTGTCTTCTTGTTGACCCTTGATGGCCATAACATTTCTCCTTTTTGGGGATTTCTATTTTAACTCATCCTCGAGCTCCACATGAATTGGCTCATTGTTCTTGTTCTTCCAGCTAGTAGGAGTCATTTTGAATCCCATCTTTCTCATCATATTTTCACCAGGAGTCATTAAAGGGATTTCTTGTGAGAGAAGAACTACAGGAATCTTGATCTTAAAATAATCTATTATTCTATAGATCAGACCAGCATAAGGTAGTTGTCCCTGGGATTTAGGACTGTCTTATACATGTGAAGTAGGACAGTGTGGGAAAAAGAGATTTTCTTTCCCTGTAAAATACCACACAACAATTTTGCCTCATACTTTGAAATGTCAGTTTTTGAGGCTGCCTTTGGCCTGAGGCATTCAATGACAATCTTATGTATCATGGTGTGTTTCAGAGGGAAATCAGTAGGCAATGTGAGACTTTGACTCTTTGGAGAAACTTATTTTTCCAGTTAGAAAGCAAAATGCTTCTTCAACAGTAACATCCAAGGGTTTGAAACTCCTTTTACTAGTTCCATTAGGAAAGCCAATTCATCAACATGCAAGTGATATTGCTTTCTAGCCATAGTGAAGAACATAGAGTTGAAGTTGACAAAATGAAGATTGGAGTAAAAGTAGGCTACCAAATCAGGAAAGGTGTATCTCCTTTGGGTTACGAAGTTCTCTAAATTGACCTTTTGAAGATCCTTCCGAAAAGGGATGCCATTCCTGTCAAAGTATTTCAGTTCAAACACCCTGTGAGGTATGATGCCTCTATATTTCAAGGACTCAAACCTGTCCTTATGTGCTTGACTTTGGAATAGAGGATCAGAAAAGTTTACATCTTTATTAAATCCAATGATTTTCTCAAACTCATAGAACAACACATCATCATCATCTTCAACTTTTCCTTTAGCACTGCCAACCCCTTTTGGAGAGGATTTCCTTGGAGTTGACTTCGAACTCGATCCTGCTACTTTCTCTTTGCCCTTTCTATAAGTTGATTCAGGTACTTCAACATTAATAGGTTCAACAATCTTTCCAGGTAAATTAAGGAATTCTAGCAGTTCGCTCTCATTGGCGAACTTGTGAAGATCTAATAGCTTTCTCAATTCATCATCAAAATTCCCGGCTGCCTTAATGCTATAAAACATGGGCTTAACAGAATGTGCCGTTGCTTCTTTTTCTTCAAAGTCAGATAAGAACAAACCTTTTGCTTGTCGAAGGGCCTCACGTTGCTCGTTGATTTCTGCTACCGACGGCTCAGTGGTACTCGCATCCGGAGAGGATAGCTTTCTCTTCGTCTGAGTGGGCTTCCTTGAGACGGAGGCTGATTTTGGAGCCATGGAGATGAGAAAGTTTGGAACTTTGAATGAGAATGTATTGTGTCGAGAAAAAATTGAAAACGAGAGAGATTTGGAACAAGGTTAGGGTTTCAAGTGAAATCGGTGTGAAGGTGAGAGACAGGGGAGACGGTTCGTGGTTTTATAAAAGTGTTGGTTATTTTTAGAAACAAAATCAATTTTTGAAAAAAAAATTAGGAAAGAAATCTTCTAGTAAATAAATCAATCATCAATAATCAAATATTCGTAAAGAGATATCAGAGACTTAGCTTAAAAAAAATTTAAATAAATGCTAACCTTTGATTTGTGAACTTTCCTTTTAAAATTTGTGATGATTTGCTTCTGACGTTGCTTCTGACTCTCCTTCTGACACTCCTTCTGAGTCTTTTTCTGAGTCTCCTTCTGATGCTCCTTCTAAGTCTTCTTTTGAGTCTCTTTCTAAGTCTCCTTCTGATGCTCCTTCTAAGTCTTCTTCTGATGCTCCTTCTGACGCTCCTTCTGAGCTTCCTTCTGACGCTCCTTCTGAGCTTCCTTCTGACGCTCCTTCTGACGCTCTCTATTCTAAAATATTCTTAAGACAAAGGGTTAATGATGGCTAATTCATTTCTAATAAAGTTAAAGAATTTCTTATCCAAGGGTTTAGAAAAAATGTCTGCAAGCTGATTCTTTGTATCAATATACTGAATATTAACATCACCCTTCTGAACATGATCCCGTATGAAGTGATGTTTGATCTCAATGTGCTTTGCTCTTGAGTGAAGTATGTGATTTTTTGTAAGATTTATGGCACTTGTGTTATCACACTTGATTTCCACGTTTGTATCTTTAACACCATAATCTCCGAGCTGCTGTTTTAGCCAAAGAATCTGAGCACAGCAACTTCCAAGTGATACGTATTCTGCTTCAGCTATGCTGAGAGCCACTATACTTTGCTTCTTGGAATACCATGAGATAAGCATGTTTCCCATGAGCTGGCAAGTTCCAGATGTGCTCTTCCTATCAATTTTGCAACCTGCAAGGTCTGCATCTGAATAACCTCTTAGAGTAAAATCAGAAGTTTTAGAATACCACAAACCATAGCTGGGATAAGTCCCAATGTATTTGATTATCCTCTTGATGGCTCAAAGATGTGATTCTTTTGGATTCGACTGAAATCTTGCGCATAAATAGACACTGTATAAGATGTCTGGCCTTGAAGCTGTGAGATAGAGTAGTGATCCAATCATGCTTCAATATAGCTTGGGATCAACTTCTTTTCCATCTTCATCTTTGTCAAGTTTGGAGGAGTGAGACATGTGAGTTTCTGTCTTCTTGCAGTTCTCCAAACCAAACTTTTTCACTATTTCCAGTGCATACTTTTCTTGATATATGAATGTTCCTTTCTGAGTTTGATGAATTTGAAGTCCAAGAAAGAATCACAATTTTCCCATCGTACTCATTTCGAATTCATCCTGCATCACTTTAGAGAATTTCTTGCAAAGTAGCTCATTAGAAGAACTAAAGATTATATCATCAACATAAATTTGAACTAGAAGAATATCCTTACCTTGTTTTTGAATAAAGAGGGTAGTATTTACATTACTTTTTATTAAGTTGTGTTTAGATAGAAAGTTGCTCAACCTTTCATACCAAGCACGAGGTGCTTGTTTCAGTCCATAAAGTGTTTTTCTCAAAGCATAGACCAAATCATTTCTTCTAGGTTCTTCGAAGCCAGGGGGTTGCTCAACATAGACTTCTTCTTTGATGTAGCCATTAAGGAATGCACTTTTCACATCCATCTGAAAGAGTTTAAAGTCATTGTAACAAGCATAAGCAAGTAGTAGCCTGATAGCTTCTAACCTGGCAACAGGTGCGTAGGTCTCATCATAGTCTATTCCTTCTTCTTGAGAATAGCCTTTTGCTACAAGTCTTGCTTTGTTTCTTACAACTTTTCCTTTGTCATCCAGTTTATTCCTAAATACCCACTTTGTTCCAATTACTAGACGATTTTTGGGTCTGTTGACTAATTCCCAAACATTGTTGACTTTGAACTGATGTAGCTCTTCCTGCATTGCATATATCCAGTTCTCATCTGCTAGTGCATCTTCAATTCCTTTTGGCTCCAATTCAGACACCAATGCTATGTTACTCATTGCTTGCTTAAACTTGGATCTTGTCTCGATGCCATCACCTATGTTATCCATGATGAGTTCTTTTGGATGACTTGACTTGTGCTTCCAGTTTTTATTGAAGTACTCATCTGAGATTTTTGTGGGTTCTTTCTGTTCAGCTTCTCGGCCTTCTTCATTTGAATGAGTCTCCTTTTGAACACTCTCGGAACCAATATTTGCATCTGAGTCTTGCTTTTCTTCTGATTCTTTCTGTGAATCTGAGACTTGAGGAAGTATAAATGCATGACTAGATTCAGATTCCTCATATTGAAGTTCTTCATCAAACTTGATGTTTATTGATTCTTCAACAACACGAGTGTTCTTGTTGTAGACCATGTAGGCTTTGCTGGTTGTTGAGTATCCCATAAAAATTCCTTCATCTGATCTCTCATCAAACTTTCCAATACGATCATTAGCATTCTTTAGAATAAAACACTTACAGCCAAATACATCAAAGTATGCAACATCAGGCTTTCTTTCTTTGAAAATTTCATAAGGGGTTTTTTCAAAGAGGGGTCTGAGAGAAATTCGATTCAAAATATAACAAGCTGTGGAAATAGCTTTAGCCCAAAAATGAGATGCAATCTTACTCTCAATCAAAAGAGTTCTTGCTATTTCTTGCAAAGAACGATTTTTCCTTTCAACTACCCCATTCTGCTGAGGAGTATAAGGAGCAGAAAAATTGTGTTGAATTCCAAATTCATCACAAAAGTCAGAAAAACTTTGATTTTCAAATTCTCCCCCATGATCTGTTCTTAAGCAGGAAATGATATAACCTTTTTCATTTTGAATTCTTTTTGCAAATCTTGAAAAAGATATGAATGCATCACTTTTGTGAGCAAGAAATAATACCCATGTAAATATAGAGAAATCATTGTTGACACCTGATTTTTGACCCAGCCTTTTTCATTTTTATTTTTTGAAAAATCATAAAAAATTCATAAAAAGTCAAAAAATTACAAAATCAACTTTGGTGGCCTTGGCCAAGCCCAAGGAACCATTCTTGACCAAAAAATAATTTTTCATATTTTTCATATTTTTTAGTATTTTTGGAAAATAGAAAAACACTTAAAAAATCAAGAAAAATAGTATTTGAGGTCACAAAAATATGGAAAAATATCCAATATTTTTCCTTTTAATCCCTTGTATTTTAGACCTCACAAAAAAATCAAAATCAGATTCAATTTTAGGTGTTCCTTTGTAACCCGTACTATTGAATTTGAAGAAAAAATAATAATTGAGTCTTTTAATTTGCAATTTTGGCATTTTATAGGATCTTGACATTCAATCTAATTGTCCCCCATTTCAATTTGACCTAATTGCTCGGGCAAGCTGTTCAATTGCAAACATAATTGCATTTTAGTCCTTGAAATTGAACATAATCGAAATTACTTTCAATTCAAGGACTATAATTACAAATTGAACATGCTACCCAATGGATTACACCATTTTAAATCGATTGGAATAGGTGGTTTAACCCAATTTGATCATTTGCACCCTCAATTACACAATCCCCAATTTCCAATCAAATAAGAATTTGGGGATTTTGTAGAAATTGATGAAAACTTTTGGGCAAAACCACATTTCTAGATAGAATTCATGCCCTAGAGTCGATTTTGAGGTTCAATTGCAAAATTTCCCCATTAATTTGGGTTTAATTTTGAAAATGGTGAATTGGAACCGGTTCTGACCGGTCAGACCGCCGGTCAGACCGGTCGAACCGGTCCGCTACAGTGTCGTCACCTACCTCAAGCACCTGCGCGAATGAACAGTAAATGGATGAACTTTAACGGGGAAATTGACGGGCCAATCGACCTCAATTGAAGACACAATGGTGGGCGTTTAGTTCCTTAGATCACTTACCGTCGATTGGAGCTAGAACGACGATCAATGGCCGCCGGAACAAGGAGCAATCAGCCAGTCAAACCTTCGGACCTGCAAAAGTCAACAAGGGTGAAAACAGCTCAAATCCTTGCCAAATTCGTGCGAAATGAAGCTCACCGCGGAACCAAAAGGGACTGAGCGAAATGCCCATCTTCCCCGACTTCGTTTTGACCCAATCGCACGTGGCTACACGTGCTATTCAAGTCAGTTGGCCGTCCCCGATTCGGCGCCAAAATTCTAAAAGCTATAAAAGCCTGCGTTCGTTTTCTGTTGAAGGGGATTACAGATTCAGTTGTGAAAGTTGAAACTGAATCAAGAGAGAAAGAAAAAACGCGAAGCAGAGCTCGTTCTCCGACCCCCGTCGTCGAGAATTTGAGCTCGAATTGCAGGGCGCTGGTTGGGTCTTCCCAGGCCAAACCAAAGCCACACGAGGCCACCAGAAGGTCGCCCAAAGTCCCCGGAATCGATCGCCGCCGGCCGCGCACAAGGAATCCGCGAGAACAGGTGAGTTGCAGTCTAGAGTGTTTCTTCAAGCTTCCATGGCGATTCGCGCATTTCTTAATCATTCATACAATTAATGTGTGCGTTTCATTCCCTGAACATCACTGACCATCATCGCGCATCTTGTTTGCGTCGGTTTTGTCTTAACATGCCCAATCGAGTCTTCAAATCCAACCTCCATTGTCGAGCTACTGTTCATATTTCCCCAGCCGAATCTGGGCCGAGCGAGCTCAATCGGAGCTCGAGGTAAGTCTTCTGAACCTCCATTGGTGTTATTCTGTGACTGAATTTCTTTGATTTCGAGTGAATCGTATGATTGAGCTTCCATGGCCGTACTCGGCACCTTGCTCGATGCTTGCAATTTTGTGAACGATGCGCTATAATTCTCAGATATGTTAAACTAGAGATGATTACGAGTCGATCGCCGTTGGTCTCGAGTGATTCCATTAAGATTTCACCGCACGATCATCGCCGGAGAACTACAGCCGTCCATTCTGCCGGAGTCGTGAGGTTGAAGACGAAGCTGACGTGGCGCGGTCAATAGGTCAAAGGTCTAGGTGGCAACACGTGATTGGTCCACGTGGAGGTCGAGTCAGCATGGCCGTTGAGTCTGTTATTCAAATAAAAAGAATCCAACGGCCGAGAATAATCGAGTCTAATAAATGGTGACCGCCCGATTAGAAATTAGGATTATTCGGAAAAACGTTTTAAAATTGGAAAATTAAAACGAGCCGAAACGGTGTCGTGTAGGTTAGTGGCCGTGCGGCGTCGTTTAGGTAAGTGTGAATCAACGGTCTAGATCGAATCTTAGAGTCTAATCGTGGCCGTAGGTTTAAGTAATCTGATCAGACGGCCCTGATCGAGTCTTCGCCTAATCTGAACCGTAGATTCCAGTCAGGTTATCCAGTGGACGTGGAATAGCCACGCGGCGCAATGAAGGCCGTTAGATCAAGTCCGATAATTCAAAGGAGGGGACGGCGTCGTTTTGGAGCTAGGGCACGCGCGGGTCCGGGTCTGGGCCGGGTTCCGACCCGAGTGGGTCGGGTCGACCCGGTCCGAATCATTTTTTTAAAAAAATAATTAAAAAATCAGAAAATGATTTTAAAAAATAAAAAAATCGGAAAAATTTCAGAAAATCCAAAAAAATGCTAGAAAATGCCAGAAAATTCCAAAAAAATTGTGGAAAATTGTGGAAAAATCCTAGACACTCCAGAAACCCCCAAAAATCGAGGGTTGACCACAGACAACTGGTCAACCCTATTTTTGGGTTTTCTTATCCAATTTCTCAAGATATGACGACATTACCCTTTAGGGGTAGGTCGCCTCTGCTGTGCATGATAGAAAAGGCCGATAATGTCAAGGTGAGAATTAGGGTCGATTAGACGACCAATTCTTAGGTTTGGGTTTTCGAGTCCCGCCTATTTTCTCAAAATGACGACTTTACCCCTCAAAGGGTAAAATCACTTTTAAATTCCAGAAAAATCCTGGAAATTCCAGAAAAATAGGAAATGGATTGGATTGATGGCCAATCCTATTTCCCCTGTCTTCTGACTTCCCAATTCGTCTAAAATGACAGATTTACCCTTTTGAGGGTAAATTTTCTCCGAATTATTCAAAATTACGATTCTGCCCCTCATGGGCGAATCATGTCCAAATTACTCCTAAACCTTGATTGATACTTCTCTAGGCTAATAGGGCCTCATTAGGGATGCCATGTTGATTTCATGTGTTTTATCCGCATGTATTGGATCCTTGATTTGCGCACTTATTTTTAATGATTGTGAGTGATAGGGTAGATATTCCTATCTGCATGAACTCCTAGATTTAAGATCTGTACCCCACTCGTTTGTATGAAATCCTAAGATCAGATAAACCATTCAGCATAGGTACCGAAAGGGCGTCAACTCTGACAGTTGACGTAACTAAGTCCCCGAACCCACTTCTCTGGTTTCCGCAGGATCGAATAGACCACTCCCAACTATTCGATAGGGTTTCCGATCGTACCCTCCACGAAACGATTGGTGGCGACTCCTTGGCATGTACACTTTTTCACATGTCACTAGACCGCACTAAAGGTCGACCACGTACATCCAGCAGTTGCGACTTGGGAAATGGGCCTTGGGAGAGGCCCGCGTCCGATCCAGCTAGCGATCGGGCGGCCCATTAACCCTCCGCGCTCGCGAGAGGGTCGCGACAATCATCAACTACAACGAGACAGTACTTCTTACCTCCAAGGCTTAAGGTTCTGTTTGGACCGAAGATGTCCATATGAAGTAGCTGCAAACTTTGCTTAGAAGAAACTTGATTTAAAGACTTGAAAGTACTTCTTACCTGCTTGCCTAGTGTGCATGCATGACAGAGTCCTCCTTTTTCAAACGTCGTTTGAGGTAAACCTCGAACAAGTCCCTTTTTAGAGAGCTTTGAAATATGCTTTATGTTAATATGTCCTAATTTTCTGTGCCACAACTCAGATTCATCTTTGACAGAAATAAGACATTTTGCATATTCAGAGTCAGAGTCAATGTCAATAAGATAAATATTCCCTTTGCCTTCAACCAGTAAAGCATTGCTTCTTGTCCTTTCTCATACCTGTGCATTTCAGATCTTGAAAACTGATTTCATAACCAGAGTCACAGAGTTGACTTACAGAAATTAGATTGTAATTCAATCCTTTGACTAGAGAGACATCTTTAACGGTCAGACTTCCAATCTTAACATCTCCTTTTCCAATAACTTTTCCTTTGTTTCTTCCTCCAAAGGACACACTTCTACCATTGTATTTTGAGAGAGATATAAATAAGTCTGGATTGCCAGTCATGTGACTCGAGCATCCACTATCCTGAAACCATTTGTTCTTCTTTCTCCTTCGTACCTCAGTTTCAGAATCTGGGCTTGAATCTGATTCTGATTCTGATTTAGCCATCAAACAGATGTTTGCGTAGTCATCTTCACTTTCATCAGAATCGCTCTACGTTTCTACCTTTAGAGCCTTCTTGTACTTTTCATACTTGAACTTGTCTTTCTTCAACGTTGGACAATTCGGCTTGATATGTCCTGCTTTCTTGCAATGAAAGCATATAACGTCTTTGCTTTTTAGAGACTCATTGTTAGAGAATTTCTTATCATTTTTCCTCAATGGTTTCTTTCCTTTGAAATTTTTGGCTTTTCGAGCCATCTTTCTAAACTTCTTTACCATGAGTGCTAATTCTTCATCATCCTCGTCATCATCATCTGTGTCAGATAAACATTGAGCAATTTCAATTTTTAATGCAATTGATTTATTACCTTTTTGTTCTCCCCTTTTGTTTGCCCGTTCTATTTCATAGGATTGCAGTGTCCCAACTAGCTCATCCACTGAAAGTGGTCTGATCGTTTGACATTCTTGTATGGAAGGTTTGATATAGTTTCACTCGTTTGTGAGTCCTCTGAGTATCTTCCTTACTTGCATCATCTCAGCAATGGGTGTACCTTGTCTTGCAAGTTCACTTACTAGACTTTAAAACCTGTCTATCATATTAGCAATAGATTCGTCAGATTTCATTTGAAATGCTTCATACTCACTCAGTAAAATGCTGAGTTTTGTTTCCTTCACTCTATTTGTTCCTTGAAAAGTGATATGAAGCCTATCCCATATTGTTTTAGCAGATTTTTCCTCTGAAACACGGTTATAAAGAGGAGTTGATAAAGCACAAAATAATGCATTGACAGCTTTGGAATCCAAGCCTCGTCTTTTGGCTTTTTCAGTCTCAGTCATAGTCGTGGTAGGATTTGTTCCATTTCCAGATATTGCACTTGCAGCAGCATTATGTATAACACCATTTGTGACAACATCCCACATCAAATCATCATACGCCTTGAAGAACCATTTCATCTTGTTGCTTCACATATTATAATCCTTCCCATCAAAGTAGAGTGGCTTGTTGGCAAAGTGCGAATCGCTTGCTCTTGAAGAGTGATTGCTAGACATAGTAGATCGTTAGCTCAGAAGTCAATAAACACTTCGTAAATATGAGCAACCTGCTCTGATACCAATTGTTGGATCTAGCAATATCACCTAAAGGAGGGGTGAATAGGTGAATCGACAACTAAATCGAAATTTCTTGTGAAATTTAAAACAATTTCAATATGCGATTAGTAAGCAGGAACAACGAGCGATAACACAAAAATTAAACGCAGCGATGGAGTAGGGAAGAGAAATGAGCACGCTGAGTTAATAGTGGTTCGGCTTGTCAAGTCTACGTCCACTTTCCCACGATGACAGCTGATCGGCTGGATTTCACTATGATGAATTGAAGAGAATTACAATCGATCAGCCACTTAATTTTTCTCTCTTAGAAATTCTCACAATGAATGAGATTTTGAGCACTCAGAATATTTTGGATGAAATTTGAATAACTCTTGTACTTTGGATTATCGTTCGCCTCAACTTCGTAGATCGCCATGGTTCTTCTTTTATACTCCATTGTCTCCAAACTAGCCGTTGGATACACGATCAAGGGATCGCTCTTCAATCCTTGATTGAACGTCATCAATCGTGATCGAACGAGACTGTATCTGAGAAGATATGATAACCGTTAAAGTAGATCTTGAACCCTTCTGACCTAGTCGCCCATACAACCAAATCTCCAGTTTTCATAAGTGGAGTAAATCCAAATAGGTTCTAGACAGATATTCTTGGAAGGTAATATCCAATTGTAGACAATCCCTTGATTGATTGGAAGGGATATTATGTCAATCGAATGTCACAAACTTCCATAAGAAATCTTGCCTTGATCGGAAACCTACCGTTCGCGGGTCTTCATGTTTTTAGAAATGCAGAAACTGATCTTCTTCGAACTTCCTGAATTTGATAAGCTACAATGGAATGGTAATTCTAAGATTTGATAAGGTCAAACTGTCACTGCATATAGATCTTGGTACGAAATGTTCAAATAAGAGAATATGTTGAATCTGACCATCAGAAGCAACTCCATCTGAAGGTCTTCAGCTGCACTCCATCTGCCCATCGTCAGAAGCACTTCCATCTGATCTAGTCAGAAGTACTTCCATCTGACCTCGTCAGAAGCACTTCCATTTGACCAACGTACAGAAGCACTTCCATTTGACCATTGTCAGAAGTACTTTCATCTGACCCTTGTCAGAAGCATCTATATGACAACTCTCTCCTCGAGATTTAGTGATAGAATTGGATCCATACAACCTGCTGCTTACACATCCTTTCTGCAAATCAAAACAATATGCATATCTTTTTGATAGTTTTGTCAGAATCAAAATACAAGGAGAATTTCCACAACACTCCTTTCTTTCTATCAACAATGATAAAAACTCGAAAGTCAAGCCTTTCACTTCATTGTTCATGCTCTTGAAAGCGCCTTATTGATCGGGGATGAAAGCTCGCTCAAGCTCCAGCATGAGACACTCTTCGAAGGAAGTCTTCCCTTCACTCACTAGCTTTCGAGCTGCACTCCCTTGGGTGGGGTATTCGGTCCTTGTAACCGAACATGAAAGAGAGAGAGGGATAGAGGGGGCCCACTTCTATCCACCCTTGCTCAGCATCGCAACTGAAGGGAAAAAAGAAAAGAAAAAGATATTTGGCTCATGATTGAAGGAAAAGCGGGACCCACTATTCCTTCAAACGTCCGCTTCAACTTTTTTGGCTGAGATTTTCTAAGTGGAACCCACGATTGGAAATTCAAGTCCCTAAATGAATTGTCTTTTGTAAATAAAAGATCAAGGGTAAGGACGTAATTTAATAAATAGGCATTGATTGGTCATTTGACTCGATCATTTGAGGATAAAATTGGAATTCCAGATTTAGGATTTGCTAAAGGTTAAATTTTACGGATAACGAGTCTTAATTCTACGAGCCAAAGTTTGATGATTCAAACTCGACTTTGTTTTACAAACATTACGGAATGGCCAATCGTCGACGTTTAAATCTTCAAAGTCATACTTCACTTTTCACACTGGAATTTATGTTTTCCTTACAGTCAGCTATATTTCAGGACGTCACATTACGCTTCATACCATTCACTTTCAACTCGGATATTCATGGCTAAACATCAGCTGAGGATGTTCACAGATGGGTCTCGACATCTTAATAACAAGCTAGAGAATTCAGCATTGTCCTAGGCATTTAGCGCGACCTTCATTAAGAAAACGTTTACAATGCCAACGGAGCAACTGCAAGGCCGCTCCGTGTCGATCCCACTGCACGCAAGATAGTTTAGTCAGTGTTCATCCGGCGGGATACTCGTGTAACTTTGGTCTGATGCCTGTGTTCAATTTCCGTAGTGAATTACGGGAGCGGCTGTAAGTCTGAGATGTGGAAAACAAGTCGAGCGGTCCGGACCCCACAGGCTCCCGCTGTACTACTAAGACGGAGAACTGGAAATCGGAAGTCGCTAGCATGTCGCCGATGACCCCCAATTCCGGGTACTCGTTCCACTCGGTCAAACCCGAGATAAGCGGAGACGAGGGATCATGATGCTTGCCGGCGATCAACATGTCGACCTTGTCCTCGAAGGAGCGGATCACCTGTGTAGTCCCAACCCCATCTGCCGCCATCTCCTCTATGTACCTGACTTTCCTCTCGCCTACAGTAGCCCGGAAAATATCCATCAGTTCTTGATCAAGATCGCTTTCCTCTCCATTCAGGTACTCGTCGTTCTTTACCCAGGCTATCGTTAGGTCGACCTTCGGATGCTCGACCATGCGCATACAATAAGCAAGCGCCTCACGATCGTCAGCACCACCCAAGAAGAGCATGACTATCCGATACGGCGCTGATTTGCTCGTCAGCATGTACTGGTTGCTTGTCATGTGGCCCCGGTCGATGAGGATTCCAACGGTGCAGGGCGCTTTGTTCATCACGTTCTTGTTCACGTTTCGGATCGCGTGCTTGGTTGTCCCCATGGAACCGTCGATTGCCCACGTTTTGTGGAAGGGCACGATAACGAGGTTGGTCCTCTTGTCTGAGGCGAGAGTGCAGATGTCGTTGTGAATGCTCGCGTAGGGCGAGACGGCGGTGAAGTGCTGCACGACCACGCTCCCGCAGTTATGCTTCTCGTAGTACTGGAACACGTTGACAATTTGGTCGTAGCCGGTTGCCTTGGAGGCGGACTTGTTGAGGTGGTGGTGATGGGGAGCTAGCATTGAGGTGCAGTGGCCCTGGAGCTCTCGCAGGTGCAAGACGAAGACGGCGAAAGGGCTATGGGGAGTCGGGTGGGAGGCCTCGAGGAGGTTCATGATGGTGGGGACATGGTCTTCATCGTGGAGACACACCAGGAACTGCATCTTGACCCCTTCCCTCCATTCTTGCAGGTTTTTTCTTCCTTGAACCAAATATCTCATTGATGGATCATACATGTAGGCAATGATGGGTCTTGCCAATGTAGTCACAATTAGCATAGTGAGGAGCAGTTGACCGTAAACCTGATCAGATATGATCTGTGACATACAGATCGACATTGAATATACAAGATCAATTCCTCAACATGATGAGAATATGTCCTAAATGACATAGCAGCTGTCCTATGACATTAAGCAGAGACATGTAGTGCTGAAGAAGAGTACCTTCCTATCTAACGACAGCATGTAAATGGCGATCTCGATGATGCCTTTGCAGCACATGATGAGGCTCAGAGGGATGGCATCCCAGAGCGGCAAGCCGCAGACGATGGCCGACAAGAGCGTCCCGCAGAACTTGCCGACGTAACACATCATTATGATAAGCTCCGTGAAAACCGACCATGTTCCGCCCATGCCCTCTGGATTCATTCGCAACCCGGCCGATGCCACGAAAGCCGGCAACAGCAGTACGCTGGAGATGGTCTCCAGCTTCTGCACTAAGGTCGTCCCTGGCTCGTCCGGCAACACCAAACCCATCAGAAAGGCCCCGAAGGCCGTGTGTTGGCCGAGAATTTCCGACAATAGACCACAACACAACATGACAAACATTATCCCGAAGAATTGCACCTCCTCCATTTCCCCTTCCTGCTTGTAAGATGGTCAAATTTTTACGGGAATTCGACATGGGAGATCAATATCTTTGAAAACGACAAGGTTAATCGGTATTTTGGCACAGTGAACATAACTTATAATGTGCTCTTTCGCACTTAGTGATCAAACAGGTGAACAACAAATTGACAGGCCTACCTTTGTAGATCTGCTCGCCCACCTCAATAAGGGACGAAAAATGAAGGCAATGACCACGAGGAACGCCATCGTGAAAATTACCGACCAGAGGGACGCCATCTTGGAGCTCTGGAAGGCCAAGTTCACGGTAACGATCACCATCCACATGTTCCACGCCCAGATGTCGCTCACCACCGACACATGCATGGCCATCCGGCCAACCTCCGAGTTCAAGATCCGCAGGTCGGCGAGGAGCGAGGTGATGACAGGGAAGTTGGACAACGAGTTGACCATGATGATCAAAGGCATGGACTGCTGCAAGGAGGCATCCAAGTTGCCGAAGCTGTTGAGCATGGAGAAGGTGAGGAAGCCTAAGGCATAAGGCAAGAGGAAGCACATGGACCCAATAAAGGCGGCGCTCTTGCCGGTCTTCGTAAGCATGTCGACATTGACTTGTATGCCTAGGGTGAAGATGTGGATCATGAACCCTACATCTGCTAATGTCAGCAGGACAGATCTGCTCCCCGGCGGGAACACTTTGGTGAAGTATGCTCCGTTGCGACCTAAAACGGTCGGACCGATGATTATGCCTGCCTGGTCGGATCGAAGAGAACTATTAGGGAGCTTCCATATACAAATGATAATTATTCGTGCCTAAAGATCCACGTAGCATCGGGGAGGGAGATTACCAGAACGTAACCCATCAACAGATTCATGCGCAGAGGTTTGAGCAAGAAGAGGAGGATCCGGGTGGTGAAGAAGATCAAGATGATCTGGAACAAGAGGACGGGCAAGGTGGAGTCGAAGGGGTCGGAGTACCAAATTCCCTGCGAAGTAATCAAGTGGCCCATCTTCCGACACACCAGGACCTCGGGCTGGTACGGCCCCGACACCGTCCCTAGCATCACCGCCGCTCTCTGGAGATTGTTGATTTCCGCCATCTTGGACCAAGATCTCAGCAAGTGGATTTGGTTGCATAGAGAATGACAAGAATACAACCAAAAAGACCATGGAAAACTTGCTAGAACGTGCTTGTGGCTGCGTTGGGATGACGAAAATGTGTTGGATAAAACGAGCGGGCAGAAGTTATTCCGTTATAGTAGGGGAGTGTCTTCTTAAATTAGTTCGGAAGAGAAGAAGGGGATCGGGATCCCCTGACCAGAGGCTTGTGGTCAGGAGCCTGCCCACAATCAATCTCAGCCATCCGTTCCAAACGGACGGCTGAGATTTAACTCAGCCCAAAACGTTAAAAAGGGTTGCGTTTTGGTTGAGCGGGAAAGGAAAGTGAAATCTAAAAAAGACAAACAGGGATCACGATTTCAGATCCACGATTTCGCGGCTCTGCTCCTCCTCACCCAAACAAAATTCGTTGTCTCTGCTCCTCCTCACCCAAACAAAATTCGTCCCCCCTCCGGCGCGAACTCCAGAATCGCCGTCGAAGACTGCATTCGAGTCGAGAAATCGTGGATCTGAAGACGCCTCAGCTGCGGACTGCGGAATCGCCATCGAAGACGCCTCAGCCGTGGACTGTGGAATTGCCATCGAAGACGCCTCAGCTGCGGAATCGTGGATCTGACACCAAATCGAGAGGCGCGGGGAGGGGCGTCAACTCTCTCTTCTCTCTCTCTTCCAATACCCACGGCAAGCAAGCAGTGAAGCAATGGCGATTTCGTCAACGTGAGAACCGCGAGAGAGGTAGACTGTTTCTGTTTCACTCATGATCTGCTCCGATCGTATTTTGAATCTGTGAATGATAGATCTAACTTAGTTGATTTCTGTTTGATTTATCTACTTGGATATAGGTGATTTCGTCAACGTGATTTCGTCAACGTGAGAACCGCGAGAGAGAGGTAGACTGTTTTTGTTTCACTCATGATCTGCTCCAGTCGTATTTTGAATCTGTGAATGATAGATCTGACTTATTTGATTTCTGTCTTATTTATCTACTTGGATATCTCAGTCTTGTTCCTGCTCTACAATCACCCTTCATTCTCATTCCCATCCCCACTCGTAACTATGGTTTTCTTGCTTTACTTTCTATTTTCTTTCATCTGAGGATTGCTCCCTTGTTTCTATTTTTTGTAGAGCCAAGATTAGTCCCTCTACTGTTGTGTTGACTTTATTTCTCTTTGACAAGGAATTGATCTTCCCTGTTTTGTATGGAACCAATTCATATCTAGCATCATTTCTCAGTAGCTGTATTTCATTGATCGTGAAGACCATGGTCACTATAAGTTCACCATCTCTCTACTCTTCTTGTTCTAAGACAATTTGCTATTGTTGATGATGGCAGTCCAACATGAGAATCCTGGTCACTGGAGGGGCTGGATTCATAGGTTCTCACTTAGTAGACAGGCTGATGGAGAATGAGAAGAATGAGGTGGGTTCCTTCCCTAGTTTTTTGTCACTTCCTATCAAAACAGTTCACTTAGGACTCACAGCTGGCACTAGCACGTTTAACTTTCTAGCCTTAAAATTCATGTTTTCTTAACTTATTTGTTTGCACACTCAATCTCTAGCCGTAAGTTATTTGTCACTGTAGTTCTTTTTGAGAAGTTCTTGTTTGTGAATTATCAATGTGCTTGCTCCTGATTTGCATATATTGCTAAAACTTGTGATTGATTGTCACGCTTTATTGTAATCATCTTTTGTTTGAGCTTCAGCTTTGAGCAGTTTCCTAGACACGAAACGTTTGTCGCCAAGTTTGAAACAACACTTTGCCAGTTCTGTGAGAAATTGGTAAGTCACTTGTTGTTTGCAATTGGCTATTGAGCATTCTCAAATTTTGTGGATTTGTTATCTGTAGTAATGGGTTTATTATGGATGTTTAGGCATATGAGCCTGGCTATGCTGTCCCACCAACTCCCCACGAACTTAGAAGATGTAGTCCCACCACAAGTTCATCCATTTCAGAAAGATGATGCAATTTGAGGTACTATGAAGTGGCTTTTGTCATATGTTGTTGGAGCTACGAGCTGAAATTCCACGGTCATGGCTGATAAGGCTTCATGTCTTGGCAAATATTCTCAAAGTTGGAAGATCTGATAGTGTTAACTAATCTTGGAGGATTGTTTATGATGATCGCTTCAGTTGTAGACATTTTTCAACTACCATGTTATAGGTGTGGAATAGGAAAGTTATTTGGAACTCTCACTGGAAAAGTAAAATAAGTAGCCTGTGCAGCATGTTGAGTTCAGTTGAAAGTTCTGAAGTAGATAGTGACATTATAGTGAAGATTAGACATCTTGCTTTAGAAGTATTAATACGAGTCCGGTGACAGGTTATTGTGGGTTGTCTTATGACATTGAAAATGCAGTATTGTCTCCCAAATCTATTGATAGTGAGTTTCCCTTGATGATGGACTGAGGCTGGCAGGAATATTGGACCACCACATGAGTGGGTTCCTTTACTGGTTTTTGTTTCCGTTGATTGTGTGGGGTGCTTATGGCTCTTTTGTTCGTTAAAGTTTTTTAGCATGGCGATCGCGTTCCAGTTTATGAGATTTATATATGATGTTCCTTTCTGCTGTTGGTTCTTCCTTTTGAAACAGGGACAAGCACGAGCTGGAATTGGACTTTAAAATATTTTGGGAAGAGTTCCGCTCATCCAGCTCAGAAAAGGTCCTTTGATCGTACCTGGTTTTTTTTTCCTGTTTTTTTTCCCGTACCTGGTTGAAATTGCTGCATCATTGTGTTATGCTAGACAGAATGCAATAATTGTCCATTGGGTATTTGTTGGTCAAAAATGGAGCTGCTTGTTAATTTTAAGGTGATGCCTGTTTTGGAGCTGCCTGTTTAAAACTGCACATAGACGCTAATGATGCGGATGTGAACGTATGTATGCAGGTGTATCTATCGCATTTGCAAGTACTACAAAGAAATTCAGAAGTTGGAGGAAATAGAGAATAAATTCAAGGATCAGTGATATAATGCGCGTTCTTTATTTCCTCCAGATGGTCAACTGAGTTAACTTATGGATGAAGTAGCCACTGCTTGTTAATTGATTTGGGGTCTTAAATAAGAGTCAGGCTTGTTTGGTAATCTCTCAGTTGTAGTCCTTGCTGCTTGACTACATCGCCTCCGAGACTGATGCTGGAAACAATCCAAAACTTGATAACTTGAGCATTTCATAGTTTCGAAATGCAAAGGTCTCTCAGAGATGTTAGAGTTTCTTGTGTTTTTTCAGAGTTTCCCAGATTCATTCGATAGATGAGCACCAATCGGTACCTTGTGGAGAGAATCATCATGACTTCAACCCCGTGTTATGTGCATATTGTGTACAAACCTCACTTCACGGGAGCGGGATAGTGGACATTTCAGGTGAATGTGCCTGGTATGCTAAAATAACAAAGTTAAATAGAAACGACAAATGAAAGAGCAAATGTATGACATTTCCGAATTTTTTTCCCCTTCCTTTTGTTACGTCCCTTTGCGTTCTTATATATAAAAAAAAACGCGTTTCTAATTGTACGTTGCTTTCCGTAAAGGACCATCGGCCTTTTCTTTTTCATAAAATAACAAAGTTAAATAGAAACGACAAATGAAAGAGCAAATGTATGACATTTCCGAACTTTTTTTCCCCTTTTGTTACATCCCTTTGCGTTCTTATATATATAAAAAAAACGCATTTCTAATTGTACGTTGCTTTTCGTAAAGGACCACCGGCCTTTTCTTTTTCGTAAAATAACAAAGTTAAATAGAAACGACAAATGAAAGAGCAAATGTATGACATTTCTGAACTTTTTTTCCCCTTCCTTTTGTTACGTCCCTTTGCGTTCTTATATATATATAAAAAAGGCGTTTCTAATTGTACGTTGCTTTCTATAAAAGACCACCGGCCTTTTCTTTTTCGTAAGATAACAAAGTTAAATAGAAACGACAAATGAAAGAGCAAATGTATGACATTTCTGAACTTTTTTTCCCCTTCCTTTTGTTACATCCCTTTGCGTTCTTATATATATATAAAAATAAACGCGTTTCTAATTGTACGTTGCTTCGTAAATGACCACCGGCCTTTTCTTTTTCGTAAAATAACAAAGTTAAATAGAAACGACAAATGAAAGAGCAAATGTATGACATTTCCGAACTTTTTTTCCCCTTCTTTTTGTTACGTCCCTTTGTGTTCTTATATATATATATATATATATATATAAAGGCGTTTCTAATTATATGTTGCTTTCTGTAAAAGACCACCGGCCTTTTCTTTTTCGTAAAATAACAAAGTTAAATAGAAACGACAAATGAAAGAGCAAATGTATGACATTTCCGAACTTTTTTTCCCCTTCCTTTTGTTACGTCCCTTTGTGTTTTTATATATATATATATATAAAGGCGTTTCTAATTATATGTTGCTTTCTGTAAAAGACCACCGGCCTTTTCTTTTTCGTAAAATAACAAAGTTAAATAGAAACGACAAATGAAAGAGCAAATATATGACATTTCCAAACTTTTTTCCCCTTCCTTTTGTTACATCCCTTTGCGTTCTTATATATAATAAAAAACACGTTTCTAATTGTACGTTGCTTTCCGTAAAGGACCATCGGCCTTTTCTTTTTCGTAAAATAACAAAGTTAAATAGAAACGACAAATGAAAGAGCAAATGTATGACATTTCCAAACTTTTTTTCCCCTTCCTTTTGTTACGTCCCTTTGCATTCTTATATATAAAAAAAAAATGTGTTTCTAATTGTACGTTGCTTTCCGTAAAGGACCACTGGCCTTTTCTTTTTCATAAAATAACAAAGTTAAATAGAAACGACAAATGAAAGAGCAAATGTATGACATTTCCGAACTTTTTTTCCCCTTCCTTTTGTTACATCCCTTTGCGTTCTTATATATAAAAAAAATGCATCTCTAATTATACGTTGCTTTCCGTAAAGGACCATCAGCCTTTTCTTTTTCGTAAAATAACAAAGTTAAATAGAAACAACAAATGAAAGAGCAAATGTATGACATTTCCGAACTTTAAGAAAAACGCGTCTGTAATTGTACGTTGCTTTTCGTAACGAACCACGGCCTTTTTTTTCGTAAAATAACAAAGTTAAATAGAAACGACAAATGAAATAGTTCATTTTTTTGTCAATCAACCACGGCCTTTTTTTTTGTCAATCAACCTAGTAATACTTCAACCTTCAACCAGCAAAGTACAAGTAAAACGAAAGTCGACCTGCAAATGTAAATTACAACAAATGTATGATATCCTAATGAAGTTACCATAGCAAGTCAAATTCATATCTCACAGGCTTTGTTATGTACGAGTTAGAAGAGAAATTAAATGTAAAAGCTGCAAAAACCAGCTAAAATTGGCAGAAAATAACTTTGCAAGTTCCTATTCATATTAATGCCTCTTTATGTAAGCGATAAGTCCATCAAAACAAGAAGCACCAACTCCCTCGAAAACACCCAAATTTTCATTGATGCAGCCAAGTTTTTATACATAACCTAGTACAACATTCTAAATAGGAGCATTTCTAATCAATGTTCACATTCCTGAAGCCACTGATCATATCTCAAAAGTTGTCATCCCTTGCATTCTGTAGCTCCCGTACGGTCAATTGAAGCGAAGCTTGGGTGTGTTCCAGTTCTTCTATAGTCAATCGATGTGAAAATTGGCTATGTTGTAGCTCCATTCGAGTCTTTTCCAACTCCATTTTCAGATCTCTAATTATACGGCTACATCCACCGACACAAGCATGGTCCTAATTACACAAAACAAGAAGTCATATAATTGTTACATCCTAAACCATTGAAAAATAAAAGTCAGTAAGCAACTAACATACTTGCTTCACATTTTCACTATTGGAACGAAATTGAGTAGACAACTGAGTTGTCGTTGGCAAGTCCTCCATATCGAAAAATTTCAAGTATGCCTATTTTGCAGCTTCCCAGTTTTTATATCCTTTGTAACTGGCCTCACTAAAACCACTTATTTGGGCTTGAGTTTCAGGCCAATTATCGTATATGCCAATATTATGACCATTGAAAACAACATAGTATTTGTTCGGCATGGCAACAAACCTAAAATAGCATCACAAAATAGGCATCACCTTAAAATTAACAAGTAGCTCAGTTTTGACCAACAAATACCCAATGGACAATTATTGCATTTTGTTTAGCATAACACAAAGATGCAGCAATTTCAACTAGGTACAGGAAAAAAATAGAAAAAAAAAAATCAAGTACGATCAAAGGACCTTTTCTGAGCTGGATGAGCGGAACTCTTCCCAAAATATTTTAAAGTCCAATTCCAGCTCGTGCTTGTCCCTGTTTCAAAAGGAAGAACCAACAGCAGAAAGGAACATCATATATAAATCTCATAAACTGGAACGCGATCGCCATGCTAAAAAACTTTAACGAACAAAAGAGCCATAAGCACCCCCACACAATCAACGGAAACAAAAACCAATAAAGGAACCCACTCATGTGGTGGTCCAATATTCCTGCCAGCCTCAGTCCATCATCAAGGGCAACTTACTATCAATAGATTTGGGAGACAGTACTGCATTTTCAATGTCATAAGACAACCCACAATAACCTGTCACCGGACTCGTATTAATACTTCTAAAGCAAGATGTCTAATCTTCACTATAATGTCACTATCTACTTCAGAACTTTCAACTGAACTCAACATGCTGCACATGCTACTTATTTTACTTTTCCAGTGAGAGTTCCAAGTAACTTTCCTATTCCACACCTATAACGTGGTAGTTGAAAAATGTCTACAACTGAAGTGATCATCATAAACAATCCTCCAAGATTAGTTAACACTATCAGATCTTCCAACTTTGAGAATATTTGCCAAGACATGAAGCCTTATCAGCCATGACCGTGGAATTTCAGCTCGTAGCTCCAACAACATATGACAAAAGCCACTTCACAGTACCTCAAATTGCACCATCTTTCTGAAATGGATGAACTTGTGGTGGGGCTATATCTTCTAAGTTCGTGGGGAGTTGGTGGGACAGCATAGCCAGGCTCATATACCTAAACATCCATAATAAACCCATTACTACAGATAACAAATCCACAAAATTTGAGAATGCTCAATAGCCAATTGCAAACAACAAGTGACTTACCAATTTCTCACAGAACTGGCAAAGTGTTGTTTCAAACTTGGCGACAAAGGTTTCGTGTCTAGGAGACTGCTCAAAGCTGAAGCTCAAACAAAAGATGATTACAATAAAGCGTGACAATCAATCACAAGTTTTAGCAATATATGCAAATCAGGAGCAAGCACATTGACAATTCACAAACAAGGACTTCTCAAAAAGAACTACAGTGACAAATAACTTACGGCTAGAGATTGAGTGTGCAAAACAAATAAGTTAAGAAAACATGAATTTTAAGGCTAGAAAGTTAAACGTGCTAGTGCCAGGTGTGAGTCCTAAGTGAACTGTTTTGATAGGAAGTGACAAAAAACTAGGGAAGGAACCCACCTCATTCTTCTCATTCTCCATCAGCCTGTCTACTAAGTGAGAACCTATGAATCCAGCCCCTCCAGTGACCAGGATTCTCATGTTGGACTGCCATCATCAACAATAGCAAATTGTCTTAGAACAAGAAGAGTAGAGAGATGGTGAACTTATAGTGACCATGGTCTTCACGATCAATGAAATACAGCTACTGAGAAATGATGCTAGATATGAATTGGTTCCATACAAAACAGGGAAGATCAATTCCTTGTCAAAGAGAAATAAAGTCAACACAACAGTAGAGGGACTAATCTTGGCTCTACAAAAAACAGAAACAAGTGAGCAATCCTCAGATGAAAGAAAATAGAAAGTAAAGCAAGAAAACCATAGTAACGAGTGGAGACGGGAATGAGAATGAAGGGTGATTGTAGAGCAGGAACAAGACTGAGATATCCAAGTAGATAAATCAGACAGAAATCAACTAAGTCAGATCTATCATTCACAGATTCAAAATACGATCGGAGCAGATCATGAGTGAAACAGAAACAGTCTACCTCTCTCTCGCGGTTTTCATTTTGACGAAATCACGTTGACGAAATCACCTATATCCAAGTAGATAAATCAGACAGAAATCAACTAAGTCAGATCTATCATTCACAGATTCAAAATACGACCGGAGCAGATCATGAGTGAAATAGAAAGTTAGAAACAGTCTACCTCTCTCACGGTTCTCACGTTGACGAAATCGCCATTGCTTTACTGCTTGCTTATCGTGGGTATTGGAAGAGAGAGAGAGAGAGAAGAGAGTTGACTCCCCTCCCTGCGCCTCTCGATTTGTTCTCAGATCCACGATTCCGCGGCTGAGGCGTCCTCCGCGGCTGAGGCGTCTTCAATGGCAATTCCACAGTCCACGGTTGAGGCGTCTTCGATGGAGATTCCGCAGTCCGCGGCTGAGGCGACTTCAGATCCACGATTCCTCGACTTGAATGCAGTCTTCGATGGCGATTCTGCAGTTCGCGCCGGAGGGGGGACAAATTTTGTTTGGGTGAGGAGGAGCAGAGACAACGAATTTTGTTTGGGTGAGGAGGAGCAGAGCCACGAAATCGTGAATCTGAAATCGTGATCCATGTTTGTCTTTTTTAGATTTCACTTTCCTTTCCCGCTCAACCAAAACGCAAGCCTTTTTAACGTTTTGGGCTGAGATTGGTTGTGGGCAAGCCCCTGACCACAAGCCTCTGGTCAGGGGATCCCGATCCGAGAAGAATGGGGCTTTTTTAAATTTAATAAAAAAAAATATTTACCAAACTTGACTTTAAAAAAAATGTATTTCCGAATTTGGATCTCGGGTGGTGGATAGGCCACCTCACGAGACCCGCGCGGTGGTCTAACTACCTCTCGCTGTAGTCTGACCGCCACAAGAGGCGTACAGGGGGTGGGCCTCCATGACAGACTGCTGCGGGAGTAGGGTCCCGCCCCGTAGGCACTCCTGCGGGAGTCTGACTGCCACGGTAGTGGCAGGCACTCCACATGGCCTGCTGGCGCCCGTGACTTCACGAGTGCCTAGCCTGCAGAGGCTTGCTGGCCTGATAAAAGGCGTCCGCCCATGAAGTCACGAGCGCCTTACGTCTTCGGCCTCTCTTTTTTAGGCGAGGCCGAAGATGCTCACTCGCTCATCCCCTCAGTCTCTCAATCTCTCAGTCTCTCATTCTTAGTTGCTCACTCCTTGGATCTTTGAGACGCTGTGACATTTTGAAGCCCGACTCTTTTCGAAGTATGAATGAATGAGGTATCTCATTGGTGCGCTTCAGTTAATGCTCACTCAGAGTTGGCCCCTCTTGAGAAGACTAACTGATAGGGAATGGCTAACTAAGAAGTGGGTGCGTAGACCTAAGGACTTGACCATAGATCGACGCTTTAGCCATAAGGATTGTCGAGGAAACGTTTAGAACCATTATAGGTTGATCTAAGAATGATTTGGAATGAATTTCTAGCATCATATAATTGGGTCGCGGGTGATTCCGTTCAACCATAGTATAATTTGTGAATTTTCCTAAATCAAATTTTGACGATCGCGTCCTCCGGAATTAATGATTGACCCTCGTAATTACATGACAACCAAAGGTCGCCATGCGTCGGGTAAACGTGAACGTGACATTAATCGCATGTCGATACATGTAACTCCTAAAAGAGCCGCCCGTTAGTTTGAGATATATTGAAGTCGCAATCGAAGGAAAATGGCCATGAATTGGACTTCGAACTTGGACAATGGACATTCAAGGATTCCAACTTTTAAAAATTGGACGCCACCTCATCAAGGTCAATTAAGATTAGGATTCACCCCAAGGTGATCGAAAAATCGAAAATTGGACTGATGATTGGAAATTGCCTTTTTACCCCTCGGATATTGTTCGTGCCTCTAGAAATTAGTAAGGGCATTTTGGTCTTTTTCCCATCTCCCCCCTTTGGCCGAAAATTAGAGAACAAAGATGTCCATTGGCTTTTTGAATTATTGATGGGGATAAGGCAAAGAAGACTTTAGTCAAACCCCATAACCAACTCCCACCAACTTGTCATTCATAGTCACTATTCATTCTTGCACATTGTCATTCACTATTACACCTTGTCTTGTAATCCCATGAACCACCCTACTCATGGCTTTCGCTCTTGCATTTGAAATGGGGATAACACTTATCTCCTCTCTCTCCTTATTTCTTGTTCGGCCTCCTCAAGACTGATGCCGACTGACCGTGAGCCTCACCGAACTGCCATCCAAACCTGAAGCCGTGAGAACCGCCATCCGATTCTGAACCATGAGTTTGAGGGGCTGACTTCGTGGGTTTCGCCCGGTTCTTTAGTCATTTGGAAAGGTGAGTGACTCTAAAACTTAGCCTAGCTTGTTGTGAGGTGAATGGTTAGTCTTGAGAATGGATTTTTGATGGATGACTTGGATGAACTTGCTAGAGCTGAACCAGCCCTTCAAAGGATTGGTTTGAACAGAGAGCTTTGCCGCCTCCTTAGCCGGTTTTCCTTAGCTCGTTTGCTTGGAACAAGTGTAAGTTACTCTTAAGCCTTACCTAGGGCTTTAGGCTACTAATAGTCATATTTAGTAGTGGATTTAAATGGTGATTAAAGGTGGTTTAAAGGCTGTGATTGTTGCGGACAACTTACATTTTTCAATGTTTCCTTCTGAACGTTTCATTTTGAACGGTGCTTAAGGTATTCTTAAACCAAAATTGTGTTGTCTTAGTTAACCTAGTGAGTTTAATGCTAGTCATGGGTGATTAGAGGACACTGAGCATGAACTCAAGATTATTTTGTGGACCTAATGGTCGGAATTTCCGTGAGTGATCTTAGAGCTGATTGATTAGCCTATATCATTGTGTTCGGCCATGACTTGTAAATTGTGAATTTGATGATTGGATTGTTGTTATGCCCTATGTGTATACTCTGCCTTGAGGTGCCTTGTAGCTTGATTTAAGAGAATGAATTGAATTGTCATTAAATGTTGATTGGCTGTGAACATGTGTGATCTTTCATCTTATGTTAGCTCGATCTTGATTATATTGATTTTTGTCGAATGGCCTAATCGAATGAGCTATGTGTGTTTGATTACAAGTTTAACTTGACGAGCTTAAGTACGACTCGAGAGTCATTATAATCGACCGAATCATCTCGAATGTATTGGAGTTGAGTGTCGTTATAATTGACTGAATCATCTCACAGTACTTGGAAACATCAAGGATCGATGTGATTAAATGAAATACCATATGTGGCCAATTGAGTGCTTATATGCCTAAAGTACGAAGCTTGACCTTATATTGTGATTCATGGCTTAATTTGTGAACTTCTGAGTTCTTGATTGCAATGTGTCCTTACTATTTGTCTAGTTTAGCGAATTGTCTCATTTGATTAGAGTGCATGATAAGGAATGATCCAAAGGAAGGCATTGATGGATAGAATCGCTTGATGGAATCGAATTGAAGAATGGCCTTGGTGACTAGATTGCATTAGAGGAAATGATCTGACGATTGATTTAGAATGTGAGCACTATATGTTTAGGATTTGTCTGGAGGTACTATTGGCCTAGCCTAGGTTTAGGAGTTTACTTGCTGAGATTTATTCTCATCCCATCATGGGATAACATTTTCAGGTCCCGAATGATAGAATCCCGAGAATGCCGAGGTTTGGCTGTTGGAAGAACCCTTTTAAAGTTAATGAATGTTTAGTCTTACCTGGCTGTTGTAAGAAATTGAAGTCGAACTTATGTTTATATGAATTGTGCGAAGTTAAGTTCAAAATATATTTTCCATCTTGAGTCATTGTATTTGTTTATTTATTTAGAAGTGGAGTTTAGTTCTCGCTCTCGCATGTGCATGTCGTTGTATGTTAACTCCGTAAGCCATTGGATCCTGGGAGTCCAGAAAGGAAGAAACGGCTAGTACAGGGATGTTGGCACGCTCGAAGAGTTCGAGGCGTGACAAACGCGCCTTTTGAGCTCCCTCACACGCATGAAAGAATCATCCTCTTCTCGCCTGATTTGCTCTATTTTATTGTTAATATTTTCATAATATTTAAATTAATTTGTGAATTATATTTTTGGCAGATTTTGAGATAAAAGAAAAGTTTGCCTACTTACTCGGTGCTTTCTCTTGACAGTTTGAACTCCTCATTCGGCACATGTTCTCCCTCGGTAGTTTGAGGTAAATTTTGTTGTAATTATTTTTTGCAGTTTCGTAGTATAAATTTATTTAAATTTTTATTATTTATGTTTATGTATTCTTTAAAATAATTATGTATTTGTACGAATTTAATTAGTCTTTAAAAATATTTACGTTTATGTGTCGCGATCCGCTAATTTTGAAAATATTAAAAATAATTTTAGGAGTTGAAAATGAATTTTTGATAAAATAAAAAGCAAAACATGATCAGATGGCCCGAGAAGTGCTTGCGTGATTTGACCCAACGGTTCAGTTAAGTATAGTATAGTGCAGCTTAGGCTTCTAGTAGCACAAAAAAAGACAAATTACTAAGCTAGTTCACTCTATAAGACCTAATTGTAGAACAGAAGAAGAGCCTTGACAAGATCTTCTATTAGTAAAGCGTTAGCACCTTTATAGACTAAGGCTCTCTTCTAGATATTTTTTTTTAACAATTTCGAAATTTGAATAATAAAAAAATCAAAAAATAGAAAATTGATTAAAAAATGCAGAAAAATTATAGAAAAATCCTAAAAAAATTCAGAAAAATCTCAAAAAATGATCACAATCAACTGACCATGGACTATTTTAGGTATTTTGGCCTTCGATTTTTTTTTTAAATGATGATTTTACCCTTTTGGTAAATTGTTTAAAAAGGACAAAAAATCGAAAAATCGAAAATGGCCACAATCAATTAGCCATGGACTATTTTTGATATTTTGGCCCCGATTTAAAAAAATGACTATTTTTCCCGTTTGACAAATTATCTTTAAAAAAAGACAAAAATTCAGAAAAATTATTTAAAAATCCCAAAAATAGGAAATGACCACAATCAACTGGCCAGGAACTATTTTCAGTACTTCGACCCATGATTTTTTTAAAAATGACGATTTTTCCCTTCTAATAAATTGTCTAAAAAGAAAAAAATTTAGAAAAATGATTTAAAATTCAAAAAATAGAAATTTGCCACAATCAACTGGCCATTGGCTATTTTTGGTATTTTGGCCCACTTTTTTAAAAAAATGACCATTTTTCCGTTCTGGTAAATTGTCTAAAAAAAGAAAAAATATTTAAAAATCCAAAAAAATAGGAAATGGTTACAATTAACTGGCCATGGACTATTTTCTATATTTTTACCTCCATTTTTTTTAAATAAATGATGAATTTTCCCTTCTAGCAAATTGTCCAAAAAAGAAGAAGAAAACATTGAGAAAAATTATTTAAAAATCCAAAAAATAAAAAATGGCCACAATCAACTGGCCATGGACTAATTGCGGTATTTTGGCCCTCGATTTTTTTTAAAATGTTGATTTTGCCTTTTTGACAAATTATTTTAAAAAATTGCATATATTGCTAGTTATTGCCTTTCTGGCAAATTGGCCACAATCAACTAGCCATGATAATTTCTTTATTTAACAAAATATCGCCTACATCTTTTGCGATTGTACGTTGGGGAGGTACAATAATACGAAATCAATATGGACATGATTACGAAGACGGACAATCTGCTATGTTCTGAGTTTGGAAACATATCCATATTTGATCAGTTACTGATGTGATTAAGCGCGCGTTGAATATAACAGGAAACTAGTATATTCGCCATGCGATGTATAGATACCCGATTGAACCACGCGATTATGTTGTACATGATATTATGGAGGTGTATAAAGATGGTACAATTACATAGTCCAGCAGTGTTGTGACCTAAAAATCGAGATTTTCAAGTTAATGGATTACTAAGCTAATTAAAGTAACTAACCTAACTCGAGTTCTCCCAAACTCTTCGCAACTTAAGGTTTAAATAATTAACATGCGAAGATATTAATTGGATTCGTCACTAATCATTTATGGTAGTGTCACGCCCCAAACCCCGGGTACGCAGCATCCAAGTCAAATCGTCCCGAGGGTCATAAAGGATAGCATCTTAGTGTTGACACCTGATTTTTGACCATCTATTATTGTGATTTTTATGCTTTAAAATTAATTAAAAATAAAAAAAGTCATAAAATTATAAAATCAACTTTGGAAGCCTTAGTCTAGCCTCGGGGACCAATTTTGAACAAAAAGATATTTTTTGGTATTTTATAATATATTTGGGCGATTTGGTCGAACCGGGCCGGTCGGGTCAGACCCGACCCGACCCGGTCCGACCGGGTCTGCAACTCATTTGCAGACCCAGGCTCGCGACGGCAAAAGGAAGAGAAAAAAAAAGCATGGGTGGAGGCGGCGGCGTGAATTGTTTTAGGAAAAGAGGGGGACGAGTACGGGGAGAGTGGTGGATCGCTTTGGTGGACTGGTGCCCACGAAGGCCGGTCGGCCAGAAGGAATAAAAAAAGAGAAGAAAATAGAGCAACTGGGGATGAAGCGAAGGAGAAGGGGGGAGAGTATCCGGCGATGCATTCCATGGACTCGAGAGATAACCAGAGGCTTCTGTTCATCTGCAAAAGGGGAAGACAGCGCAAGGATTCAAAAAAACGCACTACAAAAAAAAAACTTAAAACACCCTTCAGTTCATCAATCCTCTACTCAAAGGCGTCATCATCATCATCAGGAAGTGGCTGAATAGCTGCTTGAGCAAGTTCTGCCTCATGCAGTTGCTGTGCGGCCATGTCAATGTGCACTTCTGGAGGAGCAAGGGTAGGAGACTCAACAAAGTGAAGGACGAGCTTGAACCTCGGGTAATCGATAATCTGCTGATTCGGCAAAGCCATTGATAATGGTGAAGAGGGTCAAGGTTTCGGGGGAAGCTCATTCCGGACGACCTCTGCCATCCAGGAGCTGCTGGCCTCTTCATGGCTGAACTCATCTCCCTCACCACCTCCTCATATACTCTCGTCTTAGGACAACCATGACGTCTCCCCATGCAAGTGGACCTCCATCTGCATGAGCAAGACCGCCACCTCCTACCTTCGTCGTCGAGCCGCTCCACCCTCATCGTCGCCATCAACCACCACCACCACACTTCCTCAGAACTCTCAGTTCGTTGTGTCGCCACCAGACCCGCGAGAGACTTGCGAGATCGGGAGCTAACGCGGCCAGTGCTCATGTCCCGTTTACTTCCGGTCATGCCGCACCTAAACCGACGAACCCATGATTACCCAGCTCAGCCGTTGCGAGTCGTCGCCTTCGCAGCCGGTTGATTCGGCTGAGTTCCGTCGTCCTAGCTACGGTTCATGCCTCCCGACGTCACGGTTCCAAGTCTCCGACGTACACCCGATCTCTCCTTAGCCTTGTCTGTGTCATTTCGAGACCGCAACCAGCCCTCACGGGCATTACCAGACCCTCCGTCGAGACCTCCATCCCCCTTACCGCCCCAGATGTGATGCCCCGTCCCGGACCGTCGAGACGATTGGCCAGAAGCTGGTCGGCTCCTTCCTCCTCATGGCCTTGTGCGCCGCGCCGAGATCGCCGTCGACTCCCTCTAAGGCCAAGCTGTCCGGGGGTCCTGCCACCGTCGCCATCGGCATGGAGGTCGCCATCACCAAGGATTGAATCATCACCGCATACCGCGACCACTGCACCTCCCTCGGCCGCGGGAGCACTCTCCCGGAGGTGTCCCTCAGCTTCTTGACACCTCGGGTTGTTGTTTCGACGTCAGGCTGTCGCTGTCCCTTTGCTCGGAGTTACCGTCTAGCCGTTCGCAGCTGCCGCTTGGTGCCGACGTGCACTGATCCGTGTTTCCTAAACTCACTTGAGATCCTTTGCGGTCTGACGAGTGATTCCTGAGTGGTTTCAAGCCGCACGCAGAGGAGGAGCCGCGTCACGAGTCGAGCACGATGGTCGACGTTTCACATGGTCGACGCCGATAGAGGTCGGCGGTTTCGATGGGGTCCTGAACGGCGTGAGCGACGGGACGCAACGGCTAGCCTCCGACAGAAATGATCCCGAGCAGGTCCGGATCGTGGAACTCAGATCCTCAGCAGCGGCGAGCTCGATCCTATTTTCATGGGGGAAGCGGATGTCTAGCGTGGAAGACGATGAATAGTAAGGTAAGAGTTATATCTTTATATGTTAGTTGGATACGTGCATGGCTTGGTCTTAGATTGGGCCTGTGTTGATGATGGTGGGAGGAGGAATGGGCTCAGGCAAAAGTGGGCTTGGATTCCTTATGTGAACTGGGCCCAATTCGTGTCTTCTTCCTTGGTTCGGATTGAGCCTAGCGGCCCAATCCGGGTTCGGATCTAAAAATCCCATCCGGATCCGACTATCTTAATTAAGTAGTAATTAAATAAAAAATATATTTTCAAAATAATAATAATAATAATAATAAACTTAAAAAATCAATAAAAAAATAGAAAATCATAAAAAAATTCAAAAAAATTCGGAAAATTCTAAAAAATGGGAAATGACCACAATCAACTGGCCATGGAATATTTTGGATATTTCGGTATCCAAACCTCCCAGAAATGACGATTTTGCCCTTCGGGCTAATCGTCCCCAAATCTTCACATTTTACCCCCTAGTCCAAAATCACACCTTCCTTAAGCCTTTATGGTTATACTAGGAAGCCATTGATCTGAATTGATGTGCATTGAAGTGATTTATTTATGTACTTGATTTGCGCTTTCATTTAAATTGATTGTGATTGATAGGAACAGTCTTCCAATCTGCATAAAATCCTGAATTAAGCCTACATCACCTTAAATTGCGCCTGCATGAATTCTTAGCTAGGAAATCACTCGCGTTAGGTACCGAAAGGGCGTTGGTAATGACACCAGCGTAACCAAGTTCCCGAACCCAAAATCTCTGGTTCCGCAGAATTGATCGATCTCTCCCAATCGGTCAATAAGGTTTCTGGTCTACCCTCCAAGAAAGACCGGTGGCGACTCCAAATGTATGCACAAGTTGCACATGCCACCACGACCACACTGAAGGTCGAAGCCGGTCGACTCTTATCGTCGAACCCATTAAATGAAAACTCCCGCCGCGATTTGGTATGGGCCTGGGAGGGCCCGTGCCGATCCAAAGCCCGCGATCCGCACTCCGGTGCGGTGGAAAGGCCCGCGATCGGTAATCCATTAGCCGCGTCCGCTTTCGGACGGGTCGCGACACTATTGTCGAATCCCTTTGAAAAATACTCCCGCCGCGATTTGGTATGGGCCTGGGAGGGCCCGCGCCGATCCAAGACCCGCGATCGGTAATCCATTAGCCGCGTCCGCCTTCGGACGGGTCGCGACACTTAGGTTCGCCATCGACCCACGAAATTAACTATGCATGCGGAAACGTTTAATACTCCCAGACAATAAAAGAGACAAAGATAGTAAAGCAGGATACATATCAGATATAAACAACAATTCATTTACGGATTCATCTTAACTCAATCAGGGTAACTCAATAATCAGCCCATACTTCAAGGCATGGTAAGGTTCACATCGAATCTACTCCCAATCGTCCTCAACTTCAATTCTCAAGTAACCATAAGCTCCGAACCTGAAAATGTTGCCCACGACAGGGTGAGATATAAATCTTAGCGAGTCAATGCCTAAGCCTTGGTTAGGGCATTGATTCGTCTGGAATATCCTATTAGGCAATCGTAATCACAGAGTATGTAACTCATTCACAGGCGACTTGCCCATTGCATTGCCACACTCGATGCAAAGTGCATGCAATATATATTATAACATGACTATGACAAGAATATAGTATGTCAACCACATGCATATCAATAGAATCAACTTGACTCGCCTATCAAGGCACTTAAACAGTCACGATGTAACCTTGCATCAATTAGATAATGAACATCACGCAAAGTCGACCGTTAAGTCACCAAGTCGCTTATAAAGCATCAATTTACCATTCAGAACCGCTGAACGTATTCATCAGAATATTGCACACAATTGCAATGATAACTCGAACACAAGCGAGTATGAACTTCCGTCTTCCTACTCCATTCGTCCCATACCAAACTTCGTAGTCGGGATGCGCTCACACTAACCCATGCACGAATTACATTATATTCAGCCAATTTATTAACGATGATTTACGTGTATAATATCCATTGGATCCATACAACACAATGCTGGGGTCCAATAACTTAATCCGTACAACACAATGCCTGAATCATCTTCTGATAAACAGGCTTCGTCCCGACTCCTTTCGGCGACGGCGACCACAAGTGGTAACACATACCCCGAGTAGGCATCTATAAGTGGAAACACAATACCACAGGTAGGATCCGGTCCGTCACAAGCTGCGACCGGTTACCGACAATTCATGGCACGGCATGAAAGGTCGGACAACTGACAAGTCGTGTGGTTCGTACTAAAAGCACGATACGAACTCGCTAGGAAAAGCACATCGTTCCCTCATATGACCATTCATCTCATCCAACAACCAACTGATTCTTATCTTTAATTATAGCCGGATGCTTGCACACATATGCTCAAAGACTTGGCTCTCGACCATTTTCATGACAAAACATGCAATTTGAGTCATACAAGATTATAAGGATGCATGATATTATCCATCATACATTGTAGCAAACACAAGGCCATCAGCCTCTAAATCGATCATCCAGTCAATCGATAATCACTAGCCATCGAAGGTAAACAGCCATATAACCAATACGGATAATAAATTAACCAACGATAGACAATCAAGCCTAAAGAGTCAATCCAATTATACTCAATTAAATCCAATTCGTACAACAATTTAATCATAACCAATTCGATTATCCAATCGATTGTACGCTCATTTCTAGCCTATCGCTCGCTCCCGACCAGGCAATATCAATTATAGAAACAAGCAATCGAATCTCAAACAGCCAGCAATTCAGTTCTCAAAGGGTCAACTCGTTTCTAGCCTATCGCTCGCTCGCGACCAGGAAATATCAATTATACAAACAAACAATCGAATCTCAAGCAGCCAGCAATTCAATTCTCAAAGGGTCAACTCACCGTTAATTAGACGAGACGTGTGCGACGGCGATCCTTGTTCTTGAAAAGCTTCCCATGAACTTGGAACTCACGGGCCAACTTCTCGAACATGGCCCCAAGTTCTTGGCTACGGGCCCGGACACGCGGGCACGCCCGCCCGGATGCGGCCCAGGCTCTCGGCCAACTTGGCCGGCCGTGGCCCAGGATCTCGGCCAGCTTAGCCGGCAAAGGCCTAGGCACACCCCGGTCACACGGGCCAGAATTCTCAGCCATGGCCAGAAAGTGACCGGCCACGACCCAGCCATTATGGGCCACGATCTAGGCCGAAGTGAGTGAGTGGGAGATGAGAGGGAGAGAGATATATAGGGAGGGGTGAGGGGTATGGCCCTTCCTCCTATTCTATGTGGGACAAGAAGATGATGACATCATCGATGATGTCATGTGATGTCATCAATGATGTCATGAAGATGACGTCATGGTGCGTCATGATGATGTCATACATTAGAAAATCTTAGGGGCATTTTGGTAATTTCTTCAAATATCAAGGGCATTTTTGTAAATTATCCATTCAAGGGCAATTTGGTCAATTATAAATCTATTTAGGGCATTTTCGTCAAATATCATCCTAGGGGTATCTTGGTCCCTCGCCAATCTTTTGAGGACAATATCATCCAATTCCAAACCAATAGTATTACAATAAAGTCAAAGTTTAGAAATCTCGACCTTAAAACGATACGATCAATCGATCGAATCCTAAATTAATCCGATCGTCGATTTAGGAAATTCTCGATCCCTTTGCCTAATTCATCGAAATTCATTCTAAGGCAATAAAACGCAATCCACAAACAATCCATAATCTAATTTCTATCATTAGAAAAGAGATCGAATTTCCAAGGCGTCACAGGTAGGTTGATTAGGAACCTAAATAAAATAGCAGAGTACTATTTTATTTCTATTTCTACAAACCAGAGATTTTGGATATGGGGACTTGATTACGCTAGATTACTCTAACGCCCTTTCGGTACCATTTCATTTCACAAAAAAAGTTCGATCAAGCAATGTTAATTAATTTTAACCTAAGCCACTGACATAAGTTATCACGCGGGTGCGCAATCAATTAAGTAAACATCTAGAATTCAAAACAAGTAGGGAGCCGCGCTAAGCAATCTTCTCTCTTTTTGGATTTTCACTTTTTAAATAGAATCTAGTCTATATGCAATGCATGAGTTTTAATCTAAGTGTGATCACATAAATAAATGCAAACTAACATAAGAATGCATATGAATTTGATTAAACTAAATGACTATCCTATATAACTTGCAATTAAAATCAATCCTAACATGCAATCTACATGATGAATTAATTAACAAACCTAAACATGCAACTCTAAATGACATGGTAAATACGACACATAATGCATGATGACACGACGAAGATATTTTCTTTTCTTTTCGGATTTAATTATGGCCCTAAGATAAACTATGCCTATAAGATATTTATCTTACATATTTTAGAATTCAAAATCGACCTAAACCCTAACCCATTAAAGATAAACCTTTTTAAGCATAATGATCTATCTAAACATGCATATTCTAACCTAGAATGACATCTATTCTAATTTATTCTAGGAATCAATTAAACATACAAATTATCTAAGTGATCCTATGCTAAGGATGCAATCTTTCTTAAACATGTGATTCTATCTAAAATGATATATAAATCTAATTTATATGCAATAATTATCTATATGCAATATTTTAGATATTTTCAACGTGCATTCAAATATTGCAAAAAAGATAGCAATCCAATCAGTTTAATTCAAATATGGAAAACAAATAAATCATCTTGAGTATTTCGCAATTTCTTTTGAATCAAGTTTTGATCTAAAGCCTGATAGATCGACCCTAAAATTCGAAATATCCACTATGTCGTTAATTCCATCTAAAGCCTTATAGATAGAATTAATTCCATGTGTGCGGTTGTGAATTAGGAAAATATTTTCCTAATTGATCACCTGCAGCTTAAACATATTTCATCAGATAATGATATAGCTCTAAATAGGTAATCAAATATTCAAATCGCCAAAGATAAGAAATTTACCTAATCTTGCGGATCAACTTTCCAAAATTCGAACCAATTCGAATTGGCTGATTTTGCTTGATGATCACGGATTACGGCTAGACCGGCGACAGGTTCATGGATGGCTTTGGGTATCTTACAAAACAAAATGGTCCCACGTCGCGGAGGGACTGTTTGACTAGACTTGATCTCACCTTTTTTTTTATTGTGGAGTGCTCACCTAGAAAAAGTGATGCGTGGGTGGGCGAGTGATTCCGTAGAGTAGGTGTTTCGATACACAATGTCACACCCCGACCCCGGCGGGCACGCCAACATCCCACACAGCCGTCAATCTTAGTAAGATAACCCAGGACCCAACGACTTTACTTGTGGAGCGTGATATGAAAAACGCATGCGGGAGCGAAATAAAACCCCAGACATAAAAGAAAAAGACATAAGGCGACATAGGATTTAAAAACAACACACATCGTCTTACAGTTAAAAAGGTCTAGTACATCAAGAGACAGAAGGGTTTAGAGGAAGGCACTATGGGACTACAAAAGAAAAACTTCAAAAAGAAATCCACAAACTAGGCAGACTCGTCTTCATCTTCCTCCCTTTCCCTTCTTCATCACCTCCGGGGCATTCTTCAAGGCTTTGGGTCTGAAATTGTTGGTCCCACGATGGGGTGAGATAATAATCTCAGTAAGTTAACCATAACCCTAAGCTAGACTATTGGTACCTCCAGGCACGTTTGAAAATATGCAAGTTTTGGCAAAATGCTTTTCACACACGACATTCAAGCAATTGGCATAATAAAGTAATTCAGGCATATCAGGCACCAAGTTCATTTCTTTCATATTTTCACTTTCCAATCTAAGTTTCTCAAGCCATATAGGCATAATAAACATTCCATGCACTCTAGACATTCCAGGCGTTCCAGCCAATTCAAGCATACAGACTCGGAAACATATCAAGAACCATGTTTCAGCCTTTTATCTTCTTTATGCCCACCAAGGGTCGCCCTACTCGGGGCTGCGAGATGATTCAGTCAATCACATGACTCTCGATGTCTTATCGAGATGATTCGGTCATCATGACTCTCGCTGCGAGATGATTCGGTCTCTATAGCGACTCTCGACACTCCGCGCCATCGAGATGATTCGGTCGACTATAGGACTCTCGCGTCCGGACCTAGAGATGATTCGGTCACTACCTGACTCTCGATTCTTACAGCCTTCGAGATGATTCGGTCATGGTAGGACTCTCTAGCCGCACGACCTCGTCAGGTCAATGGGAGTGACTCCCTCCCCAGCTCAATGCATTGGCCATAAAACATAGTTGTGAATCTTCTCATTAATCTCATTTTTACATTCTCAAGCAGATTCATTCCATCGCCATTCATGGCACACCATTCAAACACACTAGGTTTATCAACTCAAACATGCCATTCGGCCACTAGCAGTACATGTCATCCCACCTCAAGCAATTGAATCATCGAAAGCACCAACAAGCATCAAGGCACTTGATTGAATCAAATAAGTCGATGCACATCAAAATTTACTCATGGAACCTCATCATCAAGCAAGCACAGCTTTAATTCAACATTTTTAGGCATGCCAAAGAGTCATTAAATCAAGGCAAAGCATCCAAAAAACTCAATTCATCAAAACTTCCCAATTCAAGACCCTACGACCAGGTTCAGTCTCTCAAAATCTGACATTTTGCAATGACTTTTTCAGAAAACAAATTTCATGGTATTAAATTTCAAGATCTTACAAACATGTGGGGGAAAATGGGGCTCAATTTGGATATCAGATGACTTAGAACGAGCCATTTCAAAAACGGTGCGCGCTGAAAACAGTTTGGTCGGCAATTCGGGTCTCTCATGGTTCCACCCTCAAAACAACTCTTTAAAACCTTTAATTTTCATCAAAAATCTACCCTTTTAGTAACTCAGCATCCTAACAAAAGGTTAGAATTCTTCTTACCTAGCTAATTAAGCCAACAAATTCCTCCAAGCACAGCAACAACCTTCGGATCCCAATCTGTCCAAAGTAGGGCACATTCTGTTCCAACAAGTTTCCATACAAACTGACCATCAAAACTCCAATCTAACTCATCTATCCTTCGCTAACATGTAATATCATGTCTTAGAGTGTCTTACCAACAAGTTTCGGGGCAAGGCAACACCTCGGCGGACCTCAAAAGCTCACGGATCCTCTACCGGTCGGAGGAGGTAGAATCTGTTCGGTAAAGACCACCTCAAATCAGCCATAAAACTCATTCTAAAATCATCTACTTGTAGCCATAGACCATCTGAACATAGTACTAGATGTTATGAAGCTCTCCTAAAAATTTTGAGGCATTTGGAATTTCTAAGAGCTAGAATCAACACTTCTCCCCAACTAGCTCAGAATCCGTCCGCTTTTCTTCCAAAAATTTCCATAAATTAACCAGACCTCCAAAAATCATGAAAGCAACGAAAAAATGTCAAGGACATCCTGAAATAACCTGTGGTAATCGACGGAGGCGAGACGACAACGGGAGAGACCGGTTGTATAGACCGAACAGAAGGGCAGAAAACTGTCTTCTAGGGCAGTTTTGCTGGAGGGGAAAAATGGAGAGGATTTTGAAGTAAATGGAGGAGGGGAAGGGAGTGCACGATTTTTGTAGCTGCTAGGGGATATTTATATCAAATAATTGAGACAATTTTGATAAGATTGCATTAAATGGTGATTAATGAATGGCTTAACCAAAAGATGACACATCTCATTGGTTCCAATTATTGGTCCACAAATTGTTGACTTCCATTGACTTGTCTCTTAAGATTTTCGGCAGCTTCTATGGGAGGGTAGAATGGCTATTTTACCCTTCCAACTTTCTTAAGGTAAAGGTATAGGGTTGAGGGGCAAACCGGTCATTTGTCACTTTTTGTCCATTGGCGAGACGACGTCATGTTGACTTCATTTCATGTTGACTTCGTTTTTCTCATTTTGAGTGTCCATTGGCGAGGCGACGTCAAATCCTTTTCCAATTTTGAAATTCTTCATTTCAAATTGACAATTTGAGCTTCCATTTCATGATCGTTCACTCGTTGATCGTGTCTTCAGTTTATCTCAAGCTAACGGGCGGCTTTTGTAGACGTTACGCGTATCGACTCTGTGACTTTCGTCACACTTGGGACGACTCAAGTTACGACGGCTTTGGTTGTCATGTAATTGCAAGGATTCATTACTAGTTCCGACGGTCTCGATCGTCACTGTTCGATTTAGGAAAACTTCGCAAATTATACATTGGTTAAATGGCATCACCCATGCTCCAATCGTATAACGCCAGCAATAGATTCCTCAATCATTATTTGATCGGCCTTTAATGGTTCTAAATGTTCCCTCGGCAATCCTTATGGTCAAAGCATCATTTCCTTTTTCGAGTTTCCCAGGTCCACGTATTTGTCATGAGTTAGCCTTTCCCTTTCTAGTCAATTAACTCGAATTGATCAGGTCCGAGTGAGATAAAATTGAAATACATCGATAGATACTTCTCATTCCATAGTCTCAAAATGGCAGGAATTCAGAATGTCATAACTCTTCCCCCCTTACAAAAATTTCGTCCTCGAAATTTGTATTAACCCAGATCTATTCAAATAAATGGGGGTACTGGCGCCTCATCACTTCTTCGTTTTCCCAGGTAGCGCCTTCCGTTCCATAGTGTTCCCAGATCACCTTGACGAGTGGAATCGTCTTGTTTCTCAGGACTTGCTCCTTTCGATCTTCAACTCGTATTGGCCTTTCCACATACGATATCTTATCGTCCACTTCGATGACTTCATGATCCAGTACATGAGTCGGGTCCGGTTCATATTTCCTCAGCATCGACACATGAAACACATTATGAACTTGCGATAAGCTTGGCGGCAAGGCAAGACGATAAGCTAAAGTCCCAATCTTTTCTAATATCTCAAATGGACCTACGTACCTTGGACTCATCTTCCCTTTCTTCCCAAATCGGGATAATCCTCGCATAGGTGACACCTTGAGAAAGACTTGGTCACCCACTTGAAATTCCAAAGGCCTTTGTCATTTATCCCCATATCTTTTCTGGCGACTCTGGGCCGTCTTAAGCCTTTCTCGAATGATCTTAACAGCCTCAACTGATTGCTCCACCAATTCTGGGCTTGTCATACTCCTCTCACCAACTTCGTCCCAGCATATCGGAGTCCTACACGCTCTACCATACAACGCTTCGAACGGTGCCATTCCGATACTTTGCTGATAGCTATTATTATATGTAAATTCCACCAAGTGCAGTTTCTCCTCCCATCCACCTTTAAAATCAATAACACATGCTCGCAGCATATCCTCTAACGTCTAAATCGTCTTCTCAGACTGTCCATCGGTCTGTAGATGGTACCCGTACTAAACTGCAATTTCGTTCCCATGGCATCCTGTAGACTCTTCCAGAAATTCGCAGTAAACTTAGGATCTCTATCTGATGTTATTGTCACAGGCACTCCATGAAGTCGTACTACATGTTTCATATACAAATCAGCATGTCTATCCATTGCGAAATCCTTTCGCATCGGCAGGAAATGAGCGAACTTGGTCAATCTGTCCACTATTACCCAAATTGAATCGTGACCTCTTTGACTCCTCGGCAAGCCCATGACAAAATCCATTGTGATATGTTCCTACTTCCATTCGGGGATCTCCAAAGGTTACAACATGCCACCAGGTTTACAATGCTGCGCTTTCACTTGCTGACACGTCAGACACTTAGCCACATGCTTAGCCACTTCCACTTTCATCACATTCCATCAATAATGCTGATGTAAGTTCTGGTACATCTTTGTGCTACTCGGATGAATACTATAATTGCTCCTGTGAGCTTCAAACAAAATCTTTTCCTTAAGTTCCTCGTCATTAGGTACACACAGTCGTCCTCGGAACTTCAGTATTCCATCTTCAGATACTTGGAAGTCAGACTTCCTCTTGTCCGCATCCATTTCTAGGATCTTCTTTATATCAGGGTCCGTGGATTGCAATGCCTTAATCATCTCCTGTATTTTCGGTTCGACTCTCAAAGTTGCCATCAAACTTCACAATCGGCAAACTTCCAACTTAAACTCTGAATCTCTCAGTATTTCCAGTACAGACCATCCCTTGACCAACAGATGCCCAATGCTCGACTTTCGGCTAACGGCATCTGCTACCCTGTTAGCCTTTCCAGGGCGGTATAGAATATCACAGTCGTAGTCTTTAAGCAACTCCATCCATCTACGTTGCCTCATATTCAATTCCATTTGAGAGAATAAATACTTTAGACTCTGATGGTCCGTATAGATCTGGAACTTCTCACCACACAAATAACGTCTCCAAATCTTTAACGCAAAAACTATTGCGGCCAATTTCAAATGGTGCGTCGGGTAGTTCATCTCATGAGGTCTTAATTTACGTGACGCATACGCCACTACTTTCCCATGTTGCATTAGGACGCATCCTAGTCCCTTCAACGACGCATCACTATGGATTTCATATCCTCCAGGAGCAAACGAAATTGTCAATATCGGTGCAATTGTCAAACGTCGCTTAAGCTCCTGAAAACTCCTTTCACATTTGTCCGTCCATTCAAACCGTGTATCTTTCTTAGTCAACCTCGTTAACGGAATAGCTATAGACGAGAACTTCTCTACAATGCGTCTATAGTAACCTGCCAATCCCAGAAAACTTCGGACTTCCGTGACTGTTGTAGTTCTAGGCCAATTCATAACTGCCTCGATCTTCGAAGCGTCCACAGAGATTCCATCTCCAGATACTACATGACCGAGAAACGCTACCTTATTCAACCAGAACTCCCACTTACTAAATTTAGCATAGAGCGAGTGTTCCCTTAAGGTCTGTAAGATAATTCGCAAATATCGTTCATGATCCTCATTGCACCTCGAGTAAATCAAAATATCATCAATGAAGACGATAACAAATTGATCAAGATACTCCTTGAATACTCGATGCATCAAATCCATAAATGTAGCTGGGGCGTTAGTCAACCCAAACGGCATGACGGTAAACTCGTAATGTCCATACCTCGTCCTAAAAGCCGTTTTCGGTATATCCTCCTTCTTGATCCTCAATTGATGATAACCGGTCCTTAAGTCAATCTTAGAAAACACGGACGCCCCTTGCAACTGATCAAACAAGTCATCTATCCTTGGTAATGGATACTTGTTCTTAATAGTAACTTGATTCAGTTGCCTATAGTCAATGCACAGGCGCAATGACCCATCCTTTTTCTTCACAAACAACACAGGTGCACCCCACGGCGATGCACTTGGACGAATGAATCCCTTGTCCAGTAATTCCTGCATATGTACCTTTAGTTCCTTTAATTCCGACAAAGACATCCTATATGGTGCTTTCGAAATTGATTCCGTCCCAGGGGCTAATTCAATCAAGAACTCCACTTCTCTTTCAGGTGGTAAACCAGGCAACTCTTGAGGAAATACATCAGAGAATTCACGTACCACTGCTATTTCTTCCAGCTTAGGCTCCTCAATCGTGGTATCCACCACAATGGCTAAATAAGCCTTACATCCTTCATTCAATAGTTTAGTCACCTCTAGTGACGAAACCAAAGGGATCGAGGTTCCTCCTCGGCTCCCCACAAACTCGAAATTAGGGCGATCGACAAGATGAAATCGAATTACCCTACTACCACAATCCATTACAGCCCCTTGTTTACTCAGCCAGTCCATTCCAATAATGACATCAAAATCAAACATGGGCAACACATCCAAATCTATTCGTCCTTCACTGCCTCCGATAATTATTCTACAATTCCGACATCCTAGCGAAACAAGCACTCTATCCATTAAGGGTGTTGTCACACGCAAGATAACATCCAGTGGTTCCAATTTCATTTCAGTCAAATCAGCAAACTGGACAGACACAAACAAATGCGACGCTCCAGGGTCAAACAAGGCATAAGCAGCATGATCACAGAGAGAGATCTTACCCGTGACCATGCCAGGCGTTTCCTCCGCCTCCCTGCGAGCTACAGCGTACACCCTTCCTTGAGCCGGCGGCCTATTTTGGTTGGCCTGCGGGGCAGCTCCAGCTTGTGGTCCTAGTTGGGCTCGTGGTGGTTGATACGGAGGACCAGCATCTTGTTGTCCACCCTCCCTTGCCCTGTGACCCATCTTGCCATACTTAAAACATCCTCATGTCTGCTTTGGACAGGGTCTATTCCCATGCCTTCGCCCACAAGGGCGACAATTCTAGTTGTTTTGGCGAACATGCTTTGCAATGCTCTTCTTCACTGGGGGAAAAAACCTCCTGTTGTTTACCATGGGTCCCTTGCCAAAATTTTGATTGTCTTTGACTGGATTGAACCGCGTTCTTGAGGAAATTCCTCTATTCCTCATATCCCTTTCAATCATCTAGCTCCTGGTATAGATCTCATTGTAATCCCTCAAGTTCATTGAGATCATTTGGCTGCGAATATCGGGCCTTAATCCATCTCGGAACCTTCTCGCCCGATCCCACGGATTCTCCACCATCCTTGGTACATACTTCGACAACCTTGCAAATTCAGCCTCATACTGATCAACAGTCATGTGGTTTCGGAGAAGATTCTGGAATTCAGCCAACTTCTGTTCTTGGGCAACTTTAGAGAAATATTTCACATTAAAAGTTTCGGCAAATATCGCCCATGTCGGCTCAATCCCTTTAGGGAAAACCATTCCCTTGGTGGCCTTCCACCAATCATTCGCAATTCCTTGGAGCTGGTAAGTCGCTAGGGTCACCTTCTCAGCTTTAGTGCACCCTAACATTGTAAATGCTTTCTCTAGCTCCTCAATCCATCTAGGAGCTAACTCAGGGTCTCCTCTGCCATCAAACCTCGATGGTTTCAGCTTCAGAAATTGCTCCATCAATTGACCCATAACACGATTCTCAGGGCCTTGCACATTGCCACCTCCAATTCCTTGGCCATTATTTTCATTCAATAGGTTCACAACTGCCACTGCAGCTTCAGCAGCCTGAGCTATTATCTCTGCTCTATCTTCGGCCTGTCGAAGGGCCGCAGTAGCACTATCTTGGGCTTCCTTTCCCATTATCTCTCCAATTTGCTCCAGCACCCTCAAGACTCCATCAACTCTTGGATCCTCGGCCGCTGGTGCTCTCGAGCAAGACGCTCCTGTAGTGTTCCTACCTCGGTTGCTCATCTTGCTAGTTTCCACAAACCTGGACCACTACAGTTCCATTCAAGAATTAAAGACCTAAATCACTCACTTAAGTCTAACAACTCCAGGCTACTTATCGCCTCAACAATCACAGCTAGCCATTCATCACAACTCAAACAATCAGAGGCATCTCAACAGGGATATTTCACTCATACCTCAGGTCCAGACACATCTGCGTATTAGCAAAATCGCAACCAGATTTCAAGCATATCAACATATCACAATCAGTCATGCCTGAACACAATGCCAATCACAAACGCCAATTCATATGTCATGGAGAAATCTGGAGTCAAAAAGGAGTCGAAAATAGAATTGATTATCATATTAATAGAATTGAAGGGTAAAATTACCATTTCAGAAGAAATCTGGAGTCAAAAGGAGTCGAAAATAGAATTGATTATCATATTAATCCATTTTCTATTTTTCGACAATTTTCAAAATTTTATAGAATTTTGGAAATGATTTACCCTTTGAGGGGTAAAATCGTCATTTCAGAAGATGATGAGAAGTGAAAATCCCAAATAGAATTATTAGTCAACCACCAGACCCAAATCTTAATTTTGAGCAATTTTCACAACTCATTGGAAAAAGAAAAACGATTTACCCTTTGAGGGGTAAAATTGTCAGTTCAGGAAAAAGGATGAGATTCGAAAACCCAAGCAGAAGAATTGGCCACCTAACTGACCCTAATCCTTATCTTAGCATTTTCGACCTATCTCATATACAAAGCAGAGTCGAATTACCCCTAAAGAGCAAAATCGTCATTTCCAGGAAAAACGGATAAGAAATCCCAAAAATAGGATTGACCAGTTGTCTATGGTCATTCTTCAATTTTCGAAAATTTTTGGAGTTTTTAGGAATTTTCTACACCTTTTCCTAATTTTTTTTATTTTCTAAGATTTTCTAACATTTTTAAGAATTTTCCAGAATTTTTCTGATTTTTTGCTTAAAATCATTTTTCGATTTTCTCTTTAAGAAATTATACGGACCGGATATTCGGTCCAGACCCAGACCCGTGCGAACCGAAGAGCCAAAACGATGCCTTTGCCATTTTATTATTTTGTATTTTCTAATTTTTTTTAAAAACCTTTTCGGATTATATAAAAAAATTAATGTCTAATCCTACGGTTCGGACTTGCCCACATGACTAAGCCACTGCCCTCATATCATCATACCAAAATCTACGGTCAGGATCGTGCGGTGACTAATCCTATGCCGTTCGATCAGATTACTAAAATCAACGGTTATGATTAGAAAATTGATCTGGACCGTTCATTTATACTAACCTAAACAACGTCGCTCGGCCACTAACCTAAACGACACCGTTTCTGCATTTTTTATTTTCCGATTATAAACTAATATCCTAATTACTAATCGGACGGCTACTAAAATTAGACGCGATTAACCTCAGCCGTCCGATCTACTTGCTGACTCATCCTAACAGACTAGCAGCCAAGCTGACTAGGCTTACACGTGGACCAATTACCAGACGCAAACTCAATCTTTGACTCATTGACTCTGACACGTTATCGTCTTCAACCTCTCGACGCTTACCACAAAATGGACGGCCAAGGTTTCTCCGCCGTTGATCAGCGGCAAAACCTTAACCAATCGACTCGTCTACACCTCGCCTACAACATATCGGAGAATCATGCAATTTCATCCATAGAATCAAGAAGGACGAAGCTTACATAGTATATAGGCATGGTATCTCATCGAACAGAGCGAACCATTTCATGCTAATTCCTTCGCAGGGAAGCTTCGAATGAAGTTCAGGACACTTACCTTCAGGTCCGATTGACCTGGTTTAGGCTAGATTGAGCTAGGGGAGCTTCGACAGGATCGGTAATGGTGAAGAGATTTCTAGGGCTCAGACACAAGGGATTATTCAAAATTGACACAAAAACTAATTGCGACCGAGCTTAGAGTAGTTCAAGGAACAAAATACCTACCATAATTGCAAGAAACAAGGTAGGAGATGAAATCTGCCATAGATGCACAGTATGAAGCTCGAAGAAGAGAACTACCTTTTTCGGCGATATCGGACCGATTAAACTGTTGCGATTGCCTCTCCGAAGCTTCAGCAAGCTTCTCCAAGTGGAATGGTGGCTCGGTTCGACCTAGATCGTCTTCACGAGCAACTCACACTTCACGCTCAAGTTCTCGACAATGGTGATTGGAGAACAAGCTTTTTCTCTCACTTTCTCACTTTCTCTCTATTCTGTTATCCTCCCCGAACAAAATGAGAGCCTCTCTTTTCAAAACGCATGAATATTTTGTTATATCCCCTTTTCAAAAATTGGCCGCGCGAGAGATATTAGGCAATGACCATTTGCACGTGCAGTCACGTGCGAAATGGTCACCGAACACCGGCGAACATCCGAGATGAATTGGTCATCGATTCTGGCCATCCAGTGACTCCAATTTTGCTCAAATTCCACCTGCATTTAGTTCTACGTTGTTGACACCTGATTTTTTTTTACCATTTATTATTGTGATTTTTATTCTTTAAAATTAATTAAAAATATCAAAAAAGGTCATAAAATCACAAAATCGACTTTGGAAGCCTTGGTTTAACCTTAGGAACCAATTTTGAACAAAAAATAGTTTTCGGTATTTTTAATATTTTTCGAGTTTATTTAATTATAAAAATACCCAAAAAATCAGAAAAATACCATTCGTGGTCAGAAAAATACCCAAAAATATTCGATAATTTTGTTTTAATTTCCTCTTCAAGTGTATCACTTTAAATCTCAAAAATTCGGCTCGGGTCAATATGTTCCTTCACAAACATAAACCCGAACCGAGCCTAAAAAAAATCATTTTCGAGTCTTTTAGTTTTCAATTCTCACTTTTTATAAGCTATGACATTGGATTCTAAAGTCTTAAAGTGCAATTAGGTCAATTTTCCCTCCAATTTAATCAATTTTTACCAAAAGGGCTTAATTGCACATTTTTCTTTCAATTAGTCCCCGGTTTCACGGATGTATACGTATGCTCTACGTATTTATACATCATACGTATTTATACGTTATGCATATTTGTACTGTTTGGTAACCTCTTTAACTCTTGTAATAATAATAATGGTTATTATTTTTAACACCTTTGTTAGTGCATTTTTTTAGCATTTTTGTATTGTGAGTGCTATTGCTAGTGCTATTTTTAAATAGCATTTTTGTATTATAAATTGTGAGTGCTATTGTTAGTGCTATTTTTAAATGACATTTATTTATCATAAATTGTGAGTGCTATTGTTAGTGCTATTTTTAAATGGCATTTATTTATCATAAATTATGAGTGCTATTATTAGATAGAATTTATAATTGTTAGTGCTATTTTTAAATAGCATTTTTGTATTATAAATTGTGAGTGCTATTGTTAGTGCTATTTTTAAATAGCATTTTTGTATTATAAATTGTTAGTGCTATTTTTAAATGTCATTTATTTGTGAGTGCTATTTTTAGATAGAATTTATAATTGTTAGTGCTATTTTTAAATACAATTTATTGGAAGGTATTTTTGGCTATAAAAGGATGGCAAGAGTTTTGAGGTTGAGGGGAGAGACATTTTGTAGAGTGTTCAAATTTTTGAGAGCTTAAAGAGAAGAACACAAACACTCTATATATTCTCATAATCTTGAGTGAGCAAAATATACTAAGTTCGGAATATTGATTCCGCATATTGCTAGCACAATTGTTGTGGAGTTATTAGTCGTCTCCCCGTTCGTCAATTGGTGGTGCGTCCGAACTAGATGCCTAACACTTGTGGAGGCTGAGATCGAAGAACATCGAACCGACACCTCCGTTCAAGCACGCTACGAGAGGTAATCTATTTACTCCCTTTGAGGCTTTGTGATTTTTTTCGATTGAAATGCACGAAGTACGCCTCTGGAGATACATGTATGGGTTGTTATTTATTTCCGCTACGTGTTACGTGGATCCCAATAGTGGTATCAGAGCCAATCCTTAGGCGTTTTCGTGCATTTAATTGATTTTTGCAATTTTTGCAATACTATGGCCAATATGTATTAACGAATTGTTCGTCTTACATGGCTAATGGAGATTGATTATTTTATATGATAAATTAATCAACGTAGCAAAAATTGAGAATAAATCAATTTTGAATCGAAAATTTATGGCTATCTTATTTTACGTAAAAATTCTGAATATGATTCAACGTAGAATTTTTATTGTGCCTTCCTAAGTTTTAAATTGTGAATTTATTACTTATGTGAAAGGGTGGTGATCATGGAAAAATCCCTAATCAATGTGATTGATGTATATATGAATGTATGATGATTATTTATATATTTGGGGTTGTAATTATTAAATGGAGGCTGCGTACTCCTTTTATTTTTCATGTAATCTTTATTTTTAGCATAGTCAATTGTTGATGTAAATGCTACGAGGATTACGTGGGGGAGCCTTTTAAGTCGGCGACCTCTTTGGGGCCCAATTCTTGAAGAGTTCAAGAAACCAAGAAGAAGCGAAGAGTGGCTCTCCGTTATTAAAATATTAAAATGATTAAATGTGGTCTCATTGGCTCGAGACCCATTAAATCATAATTCCATGATCACCACGTAGGATAGATGTTTATGTGATTGACATCTATTTATTTATTATGATTACGTGAGCATGTTAAATTGGTTAATGTGCAAAGTCAGACTTACCTCACCCAAAATTGCGCCTGCATGAAATCCTAGTTAGAAAAATCACTCGCGTTAGGTACCGAAAGGGCGTTGGTAACGACACCAGCGTAACCAAGTCCCCGAACCCAAAAACTCTGGTTCCGTAGAACTGATCGATCTCTCCCAATCGATCAGTAAGGTTTCCGGTCTACCCTCCAAGAAAGACCGGTGGCGACTCCAAATGCATGCACAAGTTGCACATGCCACCACGACCACACTAAGGTCGAAAGCGATCGACTCTTATCGTCGAATCATTCTGAAAAATACTCCCGCCGCGATTTGGTATGGGCCTGGGAGGGCCCGCGCCGATCCAAGACCCGCGATCGGTAATCCATTAGCCGCGTCCGCTTCCGGACGGGTCGCGACAGCTGGCGACTCCGCTGGGGACGTTGTTCTAGAACCTATGGTTCTAGACCTCAAGTGGACTTAGGCCGTAATTAAAACGCTGAGTGATTTTTCTAACCATGCAGGCGCTCGTGAAGGTGAGGTAAGTCCGCTTACGATAGGTGTTATATGTTTTTGCAGATTGGAGAAATAAGGGGTGTAGTCCGTGATTAACATTGTCTTATGCAGGTTGGGCGTAGGAATGTATGTTGTGTGGATGATTTGAAGTGCTGATTGATAAACTGCTATGCATGAATTGCATTGTGATGATCACAACACGTGGACACACACAACCGCGCCTAAAACCCCGGGCGTCGCCTATAGGAACACAATAGAAGGAATTGAAAATGGAATCTCCGTGAGGAAAAACGCGGGGTAATCCACTTTTCAATTCCGCTCGCTTCGAACTATGGATCGAGTCCCAATGCAACGATAGCTGTGCAATGGAATCGGCTCTTTCTAGAACTAGAAGTGGGAACCTTAACCTTAGGTGCCAAACCCTCTGATTTTTAGAAGTTCACCATAACTTGTCTCATGCGCATGTCTTTGGGCGGTTGGTACACCTAAAACCGCACATAAGTCGACGAGTTTGGTTGGTAAGACTCTCTATACCTCGAATCTATTACAGTTCATATAAATATAGGCATTTCATTCATTGCATTCTGGTGATTAGATTAAATGCCATTTCAAGGATAGATGTGTGTGTTTTTCCCAAACGTCCTTGATAGAAGACGAAGAGGATGATATCCCACGACAAGCACCGAGTGAGCAACAAAGGAGCCTACTATGGACATTATTGAGATATCGTCCAATGAAGATGACGAGTTGGGGCAAGTGATCCGGAAGTCACAGATCGAACTTGGGGCATCCTTAAACGTTAGGATCACATTCCTTTGTTTCATTTTCCATTGCTAGTCCTCTTGTATAGGGTTTACTTTTATCGAGGCTTTCTCTATCTCACCCCTTAGAGTGATTGTATTAGGGATCTATTGGTGTATACATTTAGATGGAACTTGGTTGTATTTCTTTTGACAGGTCATGGGAATGTGATAGTGGCATTTTCTCTAATCATCCGAATACTCCCAAGTCAAGTTTATAATTCCTTTAGAGGAAATTAAAATTGGAAATCTTGCACGACCTTTTTGGTCATATAGGGTAATCCAACCCCAATTTCGCTAGAAGGAATTATACACTTGAATTGGTCCATGCATGTTTTACGTCGCTGGTAATCCACGATAATTGATCGAGAATATCGACGTTGTTTTGAATTTAATGACGAGATAGATGTCCAAATTACTCTCGTTCTTAACAAAACGGCCTTGATTTGGATGCCGTATCTTCAATTAAATTTAAAACACGTTATTATGCCTCGCACTTTTGAGTAATTCGTTCCTCTCGAAATTGATCAAAAGCGATTATTGTGAATTACATTCCTTTCAATAGTATGCTTTCTTTCGAGGAATATTGATAAAAACTTTTCGCTCAAGATTAAAACCCTTGTAAAAGTTCTTGTCCTTATTAATCATGGGCAAGCATAGGATTGAAAGGAGTTTTTGATTTCTTTTTCAAATTATTCCTTCTGATTGTCTTTTTATTTGCAGGTAAAAAAAAATAGGTAATAGAGAGAAATCTTTTCCTGGACAAGTCTAAGGCTATTATCTCATCTGATCATGAGCGAGTTATAAAATCAGGACATATTTGCTCGGCTTACTGATATTATGGTTCGGCTCACCCAAGTTGAAGATGTTCGGATGCTCGAAGAAATGAACCATACAGAAGTTAAAACACACACACAAGAGTTCTCATTTATTTTGCTCAGTGGAGGGTTTTCAAAAGCAGGTCATACAATTCGGGGTAGAAAAGTAAAGCCGAAGTGAGCCCTAATTAACGACACGAAGGAGCCCAACTGACCCTCCATGTTATTAATGCTCTGCTCATACTCCCAACTCCGCATGTCATGGTCGGCAAGCCTGAGGAGAAGACTTTTGCATTCTCCCTTAACTTCAGCGACCTTGGCCTCATGTTCTTCGGCGATTGTTTCCAGGACTCGAACCAGTCCATTCCCGCGAGCTATGTCCGCGGTTATTTTGTCGAGCCGTTCTTCCTGCCAGTCGCTCTGAAGCCTCAACAGGACATTGCGGCGGTCATGCTCGCCGGTGGTCAGGGATAGGGCCAATTGCTCCACCGGATTTCTCCTCTCGCGAAGCAACGTCGCGACCCGCTCATTAGCAAACTCGACGGCCTTTTTGTAACTATCGGCCAGATAGTTGGTCAGCACCAAATGATCAGATCGATCCTCATAACGAGCTCGCAAGACGCGAGCCACGAGAACCTCCCGATTAGCAGCACGGTAGGCCTCTAAGGAGTGTGCAAAGAGAGTCGGGAAAATTCTATATTCCCTCCCCAGTGTATTACCTTCGAGAGAAGTGGTATCAAGGTCCTCGAGCAGGACACAGATTTCATCCTCGGTCGCAGAATGATCGGTTATGTGTGCGTAACCGCGACCCAGTAGGTTATAAAGCTTTTCCCACTGGGCCAAGACATCAGTTGAAAAAGTGCGTACGGGAGAGGAGGCCATTTGCGTTGGGTTGGCTTGAGAATAAGACGAGTTTGACAGAGAGATTAGAAGGAAGAAGCTGATTATGCGAGAACGTTAACCTTCCATACATTAATTCCTCATTTTATAGCAACTCGAGGATGATGAAGGGTCTCAGTAATAATGCTGGTGGAGCCCAGTTAGGGGGTAAAGCAGGAGGTCCCCTCACGAGAACCATTGGATTCGTTTCGGTCCGCGATTTCCGGCTCATCAATTAAAAGATGTAAAAGATTTGTCGGGATCACCATTATTAGAGTTAGGTGGGAGGTAAGCGCAACTATCGAAGAGAGCCCTAACAGGATTTGGCAGTCCCATCACGATTGAAAAGCTAAGCGAGAAATTCAAAGTCTTGAGGGGGAACGTTTGCCTAATGATGCTTGAAGAGCGTCTCCTGAACATACGAAGTCACTCGAAGAAAACTTTATAGGGAGTGAGCATACATGAGAGAGTGGAGAACTCTGAGTGGGCAAGAACCAATCAAACATTTCTCAATCCAACATATTTAAGAGGTTATTGTCAGCTGCTAGAGGCGACTGACTCAAAAATCTCAGAAATTGAACTACAGAGGGATCTCGAAGATTCCAAGATCAAGTCTAACGCCAAAACCATGGAGCCCAACACTTCTGGCAACGGAAATCAAGATCACGGCGACGACGACAACGACATCCACGATGTTCAACTCGGGAAAAGAAGACGTCCTCACCAATACTCTCAGGAGGAAACCCAAATGCTGGAAACCCTTTTCAGTAAAAGCCATTACATGAAAAAGAAGTGGAGAATTGAATTGAGCCGGGAGTTGGGGATTAATCAGTCGAGGATCCAGTTTTGGTTTCAAAATAGGAGATCCAAATCGAAGGCTCAACGCAAACGTCAGGTGGTCGAGATTTTAAAGGAAGAAAACCAAAAGCTGCGAACAGAAAACATGAGGTATGAAAAAGCTCTCAATATTACCGTTTGCCCTCATTGCGATAACCTCGTCGCCCTCGGTAAGATATTCCCCGATAAGCCTCACGCGATGATTGAAGACGTTCATTTACCACCCTACTCCCTCGGGGCATCTCCTGCTCAACCAGATTTTGTCGGAGTCACGCATGAGCAGGATGATCCTACGAAGATGATACAAATGCCTCCTAGGGGATGGGATTTGCATCGCTTTGATTGGAGTTACAGTTTCAAGGAGCTGGATGTTACCGCCGACCAGCTCAAAGCATATCAGCCTCATGCACAACAATTTTCGATAGGGTCGGGTCCTGCTGGAGATGAGTTAATCAGTCGTCAAGCCATCGATGCAATTTTGGGCCACGATAAGAGGAGGTTCGCTTGGCCCCCTGAATCGCATTCCAGATTCCTAGACGTGGTTCACCAAATGGGGATCGACTCAGCAACTCCGACGCGCATATTTAAGGCCATGAATGTACCGGGGCTTAGTAAGGAGCTGGTCAGGAATCACCTTGCTGCCTACAGAAAGCTATTAAAACAACGTCGAGCGGAGCTAAACCGGGAGGAATCCGTCTCGAGCTCAAAAGCTAGGGGCGACCGCCATTGTAATACTCAGGCATCAAGAGATACCCGGCCAAATCTAAGCATCAATCAAGCTAGCAACCCGACCACCGGCAAACTGAAAGCTGATCAGAATGTCTTCCCGGGCCATTTCAACATTTCTCAAGAGCGCGTGTCACAAGTACAGCGAGTGCGAACTCCTCCATTCGAGCAGCAGTCGGCTGGTGCTCTGCCTGCCGCTGGTCAACCCACGACAGACGATTTCTTCGATGAGGGGCTCGATGCCTTGTTCAATCAGTGGGAAGCTGGCATGCTTGGACAGCCATGATCTAGCACCTGACTCGGGGCACGATGGGTCGGTCACTACGAACACCCATAGAAAGAAGAACATGTTCACGAGTAGATCACTCATTTTATCGTTGTAAAGTTCCTACGGGAACATTTTTCTTTAATGACTATAGTTAAACCAACGCTATCGACGAACATCGTCATGCTCAGTTGTGATGATCCCTTGTTAGATTAAGTCTGAAACCAGAGACGGTCTTTAAAATTTTGAGTGGCCACGAACTCATTCCTCACCAAGCGCCCGGGATGCTGAAATGAAGAGTAACAGCATGCACAGGGAAAATGCCACTTTCGTTTGAACGATGAAAAGGGGTTGAGAGAAGATCATAGCGTTAATTCCCATGGAGCTAAATGAATTAAACGGAGTCATTAATTGCGGGTCCACCGCTGCTCCCCACGTTCTCGGGCCTAGCAAATCATAAAAGGCGCCGAAAGATTGTAGACCCACCACTTTGAAGACTGAACTAGGGGACGAGCGCAATACTCGATGAAACCGAATCAATGCAAGAGAGTTTGTGATCCTATCACGAGGAAAAAGAAAGGGGAATACAGACGATGAGTAATTGCAGGATCTCGGGAGGAGCGCTTGCTTGCTGGTCTTCATATGCACCCTGAAGGATGGTTCCAGGACACGCACAATCACTTGAGAAAATTTCTAGAGTGAGCAAACACGTAAGAGCGAATTGAGAAAGCTGAGTGAACTAGATCAGCCCGAGATACCCCGATCCATCATGTTTAAAAGTTATTCCCATCTGCTAGAAACGCCCGACCTGGACATTTCTGAGCACGAACTGCTGGGAGACTTTGAAGATCCTGGAGCTGAATCCTGCCCGAAGGCCATAGAGACTGACTCCTCCAGCGATGAAATTCTAGGTTTCAGCTACGAAGAAGGAGTATACAATGATGACCGGAGTCGGAAAAGGAAGCAACTACAACGCCACACTCCAGGCCAAATCCGAGAGCTCGAAGCTTTCTTCAATGAATGCCCCACTCCAAGCAGACAACAGAAAATGGAGTTGAGCCGAAAAATAGGATTGGAGCTTTCGAAGGTCAAGTTTTGGTTCGCCAACAAACGAACCCGAGTGAAACAGCAATACGCAGACCATGAGTTACTGGTCCTGAAGGAGGAGAATGAGAAGCTTCAAGCTGAAAGCGCGAGATATAAGGAAGCTCTGACCAAGGCCACCTGCCTTAATTGTGGTAATCCTATTGTCCTTGGCGAGGTGTTCCTCGATGAACCGTCCCTGTTGACGAATAACGCTCAGCTGTTACCGTATTCTCCACAGCATTTTCCGACACAGCCAGATATCGCCGGAGATCTGCATGAGCAAGTCAACACCATAGGATCAACACCAACATCCTCTGAGAAATGGGATATGAATCATCACAGGGGGAGTTCTCTCAATGACGAACTCGCTGTCACAGCCAGCCAATCCAAAGTCGGTGAGTCCCTCCCTGGACAACTTTTGAAACGACTAGATCCCGTAGAGAATAGCTACCGAAGTATTGACGATATTTTGGGTGATAAGAGAACAAGGTTTTACTGGACCTATGAACTTCACACCAAATTTGTTGATGCAATTCGAGAGCTGGGAGTTGATTCGGCTAGCCCACTACGCATACTCGAGATTATGAATGTGCCGGGGCTCTCTAGAATTAACGTCGAGTCTCACCTCAAGTACTATAGGAGATTGCTAAGGGATGGAAGGATAGCGTTAAACCATCATAAAGCCAGTTGGAGCTCAAGTGCCGGGCAGAGTTACAACCACGATGATTGGAGAGCCGAGAGCACCCAACCGTGTTTCAGCAATGACGGGACCAGCAGTCGTGTTAGCGACTCCTCTAACCCAAATCAGAATGCTCCGCCGAGCTATCTCAATACTCCTCAAGAGTATATACCGCAGTTCCAGCACATAGGGATTCCTCAGTTTGAGCGCGATTCGGTCATTAATGCTGTCCCTGAAGCGGATCTGGCATTGGTAGAGAGTGCACATATAAACCTGCCGGTCATTGGAGGAAGTTCCAATTCGAGGGGTCAAGTTGCTCACGGCGAGAGCAAAGAGAGGAATCCCTCGCCTGCAGTCGACGACAGCCAATCTAGGCACCAAGGGCTAGAAAGAACAGGCGATTTCCTTGAGGAGGAGCTGGACACTTGGATCAATACTCTTCAGGAATGTATGTCTCGACCCCAACAGGGCAATGATGAAGGTTCCAGCTCAAAGACTCCAGTTCCTCACAATGAAGGCGATGAAGGAAATCTGCCCCCAACAATTGTTGATACCCAACTTGAACATCAATGGCTCGAAGACCCGAGCAATTTCCTTGGCGATGAGTTCAATCTTTGGCTCGATCAATTTGGAGCCGGAGGGCCATCGCAGTGGTGACGCAAGGCAGGTGACCAAACGTCTGATGCAAGGCATGGTTACTCGATGAAAAATGCTTAGACGAAAGGGGTGGAACACTCCTATTGAATATGTTGTTGATCGCACTGTAAGGTTCCCACGGGAACATCTTTCATTAATGTCTAGAACTAATTGCGCGTGAGTGTCAACATCACCCTTTGAGCATCTTCAAGCCGAGGGCCGTGGATTAATCGCTTAATCCGTGGAGCAAGTTCCCCGAACAATGACTATCACCCGCGGAGTATAATGGGATCTACCCCTTCAATACGAAATACGTTTGGCCGCGAAGCCACCTATTTGGTGATAAACGTGGATAAATCACTCAAGGAGCCATTTGTTCGAATAACAGAACAGACGTCGCCTAACTGGGGGCAGATGAACCATTGATGTTGCAAACACTCCAAGAATGGATAGGCGGATTTGATAGATGTTGTTCATATCAATACGCAATATCAGAACGGGATGAGAACCAAGAGTAAAGTTGTATCGTTCCAATTTGTCTTGAATTTGAGAATATGAATTGATACTCGTTATTTATCCTTGGCAGGGGAATCGCCTTACAGACGAACATGTTTTCACATCCCATGTATTACCCGTTAGAATACATGACCAAGGGTAAATTGTATCGTTCTAATTTTTTGAAAAATTCGTGAACGTACAATAACATGTTTCTTCCACATTTTCAGGATCTCCAGCCGCGGGGGACAGGTAAGTATCCCTTTCCCCAATCCATTGAAGATGTTAAATAAAAAACAGAGAGAAAAAGAAAAGCTTTCAGAATCTAATGTCTAGAAAAGACATAGAATTCAAACTTCATTGGCATTCATGTCTTAAAACAGGAGGTTATCTGAACATGAATAAGAACATGCATGGTGCATCATAAAATCCCTTTGACGGGTAAAATTTTTGGAGAAAATGAAAGAGATTTTTTCCAATCAAAAGTTCAAAACTTTTAAAAGGACGTTTTCTCAAAAGAAAAGAGGCAAAGCCTAGTCCAAACACGTCCTACACACACTGGAGAGAAGTGGAGCGGATCAGATAGCAAAATCTGGATCTACGGAAGTAGGGATTATTCGCAACGATTACATGGGTTGGGATGACGGAGGCATTCGTTTCATATCCCTCAAACACTACAGGTGACCGTTGATAAACCCTTTGAACGACGGTTTTCATTCTTAACCCTGTCAAGAACCACCCCACATCGGGGCAAAATGGAGGTGAGTCCAGCGGTATCAGGAGAAAATGGTTAGAAATTTTCTTGCTCGGACTAACATCAATCTTTGTGTGTTGTTTATATGGTAATCCAAGTGCCATAGGATGACGAGAAGCATTCATTTCTCTATCCCACACACCATATCCTTTGCACAGCCAAGTTGAGCCTGCAAATTCATTTCATAAACCCCTGTTGGTGATCATGGGATGTTTCAAGATGGAAACTGCATCACTCCAAGAACGGAAGAAATCAAGAGATGGGATTTATAGAAAAATCTCATATCGGCGTTTAAATGTGCTATGATTCAAGTTGTATATCTAGCACAATTTTTTGAACATCGTAGTTCCAAAGGAAAATAAAAGGCGGGATTTCAACAAAGAAAAAAATCCCCAGCATCAAGAAAAAGCAAAGTGCCTGGTAAAAGCAAGGCCGATGCTCGTGAAAACTGTTTGATTGATCCCCAATAAAGCCTAGTTGGGAAGAGAGAAAAACCCATAAAGGAGTCAGATCAAGAAGACTGCTCCCCAAATGATGTCAGCCGTGGTGCAAAAACACGGACAGAATTGTCAATCTCTTAATACCACAAGAGACGTTCTCTAAAGGACTTGTGCACACCTCAAAAGCGGTTGCACACCTCAAAAATGGAAGATGCAGAATGGAAAAGACATGTGACAAATTGGCAATGATCACCAATGTCAAATCCTTCGTGATTTCTGGGCCAAAAATAAGCCTTTTTTCGGTCCCCAATCCTACCAATGTTACAACCCTGAAACAGTCTTCTCTGACTAAGACACTTGGGTTAACATATAGCTTAGCTCGAAGAAGTACGAGCAAGACTCTTTCTTTCTCATTTTGCTCGGCTTACTGATATTATGGTTCGGCTCACCTCAACAGGACATTGCGGCGGTCATGCTCGCCGGTGGTCAGGGATAGGGCCAATTGCTCCACCGGATTTCTCCTCTCGCGAAGCAACGTCGCGACCCGCTCATTAGCAAACTCGACGGCCTTTTTGTAACTATCGGCCAGATAGTTGGTCAGCACCAAATGATCAGATCGATCCTCATAACGAGCTCGCAAGACGCGAGCCACGAGAACCTCCCGATTAGCAGCACGGTAGGCCTCTAAGGAGTGTGCAAAGAGAGTCGGGAAAATTCTATATTCCCTCCCCAGTGTAGTACCTTCGAGAGAAGTGGTATCAAGGTCCTCGAGCAGGACACAGATTTCATCCTCGGTCGCAGAATGATCGGTTATGTGTGCGTAACCGCGACCCAGTAGGTTATAAAGCTTTTCCCACTGGGCCAAGACATCAGTTGAAAAAGTGCGTACGAGAGAGGAGGCCATTTGCGTTGGGTTGGCTTGAGAATAAGACGAGTTTGACAGAGAGATTAGAAGGAAGAAGCTGATTATGCGAGAACGTTAACCTTCCATACATTAATTCCTCATTTTATAGCAACTCGAGGATGATGAAGGGTCTCAGTAATAATGCTGGTGGAGCCCAGTTAGGGGGTAAAGCAGGAGGTCCCCTCACGAGAACCATTGGATTCGTTTCGGTCCGCGATTTCCGGCTCATCAATTAAAAGATGTAAAAGATTTGTCGGGATCACCATTATTAGAGTTAGGTGGGAGGTAAGCGCAACTATCGAAGAGAGCCCTAACAGGATTTGGCAGTCCCATCACGATTGAAAAGCTAAGCGAGAAATTCAAAGTCTTGAGGGGGAACGTTTGCCTAATGATGCTTGAAGAGCGTCTCCTGAACATACGAAGTCACTCGAAGAAAACTTTATAGGGAGTGAGCATACATGAGAGAGTGGAGAACTCTGAGTGGGCAAGAACCAATCAAACATTTCTCAATCCAACATATTTAAGAGGTTATTGTCAGCTGCTAGAGGCGACTGACTCAAAAATCTCAGAAATTGAACTACAGAGGGATCTCGAAGATTCCAAGATCAAGTCTAACGCCAAAACCATGGAGCCCAACACTTCTGGCAACGGAAATCAAGATCACGGCGACGACGACAACGACATCCACGATGTTCAACTCGGGAAAAGAAGACGTCCTCACCAATACTCTCAGGAGGAAACCCAAATGCTGGAAACCCTTTTCAGTAAAAGCCATTACATGAAAAAGAAGTGGAGAATTGAATTGAGCCGGGAGTTGGGGATTAATCAGTCGAGGATCCAGTTTTGGTTTCAAAATAGGAGATCCAAATCGAAGGCTCAACGCAAACGTCAGGTGGTCGAGATTTTAAAGGAAGAAAACCAAAAGCTGCGAACAGAAAACATGAGGTATGAAAAAGCTCTCAATATTACCGTTTGCCCTCATTGCGATAACCTCGTCGCCCTCGGTAAGATATTCCCCGATAAGCCTCACGCGATGATTGAAGACGTTCATTTACCACCCTACTCCCTCGGGGCATCTCCTGCTCAACCAGATTTTGTCGGAGTCACGCATGAGCAGGATGATCCTACGAAGATGATACAAATGCCTCCTAGGGGATGGGATTTGCATCGCTTTGATTGGAGTTACAGTTTCAAGGAGCTGGATGTTACCGCCGACCAGCTCAAAGCATATCAGCCTCATGCACAACAATTTTCGATAGGGTCGGGTCCTGCTGGAGATGAGTTAATCAGTCGTCAAGCCATCGATGCAATTTTGGGCCACGATAAGAGGAGGTTCGCTTGGCCCCCTGAATCGCATTCCAGATTCCTAGACGTGGTTCACCAAATGGGGATCGACTCAGCAACTCCGACGCGCATATTTAAGGCCATGAATGTACCAGGGCTTAGTAAGGAGCTGGTCAGGAATCACCTTGCTGCCTACAGAAAGCTATTAAAACAACGTCGAGCGGAGCTAAACCGGGAGGAATCCGTCTCGAGCTCAAAAGCTAGGGGCGACCGCCATTGTAATACTCAGGCATCAAGAGATACCCGGCCAAATCTAAGCATCAATCAAGCTAGCAACCCGACCACCGGCAAACTAAAAGCTGATCAGAATGTCCTCCCGGGCCATTTCAACATTTCTCAAGAGCGCGTGTCACAAGTACAGCGAGTGCGAACTCCTCCATTCGAGCAGCAGTCGGCTGGTGCTCTGCCTGCCGCTGGTCAACCCACGACAGACGATTTCTTCGATGAGGGGCTCGATGCCTTGTTCAATCAGTGGGAAGCTGGCATGCTTGGACAGCCATGATCTAGCACCTGACTCGGGGCACGATGGGTCGGTCACTACGAACACCCATAGAAAGAAGAACATGTTCACGAGTAGATCACTCATTTTATCGTTGTAAAGTTCCTACGGGAACATTTTTCTTTAATGACTATAGTTAAACCAACGCTATCGACGAACATCGTCATGCTCAGTTGTGATGATCCCTTGTTAGATTAAGTCTGAAACCAGAGACGGTCTTTAAAATTTTGAGTGGCCACGAACTCATTCCTCACCAAGCGCCCGGGATGCTGAAATGAAGAGTAACAGCATGCACAGGGAAAATGCCACTTTCGTTTGAACGATGAAAAGGGGTTGAGAGAAGATCATAGCGTTAATTCCCATGGAGCTAAATGAATTAAACGGAGTCATTAATTGCGGGTCCACCGCTGCTCCCCACGTTCTCGGGCCTAGCAAATCATAAAAGGCGCCGAAAGATTGTAGACCCACCACTTTGAAGACTGAACTAGGGGACGAGCGCAATACTCGATGAAACCGAATCAATGCAAGAGAGTTTGTGATCCTATCACGAGGAAAAAGAAAGGGGAATACAGACGATGAGTAATTGCAGGATCTCGGGAGGAGCGCTTGCTTGCTGGTCTTCATATGCACCCTGAAGGATGGTTCCAGGACACGCACAATCACTTGAGAAAATTTCTAGAGTGAGCAAACACGTAAGAGCGAATTGAGAAAGCTGAGTGAACTAGATCAGCCCGAGATACCCCGATCCATCATGTTTAAAAGTTATTCCCATCTGCTAGAAACGCCCGACCTGGACATTTCTGAGCACGAACTGCTGGGAGACTTTGAAGATCCTGGAGCTGAATCCTGCCCGAAGGCCATAGAGACTGACTCCTCCAGCGATGAAATTCTAGGTTTCAGCTACGAAGAAGGAGTATACAATGATGACCGGAGTCGGAAAAGGAAGCAACTACAACGCCACACTCCAGGCCAAATCCGAGAGCTCGAAGCTTTCTTCAATGAATGCCCCACTCCAAGCAGACAACAGAAAATGGAGTTGAGCCGAAAAATAGGATTGGAGCTTTCGAAGGTCAAGTTTTGGTTCGCCAACAAACGAACCCGAGTGAAACAGCAATACGCAGACCATGAGTTACTGGTCCTGAAGGAGGAGAATGAGAAGCTTCAAGCTGAAAGCGCGAGATATAAGGAAGCTCTGACCAAGGCCACCTGCCTTAATTGTGGTAATCCTATTGTCCTTGGCGAGGTGTTCCTCGATGAACCGTCCCTGTTGACGAATAACGCTCAGCTGTTACCGTATTCTCCACAGCATTTTCCGACACAGCCAGATATCGCCGGAGATCTGCATGAGCAAGTCAACACCATAGGATCAACACCAACATCCTCTGAGAAATGGGATATGAATCATCACAGGGGGAGTTCTCTCAATGACGAACTCGCTGTCACAGCCAGCCAATCCAAAGTCGGTGAGTCCCTCCCTGGACAACTTTTGAAACGACTAGATCCCGTAGAGAATAGCTACCGAAGTATTGACGATATTTTGGGTGATAAGAGAACAAGGTTTTACTGGACCTATGAACTTCACACCAAATTTGTTGATGCAATTCGAGAGCTGGGAGTTGATTCGGCTAGCCCACTACGCATACTCGAGATTATGAATGTGCCGGGGCTCTCTAGAATTAACGTCGAGTCTCACCTCAAGTACTATAGGAGATTGCTAAGGGATGGAAGGATAGCGTTAAACCATCATAAAGCCAGTTGGAGCTCAAGTGCCGGGCAGAGTTACAACCACGATGATTGGAGAGCCGAGAGCACCCAACCGTGTTTCAGCAATGACGGGACCAGCAGTCGTGTTAGCGACTCCTCTAACCCAAATCAGAATGCTCCGCCGAGCTATCTCAATACTCCTCAAGAGTATATACCGCAGTTCCAGCACATAGGGATTCCTTAGTTTGAGCGCGATTCGGTCATTAATGCTGTCCCTGAAGCGGATCTGGCATTGGTAGAGAGTGCACATATAAACCTGCCGGTCATTGGAGGAAGTTCCAATTCGAGGGGTCAAGTTGCTCACGGCGAGAGCAAAGAGAGGAATCCCTCGCCTGCAGTCGACGACAGCCAATCTAGGCACCAAGGGCTAGAAAGAACAGGCGATTTCCTTGAGGAGGAGCTGGACACTTGGATCAATACTCTTCAGGAATGTATGTCTCGACCCCAACAGGGCAATGATGAAGGTTCCAGCTCAAAGACTCCAGTTCCTCACAATGAAGGCGATGAAGGAAATCTGCCCCCAACAATTGTTGATACCCAACTTGAACATCAATGGCTCGAAGACCCGAGCAATTTCCTTGGCGATGAGTTCAATCTTTGGCTCGATCAATTTGGAGCCGGAGGGCCATCGCAGTGGTGACGCAAGGCAGGTGACCAAACGTCTGATGCAAGGCATGGTTACTCGATGAAAAATGCTTAGACGAAAGGGGTGGAACACTCCTATTGAATATGTTGTTGATCGCACTGTAAGGTTCCCACGGGAACATCTTTCATTAATGTCTAGAACTAATTGCGCGTGAGTGTCAACATCACCCTTTGAGCATCTTCAAGCCGAGGGCCGTGGATTAATCGCTTAATCCGTGGAGCAAGTTCCCCGAACAATGACTATCACCCGCGGAGTATAATGGGATCTACCCCTTCAATACGAAATACGTTTGGCCGCGAAGCCACCTATTTGGTGATAAACGTGGATAAATCACTCAAGGAGCCATTTGTTCGAATAACAGAACAGACGTCGCCTAACTGGGGGCAGATGAACCATTGATGTTGCAAACACTCCAAGAATGGATAGGCGGATTTGATAGATGTTGTTCATATCAATACGCAATATCAGAACGGGATGAGAACCAAGAGTAAAGTTGTATCGTTCCAATTTGTCTTGAATTTGAGAATATGAATTGATACTCGTTATTTATCCTTGACAGGGGAATCGCCTTACAGACGAACAGGTTTTCACATCTCATGTATTACCCGTTAGAATACATGACCAAGGGTAAATTGTATCGTTCTAATTTTTTGAAAAATTCGTGAACGTACAATAACATGTTTCTTCCGCATTTTCAGGATCTCCAGCCGCGGGGGACAGGTAAGTATCCCTTTCCCCAATCCATTGAAGATGTTAAATAAAAAACAGAGAGAAAAAGAAAAGCTTTCAGAATCTAATGTCTAGAAAAGACATAGAATTCAAACTTCATTGGCATTCATGTCTTAAAACAGAAGGTTATCTGAACATGAATAAGAACATGCATGGTGCATCATAAAATCCCTTTGACGGGTAAAATTTTTGGAGAAAATGAAAGAGATTTTTTCCAATCAAAAGTTCAAAACTTTTAAAAGGACGTTTTCTCAAAAGAAAAGAGGCAAAGCCTAGTCCAAACACGTCCTACACACACTGGAGAGAAGTGGAGCGGATCAGATAGCAAAATCTGGATCTACGGAAGTAGGGATTATTCGCAACGATTACATGGGTTGGGATGACGGAGGCATTCGTTTCATATCCCTCAAACACTACAGGTGACCGTTGATAAACCCTTTGAACGACGGTTTTCATTCTTAACCCTGTCAAGAACCACCCCACATCGGGGCAAAATGGAGGTGAGTCCAGCGGTATCAGGAGAAAATGGTTAGAAATTTTCTTGCTCGGACTAACATCAATCTTTGTGTGTTGTTTATATGGTAATCCAAGTGCCATAGGATGACGAGAAGCATTCATTTCTCTATCCCACACACCATATCCTTTGCACAGCCAAGTTGAGCCTGCAAATTCATTTCATAAACCCCTGTTGGTGATCATGGGATGTTTCAAGATGGAAACTGCATCACTCCAAGAACGGAAGAAATCAAGAGATGGGATTTATAGAAAAATCTCATATCGGCGTTTAAATGTGCTATGATTCAAGTTGTATATCTAGCACAATTTTTTGAACATCGTAGTTCCAAAGGAAAATAAAAGGCGGGATTTCAACAAAGAAAAAAATCCCCAGCATCAAGAAAAAGCAAAGTGCCTGGTAAAAGCAAGGCCGATGCTCGTGAAAACTGTTTGATTGATCCCCAATAAAGCCTAGTTGGGAAGAGAGAAAAACCCATAAAGGAGTCAGATCAAGAAGACTGCTCCCCAAATGATGTCAGCCGTGGTGCAAAAACACGGACAGAATTGTCAATCTCTTAATACCACAAGAGACGTTCTCTAAAGGACTTGTGCACACCTCAAAAGCGGTTGCACACCTCAAAAATGGAAGATGCAGAATGGAAAAGACATGTGACAAATTGGCAATGATCACCAATGTCAAATCCTTCGTGATTTCTGGGCCAAAAATAAGCCTTTTTTCGGTCCCCAATCCTACCAATGTTACAACCCTGAAACAGTCTTCTCTGACTAAGACACTTGGGTTAACATATAGCTTAGCTCGAAGAAGTACGAGCAAGACTCTTTCTTTCTCATTTTGCAGGGTTCTTGACTTGTAAACCCGGAGCACATGGTGAAGATTTTCATTCGATGGCCTCGACTCCAAAGCGGGCCCCCCTTGAAAACCAATATCCAAGCCCAACATTACGGTCCCGTGGAAGACCTCCCGACCGATCAAAATGTATGCGCTGCGAATGAGCCTAAAACCTAGGCACAGGTCAGTAGGGAATTGAGTGCATCCCCTAAAAATCATCACCTCAAAACAAGTGAGATGGCCTCCTTGTCGAGAAATATTCCAATTGATGTTTTGAGCAAACTCTTTTTGGAAATTTTCAAACTGTTGATCCAGATTTTCCATGCAAGGGATTTGTGATCACATTTGCATGTTGCAATAATGTTTTGGATAACCTCCAGCATCAAAATGCACATCTCATGACTAAAGCTTAAGTCATAAAATTTTGTCAATTGGACAATTGCTGTCTTCTCAAAGATTGCCAATATTTTCTTGGGGAAGACAAACCCTTAAAAAAAAATCCTTTTCAAAATAAGACAGTCTCATTGGACGTGGAGAACCCTCGTCATGAGACCCCTTTTCAAAATTTAGGTAGTCTCATCGGACGTGGAGAACCCTCGTCATGAGACCCCTTTTCAAAAATCAAGCAGTCTCATCGGACGTGGAGAACCCTCGACATGAGACCCCTTTTAAAAATTTAGGTAGTCTCATCGGACGTGGAGAACCCTCGTCATGAGACCCCTTTTCAAAAATCAAGCAGTCTCATCGGACGTGGAGAACCCACGTCATGAGACCCCTTTTCAAAAATCAAGCAGTCTCATCGGACGTGGAGAACCCTCGTCATGAGACCCCTTTTCAAAATTCAAGTAGTCTCATCGGACGTGGAGAACCCTCGTCATGAGACCCCTTTTCAAATATCAAACAGTCTCATCGGACGTGGAGAACCCTCGTCATGAGACCCCTTTTCAAAAATCAAGCAGTCTCATCGGACGTGGAGAACCCTCGTCATGAGACCCCTTTTCAAAATTCAGGTAGTCTCATCGGACGTGGAGAACCCTCGTCATGAGACCCCCTTTTCAAAATTCAGGAAATCTCATCGGACGTGGAGAACCCTAGTCATGAGACCCCTTTTCATACAGGCAGTCTAATCAGACGTGGAGAACCCTCGTCATGAGACCCCTTTTCAAAGTCAAAACTGATGGTAGACACCGCCTGAAGGGTCAAACAAAGGTAGATACCGCCTGAAGGGTCAAATGAAGGTAGATACCGCCTGAAGGGTCAAATGAAGGTAGATACCGCCTGAAGGGTCAAAATAAGGTAGATACCGCCTGAAGGGTCAACTCAAAGGTAGATACCGCCTGAAGGGTCAAATGAAGGTAGATACCGCCTGAAGGGTCAAATCAAGGTAGATACCGCCTGAAGGGTCAAAATATGGTAGATACCGCCTGAAGGCTCAAATCAAGGTAGATACCGCCTGAAGGGTCAAATCAAAGGTAGATACCGCCTGAAGGGTCAAAATCAAAGGTAGATACCGCTTGAAGGGTCAACACATGGTAGATACCGCCTGAAGGGTCAACACAAGGTAGAAACCGCCTGAAGGGTCAAATCAAAGGTAGAAACCGCCTGAAGGGTCAACTCAAGGTAGAAACCGCATGAAGGGTCAAACCAAGGTAGAAACCGCCTGAGGGATCACATTAATGGTAGAAACCGCCTGAAGGGTCACATATGGTAGAAACCGCCATAAGGGTCAATTCATTGGTAGAAACCGCCATAAGGGTCAACTCATTGATAAATATCGCAGTAAGGATCAACACAAAGGTCTGATCCACCATACGGATCAAATTCCTTGGCAAATCCCAAAGCGTGGGATGCGCCTTCCTTAGGTTCCTACAAGTTAGGAATCCCATCATGGTATGACCTACCATACAGGTCAGAACTTAATCTCCCTAGGATATTCTGAATGACGAGTCCTAGGCATCTTCTTGAAAGTCGTCGCAACCGGCAGCATCCGACAGGTGAGCTTCAGGTAAGCCTCTCTCACTCCGGCCCATGTTCAAATTGTTAGAGCAAACCGGGGATTGATTTGAGCTTTTATCAATAGGCTTAAGGATCCGATGTCATAACATTTCTTCTCTTATTTTCCCAGTTGAGTCGGTTAGGAATCAGGTGCCACCTTATCTTTGAGAGAAACCTCTAACGAGATTCCTCTCAAAGAGGGGCAGCTGTTGACACCTGATTTGTTTTACCATTTATTATTGTGATTTTTATTCTTTAAAATTAATTAAAAATATCAAAAAAGGTCATAAAATCACAAAATCGACTTTGGAAGCCTTGGTTTAACCTTAGGAACCAATTTTGAACAAAAAATAGTTTTCGGTATTTTTAATATTTTTCGAGTTTATTTAATTATAAAAATACCCAAAAAATCAGAAAAATACCATTCGTGGTCAGAAAAATACCCAAAAATATTCGATAATTTTGTTTTAATTTCCTCTTCAAGTGTGTCACTTTAAATCTCAAAAATTCGGCTCGGGTCAATATGTTCCTTCACAAACATAAACCCGAACCGAGCCTAAAAAAAATCATTTTCGAGTCTTTTAGTTTTCAATTCTCACTTTTTATAAGCTATGACATTGGATTCTAAAGTCTTAAAGTGCAATTAGGTCAATTTTCCCTCCAATTTAATCAATTTTTACCAAAAGGGCTTAATTGCACATTTTTCTTTCAATTAGTCCCCGGTTTCACGGATGTATACGTATGCTCTACGTATTTATACGTCATACGTATTTATACGTTATGCATATTTGTACTGTTTGGTAACCTCTTTAACTCTTGTAATAATAATAATGGTTATTATTTTTAACACCTTTGTTAGTGCCTTTTTTTAGCATTTTTGTATTGTGAGTGCTATTGCTAGTGCTATTTTTAAATAGCATTTTTGTATTATAAATTGTGAGTGCTATTGTTAGTGCTATTTTTAAATGACATTTATTTATCATAAATTGTGAGTGCTATTGTTAGTGCTATTTTTAAATGGCATTTATTTATCATAAATTATGAGTGCTATTATTAGATAGAATTTATAATTGTTAGTGCTATTTTTAAATAGCATTTTTGTATTATAAATTGTGAGTGCTATTATTAGTGCTATTTTTAAATAGCATTTTTGTATTATAAATTGTTAGTGCTATTTTTAAATGTCATTTATTTGTGAGTGCTATTTTTAGATAGAATTTATAATTGTTAGTGCTATTTTTAAATACAATTTATTGGAAGGTATTTTTGGCTATAAAAGGATGGCAAGAGTTTTGAGGTTGAGGGGAGAGACATTTTGTAGAGTGTGCAAATTTTTGAGAGCTTAAAGAGAAGAACACAAACACTCTATATATTCTCATAATCTTGAGTGAGCAAAATATACTAAGTTCGGAATATTGATTCCGCATATTGCTAGCACAATTGTTGTGAAGTTATTAGTCGTCTCCCCGTTCGTCAATTGGTGGTGCGTCCGAACTAGATGCCTAACACTTGTGGAGGCTGAGATCGAAGAACATCGAACCGACACCTCCGTTCAAGCACGCTACGAGAGGTAATCTATTTACTCCCTTTGAGGCTTTGTGATTTTTTTCGATTGAAATGCACGAAGTACGCCTCTGGAGATACATGTATGGGTTGTTATTTATTTCCGCTACGTGTTACGTGGATCCCAATAGTGGTATCAGAGCCAATCCTTAGGCGTTTTCGTGCATTTAATTGATTTTTGCAATTTTTGCAATACTATGGCCAATATGTATTAACGAATTGTTCGTCTTACATGGCTAATGGAGATTGATTATTTTATATGATAAATTAATCAACGTAGCAAAAATTGAGAATAAATCAATTTTGAATCGAAAATTTATGGCTATCTTATTTTACGTAAAAATTCTGAATATGATTCAACGTAGAATTTTTATTGTGCCTTCCTAAGTTTTAAATTGTGAATTTATTACTTATGTGAAAGGGTGGTGATCATGGAAAAATCCCTAATCAATGTGATTGATGTATATATGAATGTATGATGATTATTTATATATTTGGGGTTGTAATTATTAAATGGAGGTTGCGTACTCCTTTTATTTTTCATGTAATCTTTATTTTTAGCATAGTCAATTGTTGATGTAAATGCTACGAGGATTACGTGGGGGAGCCTTTTAAGTCGGCGACCTCTTTGGGGCCCAATTCTTGAAGAGTTCAAGAAACCAAGAAGAAGCGAAGAGTGGCTCTCCGTTATTAAAATATTAAAATGATTAAATGTGGTCTCATTGGCTCGAGACCCATTAAATCATAATTCCATGATCACCACGTAGGATAGATGTTTATGTGATTGACATCTATTTATTTATTATGATTACGTGAGCATGTTAAATTGGTTAATGTGCAAAGTCAGACTTACCTCACCCAAAATTGCGCCTGCATGAAATCCTAGTTAGAAAAATCACTCGCGTTAGGTACCGAAAGGGCGTTGGTAACGACACCAGCGTAACCAAGTCCCCGAACCCAAAAACTCTGGTTCCGTAGAACTGATCGATCTCTCCCAATCGATCAGTAAGGTTTCCGGTCTACCCTCCAAGAAAGACCGGTGGCGACTCCAAATGCATGCACAAGTTGCACATGCCACCACGACCACACTAAGGTCGAAAGCGATCGACTCTTATCGTCGAATCCTTCTGAAAAATACTCCCGCCGCGATTTGGTATGGGCCTGGGAGGGCCCGCGCCGATCCAAGACCCGCGATCGGTAATCCATTAGCCGCGTCCGCTTCCGGACGGGTCGCGACAGCTGGCGACTCCGCTGGGGACGTTGTTCTAGAACCTATGGTTCTAGACCTCAAGTGGACTTAGGCCGTAATTAAAACGCTGAGTGATTTTTCTAACCATGCAGGCGCTCGTGAAGGTGAGGTAAGTCCGCTTACGATAGGTGTTATATGTTTTTGCAGATTGGAGAAATAAGGGGTGTAGTCCGTGATTAACATTGTCTTATGCAGGTTGGGCGTAGGAATGTATGTTGTGTGGATGATTTGAAGTGCTGATTGATAAACTGCTATGCATGAATTGCATTGTGATGATCACAACACGTGGACACACACAACCGCGCCTAAAACCCCGGGCGTCGCCTATAGGAACACAATAGAAGGAATTGAAAATGGAATCTCCGTGAGGAAAAACGCGGGGTAATCCACTTTTCAATTCCGCTCGCTTCGAACTATGGATCGAGTCCCAATGCAACGATAGCTGTGCAATGGAATCGGCTCTTTCTAGAACTAGAAGTGGGAACCTTAACCTTAGGTGCCAAACCCTATGATTTTTAGAAGTTCACCATAACTTGTCTCATGCGCATGTCTTTGGGCGGTTGGTACACCTAAAACCGCACATAAGTCGACGAGTTTGGTTGGTAAGACTCTCTATACCTCGAATCTATTACAGTTCATATAAATATAGGCATTTCATTCATTGCATTCTGGTGATTAGATTAAATGCCATTTCAAGGATAGATGTGTGTGTTTTTCCCAAACGTCCTTGATAGAAGACGAAGAGGATGATATCCCACGACAAGCACCGAGTGAGCAACAAAGGAGCCTACTATGGACATTATTGAGATATCGTCCAATGAAGATGACGAGTTGGGGCAAGTGATCCGGAAGTCACAGATCGAACTTGGGGCATCCTTAAACGTTAGGATCACATTCCTTTGTTTCATTTTCCATTGCTAGTCCTCTTGTATAGGGTTTACTTTTATCGAGGCTTTCTCTATCTCACCCCTTAGAGTGATTGTATTAGGGATCTATTGGTGTATACATTTAGATGGAACTTGGTTGTATTTCTTTTGACAGGTCATGGGAATGTGATAGTGGCATTTTCTCTAATCATCCGAATACTCCCAAGTCAAGTTTATAATTCCTTTAGAGGAAATTAAAATTGGAAATCTTGCACGACCTTTTTGGTCATATAGGGTAATCCAACCCCAATTTCGCTAGAAGGAATTATACACTTGAATTGGTCCATGCATGTTTTACGTCGCTGGTAATCCACGATAATTGATCGAGAATATCGGCGTTGTTTTGAATTTAATGACGAGATAGATGTCCAAATTACTCTCGTTCTTAACAAAACGGCCTTGATTTGGATGCCGTATCTTCAATTAAATTTAAAACACGTTATTATGCCTCGCACTTTTGAGTAATTCGTTCCTCTCGAAATTGATCAAAAACGATTATTGTGAATTACATTCCTTTCAATAGTATGCTTTCTTTCGAGGAATATTGATAAAAACTTTTCGCTCAAGATTAAAACCCTTGTAAAAGTTCTTGTCCTTATTAATCATGGGCAAGCATAGGATTGAAAGGAGTTTTTGATTTCTTTTTCAAATTATTCCTTCTGATTCTGTCTTTTTATTTGCAGGTAAAAAAAAATAGGTAATAGAGAGAAATCTTTTCCTGGACAAGTCTAAGGCTATTATCTCATCTGATCATGAGTGAGTTATAAAATCAGGACATATTTGCTCGGCTTACTGATATTATGGTTCGGCTCACCCAAGTTGAAGATGTTCGGATGCTCGAAGAAATGAACCATACAGAAGTTAAAACACACACACAAGAGTTCTCATTTATTTTGCTCAGTGGAGGGTTTTCAAAAGCAGGTCATACAATTCGGGGTAGAAAAGTAAAGCCGAAGTGAGCCTTAATTAACGACACGAAGGAGCCCAACTGACCCTTGTCGCGACCCGTCCGAAGGCGGACGCAGCTAATGGATTACCGATCACGGGTCTTGGATCGGCGCGAGCCCTCCCAGGCCCATACCAAATCGCGGCGGGAGTATTTTTTAGGAGGATTCGACGATAAGAGTCGATCTCTTTCGACCTTAGTGTGGTCGTGGTGGCATGTGCAACTTGTGCATGCATTTGGAGTCGCCACCGGTCTTTCTTGGAGGGTAGACCGGAAACCTTACTGATCGATTGGGAGAGATCGATCAATTCTACGGAACCAGAGATTTTGGGTTCGGGGACTTGGTTACGCTGGTGTCGTTTACCAACGCCCTTTCGGTACCTAACGTGAGTGATTTTCCTAACTAGGATTTCATGCAGGTGAGTGGGGTACGAGTCCTAAATCTAGGAGTTCATGCAGATAGGAATGATTATCCTAGCAATCGCAATCAATAATAAAGTACACAAATCGATGAATTCAAGTGTACAAATAAATCACATGGCATTCCTAATAAGGCCATATTAGCCTAGAGAAGCATCAATCAGGCTTAGGAATGATTTAGACATGATTTTGCCCATCAGGGGGGGGGGCAAAATCGTAATTTTGAGACAAAGGGGACAATTTACCCAAAAAGGACAAAATCATCATTTCGGAATGAATCCGGAGTCAAAAACAGGTTTGGTCACTCAATTGACCCATTTCCTATTTTTTGGCAATTTTGGTGATTTTCGGGAATTTTTTTTATGATTTTTCGTTTTTTTTTATTTTTTTTTATTTTTTTTATTTATTAAAAAGCATGTCTTTGACAATAGATAACACTCAACCAGATAAATACGCTGACCACTAGACTGAAATAAATATATGCAAATCAAATTTATAAAGGCAATATTTTAGAAAAATAAATATGATATATATAGGATACGCAAAATATACCTGATTTGACACTAGTCTTCAATTGCCCGGTCCTAACGTGCCACCCTCTCCATGTGCGTCATCGTCAAATATGCGAGTTGGGATTAGCAATGATCCTCGAAAAATCCTTCGGCATGAACTCCAAATTCTGACGGATGACGGGCTTGATATCATGAACTATGGCCCAATTTTTCAAACCACTAGGCCCGATAACACAGCCCAATTAATATAGACGCGATCCAACTCAGCTTGGGTCTCAGCCCAATTCGGCAGCCCATGAAATGGGCCCAACAGATGCGGCCCAAACATCAAAACGAAGCACACTCGGCCAAAACGAAGGAAGCGACAGCAGGTAGGGACTGTTTTCGGTGGCCACGGGTGGTGATCGACTGTGGGGACGCTGGTGGCTGCCTGAGGAGGTTGGAAGAGGATGATGGCGGTCGGAAGAGTCGTCCGTGGCCTCAAACAGAAGCGAAAACGATACAAAACATGGGCATCGGCAGAACAGGGGAGGCAGGCCAGCTTCGGTTCGGGGGGGGGTCTGTCCGCGGCTCAACGGCGTCAGAGCTTCGGGTGGCTGATGGTGAAGATCTGTGGGAATACGAGGATCACATTTGTGGTTAGAGGTGGGCGGAGGAAGATGGTGGAAGGACGAAACTCAGCCCGAACAGAACGGGGGCGGAAACAGGGCAGCTGGAACAGAGCTTCGGTTTTAAGCTCTCCGGCGACTCTGTGGAGGTTGTCGGCGGCGCGAGGCTATCGGAGGAGGTCGAGGGAAGCCAGAGGGACGGTGTAGTAGCAGTGGTTGTGGCTGAGGGGGCGTCAGAAAGGGCCGCACAGCCGCTCGTGTAGACTGGTTCAGACAGAACCGAAACAGGGCAGCAGCTGACACGGGGTTCTCCGGAGGTTTTTGCGGCGGCGCGAGCTTGAGTGGTGGTGAGGACGACTGATGGTGGTGGACGGAGCAAGGAGGAGTTTGGTGGCTTGGGTGGAGGTTGTCGCTCGCACAAAAACAGAAGAGAAAAGGGTCCGAGAAGAAAAGAAGCCCCCCGAAGAGAAGAGATGGCTGAGGAGATAACGAGAGAGAGAGAGAGAGAGCGAGTCCCCCAAGAAAGTGTCCGTTGGCTCCTAAAAAAAACGTGGGAGAGATACCTCGGGGAGAGAGAGAGAGAAAGAATAATAGAAAATTAATAAAATAAATAAAAGTAAAAATAAGATAACAAAAATAACAAAAAGGAAAAACTAAATTATTATTCAAATGTCCCCTTTTTCTTTTAAATGATGATGTTTTTCTCTTTTTTCTTTTTAATTATTACTAATATTTTTGTCAAATTCAATTTTATGGTGATCAGAGAACACCCGAAATCGAACTTGAATTTTACTGTTTTATGAGGTCCTAAAGTAAAGAAAATAAAAAATACCGACCATTTGTGACCTCAAATATTATTTTTGATTTTCTTTTTCTTTTTTTTTTCTTTTCTTCTTTTTTTTTGTATTTTTCGAAAATATATTAAAAAAAATAAAAATTATGAAAATTATTTTTTTGGTCAAAATGGTTCCTTTAGCTTGGCTAAGGTCACCAAAATTGATTTTTCAATTTTTCAACTTTTTATGGATTTTCTATGAATTTTCAAAAAAATAAAATAAAATAAAAAATAAAAATAAATAAATAAATAAATAAAAAGTTGATCAAAATTTAGGTGTCAACAGCTGCCCCTCTTTGAGAGGAATCTCGTTAGAGGTTTCTCTCAAAGATAAGGTGACACCTGAGTCCTGATCGACTCGACTCGGGAAACTAAAGGAAAATGAGTCTTGACATCCAATCTCCATGCTTGTCCATGTATGCTCTTTCTTGAAGGGGGAAACATTCATTTGACATGAGAGAGTGAGATAATAGAGAGACATACCTGCCACTTACCTGTTCGATGTTTGTGCGATTTTCGCGGTGTTTGATGGATTCAAGAGAATTTCTAGGGACTCGTTTCTAGAGTGTCCTAGAGAGGTTAAGCTCTGACCCGTATGGTAGGTCAAACCATAATGGGATTCCTAACTGATAGGAATCTAAGGAAGACGTGTCCCATTTGGGATTTGCCAAGGATTTTGATCCGTATGGTGGATCGGACCATTGAGTTGACCGTTTAAGTGATTTTCACTATTGGATTGACCCTTCAGGCGGTTTCTACCTTTGATTGACCCTTCAGGCGGTTTCTACCATTGTGTTGACCCTTCAGGCGGTTTCTACCAGGAGTTTGACCCTTCAGGCGGTTTCTACCTTTGTATTGACCCTTCAGGCGGTTTCTACCTTTGGTTGACCCTTCAGGCGGTATCTACCTTTGATTTGACCCTTCAGGCGGTATCTACCTTCAATTTGCTTTGAAAAGGGGTCTCATGACGAGGGTTCTCCACGTCCGATGAGACTGCCTAATTTTTTAAAAAGGGGTCTCATGACGAGGGTTCTCCACGTCCGATGAGACTGTTCGATATTTTGAAAATGGGTCCTGGGACGAGGGTTCTCCACGTCTGATAGGACTTTTTCTTTTAAAAGGTTTTTTTTTTTTTTTTTTTTTTTTTTTCAGAGATCCCGAAGTTTGTCGGGAATTCAGTTTTTGAAGCAGTGAAAGATTTTATTTTGACAAAGCTTCACTTGAGTCTGTTAAGGCGACATTCTGGGAGCTGGGTTCTCCAGGTACCCTGCAGAAGTTCGAGCCTGAAAGATTTTTCTTCACCAAGAAAAAGTTAGTAATCTTTGGGAAGACCACGGCTGTCCATTTGACAAAAACCGTATGACTTAAGTTTTAATTATGAAATGTGCATTTTGATGCTGGAGGTTATCCAAAGCATTCTTACAGCATGCAAATGTGATCACAAATCCCTTGCACGGAAAATCTGGATCAAACAATTTGAAATTTCCAAAAAGAGTTTGTTCAAAACATCTGTTGGAGAATTTCTCATCCAAGAGGTCTTCTCACCTGTTTTGAGATAATTGTTTTCATAGGGGATGCACTCAATTCCCTACTAACCTGTGCCTAGGTTTTAGGCTTATTCGCAGCGCATACATTTTGATCGGTCGGGAGGTCTCCCACGGGACCGTAATGTTGGGCTTGGATATTGGTTTTCAAAGGAGGGACTCACTTTTGAGTCGAGGCCATTGAATGAAAGTCTTCACCATCTGCTCCGGGTTTACAAGTCAAGAACCCTGCAAAATGAGAAAGAAATAGTCTTGCTCGTACTTCTTCGTGCTAAGCAATATGTTAGCCCAAGTGTCTTAGTCAGAGAAGACTGTTTCAGGGTTGTAACATTGGTAGGATTGGGGGCCGAAAAAGGCTTGTTTTTGGCCTAGAAATTACGAAGGGTTTGACATTGGTGATCATTGCAAATTTACCGCCTGCCCTTTCCTCTTTGCACCTTCAGTTTTTTGGGATGCGCAACCGATTTTGAGGTGTGCATCAGCTCTTCAGAGAGCGTTTCGTCGCATTAAGAGACTGATGACTCTGTCTGCGTCTCTGCTCCACGCTTGACACCATTTGGGGAGTAGTCTTTTTGATCTGACTCCTTTAGGGATTTCCTCTTTTCCCATCCGGCTTCATTGCGGATCAATCAAACAACTTACACGAGCATCTGCCTTGCTTTTACCAGGCACTTTGCTTTTTCTCGATGCCGTGGATTTTTCTCATTCATTTTTGAAATTCCACTTTTTCTCATCTTCATGGGATCATGTCAGACATATGTCTGAAAGTCTAAACATGCTTTTATCATAAACCCAGGAATTTCTTTGTAATCCCTTAGTCTTGAGCTCTTCCGTTTCTAGAGTGATGCTGTATCCATCTTGAAATGTGCAATGATCACCAACGGGTTCATGAAACGATTTTGCAGGCTCAAGTTGGCTGTGCAAAGGATTCGGTGTGTGGGATAGAGAAAAGAATGTTTCTCATCATCCTATGGCACTTGGATTACCATATAAACAACACACGAAGATTAATGTTAGTCTGAGCAACAAAATTTCTAACCATTTCTCCTGACGCTGTTGGACTTACTTCTATTCTGCCCCGATGTGGGGTGGTTCTCGACAAGGCTGATAATGAAAACCTCTGTTCAAAGGGGTTATCAATGGTCACATGTAGTATTTGGGAATATGAAACGAACGCCTCCGTCGTCCCAATCCATGTAATCGCTGCGAATGGTCCCTACCTCCGTAGGTACAGATTTTGCTATCCGATTCACTTCCCTCATCTCTCGAGTGTATGTAGGATGTGTTTGGACTGGGCTCGCCTCTCTTTTGAGTAAACTTCCTTTTGAATGATTTGACAAATAATCATATTTGGAAAAATTCATTTCTTTCTTTCCCAAAATTTATCCATCGAGGGGATTTTGTGATGTATCGTGCATGTTTTATTCATGCTTTGGGCAACCTCCCAATTTAAATCATGAATATCGATGCATTGGAAAATCTTTATGCCGGCTGGAAGGATTCCGACATTTTTTATCTCCAGCTGACTGGGAAAAGGGATACTTACCTGTCCGTCGCAGCTGCGGATCTCTGCAAATGTAAAAGAAGCATATCATTGTAGGTTCACGAATTTTTCTAAAATTGAAACGATACATCCTACCCTTGGTCATGTACTCTATCGAGTAGTACATGGGATGTAAAAACTTGTTCGTCTGCAAGGCGACTCCCCTGTCGAGGATAAACAATGAGTGTCAATTCATATTCCCAAATTCAAGACAAGTTGGGACGATACAACTTTACTCTTGATTTTCATCACATTCTGATGTTGCATATTGATATGAACAACATCTATCAAATCCGCCTATCCATTCTTGGAGTGTTTGCAACATCAATGGTTCATCTGCCCCCAGTTAGGCAACGTCTGTTCTGTTATTTGGACGCATGGCTCCTTGAGTGCTTTATTCATGTTTATCATCTGAGAAGGAAAAGAAATGAGACATTACTTCGGTATTCGATTGAAGATCGTTTAGGAACGATACATCGTTTTACCAAATAGGTGGCTTCGCGGCCAAACGTATTTCGTATTGAAGGGGTAGATCCCATTATGCTCCGCGGGTGATAGTCATTGTTCATGGAACTTGCTCTACGGATTAAGTGATTAATCCACGGCCCTCGGCTTGAAGATGCTCAAAGGGTGATGTTGACACTCACGCGCAATTAGTTCTAGATATTAATGAAAGATGTTCCCGTGGGAACCTTACAGTACGATCAACAACATATTCAATAGGAGTATTCAACCCCTTTCCTCTAAGCATTTTTCATCGAGTAGCTATGCCTTGCATCAGACGTTTGATCACCGGCCTTGTGTCACCACTGCGGTGGTCCTCCGGCTCCAAATTGATCGAGCCAAAGATTGAACTCATCGCCAAGGAAATTGCTCGGGTCTTCAAGCCATTGATGTTCAAGTTGGGTATCAACGATTGTTGGGGGCAGATTTCTTTCATTGCCTTCGTTGTGAGGGATTGGAGTCTTTGAGCTGGAACCTTCATCATTTCCTTGTTGGGGTTGAGACATACATTCCTGAAGAGTATTGATCCAAGTGTCCAGCTCCTCATCAAGGAAATCACCTGTTCTTTCTAGCCCTTGGTGCCCAGATTGGGTGTCGTCGACTGCAGGCGAAGGATTCCTCTCTTTGCTCTTGCCGTGAGCAATTTGACCCCTCGAATTGGAACTTCCTCCAATGACCGGCAGGTTCATATGTGCACTCTCTACCAATGCCAGATCCGCTTCAGGGACAGCATTAATGACTGATTCGCGCTCAAACTGAGGAATCTCTATGTGCTGGAACTGTGGCATATACTCTTGAGGAGCATTGTGATAGCTCGGCGGAGCATTCTGATTTGGGTCAGAGGAGTCGCTGACACGGCTGCCGGTCCCGTCATTGCTGAAACACGGTTGGGTGCTCTTGGCTCTCCAATCATCATGGTTGTAACTCTGCCCAGCACTTGAGCTCCAACTGGCTTTATGATGGTTTAACGCTATCCTTCCATCTCTTAGCAATCTCCTATAGTACTTGAGGTGAGACTCAACGTTAATTCTAGAGAGCCCCGGCACATTCATAATCTCGAGTAAGCGTAGTGGGCTAGCCGAATCAACTCCCAGCTCTCGAATTGCATCAACAAATTTGGTGTGAAGTTCATAGGTCCAGTAAAACCTTGTTCTCTTATCACCCAAAATATCGTCAATACTTCGGTAGCTATTCTCTACGGGATCTAGTCGTTTCAAAAGTTGTCCAGGGAGGGACTCACCGACTTTGGATTGGCTGGCTGCGACAGCGAGTTCGTCATTGAGAGAACTCCCCCTATGATGATCCATATCCCATTTCTCAGAGGATGTTGGTGTTGATCCTATGGTGTTGACTTGCTCATGCAGATCTCCGGCGGTATCTGGCTGTGTCGGAAAATGCTGTGGAGAATACGGTAACAGCTGAGCGTTATTCGTCAACAGGGATGGTTCATCGAGGAACACCTCGCCGAGGACAACAGGATTACCACAATTAAGGCAGGTGGCCTTGGTCAGAGCTTCCTTATATCTCGCGCTTTCAGCTTGAAGCTTCTCATTCTCCTCCTTCAGGACCAGTAACTCCTGGTCTGCGTATTGCTGTTTCACCCGGGTTCGTTTGTTGGCGAACCAAAACTTGACCTTCGAAAGCTGCAATCCTATCTTTCGGCTCAGCTCCATTTTCTGTTGTTTGCTTGGAGTGGGGCATTCATTGAAGAAAGCTTCGAGCTCTCGGATTTGGCCTGGAGTGTGGCGTTGTAGTTGCTTCCTTTTCCGACTCCGGTCATCATTGTATACTCCTTCTTCGTAGCTGAAACCTAGAATTTCATCGCTAGAGGAGTCAGTCTCCATGGCTTTCGGGCAGTATTCAGCTCCAGGATCTTCAAAGTCTCCCAGCAGTTCGTGCTCAGAAATGTCCAGGTCGGGCGTTTCTAGCAGATGGGAATAGCTTTTAAACATGATGGATCGGAGTATCTCGGGCTGATCTAGTTCACTCAGCTTTCTCTATTCGCTCTTACGTGTTTGCTCACTCTAGAAATTTTCTCAAGTGATTGTGCGTGTCCTAGAACCATCCTTCAGGCTGCATATGAAGGCCAGCAAGCAAGCGCTCCTCCCGAGACCCTGTAATTACTCATCGTCTGTATTCCCCTTTCTTTTTCCTCGTGATAGGATCACAAACTCTTTTGCATTGATTCGGTTTCATCGAGTATTGCGCTCGTCCCCCTAGTTCAGTCTTCAAAGTGGTGGGTCTACAATCTTTCGGCGCCTTTTATGATTTGCTAGGCCCGAGAACGTGGGGAGCAGCGGTGGACCCGCAATTAATGACTCCGTTTAATTCATTTGGCTCCATTAACGCTATGATCTTCTCTCAACCCCTTTTCATCATTCAAACGAAAGTGGCATTTTCCCTGTGTATGCTGTTACTCTTCATTTCAGCATCCCGGGCGCTTGGTGAGGAATGAGTTCGTGGCCACTCAAAATTTTAAAGACCGTCTCTGGTTTCAGACTTAATCTAACAAGGGATCATCACAACTGAGCGTGACGATGTTCGTCGATAGCGTTGGTTTTAATATAGAATTAACTATAGTCATTAAAGAAAAGTGTTCCCGTAGGAACTTTACAACGGATAAAATGAGTGATCTACTCGTGAACATGTTCTTCTTTCTATGGGTGTTCGTGGTGACCGACCCATCGTGCCCCGAGTCAAGTGCTAGATCATGGCTGTCCAAGCATGCCAGCTTCCCACTGATTGAACAAGGCATCGAGCCCCTCATCAAAGAAATCGTCTGTCGTGGGTTGACCAGCGGCAGGCAGAGCACCAGCCGACTGCTGCTCGAATGGGGGAGTGCGCACTCGCTGTACTTGTGGCACGCGCTCTTGAGAAGTGTTGAAATCGCCTGGGAGGACATTCTGATCAGCTTTCAGTTTGCCGGTGGTCGGGTTGCTAGCTTGATTGATGCTTAGATTTGGCCGGGTATCTCTTGATGCCTGAGCATTACAATGGCGGTCGCCCCTAGCTTTTGAGCTCGAGACGGATTCCTCCCGGTTTAGCTCCGCTCGACGTTGTCTTAATAGCTTTCTGTAGGCAGCAAGGTGATTCCTGACCAGCTCCTTACTAAGCCCCGGTACATTCATGGCCTTAAATATGCGCGTCGGAGTTGCTGAATCGATCCCCATTTGGTGAACCACATCTAGGAATCTGGAATGCAGTTCAGGGGGCCAAGCGAACCTCCTCTTATCGTGGCCCAAAATTGCATCGATGGCTTGACGACTGATTAACTCATCTCCAGCAGGACCCGACCCTATCGAAAATTGTTGTGCATGAGGCTGATATGCTTTGAGCTGGTCGGCGGTAACATCCAGCTCCTTGAAACTGTAACTCCAATCAAAGCGATGCAAATCCCATCCCCCAGGAGGCATTTGTATCATCTTCGTAGGATCATCCTGCTCATGCGTGACTCCGGCAAAATCTGGTTGAGCAGGAGATGCCCCGAGGGAGTAGGGTGGTAAATGAACGTCTTCAATCATCGCGCGAGGCTTATCGGGGAATATCTTACCGAGGGCGACGAGGTTATCGCAATGAGGGCAAACGGTGATATTGAGAGCTTTTTCATACCTCATGTTTTCTGTTCGCAGCTTTTGATTTTCTTCCTTTAAAATCTCGACCACCTGACGTTTGCGTTGAGCCCTCGATTTGGATCTCCTATTTTGAAACCAAAACTGGATCCTCGACTGATTAATCCCCAACTCCCGGCTCAATTCGATTCTCCACTTCTTTTTCATGTAATGGCTTTTACTGAAAAGGGTTTCCAGCATTTGGGTTTCCTCCTGAGAGTATTGGTGAGGACGTCTTCTTTTCCCAAGTTGAGCATTGTGGATGTCGTTGTCGTCGTCGCCGTGATCTTGATTTCCGTTGCCAGAAGTGTTGGGCTCCATGGTTTTGGCGTTAAACTTGATCTTGGAATCTTCGAGATCCCTCTGTGGTTCAATTTCTGAGATTTTTGAGTCAGTCGCCTCTAGCAGCTGACAGTATCCTCTTAAATATGTTGGATTGAGAAATGTTTGATTGGTTCTTGCCTACTCAGAGTTCTCCACTCTCTCATGTATGCTCACTCCCTATAAAGTTTTCTTCGAGTGACTTTGCATGTTCAGGAGACGCTCTTCAAGCATCATTAGGCAAACGTTCCCCCTCAAGACCTTGAATTTCTCGCTTAGCTTTTCAACGTGACGGGACTGCCAAACCCTGTTAGGGCTCTCTTCGATAGTTGCGCTTTCCTCCCACCTAATTCTAATAATGGTGATCCCGACAAATCTTTTACATCTTTTAATTGATAAGCCGGAAATCGCGGACCTAAACGAATCCAATGGTTCTCGTGAGGGGACCTCCCGCTTTACCCCCTAACTGGGCTCCACCAGCATTATTACTGAGACCCTTCATCATCCTTGAGTTGCTATAAAATGAGGGATTAACGTATGGCAGGTTAGCGTTCTCGCATAATCAGCTTCTTCCTTCTAATCTCTCTATTAGCCTCGTCTTATTCTCAAGCCAACCCAACGCAAATGGCCTCCTCTCCCGTGCGCACTTTTTCGACTGATGTCTTGGCCCAGTGGGAAAAGCTTTATAACCTATTGGGTCGCGGTTACGCGCACATAACCGATCATTCTGCAACCGCGGATGAAATCCGTGTCCTGCTCGAGGACTTAGATACCACTTCCCTCGAAGGTACTACGCTGGGGAGGGAATATAGAACTTTCCCGACCCTCTTTGCACACTCCTTAGAGGCCTACCGTGTTGCTGATCGGGAGGTTCTCGTGGCTCGCGTCTTGCGGGCTCGTTACGAGGATCGATCTGATCATTTGGTGCTGACCAACTATCTGGCCGATAGTCATAAAAAGGCCGTCGAGTTTGCCAATGAGAGGGTCGCGACGTTGCTTCGCGAGAGGAGAAAACTGGTGGATCAATTGGCCCTATCCCTGACCGCTGGCGAGCACGACCGCCACAATGTCCTATTGAGGCTGCAAAGCGACTGGCAGGAAGAACGGCTCGACAAAATAACCGCAGACATAGCTCACGGGAATGGATTAGTTCGGGACTTGGAAATAATCACCGAAGAACACGAGGTCAAGGTCACTGAGGTTAAGGGAGAATGCAGAAACCTTTTCCTCAAGCTCGCGGACCAAGACATGCGAAGTCGTGAGTACGGGCAGAGCATTAACAACATGGAGGGTCAGTTGGGCTCCTTTGTGTCGTTAATTAGGGCTCACTTTGGCTTTACTTTTCCACCCCGAATTGTATGACCTGCTTCTGAAAACCCTCCGCTGAGCAAAATAAATGAAAGTTCTCGTGTGTGTTTTAACTTTTGCATGGTTCCTTTCTTCGAGCGTTCGAACATCTTCAACTTAGGTGAGCCGAACCATAATATCAATAAGTCGAGCAAATATGGATTTTATAACTCGCTCATGATCAGATGAAAGAATAGCCTCAGACTTATCCAGGAAAAGATTTCTCTCTGTTACCTATTTTTTACCTGCAAATGAAAAGACAGAATCAGAAGGAATAATTTGAAAAAAGAAAGCAAAACCCCCTTTCAATCTTATGCTTACCCATGATTAATAAGGACAAGAACTTTTACAAGGGTTTTAATCTTGCGCGAAAAGTTTTTTTATCAATATTCTTCGAAAGAAAGCCTACTATTGAAAGGAATGTAATTCACAATAATTGCTTTTGATCAATTTCGAGAGGAACGAATTACTCAAAAGTACGAGGCATAGTAACGTGTTTTAAGTTTAATTGAAGATACGACATCCAAATCAAGGCCGTTTTGTTAAGAACGAGAGTAATTTGGACATCTATCTCGTCATTAAATTCAAAACAACGCCTATATTCTCGGTCAATTATCGTGGATTACCAGCGGCGCACAATCATGCATGAACCAATTCAAGTGTATAATTCCTTCTAGCGAAATTGGGGTTGGATTACCCTATACGACCAAAAAGGTCATGCAAGATTCCCAATTTTGATTTCCTCTAAAGGAATTATAAACTTGACTTGGGAGTATTCGGATGATTAGAGAAAATGCCACTATCACATTCCCATGTCCCGTCAAAAGAAATACAACCAAGTTCCATCTGAATGTATACACCAATAGGTCCCTAATACAATCACTCTAGGGGGTGAGATAGAGAAAGCCTCGATAAAAATAAACCCTATACAAGAGGACTAGTAATGGAAAATGAAACAAAGGAATGTGATCCTAACGTTTAAGGATGCCCCAAGTTCGATCTGTGACCTCCGGATCGCTTGCCCCAACTCGTCATCTTCATTGGACGATATCTCAATAATGTCCATAGTAGGCTCCTTTGTTGCTCACTCGGTGCTTGTCATGGGATATCATCCTCTTCGTCTTCTATCAAGGACGTTTGGGAAAAACACACACATCTATCCTTGAAATGGCTTTTAATCTAATCACCCGAATGCAATGAATGAAATGCCTATACTTATATGAACTGTAATAGATCTGAGGGATAGAGAGTCTTACCAACCAAACTCGTCGACTTATGTGCGGTTTTAGGTGTACCAACCGCCCAAAGACATGCGCATGAGACAAGTGATGGTGAACTTCTAAAAATCAGAGGGTTTGGCACCTAAGGTTAAGGTTCCCACTTCGAGTTCTAGAAAGAGCCGATTCCATTGCACAGCTATCGTTGCATTGGGACTCGATCCATAGTTCGAAGCGAGCGGAATTGAAAAGTGGATTACCCCGCGTTTTTCCTCACGGAGATTCCATTCTCAATTCCTTCTATTGTGTTCCTAAAGGCGGCGCCCGGGGTTTTAGGCGCGGTCGTGTGTGTCCACGTGTTGTGATCATCATAATGCGATTCATGCACAGCAGTTTATCAATCAGCACTTCAAATCATCCACACAACATACATTCCTACGCCCAACCTGCATAAGACAATGTTAATCACGGACTACACCCCTTATTTCTCCAATCTGCCAAAAACATATAACACCTACCATAAGCGGACTTACCTCACCTTCGAGAGCGCCTGCAAGGTTAGAAAAATCACTCAGCGTTTTAATTACGGCCTAAGTCCACTTGAGGTCTAGAATCATATGTTCTAGAGCAAGGTCCCCAGTGGAGTCGCCAGCTGTCGCGACCCGTCCGAAGGCGGACGCAGCTAATGGATTACCGATCACGGGTCTTGGATCGGCGCGAGCCCTCCCAGGCCCATACCAAATCGCGGCGGGAGTATTTTTTAGGAGGATTCGACGATAAGAGTCGATCTCTTTCGACCTTAGTGTGGTCGTGGTGGCATGTGCAACTTGTGCATGCATTTGGAGTCGCCACCGGTCTTTCTTGGAGGGTAGACCGGAAACCTTACTGATCGATTGGGAGAGATCGATCAATTCTACGGAACCAGAGATTTTGGGTTCGGGGACTTGGTTACGCTGGTGTCGTTTACCAACGCCCTTTCGGTACCTAACGTGAGTGATTTTCCTAACTAGGATTTCATGCAGGTGAGAGGGGTACGAGTCCTAAATCTAGGAGTTCATGCAGATAGGAATGATTATCCTAGCAATCGCAATCAATAATAAAGTACACAAATCGATGAATTCAAGTGTACAAATAAATCACATGGCATTCCTAATAAGGCCATATTAGCCTAGAGAAGCATCAATCAGGCTTAGGAATGATTTAGACATGATTTTGCCCATCAGGGGGGGGGGGCAAAATCGTAATTTTGAGACAAAGGGGACAATTTACCCAAAAAGGACAAAATCATCATTTCGGAATGAATCCGGAGTCAAAAACAGGTTTGGTCACTCAATTGACCCATTTCCTATTTTTTGGCAATTTTGGTGATTTTCGGGAATTTTTTTTATGATTTTTCGTTTTTTTTTTATTTTTTTTATTTTTTTTTATTTATTAAAAAGCATGTCTTTGACAATAGATAACACTCAACCAGATAAATACGCTGACCACTAGACTGAAATAAATATATGCAAATCAAATTTATAAAGGCAATATTTTAGAAAAATAAATATGATATATATAGGATACGCAAAATATACCTGATTTGACACTAGTCTTCAATTGCCCGGTCCTAACGTGCCACCCTCTCCATGTGCGTCATCGTCAAATATGCGAGTTGGGATTAGCAATGATCCTCGAAAAATCCTTCGGCATGAACTCCAAATTCTGACGGATGACGGGCTTGATATCATGAACTATGGCCCAATTTTTCAAACCACTAGGCCCGATAACACAGCCCAATTAATATAGACGCGATCCAACTCAGCTTGGGTCTCAGCCCAATTCGGCAGCCCATGAAATGGGCCCAACAGATGCGGCCCAAACATCAAAACGAAGCACACTCGGCCAAAACGAAGGAAGCGACAGCAGGTAGGGACTGTTTTCGGTGGCCACGGGTGGTGATCGACTGTGGGGACGCTGGTGGCTGCCTGAGGAGGTTGGAAGAGGATGATGGCGGTCGGAAGAGTCGTCCGTGGCCTCAAACAGAAGCGAAAACGATACAAAACATGGGCATCGGCAGAACAGGGGAGGCAGGCCAGCTTCGGTTCGGGGGGGGGGTCTGTCCGCGGCTCAACGGCGTCAGAGCTTCGGGTGGCTGATGGTGAAGATCTGTGGGAATACGAGGATCACATTTGTGGTTAGAGGTGGGCGGAGGAAGATGGTGGAAGGACGAAACTCAGCCCGAACAGAACGGGGGCGGAAACAGGGCAGCTGGAACAGAGCTTCGGTTTTAAGCTCTCCGGCGACTCTGTGGAGGTTGTCGGCGGCGCGAGGCTATCGGAGGAGGTCGAGGGAAGCCAGAGGGACGGTGTAGTAGCAGTGGTTGTGGCTGAGGGGGCGTCAGAAAGGGCCGCACAGCCGCTCGTGTAGACTGGTTCAGACAGAACCGAAACAGGGCAGCAGCTGACACGGGGTTCTCCGGAGGTTTTTGCGGCGGCGCGAGCTTGAGTGGTGGTGAGGACGACTGATGGTGGTGGACGGAGCAAGGAGGAGTTTGGTGGCTTGGGTGGAGGTTGTCGCTCGCACAAAAACAGAAGAGAAAAGGGTCCGAGAAGAAAAGAAGCCCCCCGAAGAGAAGAGATGGCTGAGGAGATAACAAGAGAGAGAGAGAGAGAGCGAGTCCCCCAAGAAAGTGTCCGTTGGCTCCTAAAAAAAACGTGGGAGAGATACCTCGGGGAGAGAGAGAGAGAAAGAATAATAGAAAATTAATAAAATAAATAAAAGTAAAAATAAGATAACAAAAATAACAAAAAGGAAAAACTAAATTATTATTCAAATGTCCCCTTTTTCTTTTAAATGATAATGTTTTTCTCTTTTTTCTTTTTAATTATTACTAATATTTTTGTCAAATTCAATTTTATGGTGATCAGAGAACACCCGAAATCGAACTTGAATTTTACTGTTTTATGAGGTCCTAAAGTAAAGAAAATAAAAAATACCGACCATTTGTGACCTCAAATATTATTTTTGATTTTCTTTTTCTTTTTTTTTCTTTTCTTCTTTTTTTTTTTGTATTTTTCGAAAATATATTAAAAAAAATAAAAATTATGAAAATTATTTTTTTGGTCAAAATGGTTCCTTTAGCTTGGCTAAGGTCACCAAAATTGATTTTTCAATTTTTCAACTTTTTATGGATTTTCTATGAATTTTCAAAAAAATAAAATAAAATAAAAAATAAAAATAAATAAATAAATAAATAAAAAGTTGATCAAAATTTAGGTGTCAACAACCCTCCATGTTATTAATGCTCTGCTCATACTCCCAACTCCGCATGTCATGGTCGGCAAGCCTGAGGAGAAGACTTTTGCATTCTCCCTTAACTTCAGCGACCTTGGCCTCATGTTCTTCGGCGATTGTTTCCAGGTCTCGAACCAGTCCATTCCCGCGAGCTATGTCCGCGGTTATTTTGTCGAGCCGTTCTTCCTGCCAGTCGTTCTGAAGCCTCAACAGGACATTGCGGCGGTCATGCTCGCCGGTGGTCAGGGATAGGGCCAATTGCTCCACCAGATTTCTCCTCTCGCGAAGCAACGTCGCGACCCGCTCATTAGCAAACTCGACGGCCTTTTTGTAACTATCGGCTAGATAGTTGGTCAGCACCAAATGATCAGATCGATCCTCATAACGAGCTCGCAAGACGCGAGCCACGAGAACCTCCCGATTAGCAGCACGGTAGGCCTCTAAGGAGTGTGCAAAGAGAGTCGGGAAAATTCTATATTCCCTCCCCAGTGTAGTACCTTCGAGAGAAGTGGTATCAAGGTCCTCGAGCAGGACACAGATTTCATCCTCGGTCGCAGAATGATCGGTTATGTGTGCGTAACCGCGACCCAGTAGGTTATAAAGCTTTTCCCACTGGGCCAAGACATCAGTTGAAAAAGTGCGTACGGGAGAGGAGGCCATTTGCGTTGGGTTGGCTTGAGAATAAGACGAGTTTGACAGAGAGATTAGAAGGAAGAAGCTGATTATGCGAGAACGTTAACCTTCCATACATTAATTCCTCATTTTATAGCAACTCGAGGATGATGAAGGGTCTCAGTAATAATGCTGGTGGAGCCCAGTTAGGGGGTAAAGCAGGAGGTCCCCTCACGAGAACCATTGGATTCGTTTCGGTCCGCGATTTCCGGCTCATCAATTAAAAGATGTAAAAGATTTGTCGGGATCACCATTATTAGAGTTAGGTGGGAGGTAAGCGCAACTATCGAAGAGAGCCCTAACAGGATTTGGCAGTCCCATCACGATTGAAAAGCTAAGCGAGAAATTCAAAGTCTTGAGGGGGAACGTTTGCCTAATGATGCTTGAAGAGCGTCTCCTGAACATACGAAGTCACTCGAAGAAAACTTTATAGGGAGTGAGCATACATGAGAGAGTGGAGAACTCTGAGTGGGCAAGAACCAATCAAACATTTCTCAATCCAACATATTTAAGAGGTTATTGTCAGCTGCTAGAGGCGACTGACTCAAAAATCTCAGAAATTGAACTACAGAGGGATCTCGAAGATTCCAAGATCAAGTCTAACGCCAAAACCATGGAGCCCAACACTTCTGGCAACGGAAATCAAGATCACGGCGACGACGACAACGACATCCACGATGTTCAACTCGGGAAAAGAAGACGTCCTCACCAATACTCTCAGGAGGAAACCCAAATGCTGAAAACCCTTTTCAGTAAAAGCCATTACATGAAAAAGAAGTGGAGAATTGAATTGAGCCGGGAGTTGGGGATTAATCAGTCGAGGATCCAGTTTTGGTTTCAAAATAGGAGATCCAAATCGAAGGCTCAACGCAAACGTCAGGTGGTCGAGATTTTAAAGGAAGAAAACCAAAAGCTGCGAACAGAAAACATGAGGTATGAAAAAGCTCTCAATATTACCGTTTGCCCTCATTGCGATAACCTCGTCGCCCTCGGTAAGATATTCCCCGATAAGCCTCACGCGATGATTGAAGACGTTCATTTACCACCCTACTCCTCCGGGGCATCTCCTGCTCAACCAGATTTTGTCGGAGTCACGCATGAGCAGGATGATCCTACGAAGATGATACAAATGCCTCCTAGGGGATGGGATTTGCATCGCTTTGATTGGAGTTACAGTTTCAAGGAGCTGGATGTTACCGCCGACCAGCTCAAAGCATATCAGCCTCATGCACAACAATTTTCGATAGGGTCGGGTCCTGCTGGAGATGAGTTAATCAGTCGTCAAGCCATCGATGCAATTTTGGGCCACGATAAGAGGAGGTTCGCTTGGCCCCCTGAATTGCATTCCAGATTCCTAGACGTGGTTCACCAAATGGGGATCGACTCAGCAACTCCGACGCGCATATTTAAGGCCATGAATGTACCGGGGCTTAGTAAGGAGCTGGTCAGGAATCACCTTGCTGCCTATAGAAAGCTATTAAAACAACGTCGAGCGGAGCTAAACCGGGAGGAATCCGTCTCGAGCTCAAAAGCTAGGGGCGACCGCCATTGTAATACTCAGGCATCAAGAGATACCCGGCCAAATCTAAGCATCAATCAAGCTAGCAACCCGACCACCGGCAAACTAAAAGCTGATCAGAATGTCCTCCCGGGCCATTTCAACATTTCTCAAGAGCGCGTGTCACAAGTACAGCGAGTGCGAACTCCTCCATTCGAGCAGCAGTCGGCTGGTGCTCTGCCTGCCGCTGGTCAACCCACGACAGACGATTTCTTCGATGAGGGGCTCGATGCCTTGTTCAATCAGTGGGAAGCTGGCATGCTTGGACAGCCATGATCTAGCACCTGACTCGGGGCACGATGGGTCGGTCACTACGAACACCCATAGAAAGAAGAACATGTTCACGAGTAGATCACTCATTTTATCGTTGTAAAGTTCCTACGGGAACATTTTTCTTTAATGACTATAGTTAAACCAACGCTATCGACGAACATCGTCATGCTCAGTTGTGATGATCCCTTGTTAGATTAAGTCTGAAACCAAAGACGGTCTTTAAAATTTTGAGTGGCCACGAACTCATTCCTCACCAAGCGCCCGGGATGCTGAAATGAAGAGTAACAGCATGCACAGGGAAAATGCCACTTTCGTTTGAACGATGAAAAGGGGTTGAGAGAAGATCATAGCGTTAATTCCCATGGAGCTAAATGAATTAAACGGAGTCATTAATTGCGGGTCCCCCGCTGCTCCCCACGTTCTCGGGCCTAGCAAATCATAAAAGGCGCCGAAAGATTGTAGACCCACCACTTTGAAGACTGAACTAGGGGACGAGCGCAATACTCGATGAAACCGAATCAATGCAAGAGAGTTTGTGATCCTATCACGAGGAAAAAGAAAGGGGAATACAGACGATGAGTAATTGCAGGATCTCGGGAGGAGCGCTTGCTTGCTGGTCTTCATATGCACCCTGAAGGATGGTTCCAGGACACGCACAATCACTTGAGAAAATTTCTAGAGTGAGCAAACACGTAAGAGCGAATTGAGAAAGCTGAGTGAACTAGATCAGCCCGAGATACCCCGATCCATCATGTTTAAAAGTTATTCCCATCTGCTAGAAACGCCCGACCTGGACATTTCTGAGCACGAACTGCTGGGAGACTTTGAAGATCCTGGAGCTGAATCCTGCCCGAAGGCCATAGAGACTGACTCCTCCAGCGATGAAATTCTAGGTTTCAGCTACGAAGAAGGAGTATACAATGATGACCGGAGTCGGAAAAGGAAGCAACTACAACGCCACACTCCAGGCCAAATCCGAGAGCTCGAAGCTTTCTTCAATGAATGCCCCACTCCAAGCAGACAACAGAAAATGGAGTTGAGCCGAAAAATAGGATTGGAGCTTTCGAAGGTCAAGTTTTGGTTCGCCAACAAACGAACCCGAGTGAAACAGCAATACGCAGACCATGAGTTACTGGTCCTGAAGGAGGAGAATGAGAAGCTTCAAGCTGAAAGCGCGAGATATAAGGAAGCTCTGACCAAGGCCACCTGCCTTAATTGTGGTAATCCTATTGTCCTTGGCGAGGTGTTCCTCGATGAACCGTCCCTGTTGACGAATAACGCTCAGCTGTTACCGTATTCTCCACAGCATTTTCCGACACAGCCAGATATCGCCGGAGATCTGCATGAGCAAGTCAACACCATAGGATCAACACCAACATCCTCTGAGAAATGGGATATGAATCATCACAGGGGGAGTTCTCTCAATGACGAACTCGCTGTCACAGCCAGCCAATCCAAAGTCGGTGAGTCCCTCCCTGGACAACTTTTGAAACGACTAGATCCCGTAGAGAATAGCTACCGAAGTATTGACGATATTTTGGGTGATAAGAGAACAAGGTTTTACTGGACCTATGAACTTCACACCAAATTTGTTGATGCAATTCGAGAGCTGGGAGTTGATTCGGCTAGCCCACTACGCATACTCGAGATTATGAATGTGCCGGGGCTCTCTAGAATTAACGTCGAGTCTCACCTCAAGTACTATAGGAGATTGCTAAGGGATGGAAGGATAGCGTTAAACCATCATAAAGCCAGTTGGAGCTCAAGTGCCGGGCAGAGTTACAACCACGATGATTGGAGAGCCGAGAGCACCCAACCGTGTTTCAGCAATGACGGGACCAGCAGTCGTGTTAGCGACTCCTCTAACCCAAATCAGAATGCTCCGCCGAGCTATCTCAATACTCCTCAAGAGTATATACCGCAGTTCCAGCACATAGGGATTCCTCAGTTTGAGCGCGATTCGGTCATTAATGCTGTCCCTGAAGCGGATCTGGCATTGGTAGAGAGTGCACATATAAACCTGCCGGTCATTGGAGGAAGTTCCAATTCGAGGGGTCAAGTTGCTCACGGCGAGAGCAAAGAGAGGAATCCCTCGCCTGCAGTCGACGACAGCCAATCTAGGCACCAAGGGCTAGAAAGAACAGGCGATTTCCTTGAGGAGGAGCTGGACACTTGGATCAATACTCTTCAGGAATGTATGTCTCGACCCCAACAGGGCAATGATGAAGGTTCCAGCTCAAAGACTCCAGTTCCTCACAATGAAGGCGATGAAGGAAATCTGCCCCCAACAATTGTTGATACCCAACTTGAACATCAATGGCTCGAAGACCCGAGCAATTTCCTTGGCGATGAGTTCAATCTTTGGCTCGATCAATTTGGAGCCGGAGGGCCATCGCAGTGGTGACGCAAGGCAGGTGACCAAACGTCTGATGCAAGGCATGGTTACTCGATGAAAAATGCTTAGACGAAAGGGGTGGAACACTCCTATTGAATATGTTGTTGATCGCACTGTAAGGTTCCCACGGGAACATCTTTCATTAATGTCTAGCACTAATTGCGCGTGAGTGTCAACATCACCCTTTGAGCATCTTCAAGCCGAGGGCCGTGGATTAATCGCTTAATCCGTGGAGCAAGTTCCCCGAACAATGACTATCACCCGCGGAGTATAATGGGATCTACCCCTTCAATACGAAATACGTTTGGCCGCGAAGCCACCTATTTGGTGATAAACGTGGATAAATCACTCAAGGAGCCATTTGTTCGAATAACAGAACAGACGTCGCCTAACTGGGGGCAGATGAACCATTGATGTTGCAAACACTCCAAGAATGGATAGGCGGATTTGATAGATGTTGTTCATATCAATACGCAATATCAGAACGGGATGAGAACCAAGAGTAAAGTTGTATCGTTCCAATTTGTCTTGAATTTGAGAATATGAATTGATACTCGTTATTTATCCTTGACAGGGGAATCGCCTTACAGACGAACAGGTTTTCACATCCCATGTATTACCCGTTAGAATACATGACCAAGGGTAAATTGTATCGTTCTAATTTTTTGAAAAATTCGTGAACGTACAATAACATGTTTCTTCCGCATTTTCAGGATCTCCAGCCGCGGGGGACAGGTAAGTATCCCTTTCCCCAATCCATTGAAGATGTTAAATAAAAAACAGAGAGAAAAAGAAAAGCTTTCAGAATCTAATGTCTAGAAAAGACATAGAATTCAAACTTCATTGGCATTCATGTCTTAAAACAGGAGGTTATCTGAACATGAATAAGAACATGCATGGTGCATCATAAAATCCCTTTGACGGGTAAAATTTTTGGAGAAAATGAAAGAGATTTTTTCCAATCAAAAGTTCAAAACTTTTAAAAGGACGTTTTCTCAAAAGAAAAGAGGCAAAGCCTAGTCCAAACACGTCCTACACACACTGGAGAGAAGTGGAGCGGATCAGATAGCAAAATCTGGATCTACGGAAGTAGGGATTATTCGCAACGATTACATGGGTTGGGATGACGGAGGCATTCGTTTCATATCCCTCAAACACTACAGGTGACCGTTGATAAACCCTTTGAACGACGGTTTTCATTCTTAACCCTGTCAAGAACCACCCCACATCGGGGCAAAATGGAGGTGAGTCCAGCGGTATCAGGAGAAAATGGTTAGAAATTTTCTTGCTCGGACTAACATCAATCTTTGTGTGTTGTTTATATGGTAATCCAAGTGCCATAGGATGACGAGAAGCATTCATTTCTCTATCCCACACACCATATCCTTTGCACAGCCAAGTTGAGCCTGCAAATTCATTTCATAAACCCCTGTTGGTGATCATGGGATGTTTCAAGATGGAAACTGCATCACTCCAAGAACGGAAGAAATCAAGAGATGGGATTTATAGAAAAATCTCATATCGGCATTTAAATGTGCTATGATTCAAGTTGTATATCTAGCACAATTTTTTGAACATCGTAGTTCCAAAGGAAAATAAAAGGCGGGATTTCAACAAAGAAAAAAATCCCCAGCATCAAGAAAAAGCAAAGTGCCTGGTAAAAGCAAGGCCGATGCTCGTGAAAACTGTTTGATTGATCCCCAATAAAGCCTAGTTGGGAAGAGAGAAAAACCCATAAAGGAGTCAGATCAAGAAGACTGCTCCCCAAATGATGTCAGCCGTGGTGCAAAAACACGGACAGAATTGTCAATCTCTTAATACCACAAGAGACGTTCTCTAAAGGACTTGTGCACACCTCAAAAGCGGTTGCACACCTCAAAAATGGAAGATGCAGAATGGAAAAGACATGTGACAAATTGGCAATGATCACCAATGTCAAATCCTTCGTGATTTCTGGGCCAAAAATAAGCCTTTTTTCGGTCCCCAATCCTACCAATGTTACAACCCTGAAACAGTCTTCTCTGACTAAGACACTTGGGTTAACATATAGCTTAGCTCGAAGAAGTACGAGCAAGACTCTTTCTTTCTCATTTTGCAGGGTTCTTGACTTGTAAACCCGGAGCAGATGGTGAAGATTTTCATTCGATGGCCTCGACTCCAAAGCGGGTCCCCCTTGAAAACCAATATCCAAGCCCAACATTACGGTCCCGTGGAAGACCTCCCGACCGATCAAAATGTATGCGCTGCGAATGAGCCTAAAACCTAGGCACAGGTCAGTAGGGAATTGAGTGCATCCCCTAAAAATCATCACCTCAAAACAAGTGAGATGGCCTCCTTGTCGAGAAATATTCCAATTGATGTTTTGAGCAAACTCTTTTTGGAAATTTTCAAACTGTTGATCCAGATTTTCCATGCAAGGGATTTGTGATCACATTTGCATGTTGCAATAATGTTTTGGATAACCTCCAGCATCAAAATGCACATCTCATGACTAAAGCTTAAGTCATAAAATTTTGTCAATTGGACAATTGCTGTCTTCTCAAAGATTACCAATATTTTCTTGGGGAAGACAAACCCTTAAAAAAAAATCCTTTTCAAAATAAGACAGTCTCATTGGACGTGGAAAACCCTCGTCATGAGACCCCTTTTCAAAATTTAGGTAGTCTAATCGGACGTGGAGAACCCTCGTCATGAGACCCCTTTTCAAAAATCAAGCAGTCTCATCGGACGTGGAGAACCCTCGTCATGAGACCCCTTTTAAAAATTTAGGTAGTCTCATCGGACGTGGAGAACCCTCGTCATGAGACCCCTTTTCAAAAATCAAGCAGTCTCATCGGACGTGGAGAACCCACGTCATGAGACCCCTTTTCAAAAATCAAGCAGTCTCATCGAACGTGGAGAACCCTCGTCATGAGACCCCTTTTCAAAATTCAAGTAGTCTCATCGGACGTGGAGAACCCTCGTCATGAGACCCCTTTTCAAATATCAAACAGTCTCATCGGACGTGGAGAACCCTCGTCATGAGACCCCTTTTCAAAAATCAAGCAGTCTCATCGGACGTGGAGAACCCTCGTCATGAGACCCCTTTTCAAAATTCAGGTAGTCTCATCGGACGTGGAGAACCCTCGTCATGAGACCCCCTTTTCAAAATTCAGGAAATCTCATCGGACGTGGAGAACCCTAGTCATGAGACCCCTTTTCATTTAGGCAGTCTAATCAGACGTGGAGAACCCTCGTCATGAGACCCCTTTTCAAAGTCAAAACTGATGGTAGACACCGCCTGAAGGGTCAAACAAAGGTAGATACCGCCTGAAGGGTCAAATGAAGGTAGATACCGCCTGAAGGGTCAAATGAAGGTAGATACCGCCTGAAGGGTCAAAATAAGGTAGATACCGCCTGAAGGGTCAAATGAAGGTAGATACCGCCTGAAGGGTCAAATCAAGGTAGATACCGCCTGAAGGGTCAAAATATGGTAGATACCGCCTGAAGGGTCAAATCAAGGTAAATACCGCCTGAAGGGTCAAATCAAAGGTAGATACCGCCTGAAGGGTCAAAATCAAAGGTAGATACCGCTTGAAGGGTCAACACATGGTAGATACCGCCTGAAGGGTCAACACAAGGTAGAAACCGCCTGAAGGGTCAAATCAAAGGTAGAAACCGCCTGAAGGGTCAACTCAAGGTAGAAACCGCCTGAAGGGTCAAACCAAGGTAGAAACCGCCTGAGGGATCACATTAATGGTAGAAACCGCCTGAAGGGTCACATATGGTAGAAACCGCCATAAGGGTCAATTCATTGGTAGAAACCGCCATAAGGGTCAACTCATTGATAAATATCGCAGTAAGGATCAACACAAAGGTCTGATCCACCATACGGATCAAAATCCTTGGCAAATCCCAAAGCGTGGGATGCGCCTTCCTTAGGTTCCTACAAGTTAGGAATCCCATCATGGTATGACCTACCATACAGGTCAGAACTTAATCTCCCTAGGATATTCTGAATGACGAGTCCTAGGCATCTTCTTGAAAGTCGTCGCAACCGGCAGCATCCGACAGGTGAGCTTCAGGTAAGCCTCTCTCACTCCGGCCCATGTTCAAATTGTTAGAGCAAACCGGGGATTGATTTGAGCTTTTATCAATAGGCTTAAGGATCCGATGTCATAACATTTCTTCTCTTATTTTCCCAGTTGAGTCGGTTAGGAATCAGGTGCCACCTTATCTTTGAGAGAAACCTCTAACGAGATTCCTCTCAAAGAGGGGCAGCTGTTGACACCTGATTTTTTTTACCATTTATTATTGTGATTTTTATTCTTTAAAATTAATTAAAAATATCAAAAAAGGTCATAAAATCACAAAATCGACTTTAGAAGCCTTGGTTTAACCTTAGGAACCAATTTTGAACAAAAAATAGTTTTCGGTATTTTTAATATTTTTCGAGTTTATTTAATTATAAAAATACCCAAAAAATCAGAAAAATACCATTCGTGGTCAGAAAAATACCCAAAAATATTCGATAATTTTGTTTTAATTTCCTCTTCAAGTGTGTCACTTTAAATCTCAAAAATTCGGCTCGGGTCAATATGTTCCTTCACAAACATAAACCCGAACCGAGCCTAAAAAAAATCATTTTCGAGTCTTTTAGTTTTCAATTCTCACTTTTTATAAGCTATGACATTGGATTCTAAAGTCTTAAAGTGCAATTAGGTCAATTTGCCCTCCAATTTAATCAATTTTTACCAAAAGGGCTTAATTGCACATTTTTCTTTCAATTAGTCCCCGGTTTCACGGATGTATACGTATGCTCTACGTATTTATACGTCATACATATTTATACGTTATGCATATTTGTACTGTTTGGTAACCTCTTTAACTCTTGTAATAATAATAATGGTTATTATTTTTAACACCTTTGTTAGTGCCTTTTTTTAGCATTTTTGTATTGTGAGTGCTATTGCTAGTGCTATTTTTAAATAGCATTTTTGTATTATAAATTGTGAGTGCTATTGTTAGTGCTATTTTTAAATGACATTTATTTATCATAAATTGTGAGTGCTATTGTTAGTGCTATTTTTAAATGGCATTTATTTATCATAAATTGTGAGTGCTATTATTAGATAGAATTTATAATTGTTAGTGCTATTTTTAAATAGCATTTTTGTATTATAAATTGTGAGTGCTATTGTTAGTGCTATTTTTAAATAGCATTTTTGTATTATAAATTGTGAGTGCTATTGTTAGTGCTATTTTTAAATGTCATTTATTTGTGAGTGCTATTTTTAGATAGAATTTATAATTGTTAGTGCTATTTTTAAATACAATTTATTGGAAGGTATTTTTGGCTATAAAAGGATGGCAAGAGTTTTGAGGTTGAGGGGAGAGACATTTTGTAGAGTGTGCAAATTTTTGAGAGCTTAAAGAGAAGAACACAAACACTCTCTATATTCTCATAATCTTGAGTGAGCAAAATATACTAAGTTCGGAATATTGATTCCGCATATTGCTAGCACAATTGTTGTGGAGTTATTAGTCGTCTCCCCGTTCGTCAATTGGTGGTGCGTCCGAACTAGATGCCTAACACTTGTGGAGGCTGAGATCGAAGAACATCGAACCGACACCTCCGTTCAAGCACGCTACGAGAGGTAATCTATTTACTCCCTTTGAGGCTTTGTGATTTTTTTCGATTGAAATGCACGAAGTACGCCTCTGGAGATACATGTATGGGTTGTTATTTATTTCCGCTACGTGTTACGTGGATCCCAATAGTGGTATCAGAGCCAATCCTTAGGCGTTTTCGTGCATTTAATTGATTTTTGCAATTTTTGCAATACTATGGCCAATATGTATTAACGAATTGTTCGTCTTACATGGCTAATGGAGATTGATTATTTTATATGATAAATTAATCAACGTAGCAAAAATTGAGAATAAATCAATTTTGAATCGAAAATTTATGGCTATCTTATTTTACGTAAAAATTCTGAATATGATTCAACGTAGAATTTTTATTGTGCCTTCCTAAGTTTTAAATTGTGAATTTATTACTTATGTGAAAGGGTGGTGATCATGGAAAAATCCCTAATCAATGTGATTGATGTATATATGAATGTATGATGATTATTTATATATTTGGGGTTGTAATTATTAAATGGAGGCTGCGTACTCCTTTTATTTTTCATGTAATCTTTATTTTTAGCATAGTCAATTGTTGATGTAAATGCTACGAGGATTACGTGGGGGAGCCTTTTAAGTCGGCGACCTCTTTGGGGCCCAATTCTTGAAGAGTTCAAGAAACCAAGAAGAAGCGAAGAGTGGTTCTCCGTTATTAAAATATTAAAATGATTAAATGTGGTCTCATTGGCTCGAGACCCATTAAATCATAATTCCATGATCACCACGTAGGATAGATGTTTATGTGATTGACATCTATTTATTTATTATGATTACGTGAGCATGTTAAATTCGTTAATGTGCAAAGTCAGACTTACCTCACCCAAAATTGCGCCTGCATGAAATCCTAGTTAGAAAAATCACTCGCGTTAGGTACCGAAAGGGCGTTGGTAACGACACCAGCGTAACCAAGTCCCCGAACCCAAAAACTCTGGTTCCGTAGAACTGATCGATCTCTCCCAATCGATCAGTAAGGTTTCCGGTCTACCCTCCAAGAAAGACCGGTGGCGACTCCAAATGCATGCACAAGTTGCACATGCCACCACGACCACACTAAGGTCGAAAGCGATCGACTCTTATCGTCGAATCCTTCTGAAAAATACTCCCGCCGCGATTTGGTATGGGCCTGGGAGGGCCCGCGCCGATCCAAGACCCGCGATCGGTAATCCATTAGCCGCGTCCGCTTCCGGACGGGTCGCGACATACGTTTAGCTCGAAAACGGCCGATGGACATTTGACCTTCGTCGGCGTGGCTCCGGTGGACCCAGGTCGTCGGACTGGTCATGACCGACGCCAGATTTCGTGGCCAACAAAACACCTCCATCAATTTTACGAATTGAAGCCGATTGATCCTCCAATTTTGCGATCGAAATCCACTTGTAATCTGTTGAATTCCCGCAGGAACCCAAGGTTGAAGAAGGTACTGTTTGGACCTGTTCAACCGGTCTGACTGGTCAGGACCGGTTCAACTTGATTTTTCCCAAAACTAATCATAATTCATGGGGAATTTTCGCAATTAAGCCTTAAAATCGAACTTAGGGGATGAATATTGTCCAAAAATGTAGTTTTACCCAAAGTTCTTGTCAATTTATATGAAAACCTCAAATTTGTTTTTAATTGTAATTCAAAAAATTATGAAATTGACGGCTCAAACAGTCAAATTGGACCAAATCACCCATGCCAATCGATTCAGAATGGTGCAAAACATTGGGCAGTGGTTCCAATTTGTGATGGAGGTCCTTGAATTAAAAGTAATTTCAATTCTACCCATTTCAATGACTAAATTGCAATAAAATGTGTAATTTTAACTAATTCGTACAATTGAGCAATTTAAGCAAACAATTGGACCAAATTGCAATTGAAGGATGAATTGGATGACAAGACTCTTAAATGCCAAAATTACAAATTAACAATTTTTAACCAAGTTCAACTATATACGTAACAAACGAGCACATAAAATTGAACTTGAATTTTGACTTTTTATGAGGTCAAGAAGACAAGGGAATTAAAATAAAAATATCGACTATTTCTCTATATTTTTGTGACCTCAAATGCTATTTTTTAATACTAAAAAATGTGAAACATTTAAAAAATTATTTTTTGGTTTAAAAAAATGGTTCTTTGGGTTGGCCAAGGCCACCAAAGTTGATTTTACACTTTTTCAATTTTTTATGAATTTTTCATGAATTTTCCAAAAATAAACTAGAAAAGACTTATCCAAAATCATGTGTCGATAGCTACCCAACTTTGAGAGGAATCTCGTGAGAGCTTTCACTCAAAGACAAGTGACTGACACCTGAGTCTAGACCGACTTGACTAGGGAAAAGGAAAATGAATCTTGCCATTCAATCCTTCTTATCCTACTGGTAAACGCTCTGTTCGTTCCATTCTAAATAAGATGAGAGAGAAAGAGTAGAAAGACTTACTAGCTACTCACCTGCCTGATACTCGTGTGACATACATAGTACCTGACAGGTTCAAGTTAATACCTAGGGACTCATATCCTGAGTATCCTAGGACCGTTAAGCTTTAGCTTGTATGGTAGGCCCAACCATAATGAGATTCCTATATGATAGGAATCTAGGGATGACGCACTCATTCTTTAGGGTTTGTCAAAGGTTTGATCCTTATGGTGGATCGGATCATGAATATGATTCCTATCTGGCAGGAATCTAAGGAAGACGTACCCGTTCTTTGGGGTTTGTTTAAGGTTTTGATCCGTATGGTGGATCAGACCATGAATATGATTCCTATCTGGAGGAACCTAAGGAAGATACCCCAGTTCTTTGAGGTTTGTCAAAAGTTTTTTTTATAAGGCCTTCCAAGGAAACAACTTGTTCTACCTGTGAGAACTCGTTAGAAATTCGGCTTATCTACTTGAAGGCTTACCAAAGAGAACAGTTTGTCTTGCCTGATGAAGACTTACCGTGAATTCGATTCGTCAGTGGATCAGTCCGGGAAAAAGGCTTAACTTTTGAAAGGCTCGCCTAAGGGAATGGTTTGTCCTGCCTGATGAGGACTTACCATCGGTCTATAGAGAGGGTTTTCCTAACTTTTAGGCTTCCCAAAGAGACAGTTCTAGGATTTAGGGGTTACCTAGAATCTTACATAAAGTTGAATCTAAAGGTTGCCTTTTCAATATGCGAGGTGTCATTCTGGGATCTAGGGACTCCAAGTATCCTGCAGAAAACTCAAACCTGCGAAAACTTTTGTTAATGAGATTCTTCCAGGACTTAGGGGTTACCTGAAATCTCACAGAAAGCTGAATTTGAATGTTGTCTTTTCGACATGAGAGGTGCCATTCTGGGATCTGGGGACTGTAGGCATCCTGCAGAAAGCTAAAAACTACAAAAATTTTCATAAAAAAGGATCTTTCTGAGATTTGGAGCTACCAAGGACCCTACAGAAAAAATAAGTTTGGAGGGTCTTCATTGCAGAGTAAGGCATCCTTTAGGGACTTAGGGCTACCATGAGTCATATAGAAGTTTAAACTTGAAAGTTCTTTCCTCATTAAGAAAACGTTAGTAATCTTGAGGTGATGATAGTTAATAGATTGATCAAGCTTTATAGCTATAAATGCAATCATGCAAAGTGGATTATAATTTTTGAGGTTATCCAAAACATCTTGCAACATGCAAAGGTGATAAAAAAAATTCCATATAAGGAAAACATGGATCGAACAATTTGAAATTTCCAAAAGAGTTTGTTTAAAATATCTTGTTTGAGTATTTTCATCAAAAAGGGCTTCTTATCAACTTTTTGGCATTGGTCTTTTACAATGAAAACACTCGAATTTCCTACCAACTTGTACTTAGGTTTTAGGGTCATTCGCAAAGTATACATTTTGATCAATCAGGAGGTCTTCCTTGGGACCGTAATGTGGGTTTAGACATGGTTTCCAAAGGGGGACTCACTTTTCAAGTTAAGTCTTTTGAAAGGGAGTTTTCATCACCTACTTCAGGTTTACAAGTCAAGAACCCTGCATAATGAGAAAGAAATAGTCTTGCTCGTACCTCTTCGAGCTAAGGTATACATTAACCCAAGTGTCTTAGTCGGAAAAGACTATTAAATGTTGTAACATTGGTAAGATTAGGGACCGAAAAAGGCTTATTTTTGGCCCGGAATCGCGAAGAGTTTGATGTTGGTGATCATTCCCGATTAGTCTCCCGTTCTATCCATTATTGGTGATTCTTCGAAAAACATCTTAAGCCTTCTAAGAATATTACGCATTTTGAAAGCGTATCCTTAGTTCTAGGATAACAAATTCAATCTTTGAAGGACATTGCTTGTCTTCTTATCTTTGCCAGTTGGTTATGGCCCAACTGAGGAGTAGCCTTTTGCTAAATGACTCCGAGGAATTCTTTGTCGCTCCAAACCTTGTTGGGGGATCAAGATACCCAGTAATCTCTTGATGTTTGCGAAATCAATCTCATGATTTTCAAGCGCTTTGATGAGGGTCAATCCTGCTTTTGTCAAGCGCCTTGTCTTTTTTTTTTTAATGTACATGGATTTGACTTTTTCTTCCTTTTAATCCCGCCTTTTCCTTTCTTTTCTGGAACTAGGATCTTTGATGATCATGTAAGATATGCAACTTAAATCTTATCATGTTTGAACATTTTGGCTTGGAATTCTCTTGTAATTCCTACTTCTTGGACTCTCTGTCCATGGGTGTCTTTGCTGCTTTCGCCTTGGTCTGTACAATGATCACCAACGGGGGTTCATGAAATGAATATGCAGGCTCAAATTGGCTATGCAATGGGCAAAAGTGTGTAGGATAGAGAAACAAACGTTATTTCGTCATCCTATGGCACTTGAATCAATGTATATCAACACACGAAGATTGATGCTAGTCCAAGTGAGAAAATTTCTAACCATTTTCCTCCTGATGTTGCTGGACTTACCTCTGTATGACCCCAATGCGGAGCGGTTCTTGACAAGGTTAAAGAATGAAAACCATCGCTCAAAGGGGTTGCCAACGATTACCTATAGTGTTTGGGGGTAGAGAACAAACGCCTACGTCATCTCAACCCATGTAACCGATGCGAATGACTCTTACATCCGTAGGTCCAGGCTTTCCTATCCTTACACTCCTCTCATCTCTCGAGTGTGTGGGACGTGTTTGGATTAGACTTGCCTCTTATCTTAAGAAACATCCTCTTAGATAGTTTAAACAACTCTTGTTTAGAAAAGCTATCTTGCTCTTCTCCAAAAATTTTACCCTATCAGGGATTCAAGACGCATGATGCATGTTTCATTCATGTTTGGATAACCTTTTGATTTTAACATGTATGCAATGAGCGCAATCAACAATGAATTCAACCTCCAGTATTTGGTTCTCTCCGAATTTACCTGTATTTATGTTTATCTCTAACTTTAAAAGACGAAGGGAAATTCTTCAATAACCTTTCGTTGATTTCGGTTTTCATTTGTTGTCCCTAGAAAAAGAGGTTAAAAACTCTGATGAGATGAGGGTATATTAACGAATGATGGAACAGATACATATCACCTGTTTTCGTGTGCTAGGGACCGTTCTACTCTCAGTTCCATTTGAATGAGTTTGACTCTAGATTCATCTCTTGGAATCTTGTAAGATACAACACATGATATGTATGTATGTATGTATGCATGATATGCAATGCAATGACCGCTATAGCAACTTGAATCATTTCGGAGATAATACTTTTTCACTGCATCTGAATTTTCAGGATATCTCAATTTCTCTCCTTTGGAGTTTACAAGAATCAATGCCCCACATACAAGGACTTTCTTGACAACATGAGGGCCCTTATAATTTGGAGTGAACTTGCCTCATGGATGAGCTGCATTGGGCAGGGTCTTCCTTACGACCAGATCATCTGCCTTAAAAACTCTAGGTTTAATCTTTCGATTGAATGTCTTGGCTACCCTCTTTTGGTAGCTCTGACCATGACAGATCGTCTTAAGACGTTTTTCGTCTATCAGATTCAGGTGCTCATACTTGTGTTTAATCCATTTTTTTTTTCAGAAAGTTTAACTTCTAATAATATCCCCAAGGATGGAACCTCCATTTCTACGTGTAGGATGGCTTCCATGCCATATACTAGCGAATAAGGGGTTGCCCGAATTGAAGTCGAGATTGAGGTTCACTATGCCATTAAGACGAAGGGTAGCCTCTCATGCCAATCCTTGTAATTCTCAGTTGTCTTAGCCAAAATCTTCATAATATTTTTATTTTTCGCTTCCACTGCTCCATTCATCTGTGGCGGTAAGGGCATGAGTAAAGATATTGAATACCAAAGTGACCCAGCAGGTCATCGACAACCTTGTTGTTTAAATTGGACCCATTGTCCATGATAATCACCTGAGGAGTACCATATGGGAAATTATGTCCTTCTTGTTAAATTTGGCTACGTTCTATCCATTTCGTAAAATAGTCGATCGCAACCAGAATGAAGCAATGACCAATCTATTTAATAAACCATGATCATGAGCAAGTGCATAAATATACTCTCGAAAAAGAAGTGGGTATAGGAAGTCATGTTGTGAAGTTGCTGGATTAATTGGTCTGATCATGTCTATCCCCCACATGAAAAAAGAACAAGCTTTCGACATTTGATGAAGTTCATGAGGGGGTGCGTTAATCTTATCACCATATACCTGACATTGATGACATGATCTCACATGTTGGCTACAATCTGATTTGATGGTCATCCAATAGTAACAAAGTCTCATGATCTTCTACGAGAGGAGAAGGCCATTCATGTGTGGCCCATATATACCTTTGTGGATCTCCTTCATGAGCGTGTTCGCTTCTTTTGCATCTACACATCTCAATAGGGTTGAGTCAAATGACCTTTTGTACAAAGTCTGACCACTGAGGAAGAATTTGGTAGCTACTTTGGCTATGTATTTTCTATCTTCCGCTTGAGATCCTTCAGGGAATTCTCATTTTAGGAGATAATTCTTAATGTCATGATACCATGGTTCCCCATAAAATTCTTCTTCGATCATCATGCAGTGAACTGGCTTCTTGATTATGCTAATCCTTAAAGGCTCCATCTCCAATCCATTAGCTACCTGTAACATTGGGGCCAACGTAGTCAATGCATCTGCAAATTGGTTCTGCGTCCTTGGCAAATATTCGAATGATACATCTTCTAATTGAAGGATCAGTTCTTCTAAGTACTCATGATAAGGGATGAGTTTCGCATCTTTTGTCCTCTATTCTCCATGTGTCTGCAGAATAATAAGCATTGAATCTCCATACACCTGCAACCTTCGTACTTTCATGGAGATGGCCAATTGCAGGCCCAGAACAGATGCCTTATATTCTGAGATGTTGTTAGTATAGGAAAATGTCAGCTTCAAAGTGACTGGATAATGCTAACCTTCTGGGGATATTAACACTGCACCAGTGCCGGTCCTTGACAAATTTACCGCGCCGTCAAAGTACATGACCTACTTGTCTTCTGATAGAGTTAGGATTTGATTTTCTGCTTCTATTTCTTCTTAAGACATTCTATTTGGGGAGTTTTCTGCTAGCATGTCGGCTATTGCTCGTCCTTTCACATATTTTTTAGGAGAACTCCTTATGTCAAATTCTGATAACATCACCTGCCATTTGGCTAACTTCCTAATCAGAGCGAGCTTTTTCAAGAGGTACTTGATTGGATCATTTTCCGTCACCAGTTGAATATGGCTATGTAAGGTATACTGCCTCAATCTACGGAGTACCCATATTGTTGCTACGCAAGCTCTTTCAACAGGCACATAGTTCATTTCAGACGCGGTGAATTTCTTGCTCAAATAGTAAATAGCTCTCTCTTTTCCATCCATCGGACTCGTTGGAGTGAGTAAGTCTCATAAAGACTCTTGATGGATAGTCAAATAGAATGTCAAAGGGTAACTCGAGACTCGTGGCACAAGCACCGGTGGAGTGACCAAGTAATCCTTAATCTTTCGAAAGGCCTGACTGCATTCCGTATCCCAGACTACTTTAGCACCTTTCTTGAGCAGTTTGAAAATCGATTTAGCCACGTCCGACAGCTGATTGATAAACCTGACAATAAAATTCAATCTCCTAGAAGACTTCTCACTTCTTTTACTGTTGAGGGAATTGCTATGTCATGAATAGCTTGAATTTTCGATGCCCCCGCTTCTGACCACAAATCTGAGAAGTTTCCCATATTTCGGTCCAAACACACACTTGTTGGGATTCAATCTCAGCTTGTATTTTCGTAATCATTCAAACAGCTTTTTCAGTACTTGAACGTGATCTTGTTCCTTCTTGGACTTGGCGATCATATCATCAACATATACTTCAATCTCCTTGTGGATCATGTTGTGGAACAAAGTCACCATGGCCTTCTGATATGTTGCCCCTGCGTTCTTTAATCCGAAAAGCATAACTTTATAACAGAAGTTTCCCTTGGGGGTAGTGAATGAGGTTTTAGCCTTGTCTTCCTTCTTCATCAGGATCTGATTATACCCAGAGAATTCGTCCATGAATGAAAACAATTTGTATCCTGATGTACAAGCGACTAGCACGTTGGTATGAGGGAGTTGGAAATCGTCTTTTGGACTTGCTCTATTTAGGTCTCGATAATCCACATAGACTCGGACTCTGCCGTCTTTTTCATGACATGAACTATATTTGCGATCCAGTCTGAATATGGAATTGCTTCGATTAAACCCACTCTAAGAAGTTTCATCACTTTCTCTTTGATTTTGTCTGATAACTCAACTTTCATTTGTCTGCTTCCCTATGTTACGGACTTAAAACTGGGGTCAGTGGGTAATGCATGTTCTACAATGTTGGGATCCAAGCCCGGCATATCTACATATGACAATGCAAAAATATCCCGATACTCTTTAAGTAACTCAGTAATCCTGGATGCTTCGGCTCGGGATAAGTGTCCTCCAATTTTCACTTCCTTAACATCTGCAGAATCGCTCAGATTAATAATCACTGGTTCTTCTGTAATAGGAGGTACCGATTCCTCAAAGGTATTTCAGTCTCTTCGGATAGCCGCATAATCCTCGTCTTCCTCTTCTTCTATATCGTAGGAATAATCACCCTAGTGATCCGATCGCATAATAACCTGATATGCATATTTGAGAAGATATGCGTGAAATGTCATGAGAATGGTCAGTTCATATCTTATATAGAAATGCAATGCACGAATATGAAAAAAAAAATCTTTTTGAAAGAAATTCCGAAGTAGGAGAAGTCACAAATGGAACTAGTCTTCATATCCTCGACATTTTTGTTCCTGAAAAACCATTTAGAAATCAAAAATCATATGGCAAATAAGGCATCAAACTTCACATATGGAAGGCTAGCATCATCATTTGGTCGATTTGTGGTTCCATATGTCCTTAATAAAATTCGTGGCGTTTTATTGAATGCAAAATGGACTGCATTACAAGCTATGCTGTTTGGGCCAACGGTCGGAGATCCAAAGGCGTTTTCCTACACCTGCTTCGAGTTAACAGAGAAGAAATGCGAAAATCAACAATGCAAGAAGTTAAACGTAGTGGCATCCCCCATTTATTAGATTCCTAATGACCAGGATTGGTCAAATGGGTTTTGAAGTTGACTTTTGACGCAAGGAATTGGAAATCATAAGACGGACGATGGAGAAATAATCGAGGGTTTTATTTTAAGAAGCGACAATCATTGGATTGATCGATTACTTATGAATTTTGAGGATTCTTGGCCATAGGATTGTATGTTCGAAAATTCCTAAGCTAGGTGTAAGAGTGAGAATCGGCTATGAGGGCAATGTAAAGGGTGGCATGATGTAAAAAGGTGGCATGATATTTTCTTATGCAAGACTAGGTGGTCAACCGTCCAAAGGAATTAGCTAGAAATAAAATTTTGGATGCCAATTACCTAGGTGATGTTCGGCTGTGGAGTGGGGAGCAAGAGGCGATATACTCCTCTTTGGCATGAATTTTCCATTGGCCATAGAAGACCTAGGAAGTGGCGCAAGAAGCAAGCTTTTCCATTGGCCTATGTCATATCAAAATCTACTTTAGATAATAGGCCATTAAGGGTAGTGCCAAGTGGCGCATGGGCTCCTTCTTCCATGGACCCTCATTGGGCAAAAACCATGGGGAAATGGCAAAGAATTTCATTGGTGATTAATCCAACTTTTGTGACAATGATTGGCGGCCATTGGGGTTATTTCCAAGTGGCAATTGAAGGCTAGGAAGTAAAGGCATCCATGACAAGTGTCACATGAGAGCTTCCCTATGCCATGCAACAAAAAGGAAAACCCTTCATCTTCTCTTCCCTTTTCCCCTATCTTCGTCCGAGCAAGTGAGGGAGAGAGGGAGAGTTTGTGAGAGTGAGCTTGAGTGAGGGACCGAGAGCTCGCGAGAGAGAGAACGGGCGACCGAGGAGCACGAAGAGGAAGAAGAAGAGGCGGTCCGGCGTGGCATTGTCAAGGGAACCGAGAAGCGAAGACGTCGAGCTCGAGCTAGGCAAGCTATCAAGGCAAGATTTCCTTCAATCTTACCAAAGGATAGAAGTATTTAGTGGCTTTGTTTCATTGAGGAATCCACGTGAGGTTGTAAGGATGGAAACCGTTCGGTGGTCTTCGTTTTGGACATGTAGAATTTTGCGTTCTATTCGTGGCATGAGGCGTGACTAGCTTAAGTCATATTGCATGAAATTGGTAGTGGATCTTGAGGAAAAAGGAAGGAAATCTCGAGGACACTTAATCACCAAGCTAGATGGAGTAGTTTACACGTTGAGGGCCGAACTGAGTTCGGTTTTGGCATTTCTTTTTCTGTCCCCCCGATGAAGTGAAATTAGATTGTGTTCCATTTCCTTTTCTCGAGTTTTTATTGAAAAGCTAGCCTCGGATGGCATGACCATGACAATGGCTAGTCGAATTGAAAGAGATTTAGAGCTTGAATGTCTGGGAAATACCATGTTGTCTTCGGTTCAGAGGTTATGTTTCTTTTCTGTTTAGTAAGTCGATTGATGATTTATTTAACTGCCTTGCATTACCTCATGGTGTATAACGGAGTGATAGGTCTAGGCAAAGAAGGATTTTGGGTGACTCATCGACTTGGAACGGACAATGGATTGAGCAACGATCCTAAGGAAGTCAAATTCTGATTCTGGTATAGTGCAGAATAGGTCCAGTTTTGTACAAATAATTGTTGTAGCTAAGCTAGACTTACTTCGGTTCTTTATGACGGTGATCGTAAACTCATGATGGTACAAGTTGGATGAAACGATTCGTTATATTGGAAGAAGAAGACTCCGTCCTAGGAAGTGAACCGTGGCGGTGCGAAAGGAGAATAGAACAAAAACTTGGCACAAATTGACGACTAAAGTCCGCCATAAAGGAATCTCATGAAGGAAGCAATTGAGAACTTCTTTTAATCTTGTGTCATGAGCTTAGGCTAAGTTACTTGCTAGATTTATCGTTTGATGGCCAATAGCTCGGCAAACCCGAGAGCTTCCATGGGAGAATTGATGATTTTCGTAGCTAATAAAATTCTCTTTAATGCTTTGCTCGATTGGTTTTCATTATAACATATCTCATGAGTATTATCTTGTGAATTGGCATGCTCATTTTGTTGGCCTGGCATTGTTATATCAATTACAGAATTGATAGTGAGAATCTTGTGATTCATGGCTGAGCATGCATTGGCACATGGTGCCGAGCGATATATGATGAGATATGTAGAGTAATTGCTCTTCAGTGCACTGAATTGAGATGATGCCCCTGGGCTGTGTGCGGGGATTTGTACGTGCTTGACGACCCTGTGCTGTGTGCTGGGTAGAGCCGTACCATGCGTCGAGGATGCCCTGGAGTAAGGGGTCGCCGCAAGCCATTGGGCTTGGCGATGGTTGTGTGAGTGAAGAGCACGTCATTGCATTGCATCATGGCACTTCTGCATCTTATGACTCTTGTTTGAAATTGTGAATTGTTATGGTACTTTATTATCATAGAAATGTCCTACAGTTTGTCCTAGGGAGTCGTAGGACCCCTATGGTGGGATTGAATGTTTTCTTGCTAGCCGTCGCGCTAACCCACGTTTGTGGACATTTTTTTTTTCAGATTAGCATCATGGTGACCATTCACAAGCGCTTTGGAGTTCCTGTTGACTATGACTCTTACTATCGTGATATGATACATTTAGATGTTCCGTACCTGAAGTTAGTAGCTCATGTACATACTATGTGGGTCGACGAGGGTGAGCCTGCGTTGACTATATATCGTTGGTATGCCATCTATATTCGCGAGGGCAAAAGGCTCATTGGTCCGTTTTTTGAGAGCACTTTTGATGCACCTCCCGTTCCTGCCGTACCAGTAGCTCTTGTTGAGCCCGTAGCTCCTGCTGCTCCTGCGCCTCCTCCACCTGTTGTCTCCACTGTCCCAGTTGTCGCTGCTCCTATTCCTGCTCCAGCACCCGTGCCAGCTGTGTTTGTTCCTCCACCCGAGCCACTCGAGGAGTCCGAGGATGAGGAGATGTTTCCCTCCGACCTGTCTGGGGAGGACTGAGGGTTTGGAGCTAGTCTTGGCGACTTTTTGGAGTAGGCGACTGATGTAGGATGTAATAGTTTTATTTTGGCCATCCCAGATTATGCCTATGGTTTCACGACTGAGTCATCTTTTGTTATACATATATGTGTGAACTCATATGGTCATGTATGATGCATATATATATATGAAGTTCTAGTTCTTATGTTTGTTTGCCTAGGTGGTTCACTAAGTTGTTATTATTATGTGGCTGTGGATACTTATTATTATTAAGTTAATCTCTATTTATCGCTATTAGAGACCTATAACCGTAGGGTGGCGGTCTGGGACGCCACATACAATATCGTCAAACCTTCTGAGCTATCTTCATACTCAAGCTGGTGATATCTTCGAGCGGTACGTGATTCAGTCGACGGACTAATTGGACAGGCGACTTCAGCTGGTGTTAAATGATCTGTCCGCCCTCTCATTTCTTTGAGTGATCCAGTCAAGCTTTGCAGTTGAGATTTTAGTCTCTCCAATCTACGATTTCAGTTCTGAACTTGAACGGGTGGCTTTATGTTTGGTGCACCATTTTTCCCTTTGAGAGCGATTATATGCCGCTAGCTGTCGTGATACGTCTTCTAGCTCTTGTAAAAAGTCATTCACTTGTTTTTCTATGCACAAGAGTTGTTCTAACACCATTTGGCTGAACGACGGTTTAAGGCTCTCCAAAAGATGTTTATGGTTGGATAGGATCATCCATACCGCTCCATCCATCTGGCACGATGTCCTCCATTTTCTGAAAGAAACTAGGGGGAGCAGAATATTTCACCTTAAAATTGTACCCCTAGAATCCTCGCCTAAGTTATCTATAACTTCGCCATTCTCTAGGGCTTTCCTTACGAATTTTTGATCAGCTAGACGTCTCTGCATAGCCTTTATCTCATCTTCGTCAGGCTCATCTTCTTGTTTTGTAACCAACTCCACATCACCCACCAGGCTCTCATGAGGCACCCTCCAAGCGTGACCCTGCTTGATCTCCACAACAAACTGATTCCAATCTAAGCTCACGGAGGCTATAGTCCCATCGAATCGTTCATCAGCGACGTCTCCCACTATCCCCAAGCTCATCAGTTTGGCAATACACAACGGTTTTTCTCTCAATCGACACCTCTCCTTCTCTTGGATATGGCGAAGCGATAGCCAAAATATCAGTTAATTTGGCGACGTTGACTTTCAGATCCATGCGGTTTTCTTCTTCGTCAGCGAAAATCATTCCAACTACTTGGTGGTCGAGAAGCGAATTTTCTTGTACGTTCGGAGCCACATCATCAAACTTCAAGATTTGATTGTCAATGAGAGCTTGCACCTTTAGCTTTAGGATGTAGCAGTTGTCTACATTATGTCCTCTCTCGCCCATATGATAGGCATAAATTTGGCTTTCATCAAAGCTTGGGTATCTTGCTGGATTTTCTCTAGGAGGCTCTTTTGTAACCAAATGCTCTTCTAGTAACATTGGGAGCAACTTAGATAGCAGCCTTGGAAGTTACGAAAACTTCTTCGGATGTGGTTTCTTCCTTGGCTCTTGGGGTTTCGGAGTTGACCAGGACGATCCTTCCTTAGTCTGGTTGGAGTTAACAAATTGTTTGGGTCTTGACGAATTCGGCACAAAAGCTATGTGAACTCCGGCTTTTCTTTATTTCCTTATAGAATACTGTCATTTTATAGGCGCTTCTGGCTCTTTTCTCTCTCTTAAGGCCCACTCCAACCTCTCTGCTACCTTTATCAAGTGAGCAAAGGTTTGGCATCCAGAGGTGTTTGGTCTATCAAAATACTCATACGGAAGCACCTTTAGTAACAAATCGACTAACTCGTCTTCAGGGATATGCGACTTGACCTGGGTTGCCAAAGCCCGTCACCTTTAGGTATAGGTTCAGATACCTTCGTTCTTCCCCTTCATGGCTCGCAGTAAATTCTCCCTCGTTGGAGTAGTTACAATATTGAACTTATATTGCTAGAGGAAATCTTCAACAAGATCTTCTCATCCGTCAAGATCTAGTTCGATAAACCAAGCCAAAGTGGCACCAGCCAAGCTTTCTTGAAACGAATTCATCAGCAACGGAATGTAATCCGAATAGTGTGCTATCTTGCACAGGTAGTACTTGAGGTGAACGTGGGGACAGCTAGTCCCATTGTATTTCCTTACAAAGTTCAGCTCTTTGTAGTCTGAGCGAGTCTCCACATTCGTAAAGGGGGATATTTTGTCGAAACGGGCCAACTCTGAACCCTGACTGCTCAGACACTCTTCAATCTTAGCTATCCTTTTGGCATCAGCTTCGATTTTTACCGCAAGCTTCCCTCTTTCCTCCTTCTCGAGGTTGACGACGACAGAGGGTGTCTTGGGCCGAGAGTGAACATTCAGCATTTGATTATCTTCTAGGACACGTTGGGCATCTTCAGTCGGCCCCTTGTTAGCCGTATTAGATATTGAGGGTTGACCTAAGTCGCTCAGGTTAGGAGCCACTGCTTGTCTGGCTTGAGAAGCTTCCAGCATTGCCTTAATTTTAGCCATCATAGTAGACATAGTAGTCATCTGAGCTTTCAGTACGCCAACCCACGGATTTAACTCTTGCTGCTCCATTCGGGTTTTGAGTCGAGTACGAAAATGATATTTAGGGAACTCCGTGATTGGGGGCACCTGTTCAAAAAAGCAACAAGGATGTTAGCATTTTTCAAGAAAGACAAAGAAAGTACTGAATCCTTTTAATTGCATGCTTTCTGTTGATTAATGAGGAAAAAGGGCCACCATACGAGCCTTAGCCTCATATGAGTAGTTCTTTCAATCATTTTTCAAGAGAATACATGAAATTAAAAGAAGCATAACTCATGGCGATAGTTTTTTTTTATGCATAGACAAAAATATGCCTTTATACGCACATATGCAAAAATCGACATTTATTACAAATGAGTGTCCAAATGTCAAAACACCATAATGTTCATATATTATATACTCGATAAAACCATCCTATCCAAGTCTAGGGCATTTGGGGCCTAAGGTGCCCTCATCGTCCCAGTGGAGATCAAGTTCCTCATTTTGAGATTCCCCATCTCCATCGTTTAATGGCGATCCCATGTCTTCGGATATATATGGCTCCACTTCGAGTATATATGGCACGATGTATTCTGGCACATAAGGCTCCACGAAGCTACGTCTGGCCGTGGTGGCGAAGGGATCTCCTGTAGCGCCCCAAATTATCGGATAACCCTTTTTGGGTAATACGCAGCAGCACCTGTGAATCCTAATAATGGGACTGGATCTCCGTTGTTGCATGTAGGTCTAACTTTGCCCAGGGTTGGCAATCTAAGCCGCCATCGGAGTTGTTCTGGTTTTAGGGTCCTAAAGAATTCTTTCCATTCCTTAAAATTGATCCTCGGGATCCGTGTATGGGCTTGAATAAAGGTTCTAAGGGGATGAATATCAGAGCTAATCTCAGTGAAACCCATGCGGATATGGAATTACTTAATATGGGAAGTAAACCACAAGTACAGGAGATCATTAGAGGCTCTAAAGATTCCCTTATTTTCTTCTCGAAAACGATTAAGGGAAACAAAGGTTTCGACGAGGATAAGGTTCGAGTAATTCCACCCATAATAGACTTGTTTGGCTATTATAGCCATGATAGGGTCAAAGGTAATAGATAAAACGACGAACAGCACAAAGCTAAAGAATGCTAAGATAAAAGCTCTACCCGACTTGGTTTCTTTACTAGCATGGAGGTTAGAAAACCTATTTAGAAGAAAGAATGGGGAGACCCACCCAGAATTGCTTTTGGCATCTATCTTTATTTCAGCGAGGCTTGTATCAAGGAACTCAGCCAGTTGACTAAGGGGTTCAAATCCTATCGAAGTTTGAACTAAGAGTTGAGTGAATTCAACTCCAAGGGCGGCGCTATACTGTTCCAATGTAGGAGTAATTTTCAATCCTTCCATGCATAACGTTGCGGTGATAGGATTCTAGTAAAGCGCTATGGCTTGGATGAAAGTAAGTGGGCATTCAATCTTCAGCAGATCCAACAGATAGCCTGGTCGCGATTTGGCGTATTTCTAGCTAGCCTCACCCATGTTGTCCTACCAAGCTAAGAGCTCAGCTTGAAGGACTTTAAACACTTGGATGTCATTCTTTCCCATCGAGCCTAAAATATGCAAATGATTTTGAAAAATCAATTGCCATAGATTACTCCAAAATGTGGGTATGCAAATGTCATGAAATAAGCATGAATCGATTTAATTGCATATTTCAGTTAGTGAAATGAAAATTATAATCTCTTTTGTGTCTAAAAGACCCAAATCGTGGTCTAATTTAAATTTCAAGTAAGCGAAGTATGTAATCAATCGGGATCATCCCAATGACTGAAGGAAATAACAATGTCACATTCCATTGATCAAAACATTAATTTGCACGATGAAAGGGGAATACAATGAAGTAGATTCTTATTACAGGAGGACCTATCAAGAGAGATGGAGCGATAGAGGGAAGTCTCAGGAATAGATATTAGTCGGTCTTATTCTAAAACAGGAAAGTCACAAAAGGCCAATGGAATGTGGGATCTAGACTACCACACCCTCAGTATTCCCAAAGTCTAATTCTCTCTAGAGTAGTAGTCAACTAGTAGCTCCCCTTCAATGGCATCCTCATCTTGCTTCTCTTTAGGGTATGGCTTGACAATCAGGGTTTCCTTCCTAGTTGACTATCCTTTAGAGTTTTTTTCTTTGAAGGGTTCTTCGTGCGGATCTCTTCTAGGAAAGTAGTTTTCGGTAGGTTGTTTGGGATGGTTTAGCTCTTCTGGCCATTCTCTCGTCCAGGATACGACCACTTCGGGAGACCTCGTCTTCTCTTTGGGTTTAGTCTTTTTGAGTATTATGCATCTCGGCTTTGTCTTGATAGCAGAGCGCTTCCCTTTTCCCAAAGAGCTAACATCGACCTATTTTCTTTGGCTTAATGCTCAGCTTTTCGGCGGGCGTATGCTTCTCTAGTTAGGCGGTTGCAGTATTGCCTTTTCATCTCCATATAATTCTTGAACATTTCATCAGACTGTCGCTTGAATCTAAGATGATCGACGTAATAGCGAGTCTGACAATCCTCAGCATACCCTAGCTTGCGCCCAATCAGTTCTCGGCCGTGTTCAAATCTTATAAAATGCAATCTTGTGTTCGGCCCAGGACAAGTTACTTTCCTCAGATATTCGAAGGTTACTAACTCTGATGAACACTTAGGAAATAGCGACATCCTATCCCTATCCCTATCATTGTTATTTTAATCAATCACTTGGATGATTCTGGTATGTATATTATGCATGTAGATGCAAATGATACGCAATACATGAACATATTATGAAAAGGGCATACGAAAATACTTTGAGAAGTAAATGCCTTACCAACCAAAACCTTGAGAATGTCAGATGTTCTCTTGTAATGATGAGTGGTTTTATGTATACCAACCTTCCATAGACATGCGCAAGAGACAAGTGGGTTGTATACTCTGAAAATCGAAAATCAAGTGAGGAGCCTATGGCTCAAGCTCCCACGATCCAAATATGTCAATTCCTCCCCAAGAGTACCCACTCAAGAGGGCTAAAGATCACCAATTTGGATTGTGAGCGGGAATGAATATGAAATTCTCAAGTGCCATCAAACACGAGATCCTTTCGCACCCCTTCCCTATCTAAGATAACCTAAAAGGTGATTACAGTCGGGATTTGACCGCCTATGTGTGAGATATGTCGTGATCATCACAATGCAAGGTCATGCACAGCAATTTGTATCAAAACACCGCTTCAATATGTGCATAAAAATAAGTATATAATCCCAACTCCAACCTGCAAGAAAAAGGTCAACAATCACTTCATCCCTTATTTTTCACATCTGCAAAAACATCTAACATGATGGTTAGTGTACGTAGAGCATCTGCAGAAAACAATGTTAGATAAACCAATCAACCTTTTGATCGGCTCAAGTCCTCTAAAATTCCTAACTAGAGATTCTAGTTTGGAATAAGTCCCCAGTGTAGTCGCTAGTCTGTTACGACCCTCTCGAGCGGATCTCGAGTGGCGAAGGTTAATGGGCCGTCCTATCTAGTCGGACGCGGGCCGCTCCCAAGGTCCGTTACCCAAGTCGCAAAGTAAGTATAAGTGGTTGACCTTCAGTGTGGTCTAGTGACATGTGAAGCGTGTACATGTCAAGGAGTCGCCACCAATCGTTTCGTCAAGGGTACGATTGGAAACCCTATCGAATAGTTGGGAGCTTCTATTCGATTCTGCGAGAACCAGAGAAATGAGATCGGGGACTTAGTTATGCCAACTATTAGAGTCGACACCCTCATGGTATCTAGGTTGAATGAATTGTCTAACCCTAAGATTTCAGGCAGATGAGTGAGGTATGAACCCAAAATCTAGGAGTTCATGCAGATAGGAGTGACTACCCTAACACTCACAATCAAAAAAAGAAGGTACGCAAATCAAGAATCTAAGACATGCGGATAAGTCACATGAATACAACATGACCTCCCTAATAAGGCCCTATTGACCTAGAGAAGTGTCAATCACGTCTCAGGAAAGATTTAGACATGATTTGCCCACGAGGGGTAAAATCATAGTTTTGAATAAATTTGGGACAATTTGCCCCAAAAGGGTAAAATTACCATTTCAGAAGAAATTTGGGGTCACAAGGAGTTGAAAATAGAATTGATTATCATATTGATCCATTTCCTATTTTTCGACAATTTTCAAAATTTTCTAGAATTTTGGAAATGATTTACCCTTTGAAGGGTAAAATCGTCATTTCAGAAGATGACCAGAAGTGAAAATCCCAAACAGAAGGATTGATTAACCACCATACCCAAATCCTAATTTTGAGCAATTTTCACAACTCATTGGAATAGGAAAGACGATCTACCCTTTGAGGGGTAAAATCATTAGTTCAGGAAAAAGGATGAGATTTGAAAACCCAAGCAGAAGAATTGGCCACCTAACTGACCCTAATCCTTATCTTGACATTTTCGACCTATCTCATATACAAAGCAGAGTTGAATTACCCCTAAAGAACAAAATCGTCATTTCCAAGAAGAAAGGATAAGAAATCCAAAAATAGGATTGACTAGTTGTCTATAGTCATTTCTCAATTTTTGGGAATTTCTGGAGTGTTTAGGAATTTTCTACACTTTGTCCTAATGTTTTTGATTTTCTAGGATTTTCAAACAGTTTTTAGAATTTTCTAGAATTTTTTGATTTTTTTATTAAAATCATTTTCTAATTTTCTTTTTAAGAAATTATACGAACCGGGTCGACCCGATCCATGCGGACCGGATATCCGGCCCAAACCCAGACCCGTGTGAACCAAAGAACCAAAACGGTGCCGTTTGCCATTTTATTATTTTTATTTTCTGATGTTTTTTAAAAACCTTTTCGGATTATCTAACAAAATTAATGTCTAATCCTACGGTCCGAACTCGCTCACGTGGCTAAGCCACTGCCCTCAAATCAGCATACCAAAATCAACGGTCAGGATCGCGCGATGACTAACCCTATGCCACTCGATCGGATTACTAAAATCAACGGTTATGATTAGAACGGTCAAATTGATCTGGATCGTTCATTTATACTAACCTAAACGACGCCGCTCGACTACTAACCTAAACGACATCATTTCTGCATTTTTTTTATTTTTCGATTATAAACTAATATCCTAATTAGTAATCGGACATCTACTAAAATTAGACGCGATTAACCTCAGCCGTCCGAAGGATCGCGCGATGACTAACCCTATGCCACTCGATCGGATTACTAAAATCAACGGTTATGATTAGAACGGTCAAATTGATCTGGATCGTTCATTTATACTAACCTAAACGACGCCGCTCGACTACTAACCTAAACGACATCATTTCTGCATTTTTTTTTATTTTTCGATTATAAACTAATATCCTAATTAGTAATCGGACATCTACTAAAATTAGACGCGATTAACCTCAGCCGTCCGATCTGCTTGCTGACTCAGCCTAACAGACTAACGGCCGAGCTGACTAGGCTTACCCGTGGACCAATTACCATATGCCAACTCAATCTTTGACTCGTTGACTCTGACATGTCATCGTCTTCAAGCTCTTGACGCTTACCATAAAATGGACAGCCGAGGTTTCTCCGTCGTTGATCGGCGGCAAAACATTGACCAATCGACTCAAACCTTATACCAATCGACTCGTCTACACCTCACCTACAACACATCGGAGAATCATGCAATTATTGAGAAAAATCCCTACGTGATTTTGAAGTTGACAAAATAATCAAAGTACTTTTAAGTTTCGAGATAATGTCGTGGAATACTTGTTTTGTAGATTATCATTTGGTGCGGGGATGCATAGGATTGAATCTGTCAAAAAGGTTTTGCTCAGACGGGATTTCTGAGGGACTCACACACTGGTTGGAGCTCAAACGTTGAGTGGGGATAGCTCAGTTATTGGAATGACGCTCAAGCTCTGAGTGGAGTATTCACGTGCAGTAATCAAAACTTGAAGAAGACTTTGAAATGTGCTTATTTGACACACTACAACGGATACAATCGAGCTGGATCATTCTTGAGGATTATTGGGGATAGAGATCAATCAAGGATGCGAAATCAAGGAGACAAACATACAACTTTCCAAATGAACAAAATCATCTATGGAAACCCAAAATCATAATTGTATGGGCGATTTGATCCGAACGAGGAAGACTTTCCTTTGGCGATCCCTAACGGCTACGAGATCTTCTTTTGGCATTTGTCTTGTCTAAACGGGAAGCTTTGGAGAGACCTCTTCTGGAAGCTTTGCAATAGTTAGATTGGAGGCGGAAGAGTATAAAAGACATCTCAAGGTCGAAGGGACAATAGGTCGGCGTTAAGAGGAAAAAGTCTTTATAATTCTCAGATCGAGAGTACTTCATTTCAAATACACTTCTTGATTCATCCATTGTAATTGTGAGAAGGTGTACACAAGAATATTGAACACTAGGTGGGATATCCTACGTGTTAAGAAGATCACTAAACTGTAACCTCTCGAGCAGTTTACTAGTGGAATCCAGCCGATTGGCTGATAGCCAAAAAAGTGGACATAGGCTTAACTAAAGCCGAACAATTATAAACTCTCTGTGCAGTTTTCTCTATCCCTACTCTGATCATATCATATCATCTGTGATAGTAGAACTGCATATGAATTGTCTATATTGATACATTGTGTTGCTATCGTCTGAGACGTTATACAAACGCCTGTGCAATACAATCACCTATTCACCCCCCCTCTAGGTTATAACGCTAGCCACAACAGTAATTTCATCCACAGAATCAAGAACGGCGAAGCTTACACAGTATATAGGCATGACATCTCAATCGAACAGAGCGAATAATTTAATGCTAATTCCTTCACAGAGAAGCTTCGAATGAAGTTCAGGACACTTACCTTCAGGTTCGATTGACCGTGTTTAAGCCAGCTTGAGCTAGGGAGCTTCGACAGGATCGGTAATGACGAAGGGATTTTCAGGGCTCTGATGCGAGGGATTATGCAAAATTGACACAAAAACGAATTGCGACCGAGCTTAGAGTAGTCCAAGGAACAAAATGCCGACTATAAGAAACAAGGTCGGAGACGAAATCCGCTTGAGATGCATAGTATGAAGCTCGGAGAAGAGAACTACCTTTTCCGGCGATATCGGACCGATTGAACTGGTGCGATCACCTCTCCGGAGCTTCAGCAAGCTTCTCCAATTGGAATGGTGGCTCGGTTCGTCCTAGATCGTCCTCACGAGCAACTCACAGTACAACTCGAGTTTTCGACAATGGCGATTGGAGAACGAGCTTTTTGTCACACTTTCTCTCTTTCTCTCTATTCTGTTATCCTCCCCGAATAGAATGAGAGCCTTTCTTTTCAAAACGCGTGAATTTTTTGTTATATCCCCTTTTCAGAAAATTGGCCGTGCGGGAGATATCAGGCGATGACCATTTGCATGTGCAATCACGAGCGAAATGGTCATCGAACACTGGTGAACGTCCAGGACGAATTGGTCATCAATTCTAGCCATCCAATGACTCCAATTTCGCCTGAATTTCACCTGCATTTTGTTCTGCGTTTGGCTAAAAAATGAACGATGGACATTTGACCTTCGTCGGCGCGACTCCGGTGGACCCAGGTCGTCGGACCGGTCATCATCGACGCCAAACTTCGTGGCCAACAAAATGCCTCCATCAATTTCATGAATTGAAACTAATTGATCCTCCAATTTTTCAATCGAAATCCACTTGTAATCGGTCAAATTTACGCGGGGACCCAAGGTTGAAGAAGGTATTGTTTGGACCTGTTCGACCGGTCTGACCGGTCAGGACTGGTTCAACTTGATTTTTCCCAAAATTAATCATAATTCGTGGGGAATTTTCGCAATTAAGCCTCAAAATCGAACTTAGGGGATTAATATTGTGACATTCTGAATTTCCTGCCGTTTTGAGAGTGTTAAATGAGAAGCATCTATCGATGTATTTCAGTTTTATTTCGCTCGGATCTGATCAATCCTGAGTAGATTAACCAAAAGGGAAAAGCTAACGCATGACAAGATACGTAGACCAAGGAAACTCCAAAAAGGATTGCTGAGGGAACATTTAGAGCCAATAAGGCCGATCGAATAACGATTGAGGAATCCATTACTAGCGTTATACAGTTGGAGCGCGGGTGATGCCGTATAACCAATGTACAATTTGCGAAGTTTTCCTAAATCGAGCAATGACGATTGAGATCGTCGGAACTAACAATGAACCCTCACGGTTACAGGACAACCAAAGTCATCGTAACTTGAGTCGTCCTAAGTGTGACAAGAGTCACAGAGTAGATACGCGTAACATCTGCAAAAATCGCCCGTTAGTTTGAGATAAACTGAAGAGTGATCGACAATGAAATAGAAGCTCGAAATCGGCAATTGGAAATGAAGAATTTCAAAATTGGAAAAGGATGTGACGTCGCCTCGCCAATGGTCATTCAAAATAGGAAAAATGAAGTTTCAGACGAAAAGTGCCAAATTGCCATTTTGCCCAACGACCTTTTACCCTTTCCTTAAGTCTATTAGAAGGGCAAAATGGTCATTCAGGACTCCCATAGAAGCTGCCAAAATTTTGAAGAGGTGGAGTCAAAGAAGTCAAAGCCTTGTGGACCAATTATTTGAACCTTGCCATGTGTCACTCAAAGAAAACGCCAAGCATTAATTACCTTGCAAATCAATCTTATCAATTTTTGCATCATTAATTTGGTGAACATCTCCCCTGGCTTCTAATCAGCCATGTACCCCTTCCATCTCCCCGATTTCCTTCATTTTTCCTTCTTCTTTCTTCTCTAGCAAAAATAGCCAGACCGACCAGCGTATGCTCCCATGTTCATTCCGCTTGAGGGCTACTTCCCGACATCCGTTTGCCATGCTCCGACCACCAAAAGCAAGATCAACCTGTCCTTGACAAGTTTCAAGTGGTAGTTTGTCATTTGGTTGAGTATTTTTATCCGTGTGAGCCCAAGGCCAAAACCGGATAGAATCTGCGCGAGCTGGGGTAAGGCTTCCGTTTACACTCTTAGAGGCTTCGATTGTCTTCAAATGTTTTGTGGGATCTCTATAACATCTAGCACTCAAGTTCACTGAGCAGAGATTGTGGTTTTATTGGAGGTTTAAGGTGTTTTCATGGCCGATTTTGAGTGATTTTTACCGAGCAGAAAACTGATTATTGAGCACCAAGAGGAAACTGAACTGTTGGAGGGCTTCTGGGTGTTGTTTCTCTCCAAAACTCTTGGTGAGCTTTCTAAACACATAGATGGAGATGTTAACAAGTTTAATTCGTGAGAAATTGGAACATAGAGTTGAAATATGGATTGATATGTGCAGTTTGGATTGAAACAATTTATGTTATGTTACTGCCCTGTTAGAACCGAATCTGATGGGATTGATTTAAGTGATATTTTAGCTTCAAATGACTCATGAGATATCATAAGATGTTATGTGAGGTGTTAATGAGAAGTGTGTGAAGTGGATTGGGAATTAGAAGTGATTTAAGGGCTACTTTGTGCATGAAACTCCAAGATACTTTATGCCCTATGTATGGTTGCATGAATCGAATGCATGGAGGGTTTGTGGAGGTATCTTCGTGTATTCGACTGATCGATAAGGCATCTTGAGTTGCCATTTGGTTAGTTATTGAGGGATTGGTATAAAGGAAGTGAAAATTTATTGACTTTTGATCCGAGATTAATGAATTTCCTAGGATGGCGTGTGATTCTCGGTGAGTCGTGCTCTTGTGGGATTGAGGAGAATCCATTGGTGTGGAATTTCGCTAGTTGATCAAGGTAAGTGTTTCCTAAACCCTTACTCGAACCCTAGAACGCTATTGGAAGATTGAAATGGGTAGCGCGATTGTATGATCAAACGCATGGTTATTGATATCTTGTGAGAAATAAATGGCTAGAATGCCCTGAGAAATAACTAGCTGGTATGCCCCGAGATATCAACTGGCTGGTATGCCCCGAGACATCAATTGGTTAGTATGCCCTGAAATATTAATTGGCCTGAATGCTCTTGTGAATTATATCGCGGCTTGGAGCCCTGGCGAAGAGTGAATTAAAGTGGTTAATTTGATGACTTGTATTATTGTAAGTTTAATTTATGCTAATGTGTGAAGCTTGGGTCTCATAGTTGAGATGTGTTTGATGGTGATTTCCTTTATATCAAGCACCATATGAAAGTGATATTGAGATGCTACATGCCAATGCTTGATGAATTCCCTGCATTCTTGCATCATTATGTGATCTAGTGGGACTAGTGGTTTGGTTTAGGATGGATTTCGCTTGCTGGGATATAAATCATACCCCATAGTGGGACATATTTTTTCAGACTCCAGATAGTAACTATGTGGCCTATACGTCTTGGCGATCCAAAGGAGATGACTGCCACTTTTGATGAATTTCCTGACGGTAAGGGTGTAGTGTAAATTAGGAAATGTACCACAGTTTGGGTTGATAGGGGAGCTGAGATTTGGGAGCCTCACTGCTACGAGGCGTGGTTTCACCGAATTGGAGACATCAGGACTTTTGATCATATGAATCCTACCGACGTCCCCTTAAAAGTGGTGCCGCCCTGGTGCCATCCCGTCCGCATTGAGGCCGGAGTTGATGCTTCCAGGGTAGCTTCGAGGGATGTTTCCGAGAAGACCCCGATTGACGAAGAAGATCACGAGGTGATTGAGATATCTGCCTCTGAGGACCACGAGGGGGACAAATCTGTGGAGGTGCCATCAGAGACATTCTCTGACTACGACCCCGAGGAGGACGAAGCTGAGGCAAGCAATGGGACGAGCAATTCTTCAAGGTGATGCTGTTGTAGTGGGGTAGTTTTGGGTAGCAACAATTTTGGTGTTAGGCTTTGATAGAGGCGAATGGATAGCGTGTAAGTGTTAGCCTGAGTTCCTTACCCAGTTTAGTGTGTGGTTTCCATTTGTTCTTCCATTATCGTCAGAAGTACCTGAACCTTGGTGTGATGTATAAATTGTGTGCTTTTCTTTTATCTCAAATTCCCCATGTTCTTAAAAGAAAATTTTTCAGGGTTGTTGTTTCCTTCCGCATGCGTATTACATTTCACTCTAGGCCGTGTGTTTGTCCTGTAAATTTATTTTATTGGCTTGAGACGGATGTTACGTGCTCGCTAGGGTAAGCGAGGAGTGACATCCCCGTTGGAGTGGTATTAGAGCAAGGTTAGCTCGATCCAAACATAATGAGGACTGGAGTGATAAGGAGGGATGAAATTTGGACGATGTGGTAGTGAGACCTTCGGGAGAATTCGGTAGAGTCAAGCATGAATGCATGGCATATGATTGGCGCATGTGATTGGCATCTCGAATTGGTATGATTGTGGTGACTGTCGCGACCCGTCCGAAAGCGGACGCGGCTAATGGATTACCGATCGCGGATCTTGGATCGGCGCGGGCCCTCCCAGGCCCATACCAAATCGCGGCGGGAGTATTTTTCAGAAGGATTCGACGATAAGAGTCGATCGCTTTCGACCTTAGTGTGGTCGTGGTGGCATGTGCAACTTGTGCATGCATTTGGAGTCGCCACCGGTCTTTCTTGGAGGGTAGACCGGAAACCTTACTGATCGATTGGGAGAGATCGATCAGTTCTACGGAACCAGAGTTTTTGGGTTCGGGGACTTGGTTACGCTGGTGTCGTTACCAACGCCCTTTCGGTACCTAACGCGAGTGATTTTCCTAACTAGGATTTCATGCAGGCGCAATTTTGGGTGAGGTAAGTCTGACTTTGCACATTAACCAGTTTAACATGCTCACGTAATCATAATAAATAAATAGATGTCAATCACATAAACATCTATCCTACGTGGTGATCATGGAATTATGATTTAATGGGTCTCGAGCCAATGAGACCACATTTAATCATTTTAATATTTTAATAACGGAGAGCCGCTCTTCGCTTCTTCTTGGTTTCTTGAACTCTTCAAGAATTGGGCCCCAAAGAGCTCGCCGACTTAAAAGGCTCCCCCACGTAATCCTCGTAGCATTTACATCAACAATTGACTATGCTAAAAATAAAGATTACATGAAAAATAAAAGGAGTACGCAGCCTCCATTTAATAATTACAACCCCAAATATATAAATAATCATCATACATTCATATATACATCAATCACATTGATTAGGGATTTTTCCATGATCACCACCCTTCCACGTAAGTAATAAATTCACAATTTAAAACTTAGGAAGACACAATAAAAATTCTACGTTGAATCATATTCAGAATTTTTACGTAAAATAAGATAGCCATAAATTTTCGATTCAAAATTGATTTAGTCTCAATTTTTGCTACGTTGATTAATTTATCATATAAAAACAATCAACCTCCATTAGCCATGTAAGACGAACAATTCGTTAATACATATTGGCCATAGTATTGCAAAAATTGCAAAAATCAATTAAATGCACGAAAACGCCTAAGGATTGGCTCTGATACCACTGTTGGGATCCACGTAACACGTAGCGGAAATAAATAACAACCCATACATGTATCTCCAGAGGCGTACTTCGTGCATTTCAATCGAAAAAAAATCACAAAGCCTCAAAGGGAGTAAATAGATTACCTCTCGTAGCGTGCTTGAACGGAGGTGTCGGTTCGATGTTCTTCGATCTCAGCCTCCACAAGTGTTAGGCATCTAGTTCGGACGCACCACCAATTGACGAACGGGGAGACGACTAATAACTCCACAACAATTGTGCTAGCAATATGCGGAATCAATATTCCGAACTTAATATATTTTGCTCACTCAAGATGATGAGAATATAGAGAGTGTTTGTGTTCTTCTCTCTAAGCTCTCAAAAATTTGCACACTCTACAAAATGTCTCCCCCTTCAACCTCAAAACTCTTGCCATCCTTTTATAGCCAAAAATACCTTCCAATAAATTGTATTTAAAAATAGCACTAACAATTATAAATTCTATCTAAAAATAGCACTCACAAATAAATGACATTTAAAAATAGCACTAACAATAGCACTCACAATTTATAATACAAAAATGCTATTTAAAAATAGCACTAACAATAGCACTCACAATTTATAATACAAAAATGCTATTTAAAAATAGCACTAACAATTATAAATTCTATCTAATAATAGCACTCACAATTTATGATAAATAAATGCCATTTAAAAATAGCACTAACAATAGCACTCAAAATTTATGATAAATAAATGTCATTTAAAAATAGCACTAACAATAGCACTCACAATTTATAATACAAAAATGCTATTTAAAAATAGCACTAGCAATAGCACTCACAATACAAAAATGCTAAAAAAAGGCACTAACAAAGGTGTTAAAAATAATAACCATTATTATTATTACAAGAGTTAAAGAGGTTACCAAACAGTACAAATATGCATAATGTATAAATACATATGACGTATAAATACATAGAGCATACGTATACATCCGTGAAACCGGGGACTAATTGAAAGAAAAATGTGCAATTAAGCCCTTTTGGTAAAAATTGATTAAATTGGAGGGCAAATTGACCTAATTGCACTTTAAGACTTTAGAATCCAATGTCATAGCTTATAAAAAGTGAGAATTGAAAACTAAAAGACTAGAAAATGATTTTTTTTAGGCTCGGTTCGGGTTTATGTTTGTGAAGGAACATAGTGACCCGAGCCGAATTTTTGAGATTTAAAGTGACACACTTGAAGAGAAAATTAAAACAAAATTATTGAATATTTTTGGGTATTTTTCTGACCACGAATGGTATTTTTATGATTTTTTGGGTATTTTTATAATTAAATAAACTCGAAAAATATTAAAAATACCGAAAAATATTTTTTGTTCAAAATTGGTTCCTAAGGCTAAACCAAGGCTTCCAAAGTTGATTTTGTGATTTTATGACCTTTTTTGATATTTTTAATTAATTTTAAAGAATAAAAATCACAATAATAAATGGTAAAAAATCAGGTGTCAACAGCTGCCCCTCTTTGAGAGGAATCTCGTTAGAGGTTTCTCTCAAAGATAAGGTGGCACCTGATTCCTAACCGACTCAACTGGGAAAATGATAGAAGAAATGTTATGACATCGGATCCTTAAGCCTATTGATAAAAGCTCAAATCAATCCCCGGTTTGCTCTAACAATTTGAACATGGGTCGGGATGAGAGAGACTTACCTGAAGCTCGCCTGTCGGATGTTGTCGGTTGCGACAACTTTCAAGAAGATGCCTAGGACTCGTCACAGAAAATCCTAGGGAGATTAAGCTCTGACCCGTATGGTAGGTCATACCATTATGGGATTCCTAACTGGTAGGAACCCTAGGAAGGCGCATCCCACGCTTTGGGATTTGCCAAGGATTTTGATCCGTATGGTGGATCAGACCTTTGTATTGATCCTTCAGGCGGTTTCTACCTTTGGTTGAGTTTAGTTTCTACCAATGAGCTGACCCTTATGGCGGTATCTACCATTGAATTGACCCTTATGGCGGTTTCTACCATATGTGATCCCTCAGGCGGTTTCTACCTTGGTTTGACCCTTCAGGCGGTTTCTACCTTGAGTTGACCCTTCAGGCGGTTTCTACCTTTGATTTGACCCTTCAGGCGGTTTCTACCTTGTGTTGACCCTTCAGGCGGTATCTACCATGTGTTGACCCTTCAGGCGGTATCTACCTTGTGTTGACCCTTCAAGCGGTATCTACCTTTGAGTTGACCCTTCAGGCGGTATCTACCTTGTGTTGACCCTTCAGGCGGTATCTACCATGTGTTGACCCTTCAGGCGGTATCTACCTTGTGTTGACCCTTCAAGCGGTATCTACCTTTGAGTTGACCCTTCAGGCGGTATCTACCTTCATTTGACCCTTCAGGCGGTATCTACCTTTGATTTGACCCTTCAGGCGGTTTCTACCTTTGTTTTGACCCTTCAGGCGGTTTCTACCATTGTTTGACCCTTCAGGCGGTATCTACCTTTGTTTTTATTTGAAAAGGGGTCTCATGACGAGGGTTCTCCACGTCCGTTGAGATTTCCTTGATATTTTTGAAAAGGGTGTCCTAGGACGAGGGTTCTCCACGTCTGTTGGGACAGTTTGTTGACTTCTTTTGAAAAAGGGTTCTATCCTCACACCTTTTTTTGAAAGATCCCGAAATTTGCCGGGAATTCAGTTTTGAAGCAGAGAAAGATTTTATTTTGACAAAGCTTCATTTGATTCTGTTGAGGCGACATTCTGGGAGCTGTGTTCTCCAGGTATCCTGCAGAAAGTTCAAACCTGAAAGATTTTTCTTCACCCAGAAAACGTTAGTAATCTTTGGGAAGACCACGGCTGTCCATTTGACAAAAACCGTATGACTTAATTTTTAATCGTGAAATGTGCATTTTGATGCTGGAGGTTATCCAAAGCATTCTTGCAACATGCAAATGTGATCACAAATCCCTTGCACGGAAAATCTGGACCAACAGTTTGAAAATTCCAAAAAGAGTTTGTTCAAAACACCAACTGGAATATTTCTCGACAATGAGGTCTTCTCACCTATTTTGAGATAGTGGTTTTTATAGGGGATGCACTCAATTCCCTACTAACCTGTGCCTAGGTTTTAGGCTCATTCGCAGCGCATACATTTTGATCGGTCGGGAGGTCTTCCACGGGACCGTAATGTTGGGCTTGGATATTGGTCTTCAAGGGGGACTCACTTTTGAGTCAAGGTCATTGAATGAAAGTTTTCACCATCTGCTCCGGGTTTACAAGTCAAGAACCCTGCAAAATGAGAAAGAAATATTCTTGCTCGTACTTCTTCGAGCTAAGCTATATGTTAACCCAAGTGTCTTAGTCAGAGAAGACTGTTTCAGGGTTATGATGTTGGTAGGATTGGGGACCGAAAAAAGGCTTGTTTTTGGCCCAGAATTTATGAGGGGATTGACATTGGTGATCATTGCAAACTTGTCACATGTCTTTTCCATTCTGCATCTTCATTTTTGAGGTGTGCAACCGCTTTTGAGGTGTGCACAAGTCCTTTAGAGAACGTCTCTTGTGGTATTAAGAGATTGACAATTTTGTCCGTGTTTTTGCACCACGGCTGACATCATTTGGGGAGCAGTCTTCTTGATCTGACTTCTTTATGGGTTTTTCTCTCTTCCCAACTAGGCTTTATTGGGGATCAATCAAACAGTTTTCACGAGCATCGGCCTTGCTTTTACCAGGCACTTTGCTTTTTCTTGATGCTGGGGATTTTTTCTTTGTTGAAATCCCGCCTTTTCTTTTCCTTTGGAACTACGATGTTCAGAAAATTGTGCTAGATATACAACTTGAATCATAGCACATTTAAACGCCGATATGAGATTTTTCTATAAATCCCATCTCTTGATTTCTTCCGTTCTTGGAGTGATGCAGTTTCCATCTTGAAACATCCCATGATCACCAACAGGGGTTTATGAAATGAATTTGCAGGCTCAACTTGGCTGTGCAAAGGATATGGTGTGTGGGATAGAGAAATGAATGCTTCTCGTCATCCTATGGCACTTGGATTACCATATAAACAACACACAAAGATTAATGTTAGTCCGAGCAAGAAAATTTCTGACCATTTTCTCCTGATGCCGCTGGACTCACCTCCATTTTGCCCCGATGTGGGGTGGTTCTTGACAGGGTTAAGAATGAAAACCGTCGTTCAAAGGGTTTATCAACGGTCACCTGTAGTGTTTGAGGGATATGAAACGAATGCCTCCGTCATCCCAACCCGTGTAATCGTTGCGAATAATCCCTACTTCCGTAGGTCCAGATTTTGCTATCTGATCCGCTCCACTTCTCTCTAGTGTGTGTAGGACGTGTTTGGACTAGGCTTTGCCTCTTTTCTTTTGAGAAAACGTCCTTTTAAAAGTCTTGAACTTTTGATTGGAAAAAATCTCTTTCATTTTCTCCAAAAATTTTACCCGTCAAGGGGATTTTATGATGCACCATGCATGTTCTTATTCATGTTCAGATAACCTCCTGTTTTAAGACATGAATGCCAATGAAGTTTGAATTCTATGTCTTTTCTAGACATTAGATTCTGAAAGCTTTTCTTTTTATTTAACACCTTCAATGGATTGGGGAAAAGGATACTTACCTATCCCCCGTGGCCGAAAATCCCTGAAAATGCAGAAGAAACATGTTATTGTATGTTCGTGAATTTTTCAAAAAATTAGAACGATACATCTTACCCTTGGTCGTGTGCCCCTGCGAGTGCACACAGGTTGTGACAATCTGTCCTCCTTGATGGTGAGTCCCTATCAAGGATAAATAACAAGTGTTAACTCATATTCCCAAATTGAAGACAAATTGGGACGATACAACTTTACTCTTGTTTCTCATCCCGTTCTGACGTCGCGTATTGATATGAACCACGTCTATCAAATCCGCTTATCCATGCTTGGAATATTTGCAATATCAATGGTTCAGCTGCCCCCGGTTGGGCAACGTCTGTTTTGTTATTTGAACAGATGGCTCCTTGAGTGATTTATCCACGTTTATCACCTGAGAAGGGAAAGAAATGAGACATTACTTTGGTATGCGATAGAAGATCGTTTAGGAACGATACATCGTTTTACCAAATAGGTGGCTTCGCGGCCAAACGTATTTCGTGTTGAAGGGGTAGATCCCATTATGCTCAGCGGGTGATAATTATGGTTCATGGAACTTGCTCCACGGATTAAGTGATTAATCCACGGCCTTCGGCTTGAAGATGCTCAAAGGGTGATGTTGACACTCACGCGCAATTAGTTCTAGATATTAATGAAAGATGTTCCCGTGGGAACCTTACTGTGCGATCAACAACATATGCAATAGGAGTATTCAACCCCTTTTCTCGAAGCATTTTTCATCGAGTAGCCATGCCTTGCATCAGACGTTTGATCACCGGCCTCGCGTCACCACTGCGATGGTCCTCCGGCTCCAAATTGATCGAGCCAAAGATTGAACTCATCGCCAAGGAAATTGCTCGGGTCTTCGAGCCATTGATGTTCAAGTTGGGTATCAACGATTGTTGGGGGCAGATTTCTTTCATTGCCTTCGTTGTGAGGGATTGGAGTTTTTGAGCTGGAACCTTCATCATTGCCCTGTTGGGGTTGAGACATACATTCCTGAAAAGTATTGATCCAAGTGTCCAGCTCCTCATCAAGGAGATCACCTGTTCTTTCTAGCCCTTGGTGCCCAGATTGGGTGTCGTCGACTGCAGGCGAGGGATTCCTCTCTTTGCTCTCGCCGTGAGCAATTTGACCCCTCGAATTGGAACTTCCTCCAATGACCGGCAGGTTCATATGTGCACTCTCTACCAATGCCAGATCCACTTCAAGGACAGCATTAATGACTGATTCGCGCTCAAACTGAGGAATCTCTATGTGCTGGAACTGTGGCATATACTCCTGAGGAGTATTGAGATAGCTCGGCGGAGCATTCTGATTTGGGTTAGAGGAGTCGCTGACACGACTGCTAATCCCGTCATTGCTGAAACACGGTTGGGTGCTCTTGGCTCTCCAATCATCATGGTTGTAACTCTGCCCAGCACTTGAGCTCCAACTGGCTTTATGATGGTTTAACGCTATCCTTCCATCCCTTAGCAATCTCCTATAGTACTTGAGGTGAGACTCAACGTTAATTCTAGAGAGCCCCGGCACATTCATAATCTCGAGTATGCGTAGTGGGCTAGCCGAATCAACTCCCAGCTCTCGAATTGCATCAACAAATTTGGTGTGAAGCTCATAGGTCCAGTAAAACCTTGTTCTCTTATCACCCAAAATATCGTCAATACTTCGGTAGCTATTCTCTACGGGATCTAGTCGTTTCAAAAGTTGTCCAGGGAGGGACTCACCGACTTTGGATTGGCTGGCTGCGACAGCGAGTTCGTCATTAAGAGAATTCCCCCTGTGATGATTCATATCCCATTTCTCAAAGGATGTTGGTGTTGATCCTATGGTGTTGACTTGCTCATGCAGATCTCCGACGGTATCTGGCTGTGTCGGAAAATGCTGTGGAGAATACGGTAACAGCTGATCGTTATTCGTCAACAGGGATGGTTCATCGAGGAACACCTCGCCGAGGACAACAGGATTACCACAATTAAGGCAGGTGGCCTTGGTCAGAGCTTCCTTATATCTCGCGCTTTCAGCTTGAAGCTTCTCATTCTCCTCCTTCAGGACCAGTAACTCATGGTCTGCGTATTGCTGTTTCACCCGGGTTCGTTTGTTGGCGAACCAAAACTTGACCTTCGAAAGCTCCAATCCTATCTTTCGGCTCAACTCCATTTTCTGTTGTCTGCTTGGAGTGGGGCATTCATTGAAGAAAGCTTCGAGCTCTCGGATTTGGCCTGGAGTGTGGCGTTGTAGTTGCTTCCTTTTCCGACTCCGGTCATCATTGTATACTCCTTCTTCGTAGCTGAAACCTAGAATTTCATCGCTGGAGGAGTCAGTCTCTATGGCCTTCGGGCAGGATTCAGCTCCAGGATCTTCAAAGTCTCCCAGCAGTTCGTGCTCAGAAATGTCCAGGTCGGGCGTTTCTAGCAGATGGGAATAACTTTTAAACATGATGGATCGGGGTATCTCGGGCTGATCTAGTTCACTCAGCTTTCTCAATTCGCTCTTACGTGTTTGCTCACTCTAGAAATTTTCTCAAGTGATTGTGCGTGTCCTGGAACCATCCTTCAGGCTGCATATGAAGACCAGCAAGCAAGCACTCCTCCCGAGATCCTGCAATTACTCATCGTCTGTATTCCCCTTTCTTTTTCCTCGTGATACGATCACAAACTCACTTGCATTGATTCGATTTCATCGAGTAATGCGCTCGTCCCCTAGTTCAGTCTTCAAAGTGGTGGGTCTACAATCTTTCGGCGCCTTTTATGATTTGCTAGGCCCGAGAACGTGGGGAGCAGCGGTGGACCCGCAATTAATGACTCTGTTTAATTCATTTAGCTCCATGGGAATTAACGCCATGATCTTCTCTCAACCCCTTTTCATCGTTCAAACGAAAGTGGCATTTTCCCTGTGCATGCTGTTACTCTTCATTTCAGCATCTCGGGCGCTTGGTGAGGAATGAGTTCGTAGCCACTCAAAATTTTAAAGACCGTCTCTGGTTTCAGACTTAATCTAACAAGGGATCATCACAACTGAGCATGACGATGTTCGTCGATAGCGTTGGTTTTCATACATAATTAACTATAGCCATTAAAGAAAAATGTTCCCATAGGAACTTTACAATGGATAAAAAGAGTGATCCACTCGTGAACATGTTCTTCTTCCTATGGGTGTTCGTAGTGACCGACCCATCGTGCCCCGAGCTAGGTGCTAGATCATGGCTGTCCAAGCATGCCAGCTTCCCACTGATTGAACAAGGCATCGAGCCCCTCATCGAAGAAATCGTCTGTCGTGGGTTGACCAGCGGCAGGCAGAGCACCAGCCGACTGTTGCTCGAATGGAGGAGTGCGCACTCGCTGTACTTGTGACACGCGCTCTTGAGAAGTGTTGAAATGGCCTGGGAGGACATTCTGATCAGCTTTCAGTTTGCCGGTGGTCGGGTTGCTAGCTTGATTGATGCTTAGATTTGGCCGGGTATCTCTTGATGCCTGAGCATTACAATGGCGGTCGCCTCTAGCTTTTGGGCTCGAGACGGATTCCTCCCGGTTTAGCTCCGCTCGACGTTGTTTTAATAGCTTTCTGTAGGCAGCAAGGTGATTCCTGACCAGCTCCTTACTAAGCCCCGGTACATTCATGGCCTTAAATATGCGCGTCGGAGTTGCTGAGTCGATCCCCATTTGGTGAACCACGTCTAGGAATCTGGAATGCAGTTCAGGGGGCCAAGCGAACCTCCTCTTATCGTGGCCCAAAATCGCATCGATGGCTTGACGACTGATTAACTCATCTCCAGCAGGACCCGACCCTATCGAAAATTGTTGTGCATGAGGCTGATATGCTTTGAGCTGGTCGGCGGTAACATCCAGCTCCTTGAAACTATAACTCCAATCAAAGCGATGCAAATCCCATCCCCCAGGAGGCATTTGTATCACCTTCGTAGGATCATCCTGCTCATGCGTGACTCCGGCAAAATCTGGTTGAGCAGGAGATGCCCCGAGGGAGTAAGGTGGTAAATGAACGTCTTCAATCATCGCGTGAGGCTTATCGGGGAACATCTTACCGAGGGCGACGAGGTTATCGCAATGAGGGCAAACGGTAATATTGAGAGCTTTTTCATACCTCATGTTTTCTGTTCGCAGCTTTTGGTTTTCTTCCTTTAAAATCTCGACCACCTGACGTTTGCGTTGAGCCCTCGATTTGGATCTCCTATTTTGAAACCAAAACTGGATCCTCGACTGATTAATCCCCAACTCCCGGCTCAATTCAATTCTCCACTTCTTTTTCATGTAATGGCTTTTACTGAAAAGGGTTTCCAGCATTTGGGTTTCCTCCTGAGAGTATTGGTGAGGACGTCTTCTTTTCCCGAGTTGAGCATTGTGGATGTCGTTGTCGTCGTCGCCGTGATCTTGATTTCCGTTGCCAGAAGTGTTGGGCTCCATGGTTTTGGCGTTAGACTTGATCTTGGAATCTTCGAGATCCCTCTGTGGTTCAATTTCTGAGATTTTTGAGTCAGTCGCCTCTAGCAGCTGACAGTAACCTCTTAAATATGTTGGATTGAGAAATGTTTGATTGGTTCTTGCCCACTCAGAGTTCTCCACTCTCTCCTGTATGCTCACTCCCTATAAAGTTTTCTTCGAGTGACTCTGCATGTTCAGGAGACGCTCTTCAAGCATCATTAGGCAAACGTTCCCCCTCAAGACCTTGAATTTCTCGCTTAGCTTTTCAACGTGATGGGACTGCCAAACCCTGTTAGGGCTCTCTTCGATAGTTGCGCTTTCCTCCCACCTAACTCTAATAATGGTGATCCCGACAAATCTTTTACATCTTTTAATTGATGAGCCGGAAATCGTGGACCGAAACGAATCCAATGGTTCTCGTGAGGGGACCTCCTGCTTTACCCCCTAACTGGGCTCCACCAGCATTATTACTGAGACCCTTCATCATCCTCGAGTTGCTATAAAATGAGGAATTAATGTATGGAAGGTTAACGTTCTCGCATAATCAGCTTCTTCCTTCTAATCTCTCTGTTAAACTCGTCTTATTCTCAAGCCAACCCAACGCAAATGGCCTCCTCTCCCGTACGCACTTTTTCAACTGATGTCTTGGCCCAGTGGGAAAAGCTTTATAACCTACTGGGTCGCGGTTACGCGCACATAACCGATCATTCTGCAACCGAGGATGCAATCTGTGTCCTGCTCGAGGACCTTGATACCACTTCTCTCGAAGGTACTACACTGGGGAGGGAATATAGAACTTTCCCGACTCTCTTTGCACACTCCTTAGAGGCCTATCGTGTTGCTAGTCGGGAGGTTCTGGTGGCTCGCGTCTTGCGGGCTCGTTATGAGGATCGATCTGATCATTTGGTGCTGACCAACTATCTGGTTGATAGTTACAAAAAGGCCGTCGAGTTTGCTAATGAGCGGGTCGCGACGTTGCTTCGCGAGAGGAGAAATCTGGTGGATCAATTGGCCATATCCCTGACCACCGGCGAGCATGACCGCCGCAACGTCCTGTTGAGGCTTCAGAGCGACTGGCAGGAAGAACGGCTCGACAAGATAACCGAGGACATAGCTCGCGGGAATGGACTGGTTCGGGACCTGGAAGTAGTCACCGAAGAACACGAGGCCAAGGTCGCCGAAGTTAAGGGAGAATGCAGAAGTCTTCTCCTCAGGCTTGCCGACCACAACATGCGGAGCTGGGAGTATGAGCAGAGCATTAACAACATGGAGGGTCAGTTGGGCTCCTTTGTGTCGTTAATTAGGGCTCACTTTGGCTTTACTTTTCCACCCCGAATTGTATGACCTGCTTCTGAAAACCCTCCGCTGAGCAAAATAAATGAAAGTTCTCGTGTGTGTTTTAACTTCTGCATGGTTCCTTTCTTCGAGCGTTCGAACATCTTCAACTTAGGTGAGCCGAACCATAATATCAATAAGTCGAGCAAATATGGATTTTATAACTCGCTCATGATCAGATGAAAGAATAGCCTCAGACTTATCCAGGAAAAGATTTCTCTCTATTACCTATTTTTTACCTGCAAATAGAAAGACAGAATCAGAAGGAATAATCTGAAAAAGAAAGCATAGACCCCTTTCAATCTTATGCTTGCTCGTGATTAATAAGGACAAGAACTTTTACAAGGGTTTTAATCTTGCGCGAAAAGTTTTTATCAATATTCCTCGAAAGAAAGCATACTATTGAAAGGAATGTAATTCACAATAATCGCCTTTGATCAATTTCGAGAGGAACGAATTACTCAAAAGTGCGAGGCATAATAACGTGTTTTAAATTTAATTGAAGATACGGCATCCAAATCAAGGCCGTTTTGTTAAGAACGAGAGTAATTTGGACATCTATCTCGTCATTAAATTCAAAACAACATCGATATTCTCGATCAATTATCGTGGATTACCAGCGACGTAAAACATGCACGAAACAATTCAAGTGTATAATTCCTTCTAGAGAAATTGAGATTGGACTACTCTATACGACCAAAAGGTCGTGTAAGACTTCCAATTTTAATTTCCTCTAAAGGAATTATAAACTTGACTTGGGAGTATTCGGATGATTAGAGAAAATGCCACTATCACATTCCCATGACCCGTCAAAAGAAATACAACCAAGTTCCATCTGAATGTATACACCAATAGATCCCTAATACAATCACTCTAAGGGGTGGGATAGAAAAAGCCTCGATAAAAATAAACCATATACAAGAGGACTAGTAATGGAAAATGAAACAAAGGAATGTGATCCTAACATTTAAGGATGCCCCAAGTTCGATCTGTGGCTTCCGGATCACTTGCCCCAACTCGTCATCTTCTTTGGACGATATCTCAATAAGGTCCATAGTAGGCTCTTTTGTTGCTCACTCGGTGTTCGCCATGGGATATCATCCTCCTCGTCTTCTATCAAGGACGTTTGGGAAAAACACACACATCTATCCTTGAAATGGCATTTAATCTAATCACCAGAATGCAATGAATGAAATGCCTATATTTATATGAACTGTAATAGATTTGAGGGATAGAGAGTCTTACCAACCAAACTCGTCGACTTATGTGCGGTTTTAGGTGTACCAACCGCCCAAAGACATGCGCATGAGACAAGTGATGGTGAACTTCTAAAAATCAGAGGGTTTGGCACCTAAGGTTAAGGTTCCCACTTCGAGTTCTAGAAAGAGCCGATTCCATTGCACAGCTATCGTTGCATTGGGACTCGATCCATAGTTCGAAGCGAGCGGAATTGAAAAGTGGATTACCCCGCGTTTTTCCTCACGGAGATTCCATTCTCAATTCCTTCTATTGTGTTCCTAAAGGCGGCGCCCGGGGTTTTAGGCGCGGTTGTGTGTGTCCACGTGTTGTGATCATCATAATGCAATTCATGCACAGCAGTTTATCAATCAGCACTTCAAATCATCCACACAACATACATTCCTACGCCCAACCTGCATAAGACAATGTTAATCACGGACTACACCCCTTATTTCTCCAATCTGCCAAAAACATATAACACCTACCATAAGCGGACTTACCTCACCTTCGAGAGCGCCTGCATGGTTAGAAAAATCACTCAGCGTTTTAATTACGGCCTAAGTCCACTTGGGGTCTAGAACCATAGGTTCTAGAACACAGTTTCCCCAGCGGAGTCGCCAGCTGTCGCGACCCGTCCGAAAGCGGACGCGGCTAATGGATTACCGATCGCGGATCTTGGATCGGCGCGGGCCCTCCCAGGCCCATACCAAATCGCGGCGGGAGTATTTTTCAGAAGGATTCGACGATAAGAGTCGATCGCTTTCGACCTTAGTGTGGTCGTGGTGGCATGTGCAACTTGTGCATGCATTTGGAGTCGCCACCGGTCTTTCTTGGAGGGTAGACCGGAAACCTTACTGATCGATTGGGAGAGATCGATCAGTTCTACGGAACCAGAGTTTTTGGGTTCGGGGACTTGGTTACGCTGGTGTCGTTACCAACGCCCTTTCGGTACCTAACGCGAGTGATTTTCCTAACTAGGATTTCATGCAGGCGCAATTTTGGGTGAGGTAAGTCTGACTTTGCACATTAACCAGTTTAACATGCTCACGTAATCATAATAAATAAATAGATGTCAATCACATAAACATCTATCCTACGTGGTGATCATGGAATTATGATTTAATGGGTCTCGAGCCAATGAGACCACATTTAATCATTTTAATATTTTAATAACGGAGAGCCGCTCTTCGCTTCTTCTTGGTTTCTTGAACTCTTCAAGAATTGGGCCCCAAAGAGCTCGCCGACTTAAAAGGCTCCCCCACGTAATCCTCGTAGCATTTACATCAACAATTGACTATGCTAAAAATAAAGATTACATGAAAAATAAAAGGAGTACGCAGCCTCCATTTAATAATTACAACCCCAAATATATAAATAATCATCATACATTCATATATACATCAATCACATTGATTAGGGATTTTTCCATGATCACCACCCTTCCACGTAAGTAATAAATTCACAATTTAAAACTTAGGAAGACACAATAAAAATTCTACGTTGAATCATATTCAGAATTTTTACGTAAAATAAGATAGCCATAAATTTTCGATTCAAAATTGATTTAGTCTCAATTTTTGCTACGTTGATTAATTTATCATATAAAAACAATCAACCTCCATTAGCCATGTAAGACGAACAATTCGTTAATACATATTGGCCATAGTATTGCAAAAATTGCAAAAATCAATTAAATGCACGAAAACGCCTAAGGATTGGCTCTGATACCACTGTTGGGATCCACGTAACACGTATCGGAAATAAATAACAACCCATACATGTATCTCCAGAGGCGTACTTCGTGCATTTCAATCGAAAAAAAATCACAAAGCCTCAAAGGGAGTAAATAGATTACCTCTCGTAGCGTGCTTGAACGGAGGTGTCGGTTCGATGTTCTTCGATCTCAGCCTCCACAAGTGTTAGGCATCTAGTTCGGACGCACCACCAATTGACGAACGGGGAGACGACTAATAACTCCACAACAATTGTGCTAGCAATATGCGGAATCAATATTCCGAACTTAATATATTTTGCTCACTCAAGATGATGAGAATATAGAGAGTGTTTGTGTTCTTCTCTCTAAGCTCTCAAAAATTTGCACACTCTACAAAATGTCTCCCCCTTCAACCTCAAAACTCTTGCCATCCTTTTATAGCCAAAAATACCTTCCAATAAATTGTATTTAAAAATAGCACTAACAATTATAAATTCTATCTAAAAATAGCACTCACAAATAAATGACATTTAAAAATAGCACTAACAATAGCACTCACAATTTATAATACAAAAATGCTATTTAAAAATAGCACTAACAATAGCACTCACAATTTATAATACAAAAATGCTATTTAAAAATAGCACTAACAATTATAAATTCTATCTAATAATAGCACTCACAATTTATGATAAATAAATGCCATTTAAAAATAGCACTAACAATAGCACTCAAAATTTATGATAAATAAATGTCATTTAAAAATAGCACTAACAATAGCACTCACAATTTATAATACAAAAATGCTATTTAAAAATAGCACTAGCAATAGCACTCACAATACAAAAATGCTAAAAAAAAGGCACTAACAAAGGTGTTAAAAATAATAACCATTATTATTATTACAAGAGTTAAAGAGGTTACCAAACAGTACAAATATGCATAATGTATAAATACATATGACGTATAAATACATAGAGCATACGTATACATCCGTGAAACCGGGGACTAATTGAAAGAAAAATGTGCAATTAAGCCCTTTTGGTAAAAATTGATTAAATTGGAGGGCAAATTGACCTAATTGCACTTTAAGACTTTAGAATCCAATGTCATAGCTTATAAAAAGTGAGAATTGAAAACTAAAAGACTAGAAAATGATTTTTTTTAGGCTCGGTTCGGGTTTATGTTTGTGAAGGAACATAGTGACCCGAGCCGAATTTTTGAGATTTAAAGTGACACACTTGAAGAGAAAATTAAAACAAAATTATTGAATATTTTTGGGTATTTTTCTGACCACGAATGGTATTTTTATGATTTTTTGGGTATTTTTATAATTAAATAAACTCGAAAAATATTAAAAATACCGAAAAATATTTTTTGTTCAAAATTGGTTCCTAAGGCTAAACCAAGGCTTCCAAAGTTTATTTTGTGATTTTATGACCTTTTTTGATATTTTTAATTAATTTTAAAGAATAAAAATCACAATAATAAATGGTAAAAAATCAGGTGTCAACAGTGACCCTATGATGACCGAGCTTCACACTTAGCATTATGAATTGTTATGGATGCGGGTTTGATGAGTAAGCTATTACCTTTGATTATACCAAGTTGCAGATGCATCTGGATTTGAGGTATGGTTGTGAACCGTTGATGATTTGCTCATGAGAATGCTTGAGTGATGGGTTGTTGTGTTGTGATTGCTGCCTTGTTGAGTGGCATAGAATCACTAGAGTTGAGCAAGTGACTTAGGTCTCAAATTCCATGGTGGAATTATAGTGACTCAGCTAAGGTAAGTTCGAGCAACTATGAGCAACTGACTTGGAAGGCCGAGAGGAGGAGCTTCTAGCTCGAGAGCACCAGCAGCCGAGGATCCAAGAGTTAATGGAGTCCTGAGGGCCTTTGTGACATTCTGAATTTCCTGTCATTTTGAGGCTGTTGAATGTGAATGTACCTTACGATGTATTTCAGTTTTGTCTCGCTCTGATCTGATCAATCTTGAGTAAATTGATCAAAAGGGAAAGGCTAACGCATAACAAGGTACGTGGACCTAGGAAACTTGAAAAAGGCAGTGACGCTTTGACCATAAGGAGTGTCGAGGGAACATTTAGAGCCAATGAGGCCGATCAGATAATGATTAAGGAATACAATGCTAGTGTTATACGATTGGATCGCGGGTGAAGCCGCTTAACTAATGTATAATTTGCAAATTTTCCTAAATCAAACTATGACGATCGAAGCCGTCGGAACTAGCGATGAACCCTCGCAATTACATGACAACCAAAGCTATCATAACTTGAGTTATCATCAGTGTGATGAGAATCATAGAGTCAATACGCGTAATGTTTGCAAAAGCCACCCGTTAGTTCGAGACAAACTAGAGTTACGATCGACGGACGAATGATCACGAAATGAAAACTCAAAATTGGCAATTGGAAATAGAGAATTCCAATTCGGAGTAGGAATTCAACAATGTCTCGCCAAATCATAATTTCGAATTGGAAAAGTGAAGTTTGGACTAAAAGTGCGAAAAGACCGTTTTGCCCCTAGACCATTTGCCCATGCCTAACGAACTCAAGAAGGACAAAATAGACATTTCTCTTCTCCTATATGGCTGCCGAAAATCACATGTACATGGGGTCAAAGGTGATTCAAAGTTCTAAGATGCATTATTGGTGTTGCCACTTGTCAACCATTGGGAGCCCAAGCATTAAATGACCTCACCTAACCATTTCTTATCCAATTAAGCTCTATTATTTGTGTGAGACAAGTATAATGAAGTCTCATCTGCTGTGTATACCATATACCTCATGTTCACTTCAATTTCCTCCTCAAACTCACCTCACCAAAAACTGTCCAGAAAAATAGTTTTGGAGCCTTCTATTCGGTGCCGTTTAGCATCTCTTCCCGGTGTCGTTTTGTCGAGCCCGATTACCACAGGTTAGTTCAGGATGTCCCTGACATTTTCTCATTGGTTTCATGATTTTTAGAGGTCTAGTTAATTTATGGTGATTTTTGGAAGAAAAGCGGACAGATTCTAAGCTAGCTGAGGAGAAGTGTTGGTTCTAGCTCATAGAAATTCCAAATGACCTCAAATTTTTTAGGAGAGCTTCATAACATATAGTACTATGTTCAGATGGTTTACGGCTACAAATAGATGGTTTTAAAATGAGTTTTATGGCTGATTATGGATGGTACAAAAATGGACAGATTCTGACTTTGAAGAGAGCGGGCTATTTCGACGTCTTTGGGGTATCAATCCCCTTCAAATCTCACGGTGAGCTTCCTAAACTAATAAAGGAAGGTCTTAGCAAGTTGATTATTGAAGGATTGAGGATTAGAATTTATTTATGGCTCAATTGAGCGGTTGGAACCCAAAACCGGTTCTGTTTTAAGGAAGAGTACATGCTGGCCGGTTCTGATTAGGCACTAAATGAGGAATTTTTGGACGTCGATTGACCTATAATATATTGTATGATATCGTGTGAGATGTCAATAGGAGATGTGAGAAGTGGATTGAAGTTTAAAGGTGATTTGTGGTGAAATTGATTCACGAAACGCTAAATTGAGTATTGCCATGTATATGGCTGAGTAAACCGAACATATTAAGGGTTCGGAGTGAGCGTTGTCTTGTGTCACATTGTGATAAAAGGTGTCTCGAATTGCCAATGGTATGTCTAGGGAATGTTTGCGTTAATGGGAATGAATATTCCATGGTTTATGAATCAAGATTGATTAATCTTGTTAGGTTGACGTCGCATTTGTGAAAATTCTATATTTGTGGCTTTGGGAGAATTACGTGGTGTTGTATTGTGATATTTAATAAGGTAAGTGTTACATAATCCTTTCTCTGAATGTCTGGACACACTGGATGAGTGATTGAATGATGTGATTGACTGATGAATTTTTATGAAATGAATTGCATGTGTGTCTCAAATGCAAGGCAAAGACAATTTACCCCTAAAGGGAAAAATCGTCAATTGCGGATATAACAGAAAAAAGATCTCAAAAATAAGATTGGCCAGCTATCTGTGGTCATTCCTCAAATTTTGGAAATTTCTGGAATATCTAGGAATTTTCTACAAAATTTTCCTGATTTTTTTTATTTTCTAGGATTTTTATTTTTTATTCTATTTTATGAATTTCTAAAAATCTAATTAACCATCCTACGGCTCCTATTGAGGCACGTGGGTAATCCACGGCCTTCGGATCAGTCGAGTAAAACCAATGGCCACGATCAAAGAACGACTATGCCTAAGACGTACAATCAAATTACTAAGATGGACGGTTACGATCGAACTTGGCTAATCATTGACCACCTGATCGCTCTATACCTAGACGACGTCGCTTGATTACTAAATCAAACGACACCATTTTTGGTTTTTTATTTCTTAATTTTCAAAAAGTCTATAAAACTATTTCTGAAAATCTAATTACTAATCCAACAGTCACTAACCTACCACGTGTCCTAACCTAAGCCGTCAAATCATTCTCTAATTACACTAACAGACTAATGGCCTCGGCTGACATGTGTGCCACGTGCAAGGACACGTGGCACCACATCAGCGCCACGTCGGCCTTTAACTAGTCAACCCCCTCGCCACGTCAACTTTGTCTTCAACCTCAGACAGACTACCGACAAACGGTCAAGAGTTTCCCGGCGAGATCTGACGACGAAACCTCGGCCAATCGACCTCAAACCATCACCATTCGACTTTTCTACTTCTCTAGTTTCACATATATGAGAATTGAAGCATTTCATCAGTATAATCAATAGAATCGAAGCTCGAACCAGCATGGGCACGGTTATTTTAATCAAGAATCACAGAGCATATCAATCTAATTCCTGCGCACAGCAGCATCACAGAGAGTTTAGGAGACTTACCTCGAGTTCTACTTCTCTAGTTTCACATATATGAGAATTGAAGCATTTCATCAGCAGAATCAACATAATCGAAGCTTGAACCAGCACGGCCATGGATACTTTAATCAAGAATCACAGAGCATATCAATCTAATTCCTTCACACAGCAGCATCACAGAGGGTTTAAGAGCTTACCTCGGGCTCTAATTGAGCTCGTAATGGCTAGAATGGCCTGGCCAACGTTCGACTAGACTACGAATGGTTGGGGGTTCGGCTTGAGGTATTCAAGCAAAGTCGATGTAAAAATAAGATCTGATCATGGTCAACATAGTTCAGAGAGCAAAGTGCCTACTCTATTTCGCAAAATGAAGGTCGGAGACAAGCTTTACCATTGATGCACAGAAAGGAGTTCGAAGAGGCGACTCACTGTTTTAGGGGATGTAGAGCTACGAGGGAGGTTGCGATCATCTCCTTGAAGCTCAGGCAAGCTTCCTGAAGTGGATTTGTAGCTCGATTTGGCCTGGATTGGCCGCGCTGGACTCTCACAACTTCAAGCTCAAAACTTCGTCAATGGCAATCTCAAAGCTCCTCTCTCTACCTTTTCCTTTCTCTCTCTATTTTGTTAGTTTTGGAACAGAATGAACCACCTCCTCCTTCGTCCTAGAATCGTTCGGAGGTTTGTATACTCAAATTCAATTTTGACGCGTACGAAGGGGCATCCACCGACTTGAATTCACATGTTGTCACATGATTTTAGGTCCAAACAGTATCGAGAACGGAGGGGATTCCGTCCATCTCCGTTAGGCACTCCGGCATGTCCAATTTCATGCGAATTTGGCATGGATTTGGTCTGAGTTTGATAGAGTTGACTTTTGCAGCTCTGAGACCTTGACCAGCCAATTCCGACCATCTCCAGCAACCATTGGTCGTGATTCTGGTCCCGATCGATGGAGGATAGCCTGAAGAACAAAAGGCCTCATTAACCGTCTCTGATAATAGCCAATTGAGTCTTCAGTTTTGCAATCAAAATTTTAACCTACAGATTTAAATTTGGCGGGAGCATAGGTTGAAGATGACACTGTTCGACCAGGTCGTTGGGTCGAACCCGGTTCGATCCGGTAGACCCGATCGGTCTAGTTTCTTCAAATTGACCTAAACTTTCTCAAAATTTATCGAATTAAATCATAAAATTGAAATCAGGAGCATCAATTCTACTAAAAAAATGTGATTTTACCCCGAAATTTTTAAGGAATTGCATGAAAACCTCAAATTTGACTATGGATTCAAGAATTGAAGCCATTAATGACCAAATTGAACCAAAATAATCATGCCAATCGATTCAAAATATCAGAAAACATAAGGGAGATGTCTTACCTTTGCATGTCAGACCTTGAATTTAAAGTAATTTCACTTTTGGTAAAATCCAAGGACTAAATTGCAATAAAAGCATGTCACTTTACCCAATTCATGCAATCATGCAATTTAAGTGAAAATTTGGACTAAATTGCAATGTAGGGGGATCAAATTGAATGTCAAGGCTTTAAAAATGAAAAAATTACAAATTAAAAGACTCAAATGACATTTTTTTTAACTAACTTCAACTCTATGTGTACAAAGGAACACCTAAAATTGAACTTGAATTTTGAATTTTCTGAGGTCAAAATGAAAAGGAAATTAAAATAAAAACATTGACTATTTTTCTATATTTTTGAGGCCTCAAGAGCTATTTTTCCGGATTTTTCATGTATTTTCTTATTTTTTGAAAATATTAAAAAAAATATATGAAAAAAAATTGGTCAAAAATGATTACTTAGACTTAGCCAAGGTTACCAAAGTTGACTTTATAATTTTTAACTTTTTATGGATTTGTTTATGAATTTACCAAGAATTAACTAGAAAAATACTTAATAAAAATCAGGTGTAAACAGCTAGGGCATTCATTCTCCAGTTGCTTGGAGGATCTATTTTTGGAGATAAATCAGGGGACAGGGTTAGTTTGATATTTCTTCCACTACTGGCGAACCTCAACACTTCTACGCAATACAATTGAGGTTCAGCAGTTCTTGCGTGATTGTATCGGGAGCTATGCGGTGCAATCGATCCAAAAGAGAAGCAGATCAGTCGTGCCCTACATGTATGGCAGATATGGGCGTGGAAGCGCTTCAGATGTGTCTCCCCATCCCTAGCAAACCGTGATCCGTTATCAAATACACCTCTCGATAGTCGGTATGTGATCTATTGCTTTTTCAGTTCGTGGGTCATTAATTCTTTCTAGTGCATATAATATATGAAGATCCCATGTTTTTTGTTCATGTAGCTAGAGTCGACCTCGACAGACAACGAAGATCCCCACGCATACTTTAGCACATCTTCACTATCAACTTGATAGAATGTCATTCAAAGATATAAGTAATGATAGCAACCAACGAGTTTAATATAATGTTAGCTTTTAAATTAATTATTTATTTAATTTGATATGTTTTCTTACGATAACATATTACTTGGGAGCCATACACCAATGACATTCTGCAGACTCTACCAGATTACTGCCTGTAGGGACAAGACATTTAGAGGGTTCGTGTCCCACTCATCTGTTATTGGATAGTTGAATGACATTATCCAGACTGAGTACTGCTGCAGTTTGGTATGGAACAACCAATACCTACCCCTCGCGGCGATCATACAACGTAGCATGATATTGAGAACAAGCCAGTTGGGAAGGATTGGGTAGCTAAGCACAGAGAGTAGATCGATATGTGGAACGATCGTGCCGAATACATAGTCCATGGTCATCTTCCTGCGGAGCAATTTCATTTTCATTTAGAATATATGGAGTGGTTCCGTAGATATACACGGAAGTGGATTTCAGTTATGGGAGCCGCAATGGATTCATCGATTCGTGCAAACACTTTCAATTTAATTTATTAATTATTTTTTTAGTAACATAAGTTATTGGCATTTGATAACTTTTGTTAATTTAGATATCATTACTAGGGTGATAACGTCAAACAAATCTTACATATTACAGATACCATCGCCTCTCCATCTCGTCGGGCCTGGGCAAAAGTGGTGAGGATAGCCAGGGCAATACTATGCGCCCAGAATGAGAAGAGGCGGACAACAATGATGCCACCACCTGAACCAGCAACTACATCATCCCCCATTGGACCGCGCGAAGATGACCTACCTGAGACTGTTCAGCCAACCCGGAGAACCTCTCGAGCTCCACCAGTTGGTGATATCATCCCCTACTCCTTGTAGTATCAGACTACCGATTTCGCTCCGGATTTCACTCCATGGCTAGGCATATTTCGATGAACAGCTCACCCAGTTTGCTGGCCCATTTCACGGGGGATCCGCTTTTTCATGTCCTGATCATCCACAGCCGCAGACTCAACTAGTTCCCCTACTACATATAGATCTGATTTCTTTCCTTTATATCCAGGCCCTCCTACAATAGGATATGTGCAATCTAGGCTTGGCATATTTTCTCACTATGATTATGTATCACCATTACAAGATATGCCTTCGTCATCTACACATCCTACTTATACGGGTTCTCGTCCTTGTCGATACAATACTAGACTCGTCGAACGACGAAAACCACCTGATTGCGGAACAGAAGGCCATGTAGGAGGACGACATCATTAATGCATATAATTACAGTTGAGGATTATTATCTGTCATTATAAACTTGATTTGCTAGATTTTTTTTAACTCATGGATTGTTATTCACGTTCTTTTAATTTTGATATGTCATTAATCTTATGAATATCTTTAAATTAAAATAAATGTCATAAATATAATTAATTAAAAAAACATAACAAAAATACAGGAAAAAAAAACCATGAATCTCATGCCGAGTTGGGCTAGGGAACGGGCCTCCACCCTCCCGCGGCATTCAAACTGCCGCAGGAGCGGGGTCTCGTGCCGAATTGGACCAGGGCACGAGCCTGCACGCTTCCGCGGCATTCAGATTGCCGCAAGAGCGGGGGCCCACCCCTCCAGGCGCTCCCATGGCAGTTTGACTGCCGTGGAAGCGGGGATGCGCCCCTACAGGCCTTCCGCGACGGTTTGACTGCTGCACGAGGTAGTCAGACCATCGGGCGGGTCTCGCGAGGCGGCCAAAATACTGCAAGACCCAAATTCCAAAATACATTTTTTTCTTAACCTATTTTGGTAAAAAAAAAAATTGTATTAAATTGAAAAAAAGCCCAGCAGAAGGCACGTTTGTGAACGTAGACGTCCTTTATTCGCAATTCATATTTCATGTACGTGCATGCAGATAATAACAAGTATGTAACGTAACATTATACCACAGCTGAGGAGGAAAATGATCATTCTCTCAGACGTTAGATCTTCCAGGCACCTCTATGATATACTTCCTAAAATAGTTCTGAACCGCAATGTGGTCGTTTCGACGCAATTTTACAAGTTCGAACAAATGGTACTGTTCGAACGATTCTTTGCATGCCTATTTCGCCTTTTGTTCAGGGATTTAAGGCGGGAGAGATCTTGTCGGGCAATGCCGAAGACCGCATTCTCATCGGACTGCACTGCGCCATCCTGTAATAGAAACGACCATAGGAGCAATTTCGCCCGTAAAGAAAATCATGGCATCTTCTAATGCAGATTCCACAGAATAAGACGTCATTCATTGTCACCGCTCGCAAGCAGCCGAGGGAACCATCACTCGGGCAGCGGAGGGGAATGATCTTTCTATCCAATTTAAAAAAAAAAAATTGCGAACATTTTGTATCTGTGTTTCTGGGGAAAGAGGTTGCCACATCAAAGCACTGCGGTAGCAAATGAGAAATCTGGGAGTGAAGAATCAAGAATGACAAGTTTCCTCTGCAAACAAGACGTTCATAGTGTGCACGCATCTTCATCGTGTTCCTTGCGAAGACAACAAAGACATACACTTCCAGAAAGGAGAGGCTGAATACAAGTCTCAAACATCTTAGGGTATATTTGACAAATGCAGCTTCCACCCCTTTGGATCCATTTCCACCTGCCCAAGCAGATCAACAGCTTCAACATACAATTTTTCCCATTAGAGCGAGTTATTGTTTTCTTCCTGCAGAGTGATATGAAACGTTTTCGCAGATTTTGCTTCTATCTGCTTTTTTCTTCTCAGTTAAAGCGTGGTACACCAATTCTCTGATCATAGTGAAAAGGAAAAAGGTAATTAGTACTGGCAATTTTTATCAGATCCACATTGATGCGCAAGCAGTGTATTCGATATATTGTGAGGCTCTAAATAAATCTTGTCCTCATTCCATCACTGGCTTCATCTTCCTGGCTAACTTTGCACATTCAGAAGCGAGAGGCTCTGGCATCGCTCTTTGCAAGTGACAGTGACATGAAACAATTGAGTCCTATAAAAGTTGATAAACTACGAGACAGCTGATAATTGAAGGGGGGAAACGGTACCTGACACGCTTTCTCTCTCCACTGAAAGCTGCATCCGCGGGCTTCAATGTAACTGATAAGAGACTCGGGAAATGAGGATTTAAAGGACGCGTGTAGCTTAACTTTCATTAAACATCTACAAGCCAGCAGAGCAGCGGCGAGACCACTTTGTGTCAATCCTGTCACATGCAAGATAGTCATGTTCTGCAGGCAATTGATGCTGGCCAGTGCTAGAAGCCCTACATCGGTGACCGAGCAGTATGACAAATTTATCTGTGAAATGATAAGATCAGTGAATCCTATCAGTACACCACAGGTATCAACATTGGCTGCTTTACAAATAAGAGGAAACAAGAAGAATGAGTACCTGTCTGAGATTTGGGGAAAATTGGGCCAGGGAAAGCATTCCATTGTCATTGATATTATAACACTTCTTTATGTCAAGGAGCGTAAGACGCCTGCATCCTCTAGCAATAGCTGACAGACCAATTGATGAGACATAAGGACATCCTCGAATTTCAACAGCTTTTAGCCTCGGACATTTAGACAATGATATAAGTGCGACGTCTGTGACATCTTCATTGTAAGCCATGTTAATCATTTCAAGTGCAGGACAACCAAGAGCGATTTCGGCAATGCCAGCGTCGGTTATTCCCATAGACCTAATAAAGAAAATTAGTATATAAATCCTGAAAATGACATAGCATTATTATTTTAAAAAAAAGCTCTCCTAGTAAGAAAAATTCTAGCAGCCATATATCTGTTTGCTATGTTCAAATTATACTTTGTGTCTGTTAAGTTCAAATTATGAGTATCACGAGTTCATAGATTCTTCTTAACATGACAAACCAAGTTACGGAGCCATTACAAAGGAGCATGTATGATATTTGTACTTTCCTACTCATGGGTTGGCAGATGCAACGTGAGCACAATGGAATTTATAGTTCACAACATACGAAGTTAAGGGAGGAAATTTGCAGACATCTTCATTATGTTCTATCCTTGAGATCCAATTTTTCCAGTTCCTCCTTTTCGTCATGATTATTTTCTCCCTATTCATTTCATGGTATAGGTGTATATGAAGCAAGTGAATAGTGTTGAGTTGTAAAGTTGTTTGAAACTTTGTAATTTTATACCTAACTTGAGTGAGTCTATACCTAACTTAGGTGAGTCTATACCTAACTTAGGTTTCTTACCTAAACTTAGGTGAGTCAATACCTAAATTAGGTTTCTTGCCTAACTAGGGTCTCCTTTCTCTTGTATATATATTAGCCTTGTAATTACTCAAGATCAGAAGAGAAAATACAGATTTTTCCTTCATGGTATCAGAGCTTTAGGCTCAATTTTTTCTGGGATAGTGTTACAGTCCAGCCTTCATTGCTGGTTCTGTTTTTCCGCAGCCTTCATTGCTGCATTTTCAAGGCTGGTTTTGTTTTTTGCAGCTTTCATTGCTGCATTTTCAAACCTTTATAGCTGCAGTACGACTCGTACTCTTGCTAATATTCTCTTGGTACAATGACCACATCCGAAACCACACCCAAAGTTATAAATTTTCCCTCTCCAACCACAAACCAATCGGAGGAGGTTGCCTCGTCAAACATGATCGGCGACCTTCAGAATATTAGGCCAGCCTATAGACTGAATGAGAAAAATTATCTCAAATGGTCACAATTCGTCAAGACGTACCTGAAGGGCAAAGGAAAACTCAGCCATCTACTGGGGACAGGACCCAAGCAAGGAGACCCCAATTTCGATGCGTGGGATGAAGCGGATTCCATGATCATGTCATGGCTATGGAATTCCATGGAATCGGCCATAAGCGATACTTGCATGTTTCTACCAACCGCAAAGGGGATTTGGGATTCCATCCAACGGACGTACTCTAAGGCCCGTGATGGAGCCCAAGTGTACGAAATTAAGGTGAAAACCAGTGGGACAAAACAGGGAGGTAAGACTGTTACTGAGTATGCTAACTCTTTGCAGAACTTATGGCACGAACTCGATCATTATCGGGTATTCCACATGCGGTGTCCAGAAGATGCAGCCATTTTGAAGAATTTTATTGACAAAGATCGAGTCTACGACTTCTTAGCTGGGCTTAATTCTGAATTTGACCAAGTTAGAATTCAAATACTTGGCAAGGAAGATGTTCCATCATTGGAGGAGACGATTTCCTTGATCCGGGCAGAAGAAAGTCGTCGATCCGTCATGCTTGAACCACGAGCAATAGAAGGGTCAGCCTTGACAGTCGGAAAGGTTGATGAGAAGGGTGATCTACCAAGAAGAGACAACCGGGACAACTTGTGGTGTACTTATTGCAGGAAGCCGAGACATACAAAGGAGAAATGCTGGAAATTGAATGGAAAACCAACCACTTCAAGTCGAGAGTGGGTGAACCGGGAAATGCAATCGAGGCCCCGGGCCCACCTGATTGAGCAAGCTGATTATGAAGCAGAACAAGGGAAAGCGACATTCAATAGTGAAGAAATTGAGAAAATAAGAGGTTTGTTAGGGTCTCTTAATAAACCCTCTGGTGCATGCTCAATGGCACTCTCAGGTAATTCTTGGGTTATTGATTCAGGGGCGACTGATCATATGACTCATATCTCATCACATTTCAGGACCTATACACCTTGTCCTAGTGATAGGAAGATTATTGTGGCAAATGGGTCTCTTGCTACTGTTGCAGGGGTTGGAGATGTCCCTATCACACCAAACCTTGTCCTTAAAAATGTCCTACATGTCCCTAAACTGTCTTCCAATCTTATCTCCATACAAAAACTCACTAAAGACCTCGATTGTCAAGCTGTTTTTTACTCATCTTACTGTGTTTTTCAGGATCGGGGCTCGAAGAGGAGGATTGGACTCGCTAAGGAACAAGGTGGACTGTACTATCTTGAGACACCCCTCACCACGAGAAGAATCATGAATAATTCATCTTCATCCTTTCTTAGTATTTCAAATAAAGAAGCTATTTGGCTTCATCATTTTCGTTTTGGTCATCCATCCTTTCAAGTCTTGAGTGTGATGTTTCCAGCCCTGTTCAATGGTTTGAATATTCAAGATCTCCATTATGATGTTTGCGAGTTAGCCAAGCATAACCGTGTATCATTTCCAATTAGCAATCATCGTAGCTCTAATCCTTTTGACTTGGTACACAGTGACATTTGGGGCCCTTCCACGGTTCCAAACATCTCTGGAGATCGTTGGTTTGTCACTTTAATTGATGATTGCTCTCGGGCCACTTGGACCTTCTTACTCAAACATAAATCTGATGTGAGTAGCATTATTCCTTCTTTTCATTCCATGATTCAAACACAATTTGGGGTCAAAATCAAGGTCTTTAGATCAGATAATGCTAGAGATTACTTCAATCAAACATTGTCCTCTTATTTTCAAAAGGAAGGTGTTATCCACGAGTCATCTTGTGTGAATACACCCCAACAAAATGGGATTGCTGAAAGGAAAAATGGTCATCTTCTTAAAACAACTCGTGCCTTGTTGTTTCACGGAAATGTTCCTAAAACGTATTGGGGGGAAGCTGTTCTTACAGCTACATATCTGATCAATAGGCTACCATCACGTACATTAGACCACAAGACCCCTATGGAAATTCTTTCTCAGTTCTATCCTCACTTTCGTACATCTAACGGCCTTACGCCTCGAGTCTTTGGTTGTAGTTCCTTTGTCCACATTCATCATCATCAACGAGGAAAACTAGATCCTCGTGCCATCAAATGCATCTTTCTTGGTTACTCACAAACACAAAAGGGCTATAAATGTTATCACCCACCTTCAAAAAAATTTTATCTCTCTGCAGATGTCACTTTTGTTGAGAATAAACCATATTTTTCAAAACCTTATCTTCAGGGGGAGATTTCACTCATGGAAGATAAGGAAGATGATGCTCTTGGTGTTATTGATAAACTGGATATATCATCCAATGTTCTCGCGAATCCAAACCCGAACACCGTAACTCATGAACCTACCTTGACTCCTACCTCTAGTCCACCATCTGTTGTTGTTCCCACTAGTCCTACTCCCACTTGTCCAACTCACTTTCATGATTCTATGAGATATTCTCAGGTGTACTCAAGGAGGACAGCCGTTCCAACAACCGAGCAAGTCCAATCTACCACTCCGGGTACTGCTAATGAGAGCATGGTAAGTCCTGAACTTTCTGTGAATGAGCAGCCCAGTGATATACCAGAGACAGATCTTGATCGGCCTATTGCTATTAGAAAAGGGATAAGAGAATGTACCAAGAAACCAATTTATCCACTTTCAAATTATGTGTCCCTTGATAGATTATCATCACCATTCCGAAACTTTATTGTGAGTTTAAACACTATTGCCATCCCTAACACCTTCTCTGAAGCAATGTCAAAAGAGGAATGGAGGAATGCCATGAAAGAAGAAATGACGGCACTAGAAAAGAATAAAACGTGGGAAATTGTTGACAGACCAAAAGGGAAAAATCTAGTAGGCTGCAAGTGGGTATTCACTGTGAAGTACAAGACTGATGGCTCCTTGGAGAGGTACAAAGCGAGATTGGTTGCAAAGGGTTACACTCAAACATATGGAGTGGATTACCAAGAGACTTTTGCACCGGTGGCTAAAATGAACACTGTAAGAATTTTGCTATCTTTAGCTGCTCATTTTGATTGGGAACTTCAACAGTATGACGTGAAGAATGCATTCTTACATGGAGAGTTGAAAGAGGAAATCTACATGAACATGCCACCTGGTTTCGAAGGAAAAGAAACAACCGAAAAGGTTTGTAGACTAAAAAAGGCGTTATACGGACTCAAGCAATCACCTAGAGCTTGGTTTGGACGATTTGCTAGAGTCATGAAGGCATCTGGGTATAAACAGAGTCAGGGAGATCATACTCTGTTCATAAAACACTCGGATGCAGGGGAAGTTACAGCATTGTTGGTTTATGTTGATGACATAATAGTCACGGGCAATGATGAAAGGGAGAAACAACGGCTAAAACAGAACTTGATCAGAGAGTTTGAGATAAAGGAGTTAGGAAAGCTACGGTATTTTCTAGGAATTGAGGTTTCATACTCAAAACAAGGGATCTTTATTTCACAACGGAAGTATGTGACGGATCTTTTGGAGGAAACTGGGAAGCTTGGTTGCAAACCAGCAGTCACTCCGATTGAGCCGAACCAAAGACTAACAGAAGCCAAAGAAGAGGCGGCAGTGGATCGAGAAATGTATCAACGATTGGTAGGAAAGCTGATTTATCTTGCTCATACTCGACCTGATATCTCCTATGCAGTAAATCTGATTAGCCAATTCATGCATAATCCAAAGGAATCACATCTACAAGCTGCTTTTCGAGTCCTACATTACTTGAAAGGGAATCCAGGAAAAGGAATATTATTCAGAAAGAGTCCAGACCTCAAGATTGAAGCTTATACAGATGCAGATTATGCTGGATCAGTGGTTGATAGGAGGTGTACAACTGGTTATTGTACCTTCATTGGAGGTAACTTGGTAACTTGGAGAAGTAAAAAACAGAATGTGGTGGCAAGATCTAGTGCAGAATCTGAGTTTCGGGCAGCAGCTCAAGGAATATGTGAGCTGTTATGGCTCAAGATCATTCTTGATGACTTGAAGGTTAAGTGGCAGAGTCCTATGAAGTTGTACTGTGATAATAAATCTGCAATTAATATTGCCCACAATCCTGTGCAGCATGACAGGACAAAGCATATTGAGATTGATAGACACTTCATCAAGGAGAAACTTGAGGAAGGACTAATTTGCTTATCGTATGTCCCCTCAGGACAGCAAGTGGCAGATGTCTTAACCAAAGGGCTCAATGGTGGAAATTTTCACGAGCTAACTACCAAGCTGGGAATGGAAGATATCTATTCACCAGCTTGAGGGGGAGTGTTGAGTTGTAAAGTTGTTTGAAACTTTGTAATTTTATACCTAACTTGAGTAAGTCTATACCTAACTTAGGTGAGTCTATACCTAACTTAGGTTTCTTACCTAAACTTAGGTGAGTCAATACCTAAATTAGGTTTCTTGCCTAACTAGGGTCTCCTTTCTCTTGTATATATATTGGCCTTGTAATTACTCAAGATGAGAAGAGAAAATACAGATTTTTCCTTCAAATAGCAATGTATCAATGTGAGTGAATGACAAAGCACCCACGTCTGCATTTCAGCTCATACTAGCCAGTATAAAATCATCAATTGCTTACATAATATACAAACCTGTACAAATCAAGCTCTGTAAGATTCAAGCAGTGTCTTCCAATATGTTTAAGTCCATCATCAGTGATCTTTGAGCAAAACCCCAGCTTTAAAATCCTAAGTTTGGAGCATCTTGATATGGACATTAGCACTGCAAGAATCAGGAATCAGGCTTTTGCTCTGGAAGTAAATATGCACAGAAGGATCTAGTCCAGTAGAAAACCTTCGTCGTCAATGTCGTTATCTGTAAGATCAAGTTCCTCCAAATTTTGACAACGCCGACCAATCAAGAGATATGCATCTCTTGATACCAGGGTACATAATTCCATCCTGAGAGAGCAGAGGAAGGAGCACGAACTTGTTATGCTATTTATTGAGGCATATGTTATCTTCCGGCAGCATGTGATGTCTAGCTTCCTTAATTCTCTTTGTGTTTGCACAAGGAAGGAAAGACAATCGTCTGTTACCCCCAAGCACTTGCTTAAGCTCAGCTCCTTCAGGCGTGCACTCCAGTTCACCATTGCTTTCATCCCAGGACATGTAACTATACAACCATCTAGTCGAACCACTTGCAAACCCGAAAACTTGTGCAGACTCTTTCCCAGGTCAGCAGTCACCTGAACCAGCACGAACAAGTATGAACCAAAAGGAAGCATGTCAAATTCAACATGATAACCATATGGCCCTCAGAACTTACAGGAGAACCATAGGATAAGATAAGCTGCTGCAGAGACTGAGTTTCACTCGTCAAGGAAGACAAACCGACATGACTCACATTCTGGCAGTTTGACAGATTAAGTACCTGTGCAAATGCCAATTTTCAAGAATAGTTAGTTGGACATATAAAAGCTAGATTTTTCGTGCTTCAGCTGTCGCACTATTCACATAGTTCTTTGCGCTAACATGATCAGAGACGAACTTTGAATCAAACATGGATAGATATAGCATTCTTCAGAGGAAAATAAAGCAGCTTGTACAAACTTTGGAACCGCGAGCATACCTTCAGTGATAGGCCACTCTCTTTGAGGGTGGCAAGTCCATCATCTTGTATACCAGGACATCCTTCGAGAATCAACTCTTCAAGATTTCGCAGTTTCAAGACAGGCTGGAGAGACTTCTCTGTGATCTAATTCCCCAAGAAGAAAGGAATATGTTAATAGCAGATCCAACAGTCCATTTCAGCAAAAGTTGGATCCGAATAACAACCACCACTAGACTAACAATTAACACACCTACGGCCAAATTTGGCAAGGCTAAGATGAAACAGCTATAAGCAATGCAATTAAGTAGTAATACACGCCTAATTGAACCTGCAAACAGAGTCAATCCAGGTCCACCGTGGAAGCTCTTACCAGCTCTTACCACGGTTCGACCGCAATAACCAACGGTTCTTCCAACTAGTCAATCGACCAATGAAGAATCTGGCGCTACAGATGTTCAAATTGAATTCCTACGCACTGCAAGATGGTAGAAAAATATTCCGCAAGCACGCTCCATCTCCATACAGATGTCTACATGATTAGTCGCCAAAATTGGAAACGTTACCACATATGCCGGTGTTATCAGAGCAATGTAGCCAAAAATCCAATCCCCCTCAGACAGGACATCAAGGTATTAACAGAAGAACATCCTTAACATTGTCAGCTGCGGAGAAGAAGCATTTACCGGCAAGTAAGACAGATCCAAACTCCGGATGTCCGCGCACTTCATGGCAATCAACCCAACTCCCAGATCGCTCACCCGCAAGCACCACTTCAAGCAGAGCAAGGTCAGCTTCCTGCAGCCGACCGCGATGCACCCGACCCCCATGTCCGTGATCAGCTTGCACCTCCCCATCTTCAGCCTCTCCAGGTTCTTGGCCTCGGCGATAGCCGCGGCCGCCGCATCCGTCAGCTCCGTCGCGTTCGACACGTCGATCTCGACAAGGCCGGCGCAATTCGCGGCCAGGCTCGACAGCCCCAAGTGGCTGAAGAACCTGGACCGGGAGAGATCCACGGATCCGAGGGTGGAGTCCCAGGAGCGCGAGAGCGAGGTCAGCATCCCGTCGTCGACGCGAGGGCAGAGCGAGAGATCGAGCCGCGAGATGTAGGGGTAACGGCGAGGGATCGAAGGGAGGAGGTTGGAGGAGAGGGGCCTGAGGAACCTGCGGTGGCGGGACTCGGCGGAGAGGAAGGACTTGCAGGCGAGGGAGAAGGACTTGCGGGCAAGAGGGTCGTCATGGCCGAGGTGGTCGAGGATGAGGTGGATGATATCTTCAGTAAGGCCATCGAAGGGGTCGGGTTGGTGGTGGGGTGCGGCGGCAGCGGCCTCGTCTTCGTGGCCTTCTTCTTCCTCCACGTTCTTGAGCTTCTTCATTTGCTGCAGCGAACACTAGTTCACTGCAAATGGGTGGGTTCTCCTCCTCCTCCTCCTCCTCCGCCGCCGCAAGTCTTCTGGAATCAGCAAGCGCTTCAGCCTTCAGTTACTCCCACGGCCCGAAGAAGGAGAAGGAGAAGACGAAGTAGGAGCCTCGTTGCGGGGATGGAGCATGAGAAAGTTTCTTGGTTAGATAGACGCACTCTCCCACCATGGAGGTTCTGCATACATCATATGATGCTAATAAAATATAGCAGAGAAATCTGGAAACCTCTCATGCCATTCAAAGAAAGAAAAAAGCGACGGAGAATTCGAGCTCGAGCAGGGAGTACGTGTTCCGTTTCACGTTCAGGTTTGATGTTATCATACGTTTGACGCGCGAGCACCCTACCTAGGACAAGATAATTAAAATTATTCATTACACATCCTACGATTTAGAAGACATTTATTATGTTCGCCAATGAGACAGCATCATGTCACCTCTGACTTTTACCTAACTTTCTATGTGATTCGAATTCGCGTGATTGAGCACCGGAGCCACGAATAAAAAGCTAATATGATGATAATTTGATCGCTACCTACGTAAAATAATTAAGTCTAATGATGTTTAATCAGTGCTCGAGAAATCAAAAACTGATTGGAGCACCCGTTATCAATACTCTTCGTATCGGGCGGCGAGATTATATTTTGTCGCCGTAGCGGACCTACTTTTTAAAATATGTTTTCTTTCTTTGAATTTTTTTTTTTTTTGGAAGATAGGGGAAATGGGAGAGAGATCAGCAGATAGCGACACGACATCATCGGAAATAACGATTTTTTCCTATGTTTTCCGGGATTTTGTTAAATAAGGAAATTTAGGAATGGTTATGTGGTGGAGTGACGATGTGGGGAAGGACAGACGCCAAGTGCAGCATGGGGTACGGCATCACCGATGTGGTCCATGGACCCCACTTGGGCCCAACCATGTGACCTCAGCCAATTCATCACCCTCCTCGTCCCGCGTCATTTCTGTTTGTGCTTAGATAAGTGTCCTGGACCCCCACGAGGGCCCAACCACTTTGTTTTATGTTCTTTTTTTCCTTCCCCTTTTCTTCTTAGGCTCCGTTTGTTTCACGAAAAATGTGACATTTTCGAAAAATATTTTTCAGAAAGTTATTTTTCAAGAAAATGACCATATTTTTTCGGTGTTTGGTTAAAAGCTAAAACCCAAAAGGAAAATATTTTCCGACGTTTGGAATAGAAAAAAATTTCAGATCTCTCTCTGTGGAGCAAGTGATCATCTCCAGCAAAATCTGCAGAAAGACGCGCAATCGTACACTTTCCCACAGGAAATCCATCAACCTCGGTCCACCATTTCGTCAAACACATTGTCTCAAATTCTCCAGATCCAAAATTCTCACCACCCTCCGATCTCTAATCTCCAACCTCCCCGCATGGTACGCGCATTCCCTTAGATGGCCAAGCTCTTCGTCATCATCTACATTGCAGCCGCCCTCCTCCTCCTTCTCCTCTCTCGCTCCCCGAGGTCCCCCTCCGCCCATGGCCGCAACCACCGCCGACTGAAGCTCCAGTCCAACTTCACCTTCAGCGCCCCGGCCCACCACCACCACGAGCCGGTCGCGTTCGATCCGCTCATGGAGGAGCTCAAGCGGCACAGGGAGGACAAGCAGTGGGAGAGAGAGTACTGCACCCGGAGGTCGTTCACGCCACGGTGGGACTGCGTCGGGGGGAGGGGACGGCTGAGGGAGCGACTCCATGGTGGTAGAAGTCATTCTCCTCCATGAGAGAGAGAGAGAGAGAGAGAGAGAGAGAGAGAGAGAGAGAGAGAGAGAGAGAGAGAGAGAGAGGCGGAAGGGAGGAGAGAGAAAGCGAGTGTGGAGAGAGAGAGAGAGAGAGAGAGAGAGAGAGAGAGAGAGAGAGAGAGGAGGAGGAGGAGGAAGAGGACAAGAGACGTAAGAAAAGGTGGAAAATGATCTCCGTTTCTCAAAAGCGGAGATCATTTTCCCCAATTTTAAGAGTACATTTTCTGTTGATCGAAAATCATTTTCTTTGACCATACATTTTCCGCCCCCCAAACATCAGAAATTGAGGAAAGTGTTTTCTAGAAATTTATTTTCCCCGAAACAAACGGAGCCTTACTCCGCTTATCGCCGCCCACGAGCTCACCAAATGCCAGTGAGGCTCGACCTCGTGTGGCAGGTCGTCAGTCATCTCCGAGGCCTGGCAACCAATGAAGGAGGAAAACATATTAAAAAGTTAACAAATATATATATGATACAAAAAAAAAATATTTAGATCTCTCTCTGTGGAGCAAGTGATCATATCCAGCAAAATCTGCAGAAAGACGCGCAATCGTACACTTTCCCACAGGAAATCCATCAACCTCGGTCCACCATTTCGTCAAACACATTGTCTCAAATTCTCCATATCCAAAATTCTCACCACCCTCCGATCTCTAATCTCCAACCTACCCGCATGGTACGTGCATTCCCTTAGATGGGCAAGCTCTTCGTCATCATCTACATTGCAGCCGCCCTCCTCCTCCTCCTCCTCTCTCGCTCCCCGAGGTCCCCCTCCGCCCATGGCCGCAACCACCGCCGACTGAAGTTCCAGTCCAACTTCACCTTCAGCGCCCCAGCCCACCACCACCACGAGCCGATCGCGTTCGATCCGCTCATGGAGGAGCTCAAGCGGCACAGGGAGGACAAGCAGTGGGAGAGAGAGTACTGCACCCGGAGGTCGATCACGCCGCGGTGGGACTGCGTCGGGGGGGAGGGGACGGCTGAGGGAGCGACTCCATGGTGGCAGAAGTCATTCTCCTCCGTGTTGACACCTGATTTTTTACCATTTATTATTGTGATTTTTATTCTTTAAAATTAATTAAAAATATCAAAAAAGGTCATAAAATCACAAAATCAACTTTGGAAGTCTTGGTTTAACCTTAGGAACCAATTTTGAACAAAAAATATTTTTCGGTATTTTTAATATTTTTCGAGTTTATTTAATTATAAAAATACCCAAAAATTCAGAAAAATACCATTCATGGTCAGAAAAATACCCAAAAATATTCGATAATTTTGTTTTAATTTCCTCTTCAAGTGTGTCACTTTAAATCTCAAAAATTCGGCTCGGGTCACTATGTTCCTTCACAAACATACACCCGAACCGAGCCTTAAAAAAAAAAAAATCCTTTTCGAGTCTTTTAGTTTTCAATTCTCACTTTTTATAAGCTATGACATTGGATTCTAAATTCTTAAAGTGCAATTAGGTCAATTTGCCCTCCAATTTAATCAATTTTTACCAAAAGGGCTTAATTGCACATTTTTCTTTCAATTAGTCCCCGGTTTCACGGATGTATACGTATGCTCTACGTATTTATACGTCATACATATTTATACGTTATGCATATTTGTACTGTTTGGTAACCTCTTTAACTCTTGTAATAATAATAATGGTTATTATTTTTAACACCTTTGTTAGTGCCTTTTTTTTTAGCATTTTTGTATTGTGAGTGCTATTGCTAGTGCTATTTTTAAATAGCATTTTTGTATTATAAATTGTGAGTGCTATTGTTAGTGCTATTTTTAAATGTCATTTATTTGTGAGTGCTATTTTTAGATAGAATTTATAATTGTTAGTGCTATTTTTAAATACAATTTATTGGAAGGTATTTTTGGCTATAAAAGGATAGCAAGAGTTTTGAGGTTGAGGGGGGGAGACATTTTGTAGAGTGTAATTTTTGAGAGCTTAAAGAGAAGAACACAAACACTCTCTATATTCTCATAATCTTGAGTGAGCAAAATATACTAAGTTCGGAATATTGATTCCGCATATTGCTAGCACAATTGTTGTGGAGTTATTAGTCATCTCCCCGTTCGTCAATTGGTGGTGCGTCCGAACTAGATGCCTAACACTTGTGGAGGCTGAGATCGAAGAACATCGAATCGACACCTCCGTTCAAGCACGCTACGAGAGGTAATCTATTTACTCCCTTTGAGGCTTTGTGATTTTTTTCGATTGAAATGCACGAAGTACGCCTCTGGAGATACATGTATGGGTTGTTATTTATTTCCGCTACGTGTTACGTGGATCCCAACAGTGGTATCAGAGCCGATCCTTAGGTGTTTTCGTGCATTTAATTGATTTTTTGCAATTTTTGCAATACTATGGCCAATATGTATTAACGAATTGTTCGTCTTACATGGCTAATGGAGGTTGATTATTTTATATGATAAATTAATCAACGTAGCAAAAATTGAGACTAAATCAATTTTGAATCGAAAATTTATGGCTATCTTATTTTACATAAAAATTCTGAATATGATTCAACGTAGAATTTTTATTGTGCCTTCCTAAGTTTTAAATTGTGAATTTATTACTTACGTGGAAGGGTGGTGATCATGGAAAAATCCCTAATCAATGTGATTGATGTATATATGAATGTATGATGATTATTTATATATTTGGGGTTGTAGTTATTAAATGGAGACTGCGTACTCCTTTTATTTTTCATGTAATCTTTATTTTTAGCATAGTCAATTGTTGATGTAAATGCTACGAGGATTACGTGGGGGAGCCTTTTAAGTCGGCGAGCTCTTTGGGGCCCAATTCTTGAAGAGTTCAAGAAACCAAGAAGAAGCGAAGAGCGGCTCTCCGTTATTAAAATATTAAAATGATTAAATGTGGTCTCATTGGCTCGAGACCCATTAAATCATAATTCCATGATCACCACGTAGGATAGATGTTTATGTGATTTACATCTATTTATTTATTATGATTACGTGAGCATGTTAAACTGGTTAATGTGCAAAGTCAGACTTACCTCACCCAAAATTGCGCCTGCATGAAATCCTAGTTAGGAAAATCACTCGCGTTAGGTACCGAAAGGGCGTTGGTAACGACACCAGCGTAACCAAGTCCCCGAACTCAAAATCTCTGGTTCCGCAGAATTGATCGATCTCTCCCAATCGGTCAATAAGGTTTCCGGTCTACCCTCCAAGAAAGACCGGTGGCGACTCCAAATGCATGCACAAGTTGCACATGCCACCACGACCACACTGAAGGTCGAAAGCGATCGACTCTTATCGTCGAATCCTTTGAAAATACTCCTGCCGCGATTTGGTATGGGCCTGGGAGGGCCCGCGCCGATCCAAGGCCCGCGATCGGTAATCCATTAGCCGCGTCCTCTTCCGGACGGGTCGCGACAGCTGGCGACTCCACTGGGGACCTTTGTTCTAGAACCTATGGTTCTAGACCTCAAGTGGACTTAGGCCGTAATTAAAACGCTGAGTGATTTTTTTAACCCTGTAGGCGCTCTTGAAGGTGAGGTAAGTCCGCTTATGATAGGTGTTATATGTTTTTGCAGATTGGAGTGATTAGGGGGTAGTCTGTGATTAACATTGTCTTATGCAGGTTGGCGTAGGAATGAATGATTATGTGTATGTTTTATATTGAAGCGGTGATTGTTAAATAAGATGCATGTTTATCGCTTTAGCACGACACCGAAAATACACACAACCGCGCCTAAAACCCCGGGCGCCGCCTATAGGAAAACAATAGAAGGGATTGAAAATGGAATCTCCGTGAGGAAAAACACGGGGTAATCCACTTTTCAATTTCGCTCATTTCGAACCATGGATCGAGTCCCAATGCAACGATAGTTGTGCAATGGAATCTGCTCTTTCTAGAACTCGAGGTGGGAACCTTGACCTTAGGTGCCAAATCCTTTGATTTTTAGAAGTTTTATCCTCACTTGTCTCATGTGCATGTCTTTAGATGGTTGGTATATCTAAAATTGCCTAAAAAAAAAAAAAAATCGGTGATCCTGGAGTCACATCTCGAAGACTGGAACTGGGGCATCTCCAAGTGTTCGAACCATATTCCTTTGATTGATTTGAAATTCTTAGTTCTCTTGTATAAGATTAATTTTGCTGAGATCCTCTCTATCTCGTCCCTTAGATTGATTGTATTAGGGATCTATTTGTATTGTATATATCTTGATAAGGCTCATTTCTATCGAAAATGGGGGCAAATTCCCCAAACCCGTGGAGCATAGGGGAATTCGTCCCTTCAGTGCAAAATACATTTGGCCGCAGAGCCACTCGTTTGGTGAAAGGACGTATCGTTCCTAATTGATTTTTAATCAGATTTGGGGATAAGTTTTTCTCCATTTTTTTTTATCTCAGGTGATAAAAGAGACAATGCACCCAAAAGCTCATGCATTCAAATGAAAAAACAGACGTCGCCCAGCTGGGGCAAATGAACCGTAGGCGTTGCAAATACCTTCAAGCACGGATGGAGGAATTTGATAGATGTTGTGCATATCAATATGCAACATCAAAACGGAATGCAAATCAAGTGTAAAAGGACGTATCGTTCCAAAATGATTATTTTCTTGATATGGGAATAATGCTTCCTTTCTTTTTCCTCTCAGATGATGATCAAGAGCAGAGGACGCAGGATGTAATGCTTTCAAATAACAAACAGGGAACATCAAATACCTCAAATGTCGACTGTGATCGAGAGAATCACCAAACCGCCACATGACGAATCCCAAGAATATCAAGCTGTCTTGAGACAGATAAAATTGATTAAGGACTCTGACAATCGAGATGGATGATCAGAATCTGCAAAAATCAATGGGAGCAGGTTCCCCCCATTTGCTTTGAGGAGCCAAACCGGGGGCAAACTCTCATGATCCCCCATGAAAGCGCATCAGACCAGGGTCATCGAATCCAGAGATGACAAACAGCAAAACCATGCCTAACTGGGGCAAGTGAATGATTTGTACGCAGGATGTTTCTCCTCTGACAAAGTCAATAGACGCAATAACAGAGTCGTCCGCATCAGCATCAAACCCCAAGATACGAATTTGGGTGAACGGTAACCTTGTATCGTTCCAATTTTGGTCTTCCAAGACCACATGCCTAACATGAGTTTTTACTCATTTTACAGGAAGTCGTTGGCGCTGAAAGCCTCAAATGAAAATAGCGCGCTAACAGGGAGGCGAATAGAATCATTGGCCTTAGAAGTCAGGATTCCAGGAGATGGTCTTTGATTATAAGACCTAGTGGATGGTAAAAAGTATCGCTCCTACGTCACATGCTTTGACATGCATTTTGATAAAATCTTCTTTTCCTTAAATAAAAGGAACCTTGAAGAATGGCGCTGGAGTACGCCCAAAAACACAAATGGATCTTCTCTGGGGCAAATTCTTGAGAAGGATTCGTCGCCCAACCAGATGGGAGATCAAGGACACAAGATAGAGGGCCAAATTATGCAAGCCGCGCGTTTGTGTTCAAATGGAAACACAAAACAAGAACAAGGCTGTATCGTTCCGATTTTCCTTGAATTTTGGAACGCAAACTGACACCTAATTCTCGTCTTTGACAGGGGCTCGCCATCAAGGCGAAACAGGTTTTCACATCCCATGTATTACCCATTGGAACACATGACCAAGGGTAAGATGTATCGTTCCAATTTTTTGAAAAATTTGTGAACATACAATAACATATTTCTTTTACATTTTCAGGGATCTCCAGCCACGGTGGACAGGTAGGTATCCCTTTCCCCAATCCATTGAAGATGTTAAACAAAAAAAAAACAGAGAGAAAAAGAAAAAGCTTTCAGAATATGATGTCTAGAAAAGACATAGAATTCTAACTTCATTGGCATTCATGTTTTGAAACATGAGGTTGTCTGAACATGCATTGTGCACCATAAAATCCCCTTGACGGGTAAAATTTTTTGGGAAAACGAAAGAGATTTTTCCAATCAAAAGTTGTTCAAAACTCTCAAAATGACGTTTTTTCAAAAGACGAGAGGCAAAGCCTAGTCCAAACACGTCCTATACACACTTAAGAGAGAAGTGGAGCGAATCAGACAGCAAAATCTGGACCTACGGAAGTAGGGACCATTCGTAGCGATTACATGGGTTGGGACGACGGAGGCATTCGTTTCATATCCCCCAAACACTACAGGTGACCGTTGATAACCCCTTTGAACGGCGGTTTTCATTCTTAACCCTGTCAAGAACCACCCCACATCGGGGCAAAATGGAGGTGTGTCCAGCAGCATCAGGAGAAAATGGTTAGAAATTTTCTTGCTCGGACTAACATTAATCTTTGTGTGTTGTTTATATGGTAATCCAAGTGCCATAGGATGATGAGAAGCATTCATTTCTCTATCCCACACACCGAATCCTTTGCATAGCCAAGTTGAGCCTGCAAAATCATTTCATAAACCCGTTGGTGATCATTGCACATTCCAAGACGGATGCAGCATCACTTCAGAAACGAAGGAGTTCAAGACTTAGGGTTTGCAAAAAAAATTCCTAAGTTAATGTTTAACCTTGTTAGACCTTTGATCATAGGTCTAACACGATCCCATGAAGATGAGAAAAAGTGGGATTTCAAAAATGAATGAGAAAAATCCACGGCATCGAGAAAAAGCAAAGTGCCTGGTAAAAGCAAGGCCGATGCTCGTGTAAACTGTTTGATTAATCCCCAATAAAGCCTAGTTGGGAAGAGAAAAAAAAAACCACTAAAGGAGTCAGGTCAGAAAGACTGCCCCCTAAATGATGTCAGCCGCGGAGCGAAGACACAGACAGAGTTGTCAATCTCTTAATGCAGCCAGAGACGCTCTCTAAAAAATTTGTGCAGACCTCTAACGCGGTTGCACGCCTCAAAAATTGAAGATGCATAATGGAAAAGACAGGTGACAAATTTGCAATGATCACCAATGTCAATCCCCTCATGAATTCTGGGCCAAAAACAAGCCTTTTTCGGTCCCCAATCCTACCAATGTTACAACCCTGAAACAGTCTTCTCTGACTAAGACACTTGGGTTAACATATAGCTTAGCTCGAAGAGGTACGAGCAAGACTATTTCTTTCTCATTTTGTAGGGTTCTCGACTTGTAAACCCGGAGCAGATGGTGAAAACTTTCATTCAGTGGCCTCGACTCCAAGCGGGTCCCCCTTGAAAACCAATATCCAAGCCCAACATTACGGTCCCGTGGAAGACCTCCCGACCGATCAAAATGTATGCGCTGCGAATGAGCCTAAAACCTAGGCACAGGTTAGTAAGAAATTGAGTGCGTCCCTTATAAAAATCATTACCTCCAAACAGGTGAGATGGCCTCCTTGTCGAGAAATATTCCAATTGATGTTTTGAACAAACTCTTTTTGGAATTTTCAAACTGTTGATCCAGATTTTCCGTGCAAGGGATTTGTGATCACATTTGCATGTTGCAAGAATGCTTTGGATAACCTCCAGCATCAAAATGCACATTTCATGATTAAAACTTAAATCATACGGTTTTGTCAAAATGGACAGCTGTGGTCTTCCCAAAGATTACTAACGTTTTCTTGGTGAAGAAAAATCTTTCAGGCTCAAACTTCTGCAGGATACCTGGAGAACCCAGCTCCCAGAATGTCGCCTCAACAGACTCAAGTGAAGTTTTGTCAAAATAAAATCTTTCACTGCTTCAAAAAACTGAATTCCCGACAAACTTCGGGGTCTCCAAAAAAAAAGGGGGAAGAAAAACCCTTTTAAAAGAAAAAGTCCTATCAGACGTGGAGAACCCTCGTCCCAGGACCCATTTTCAAAATATCAAACAGTCTCATCGGACGTGGAGAACCCTCGTCATGAGACCCCTTTTTCAAAACTTAGGCAGTCTCATCGGACGTGGAGAACCCTCGTCATGAGACCCCTTTTCAAAATTCAAACAGTCTCATCGGACGTGGAGAACCCTCGTCATGAGACCCCCTTTTCAAAATTCAGGAAATCTCATCGGACGTAGAGAACCCTCGTCATGAGACCCCTTTTCAAAGTCAATCAAAGGTAGATACCGCCTGAAGGGTCAATCAAAGGTAGATACCGCCTGAAGGGTCAACTCAAAGGTAGATACCGCCTGAAGGGTCAAATAAAGGTAGATACCGCCTGAAGGGTCAAAATATGGTAGATACCGCCTGAAGGGTCAAAATGATGGTAGATACCGCCTGAAGGGTCAACTCAAGGTAGAAACCGCCCGAAGGGTCACATGAAGGTAGAAACCGCCTGAAGGGTCAACCAATGGTAGAAACCGCCTAAATGGTCAATCAAAGGTAGAAACCGCATGAAGGGTCAAATGATGGTAGATACCGCCTGAAGGGTCAATCAATGGTAGATACCGCCTGAAGGGTCAACTCAATGGTAGAAACCGCCTGAATGGTCAATGTATGGTAGAAACCGCCTAAAGGGTCAGCACAAGGTAGATACCGCCTGAAGGATCAACTCATGGTAGAAACCGCCTGAAGGGTCAACACAAGGTAGATACCGCCTGAAGGGTCAACACATGGTAGATACCGCCTGAAGGGTCAACACAAGGTAGAAACCGCCTGAAGGGTCAAATCAAAGGTAGAAACCGCCTGAAGGGTCAACTCATGGTAGAAACAACTCATGGTAGAAACCGCCTGAAGGGTCAAACCAAGGTAGAAACCGCCTCAAGGGTCAACTTATTGGTAGATACCGCCTTAAGGGTCAACACGAGGTAGATACCGCCTTAAGGATCAACACAAAGGTCTGATCCACCATACGTATTAAAATCTCTAGCAAAATCCCAAAGCGTGGGGATGCGCTTTCCTTAGGTTCCTACCAATTAGGAATCCCATAATAGTATGACCTACCATACAGGTCAGAGCTTAATCTCCCTAGGATTTTCTGTGACGAGTCCTAGGCATCTTCTTGAAAGTTGTCGCAACCGGCATCATCTGACAGGTGAGCTTCAGGTAAGCCTCTCTCACTACGGCCCATGTTCAAATTGTTAGAGCAAACCGGGGATTGATTTGAGCTTTTATCAATAGGCTTAAGGATCCGATGTCATAACATTTCTTCTCTCATTTTCCCAGTTGAGTCGGTTAGGAATCAGGTGCCACCTTATCTTTGAGAGAAACCTCTAACGAGATTCCTCTCAAAGAGGGGCAGCTGTTGACACCTGATTTTTTACCATTTATTATTGTGATTTTTATTCTTTAAAATTAATTAAAAATATCAGAAAAGGTCATAAAATCACAAAATCAACTTTGGAAGTCTTGGTTTAACCTTAGGAACCAATTTTGAATAAAAAATATTTTTCGGTATTTTTAATATTTTTCGAGTTTATTTAGTTATAAAAATACCCAAAAAATCAGAAAAATGCCATTCATGGTCAGAAAAATACCCAAAAATATTCGATAATTTTGTTTTAATTTCCTCTTCAAGTGTGTCACTTTAAATCTCAAAAATTCGGCTCGGGTCACTATGTTCCTTCACAAACATACACCCGAACCGAGCCTTAAAAAAAAAAATCCTTTTCGAGTCTTTTAGTTTTCAATTCTCACTTTTTATAAGCTATGACATTGGATTCTAAAGTCTTAAAGTGCAATTAGGTCAATTTGCCCTCCAATTTAATCAATTTTTACCAAAAGGGCTTAATTGCACATTTTTCTTTCAATTAGTCCCCGGTTTCACGGATGTATACATATGCTCTACGTATTTATACGTCATACATATTTATACGTTATGCATATTTGTACTGTTTGGTAACCTCTTTAACTCTTGTAATAATAATAATGGTTATTATTTTTAACACCTTTGTTAGTGCCTTTTTTTTTAGCATTTTTGTATTGTGAGTGCTATTGCTAGTGCTATTTTTAAATAGCATTTTTGTATTATAAATTGTGAGTGCTATTGTTAGTGCTATTTTTAAATGTCATTTATTTGTGAGTGCTATTTTTAGATAGAATTTATAATTGTTAGTGCTATTTTTAAATACAATTTATTGGAAGGTATTTTTGGCTATAAAAGGATAGCAAGAGTTTTGAGGTTGAGGGGGGGAGACATTTTGTAGAGTGTGCAAATTTTTGAGAGCTTAGAGAGAAGAACACAAACACTCTCTATATTCTCATAATCTTGAGTGAGCAAAATATACTAAGTTCGGAATATTGATTCCGCATATTGCTAGCACAATTGTTGTGGAGTTATTAGTCGTCTCCCCGTTCGTCAATTGGTGGTGCGTCCGAACTAGATGCCTAACACTTGTGGAGGCTGAGATCGAAGAACATCGAATCGACACCTCCGTTCAAGCACGCTACGAGAGGTAATCTATTTACTCCCTTTGAGGCTTTGTGATTTTTTTCGATTGAAATGCACGAAGTACGCCTCTGGAGATACATGTATGGGTTGTTATTTATTTCCGCTACGTGTTACGTGGATCCCAACAGTGGTATCAGAGCCGATCCTTAGGTGTTTTCATGCATTTAATTGATTTTTTGCAATTTTTGCAATACTATGGCCAATATGTATTAACGAATTGTTCGTCTTACATGGCTAATGGAGGTTGATTATTTTATATGATAAATTAATCAACGTAGCAAAAATTGAGACTAAATCAATTTTGAATCGAAAATTTATGGCTATCTTATTTTACATAAAAATTCTGAATATGATTCAACGTAGAATTTTTATTGTGCCTTCCTAAGTTTTAAATTGTGAATTTATTACTTACGTGGAAGGGTGGTGATCATGGAAAAATCCCTAATCAATGTGATTGATGTATATATGAATGTATGATGATTATTTATATATTTGGAGTTGTAGTTATTAAATGGAGGCTGCGTACTCCTTTTATTTTTCATGTAATCTTTATTTTTAGCATAGTCAATTGTTGATGTAAATGCTACGAGGATTACGTGGGGGAGCCTTTTAAGTCGGCGAGCTCTTTGGGGCCCAATTCTTGAAGAGTTCAAGAAACCAAGAAGAAGCGAAGAGCGGCTCTCCGTTATTAAAATATTAAAATGATTAAATGTGGTCTCATTGGCTCGAGACCCATTAAATCATAATTCCATGATCACCACGTAGGATAGATGTTTATGTGATTTACATCTATTTATTTATTATGATTACGTGAGCATGTTAAACTGGTTAATGTGCAAAGTCAGACTTACCTCACCCAAAATTGCGCCTGCATGAAATCCTAGTTAGGAAAATCACTCGCGTTAGGTACCGAAAGGGCGTTGGTAACGATACCAGCGTAACCAAGTCCCCGAACTCAAAATCTCTGGTTCCGCAGAATTGATCGATCTCTCCCAATCGGTCAATAAGGTTTCCGGTCTACCCTCCAAGAAAGACCGGTGGCGACTCCAAATGCATGCACAAGTTGCACATGCCACCACGACCACACTGAAGGTCGAAAGCGATCGACTCTTATCGTCGAATCCTTTGAAAATACTCCTGCCGCGATTTGGTATGGGCCTGGGAGGGCCCGCGCCGATCCAAGGCCCGCGATCGGTAATCCATTAGCCGCGTCCTCTTCCGGACGGGTCGCGACACTCCGTGAGAGAGAGAGAGAGAGAGAGAGAGAGAGAGAGAGAGAGAGAGAGGCGGAAGGGAGGAGAGAGAAAGCGAGTGTGGAGAGAGAGAGAGAGAGAGAGAGAGAGAGAGAGAGAGAGAGAGAGAGAGAGAGAGGAGGAGGAGGAGGAAGAGGACAAGAGACGTAAGAAAAGGTGGAAAATGATCTCCGTTTCTCAAAAGCGGAGATCATTTTCCCCAATTTTAAGAGTACATTTTCTGTTGATCGAAAATCATTTTCTTTGACCATACATTTTTCGCCCCCCAAACATCAGAAATTGAGGAAAGTGTTTTCCAGAAATTTATTTTCCCCGAAACAAACGGAGCCTTACTCCGCTTATCGCCGCCCACGAGCTCACCAAACGCCAGTGAGGCTCGACCTCGTGTGGCAGGTCGTCAGTCATCTCCGAGGCCTGGCAACCAATGAAGGAGAAAAACATATTAAAAAGTTAACAAATATATATATATGATACAAAAAAATATTTTGAATTTTGAATTTTTTCTCCCTTAAATAAAGTCGTGACATTGAAATTATTTTCTAAATAAGATCCAAGAACCAGAAAATCTCGAATCAATGGTATCACTATATCATATTTACTTAAAGTCTATGGTATAGATAATATCTCTTTAAGACGTTGATATTCAAGTTTTGTGCAACTAATGCCATCGTTTTCTCCTTTTCATAAATTTTAATTTTTAAAAGACAAATTTAGCAACGATCATAGTTTGGTATATATCGACAATTTGACTAGTTTTTCTTTTCTTTTCTTTTCTTTTTTCCTGAATAACTCGACTATAGAGAGTACAAATGCAATTTGACTTGCTAAGATATAAGGCAATGGAGTCTAATCATCAAGTCATGGTCATAGGGTGGGTTTGGTTCAGCTTTGTAAATGGGCTTTCAGGGAATGCAAATATCTTTGGCCTAAGGGGCATTGGGGAAATGCAAACAACGTTTGGTGAAAAATATTTTGAAAAGTCACTTTGGGCTAATTAGTGTGACATTTTGAATTCCGACCATATTTCGAAGCTTATGAATGAATGAATGAATGCCTATCGATGTATTTTAGTAAATCTCACTCAGAATTGATCTCTCTTGAGTCGACTAACCAAAAGGGAAGGGCTAACTAAAATTTAAATACGTGGACTAAAGAACTCGACTATGGATTAGTACTTTGACCATAAGGATTGCCGAGGAAATATTTTGGACCATTAAAAGGCCGATCTAAGAATGGTTCTAGAACGATTTGCTAGCATTATGCAATTGGTTCACGGGTGACTTTGTATGACCATAGTATGATTTGCAAATTAACATAAACTGATTCTTGATGATCGCGTCCGTCGGAACTAATGATTGACCCTCGCAATTACATGACAACTAAAGTCGTCATGGCTCGAATAACTCTTAAATGTGACTTTAATCACGGGTCGATACGCGTAACTTCTAAGAGCTGCCCGTTAGTCTGAGATATGCTGGAATACGAATTGACTGAATTTGGCCATGAATCGGACTTCGAGATCGGAGGCCGGACATTCAAGGATTTCAACGTTAATAAATTGGACATCACCTCATCGAGGGCAACTAAGGTTAGGGTACACCCCATACAATTTGGAAGAGTGAAATTTACACTGAGAAGTGAAAATTACCCTTTTGCCCCTAGAATAATGCTCATTCTTTTGGATTAAGTCAAGGGCAAATTGATCTTTAGCCTTTTCCCCCACTTCAGTCGAATTAAGAGGGGCATCATTGCCCATAGTGGTCTTGCAATTATTCACTAAAGACAAGAGAATGAAATAGTCAAAACCCCTTGACCAACTCTCTTACACCTAGTCATTCCTTGCTACAATTCACTTCAAATCAATGTCATAACCCCATAAACCACTCCCACATCTCTTGCAATTGGAATTGGAGTATATCACCCTCTCTCTCCCCTCATTCGGCAGAACCCCCACAAGAACACTCTCTCACTCATTTTTCTCTCTCCCTCTCTCTCGCTACCAGCCCTTCGCCATCCACTCTTCTAGCCATATCTCCGCCCTTTATCGTCGATGGCCGACAAGCCACCTACTATTAGAAAGATTTTTCTCTTGCCGTTCTAGCAACATATTATATGTCCAAATCCACCCAGTCGTTTGTCTTGTAAAGCCGTTTGAAGCAGCAAAGGTCGCTGACCAGTCTGGCCCAAACCTGAGAACTTCAATGTTGGATTCTTGAGCTCATTTCACCACAATCTCTTGTTAAGACACTTCTAAGGTTTAGTTGGGATGTGTAGCAACATGTTTATGAGGTTAAAGTTAGATTATAAAAGGATTTAAGTGGCTGAATTGTGGTGTTTCTTTTCGGAACCAACTTAGTATCGCTGACCGGCTGAGACCGTGACTTTAGTGGCTGTTCTTGAGGTCTCACCCGACTTGCTTTGGTTATTTGAAGGGTAAGTGACTTCTAAAGCCTAGCCTAGTGCATTAAGAAGCTAGTTGATAGAATTAAGAGTGATTCTTGTGGATTTTCATGGCTGATTTCATGTAAACTTCAAGGGGGACCGAATCAGTTTTTCCGACTAGCTTAAGCCGTGACTTTGTGCCGCATATTTCATGAAAATTCTTGGCTTAATCTTGTGGTAAATTACTCTTAAACCTTACCTAGGGCTTTAGGCTACCAATAGACGTGTTTAGTTGTGGATTTGAAGGTGATTACAAGTGGTTTAAGGGCTGTGATTGTTGATGATAACTTCCCCTTTTAACCATTGCTTTTGAACGTTGCTTCTGAACATTGCTTCTGATCGTTGCTTCTAAACGTTTCCTTCTGGACGTTTCTTCTGAACTGTGCTTGAGGTGTTCTTGAACCAAAATTGTGTTGTCTTGGTTAATCGTGCTTGTTGTATATTCGGCCATGAGTGATTGGGAGAAAATGACTAAGTTGAGGCTTAAAGGCCTATTGGCGTTCTTGTTTGATGAAATGTGCAATTGATTGCAATTGGTCTTGATTGATTGAATTATGAGCTATGTGTGTTTGATGAAAAGTTTAACCTGACGAGGTTAAGTGCGACTCGAGAGTCATTATAATCGATCAAATCATCTCGAGGGCGATGGAAGTCGAGAATCGTTATAATTGACCGAATCATCTTGAGGATCGGATGCAAGAGTCATTATAATCGACCAAATCATCCCGAAGGTGCTTGAGTCGAAAGTCGTTATAATTGACCGAATCATCTCGCAGAACTTGGAAGCATCAAAGGTCGATGTGATTGAATGAACTATCATATGTGGCTAAGTGATCGTTTATATGCCTCAAGTACAAAGCTTAGTCTTATTTGTCAATTGAATTCCTTGACCATGACTTTATTGTGGAAGTGTGAGGCGCCATGTATAATGACTGGATTAAAATACCGTTGGCCTGGTGATTTCCTTTGGACTTGACCTACATGTTTTAAAAGTGTATGGAGGTACTATTGACCTAGTTTAGGTTTAGAGTCAACTTGCTAAAATTTATTCTCACCTCGTCGTGGGATAACATTTTCAAGTCTCGAATGACGGATGTATCGCGATTGCCATGAATTTGACTTCTGAAGATGCTCTTTTTGAAGTAGATGAACCTTAACCTTATCTGACTGTATTTCTTTTGTAATCTTAGATAGCTGCTTTTATATTTGGGACTGTATACGCTTGTATAGCTCTGTAGGGTTAAACTTCATCTACCTTGTGTTATTAAAGGAAGTTGTATTTTGGTAACATCAAGTTGTTACTTTTGATATGTAATTGACATTTTTAAGAAATGTATGAAGTAAGTTTTAAATATCTCTTTTCCATCTTAAGTCATTCTTATTGGAAGAAAATATTTGTGAAGGAGCTGTTCACCGCTTTCATATGTGCATTTCATATCGCACTTAAGATGTTCACCGTTGGATCTTGGGAACTATTTACAAGAGAATGGCCGTGGCGGGATGTTAGCGGTCCCGAAGGGTGCGGGGCGTGACAATTAGTGTTTGATAAAGAATTTTTGCAAATGGACTTTCTTACAATATTTCCTTCTCAAATAAAAATAATTAAAAAATAAAAAAAGAGAAAATCAAACCCTAATGCCACCAGCTGCCGGCGAGCTAACTCAAGCGCCGGCGGCCTTGAGTGACCCCCGACGAAGGTCGCATGGGCTGCGCAACCCTCCCCGGCCTTCGCATGGGCCGCATGAGTCCAGGCAACGGCTGCCCGAGGTCACTCAACCTAGGCGACCCTCATCGGGGGTCACTCAACCCCGGGACCTTAGACTGCCGTCGTTGGTCGTACAACCCTGGCGACGAGGCCTGATGTCGCACGACCCCTGGCTAGGAACTCCTGGGTCGACGACCTCCAGCGGCTGTCGCTGGGGTCGCGCGACCTAGGACGAAGCCTGAGGTTGAGCCGACTCGGTAGCCGTTGCTGGGCTCATGTGTCCTAGGGGATGATCGCAGGGGCTCACGCAGCCCGAGGAAACCCTAGCCGGGGTCGCCGACCCCTGGCGATCTCTGCCCCAGTGGCCAACAAGCTAGCCTAGGGTTTGATTTTATTTTAATAAAAGAAGTATTAAAAAATGTAAGGAAAAAGATAAGGGGAAATTCAAAATTTAAGAAAATAAGTGAGGATAGTTTCGAAAGAAAAATATTTAGCTCGGGATTTGACTAAATGCTGAATGCTCAATGTTGGTCCCTATCAGCATTAAGCTTTCAGCTTTTTCAATGCCAACTTTCATCCAAAAGCCACCTATGAAAGGTTGCCAAACGCCTCACATTTTCTTCAAGGAGCTTTCGGACCCCAATGGGTTTTGGGAAAGCTGAACCAAACCCATCCATAGAATCACATCCAATTTATCCGAATCTAACCTAATTTTGAGCCCTTCGTTGCAAATTGACTATAATTCTAGCTGACCAAGAAAATTGGATAGTGTTGTAAAAGTAAACGGCGATCTTTGGAATCAACTCAGAGAATTCTACCGGGAATATAATGAGAGAAAGATGAGAAATGTATGGAGCAAATGTGAACTCATTCTCATTGCAATTTCAAGTTTATAAAAGCTTCTATTTATAGGTTAGAGGGTACCATACAAAAACCGCTCATTGATGGAATATGAAAGGTGAATCATCAATCCATATTAATGTACATCAATGTATATGTAATGTACATTGGAAGATGAACAGACGGAAGGTGAAACATCCACTTACTTATAACACTCCCCCTTAGATGTTCACCTTTTATTATACGTTGTTTAAACTGCCTCATTAAAAAACCTTGCCAAGAAAAACCCAGTGGGACAAAAACTTGACGAAGGGAAAAAGAGTACAGTGCGTATAATACTCCCCTGCATTTTAATAGTTATTGCACGTAGGCTGCCTATCACGCCCCGCTTCCCAAATGGGTGCGCTTCATCCGCTAAGGCCGTAGATTCTTTCCCAGGATACCCTTACTACGGCTTAAATGAAATGCGACACGCATGCGAAAGAGTAATAGAAAATAAATACACCTCCAGACATAAAACAAAGAATAAGATACGGGATATAAAAGACATTTACATATCAAGAGACGAGTTTGTACAAAAGGGGTCAGGGGTAACTACATCAAAATCTAGGGTCGAGGAAGGTTAGGGCGACCAAAAAGGATAGCTGCTGCGCCCACAAAAGCCACTAGTCTCCAAAAGACAACTCAAAAGGATCTAGGACATCCAACACGCTAGGTGGTGCTACTGTCTTCAGCTCGGTCCAAATCTTCTCTGAGGTCGTACTCCGAGAAAGTCTCAGAGCGTACTTCGACGGTGTCTTCCTCCATATCATCCTCCGAGTCAGAAATCTCAATCGCATCGATGCTTTCCTCTCTTGCCGGGGCCTCTTCTGGTACATTCCTCGAGCTTGCTACAAAAACTTCTACCTCGATCTAGTCTCGAGTAGGGTGACACCACGAAGGCACAACTCGTTTAGAAACCTCATGAGCCTTCAGCGGACCTATAGTAACATCTCCAGTCCTCCTGAACCAAGCCTCAAAGCGATATGGCTTCCAAGGTTCTACCCCCTCGTCAACACAAACTGCAATACTTTTCCAAACATAAACTGCACCCCAACCATCAGGAAATTCTTCAAAATATGCCGTCATTTCTTTTGGGTCTCATAGGCATATCGGTAGCATCTTCAGGGCTTCGAGTCTGAAAAAAAAAAAGGATCCCACGACGGGGTGAGACTTACGTCTCAGCAAGCTAACCTAACCCTACCTAGGCCATTCGTCCCACCGAACCAAAGCAAACAAAGCAACATATAAAAATTACCAAAGCAAGACATGACATTAACCCAAGGCATCGAGTCATGTTTTCACAAGCATTTCAATCAAGGCAAAATGGCATGGAATGATCAAGCTTTCGCACTAGCTGACAATTACTTTCAAATCTCCAGAGACTAGCCAGCGTTCAGTCGCCTCAGGCTATCCCGATCAATAAACCCGCGTTCAGACGCATCAGGTTTAACAGCTCACCACCAAGCTCATGTCGACATGTCAACCTCTCATCCTGCGTTCAGACGCATCAGGATGTACTTTCAATCACAACCCCGCGATAAAATGCCTCAGGGTGTCACAGCCTCGTGCACTTATCTCATCGACTGAATTAAGTCAAGAGTTATCACAGCAGTCATTTAATCATTTGCTTGCCAGAATGAACGTACGTTATCACAAAATGTGACTCAAGAGTCGGATATCATACGGCTACATAAGCAAGCAAATCACACCAACAAGCACGTCATCAAATTCGATTTCCACTCATTCAAGCATAATAAAATCCGTCTATTCATCAAGAAAACTATCCAGTTGCGTCCAAATGTCCTAGTATAGATTTAGGGGCAGCTTACCTTCGTCCAAGCTAGCCAAAATCCACCAAAAATCCCTTGTCAAGCCCGGCTCCAACTCAGAACACCGCTGTCCAAAAACAGGGCAGCAAGCAACTCAGCGACAATCCAACGTTTCAACCAATTTATCTATTCCAATCTCAATTCCACCACTCGTACACCTCAATAACACTTCAATCGACATTCTAATATGTCCTAATAACAAATTTGAAGCACGGCGACACCTCAAATAGTCCCCAACAGAACCGGTTTGCACAAATCCAAAACAAAGCAGAACTGGTTCTGCTTCATCATGTACTACCAGCCCACTCATCAACCTTAAGCTCCAATTTATTCTCAATTCCTCTTGTTAAAACCTCAATCAACATGTTATATAGTCATATGATAAATTTCGAGGCTAAATAGCACTCCTAAACCTCCGAACAGCTCACTTCATCTCAGTCCCTTCGGCGGTCAGAATCTGCCCTTAAAAACCACATCAATTAAACCATCGAAACTTATTCGAAACTTAACCAAATCAGCGGTCCCAGCTCAGTGAACTTAGTACTACATGTCTACAAAGTCTCGTCGAAAGCTTGAAGCAAAACGAAGTCCTACGGAGGTCAAACGAAGACTTACTCTCTGTTGCGTCGGAATTTGTCCAGTTTTGGAAATAGGGCTGGCCGGAGCTCCTCAGGCGACCAATGATCGAGCTACCACTTGGATTGTGTCAAGGACACGTCAAGGAAGATGGTCGTGGCCGACGTGAGGCCGAACGGCGGCCGGAGGTGGCGATCGTAGAGGGTGACGGCGGCGGGCAGAGCTGGTCGAGCAGGGACAGTTTCTGTTCTTGGTGAAAATGCACAAAATGAAGATGATGGAGAGCTAGGCCACGAAATTCTGAGGGAATAGCAGATGAAGATGAAGTCCATTCAACCTTGGTCAATGTTCTAGAAGATTAGCTTAGTGGATAATTAATTACTTTCATCCAAAGGTTAACACTTGTCTTTTATCTCATAATATCTACATCTCAATTGTCCACAATGTCCCCCCCATTTTCTGCAGCCTTGGGGAAGAAGGAAATGTGCCAAATGGCTAAAACGCCCTTCTCAAATCAATTAGGCAAGGTTAACACTCCAAGGGCAAAATGGTCTTTTCGCACCTTTCGTCCGAAATTTCAGTTTTTCGATATTTTCATCCTCGATAAGGTGGCGTCCAATCCATATCCAATATTGGAATCCTTCATTTCCATTTTCTAATTCCGAGATCCCATTTCGTGATCGATTTTTCCCGTCGATCGAAATTCCAGTTTGTCTCGAGCTAACGGGCGGCTCTTGCGGACGTTACGCGTATCGACTTTGTGATTTTCATCACACTTAGGGTAACCAAAACTATGGTGACTTTGGTTGTCAAGTAATCGCGAGGGTCTATCGCTAGCCTCGACAGCAACGATCGTCACAAACCGATTTAGGAAAATTTCGCAAATCATACTTTGGTTACGCGGTATCACCCGCGTCCCAATCATATAACACTAGTAATGCATTCCTTAATCGCTCTTAGATCGGCCTCGGCTCTAAATACTTCCTCGTCGATCCTTATGGTCAAAGCGCCGTTTTCTAATCGAGTTTCCTGGGTCCACGTATCTCATCGCACGTTAGCCTTTCCCCTTCGGTTAATTAACTCGAGATTGATCAGATCTGAGCGAGACACAACTGTAATACTTCGACAGATTCCTTACAGTCAAAGTTCTCGAAATGACAGGAAAATCAGAATGTCACAACTCTTCCCCCTTACAAAAATTTCATCCTCAAAATTTATTACAACCCAACTATTCAAACAAATGGGGGTATTGACGCCTCATCGTTTCTTCGTTCTCCAACGTAGCGCCTTCAATTCCACGGTGTTCCCAAATTACTTTGACCAGTGAAATCGTTTTAGTCCTCAAAACTTGTTCCTTACGGTCTTCGATCCTAATCGGCCTTTCCACGTGATACCTTGTCATCCACTTCTATTGTTTCATAATCTAAAACATGCGTCGAATCTATTTCGTACTTCCTCAACATCGATACATGAAACACATTATATACCTGGGATAAACTCGGTGGTAAGGCAAGCCTATAAGCCAAAGTTCCAATCCGTTCCAAAATTTCAAATGGGCCTACATATTTCGGACTCAACTTTCCTTTCTTTCCAAATCGAGATAAACCTCGCATTAGCGATACCTTGAGAAAAACATGATCACCAACTTGAAACTCTAAGGGCTTACGTCGCTTATCAGCATAACTTTTCTAGCGACTTTGTGTTGTTTTTAACCTATCTCTGATCACTTTCACTGCCTCCACTGACCGTTCTACCAACTCGAGACCCGTTATGCTCCTCTCCCCCACTTCATCCCAGCACAAAGGAGTCCTGCAAACTCTACCATAAAGTGCTTCAAAAGGAGCCATTCCAATGCTTTGTTGGTAATTGGTGTTATATGCAAACTCTACTAAGTGCAAATGGTCTTCCCATCCACCTTTAAAATCTATAACACATGCTCGCAACATGTCCTCGAGCGTTTGAATCGTCCTTTCCGACTGCCCGTCTGTCTATGGATGGTATGACGTACTAAATTGCAATCTGGTTCCCAAGGCATCCTGAAGACTCTTCCAGAAATTCTCTGTAAATTTAGGATCTCGATCCGACATAATCGTTATAGGCACTCCATGGAGTCGCACAATGTAATGCATATACAGCTCGGCGTACTTATCCATCGCGAAGTCCTTTCTCACCGGAATAAAATGTGCAGACTTGGTCAATCTGTCTACCACTACCCAGATCGAGTCATGTCTTCTCTTACTCCGCGGCAAACCTATAACAAAATCCATCGTCACGTGCTCCCATTTCCACTCCAGAATTTCCAAAGGTTGTAACAATCCTCCAGGCTTACAATGCTGAGCTTTTACTTGCTGGCACGTCAAACACTTAGCTACGAACTTCGCCGCATCCACTTTCATTCCGTTCCACCAATAATGCTGGCGTAAGTTCTGATACATTTTCGTGCTACTTGGGTGGATGCTGTAATTACTCCGATGAGCTTCCGACAAAATTCTTTCTTTAAGCGCCTCATCATTGGGCACACAAAGACATCCACGAAACTTCAAAATTTCGTCCTCAGATACTTGAAATTCAGCCTTCCTCTCTGTTGCATCCATTTCAAGAATTTTTTGAATCTCTGGATCTGTAGACTGTAGAATTTTTATCCTCTCTTGGATTTCTGGTTCAATTCTCAAGGTCGCTATCAAACTCGACAGCTGGTTCACTTCCAGCTTAAATTCATAGTCCATCAATCCTTCAAGCACTGGCCACCCTCTAACCATTAAGTGTGCAATACTTGATTTCCGACTAAGTGCATCGGCGACCCATATTCGCCTTTCTAGGATGGTACAAAATATCGCAATCATAATCTTTAAGCAATTCCAACCATCGACGCTGCTTCATATTCAATTCCTTCTGGCAAAATAAATACTTTAAACTCTGATGATCCATATAAATTTGGAACCTTTTGCCACACAAATAGTGCCTCCAAATTTTTAAGGCGAAGACAATCGCAGCTAACTCTAAATCATGCGTCGGATAATTCAATTCGTGTGGTCTCAATTACCGCGAAGCATACGCTACTACCCGTCCATGTTGCATAAGCACACATCCCAATCCTTTTAACGAAGCATCGCTGTAAATCTCAAAGCCTCCGGGTCCAAACGGAATCGTAAGTACAAGTGCAGTCGTCAAATGATGTTTAAGCTCTTGAAAACTCCTTTCACACTTGTCCGTCCATTCGAACTTCGTAAATTTCTTAGTTAACCACGTCAATGGCATAGCTATAGACGAAAACTTTTCTACAAAGCGTCTATAATAACCAGCCAATCCCAGAAAACTCTGAACTTCCGTAACTGACGTAGGTCTAGGCCAATTTATCACCGCCTCAATCTTCGCAGGGTCTATGGAGATTCCTTCTCCGGATATTACATGGCCAAGAAATGCCACCTTATTCAACCAAAACTCGCACTTGTTAAACTTGGCATAAAGCGAGTGTTCTCTCAAAGTCTGTAAAACAGTTCTCAAATGCCTTTCATACTCCTCAATACTCCTCGAGTAAATTAAAATGTCATCAATAAATACGATAACGAAACGGTCAAGATATTCCTTAAACACCCGATGCATCATGTCCATAAATGCAGCCGGAGCATTAGTCAACCCAAAAGGCATCACCGTAAACTCATAATGCCCATACCTCATTCTAAAAGTCGTTTTCGGAATATCCTCCTTCTTAATTCGTAACTGATGGTACCTCGTTCTCAAGTCTATCTTAGAGAATACTGAAGCTCCTTGCAGTTGATCAAATAGATCATCAATCCTCGGCAACGGATACTTGTTCTTAATGGTCACTTGATTCAATTACCTGTAATCAATACACAACCGCAAGGATCTATCCTTTTTCCTCACAAATAACACTGGTGCTCCCCATGGCGACGCACTCGACCTAATGAATCCTTTATCCAATAACTCTTGCATCTGCACCTTCAGCTCCTTCAACTCTGATAACGCCATTCTGTAAGGTGCCTTCGAAATTAGCTCCGTCCCAGGAGCTAACTCAATTACAAATTCAATTTCCCGCTCGGATGGTAATCCAAGCAATTCTTGGGGAAAAACATCCGGGAATTCACGTACCACTGCTATATTTTCCAATTTCGGTTCCCCAACCGTCGTATCCACTACCGTAGCCAAATAAGCTTGGCATCCCTCATTTAGCAACTTTGTCGCTTCAAGCGATGAAACCAAAGGAATAGAAATTCCCCCACGACTTCCCTTAACCTCAAAGCTAGGGCGATCATCCAGATAAAAACGGATTACCCTATCACCACAATCGACCACAGCTTTTTGTCTACTCAGCCAATCCATTCCAACGATCACATCAAAATCATATATAGGCAATATGACCAAATCTATCTTTTCCGCTCTACCATCTATAACTATCTTACAATCCGTACAGCCTAACGAAACTACCATATTATCTTTTAGTGGAATGGTAACATGCAACATCATGTTCAAAGGCCTCAAGTCCAGATTAACCATATCAGCAAATTGAGCAGACACGAAAGAATGCGAAGCTCCAGGATCAAATAGGGCATAAGCAGCTTGGTCACACAAATAAATCATACATGTGACCACACCAGGCGCATTCTCTGCTTCACCTCGAGCCACAGCATACACCCGCCGTTGAGCTGGCAGTCGATTCAATTCATTCTGTGGAGCAGCAGCTGGGGGTCCTGCCTGTGGTCGCGGTCCCTAAGGTCTAGGTCTTGGAACTTGATTAGGGCAGGTCCTCATCTGGTGGCCCAACTGACCACACTTAAAGTACGCGCCCGTTCTAGTCGGGCAAGGCCCACTTCCATGTCTCCTTCCACAAAGACGACAGTTCAAGTTAGACTGGTGCGGTGGCTTTCCAATGTTCTTTCTCACGAGTGGAACAAAATGCCTATTATTGGTCATTGGTCTCTTACCAAACTAACGATTGTCTCGGAATGAAGGAAATCGCGATCCGGATGCAGTTGTTCTCTCTTGATATCTCGTTCTATCATTTGACCCCGCTCATAGATTTCCTTGTAAGTTCTCAAGTTCACGGTCACAATCTGACTGCGAAGTTCGGGCCGTAACCCATCTCTAAACCTCCGCGCCTTTTCTAGTGGATCCTCAACATATCGTGGTGCGTATCTTGACAACCTAGCAAATTCGGCCTCATATTGATCCATTGTCATGTTACCCTGGCGTAAATTCTGAAATTCCACTAGTTTGCTTTCTCGCGCGGTCTCCGAGAAATACTTGTCATTAAAGGCCGTAGTAAAAGCAGTCCAATTCAGGGAAGTACCTTCCGGAAATACTTCGTCCTTCGTAGCATTCCACCAGTCATTTGCAGTTCCATCCAACCGATAAACTGCCAGGAGTACTTTCTCCTCATTGTTACATCTCAAAACCCCAAAAATTTTCTCAAACTTTTCTATCCACCTGGGTGCCAACTCTAGGTCACCAGTTCCATTAAACTGGAGTGGCATCAACTTCACAAACTGCTCAACTAATTGACCCATGTCTCTAGGTGCAATATTATTACCTGATGTATTACCTGCTTCCATTCCCTGGCCATTAATCTCATTAGTTCGGGCATTACCAGTTTCAACGCCTTGGCCAGCATTCTCATTAACTCCACTTCCCACTTTATTACCAGTCGATGCATTGACAGTAGCCAAGGCAGCTCCTACAGCCTGAGTAATAGTAGTATCTCTATCCTGAGCTTGCCTATCTATCAAGTTTCCGATTCATTCCAATGCTCTCAATACATCCCTCATTCCAAGATTCTCAAATACAGGTGGTCTCGAACTAGAAGCTCCACCTCTAGGTCTCCCACGTCTGCCAGGTCGGTTGCCCATTCGTATACTACCTGTACCTCTATAATTTCACCATTGAATTAAAGACTTAGCTCAACTACGCAAGTTCAATGGTTCTATGCTATACAACAAAGCAGCACTCACATTAAAGCAACCATTCACCCAGTCACTCTCAAGAGCACATCAAATAGGAACATACAACCATGCTTCGAGTTCAAACAAAACACTCATCATTTCATCAAGTAAGCATCCACAATCAATACACACGCTAAGTATGAAGCTTGGTCACTATCTAGTCATCATAAATACACCACTTTCATGATGTTAAATCACATGCGCCAACTCATATGTCATGCATTCCTTACTTGACTCTAGCGAATCCCCTTGCGATCTCGCTACCCAGTCATCCCGAATCTCATTCCTCCTTATTACTCCAGTCCTCAATCAACTTGGATCGAGCTTGACCTCACTCTGATACCACTTTAACTAGGATGTCACGCCCCACTTCCCAAATGGGTGCGCTCCATCCGCTAAGGCCATAGATTCTTTCCTAGGATACCCTTACTACAGCTTAAATGAAATACGACACGCATGTGGAAGAGTAATAGAAAATAAATGCACCTCCAGACATAAAATAAAGAATAAGATGCGGGATATAAAAGACATTTACATATCAAGAGGTAAGTTTGTACAAAAGGGGTCAGGGGTAACTACATCAAAATCTAGGGCCGAGGAAGGTTAGGGAGACCAAAAAGAATAGCTTTTGCGCCCACAAAAGCCACTAGTCTCCAAAAGACAACTCAAAAGGATCTTGGACATCCAACCCGCTAGGCAGTGCTACTGTCTTCGGCTCGGTTCAAATCTTCTTCGGGGTCGTACTCCGAGAAAGTCTCAGAGCGTACTTCGACGGTGTCTTCCTCCATATCATCCTCCGAGTCAGAAATCTCAATCACCTCGATACTTTCCTCTCTTGCCGAGGCCTCTTTTGGAACATTCTTCGAACCTGCTACAGAAACTTCTACCTTGATCTCATCTCGAGTAGGGTGACACCACGAAGGCACGGCTCGTTTAGAAACCTCATGAGCCTTCAACGGACCTATGGTAACATCTCCAGTCCTCCTGAACCAAGCCTCAAAGCGATGTGGCTTCCAAGGTTCTTCCCCCTCGTCGACCAAAACTACAGTACTTTTCCTAACATAAACTGCACCCCGATCATCAGGAAATTCTTCAAAATATGCCATCATTTCTTTCGGGTCTCCTAGGCGTATCGGTAGCATCTTTAGGGCTTCGGGTCTGAAAAAAAAAAAGGATCCTACGACGGGGTGAGACTTACGTCTCAGCAAGCTAACCTAACCCTACCTAGGCCATTTGTCCCACCGGACCAAAGCAAACAAAGTAACATATAAAAATTACCAAAGCAAGACATGACATTAACCCAAGGCATCGAGTCATGTTTTCACAAGCATTTCAATCAAGGCAAAATGGCATGGAATGACCAAGCTTTCGCACTAGCTGACAATTACTTTCAAACCTCCAGAGACTAGCCCGCGTTCAGACGCCTCAGGCTATCCCGGTCAATAAACCCGCGTTCAGACGCATCAGGTTTAACAGCTAACCACCAAGCTCATGTCGACATGTCAACGTCTCATCCCGCGTTCAGACGCATCAGGATGTACTTTCAATCACTAAAGCGAATTTGATAGATATCTATTTCACCATTTTCTTGGAGTTCATGCGGGTAAAATAACTTAGGTGAAATATGTTTAGTTATGTCACTTTTGACAAATCTATCACGCATTTGTGCAATGCAAGTCGCATTATCCTCAAAAAGTATGGTATGGGCGCCATGAATTGAGGATAAGCCACATGAATCTTGAATGTGGTGTATCAAAGTTCTCAACCAAACACATTTTTTTGACAGTTTCAAATAATGCAATAATCTCATAATAATTTGAGGAAGTAGCAACTATACTTTGTTTTATTGACTTCCATGAAACTATCGTGCATCCACAGAAGAACACATAACTAGTCTGTGACTTGGCATTATGAGGATCAGACATATAGCAAGCATCTGAATATCCCACCAATGTTAAATCTTTGTTTCTCTGGTAAAATAAACCAAAATCAACAATTCCTTGAAGGTAATGTATGATATGTTTAATGTCATTCCAATTTTTTCGGGTTGGATTGGCATTGTGTCTAGCTAGAACATTTATTGTAAATGTAATATCAGGCCTAGTGCAATTTGCAAAATATAACAGTGCTCCTATGGTGCTATGATAAAGAACTTCAGGTCCTAACCTATCCTCATTTTCCTCTTATAGTTCTAAATGGGTCTTTGTCCACTTCAAGTAAACGGACCACCATTGATATGATGAGAGGATGAGATTTATCTATATAAAATGTCTCCAATATCCTTTTTGTATAACTAGACTAGTGCAATAAAACTCATTTTGGGAGGTGCTCAATCTGCAGGTCAAGATAGTACTTGGACTGACCCATGTATTTAATTTCAAATTCCTTTTCCAGGCAGAAACGAGCTTCTTCGAGCTCTTTTGGAGTTTCAATTATATTCTGGTAATCAATATATACGGATATGATGGCAAAGTCATTTGGTGACCTTTTTATGAAAACACAATGATATAATATATTATTTACATATCCCTGCTTCAGGAGGTAATCACTTAACCGGTTGTACCACATGCGATCAGATTATTCAAGACCATATAATGATCTTTGCAACTTAATATTCTACATGTGATTTTCATTCTTTCCCATCTTGGGAATTGAAAATCCTTCAGGGACTTTCATATATATATATATATCAGTGTCAAGTGACTCATATAAATATGTAGTCACAACATCCATTAGGTGCATATCAAGATTCAGGATTTTTTTCGATTTAATTCAAAAAAATTATTTAAGAAATGAGGTAAATTACAAAAATATTTACTGATTTGGGTCTCACGCGCCATTTATTGTAGCGTCTCGCACGCTATTTCAAGTGGCGCGCAAGCATTGCTCGCCACTTGCAATGGCGCGCTACTGGCGCGCAAGTGTTGGAAGTAAGCCACTGCTTCTTGCCTTGTTGTGCTGCACCATTTTTTTTCGTATTTATTATCAATTTGCGATGAATTTTATTAGCGATGAATTCTACGACGAACGTGTCATTGAAATGTACGCTATATATTTTGCGACGAAATTTGCAACAAATGTTTCATTGCAAATTAGCGAGGAATTTTTTTTTCTTCGCTAATTTTCCATAGCTAAAATCCTTTTTTTACGTTTTTCAATTATTTTGTATTTTTTAATAATTGTTTTTTGTATTTGTCGCCAATTTACGATGAATTTCTATGCTATATATTTTGCGACAAATGTGTCGCAAATTTCATCTTGAAATATATACTTTGAGTCCCACAAAAGACGTAAGTATTTTGTGAGGCACTTTGCCGTGGGTCTTGCGCGGCATTCAAAGTATATATTTTGCGACAAACTCATGCGACACATTTGTCACAAATTATAAAGCGTACATTTCCAACGACACGTTGGTCAACATGAAGCACTCAAAGTATATATTTTGCGATGAATGTGTCGTTGGAAGTGTACGCTTTATATTTCTTTTGTATGTGTCGCCAAAGTATATAGTTTGTGACAAACGTGTCATTAGAAATGTACATTTTATATTTTGCGAAAAACGTGTCGCAACTTTCATCGCAAAATATATACTTTGAATGCTGCGCAAGACCCACGGCAAAGTGCCTCACAAAGCACTTGCGTTTTTTGTGTGACTTAAAGTATATATTTCGCGACGAAATTTGCGACACGTTTGTCGCAAAATATATAGCGTCGAAATTCATCGCAAATTGGCGACACATACAAAAATAATAATTTTTTGTCTAAAAATATAAAATAATTGAAAAACATAAAAAAAAGGAATTTTAGCTACGGAAAATTAATGAAGAAAAAAAATTCCTCGCTAATTTGTAACGAAACATTTGTTGCAAATTTCGTCGCAAAATATATAGCATACATCTCCAAGGACACGTTCGTCGTTGAATTCATTGCTAATAAAATTCATCCCTAATAAAATTCATCGCAAATTATTAATAAATACGAAAAAAAAAATTGGTGCAGTAGCAAGCAAGAAGTGGTTCCAACACTTGCGCGCCAGTATACGCGCCATTCCAAGTGGTGCGCAAGCATAGCACGCGGGTCTCGCGCTACTATAAATGGCACGCGAGACCCAAATTAGTAAATATTGTTGTACTTTACCTAATTTTGTAAATAATTTTTTTAAAATTAAATCGAAAAAAACCCTCAAGATTCATACTTACTGCCATACTGATTTAATAACGGAACGTAATATTGTCAATTACGGGAGAATAAGTGACATCAAAGTCTATACCGGGACTCTGCGAAAATCTTTGGGCAACTAATCTCGCTTTATATCTTACCACATCATTCTTTTCATTGTGTTTTCTTACAAACACCTATTTATATCCAACAGGGATAACATCTTTGGGTGTTCGGACAATAGGTCCAAAAACACAACGTTTATTAAGCGAGTCTAGTTCTGCCTTAATTGACTTCTTCCATTTATTCCAATCTGAACGCTTCCGGCATTCAAGAATGGATTTTGGTTTTGGATCCACATATCTTTTGAGATAGTGAGCGCTACCGAGGAGGCAAAGGAGTCGTCGATGACAGTTGTAATTATATTATATCCCACTCCCGTGTTCATATAATTAACTGCAACTTCTATATTAACATCAACCAAATCATCATCGTTTCCTAGATCAATAAGATTTAACCGTTCCGTATTCCCGGGATTGTTATTTGGGGCAACTGCACTAATTTCACAGGGCTTGCTTTCCTCTACAGGAGGCGCATTAGGTGACTGAATATTTTTTCTTTTCCGTGGATTTATGTCTTTGGCCCCTATGGGTCGTCCACGCTTCCGATGTTGACTAGGCTCATCAGACATTTTTTATCCCAAGGGGATCTCCACTCTAGGTAATGCATTTTCTGCATGAATATGGGACTTAGTCACCCCCTTGTGATCAATAAATGCATCTGGCAATTTACTTGCTAAATGTTGCAAGTTAATAATCTTCTGAACTTCAAGTTCAGTCATGCTTGTACGTGGATCAAGGTAATTCAATTGATCTTCCTTTTAGGAAATTTCTCGCATTCTTTAAGCTTTAGGCTTTCTCCCCCTAATGTCAGGAAAAGTGTCTCATCAAATATACAGTCAGCGAACCGAGCAGTAAACAAGTCGCCCGTCTGGGGCTCCAAATATTTTAGAATAGATGGAGATTCGTATCCCACATAAATACCAAGTCGACGTTGAGGCCCCCGTTTTGGAACGCTATGGAGGTGGTATAGGAACATAAACGGCACAACCAAATATTCGCAGATGGGAAACATCAGGTTCACATCCATGTACAAGTTGAATCAGGGAGTATTCATGATATGTAGTGGGTCGAATTCTAATCAATGATGCAGCGTGCAATATCGCATGTCTCCATAAACTAAAAGGCAATTTGGCCCTCGACAACAACGGTCTAGCAATCATTTCCAGGCGTTTAATTAAAGATTCTGCTAGGCCGTTCTGTGTATGAGTATGTGGCATGAGATGCTCCACGTCTATTCCAATGGTCATACAATAGTCATCAAAAGCCTTCGATGTAAACTCATCAGCATTATATAACCGGAAATTGTGCACGTAATTTAATTAGCTAAGTAAGTAATTTTGCAAAGGCCATATTACGTATTGACAACAGGTCAACGTATGTCCATTGCGTTGAAGCATCAATCAGGACCATAAAGTACCAGAAAGGTACACATGCAGGGTGGATAGGCCCATAGATATCTCCTTGAATTCTATGCAAAAATATAGGAGATTCCACATTTACTTTAGTATGAGACGGCCGTATAATTAATTTACCCTCAGCGCACGCATCGCATACATAATCAATGGGTGAAAGGAGCCCATGATTTATTAATGAATGCCCAACTGAATGCGTTAATATTCGGCGCATCATATTCAACCCTGGGTGACCCAAACGATCATGCCACAATTAAAACCTTCTGGGTTTGTGAACTTCAGGTTCATTGCAACATGTTTATTATTCACATATATGTAAGTATAATATAACCCGGAGGAGAACGATGGTAATTTTTCCATAATTTATTTTTTGTATCTACTCATCTAGGTTAGATACAAGTATTCTTTACCACTTTCAGTCTCGGTTTCAACATGAACCCGTTTGAACGAATATCTTTAAAACTTAGAAGGTTCCTTTTAGACCGTGGACAAAATAAAGCATCATTAATGAAGATTTTGTGCCCATTGGTAGTATTACTTGAGCTCTTCCAAAGCCTGTAATAATGTTACTGTGGCATGAAATAATGGTGACATTCCCTTCACATTTTTTCAACGTCTCAAAGAACTTCCTCTGTTGGAGGATAGTGTGTGTAGTACCACTATCTACAAGACAAAAAATACCATTGTTCTGCTCGAGATAATTGCTTAGCATCATTGATGACTAACAAAAAGAATAAGAAATGGAATTATAATATTAAACATAAATATTATTAAAAATTTGAGAGAATACACGCAAATAAAAATTAACGTGTGTGTGTGTGTGTGTGTGTGTATATATATATATATATTGCTTAATCTAAATCCAGAAAATGTTGAATATCAAAAGGTGTATTGTCAAGAGATGATTCTTTATTCTCCATTGAGGGCTTGGTTGCAACGTTGGCTTCCATTTTTTTCTCTCATTTTTTTCTCTTTGATAGAGATCAACCAAGTGCTTTGGGGTGCGACAAGTACGAGACCAATGGCCTGTAAAACCACATCTATGACAAACATTGGCACCAACCTGGTTAGGTGCTTCTGGACATTCTTTTCCTTGTGGATCACGTTTAGGTCCTTGTGAACCTCTATATCGGCTTTTATAAGGCTGATTTTTCAAGTTACGATATTTTCCCTTCAACGCTCGTGGCTCTTATTTTATGACGTACGACTTGTGCTTCAGGCATAGGTGCCAATCCAGTAGGACGAGAATTGTGGTTTTGCATTAACAACGGGTTGTGTTTTTCAGCTACAAGTAGTGCAGAGATTAACTTTGAATGCTTGGAGTAATTCTTGGCCCTATACTGCTACTGGAGTACAAGGTTATTGGCATGAAAAGTAGATAATATTTTTCCTACATTTTAGTCTATGTGATATGCTGGCCACAGAGTCTTAATTGTGATACAATTCGGTGAATAGCAGAATTATATTCTGCTACGGACTTAAAATCCTGAAAGCGTAAATTGATCCATTGAAACCTGGGATGAGTGTCGCGACCATCTCGAGGCTTTTGGCTTAAATGCTCTCGAGGGCTAATGGATCGTCTCATCTGGACAGACGCGGGCCTCTCCAAAGGCCCATTACCAAATCGCAACGGATGTATACGTGGTCGACCTTCAGTGTAGTCTATGACATGTGCTACATGTGCATGCCATGAAGTCGCCACCAATCATTTTCTTGGAGGGTATGATTGGATCACCTTATTGAATAGTCAAAAGTTTCTATTTAATTCTGCGAGAACCAAAGAAATGGGTTCGGGGACTTAGTTACGTCAACGGTCAAAGTTGATGCCCTTTTAGTACCTAAATTAACTGAATTTTCTAACCTGAGATTTCATGCAGATGAGTGGGGTACGAATCCTAAACCTATGAGTTCATACAGACAGGAGTGACTACCTTAGTAATCACAATCAGCAATACAATACGCAAATCAAAGAATCTAAACATATGAATAAATCTCTTCAAATCAACATGTCATTCCTAATAAGGCCCTATTAGCCTAGAGAAGTATCAACCACAGCTCAGGAATGATTTAGACATGATTTTACCCATCAAGGGGGCAAAGTCGTAAGTTTGAGACAATTCGGGACGATTTGCCCGAAAAGGGGAAAATTGTCATTTCAGAATAAATCCGGAGTAAAAAGGCATCAGGAATAGGTTTGGCCACTCAATTGATCAATCTCCTTTTTTGACAATTTTCAGTATTTTTAGAAAGCGATAAACCATTTGAGGGGTAAAATCGTCATTTCGAAAAAGGAGAGATTCGATAACCTAAACAGAAGAATTGGCCACCTAACTGACCCTAATCATAATCTAGATATTTTCGACTTATCTGAGATATACAGTGGAGACGGTTTACCTGTAAAGGATATTATCGTCAATTTCAAGGAGAATGAATAAGAAATCCCAAAAATATGATTGACTCTGATACCATCAAAGGAAGCAGAGACAAGCTTGAGCTCGATAAGCAGGTATACTATCCCCAAACACATGGCACTCCTGGCCTTTAACAGGGGACTACATATTTGCTCACTCAAGCCCATTCTTGAAGCTCAACCCTTAAGGTGCTAGAAATTTCTGACTCATAGGTTTCACATAGTGGCAAGTGAGGAGTATACTAGACCAAACATTCCTCAATTTTTGGGAATTTCTGAAATTTTTAGGAATTTTTTTGTAATTTTTTTCATTTTTTTATTTTTCAGATTTTCTAAAAATAAATCTCCTTCCGACGGTCTTCGGCTCGCCACGTGGCCTCTTTGTGACCTTCGAATCATTTTGATTTTTATAATATCCAAAAATCATTTATTAATATTAAAAACATTTTTTATTTTTGAAAATTGCTGGATCGTGACACGTGGCTCATCTACGGCCGTCCGATCCAACGTTTATTTTTTTTAAAGGCCGGACCCACCACACTGACATGGCTGCCACATGCCGCCACGTCAGTGCCAAATCAGCTGACCTTGACACAGTCAAGAATGGCCGGGGAAGGCGATCGACGAGAGATTTGCAGAAAATTTTTCCCATTTAAAGCTCGGTTTCAACCGTTCATACAGCATCCAATAGAGGTTTAGAAACTTACCTGAGCTCATCACGAGCTTGCCATCCGCTGCACTCCTCCGTGCGAGCTCTCGATTTCGACCAAAATCGGCGAAGCTCCGAACTCGATTTATACATTGATTCGGTGCAAAACAAAGACAGAATGGAGCTTAGAGGTTGTTTTAATGAAGTTTAAAGACAAGACTCAAGCAAAAGACGCCAGTAGAGGCACGACCGAGAGCCAAAAATTGATATGCTCATTATGGCATTTTATCGAGCAGGTAATAAGCGACTGGGAAATGAGAGTCGGGGGATATACCGACCTATTCTTGCCTTGTCGACGATGGCGACGGCTCCGGTAGTGATCGGTGGGATGCCCAGAAGGATGGAGATGATCACTTCTACACGAATTTTGCTCTGAATTTCCTCTCTCCCCTTTTTTCTCTTCCTCGGCCGAGCCTCCTTTTGTAGGCTCCATTATTGATTTTTTTTATGCCGGCGACCGACCCACTAGAAGAAGAAGATTTCTTTCCTTTTTTTTAGATTTGCTTTGCTTGTCTCTTTGGGGCCACCTTCTCCTTCTTTTATTTTTTTTATTCCTTCCCATAAACCTTTCTAACGTCATTTCCCCACATCAAACAATGGTGCTTTTTTTTTTTTTTTACTTTTTTATTCTTTAATGCTTTCCTTTCTTTTCTTATCTTGTCTACCATTATCTCATCTTTCTTTCAGTGCTCTTGCATGTGAGAAGAAGGAGAAGACAAACATAAGTGTTCTGCTTTTGTGACCAGTCAACGAGTTGACTGGGTCGGTCAACCCGACCCAGTCGACCCGGTTCAAAATTTTTCCTTCAAATTGGACGTCCAAATGAGTACCAATCACAAAATTGATTCCAAAATTGGATTCTTCATAACGAATTACCTTTGAAAATGTAGTTTTCGTGATCAATTGCCTTGAAATTGCTCAAAAACCTCAAATTTTCTCAAGATCCGATTTGTGAAATTCCTCAATTTTAAGCCCTAATTGGAAAAATAAGATTAAATTAACCTCGTCAATGACTTCAGAAGGGTCAAAAACCTATGGGTCAGTATTCATTTGTTCATGAGAGTCCATGGATTTTGATTAATTTCATTTTATCTTAAACTCAGGGACTAAATTGAGAGAAAAGTATTTGCCCAATTCGCGCAATTAGGCAATTTCAGTGAACAATTGGATTAAGATGCAATGAAGGGAAATCAATTGAATGTCAAGACTCCAATAATGCAAAAATTACAAATTAAAAGACTGAAATGACATTTTTTTAATCAAATTCAACTTTATGCGTTGTGAAGGAACTCATAAAATTGAACTTGAATTTTCTCTTTTTGTGAGGTCAAAATGAAAATCGAATTAAAATAAAAATATAGACTATTTTCTACATTTTTGTGACCTCAAATGCTATTTTTCCTTATTTTTCATGCATTTTCCTATTTTTCAAAAATATTTAAAAAAAATACAAAAAAATATTTAAAAAAATATTATTTTGTCAAAAATGGTTCCTTTAGCTTGGTCAAGGTTACCAAAGTTGATTTTTCAATTTTTCAGCTTTTATTAATTTTCTATGAATTTTTCAAAAATAAAGGAAAATGGCTAATAAAAAATCAGGTGCCAACAATGAGGAAGGAACACTTCTTGTTGATGATCAAAACGATCCTTCAAGGATTATCATAGAACTGCAGGGTCCTCCTCAGTCAAATGCTCAGCCATTAAATCTTCATGTAAATGGTAGCGAATGAAGATAAGAGCCTTAGCCTTCTGGGCTGGAGTATAATTAGATTTTGGGAGAGTAAATCAACTGAGATCTAATGATGTTAAGTGTATCTTGACAGATAATTACTTCCGGTAATATCTAACGTTACAAACTCTCTCTTGGTAATGTTTGACATACCCAAAAGAAATTGTAGATGTTAGATAATGGAGAAGTAAAGGTGTGTTACCTTGAGTGATATCTAAGCTTCTAACCGTTTCGTGCTGATAACGTATTGTAAAAGTAAACGGCGATATTTGGAATCAACTCAAAGAATTCTACCGGAAATATAATGAGAGAAAGAAAAGAAATGTATGGAGCAAATGTGAACTCATTCTCATTGCAATTTCAAGTTTACAAAAGCATCTATTTATAGGCTAGAGGGTACCATACAAAAACTGCTCATCGATGAAATATGAAAAGTGAATCATCAATCCATATTAAAGTACATCAATGTATATGTAACGTACATTGGAAGATGAAAAGACGGAAGGTGAAATATCTACTTATTTATAGAACATGTATTTGCCCTTGGACTTTAGACCAAACCAATACTTTCTATTTGATTAATTAAGAAAAAGAAGGATGTCGTGCCAAAGTACTTTAGAGGGTTAGCATGTGGGCGACGGCACAAGAGCACGCCTGCCAACTTTAATTAATCATCCATGTCTTGACCAAATATGGAAAAAAAAAATCAAACGATAAAGGTGACAATGTCTGACCCAGGAAAAAAAAAAAAGTCATGCCATCATCTTAAGCAATTCAAATAACTACGAACCCACAAATTGTCGACTTAGATGGTAAGGAAGTCTGCTCTTTCATTGTGTCCTTGAGTTCGAATGTCTTCCACCTAAGCTGCGCATGAAAGGCCGAAAGCCAATCCTAGGAAACGTGATAACTTCATATGGTACCATAAAAGCTCCTTAGTCCCTAAACTATAAACCCTAAGCGCTAAGCTCTCGATATGACTTTGGACCCATTGTAATGCGTTCCAAGACACCGGGTCCTTTGTGCTCTGACCAGTAACGGTGCGCGAAAGTTAATCTGGGCACCATTCGACTCTCGAATGAGAAAATAAAATGGACATAAAGATCCTGAGTAATATCAATGAATTCGTTGAACGGTTCTTTTGCTTTGTAAAGCCACTAAACGCGGATCTCAGTAGAAGCACAGCAACTAAATTAGGAAATCGTAGGTGAAACAAATGGGTTTCATTAGTTTCGCCAACATACTAATGATGACATGTTTATTATATGGCGTCGCAAAAATTATAATGTTGCTTTAGACGCAAGACTTAATGGATGTGAAATTGTTTGTTTTGTCAATGAAGTTCGAGGGTTAACTTGTAAATTTATTTTCAAAAAAGCGAATTTTTGGAATCTGAATACTACCCTGCATTTGAAACCTGAAATCGAACCGGTTCCCACCGGTTCTATTCTCCGGTTTTCAATTTTACCCTCAAACTATGCTTACCTTTATTTGCTTCTGAGCCGATTGGTATCTTGAGTCGTCTTTTAGGAACATGACTAACATCATATCTTCATTCCACTCAAAACGTATACGGTCAACGTTTCGATTAGGTGATTCACAAGGAATTACTTTTTTACGAAAGTCACTTCTGAGTCGAATTAAATTTGAGACCACAATTCCCTGTTCATGATGCATCATATCGATTTTGATTAATTGTAAGTGGACAAACCCTAGTTTTTTTAGGCCCACTATGTAGTAGAGATATCTAACTACATGGACATGAAGCCCACCAACTTACCCTTCAATAAGTCCAATATTCCTTGATGCGTCCATCCAACTTCTCCAAAGACAAATCCATGTCTGATGATGCCAGTAACAGTTGCCTAGATTCTATCCTAAATCGATTAAATTGTAGTAAGGTCAGATTTATAGATGATCATATGATACTTAGCAAACTCGGGTATAATCAAGGCGCTAATTATTCACGACGACGTAGTACGATTGAGCTGCGTAAACGGACAAGATTAACCTAGGTTAATTCGTCTCGAAAATCATTTGAGAATCAATCGATAACAAAAAAAAAAATCTATTCTGTGAATTGAACGTCCAAGTCATTATAAAAGGTTGCTCGTAGAAATTAATTAACTCGCTTTTACAGCTAGGTTTCAGCTTCAGCTATGCTTGAGCACAAATCAACAGTGACTGGGGAGGTGGTGATTTAGTGGCAGTAGGTAGCAAGGTTGCTTTATTACCTATTCCATTAGGAACCGCAGATTTTTTGGTACATCACATTCATGCATTTACGATTCATGTAACGGTATTGATACTCTTGAAAGGTGTTCTATTTGCTCGTAGCTCTCGTTTGATATCGGATAAAGCGAATCTTGATTTTCGTTTCCCTTGTGATGGACCTGGAAGAGGGGGGGACATGTCAAGCATCCGCTTGGGATCATGTCTTCTTAGGCCTACTCTGGATGCAGTCAGATGTTTGGGGTAGTATAAGTGATCAAGGAGTGATAACTCATATCACGGGAGGAAACTTTGCGCAGAGTTCCATCACTATTAATGGTGTCCGGGCCAGCTTGCGCGCTGGACCTGAAAGAGGGGGACATGTCAAGTGTCCGCTTGGGATCATGTCTTCTTAGGCCTACTCTGGATGCAGTCAGATGTTTGGGGTAGTATAAGTGATCAAGGAGTGATAACTCATATCACCGGAGGAAATTTTGCGTAGAGTTCCATCACTATTAATGGTGTCCGGGTCAGCTTGCGCGCACCTCGACTATTCCTCGGGGGAAACTAGCACAGCAATTCATCGCTATGGCCCCCCAATTAAATCACAAGTGTTTAGCTGGGGAATCGAACCTGGGACCAGTGCGCCTAACCACACAATCCTAAGTGCGCCCTAACCAACTGAGCTACCCAAGGGTATGTGTCATCAACATGAACTTTTCATCGTTACTTAATCGAAAATTGAGTGATCAACCAGAATGGGTTAATTTTTTAGTATTCGCAATATCTTATGTCCAAAATACAAATGAACTTTTATCATTGCTTTTAATGTAAGACATTATATGTATACTTATATATGTATATGTCATAAAATCGTGATTTAAACAGCTAATTGACTTAGCTTGTGTCTAAACTCTGACTTAGCACTAAGCTTAAAATAATTATAAAATGGGGGTAGTGACATAAATGGTCCCTAAATTTTGGTCAAATGTGTAATGTGGTCCATGAATTTTTTATTTGACAAATATAGTCCCTAAACTTTTGGGACGTGTTCAACTTAATCCCTTAACTATCGGAATATGTTCAATGTAGTACTTTCATTAATTCAAATTCAAGAACTCAAGGACTAAATTGCACATGTTCTAAAAGTCCAGGGATCACATTGAACAAATTAAAAGTTCATGAACCACATTGCACATTGGACCAAATTTTACGGACCATTTATGTATTTTTCCTTACAAAATAAAAAATTCGTAAGCATGAATTAAAAGATTGGGAAATTGCCAAATCAATCCTAAACTTACTTGCGGAATATACGTATGCCAATTTAGATTCCAAACATTTCATTTCAATTGTGCCAATGAAATTCTAAACCTTTGCCCGAAATTCCAACGTAGTCTTTCCGATCAATTCCTGTTGAAAACTACTAACGTGACAATCCATGTGGGACGTTGTTTTAGTAGAGTTGTCCACATCATCGTGCCATGTAGGATGGCCGGACGGTAAGCGATGACTGGACGCCACGTCATCTCTATATAAACCTGAAAACAAAACTTTGTTTTCCTTTGCTTAACAAACCCACAAAGATATTGCAGACAAGCCCTGCGATAACGGAGAAAGACTTTGTCATCAAACCAATTGATACGCGCCCGGAAGCACCAAAAAAACCTAAAGCACGATGCAAACCCTAACTATTAATTATTTTACTCGACAATTTCTTAGCACGTCGTTGGAAGAATCAATACTCACATTTCGACAGCTGACCCCGGTAAATTAAGCTGATAAATCACACACTTTGAAGCATCTTATAATATATGCTTAGCTCCATGATGTTCGAGCGTTGACCAGTTTATTTTTCTCTTCGTGGAGCGCCCGACGCTGACGAGATTGTTATAAAATCACGTACTCGCACGCGTGCATTTCCACGTTCCTGGGGAAACAAAGCACCGTCTATCAAGACATACTTTGCCAACTACTATTAGGATTAATTTCACGAAAAATCACAATTAATACATTTGTAATAAATTTATTCTAAAATAATTTTTTGGTCATAAAAAATATTAAACTGGCACACTTGTGATAAATTTATCAAAAACTAATTTTTTTTTACCCCAAAAAATCCCAAAGTGGTATTCATGTAACAAATTTACCCTCCGTTAGTTTTAGTTTAATTATTTTATTAACACGAAAATTCCAAATTGGTAAAAAAAAATGTGAAAAGTGGAGGGTAAAAATCCTAAACTGATATATTTGTCAAGTCCCACGTGTTATCTAACTGAGCAATTTGACAGTAAAATTTAATAAAAATTACGGATGATGGTAAATTTGTCAATGGTGTACTAGTTTGAGGTTTTTTATGGTAAAAAAAATTAATTTGAGATAAATTTATTATTGTTGTGCCAATTTAAAGATTTTTGTAGCATTGCTTCATAATATTATTTGAGAACAATATACTAAGAAAAATTTCAAATAAGAGCTTGAAGTGCTCTCATTTTTTCAGACAATGGCCCAAAATGGACCTTATTTCAAATAAGAGCCTGAAATGCGGTCTTCATTTCAAAGAGGGTCACCACCCTTGCCGGCCACTGGCGACCCTTGCCCAGACTCCTCACTGGTCGCGGCGAGGCGGCCCTTGCCTAGATCTGGTGAGGGGCCCCTCCTCACCAGCCTCACCCAATGGTCGACGAGGGCAGTGACTATTGTCTTGTTGGCCAAAAAAAAAGAAAAAAAAAGAAATGGGAGAAAAAGAAAAAGAAAGAAGCAAAAAAGAAATAAAAATGACAAAAATGCCCTTAATCAAGTTTTCTTGAAACAAAGAGGGCATTTTATGTTCTTATTTGAGATAATATTTATTTTAAACTTTTATATATAAAAAAAAATTGAGAGCATTTCATGTCTTTATTTGAAATTTTGTGTACGAACTTCAGCTGAAACAATTGCCTCGTTCATCCGATTGGCAGGCTTTGAGTTGCGGGATAGTAAAAGTCAACCCAGTAAAACAAAGTGATGGAAGGGATCTTCCAAAAGAGCATAACCAGATGGCATATTCACAGTGGTCCAATGGGAAATAAAACGTAATACTTGGCTTTGCGCATGCTTTCCATTTGACGTTTTACCGGGACAATCGTGAAAGGCATCCTGACGTCGTCTGCATCTACATGTCATATGTCTTCCTCACTTTTGAAATCTCTGACTTGCATATTCAGAGGTGCTGCGACCACCGCTCGTCGGCGGTCGACGATGGGCCATGGCGAGGGCGGCGAAGGTTGCCTGCCCTCAGCCAGTGGCCGATTGCCCCACCGGCCCTTTCAATAGGAATAAAAAAACAATGAAAACAATGGAAAAAGGAAGGAAAAAAATGAATAAAATGAACAAAAAATTCGAAAAAAATTATAATATTATTAAAAATCAGAGTCGATCGTAATGTTAACGATTGCATATCAAAAATGCCCAAACAGACTCAATTAACAAAATATGAAAATCTTTAGGACTCAATTAGAAAAATTACAAGGTTTAAGACTCAATTGACGAGAGTATAATAGGTTTATGAATTTTTCAGACAATTTTCCTTTAATATATAGGAATTGTCATTTTTTTTCCTTAGAAAACTACTAGCCTGATAGTACCGCCATTTATTTCTGACCACATGATCTCCTAATCAATGAGTGACTTATGCAAAACGCGAGGTGATGGTATGTGGATCTACATTTGAGATTGTACCGTCCATGAGAGTACCGTTAGGGAAGCATTTCTTCTTTTCTTTTCTAGATTGCTATTGTAGAAAAAAAAAAAGAAAAACCCCTTAGTATGCACTTCTCTCTCCTATCCCATCACCGGCCGGATGCCACCCCGGAGCCCCCAACCGACCTAGCCCCCAATCGATGCTGATCTAAAACTTGAGGTCAACGATGGTCGCTGGTTGCTGCCTCGAATTCGGCCTAGATCGAGGTCGGGTAGCCTGATCAGGTCGAGCCCTGGTCTCCTATAAGCTGCCACCATGGGAGCCTTGCAAGACATTTCCCAAAGCTCACACAGCCGTTGTACGCTCTGTCACGAGACCTGTCGAGCTCCCGGGAGCCCCCAAACGAGCCCATCCCTTGTGATATCGAGCTTGTGGCAAGCAAGAGTTGCGCGAGCCGCGAGCTCCATGAGAGAGAGGGGAGAGGGCAGGCTGTCGGGCCGGGGCGCTCAGTGGCAAAAGCCACCCGAGGCAGCGTCAGGTGGTGACTGGAGAGAGAGAGAGAGAGAGAGAGAGAGAGAGAGAGACTCCGTTGTGAGGTGGGCGTAGGGTAGAGAGATGGGTGTAGAGTTGAAGGGTAAATGTATCTTTTTAGCGTGGAGGAGATGCAAAATGAAAATTTTTGAAAGTGAAGATGATTTTTCATATGTGATTGGAAAAGAAAATTTGATCAACCCTCAAGGTTAGCATTATTGATTCCGACGTTGGGAGGTTTCTGGCTCATGAACCGAAGGTCACTCATTCAAATCCCACAAACCGTGTACAAATTGTTCTGTGTCGACCCCACATGCGCATGCCTATGCCTTAAACTTAATCGGTTTACGAGACTTACAAGGTGTTTCATGTGTTTGTAGGTTACATAACATGTTTATGAGGGCGGCGGTTGTATAATCTATCCAAAAAGCGTGTCAGGAGGTCAGCTATACATTTAGATATCATAATCTAGGATGCTAACGAAGTCATAGTTAGTATGCGCTGGCTGTTTGAAGCGTAATTAAGTATTTTATCGCCTTTCATTTAGTTAGCACCGGGGACTTTTAAATAGTGGTACGTTCAGAGTGGTTGTCTAATCGAGAAAGGAGCTTAATTTGAATGATCGTGTCGTCACTTTTGGCGACCAATCCTCGCAAGAGCTTTCGTCTTGATCAGGTGCAAGGATGAATCTGCTCCCCAGATCAGCCCCGTTTCGAGGAACTCGAATGAATCTTGACAGCTGCTTTTGTTCCTTAATTTATTGGAGTGCTCTGGGTGTTACGTAAGATCATGCATGCAATTCGTAAAAGTAATCACGACCCTAGTTGCGCAGCGGATCGTCGCTAAATTTTCTTTTGGGGTAGTGTTTCTCGTCGAATAATTACTTTAATTAGTTGTTGACTTTGTGGAACCCTCAGTTTGCTCTGTGTGTGTATATATATAAGCAGAGCAGGCTTTGTTGGATCTCCCACGGGAGTGGAGATGGCGGAAGAAGACGGCGGTGGGAACTCTACTCACAAGGCGCTGAACAAGAAGGTGGTGGCGATGCTGTACAAGGCATTGGCGGCCGGCGACGGGGACGCCGTCTCGAAGCTGGTGACGTCGAGCGACGACTTGGAGTGGCGATACCACGGGCCTCCGCAGTGCCAGTACATGATGCAGGCGCTCACGGGCCGACACCGGCGGCGCGAGCCGGAGGAGGACCGGAAGTTCAGGTTCAAGCCCAGGAGGATCACGGCCTTCCGCGACCGGGTCATCGTCGAGGGTTGGGATGGGCTGGACGCCTACTGGGTGCACGTTTGGGCCCTCAAGACGGAGGGTTCCCGACCCGTCGTCGCCGAGTTCCGCGAGTACTTCAACACGTGGCTCACCGTGATCGTCCGGTCCTATGGTAAAGAGGTCAGGGTGTGGCAGAGCGAGCCCCGGTTGCATCGTAACCGCTCCTTGCCCGACATCATCCTTGCTATCTGATCCGTGTGTGTCCCGTTTTTCCCTTTGCATTTCATCCTCCTTTTCATGTATGAAACAAAATCTCATTGTAAAAATAACCTGAGTGTTGGTACCTACTCCACAGGTGGAGCGAGCCGCGAAGGATCCGCTATTTATAGCAAAGTTACGGTCGTTCGCTTATATGTTCTCTAAACCCGAAGGCACGACTCGTGTTTCTCTCGCCAAGTTTTGTCAGGAAACCCTAATTTTTCTATCCTTGGATAACGCAGAGATTGTGTACGGAAACATGTACTTGAAGAGATCAATTTGAGAGACTACAAGCAAATCGATCTATTGTAATCCAATCAAAATTGATTTCGTGACGCATGGTAAAGAAAAACATGTCCAGCGTAAATGAATGAATGGGTCAAATGAACAAAAGATCCTACCAATATCTGGTATTAGGTAAGGGCATGCAATGATCTTTGGATCACATAATTTGTAGGCCAACGAAAATCACTTGCTGATCATGTTAGGCAAGTCGACGTTGATTTTGACGATAAACGAAATTCACGACCTTCGACCAAATTTTCCTCGCTACTAGTCTGACTGTGTGACTGGTTGTGAAAGGCAAATTGGTCATATATCATCTATCTACATGGGACCCAAAAAAAAAAAAAGGGAATAATAAAGATACGGTAGTAAGAAAAAAGAGGATGAAAGAGAGAATAGGGAAAGGCATTACAGGCTCCCCAAGCCTCTTTGCGTAAGATCTATTCGATTTTTCCCATAGTCTTCCTCAGTTATTTTGTCAAGGAGACCCAACAAAAGTGGAATTCACATTGACTTCTGATTGTGCTCTTTGTTATGATTCTCATGAATCTCGAGACCATCCAATCCATACTTTAGTTCCCCCTCCTCTCGAATATTGTACCCTAAAGTTCTCTTGAAATAAATTGACTGCTTATGAAAAACAAAAGAAAGAAAGAAAACGCATGTTGACAAGTGGCCCCCAATTATCTCGAGCAAAAGCCAACTGCCATGAACATTGTCTAATTGGGACATTTTGTCCAAAAAGGTATTAAATCTATTATATGACGGTCAATGCAGTCCTAAACTTTTCAATTTGGACAATTTAGTCCCAACTCCTTTGATGGTTTGTCAATCTTATTCTTGTTTAGGCGGTAATCGATGACGTGAACACTAGCTCTCGTACGTGGCATGGTCGACGCTAGTGTAGATAATTTTTGCATTTTTTAAAAAAAAATGCGTGATTCTTTTCCTTTTCTTCTCTTTCATTTTTCTTTTTCTTCTTCTTCCTTCATAGTTTGCAGGCTACAGGCGAGGCCCGCTGCACTCTCGCCGGCCTCTAGCGAGGGCATCACTAACCCAGGCAAGGGCGACTTTTGCTTTTGGCCAAAGAGGGCGTGGCGGTTGTAGCCATTGCCAAGGCTTGGCGACCAATTATCGAAGAAGGAAGAAAAAGAAAAAATTCTAAAAAAATTACATAAATTATCCTCGTCAATAACGATCATACTATTTAAGACAACCGACGGTGACTAGATTGTCACGTTAGCAATTTCTGGTCAAAAATTTTCATAATGGCTACATTGACAAATCGTCAAAAGCTTTAGGCCAAAAATTGGCCAAAATCGTAAAATTTTGGGATGAATTAGCCGCCATCACATAAATTTATATTTTCTGGACAATTTGAAAGTGTGAAAAAGGATTGTGGATGTTGTAGAATAATTCAGAGGAGCATAAATCATTTCTATTTTCGCAAAGACGAAACTACAATGTTCTCCGAAAGAGCAAAGATACTTTTGTAAAATGGCTCATTGCATTCGGGATTCAGACTAGCTATTGACAAAATCCCAATTCTGTCTCAATTGCTCTAGGTTTTGTGTGATTACCCCAAACTCGTCCCACAATTTTAGTTTTTTCTATCCTTCTTTCTTGTTTCACCGCGACAACTGTTAAATGCACGTCAGCAATTTTCGGCTAAAATTGGCCGTGGATTGAATTGGTGCCAATGCAAAAAGGTTTAGTACTAAATTAGTCCAATTGAAAAGTTTAGGACTGAATTGGTACCAATACAATATATGACTTTTTTTGGTACTTTTTCCCTTTAAAATGGGTTGCAACTTAAGATTGTGGGACGGGTTTGGGGTAATCACACAAAATGATGCCGAAGCGCGATAGAAACCAATGCTAAACAGAAGAATCGAAACGATAAACGATGGACAATCACTGTTCACTAAAAACGATATCAAATCGTGATATTCTCAATATTCAATAATCTGCTCTCAAAACCCTTGAAACAAGCTTATATAGGGTGCTAACCCTAATGATAATAAGATTCACAAAATTACGAAAATATCCTAAAAATATGAAAGTGCCTAAAAATAAAAGATGCCTAAATATCACGCAATATTTGCATCATTCTCTCCTGCTAAGAAAAAGATTCGCCCTCGAATCTGGTTGTCTTTGTTGAATTCAATCTCCTCAGACTCTAACTCAGAGTTGGTATTCGCTTTGCCGGTCCCCCTTCTGGAACGCCTCTTTCTTTTCCTCTTCCTCTTCCAAGTGTATCCCAATAATTCGACTAGATTGGGGTGCGAAAGACTTCCAAGAAAATTTACCTCTGATTGCCACTCATCGAAACCTTGTGCACTCCCTAGGTTCAGTTTCTTGATGGCAACAACCATTCCCCTCCAGCCCTTGAAGACCTTACCTCCCTCGCCCAATAAAATACCAAACTTGAAGTACTTGGTAGCAATTTTCAAGTCATAAAAGCTGAAGACCTTCAAGTTGGGCATCTCGAGAATCTCCCTATCCAGATCTGCAAACTTAAGAGTTTCTCTCACAGTTGTCTCAGCCACGTTCCAGTCTTGTTGACTTACATAAGCGGATGTTCTCTGATGAACAAACTGGTGTAGGCCATGCCCATTATACGTAATTTCTTCGGACACCTGTAAATCTTTTTTAAGATGGCCTGCAAGTAAACAATCAGGAGGTGTACTGGCATAAACATGTACTGGGCATCCATCATTAAATTCAATTGCAAAGATCTGGAGCTCTTTCGCAAATCGAACAAGAGAGCTTACTGTAGATAATGGCCTAACAATAATAGCTTCAAAATCACCAGGACGCCTCTCAATAATATAAATATTTGTAAGTTTAAGTTGGCGAGATACATAATCCCCAAATTCTCCAATACCTCCTTTAGGACCAACACTGAAATCGTGTCCTGGAAAATTTAAAATTCCATGTGCAACTGCCTCATCAGGGTTAATGCTCTTGCACAACTCCTTCCCATTGAATAAGTCCTGCAAGAGTTGTTGATCTTTCGGGATCCTCATCGAGCCGCCAACGAGAACACCGCTAGCCCTCGGCTTACCCTTCGGTCTCTCCTTAAACACGTCCACCTCCCATGCCGGCTTCCGCACCTCCGTCTGGGGGACGTCGCTAGGAACAAACTCGCCGCCCTTCGCCGACACAATAGCTTTTACCGTCATGACTAGATCCACATCCTCTTGTTCTCCATCGGATTCATCATAGATTGGATCACCATCATAAACTGGATTTTCATAACAAATCGGATATGTATCAAAAATCTAATCTTGATCAAAGATTGGTTCTTGATCAAAGATCGGATCTTGATCAACGATCGGATTTTCATCGACGATTGGATATTCATCCACGATCGGATCTTGATCAACAATCAGATTTTCATCGACGATCGGATCTTGATCAACGATCATAATTTCATCAACGATCGGATATTCATCGACGATCGGATCTCCATCGACGATTGGATCTTCATCGACGAACGGATATTCATCGGCGATCGGATATTTTTTGGATTGAAAGTCCAACCCCGCTCGCGCAAGTCGTCGCTCCAATCGCTGGATTCGCCTTCTCGGCGCCCGCGCAAGTTGTCTCTTCAAATCCTGCTTTCGTCTCCGTAGCTCTTCGTTTTCTATGTCTCACAGGTCTCTCAAACGTGGCTGTTCATCTACATCAGGAATGACTCCACGCTCCCGTCCTCCACGAGCACGCTGTCTTTGACCACCTCGATTCCGTTCAGCCATTGATTTCAAGCAACCTGTGCTCTGATACCAAATGATGCCGAAGCGCGATAGAAACCAATGCTAAACAGAAGAATCGAAACGATAAATGAGGAACAATCACTGTTCACTCAAAACGATATCAAATCGTGATATTCTCAATATTCAATAATCTGCTCTCAAAATCCTAAAGACGACTTTATAAAGGTGTCAACCCTAATGACAAAAGATAACGCAAAAATTACAAAAATACCATTAAATTATAAAATTGCCTAAAAATAAAAAAAAATGCCTGAAAATCCATCTAAACGACCCCGAATTGCCAAAATCCAATGCCAACAGCACCGCGTATTGATCAGAAGGTCGTTTCGCTTCAACCGACCGAATTTGAGCTCAATCCGATGTCGTTAACTGATTCTGTCTGCTGGTCCTAGGTGCATCATCCTCCCCTGCTAGAAAAAAGATTCGCCCTCTGTCGCGACCCTCTCGAGGTTGTCGGGCTCTCGAGGGCTAATGGGCCGTCCAGTCTGGTCGGACGCGGGCCTCTCCCAAGGCCCATTACCCAAATCGCAACGGAGGTATGCGTAGTCGACCTTCAGTGTGGTCTAGTGACATGTGCTAAGTGTGCATGCCGAGGAGTCGCCACCAATCATTTTTTTGGAGGGTATGATTGGACCACCCTATTGAATAGTCGGGAGTTTCTATTCAATTCTGCGATAACCAGAGAACTGGGTCCGGGGACTTAGTTACGTCAACTGTCAGAGTTGACGCCCTTTCGGTACCTAAGTTGACTGAATTTTCTGACCAAAGATTTCATGCAGATGAGTGGGGTACGAGTTCTAAATCTAGGAGTTCATGCAGATAGGAATGACTATCATAGCAATCACAGTCAATAATAAAGTGCACAAATCGATGAATTCAAGTGTACAAATAAATCACATGGCATTCCTAATAAGGCCATATTGGCCTAGAGAAGCATCAATCAGGCTTAGGAATGATTTAGACATGATTTTGCCCATCAGGGGCAAAATCGTAATTTTGAGACAAGGGGGACAATTTGCCCAAAAAGGACAAAATCATCATTTCGGAATGAATCCGGAGTCAAAACAGGTTTGGTCACTCAATTGACCCATTTCCTATTTTTTGGCAATTTTCGTGATTTTCGGGAATTTTAGAAACCGATTTACCATTCGAAGGGTAAAATCGTCATTTTCTAAAAATGGAAATGAAATGTGGAAATCTTAGACATAAGGTTTAACCACCCATCTGGCCCATCACCAAATTCTAAGCAATTTCCACAATTTATCATAATATCAAAGACGATTCACCCTTTGAGGGGTGAAATCGCCATTTTGGATTAAATGGGAGAAAATCCCAAAAATGAAAATAAATCAATTTTTTGTCATTTTCAGCCTTGGACAATTTTTAGAATTTTTCTGCAATTTTTCTCAATTTTTTTGTTTTTTCTTTAATTTTTCCATTTTTTTGGCATTTTTGATTTATTAATATTTTTTTATATTTTCAGAAAATATTTTAACAAAAAGCATGTCTTTGACAATAGATAACACTCAACCAGATAAATAAGCTAACCACTAGACTGAAACAGATACATACAAATCAAGTCTATAAATGCAATATTTTAGAAAAATAATCCTGATATACGGATCGGGTACGTAAAACATACCGGATTGGACACCGGCCTTCAATCGCCCAGCCCCAGCCTGCGACCATCCCCATGCCCGTTACCTGTCGATCGCCATTAGAATGTCGATAGTCAATTTCACAAATTAAGACTAAAAAATAAAAAATAATAAAAAAATTAAAAAATTGGACACTGTTCATGCACTGTTCATGCACTGTTCGGATTGGACACTGTTCATGTACTGTTCATGCACTGTTCGGATTGGACACTGTTCATACACACGTCCGACACGCTCCGACACGCTCGACACGCTCCGACACGTTCCGACACGGCTCGACACTCTCCGACACGGCTCGACACGCTCCGACACGTTCGACACGCTCCGACACGGCTCGACACTCTCCGACACGGCTCGACACGCTCCGACACGCTCCGACACGTTCGACACGCTCCGACACGGCTCGACACTCTCCGACACGGCTCGACACTCTCCGACACGCTCCGACACGTCCGACACGCTCCGACACGTTCGACACGCTCCGACACGTTCGACACGCTCCGACACGTTCGACACTCTCCGACACGCTCCGACACGTTCGACACTCTCCGACACGGCTCGACACTCTCCGACACGTTCCGACACGCCGACACGTTCCGACACGCCGACACGTTCCGACACGCCGACACGCCGACACGCTCCGACGACGGGGTGGTGACCCGAGGCCGTTTCTGAGCTCCACCAGCGGCGCGTAGGCTCCACAAGCTCCGAGGGAGGAGGTAGGACTCCGGGGCAGTCACCGGAGGCGATGGCGGTGACGGATTTGGCCCGATCCGAAACAAACCCGAACCAAACTCCGAAACGGGTGGAGGTCGCGGGTCTTGAGTTGTTCACGGCGGCTTTGAGGTACGACGGCTAGCGACGACGGCGGAAGGATCGAAGGCGAAGGCAAATAATGCACGAAGGTGAGGATTCCTTTTTTTTTTTTTTTTAAGAAGAAGAAGAAGACAAGAAGAAGAAGAAGAGCTCCTGAAGAAGAGGAAGGAGCCCAAGAAGATGAAGTCGCGGGGGGGGGGGGAGAAGAAGCCAGCGACGGATGAGGGAAAAGGTGAGTGAATAATAATAAAAAATAAAATAATAATAAAATAATAATAAAATAAAATATTAAAAAGTAAAAATAATAATAAAATAATCAAAAGAAAAGACAAAATGATTAGTTTCCTTTTCCTTTTGAATGATGATGTTTTCACTCCTTTTCCTTTTAATCATTACTAATATTTTTGCCAGATTCAATTTTATGGTGATCAGAAAACACCTAAAATCAAACCTGAATTTTACTATTTATGAGGTTAGAAAATAGATAAAATAAAAATAAAAATACCGACTATTTTTATATATCTTTGTGACCTCAAATATTATTTTTCTTGATTTTCTTTTTATTTTTATATTTTTCGAAAATAATAATAAAAAAAATACGAAAAATATGAAAAAATATTTTTTATCCAAAATGGTTCCTTTAGCTTGGCCAATGTTACCAAAGTTGATTTTGTAATTTTTCAGCTTTTTATGGATTTTCTGTGCATTTTTGAAAAATAAAGGAAACAAAAAGGTTGATCAAAATTTAGGTGTCAACAGCTGCCCCTCTTTGAGAGGAATCTCGTTAGAGGAATCTCTCAAAGATAAGGTGACACCTGAGTCCTGATCGACTCGACTTGGGAAACTAAAGGAAAAGGAGTCATGACATCCAATCTTCATGCTTGTCCATGTATGCTCTTTCTTGAAGGGGGAAACGTTCATTTGACATGAGAGAGTGAGATAGTAGAGAGACATACCTGCCACTTACCTGTTCGATGCTGCCGGTTGCGACGACTTTCAAGAGGATGCCTAGGACTCGTCATTCAGAATATCCTAGGGAGGTTAAGCTTTGACCTGTATGGTAGGTCATACCATTATGGGATTCCTAACGGCTAGGAATCTAAGGAAGGCGCATCCCACGCCCTGAGATTTGCCAAGGATTTTGATCCGTATGGTGGATCGGACATTTGTGTCGATGCTTATGGCGGTACTTACCAATGAGTTGACCCTTATGGCGGTTTCTACCATTGTTTGGCCCTTCAGGCGGTATCTACCTTTGTTTTGACCCTTCAGGCGGTTTCTACCTTTGTTTGACCCTTCAGGCGGTATCTACCTTGAGTTGACCCTTCAGGCGGTATCTACCTTTGTGTTGACCCTTCAGGCGGTTTCTACCTTGGTTTGACCCTTCAGGCGGTATCTACCTTGTGTTGATCCTTCAGGCGGTATCTACCTTTGTTTGCTTTGAAAAGGGGTCTCATGACGAGGGTTCTCCACGTCCGATGAGACTGCCTAAATTTTGAAAAGGGGTCTCATGACGAGGGTTCTCCACGTTCGATGAGACTGCCTAAATTTTGAAAAGGGGTCTCATGACGAGGGTTCTCCACGTCCGATGAGACTGTTTGATATTTTTGAAAAGGGGGTCTCATGACAAGGGTTCTCCACGTCCGATGAGACTGTTTGATATTTTGAAAAGGATTTTTTTTTTAAGGGTTTCTCTTCCCCAAGAAAATATTGGTAATCTTTGAGAAGACAGCAATTGTCCAATTGACAAAATTTTATGACTTAAGCTTTAGTCATGAGATGTGCATTTTGATGCTGGAGGTTATCCAAAACATTTTTGCAACGTGCAAATGTGATCACGAATCCCTTGCATGGAAAATCTGGATCCACAGTTTGAAAATTCCCAAAAAGAGTTTGCTCAAAACGTCAATTGGAATATTTCTCGACAATGAGGCCATCTCACCTGTTTTGAGGTGATGATTTTTAGGGGATGCACTCAATTCCCTACTGACCTGTGCCTAGGTTTTAGGCTCATTCGCAGCGCATACATTTTGATCGGTCGGGAGGTCTTCCACGGGACCGTAATGTTGGGCTTGGATATTGGTTTTCAAGGGGGACCCGCTTTGGAGTCGGGGCCATCGAATGAAAATCTTCACCATCTGCTCCGGGTTTACAAGTCAAGAACCCTGCAAAATGAGAAAGAAAGAGTCTTGCCCGTACTTCTTCGAGCTAAGCTATATGTTAACCCAAGTGTCTTAGTCAGAGAAGACTGTTTCAGGGTTGTAACATTGGTAGGATTGGGGACCGAAAAAGGCTTGTTTTTGGCCCAGAAATCACGAAGGATTCGACATTGGTGATCATTGCAAATTTGTCACATGTCTTTTCCATTCTGCATCTTCCATTTTTGAGGTGTGCAACCGCTTTTGAGGTGTGCACAAATCCTTTAGAGAACGTCTCTTGTGGTATTAAGAGATTGACAATTCTGTCCGTGTTTTTGCACCACGGCTGACATCGTTTGGGGAGCAGTCTTCTTGATCTGACTCCTTTATGGGTTTTTCTCTCTTCCCAACTAGGCTTTATTGGGGATCAATCAAACAGTTTTCACGAGCATCGGCCTTGCTTTTACCAGGCACTTTGCTTTTTCTTGATGCTGGGGATTTTTGTTGAAATCCCGCCTTTTCTTTTCCTTTGGAACTACGATGTTCAGAAAATTGTGCTAGATATACAACTTGAATCATAGCACACTTAAACGCCGATATGAGATTTTTCTATAAATCCCATCTCTTGATTTCTTCCGTTCTTGGAGTGATACAGTTTCTATCTTGAAACATCCCATGATCACCAACAGGGGTTTATGAAATGAATTCGCAGGCTCAACTTGGCTGTGCAAAGGATATGGTGTGTGGGATAGAGAATGAATGCTTCTCGTCATCCTATGGCACTTGGATTACCATATAAACAACACACAAAGATTAATGTTAGTCCGAGCAAGAAAATTTCTAACCATTTTCTCCTGATGCTGCTGGACTTACTTCCTTTTTGCCCCGGTGTGGGGTGGTTCTTGACAGGGTTAAGAATGAAAACCGCCGTTCAAGTGGGTTGTCAACGGTCACCTGTAGTGTTTATGATATGAAACGAACGCCCCCGTCGTCCCAATCCATGTAATCGCTGCGAATGGTCCCTACCTCCGTAGGTCCAGATTTTACTATTTGATTCGCTCCACTCATCTCTCAAGTGTATGTAGGATGTGTTTGGATTTGAGCTTGCCTCTCTTTTGAGGAAACATCCTTTTGAGAGTTTTGAACAACTTTTGATTGGAAAAATCTCTTTCGTTTTCCCAAAAATTTTACCCGTCAAGGGGATTTTATGGTGCACAATGCGTGTTCAGACAACCTCATGTTTCAAAACATGAATGCCAATGAAGTTAGAATTCCATGTCTTTTCTAGACATCAGATTTTGAAAGCTTTTTCTTTTTCTCTCTGTGTTTTTTTTGTTTAACATCTTCAATGGATTGGGGGAAAGGGATACCTACCTGTCCACCGTGGCTGGAGATCCCTGAAAATGTAAAAGAAGCATATCATTGTACGTTCACGAATTTTTCGAAAATCGAAACGATACATCCTACCCTCATGTACCCTAACAGGTAGTATGTGGGATGTAAAAACTTATTCGTCTCCAAGGCGATTCCCCTGTCAAGGATAAAAAATAAGTGTTAATTCATATTCCCAAATTCAAGACAAATTGGGACGATACAACTTTACTCTTGATTTTCATCCCATTCTGATGTTGCGTATTGATATGAACAACCTCTATCAAATCCGCCTATCCATGCTTGGAGTGTTTGTAACATCAATGGTTCATCTGCCCCCCAGCTGGGCAACGTTTGTTTAGCCATTTGAATGCATGGCCTTTTAGGGCCTTGTCTCTTTTTATCACCTGAGAGGAAGAAGAGAGGAAACATTATCCCCTGATCTGATTGAAGATCAACTAGGAACGATACGTCCTTTTACCAAACGGGTGGCTCCGCGGCCGAATGTATCTTGTATTGAAGGAATGGATTCCATTATGCTCTGCGGGTGATAATTATGGTTCATGGAACTTGCTCTACGGATTAAGTGATTAATCTACGGCCTTCGGCTTGAAGATGCTCAGAGGGTGATGTTGACACTCACGCGCAATTAGTTCTAGATATTAATGAAAGATGTTCCCGTGGGAACCTTACAGTGCGATCAACAACATATGCAATAGGAGTATTCAACCCCTTTTCTCGAAGCATTTTTCATCGAGTAGCCATGCCTTGCATCAGACGTTTGATCACCGGCCTCGCGTCACCACTGCGATGGTCCTCCGGCTCCAAATTGATCGAGCCAAAGATTGAACTCATCGCCAAGGAAATTGCTCGGGTCTTCGAGCCATTGATGTTCAAGTTGGGTATCAACGATTGTTGGGGGCAGATTTCTTTCATTGCCTTCGTTGTGAGGGATTGGAGTCTTTGAGCTGGAACCTTCATCATTGCCCTGTTGGGGTTGAGACATACATTCCCGAAGAGTATTGATCCAAGTGTCCAGCTCCTCATCAAGGAAATCACCTGTTCTTTCTAGCCCTTGGTGCCCAGATTGGGTGTCGTCGACTGCAGGCGAGGGATTCCTCTCTTTGCTCTCGCCGTGAGCAATTTGACCCCTCGAATTGGAATTTCCTCCGATGACCGGCAGGTTCATATGTGCACTCTCTACCAATGCCAGATCCGCTTCAGGGACAGCATTAATGACTGATTCGCGCTCAAACTGAGGAATTTCTATGTGCTGGAACTGTGGCATATACTCCTGAGGAGTATTGAGATAGCTCGGCGGAGCATTCTGATTTGGGTTAGAGGAGTCGCTGACACGACTGCTAGTCCCGTCATTGCTGAAACACGGTTGGGTGCTCTTGGCTCTCCAATCATCATGGTTGTAACTCTGCCCAGCACTTGAGCTCCAACTGGCTTTATGATGGTTTAACGCTATCCTTCCATCCCTTAGCAATCTCCTATAGTACTTGAGGTGAGACTCAACGTTAATTCTAGAGAGCCCCGGCACATTCATAATCTCGAGTATGCGCAGTGGGCTAGCCGAATCAACTCCCAGTTCTCGAATTGCATCAACAAATTTGGTGTGAAGCTCATAGGTCCAGTAAAACCTTGTTCTCTTATCACCCAAAATATCGTCAATACTTCGGTAGCTATTCTCTACGGGATCTAGTCGTTTCAAAAGTTGTCCAGGGAGGGACTCACCGACTTTGGATTGGCTGGCTGCGACAGCGAGTTCGTCATTGAGAGAATTCCCCCTGTGATGATTCATATCCCATTTCTCAGAGGATGTTGGTGTTGATTCTATGGTGTTGACTTGCTCATGCAGATCTCCGGCGGTATCTGGCTGTGTCGGAAAATGCTGTGGAGAATACGGTAACAGCTGAGCGTTATTCGTCAACAGGGATGGTTCATCGAGGAACACCTCGCCGAGGACAATAGGATTACCACAATTAAGGCAGGTGGCCTTGGTCAGAGCTTCCTTATATCTCGCGCTTTCAGCTTGAAGCTTCTCATTCTCCTCCTTCAGGACCAGTAACTCATGGTCTGCGTATTGCTGTTTCACCCGGGTTCGTTTGTTGGCGAACCAAAACTTGACCTTCGAAAGCTCCAATCCTATTTTTCGGCTCAACTCCATTTTCTGTCGTTTGCTTGGAGCGGGGCATTCATTGAAGAAAGCTTCGAGCTCTCGGATTTGGCCTGGAGTGTGGCGTTGTAGTTGCTTCCTTTTCCGACTCCGGTCATCATTATATACTCCTTCTTCGTAGCTGAAACCTAGAATTTCATCGCTGGAGGAGTCAGTCTCTATGGCCTTCGAGCAGGATTCAGCTCCAGGATCTTCAAAGTCTCCCAGCAGTTCGTGCTCAGAAATGTCCAGGTCGGGCGTTTCTAGCAGATGGGAATAACTTTTAAACATGATGGATCGGGGTATCTCGGGCTGATCTAGTTCACTCAGCTTTCTCAATTCGCTCTTACGTGTTTGCTCACTCTAGAAATTTTCTCAAGTGATTGTGCGTGTCCTGGAACCATCCTTCAGGCTGCATATGAAGACCAGCAAGCAAGCGCTCCTCCCGAGATCCTGCAATTACTCATCGTCTGTATTCCCCTTTCTTTTTCCTCGTGATAGGATCACAAACTCTCTTGCATTGATTCGGTTTCATCGAGTATTGCGCTCGTCCCCTAGTTCAGTCTTCAAAGTGGTGGGTCTACAATCTTTCGGCGCCTTTTATGATTTGCTAGGCCCGAGAACGTGGGGAGCAGCGGTGGACCCGCAATTAATGACTCCGTTTAATTCATTTAGCTCCATGGGAATTAACGCTATGATCTTCTCTCAACCCCTTTTCATCGTTCAAACGAAAGTGGCATTTTCCCTGTGCATGCTGTTACTCTTCATTTCAGCATCCCGGGCGCTTGGTGAGGAATGAGTTCATGGCCACTCAAAATTTTAAAGACCGTCTCTGGTTTCAGACTTAATCTAACAAGGGATCATCACAACTGAGCATGACGATGTTCGTCGATAGCGTTGGTTTTAATATAGAATTAACTATAGTCATTAAAGAAAAATGTTCCCGTAGGAACTTTACAACGGATAAAATGAGTGATCTACTCGTGAACATGTTCTTCTTTCTATGGGTGTTCGTAGTGACCGACCCATCGTGCCCCGAGTTAGGTGCTAGATCATGGATGTCCAAGCATGCCAGCTTCCCACTGATTGAACAAGGCATCGAGCCCCTCATCGAAGAAATCGTCTGTCGTGGGTTGACCAGCGGCAGGCAGAGCACCAGCCGACTGCTGCTCGAATGGAGGAGTGCGCACTCGCTGTACTCGTGACACGCGCTCTTGAGAAGTGTTGAAATGGCCTGGGAGGACATTCTGATCAGCTTTCAGTTTGCCGGTGGTCGGGTTGCTAGCTTGATTGATGCTTAGATTTGGCCGGGTATCTCTTGATGCCTGAGCATTACAATGGCGGTCGCCCCTAGCTTTTGAGCTCGAGACGGATTCCTCCCGGTTTAGCTCCGCTCGACGTTGTCTTAATAGCTTTCTGTAGGCAGCAAGGTGATTCCTGACCAGCTCCTTACTAAGCCCCGGTACATTCATGGCCTTAAATATGCGCGTCGGAGTTGCTGAGTCGATTCCCATTTGGTGAACCACATCTAGGAATTTGGAATGCAGTTCAGGGGGCCAAGCGAACCTCCTCTTATCGTGGCCCAAAATTGCATCGATGGCTTGACGACTGATTAACTCATCTCCAGCAGGACCCGACCCTATCGAAAATTGTTGTGCATGAGGCTGATATGCTTTGAGCTGGTCGGCGGTAACATCCAGCTCCTTGAAACTGTAACTCCAATCAAAGCGATGCAAATCCCATCCCCCAGGAGGCATTTGTATCATCTTCGTAGGATCATCCTGCTCATGCGTGACTCCGGCAAAATCTGGTTGAGAAGGAGATGCCCCGAGGGAGTAGGGTGGTAAATGAACGTCTTCAATCATCGCGTGAGGCTTATCGGGGAATATCTTATCGAGGGTGACGAGGTTATCGCAATGAGGGCAAACGGTGATATTGAGAGCTTTTTCATACCTCATGTTTTCTGTTCGCAGCTTTTGGTTTTCTTCCTTTAAAATCTCGACCACCTGACGTTTGCGTTGAGCCCTCGATTTGGATCTCCTATTTTGAAACCAAAACTGGATCCTCGACTGATTAATCCCCAACTCCCGGCTCAATTCAATTCTCCACTTCTTTTTCATGTATTGGCTTTTACTGAAAAGGGTTTCCAGCATTTGGGTTTCCTCCTGAGAGTATTGGTGAGGACGTCTTCTTTTCCCGAGTTGAGCATTGTGGATGTCGTTGTCGTCGTCGCCGTGATCTTGATTTCCGTTGCCAGAAGTGTTGGGCTCCATGGTTTTGGCGTTAAACTTGATCTTGGAATCTTCGAGATCCCTCTGTGGTTCAATTTCTGAGATTTTTGAGTCAGTCGCCTCTAGCAGCTGACAGTAACCTCTTAAATATGTTGGATTGAGAAATGTTTGATTGGTTCTTGCCCACTCAGAGTTCTCCACTCTCTCCTGTATGCTCACTCCCTATAAAGTTTTCTTCGAGTGACTTTGCATGTTCAGGAGACGCTCTTCAAGCATCATTAGGCAAACGTTCCCCCTCAAGACCTTGAATTTCTCGCTTAGCTTTTCAACGTGATGGGACTGTCAAATCCTGTTAGGGCTCTCTTCGATAGTTGCGCTTACCTCCCACCTAACTCTAATAATGGTGATCCCGACAAATCTTTTACATCTTTTAATTGATGAGCCGGAAATCGCGGATCGAAACGAATCCATTGGTTCTCGTGAGGGGACCTCCTGCTTTACCCCCTAACTGGGCTCCACCAGCATTATTACTGAGACCCTTCATCATCCTCGAGTTGCTATAAAATGAGGAATTAATATATGGAAGGTTAACGTTCTCGCATAATCAGCCTCTTCCTTCTAATCTCTCTGTTAAACTCGTCTTATTCTCAAGCCAACCCAACGCAAATGGCCTCCTCTCCCGTACGCACTTTTTCAACTGATGTCTTGGCCCAGTGGGAAAAGCTTTATAACCTACTGGGTCGCGGTTACGCGCACATAACCGATCATTCTGCAACCGAGGATGCAATCTGTGTCCTGCTCGAGGACCTTGATACCACTTCTCTCGAAGGTACTACACTGGGGAGGGAATATAGAACTTTCCCGACTCTCTTTGCACACTCCTTAGAGGCCTATCGTGTTGCTAATCGGGAGATTCTGGTGGCTCGCGTCTTGCGGGCTCGTTATGAGGATCGATCTGATCATTTGGTGCTGACCAACTATCTGGTTGATAGTTACAAAAAGGCCGTCGAGTTTGCTAATGAGCGGGTCGCGACGTTGCTTCGCGAGAGGAGAAATCTGGTGGATCAATTGGCCATATCCCTTACCACCGGCGAGCATGACCGCCGCAACGTCCTGTTAAGGCTTCAGAGCGACTGGCAGGAAGAACGGCTCGACAAGATAACCGAGGACATAGCTCGCGGGAATGGACTGGTTCGGGACCTGGAAGTAGTCACCGAAGAACACGAGGCCAAGGTCGCCGAAGTTAAGGGAGAATGCAGAAGTCTTCTCCTCAGGCTTGCCGACCACAACATGCGGAGCTGGGAGTATGAGCAGAGCATTAATAACATGGAGGGTCAGTTGGGATCCTTTGTGTCGTTAATTAGGGCTCACTTTGGCTTTACTTTTCCACCCCGACTTGTATGACCTGCTTCTGAAAACCCTCCGCCAAGCAAAATAAATGAAAGTTCTTGTGTGTGTGTTTTAACTTCTGTATGGTTCATTTCTTCGAGCATCCAAACATCTTCAACTTGGGTGAACCGAACCATAATATCAATAAGCCGAGCAAATACGTCCTGATTTTATAACTCGCTCATGATCAGATGGAAGAATAGTTGCAGATTTGTCCAAGAGAAGATTTCTCTATACTACTTGTTTTTCACCTGCAAATGAAAAGACCGAGTCAGAAGGAATAATCTGAAAAAGAAAGCATAGACCCCTTTCAATCTTATGCTTGCTCGTGATTAATAAGGACAAGAACTTTTACAAGGGTTTTAATCTTGCGCGAAAAGTTTTTATCAATATTCCTCGAAAGAAAGCATACTATTGAAAGGAATGTAATTCACAATAATCGCTTTTGATCAATTTCGAGAGGAACGAATTACTCAAAAGTGCGAGGCATAATACCGTGTTTTAAATTTAATTGAAGATACGGCATCCAAATCAAGGCCGTTTTGTTAAGAACGAGAGTAATTTGGACATCTATCTCGTCATTAAATTCAAAACAACGTCGATATTCTCGATCAATTATCGTGGATTACCAGCAACGTAAAACATGCACGAAACAATTCAAGTGTATAATTCCTTCTAGAGAAATTGAGATTGGACTACTCTATACGACCAAAAGGTCGTGTAAGACTTCCAATTTTAATTTCCTCTAAAGGAATTATAAACTTGACTTGGGAGTATTCGGATGATTAGAGAAAATGCCACTATCACATTCCCATGACCCGTCAAAAGAAATACAACCAAGTTCCATCTGAATGTATACACCAATAGATCCCTAATACAATCACTCTAAGGGGTGGGATAGAAAAAGCCTCGATAAAAATAAACCCTATACAAGAGGACTAGTAATGGAAAATGAAACAAAGGAATGTGATCCTAACGTTTAAGGATGCCCCAAGTTCGATCTGTGGCTTCCGGATCACTTGCCCCAACTCGTCATCTTCATTGGACGATATCTCAATAAGGTCCATAGTAGGCTCTTTTGTTGCTCACTCGGTGTTCGCCATGGGATATCATCCTCCTCGTCTTCTATCAAGGACGTTTGGGAAAAACACACACATCTATCCTTGAAATGGCATTTAATCTAATCACCAGAATGCAATGAATGAAATGCCTATATTTATATGAACTGTAATAGATTTGAGGGATAGAGAGTCTTACCAACCAAACTCGTCGACTTATGTGCGGTTTTAGGTGTACCAACCGCCCAAAGACATGCGCATGAAACAAGTGATGGTAAACTTCTAAAAATCAGAGGATTTGGCACCTAAGGTTAAGGTTCCCACCTCGAGTTCTGGAAAGAGCAGATTCCATTGCACAACTATCGTTGCATTGGGGCTCGATCCATATTTCGAAATGAGCGGAATTGAAAAGTGGATTACCCCGTGTTTTTCCTCACGGAGATTCCATTTTCAATCCCTTCTATTGTTTTCCTATAGGCGGCGCCTGGGGTTTTAAGCGCGGTTGTGTGTATTTTCGGTGTCGTGCTAAAGCGATAAACATGCATCTCATTTTGCAAACACCGCTTCAATATAAACATCCACACAATCATACATCCTAAACTCCTACCTGCATAAGACAGAGTTAACAAACACTTCACCCCTTATTTCTCCAATCTGCAAAAACATTTAACACCTCAAGGGTTAAAGTACGTACCTCACCTTGAAGAGTATCTGCATAAAACATGTTAGAAAAATCAATCAACTTTTTAATCGGCTCAAGTTCTCTAAGTCCCCAGCGGAGTCGCCAGTCTGTCGCGACCCTCTCGAGGTTGTCGGGCTCTCGAGGGCTAATGGGCCGTCCAGTCTGGTCGGACGCGGGCCTCTCCCAAGGCCCATTACCCAAATCGCAACGGAGGTATGCGTAGTCGACCTTCAGTGTGGTCTAGTGACATGTGCTAAGTGTGCATGCCGAGGAGTCGCCACCAATCATTTTTTTTGGAGGGTATGATTGGACCACCCTATTGAATAGTCGGGAATTTCTATTCAATTCTGCGATAACCAGAGAACTGGGTTCGGGGACTTAGTTACGTCAACTGTCAGAGTTGACGCCCTTTCGGTACCTAAGTTGACTGAATTTTCTGACCAAAGATTTCATGCAGATGAGTGGGGTACGAGTTCTAAATCTAGGAGTTCATGCAGATAGGAATGACTATCATAGCAATCACAGTCAATAATAAAGTGCACAAATCGATGAATTCAAGTGTACAAATAAATCACATGGCATTCCTAATAAGGCCATATTGGCCTAGAGAAGCATCAATCAGGCTTAGGAATGATTTAGACATGATTTTGCCCATCAGGGGCAAAATCGTAATTTTGAGACAAGGGGGACAATTTGCCCAAAAAGGACAAAATCATCATTTCGGAATGAATCCGGAGTCAAAACAGGTTTGGTCACTCAATTGACCCATTTCCTATTTTTTGGCAATTTTCGTGATTTTCGGGAATTTTAGAAACCGATTTACCATTCGAAGGGTAAAATCGTCATTTTCTAAAAATGGAAATGAAATGTGGAAATCTTAGACATAAGGTTTAACCACCCATCTGGCCCATCACCAAATTCTAAGCAATTTCCACAATTTATCATAATATCAAAGACGATTCACCCTTTGAGGGGTGAAATCGCCATTTTGGATTAAATGGGAGAAAATCCCAAAAATGAAAACAAATCAATTTTTTGTCATTTTCAGCCTTGGACAATTTTTAGAATTTTTCTGCAATTTTTCTCAATTTTTTTGTTTTTTCTTTAATTTTTCCATTTTTTTGGCATTTTTGATTTATTAATATTTTTTTATATTTTCAGAAAATATTTTAACAAAAAGCATGTCTTTGACAATAGATAACACTCAACCAGATAAATAAGCTAACCACTAGACTGAAACAGATACATACAAATCAAGTCTATAAATGCAATATTTTAGAAAAATAATCCTGATATACGGATCGGGTACGTAAAACATACCGGATTGGACACCGGCCTTCAATCGCCCAGCCCCAGCCTGCGACCATCCCCATGCCCGTTACCTGTCGATCGCCATTAGAATGTCGATAGTCAATTTCACAAATTAAGACTAAAAAATAAAAAATAATAAAAAAATTAAAAAATTGGACACTGTTCATGCACTGTTCATGCACTGTTCGGATTGGACACTGTTCATGCACTGTTCATGCACTGTTCGGATTGGACACTGTTCATACACACGTCCGACACGCTCCGACACGCTCCGACACGTTCCGACACGCCGACACGCCGACACGCTCAGACACGCTCCGACACGCCGACACGCTCCGACACGTTCGACACGCTCCGACACGTTCGACACTCTCCGACACGGCTCGACACGCTCCGACACGTTCGACACGCTCCGACACGTTCGACACTCTCCGACACGGCTCGACACTCTCCGACACGCTCGACACGCTCCGACACGCTCCGACACGTTCGACACGCTCCGACACGTTCGACACTCTCCGACACGGCTCGACACTCTCCGACACGGCTCGACACGCTCCGACACGCTCCGACACGTTCGACACGCTCCGACACGCTCCGACACGCTCCGACACGTTCGACACGCTCCGACACGTTCGACACGCTCCGACACGTTCGACACGCTCCGACACGTTCGACACTCTCCGACACGGCTCGACACTCTCCGACACGGCTCGACACGCTCCGACACGTTCGACACGCTCCGACACGTTCGACACTCTCCGACACGGCTCGACACTCTCCGACACGTTCCGACACGCCGACACGTTCCGACACGCCGACACGCCGACACGCTCCGACGACGGGGTGGTGACCCGAGGCCGTTTCTGAGCTCCACCAGCGGCGCGTAGGCTCCACAAGCTCCGAGGGAGGAGGTAGGACTCCGGGGCAGTCACCGGAGGCGATGGCGGTGACGGATTTGGCCCGATCCGAAACAAACCCGAACCAAACTCCGAAACGGGTGGAGGTCGCGGGTCTTGAGTTGTTCACGGCGGCTTTGAGGTACGACGGCTAGCGACGACGGCGGAAGGATCGAAGGCGAAGGCAAATAATGCACGAAGGTGAGGATTCCTTTTTTTTTTTTTTTTTTTTAAGAAGAAGAAGAAGACAAGAAGAAGAAGAAGAGCTCCTGAAGAAGAGGAAGGAGCCCAAGAAGATGAAGTCGCGGGGGGGGGAGAAGAAGCCAGCGACGGATGAGGGAAAAGGTGAGTGAATAATAATAAAAAATAAAATAATAATAAAATAATAATAAAATAAAATATTAAAAAGTAAGAATAATAATAAAATAATCAAAAGAAAAGACAAAATGATTAGTTTCCTTTTCCTTTTGAATGATGATGTTTTCACTCCTTTTCCTTTTAATCATTACTAATATTTTTGCCAGATTCAATTTTATGGTGATCAGAAAACACCTAAAATCAAACCTGAATTTTACTATTTATGAGGTTAGAAAATAGATAAAATAAAAATAAAAATACCGACTATTTTTATATATCTTTGTGACCTCAAATATTATTTTTCTTGATTTTCTTTTTATTTTTATATTTTTCGAAAATAATAATAATAAAAAATACGAAAAATATGAAAAAATATTTTTTATCCAAAATGGTTCCTTTAGCTTGGCCAATGTTACCAAAGTTGATTTTGTAATTTTTCAGCTTTTTATGGATTTTCTGTGCATTTTTGAAAAATAAAGGAAACAAAAAGGTTGATCAAAATTTAGGTGTCAACACCCTCGAATCTGCTTCGTCGTCATTGATAAGAACATCTTTTGAAAGACTCTTTTCATGCGCCTATACTTCATGTTTTGCTTGTTCTCTCGGGCTTCGTCTTCCGTAGGAATCTCTGAAATCTTCTAGACGAGCGGAACTGTTGGTGCCACTTTCACTAGAAACCTGTGAGTCGTTCATCCTTTGCCTTCTCTTACTAGGAAGATATCCTTCCTCAGGTGACCAATCAAGACCACCCCAAATTGTGTCCTCACCCTTCGGCATCATTGACATGGTGGAGTCCCATGTGCGGCTCATCTTCATTACACGCTGTAGAGTTTGGACACGAAATATATCATTGCTCAGGACACCTGGTGCAATTGCCCTGGCAACTGCAATATCCTTTGCTTCAGCGGAGAAAAGCCGAGCAACAGCCTTTGGAACTCCCAGAAATGGTCCACCAATGTTCATGATTGCTTTTATATGCTTAGAACACCAATCAGGTCCACCGCCTCCACCCGTTGGAGCTGGCACCTCAACCCATTTCATGAAGCGCATAAAGTACAAAACACCCATTGAATGAGGGATTACAGCAGCTTTTTTACATCCACTGGTGGCCACCATCATTTCTATGTGACTTTTTATCCGACTCAGTGTTTGATCCCTCACCTTACTCCATTGGAAAACTTCACCGTCGTTATATTGCAAAGTCAAAATACCGACAGGATCAAGCTTCTCTGTCTCAACAGAGCCATGCAATTTCTTACGCCGCTTCACATATGGAAAAGTCATCCTGATTAATCTTATAGAAGGGTCAATATCATTATCATCTTCAGATTCATCAACGTAGAGGCATGCATCATCTGAAGAAGATGATCTGTGCAAATCAGACGCACTACTCTTGAAAGAACTAGATGACAAATATACCTTGTCTTCATGTGACCAGAACACACCAAGAATTTTCTTCTCAAACTTGGCCACAGACAAATTCACAACCAACATAATATCTTCATAAATCTTTCTAGACGCTACGCCTCGGTCAACGAGTTTTCCACCTTGCGCATAAATGCGCCCAATGCCTAACGCATTATGATCGACCTCATCCATAGCGACAAACTCATCGTCACCAAAATCATCAGTTTCTGGAACATAATTACCTCGATCCTCAGTGATCCCCGAAACATCGGCCTTCTGCCCATCGTCAGGAACCAAATCGGCCATTTCCTTGAACGCGACGAAATCCCAATCGTTCACCTCGTATGCTGGCATCAATGCCTCCGCTTGGGAGACATCGCTAGGAACACCCTCGCCGTCCTTTGCATCCGCGAAGATTTCTACCATCGCGCTTGGATCTGCATCACGAACGACTCCACGCTCCCGGCCTCCACGAGCACGCTGTCTTTGACCACCTCGATTCCGTTCAGCCATTGATTTCAAACAACCTGTGCTCTGATACCAAATGATGCCGAAGCGCGATAGAAACCAATGCTAAACAGAAGAATCGAAACGATAAACAAGGAACAATCACTGTTCACTCAAAACGATATCAAATCGTGATATTCTCAATATTCAATAATCTGCTCTCAAAACCCTTGAAACAAGCTTATATAGGGTGCTAACCCTAATGATAATAAGATTCGCAAAATTACGAAAATATCCTAAAAATATGAAAGTGCCTAAAAATAAAAGATGCCTAAATATCACGCAATATTTGCATCACAAAACCTAGAGCAATTGAGACACATTTGGGATTTTGTCATTAGGTAATATGAATCCCGAACGCAATGAGCCATTTTACAAACGTATCTTTGCTCTTTCGGAGAACACTGTAGTTTCGTATATGTGAAAATAGAAATGACATGCTCCTCTGAATTATTCTATAGCATCCACAGTCCTTTTCACACTTTGGGATCGTCACTATTTATAGAAATTGAGATGTCTGTGTGTATCATCTTCAAGTTCATGGCTGTGGATGTACAATGAAAAAGAAATATTGGTAGGTTTTAGAGCATATTGTAAATATTATGTACCGTTGAGATTCCGATTAGGTATCAATTAATCAAAGTGCTGTGGATTTGGAGCACAAGAAATAAAAAAAAAATTATTGGATTTGAAAACGGATATTAAAAAAAAATTATCGAGATGAGTGTCGGAAGAAATAAGCTTATCTCAAATCCCCATCGTGGTCATTTTTGAGAAAATCAAGAGTAATGTGAAAAATATGATTGTGATTGTGGCATCTCGATAAAAGTTAGATTTGGCATATAGGACATCAGAAACTAATAATTAACCTAAACTCGTTAAGAATTGACACGTACCCATTTAAAAGACATTACCCTTTTTTCCATTAATTTAATTTTATAACTTAGATGCACAAGACTGATATACAAAACGATCGTTAAGAAATAGAACCTACTTTTAGTTTTAGTTCACAGAAAATATAAAGATGCCTGCACGTGCACAGAGAGATTGGACCTTCTGGAATCCTGACATCTTTACAAAACGGAAAAACATGAAAATGCGCTATTGCATCAATTTCCTATGCAATAGTTTCACACATCTTGTCCAGACGATCAACTATATAATGTTTCAATAACCACGATGATAGGTGGATCTAGTATTGGTAAGTTTTGATTCTGATAGATGCACATGACCCGACATTTTCACGATTAAATAAAATTTCATTTTGTTTGTTGCCGTAACAAATATCCTATTAAGCCAAGCCCTAGTAGAAGTGGATACCGACACCGGTTGGACAGTCTATCCACCCTTAAGCAGTATTACCGAAGGAGCAGTTGATTCAGCAATTTCTAATCTTCATCTATTTTATAATGACACCCAATTAAGTAAATCTGGACTACGATCCAAATTAATAATTCACATGAATTTTGGATGCCGCCTTCGTTTATGCCGGTAGCCTCTAACCAAGTCGGGTCCGCTTTCCGTTCAGTCACATTTCTTCTGATTTCTTAACTTTCCTCAGCTTTTGCCTTTAGCATGTGTACTATTTACGTGCTGATCCATGAAAAACAAATTCTATCATTCTTCTTTCGTTAAGAGTCCACGATAGTTGTACATCACTATTCTCTCCACCACCAGACAATTATCGCATTAGCCACCCAAAATAATAACTCAAATGGTGCAAAAGTATCTGACAGGAGCACACTAGAATTATATTACACTGGTTTAAAGAAAAAAAAAAGGAACTAGAAGTCTAGAACATCATAAACCCATACGCATTACGGGGTATCACTTGAATCACTGTTTCTAGCAGAATGTGTGGCGTGCTCTATGATGTGTTTATAAACTCAGAAAGACGAAAAGAGGAAAAAAAAAAATCATGCTCCCCCTGTATGACCACATACTTTCGAGCCATGAGCATATCAGAAATGTACAATTTGAATGTCAAAAAGTGCATCTCATATCTAACCTACATGGTCGGTAAGAAACTACGAGGACGACATAGCAGATACAGATATTGAGATGGGAGGCATTCTTCTCATTCACAAAAGGCCTTCATGAAATCATCTGAAGGTACAATTTTCGCAGCATTTCTGACCTAAGCTTCCATTGCTGTTGCCATGAAAAAGTTCTTCTAGAGAAACAAAAAAGGGGGTAAAATTAGTGATGGCTGTGTGTATGGGCACGCACGTTTGAGAGCGGGAAAGAGTGCCTACAACTTTGCATGTTAACCATCGCACAACTCCACCTAGGAAGATATCCACCCAGCTGCGAAGAGAGAATTTCGATACTTGCTCAGCCAATGAATTCCCAACTCGATGACCTCCAGTGGGTATGCACCATACAGTGGCAGATCATCATTACCAATCCTCATGGTGGCACCCATAAATAAATTCCAAATCCATATTGCATTTCTTATCTCTCATAGGAAAGTAGATTGGCATAGAGGGCAATTTGACTTCTGTGAAGTACTGAACCACTTGAAAATGCATTTACTGTGGAATTTGTGTTTGCAGACTTTGCAAGCCTTGCTTGGAAGGCTATGGTTCTCTGTGTGGATAATGCTGTAGCAGATAGGGCATTCTTCAACACCTTCAAATTTCTTGTCGATATTCCGTTTCCATATTTGAATAGCTTCAGCTAAAGCTCCATTCTGCACGACAGGACGACACAGTAATAAATTTCGAAATATCCTTCTGTCAGCTTATAATTATTAACCACTCATTTCTCCTATAGGAGAATATTGAGGAGCAGATGGTATAGGAACTTAGGCTCCATTTATTTCGCAAAAAATGTGACAATTCTGGAAAGTGTTCTCCAACAAGTCATTTTCCTGACTATTTTCTGGGGTACGGCTGAAATTTGAAAATAAATTGGACACTATTTTTCGTTGTAAATCTGATTTGATTTTTCCTAAATAGAAATAAAATATCAGGGTGCTAATGACTTGCACATGGACAGCCGAGGAATGTGCCCTGGGTCCCGCGCCCAGCTCCCAGGCACGAGCATGGGCATCAGTCCCAAGTCCACAGAAGCCAGGCCCGAGAACCTAGTGACCATACCCAGCTCCCTGGCACCTAGGCTCGGGTCCATTGAGGCCAACCCGGGACCATGGCAACAGGCCTGAGTCCATCGAGACTGGGCCCAGGACATCGGTGCCCATGCCTGGCCCATCCAGGCAAGGTCTCAAACCCCAATGCCCAGACGTAGGTCCATCAAGGCCAGGCCCAGGACCCCGGTGCACATGCCTAGGTCCAGGTCCATTGGAGCCTTAACAACTAATATTACTACTGCTGGATCATCACATCCTATGGCGCACTCCTATATATATTTTCAGTAGATAAAAAAGGCTTGGAGGGAGCTCATTTTGACCTAAAATACAGCGCCCGAACTTGTCAATCACATAAAAGCATCCTGCTTAAGATTCCACAACCTCAGCTTCCAAACAGCAATAAAAATATACTATGAGCTAAAAACTCATATAAAGCATTTACCTGATTGCGTACGAATGACATCATGGACAATAACCACTTCCTCTGCTTGTCTTCACTAATACCCTTACTCCTTGGACAGTCGACATCAACTTGCTGTAATGGGTATGATGCAGGAAGACGAATGACGAGGTCAAATCCAGTCTCTTCCTTTGTATAGGTAGCAACAACCTCATTTGCTGCTTTGCTTACCCGAATTGAAAAGTTTTCATCTATGAAGCTGGCTTTCTTGATCTGCAACAAGTATTGATGCATCAGACAATTTCAAAAGGAAGCAGTCAATCATCAAACTAATCATACATTAAGGAAAGCTCGCTATCAAACTCTCTTGAACATACAACTGCATGGCCACTTATATATTATAATAGTAACATTTTCATCCAGAACCCGACGAATTTCAAAGTCCTCCAACAGAAAATACCTGACATCATCTTAATCAAATTACACACACCTGGGATAACTCATTTGAGATTAAGGGAGGGCTGCACCATGTTTTCGTGAAATATTCTATTGTTGAACGGTCACGCAGATATCCAAACCACTCTCGCACGTAGGCAGGAAGAAGACGCAGCATCAATCCGAAAATTGCTCCAGCAAGCGACGCCGTTGTCAGTGGCTCAATAGGCCAAAGAGATTCAACTGAAGACAACAAACGACCTCTGGTGATGGCCTCTTTTGCAGCCTCATAAACCTCAGCAGGAAACTCTGTGTCTTTCTTTTTCTGATTAGATGGCACTGCCACATCCAAAATATGCTGGAATAGGCAGTCAATAATAACTGGATCAACAGAATTATGTATATATTGAACCAATCTCTCTCTTGCAGGTGAAGATGGTAAAGACCATATATGTGATAGCAACAAGGACCAAGCAAGAAGTATGTGCACCTGCAAAAGAAACATTGAATGAAAAGGTATTTCATGCCACATCAATATGTTCAAACATGGAAGAGCCTAGACTATGCAGGTGTATATCAGATCAATATGAATGAAATGAGATACTTATTGACCAAACATTAATACCCGTTCTTCTGCCAGCAAATCCATCTCAAACATCTTACGGGATTTCTCAATCACGGATGATATTTCCTCCTTCAAATGGACATTTTGCTCTGATAAGAGATCGATGTTGCTGGAATCCTGCTCGCCATCCAAGGTAATCATAGTTTCTTCTCCGATAGCCATGTGAGAAACAGGTTCACTGGAAAGCATTCGGTAAGCAGCAAACTGCAACGATGGTGCGGGCTTGGGAGAGAATAAAATGGCATAAAGTGAACTTATAGATCCTTTGCTCAGACCCCAAAAATCCACCGACCTAACCGCTCTCTCTCTAGCAAGGGGAGCAGATTCATTAACTCCACGCGCTACTGACTCCCAAAAGTAAAGATTATCAAGCAGTGACGATGCTACAACAGTAGCAGCCTCATGAGAGTGTAAACTTGCAATGGCTTCAGCAAGACCAGCACATAAAAAGATCCTAAGTATACCACCGGTTATTCTATCTCTTATGGATTCCCATTTCTCAGTTCTTGAAGGATCTTGATCATCTGCAACTTTTGCTAGTTGGACACCGGAGAAAGAAGAATATGCTAGAAGTGCAGATTTGGCTGTGTCTAGCCGATTATGGTCCTTAATTAAAACAATTTGCTCTAGCTTCTCAATGATGCTAAAATCCAACTTATCAGAACAAGAGTCATCAGTTATCAAATCGTTTACATTCTCTACAACATCCTCCATCATTACAACTGCTGATTGAATCCAAAACCTTGTCATAGACAATATGAAGTCCCAATCTTCTTCATTGAAGTCATTGGCACAATAACCAACTGAAAAGACCAATAGCTTTGACAGCAACATCTGCAGATGATTCGAAGCATTTGACATGTCAATACTGATTCTCTGCTTTCGAAAGAAATCAAGCAAGAGCATTTTCTCCCTGAGGCTGATCTTCCTTTCTGGTTTTGGCGCATTTGATCTGTCTGTTGCACCTATTGGATAACAAGATACAACCAACTGGAACCACTCCTCCATGTCTGCATCAATAACCAAAAGAAAGATGCTCATTGAATAGTACAATCAGCAGCACTACACGTCCAGGGTCCTTCAGTGTACCCCAGAAGGAAACGAACATAACTGCTCAAGGACAGCATAACTCTAAATTCATGTTTTCTAGCATATCATTTTATAAAATTCATCAAACTAGAAAATTAAACTAATTTCCATACAAAATTAGACAGGACTAGACAGGAGATAGCATTATACTTATTCACCAAAATAGCACCGACATGTGTTGATTCAGATAGAAGTAACATTCAGCACGTCAAGAAGAAGATCATTAGATATTACTGCATAGGCATCACGAATACCACAAAAGGCAATTTGTTGCAAATTTGGAAAACTAATTACTTACCACTGTCCCATTGCCCTGTGACCAGAGGTGGGAATGACAATATTCTCTGTAACCAGCCCATAATTGTTTCCTGCACCTCATCATTCTCTAAAGCTAGTGACTCCAAATGAGTGAAATTTTTACATAATGGTTGGATAAGAATTCTCATTATCCAAGGAAGAATCCGAAGACAGTTTATGCTGACAGCATCACCAATCATAAGCTTATTTATAAGCACTTGAAATAAGGTCCTTGCTTTGTCATACTTCCATACATCATCATTGAAAAGGGTCACAACCAAAGACAAAAGAGCCCTTACGAAGGGCTCTTTAATGTTTTTCACTTCATCAGCAGTATTGCCATAAAAATTGGGAAAGCTCTGTGCTCTACTTCCTCCTCGAACCAGAGCAGCATCTAGTAAAATGTCAAAAATGGAATCTAGTAAACCTTCCTTAGGAGGCTGTACTTCACTTTTAGCATAGGCACTCAAAAGTGGTACGAATGTAGTGATGGAACTGCCTCCAGGCCATTCCCAGGTGCATAACATTTCAGCAGCAAGCCAAGCTCGATGGGTCACCTCTTCCACTGTTTCTTCAGACGGTGAGGAAACATTTGAAATGTTGCGACAAAATACTCTATCAACACCTCTTTTTGAGATAAGCTTGTCAACCAGAGAAGCAAACTTATAACCTCCAGAAATCTGCATAAGCATACAACACATATTCATTCTGCTTCTATTTCATTTAACCAAAAGCTGAATGAAACTTCCCTTCCCCCGTTAGAAAGTAGGAAATCCATATATACAAGTTAGAAGTTAAAGAGACTTTAGCAGTTCAAGAGCAGAAAATATTACAAAAATCATATAACAATTAGCTCTAGGGATAAGGACATCAATATCTTACTTACATTGCTACCAGTTTCATTTTCACCATATCGGGAGTCGAAGTCAGCTGAGATCCACACAGGCCACTGATCGCTCTTCTGAAGGAGCTGCTCAAGCAGAATTTGCTCCTCATATTGACCCAGACAGAAAAATTCAATAACTTCAAGTATCCATTCACAGCACAATGATGTGACCCTACTGGCGTCAACATCATGTTCTTCTAGGACGGCATACCTGATAGATTGAACCAAGACTGTACTTGATTTCTTCCGACAGTGAATGCCAAGATCTTGCCAAAAATGACCATTTATTTTGTGAAGAAAAGCATGCAAAGATTTGCCAACTTCAAATCTGGCCTTCAAATTAATCGATTTGTCATCAGGCGCATCATACAATGATTCCCCCATGCGGCATTCCCAGTGAAGAATACAAATTGCTGCTAAAATACTTGAAACCAGTTCATCGTCATTGAGTGTCAGTAAGCAATAAAAGCTTCCCTGAAGAACTGCCAGAACAAATTTGGCCATGTCAATCTTGTCGCTATGGCTTTCCCCATCTACCATGAGATCTCCTATTCCTGAAGCCAATGTTGAGCCTGCATCTCTCACCCATTTAAAAGGGGACCCACGTATAAAGTAAACCAACTTCTCTAGAAGTGCCTTGAATATCAGAACAAGCGAATCCATTGATAGAAGAGAGATCTGATCATCCTTTGAGGAGCCACCAAGAGCAGAGCTGCATACAGGACATTAATTCACAAGGAGATAAAAGGAATGTTCAGGCAAGACCCTCAGCAACACAGAGCTAACTGATAGGTAGAAGAAAGGCCTAATTTTCTTCTACCCTCATGAAAATTAGGGTTCCTCATAAACATGCATTGTGAACTTGGGCTTTTGAGGAAATACAGAACCAAGTTCCATTTAACTGAGGCTGAGGGATCGTACAACCACCACACAGGATACAGGAGCCTCCGAAATAAACAAGCATGTCCCCAGAGAATGACAACATAAGACAGCAATGATAAGTAATTACAACTTAGTTGGACCATGAAGAAAAATGCAAGCACTGACGCCAGCGATGCAAAATGTTTTTAGCACACAAACAGACGCTATGGTAGTAGATTTTTGCCCAGGTTTATGCTGCAGCCAAGACTTGGGTTAAAAAAAAAACCACCATAAACCTACACATGTAGCAAAGCATAACCACCCAACAAAAATTCCAAATCTGAAGATAATGGAGTATCATATTAAAATGAAGGGGAAAAAATCATCTAGAAAGAAAATGGCTAAGCTCGTCATGCCGAAGATCACTGATTTTTTTTTTCATTTTTAAAGTTCAGCCAGCAGGTCCATTAACTATGCATAACATGGAAAACATATCAAAGAACTGGATAATACAAAGAATTGATTGAATGCTCGAGCTCAATAAACATACCACAAAAAATCAGCTTCTTGAATCCTATTGGGAGGACAGGAACTAGCCACAGCGACGGCCAATGAATCTAAAAGCTCATGACGCCAACGTTCTACATAGGAATTCATATACAGTTCGGATTCTGCTAACTGCCTATTAGTAATTTTGTCTCTTGCTTTCTGCAAAAGTGTGCATAGCATAGCTGCATGTTCAGGGCCATCACTTCGCAGTTTAATTGTGTGAGACAAAACAATGCTCCATTGCTCAGGTAAGCATTCATCATCAAGCAATGAAAGCAACAAATCCAGGCGGGCAGCTCCACAGCTGCCTCTTCCTCTCAAGCACCAAGGAACAAATCTTTTCTCGAACATATGCATGAAATGCTCCAACTCCAGACTCCTGTTCTGCTCTTCAAATGGACGAAGCGAAGAACTCCCTGTCCCTGGGACTAGAAGTACCTTAACCATCTTGTTTGGTCCAAAAATTGAAATTGCAGCTGACAGGAATCTAATTCCATCTGGCGAGTCCTGGTTCAAGAAAAGTAAACAGTTGAAACATAACATTGGAACTATGACCAAAAAAAGCATCACATTGGAATGCCCAGAACTGACCAATATTATGTACTGTGTTCTAAAACAGGAGAAAAGTTGCCACAATTCATTTACTTAAGGAGAAAACATATTAATCATTGACAGTGTTCAAATGATAAGGACATATTTAACAGGGCTGTCATAAAGTTCAAGGAAATCATTGGGTTTCATGATAAACACCAGGTTTCAGAAACAGTTAGACAACCTAGTGCCTCAACTTCACCACACTGAAAGGCTTTTTAATATGACAAACCTGCTCATGAAGTGGATGCCTGCTAAGAGTACTAAAACTCAACTCAAAGAAGGAAAACAGAAAATAAATTTGCTTAAGTGATAATCAGAGAGAAATCTTTGTGTATATATATCTTTGTTTATTTATTTTTACACATTTTTCTCTATTCCCTCAATTGATTTTGCTTTATTTTTATGAATCTTTGGGGTTCATCGACCGCCGACCCCAACTAGTTTGGGATAAAGGTGTTGTTGATGTTGATGTTGTTGATAATCAGAGAGAAATCAAAGCAATTGCCACCAACAGCTGAAGGTAAATCACAACACCAACAAAGCAAAGATATCTAGAAATTTTAGCCCACTTAATGAAACAAGAACAGTTCAAAAAATTGAATCTTCATGTCAGATTCCTTCATAGCAAGAGTAATTGTTTCCTTTATCAACTTCCCAAGCATACAAAGGAGGATGGTTTTCCAAGACAACAATACAAAGAACTGGAGAAGACCCTAAAGTGAAACATATCAAGTTAAAGAATATGGACTCTCAAAGACATATGGAGCATCATGTATGATGAGCAAGTACATGACTGCTACAGAAGAAAAGGAAGACAGAACTAAGCAACCACAAGAATCCAAGTGAAACTCATTAGAATCCACCAGTTAAGTAACTTACAAGTGATTCTATCGATGAAAAAGACTCGGCTAACGTTGGTCCCATCATATAATCCAGGGGCCAGTATTCACTTTTTCTTACAGCATGTTGCTCCATTAGCAAAAGAAACTGAATCAATCGCTCTACACTTTCCACCAGTCCTCCATTCTCAGAATGCTGACATATGCCCCTAAAGCTCTCGCGAAACGCCGCAGAGAAAGCAGAAAGCAGATCATGTTCTATCTGAAAGATGCCTGAAAGAATTTCTACAATGCATTTTCCTAAATCCTGGGGATAGGACACAGGATATCTAAGAGGTGGTTTTTCGATAATCTTCTTTTGAACATCAGGACTCTGGTCTTCAGGTGAATCAGTAGATATCCCTGTGAGGATTCCACTCTGAACCTTTGGACTGGAAACAAGCAGAAAGTCTTCCCACAAAAGTTTTACAAGAATATTCTCAACAAGAGTCGTTCGACAGCAATGAACAGAGCTCACTTCGACAAAATACCTGACATTGTTGAGAAGACAAACTATTACTATCACAGGAAAAGAGCTTAACCATAGTTTGCTCTGAGACATAATCTCTAATCTCCTACCAGAAAGATGATCAACATCCAAACTTGCAAGACAAAAACTAAAACACCCCACCTGGATGCATTTTGTAATGCCCAAAGGAAACATTCTTTAAATGCACGAAAGAATGCGGCTCGATCTTCTATAGACGAAACAGAAGGTTTTCTTCCGGCCCAAAGGTTGTGGAACAAGTCAAGGAAAAATTGCTCCCCCCGAACTACATTACGAGGCACAGTCTCTAGGAACACTAGCAAAGCAGGATAAGAGATCTGCTGAGATCCAAAACATCCACTCCGGAGGAAATGCCAAAGCCTATTTAGAACGATTTTCTGAGCGTTCAAAAAAGTCCAACAATCTGGGAATCTTTTTGAAAAGATCAACACCACGTCCCACATCAGAACATGACAGGAAGGGTCTTTTTCCTGAAAGGCACCCAATATTGAAGGCGCTAGAGTTTTCAAATTCCCTTCACCGAAAACATGAGGGGCATTTTTCATAAGACTCCTCAATACTGCATATGTCGCAGATCGAATGGCAGCACTATCAGACTTCAGGAAGTCTAGAAAATATTTGTGATGGGAAAACAACTTCTCTGCATAAAACATGGCAGTAGACATGGCTTTTGCACCATGCTTTGGTTCAGTGGCTATATTCTCAAAACCAGGTCTTTCAGATTGCAATGAAATGAAAACATCAAGAAGTGTCGCCAGTGCCAGCAAGGATGAGGAAATCACCTGCAACAAAAGGATTAGGAGAAAATCAAAATCACGATTGTAGAGATAAGTACATCAACACATTACTATCAACAAGCCAAAGATCTTGCACTCCACAAGGGGAAACACTCAAAGACAGTATAGCCAGCAGCAAATACCATTAGTTAACATGATTGCAAAGAGAGGGACACAGGACGAACAACAATAATAAAATATCTAGTTTCAGTAGAAAGCCCCAACGAGAAAATCATCAAAGAATATTACAATTAGCAATTCACAATTGGAGAACAGCAGTATGAAACACATCTTTTACTTTCCCTGGATAGCTCCGGGATTTTAGGTCTTCCATTCAAAAGGAGGCAAAACAATTCTTGGTAATTGAAAGTTATAGAATTGCTTTATCTTAGGACCAAGACTGTTAAGCCTTAATAGAAAGTTCCACAGCATTAGCATTGTTCATGAGATGAGCACTAACTTACTGAATGAAAAAGCACAGCAATCATCTGTGGGGACAATGAAAATCGGAAATGAAGTGAAAAAGGTCATTAATTCGGTACCTGTTGATGCATCTGTTCTATTTCATCCAAAGCAGCTGCCTTATCAAACAAGTCCTGCGCTGTGAGCTTTAGATTTTCTTCCAGATACACACACATCTCAGTTGCACATAAAGCTAAAGCATCTAATCTCTTTTCCTTGGAAGGAAAGGCTGCCTGTTATTCACAGAAAGCAGACGCCTTAACATCCAACTGTAACAGTGAACACAAATGCTTGCTAGATTTTCCAACACTTAGTCAAATATTTTTTCGTCAAAAGATCTGCAACCAAAAGTTCATTTTCTTCATAACAAATCACAGAAATTAGAAACAGGAATAAAGCCCTTCCAAACATCTGTAGCATCATAGAAAACGCCACAATGTACATTGAAATTTGTCCTCAGTGGGTTTATTCAAGTCCTTGCGAGTGCACGTGAAAGTCATCGCGGGAGATGGATCAGTGGAGGAACTCCCCCAAAATAGGTATTCTCGACTTAATCACCCCCAACGGTGAAACTTTGATGAACCGTTTCCATCAAGTGTAATGAACCACCAATGTTTGCAACAAAAGTTCATATTTCATATCATGTAAACAACAAATGGAAAGGGACGAGACGAGACTTAAGTCCACACTGGGATGTGACCAATTGAGACCCATGAAAAATTAATGCAAACCGTACTAAAACCCCTGCCTGGAGGTTCCTGTTGTTACCTATGCACCCATGCTATAAGTGTTTTTCAATTGCAATATCAACATCCAACATATTTATTGCAATAGCTTAGTATTCAGGTGGAATGCTGTCAATACCCTACATCGAACGAAATCAATTAGTAAAGGCTGGATGCATAGAAGCAGCATTGACCGACTAAAAGTTCACGTTATTTTCTTTATGTCTTCGATTGGAACACACTTGCTCCATATCAAGTGAGTAGGTAGTATTCATCATCCTCCAAACTCTAGCTGGCTTTATGAACTTCCTCCACTTGCATAGGTTGAAATCCCCAACATCAATAAAGATTAGAATTGGCAAATACATGCTAAAGTTTTTACAAGAGTCTAAAATATGCTCAATAGTTTCTAAGTGTCATGAGTAGAATGCTGCGATGAAGTCATCACTTCCTTTTTGAAATTTAATTTCCGGATAGTGCTTTCAAGGTAATGCGACAAACTCGCCACATGATGTTTATTACTTATTCTATACTGCATGTCCTGGATCAAGAATAATAGAAGAATGAAAATGTTGGTTTTGGCTGTTTGCCATCATTGTTCATCACTAGGTATCATGGATGACAATTAATGCCCTTTGAAGAAGCCTGCTTCGAACTTCGACCATCTAACTGACACGTCCAGATTTATTACCAGCTGATTCAAGATATCGTTGGCTAGTTTTATATCCAAGAACCCTTGGTGTACAACATCCCCATTTTGGGTACTGTTTATGACAGATTTCTAAAATTGGCTAACAAATCAACCCGACCATATTACTCAATCAAAAGACAATGGCTGACTCTAGAAGACAATATTATGTTATACATTCTTTCGTCTAATTTATGTTTTCAAATTTATAAGAAGTGAGTTGGGCTACTAGTGGTTTATTTGATAAATTGTTGTCAATGTAGCACCTCGCCAGTAATTTCAAAGCAAAAAAAAAACTACTGACCATTACCTTACAAAATTACCCAGCTAAGGACCCAGATGAATGCTTCAATATTTAATGGGAGTGGGGGACTGAAATGAAAAACCCACTGAAACTTATCTCTTACGTACTGCTTTCTTGACAAGCAGCATATCGTGCCCTTATCCCTGTTCGATGACACAGAGAGTACCCAGTCTAGGTAATCAACGTACCCCAGACTCCTACAAAGTTTTGTACATGTAACCATTGATGCATCCATGTTGGGTAGGAAATGCAAAGACCTCTGCCCAACACAATTCAAAAAGTATATAATATAAGAAACCAATGCACCTGAAATGACCGCTTCGAAGATTGGGAAACCTCAAAAACTGGGTCAAATTGAGAGAACCACCATGGTCCCATCAGAGGCTTCAAATGCGGAGCCAAATCTCGCCTGAAGATATGAACAAATTATTAAGAATGCTTTCAACAACTTCCCACAAAAGCAAGGCAAGCACATGTAGGAAATATTGCCAAATCAATCTTGAAGAATGACCAGTCAAGAACTAGAGTACAAATCCACAAAAGATAATGTTGAAAGATTATAGTTCTATAGGTAAAGAATGAACTAATAGGGTTGAGTAATGGAATCTTCCCTTTAATCCTCCATATATCAAGGAAGACCTACAGCAACTCCAAAATCACACATCTCATGAGTGCTTCCCTAAAAGGGTTGCTGGATCAAATAAAATAACATCACTAAGATCTATGAGAAGCTCGCTTAATTAAACAAACCCCCTCCAGTTCCAACATTTACGCTGTTCTCCCCCATAAAGGCAATGAAATATCTTATTTTCTTGAAATATCATTAGTTTAGCATACACCAGAAGGATATAAGATAGACTTAGCTATTTTAATAAAAGGTTTAAAAGCAATCAGAATTTTTACATGTTATTTGTAGATGTGAGATTTTGAGGGACCATTGCCAACTGTTCTAAAAGTTTAAGCTGTTAGATGAAGGCACGGTTTAATATTTATATACTCTATCACTTCTCCTCACGCTTAGTCTGGTCTTTTTGCCTAGCACTAAGCGTGGAAATATTTATTTGACAAAGCAAATAGGGGCCTAGAAAGATTTGAACTCAGGACCTCCTGCTCTAATATAATGTGAGATTTTGTGGGACCATTGTCAACTGTTCTAAAAGCTTAAGCTATTAAATGAAGGTAGAGTTTAATATTTTTATACTCTACTAGTATAGAAAGGTAAATACAGATACCAAGCATTCACGATGGAATAACATGTTATCCGAATCATTCTGAGGTAGCACACATGGAGTCTTTACTTCAATATGACGTCACTTGAGCTAAGGGATATTCTATAGGTCTACAAATACGGAGGACAATACTCCATGCACTTAACATGCACATTCAATGAGCACATCAAGTAGGACAATGTTTTGCTGATTGTCTATCACAAAAGTCTAGATATGAGTAGAAAAAAATATATCTAAGAGGATAGAAGCTCTCCGTTAATCATCGTCCAACATGATTCAGCGTAAGAAATGGTGATCTTAAGATGCTACATAACAATCTACAACTTCACGAAAATGGCTCGGGTGCAGATAGCTACCAATGCAGTGGGGAAGAACACTCTCATTTGAATTTTAGGGTGTTGCAACTCTGCACTTGATTACGACAAAGTAAATTGACATCTGCCGAAAATGGTTAAGAGAAAACATTCTTGATGCACAAATGACGGAACTGTGTGTTTTTTCCTTTTTATGGCAGGCCGATATTCTGCAAGCACATCATAGCCATTGCTAAGCTTAAGGTGTAATGAGTAAGGATGTCTACAGTCCAGTCCCGTCTGGTTTCACACTAAAACTGCATCAGAAATTAAAATTTAGATAAAAATTATTTCTTCAACTCAATACCGAAAGAATGGAGAATCCCCCGATCAGGGACTCGGCATCACGCACGAATGCCCACAACTCAAAGAATCACTAGAGGCAAAACTTAATAAGAACATCAAACTGAATTATGAAGATCTGAATAGAACGAATTAAAATGGAATGGTATTTGATGGCTAAACTTAAACCTGTCTACCTTATCCTAGGTTAGAAATATCTCAACAACTTTTCGAAACAAACTCGCAGTAATGTGAGAGAAGCATTTGAAGATAATTCCAGCATGGCTTATACCTGGACAATCAGAAGTTGAACAAGGATTTCTAAATGGTAGTATGTTCCTGATGATAACCGAGCTCGGCAGATTTTTAATTCGCTGTGTAGGGATTAGGATAGGGTCTATGTAACTTTGGGGGGGAAATGCAATTATTCATGAGAGAAGAATTCAAACGAAGTTGAGAGATACAGATGTCATGATAATTTCTTCAGCAGTGAACTCGTAAAGGAGATTTTATTTTCCTTTGAAAAGACATAAAGGAGGGCGATAAACAAAAGGCATCCAGTGTCATCTTCACTCAGACTCAATAATGGTAACAGAAATAACTATAAAATACTACTATTAGCGATTTGTTCAGTTCACATCAGGTTTCAAGGTTTTATACTTCTTGAACAAAAAAGAATATCAACTACGCCAGAAAATCTAATAGTACCACACAATGATTGAAAATTTCCTGCTCTGTCAGGGTTTCAGTTCACTGGATTTTTGCCCACCTCTCATAATAAGCAATAGTCTCAACAGCTTAGTAAAGATACTTTTTGTGATTTGTCCAGTTCACGTCAGGTTTCAGGGTTTAATACTTTTTTACCAGACAACCAAACTATCTGAAACAAAAAGAATATCAACTACGCCAAAAAATCTAATAGTACCACACAATGACTGAAAATTTCCTGTTCTGTTAGGGTTTCATTTCACTGGATTTTTGCCCACCTTTCATAATAAGCAACTATAAGGCACTTGCTGATTCACTCTCAACAGCTTAATAAAGATAAAGCTAGACATCCATATAAAATATAGAAACCAAACAAATAGTACAAAAAATAAAAACATGCAAGATTACATGTCAAAAATTGTCTACTAAAGATATATGAGGAATAGCAAGCAGAAAAGCCCACTTGGTGTTACAAAGTTCAACCCAAAAGCTTAAACTAATAAGTGGAGGGAGACCACATGAATATAAAGAGTACTTAGAACCCATTGTCAAGCAATGTGGGACGTACTTCAACACCCCCACTCACGTGCAAGTGAGATTACGAGCAGCATGTGAAATTTTGACTACGCATGTTCACGTGGAGTTTTTGAGGAATTCGTTAACACGCACATTCGCGAAAGGGATAATAGTCGCTCTGATACCATGTTAGAAAGTTCAACCCAAAAGCTTAAACTAATAGGTGACGAGAGATCACATGAATATAAAGAGCATTTAGAATCCGTTGTCAAGCAATATGGGACATACTTCAACGGTCGACATAAAGGGTAAGCAGCCTTACCCAATAGAGACAACAAGAACAGACATTGTTTCATGCGTAGCTCGGCGAACTTCTCTATTGTAATCCAGTAACAACCTCTTGTACTCAAATGCCTACAAAAGTAAGAGAACCCTAATAATGAACTATGAAGAATTTAACATGGTACACAACAACAACAAAAAAAACATTATCTTAACATTTAATGACCTGAAGAAGAAAATATCATTAAACATCATAATTACCAACACCACCACTAGGCTGAAACATTTACTTGAACTTCAGCCCCCAAAGGAAGAAGGGAGAAAACAAGAAGAACCATAGCCATAAATGTAACATAACTTGTCCTCTAAAGCTGCATAACATTATTCTAAATTAATCTTTCCTCCTAAAAAGTAAGGGTGTGTTTGATAAACACATTAAGTGTTGAAAATTAAACTTTTTAGCAACTGATGATCTCCAAATACACATAACTTAATTGATTTTTAAGTCAAAAATTACTTAATGCACTAAGGAAGGGTTTACTTAGCCAAGCTAAGTAATAAAAAATTCAATGGAATTATTGTAAAAAAAATCGATAATGCTCGTTATTCTAAATTAATCTTTCCTCCTAAAAAATAAGGGTGTGTTTGATAAACACATTAAGTGTTGAAAATTAATTTTTTTAGCAACTGATGATCTCCAAATACACACAACTTAATTGATTTTTTTTTTTTTTTACTTAATGAAGTAAGGAAAGATTTACTTAGCCAAGCTAAGTAATAAAATATTCAATGGAATTATTGTAAAAAATCTTTTGATAGTGCTCGTTATTCCTTTTGGTATGAAACTAACAAAATTTATTATGTAATCAACATCCATCATTAAATTAACCTTTCTATTTTCATCAATGATTAAAAACTACAGCACTTAATATTGAATACCTAATCTTCAGCACTTATTTTTCAGTTTTATCAGTTGAGACCAAAATTTAGGCAAAACCTAATCATCATGTCTGTGAAAAGATGCAGTACTGAACAACTATCCATGCTTTCAGCTTTTGCCGACGAGGAGATATGAACAATAAGCAATTTAAGCTATAGCTGAAAAGATGAACATGCAAGAAGCTCATGGAAATTGAACCTTCGTTTATCCATCAAAAAGACCAATTAGTATCTTTAACGCAAATGGTCCAGCTAAGATGGATGAAACAAGAGGAGGTAAGTGTCATAGAGCGCCATCATCTTTTAAAAATGCCGGTGACTCCATTTTCCCTTGAGCCACATCAAGAAATGTCAAATACTGCGAATACAGAAAGAAGGAAAGGAACTGAATACATCCGATATTCCTACGTGGACATCATTCCTACTACTTTTCTTCTCATAAGTTGGAATATAGCATTCCAAAGCCAAGGATAAATAGTTCCACAATGCCATTAACCTCCATTGACATTCAACTTTCTCTCTTCTCTATTCCTTTCCAACTCTAAGACTCTAAAAACCATGACCACTGGCTTAATTTTATGTCCTAGCACTCACAAGCGCTTGTGCTCAAGAGAGAAAGCAGAAAATGTAGACGAAGTAGAAAAGGATGTGTTATAAGGACATCTAAATGGACCTTACCCATTGTGGCATTGTTGGTATTATATCCTCCTTCGACTTCTCCTTCAGCAGGACAGATAAAGATCCCAGTGCTTTAAGCTGTTGAAGAAAATACAAAGAGTAAGAGGTAGCATCAGATGATAACAGTTTATCTTCTCTAAGAACTCATACAGGGCTGCCAATCACCAATGAAAATCATAGCAAGCATCAAAAGGACATTATCTAAATCATTGCTATCCGCGGATCATGAATAGAATTGCATAGTGACGACCGAGTATGGTACCATTTATGACCAATTTATAAAGAGTGCCACACTGCCACTGAACTTCTTATGTATGAAAACTCAAACCTCTAACCCTACAACATCATGGAGAAGACAGAGCTACTGAGTCCTCATCATTCAGAATCTAAGATTAACTGAAAATCCCAAAACATGCCCAAAAAAAAGTGCAATGGATGAACAGAAGAATTATGGCAGCATGTTGAGACCAATACTCTAGTGCCACAGTTGAATGTCTTCATGCAACACAAACCTAAGTGCACCAAATAATTACCCAAGCAGTACAAGACCATGTTCTAAGTAAAACAAACACAAACAATGCTAGCAAGATCCTAGCAGGCCAGCTTCATGGCCTAACCGTGTGTCCATCTCTCCTCAGAACAGGTCAAAGGCCCAAGCAACACTACGGATTTGGGCGGAGCCAAAAATGTTCACTGGAGAAGATTGACAATGAACTAGCAGCTAGAAGGGAGGATATGTGAATAAGTAGGTCTCCATGACCTGGCTATAACCTGTCCTTCCTTATATTGGTGTTGAAAGGCCTGTAACCAACTAATGCCTGTAACCAACTAATGCCCCATCCTCAGATAGGGCAACACTCCACCATTCAACCTACTATATCAAGAATGTACATACACCAGCAGGGTCCAATAATACAGAATCCCATATAAGGTAAAACCTGCATACTTTTACATGTAAATATAAAGAAATTATTTCACAGATTTATAAGCATCCTTTTTAGCAAAAAATTTCATGCCACGTATTTTTCCTCGAGCCATTGAAACTCTGCTTCTTCCTACTGAGGCTGTGAGGTTCTGGAGTTTTAAAATGAAGGCATCAGTTACCTACCAAATCACAATCAATCTCATCTTCCATTACTTTAGTGTAAAGATCGTAGAGGTTTTGTACATTGACGATGTAGTTTTTTAAGTCTTTCCCTAAAGAAGAGCGCACCCCCACAACCATTACACTCCTTTTTCCATGTGCACCTGACAAGCAAAGGTTCTCGGGACCTCCTTTACACTATCAAGCAATCAATCCTCTACGTTTCCACTAAAGCACAACAAGGGACATTGCCAAAAGAACTTGTACAGAGTCACCAACTTAATACAGTAGAGCCCACCAGGATGGGTGAAGCCTTTCGCTCAAATCTCAAAAGAGATCACCAGAACCTAAAGCTGTAAGTTACCAACTAAATTTCGAGACTTGTCAACCATATTCTAACCAAAATACACCCTACATATGGAAAAAGAAAAAAAATGAAAAGGCCTTTTTATTCTCATCAACACAGTTTGCAAAAAGACAAAAAAAAATTGCGGCAGCAGCATGTTCAAAGTACAGCACCTTGGTGGTGGGATCCTTTCTGCCAAGCCTCTTCAAGTGCTGCACCAATTCACCATCAATGCCCTGCATTAAGTTCGCCACATTACCATAATGACAGTATCCATGTGCTAATTCGTCACGTTAATCCAACGCTCTATGAACTCCCAACAGGCATCACATACACTTTGCAAAATTATTCAACCCATAACTCTACCATACAACAATGACAACCACCTCAGTCTTCCTGTTTTACTCGCCTTCATACTAAGCTGCGTCATAAAGAAGACAAATTCACTTAAAAGGAAGTGGACAGAATAACACGTACGCAAGCAGCATCGTCGCCGCCACCGCTGCTGCCGCTGACGAGCGAAGAATCAAGCCGAGAGCTTCCAAGATATCCGCCGAAACCCACGGTCGCCGCCGAGCCGCCCGGCAAAAGCGAAGCTGCAAGGCTGTCGGAAAAGCGAAACGATTCGGAACAAGGGAAAGAAAGAAAGCGACCCACATCGAATTCAATTGAAACCGCATTAATTGGCGCAAAAATTAGTACGGTGGGGTCTCTCATGTACTACCTGCTGCTTGAAGGGCGTGCCTTGGCTCGAGCTCCTTCTCCTTTTTGCCTCCCCATCTCAGCGCCGCCTTCTTCTTGGTTTTTCCTTCCTTCCTCTCTCGCGGACGCGGAGACTTGGTCAGAGGTTTGGCAAAATTTCAAGAGCTTTTTCGCCGGATACCGCTTTTGATGATCTTGTAACACAGGTCGAGCTTTGAGCAAATCCAATTCAACGAGCTCACAGCTTCACCGTCTCTCGCCTTGCCTCCAGAGGCGGTCGATCGATCTTGCCGTATTCTCTCTCACTCTGCGCCAACCGGGACAAGTTTCGCCCATCAGACGTCGTTCGAACTTTATGTAACATTCTCGGTTTGTTCCCCGAGTCGAGAGTCGGTACTTCACTCGCGTTGAGCAATCCGAGCTTCGGCTTCTTTTCTTCAACGCGGAAATTACTATTTCACCCCACCCAGGATTTTAGGTCCGTTACAATTTCCCTAAAATATTACGTTGCAAGTATATAATAGAGGGAATAGATATAGATTAGTAGAGAAAGTTAGGGGGGAAATCTCTTATTTTAACTTCATAAATTACCAAAACTAAGCTCATATTTACAGGATAATAAGGATGCACTTATCATAAATACATACGTTGGATAGAGAGATGGACATACATTAAATAGTGAAATGTACATAGAATGCAAGATACAAATGTATCATATATAATGTATTTCATAACACTCCCCTTGAATATTTATTACATTACGAATGTGTATTGAATGATACTGTCTCATTAAAAACCTTAACCCGGAAAAATCCATTAAGACAAAAGGAAGAAAGAGTACAGAGCACAAATCGTGTGATCTCTCCCTTTTATAGATACATTAGGGTGCGTATGGTAACGTTTCTGTTTCTGAGCACAATTTTTGAACAGAAATATTTTTTTGTGGTTCTGTTCGCGGTTACAATTTTTGGGAACAGAAACACGTATGGTAAGTTAAAAAAATATTTTTTTTCGAGGCCAGCGACCAAGGAGGACGGCGGCGGCGGCGGCTGGCGACCGGAAGCGACCGGTGGCCGGCAGCCGACGATCGACGACCGGCAACGGCAACCGACGGCGACGGCCGGCTCGGCGACCCGCGGCGACGGTGGTCGACGGGTGGTGGCCGCGTCGGCGGCGGTGAGTGGTGGTTCCAAAAGTATTCCAAAATTCAAAAGTAATTTTTTTTATTTCTTCAAAAGTGTTCCCAGGCACAAAAGTGTTCCGCGGAACACTTTTGGAATATTTTTTAACCATATGTGTTTCTGTTCCAAAGGTGTTTCGTTTCTATTCCAAAAGTGTTCCGGGAACACCTTTGGAATAGAAACACTTTTCCTGAAACGTTACCATACGCACCCTTAATTGTCTCGTTAAAAACCTTAAGTCGAAAAAACCCTGTGGAAAAAAATCAGCCAGAAAGAAAAAATACCGCAATGCATAGTTCATAATATATCCCCTTCAATTAAGCCATATAGCCACTGTTGAGGCTATTCAATTTTACATCTTGTGAAGTCGCCGCATACCAATGCCATATACTAATTTCTCAAAAATTGACGTTGGCAATTGTCGCGACCCGTCCGAAAATCGGACGCGGCTGATGGATTACCGATCGCGGGCTTTGGATCGGCGCGGGCCCTCCCAGGCCCATACCAAATCGCGGCGGGGGTATTTTTTCAAAGGATTCGACGATAAGAGTCGATCGCTTTCGACCTTAGTGTGGTCGTGGTGGCATGTGCAACTTGTGCATGCATTTGGAGTCGCCACCGGTCTTTCTTGGAGGGTAGACCAGAAACCTTACTGACCGATTGGGAGAGATTGATCAGTTCTGCGGAACCAGAGATTTTGGGTTCGGGGACTTGGTTACGTCGGTGTCATCACCAACGCCCTTTCGGTACCTAACGCGAGTGATTTTCCTAACTAAGAGTTCATGCAGGCGCGATTTTGGGTGAGATAGGTATGAGTCCGGGTTTCATGCAGATTGGAAAACTGGTCCTATCAAATCACAATCAATATAATGAAAGCGCAAGTCAATTGCATAAATGAATCATGTCAATGCATATCAATTCACATCAAATGGCCTCCTAGTATAGCCATAAGGGCTTAGGGAATGTGTGATTTAAGACTGGGGATAAAATGGGAAGATTCGGGGACAATTAGCCCGAAGGGCAAAATTGTCATTTTTGGAAGGTTTGGATACCGAATTACCCAAAATATTCCATGGCCAATTGTTTGTGGCCATTTCCCATTTTTGAGAATTTTTTGGAGTTTCTTGATTTTTCTTCAATTTTTGGAAGACGATTCGCCCAAAGGGAGAAATCGTCATTTTAAGAAAGGTCGGGGTTCAGAACACCCGGAATGAGTCTTGGCCAGCTGTTTGTGGCCATTTCATATTTTTGGGGATTTTCTTGGATTTTTTAGAATTTTTTTGAAAGACGGTTTGCCGAAAGGGCAAAACCGTCATTTCTGGAAAGATCGGGGGTTAAATGACCCGGAATAGGTCGTGACCAGTTGAATGTGGCCATTTCCTATTTTCTGGAATTTTTTAGAGTTTTTCTGAATTTTCCGAATTTTTTAAATTTTTCATGATTTTTCATTTTTTATTGATTTTTTGATTATTTTATTATTTTTTGAATTTTTTAATATTTAAAAATATTTTCCGGGCTGGGTCAAACCCGGCCCGCGCCTCTCGGGCGCCCGGCCCGACCTTAGGGGTCGAAACCGGCCTAGAACGACGCCGTTTTATATTTTTAAACATTTTTCTATTTTTTAACAATTTTTTGATTTTTTTATCTATTTTATTTAATTATCCGAAAATTCCCCGGATCCAACGGCCCGCGTCGTGCCACGTGGCTTCGTCTCGTGCGCCCGATCCTCCACTAGATCGGGCGACTCACAGAGAGCCACGTGGCTCGATCACGACCGTCGGATCAAAAATCAATTTATTTTCTTTTTTAGAAAAACCCACAAATCGGACGATCAGAACTATGCCACGTGTCCGCTTATGGTGCGTCCGATCTTGGACAAGATCGGACGCTCCATAGAAGGCCACTTGGCACATTCTTGGCCATCGGATCGAATTTATTTAATTATCCGAAAATCATTTATTTTATTATCCAAAATCCTAGGATCGCGACACGTGTCGCGATCGAGACCGTCCGTTTTATTTTATTTCTTAAAATCCCCGTGGCCCCACCCGGCTGACGTGGAGCCTACGTGGCGTGTCACGTCGGCCGTTGACCGTTGACCGGCCGGAGGGTTGCCGGAGAAGACGATGAACAGTGAAAATTCCGGCGACTCTCGCCGGAATTTTCGCCGGAAAATCGCGAACCGGTCCCAAACTTGGTGTTTTTCGTTCCTTTTTTCGGCATTAGACTCTCTATACTACCAGCATCACCATATATCACTAACATGAAAGATCTAATGTCGGAAAACACCTAAACGACCGACCACCGAACGGGCCCCGGCGAGCCGATTTGCAGAATTTTTTGTCGCTCAAACTCGGTTTCTTTCGTTCACATAGCATCCAAGGGAGGTTTGAGGACTTACCTGGGGTCCCTTGATGGTCGAAGGCCGCCGGAAATCCCTCGTCAAGCTCCCGTCCGAACCATGGCCGGCGAAACTCCGGCCCTCGGTTTTTGTCGAGTTTTAATGCAAAATAAACAGCACGTCGGGTTTAGGGATAGTTCTGGTGGAGAATCAAGGCAATATTCGTGCTAAATGAAGCTCGGGAAGACACGGCCGAGACAAAACCGAGCCGAGACATCCATCGGCATTTCTTCGAACACATGGCGTGCGTATGAGAAACGGTGATCGGAGGAGAATACCGACCTGCTTGGAGCTCGCCGACGGCCACTGAGTACCCGGTGATGATCCGTGAAGATTCTTGAAGCTCCGCCGAAGCTCTTCTCGTCCGGTCTTTTTCAAAAAAAGTCCCCCACTCTCTCTCGGCCAACCTCCCCTTAAACCGCGAATCCTCCCTTTCGGTGGCCGACCGGCGTGTTTTCCGTGCCCACGCCTCTGCCAAAGTCCGACCCCCGACGTCTGCCATGGTCCCCCATGCGCATAGTCCTTTTTTTCTTTTCAAAACGCACCCCACGTTGCTCTTTTTTTTTCTCTGTTTTTCTGCATTCTGCACGTTCTGCTGCACATTCTGTGCATTGCTGCAGACCCGGGTCGGACCCGACCGACCCGGTTCGACCAAATAGTCAAATTGACCCCCCAAATGACCTATTTTCATGAAATTGATGGCAAATTCGGATTCCTTGGAATGTTTTCTATCAAATATGGGTATTTTCGTGAATCAATTTATTGAAATTTAGTGAAAACCCCAAATTGCCCCTAGGATCCGAAAATGAATTTCGCCAAATCGAAGATCTAAACAATCGAATTACTCAAAATTGAGCCCACCAATGGATTCATCATGATGAAAACTATTGGGTAGAGGTTTTTAATTTTAATGGGTGTGCCCGTGTGAAATTTAATTTCAAAAATTGCAAAACCGGGGACTAAATTGAATAAAATTTGTGCAATTAAGCCCTTTTGGCTAAAATTGATCAAATTGGAGGGTAAGTTGACCCAATTGCATTTCAATACTTTATAGTCCAATGTCATAGCTTATAAAAACCGAGAATTGAAAATTAAAAGACTCGAAAAGGATTTTTTTAGGCCCGGTTCGGGATTAGGTTTGTGAAGGAACCCCATGAACCAAGCCGAATTTCCCTAATAAAAAGTGAAAATATTAAATAGGAAATTAAAATAAAATTTTTGAATATTTTTGTGTAATTTTCTGACCATGAATGGTATTTTTCTGATTTTTTGGGTATTTTTATAATTAAATAAATTCCAAAAAATATTAAAAAATTCAAAAAATATTTTTTGTTCAAAATTGGTTCCTAAGGCTAGTCTAAGACTCCCAAAGTTAATTTTGCAATTTTTTGACATTTTTTGCTATTTTTAATTAATTTTAGAAATAAAGACTAAAATAAAATATGGTCAAAAATCAGGTGTCAACAGCAATGATTTGGTAAAAAGATCTGGAAGATTATTTATAGATTGAATCTGTTTAATATCGATTTGTCGACTTTCTTGGAATTCGTGAGTACAGAAAATTTTTTGCTAGATATGCTTGGTCATATCTCCTTTGATATATCATCCTCTAACTTGTGCAACACAAGCAGCATTATCTTCATATATTATAGTGGGAGAATTTGTAGCCGGCGCTAAATAACAAAAATTATGAATATGCGTTATTACAGATCTTAACCAAACGCACTCTCTTCCAACTTCATATAAAGCAATAATCTCAGAGTAGTTAGAAGATATAGATAATAGTGATTGCTTCGTCCCAAGAAATGGCATTATAACAAAATAAATAATTGGTTTGAGAACGAGCCTTATATAGATGAGATCTATATCTAGAATCAGCATATCCAACTAAACCAGAAGTAATGGAATCCTTTGAATAAAATAATCCCAAATATATTGTTCCTCGGAGATAACGAAAAATATGTTTAACTCCATTCCAGAGTATCCGAGTAGGCTCAAAACTAAAACGTGCCAATAAATTAACGCAAAAGCGATATCTGGTCTCGTACATTGTACCAAGTACATCAAAACCCCAATTACATTGAGATATGGTACTTCGGGACCAAATATCTCTTCATCAGATTCTATTGGACAGAACGAATCCTTTTGGGGATCTAGAGACCTTACAACCATAAGGGTGCTTAATGGGTGAGCCTTGTCCATGTTAAAGCGTTTAAGTAATCTTCAATATCTGCTGATTGAGGGACAATTATTCCATTTGCTTTATGCTCAAGCTCTAGACCAAGACAAAGTTTGGTTTCACCCAAATCTTTAACTTCAAACTCCATTTTCAAATAGTCAGCAGTTTTAGCTAACTCTTTGGAGTTCCAATTAAATTCATATCGTCGACATAAACTGCTACGATAGTAAATCCTATTTCTATTTTTTTAATAAACATGTATGGGCATATAGAATAATTCTTGTACCCTTCCTTAATTAGGTACTCACTTAGGCATTGATACCACATGCAACCAGTTTGTTTTAACACGTACAAAGATCTTTGCAGCTTTATTGAAAATAAGTTGTCGGGAGTGCATGTATCGAGCATTTTGAATCCATCGGGAATTTTCATATAAATATCAGAGTCTAATGAGCCATATAGATATGCTCTCACAACGTCCATAAGACGCATTTTCAATCTTTCAAAGACTACTAGGCTAATTAGAAAATGAAATGTAATCATATCCATCACAGATAAATATGTCTCATCATAATCAATCCCAAGTCGCTGAGAGAATCCTTGGGCAACGAGTCGGGCTTTATACCTAACAACCTCGTTTTTCTCATTTCGTGTCCAAAAAAATACCCATTTATATCCAACATGCTTTACATTATCGGGGATTCGAGTTACGGGGTCCAAAAACCTCTCGTTTAGTTAGGGAAGCTAATTCAGCCTTAATTGCTTCCTCTCACTTAGGCCAATCTTGCCTTTGATAGCATTCAATAATAGATTGCGGCTGGTAGTTGTTGTGTTAGTCCCCCCGAGGAATAGTCGAGGTGTGCGCAAGTTGGCCCAGACACCTCAGTCATAAAAAAAAAAAAATAGATTGCGGCTCACAATCATCATCCATAATTTGTCATGGGTTTGTGCCTCTTCAGGGATAATAAATTCTTGGGGAGCAATCACAACATCAGGCTCTTCTGGAGCATATTCTTTATTCTTTCCCTTTCGTTTTCTAGGGACAGTGCCTTTTGATCTTATCGGTCTACCTCGTTTCAAGTGCGGGGGATTTTGATCCATTGCAGCTGGAGTATGAGACTTCATTACTTTAACAACATCATTAAATGTGTCAAGAAGTCTATTGGCCATAGCCTGTAAATGGATTATGTGATGCACCTCATTTTCACACTCAGGAGTTTTCCTAGGTCTAATTGAGATAAATTTTGTTCATTCCAAGAGATAACCTTAATTGATTTCTACTTTGCAGCTATGAAAGTTGTAGGTATCCCAATTGATGGGAACATTGTCTCATCGAAATGACAATCTGCAAATCTGGTAGTAAAAAGATCACAAGTAGTTGGTTCCAAGAACCTAATAATGGATGGTGAATTAAACCCAATATAATTGCCCAAACGACGTTGGGGGACCTATTTTCGTTCTCTTTGGCGGTGCTAAAGGCACCTGTACTGTACAACCAAAAGTACGTAAATGTGAAATATCAGGTTCATAACCAAGAACCATTTGAAGAGGAAATTGTAAGAGACTAGCAATGGGACGCAATCTAATTAGAGTTGCCGCATGCAAAACTGCATGACCGCATGTTGTAAAGTTGAGATTCGTTCTCAATAATAGAGTGCAAGCAATGATTTGAATACGTTTAATCAAGGATTCTGCCAATCCATTTTGAGTATGAACATATGCGTCTGAGTGCTCAACCTCGATTTCGAGTGAAGCACAATACGTATCAAAGCTCTTTGATGTAAATTGACTAGTATTATCCAAACTTATGCTTTTAATTGGATAATCAGGGAATTGTGCCTAGAGCTTTATAATCTGCGCAAGTAAACGTGCAAAGGTGACATTATGCGTAGATAATAGGCAAACATGGGACCATCTAGAGGATGCATCCACTAGTACCATAAAATGTCGAAACGGTCCACTTGGTGGTTGTATTGGTCCACAAATATCCCCCTGAATTTTTTGCAAGAATAAAGGGGATTCAAGATTACCATTGATATAGAAGGTTTGGTAATGAGTTTTCCTTGTGAACAAGCTTCATAATTATAATATTTGGACAACAATACCTTTATATCCTTTAAAGGGTGCCCTTTTGTATTTTGAATTATTCTACGCTTCATTGAAGTGCCAGGGATTGGGAACATCGTCGTCTTCCCAACATGCATATTCACAAGGATCATATTCATGAACAGGAAAATCGGATTCTCCCATCCCCATCGGGCTCTTTCCCTTTCCAGTATTTCTGCTTCCACTTGCCATTTTTTGAGAGAATTGAACGGAAAGTTGATTCAGAAAATTGAGACGGAATTGAGAGAGAATATCGGATCGAGAGAATTTGAGAGAATTTGACTTGAGAGTTGAGACTTGAGAGTATTTGAGAGAATTGTGAGAAAAATAAAGAGGAATTGTGAGGTTTTTATAGAGTGTGTTTTTTTTTAAATGGCCGTTGCAAATCCCAACGGCCCCCCCTTTTTTCGGTTTGGAACCGGAACCAGCCCTTGAAGTCCGGTTCCGGTTCCGGTTCCAATTCAGAATTGCAGGCCCGATCAACGGGCCGGTTCCCAGCCCACGAGCCCAAATGGCCATGTCTAGTTGCAGCTCTACCACCCTCGCTATGTCTCGACTCAAACCACACAGAAATCGTGACATTGTGGCTTCACGATCCTCCATCACATTAGCACGGATCATGGCAATCTCAATCTCCTTATGGTACTCTTCCACGCTCCCGTTACCTTGTGTGAGATTTTGGAGTTTATGGAACAAATCTCGGTGGTAATGACTGGTATAAAGCGCCTCTTCATCACCGTTTTCATCTCATCCCACGTTTCTATCGACCTCTCACCATTGCGTCTCCTGCTATTTACAAGTTGATCCCACCAAATTATAGCATAATCAATGAATTCAACAGTTGCATTTTTTACCTTCTTGAGCTCCGAATATCGTTGGAAGTCAAATACCATCTTCATTCGTTTCTCCCATTCTAGATACGCATCAAGATCATTTTTTCCTTGAAAAGATGGAATCTTTATCTTGATGTTGCCAAGCTCATCATCTTTACGGTGTCTAAACCCTCGGCGTCCATTCCTCTTCCCAAACCTGCCATCTCGGTCATCTTTTTGTATCGGACACATATTCATCATCAAATTGTCGCTGCCATCTAGGTTGTGCTCTAGGCTTATCTTGTTGATTTTGTGGCCTCCCTCGTGGTGGCTCTCGATCTCCATCAAGCCTCATCTCACACCTCAAAACTCGGTTGCTAAGTGCTTCAAATTGTAAACTCAACTGCTGGATGCTTGCTAAAATCGTATTGTCCCTTGGGTTGGTACCATCCTCTCTTTGATTTACACTTTCGTGACCTGATATGATTTTTTCTCTAAACCTGCAAGATGAAGAAATCTCACCAAACACTCACTCACGTGTTTCGCTCAAGGTATTTGTCACTCCCCTCTTGTTTAACTCAATTTCGACTTTTTCCTCTCTCAATTAAGCTCACACACTCTTGCCTTTTTCCTCTCGTTTTCTTCTTTCAAGCTCTTTATCAGACTAGGATTCCAGTTTCACAAGCTCCTCAAAACAGTCGACTAAACTACCAAACACGATCAATTCAGCAATTCATCAACTTTTACTAGATTCGAATTCATATTCAATTTCTGCTACTTAAATTTTTTTCTATTCGGTCCAACTAACAATAAAAAAAAAAGAAACAAGTCATCCTCTTGATTTTTTTTCGGCCTTTCTTTTTTTTATTTTTTTATTTTTTGTTCGATTTTTTTTTTCACCGGTACCTTTTTTCCTTTTTTTTCACTGAATTTTTTTTGGGTTTTTTTTTTACGAACTCAATACAATCAAAACAACAAGGACCGAAAATCCTAAATCAAAATTGAAATCGCAGCAAGAACAATTCAGAACCCTAATTTGATTAATAACGAATCCCCAATTCTATAACCCTAATTCTATAAACTCTAGATTGCTGAATTAAAATCAGTAAAAGTAAGATAACTACACCTTGTAGAACCAGCTCTAATACGAGATGATGTGAATCGCTGTAGAAACTTATCGTTTTACGAAGATCCAAGAGTTGCGAATTGCGAACCTTGACCCCCAATCTAACCTGTGATTGGTAATCTCGGTATAAACGTGACATGTTGATGAACCTGTGTTAACCAATCCATGCTATAGACGCCACGAACAAGAGAATCTGTGATCTTACTTGATAAGTTGAATCGATCGCCACAAGAAAGTCTTGATAAGATCTAGTCTTCAAGAGAACTCGAAGAGGAGAAAACTCTTTGTATAAAATTCTGAGTCAATGTTGTGTTCTCAAAAATCCATAACCACCCTTATATATGGTGCTAATCCTAAAAGGCAAAAAAAAAAGACGAAAATATCCTTAATTAATAAAATTCGCCTCAAAATAGAAAAAAAAATGTCTAAAACCCATCTAAACGATGTCGAATGGCTGAAATCCATCGCCGTTCACAAGTTCGCCAGGCCAAATGTATTTGTGTTGCACCAAGGAGCTTCAAAATCTTTAATTCTCGAATCAAGATCGCATCCACTCTAAAGATCTTGAACCATGATGCCGACAGCTTGCTTGAATTCCTTCGCCCTCGCTCGAGTAATTTGACCAAGCGGATAAGACAACGGGTCCCTAGCACCTCCTCCTCGATATGGTTAGATGTCCACATCAGCCAGGGTGACCAAGGCAACATGCCACAGTCCAAATTGATCTGGGTTTATCAATTTCTAAGACATGGTGGCGTAGGTTTCAACGGCCTTAATCATGACACAATACAAACCCATAGAAGAAGCCTATAGCTTCTCGTGAATGGTCTTTAGGCCCATCTTATAAGAGATAATGCAAATATATTCCTTATTTTGCTTATAAATAGTCTCAATGTGGTACCCATTACGGTGTACATCTTTGAAACTGAGCAGATCATTTTTTATCTACTGCTTAGAGACGCATCCTCAATATACAGGACGGTACCATTTGGCAAAGCAATTATGGCATTCCCGAATCAATCAATAATCTAAACAAGACCTGATATTGTATGAGCATGTGTCTTACGCAATGTCATACTTGAAAAAAAAGTGTCTACTACGAAATATAGTATGTGTTGATGCACTGTCAAGTAAACAAACATCTTCTTTTTTCTCGGTATTTTCCATTTGCATTTATATTGACAACTTCCAAGTATCATAAAATTTGCATATTAGTTATAGGATCAAATAAAATTTCAAGATAATAAATATTATATAAGCTTCATAATCATTGTATCACATAATCATATTAAAAATAATAAAAGGTAATACATTTAAAGAAAAGCAACTAGAAAATAAATTATTAGAATTATAAAATTCGAAGGCTAAGTTGTCATCCACCAGTCTGATACTTTGTCAAAACAATTAGAAGTCCTCAAGAAATCAGAGACGTCCAAGGATGCATCTGCTATTTCAGGAGCAAGAGGAGTCCCACCAATAGAAATATTGTTAGCCTCAGCAGTGGTTGTGGCAGTAGGATTAATTTTATTGGCATGAGATTCATCATGCTTGCCCGTATTTTTTAAAGATGACTGGTATAGATCAAGAAAGTGCTTTGGCGTATGACAAATACGTGACCAATGCCTAATCATGCCACAACGATGGCAAATACTTTCACTAGTCACCTTCCTTGGCTTCTTTTCTTTGTCATGATTTTGGCCAAAGTTAAATTTTCTAGCGTGGTTAAATTTCCAGCCACCCCTTCGAGGATTGTATTCTTGTCTGCCTTTATAGCCCTTAAAATGACCAGTATTTTTCTCAAACTTAGCATGTGCTTTAGGCAATGCTTTTGAACCAGCATGTCTAAGATCATGATTTTTTAGCAGCAATTCATTAGTTTGCTCAGCAATGAGGAGCACAGAAATTAATTCAAAGTATGTGGCAAATTGACGTCGTAGGTATTGCTGTTGCAATACAATATTCGAAGCATGGAAGGTGGAGAAAGTTTTCTCTAATAGTTCCGCCTCAGTAAGCTTGACACCACATAACTCAAGCTGAGAAACAACATCAAATAAAGCAGAGTTATAGTCAGATACTGATTTAAAATCTTGCAGTCTGAGATTCTGCTAGTCATATTGTGCTTGAGAGAGGATAGCAGTCTTGATATGGTCATACCTATCATTCAACCTCTTCCACAGGGTTTCAAGGTCTCGAACGGATAAATATTGAGTCTGTAGGCTCTCATGCAAATGACAATGAATAAAAATTAGTGTGTTGATTTTATCTTTTGCATTTGAAGTTCTGTCTTCTGTAATTGCGTTAGCAAAACCTTGCCCTTAGAGGTGCATTTTCATGTCAATGCACCAGAACAGATAATTATTTCTACTAACTTCCAAGATGCAGAATTTGGGCTTTTCAATGTTTGCCATAATTCTATACCAGAATGAATCCTTAAATTAATTAGAATAATTTCCAAATATCCACCGCCACTTCAAGAGCAGAAGGATACTTTTAGATTTGAAATTGGCTTCGAGCCAAGAAAAAGAGAAAAAAAATGAAGAATTGATAGAAGACAATGATTTATAAGTCGATTAAAGAAAACAAAGAGAACACTTACTCAGAAAACAAAGAGAATATATTTACCTTGCAAAAGTTATTTACTAAGTTAGTGGATTTTCGTGTTGATAATGCGTTGTAAAATATTGCGTTGCAAGTATATAATAGAGAGAATGGAGAGAGATTAGCTAGAGAAAGTCAAAGGAGAAATCTCTTATTTCAACTTCAGAAATGACCAGAACTAAGCTCCTATTTATAGGAGAACAATGATGCACTTATCATAAATACATATGTTGGATAGGGAGATGAATATACATTGGATAGGGAGATGTACATAGAATGCGAGATGTACCATAATAGATACATGAATATAATTGATTATTCATTCATATATTTCATAACCTAAATATCCTAAATTTCTAGCATAAAGTCCGAATGTTTTCAAACAGATTTCAAGGTACATAGAATTTACTGGGGTGTGTAAAATGGATCGACCAGATCGAGAATAGCTCCAACCGGATCACAAAGGCCGATTCAATTCGATTTTCGAGACGCTAATCCGGTTCCCAATTTCATAAAATTAGAATTGGTGCTCTTTAATAATCTCATTCCCAATTTCATGAGAGAACCGAAATGCTCGGACTGGATGGATTATTTCTTTATGTATTTTTCTATTCATATATAAATATAATATTTCATCGGTAACTTTTAATTTCTTAAATGTAAATCTAATTTTTAATTAGTATATTAAGATTAAAGAACATATTACTTACCCCTACTAATAATCTAATGGAACCTAATTTAAATTAATATATTCCATGTTGCTTGCCTTTACTAATAATATATCGTCTGCATTGCATCGCCCGAGAACCTAAGGCTGCGTTTGGTAAGGTTTCTGTTCTTGGGAACATATTTGGAATAGAAACATTTTTTTGTGTTTCTATTCCCGGTTATGATTTTTGGAAACAGAAACGCGTTTGGTAAGTTAAAAAAAAAAATTGCCTCCGCCGCTGCCGCCAGCCGGCGACCACTACCGGCGGCGGCCGCTGTTGACACCTGATTTTTGACCATATATTATTGTGATTTGTTATTCTTTAAAATTAATTAAAAATATCAAAAAAGGTCGTAAAATCACAAAATCAACTTTGGAAGCCTTGGCTTGGCCTTAGGAACCAATTTTGAACAAAAAATATTTTTTGGTATTTTTTAATATTTTTCGAATTTATTTAATTATTAAAAATACCCAAAAAATCAGAAAAATACCATTCGTGGTCAGAAAAATACACAAAAATATTCAATAATTTTTTTTTAATTTCCTCTTCAAGTGTGTCACTTAAAATATTGAAAATTCGGCTCGGGTCACTATGTTCCTTCACAAACATAAACCCGAACCGAGCCTAAAAAATTCATTTTCAAGTCTTTTAATTTCAATTCTCACTTTTCATAAGCCATGACATTGAATTCTAAAGTCTTGAAGTGCAATTGGGTCAATTTGCCCTCCAATTTGATCAATTTTAAACAAAAGGGCTTAATTGCATAAAAATCTTTCAATTTTGTCCCCGGTTTCACAATTTTTGAAATTAAATTTCATACGGGCATACCCATTGAAATTAAACCCCTCTACCCTATGTTTTTCATCATGATGAATCCATTGGTGGCCTCAATTTTGACCAATTTGATCGTTTAGGGCCTCGATTAAGCAAAAATCAATTTCGGATCTTAAGGGCAATTTGGGGTTTTCACTAAATTCCAATCAATTGGTTCACGAAAATACCCCTATTTGATAGAAAACGTGTCAAGGAGTCCGATTTTGCCATCAATTTCATGAAAGTTGGTCGATTTGGGACCCAATTGGGCGAAATTGGTCGAACCGGGCCGGTCGGGTCAGGACCGACCCGGCCCGGTCCGACCGGGTCTGCAACTTGCAGACCCACCAGCCGAAAGCAGGGGAGGGCAGAGCATTAAAAAAACAAGCTCGGGGGCCAGATTCTTGAGAAAAGAAGGGCGACGAACGAATGCGGGGGACATGACCGAGTGGTCGACGATCGTTTTGCGAGTTGAGGGACCCGGAAAAATGGTTGGTCGGCCATGAAAATAGGGGAGAGCCGAGAGAGAGAGAGAGGGGGAGAGCCGAGAGAGAGAGAGAGAGGATTTTCAGGGAGAGTTAGAGCAGGAGGAGTATTCTCCAAGTCGCGAGGAGCTTGAAGCCACATCGCCGAAGCAACCACGGTCGCCGGCGACGCCGAACCAGGTCGTTTTCTCCACTGACTTTCGTTTTCCTTTGTGCATACTAGATGTTTGATGAAATGCCCGAATGGGCTTTATAATTTTCGAGCCTCGGCCGTGCCGTCCCGAGCCATATTCGGTGCGGTTCTTGCCTTAAACCCCCGTTAGAACCCCCCCTAAACTCGACTTGCCCTTTGTTTTGCATTGCGACACGACGAAAACCGAGCTCGGAGCCTCCGTCGATCACGGTGCGGATAGGAGCTCGTCGGAGGAGTTCCGACTGTCGCCGACCTTTAAAGAGGCCCAGGTAAGTCTCGAAACCTCGGTTGAAAGCTCTGTGAGGGAACGGGATTGAGTTTGAACAAAAAAAAAAATTCGCAAAGTCTTCGCCGGCGTCGGACCTGTGGGTGTCCCTTCGGCCATTTCCCGACGTTAAGTTTCTCATGCTCACGTTGTATGTTGATGCCGAGGTCCTGATGAGTCGAATGATGTCAAAAATGGTAAAAAAATGCCAAGTTTTTTAGTTCGGTTCGCGTCGTTCCGGCGAAGTGCCGGTCGTCTTCCCCGGCGACCTGGCCCAGTCAACCGGTCAACGGATGACGTGGCTTGCCACGTCAGCTGCCACGTCAACGGGGTGGGGACCACAGCCGAAATAAAAGGATCGACGGTCCTAATCGTGACACGTGTCGCGATCCTGGAGTTTTGGAAATTAATAAAATGATTTTCGGATAAATAAACTAATTCGATCCGATGGTTGAGATTGGTCCATGTGGCTCTATTCTGATCGTCCGATCTAGTGGAGGATCGGACACACGAGATGGTGCCGCGTGGCACAATTATAGCCGTCCGATCCGTAGGTTTTCGGATAAATTAAGAAAATGATAAAAAAATCGATAAACCAAAAACGGCGCCGTTTTGGTCGTGGAGGGGGCGGGCCGGGCCTGGGTCGCGGGTCCGGGTCGTGGGCCGGGTCTGACCCGGCCCGGAAAATATTTTTAAACAAATAAAAATCAGAAAATAATAAAAAAATTCAAAAATCAATAAAAAAAAATAGAAAATCATAAAAAACTTCAAAAAAATTCGGAAAATTCAGAAAAATTCTAAAAAATTCCAGAAAATAGGAAATAGCCACATTCAACTGGCCATGACCTGTTCCGGGTCTTTCGACCCCCGATCTTTTCCGAAATGACGGTTTTGCCCTTCCGGCAAACCGTCTTCCAAAAAATTCTAAAAAAATTCTAAAAAATCCCAAAAAATATGAAATGGCCACAAACAACTGGCCAAGACTCATTCCGGGTGTTTTGAACCCCGACCTTTCTTAAAATGACGATTTCGCCCTTTGGGCGAATCGTCCTCCAAAAATTGAAGAAAAATCAAGAAATTCCAAAAAATTCTCAAAAATGGGAAATGGCCACAAACAACTGGCCATGGAATATTTTGGGTAATTCGATATCCAAGTCTTCCAAAAATTGACGATTTTGCCCTTCGGGCTAAATCGCCTCCAAATCTCCCCATTTTACCCCCGGTCCGAAATTATACCTTACCTAAGCCCTTATGGCTATACTAGGAAGCCATTGATCTGAATTGATATGCATTGATATGATTTATTTATGCATTTGATTGCGCTTTCATTTAAATTGATTGCGGTTGATAGGAATAGTCTTTCAATCTGCATGAAACCCTGAATCAAGCCTATCTCACCTAAAATTGCGCCTGCATGAACTCTTAGCTAGGAAAATCACTCGCGTTAGGTACCGAAAGGGCGTTGGTAATGACACCAGCGTAACCAAGTCCCCGAGCCCAAAATCTCTGGTTCCGTAGAACTGACCGATCTCTCCCAATCGGTTAGTAAGGTTTCTGGTCTACCCTCCAAGAAAGACCGGTGGCGACTCCAAATGCATGCACAAGTTGCACATGCCATCACGACCACACTAAGGTCGAAATCGATCGGCTCTTATCGCCGAATCCCAAAAAAAATACTCCCGCCGCGATTTGGTATGGGCCTGGGAGGGCCCGCGCCGATCTAAAGCCCGCGATCCGCACCCTGGTGCGTGGAAGGGCCCGCGATCGGTAATCCATTAGCCGCGTCCGCTTTGGATGGGTCGCGACAACCGCGACCGGCGGGCGGCGGCGACCACAGAGCGTTAGGACCAAAAGTGTTCCAGAAACAAAAAAAAGCAACTTTTTTTTGTTTCTTTTTTTAGGACCAAGAGTGTTCTTTTTTTTTTAAAGTGTTCTTCGGAACATTTTTGGAACATTTTTTTGCCAAACGCGTTTCTGTTCCAAAAGTGTTCTGGAAACACTTTTGGAACAGAAACACATTCCAGTGAGCGTTACCAAACGCAGCCTAACTGACCCAAGACCATCTCGTGCGGTTCCCGATTTCTGCATGGGACAAGACCAGATCGTAAGTCCGTCGTCCCTAATGTTTATTCGGGCCATCATGTAATGTCATGTGACCTATAGATGGTGAGAACTTGAGGGCAAAATCGTTCTTCTAAGGAAGCACTCAATCGTGCTAATTTAACAAGTTTCAGAATTTTCGGTACGTTTATTCGTAAATTGTCTGTCTTCCTTAGAAAAAACAACCATAAGCAAAGATGTGATTTCTTAGTTAACTCGGCAATTGTAATCCGACTAGACATTTCGGACCACAGCTAAACAGGCCCGGTTGAAATCAGGACGTGCAAGGCACGGCTCGTTGGGTCCTGGGCCGATGCCCAGGATGGGCCGTGTCAAGCTCACTTGCCCTAACAGTTTCTCATCCCATGATTGTCGGACAAAAATAATTCCCTCTATTAATTGGCCCTTCTCGTTCCATTCGACGACCATTGGGGAGAGATTGCAACAAATTTCAAAAGATCGAGGGATCACATTGCAAATATTTTCAAACATCAGGGGGGTAATTTATAACTTTGCAAAAAATCTAGGGGCCAAATATGATTCTCGCCCTAGAAGAACGATTTTGCCCTCAAGTTGTCACTATCTATAGGTCACACGACATTTCATGATGGCCTGGTTGAATTAGGGATGTTCAAGGCAATCGTTTTTCTAAGGAAGACAGACAACTCACCTGACGTTCTTTTTTTTTTTCAATGACTTTCACTATCATGTGTGGCAATGACGTAGCTAAAATCATCATGTACAAATATGATTTTTTTTTTGTACAAATTATACTTAGCTTGAATTAAAGAAATAAGTTTAATTTAATTAAAAAATAACATATGAAAAACCAATTGCCAGAGGGCCGCCGAGTGGCGGCACTCCGCCAGATGTGGGGCAAGGACATGCGAATCGACCCTCACCCAAATTTGGGATCAACAAGCATCCCTAGCCACTAGCCAGTGCCTGCTGACCTTCACTGCCCGGTTTCTCATTTTTTAAATTAATTTTTTTAGAAATAAACGTAATATTAAAAGTCAATTTTAGACCAAAATGACGTCGTTTTTACCTTAGTTTTTATGTCTTAGTCACGTCATCGCCACATAAGAGAAAAAACATACAGAAAAAAAAAGCCATGTCAATTGCACAAATTTGACAAATTTTAGGATTCAATTGTACTTTCATGACAAGTTTTAAGATTTTTGGTGTCCTTACCTCAATTTATGTGGTGATTTTTAGAATTTTATCCTAATTTTATTGGGGAAAAGTACAATTTAGTGCAAAAAGTTGTGTACGGAGATCACTTTAGTGTCAAAAGTTTCAATCGAATCATTTTAATATCAAGTTTTTTGAAAAACGATCACTTTGGTGCCAAGTCCGATCTGCTTCGTCGAAATTCTGACGTGACACTTTTTTATTAATATTTTCGGCTGACGTGGCTCATCGGTGGACCAAGCGGCGAGGGTTGTTGGAACCCTCGCCGCCGCCGTCGCCCCACCATCGCCGGCGAGGGTGGGGCATGGTCGGGGTCACCGAGCCTCGGCCTCGGCGACTACCTTTTTTTTAGTTTATTTAAAAAAAAATTGTTAGTTTTTAGTTTTTATTTTTTTCTGAATTTTGAAGTCCATGTGGAACCAATGTGGACTTCATTTTCTTAAAATAATGCCAATTAAAATTAAAAAAATAATTAAAAATGCCACGTGGCAATTTTGGCCGGAGACACCAAAGTAATCATTTCTTCTCCGACTTGGCATTAAAGTGATCCAATTGAAATTTTTGGCTCTAAAGTGATCTTCGTACACAACTTTTAACACTAAAAATGTGCTTTTGCTAATTTTATTGATCAGAATTTCTGCAGAGAGCTTGAGAATATTGCACGTTGCCAGAATTTGCACGTGCATGGCACGGGATATTCCTTTAGTGTTAGTGTGAAAAGAAAGCGAGGAAGAAAAGAAAAAGGATAATCCGATTCCGTATCTTCCACAACAAAAAGTGGAATATGGTTGCTCTTCTTTTATCATTTTATTTCCATACCGACACGTCCGATGGTTGCACTGACATGATCCACGCTTAGAGAGCTTTTTTCCAAAATAATATTAAAAAAATAAATATTTATAAAATTAATATATAAAAAATTTTATTTATCGTTTTAGGTCCCCTCGATAATGAATTGCCGAGGGAGAAGGAGAGGGAGGGGGGCTCGTCCATGGGCCCCTCTCCCTTTATTGCTAGGGAGAGGGGGGCTGCACCCCCCCCCCCCACACGTGGGGACCTAAACCCTCCCCCCTCACTGGCAATTCAATTGCCGAGGGAGGGGAAAATCATTTTTTTAATAATATAAAATAAAATATATTATAATATTATATTAAAAAATAAATTATTTAAAATTTTGAGTCTTACATTTTTAATTTGTTTGCTTTGTTCGCAGTTGGACGGTCGAGAAAAGCATTTTAATTTTTTTAATTTACGTAAATATTTTTTCGACGCCGCCTCGTCGCTTCAAGGTCTCGACGAAAAAAAATATTTACGCGTATCTACTTCACGGAAAACGAGTGAGGCGACGGCATCTACTCGCAGACCGATCATATTTAAGTAAAAGAAGCGAGCAAATACGTAAAAGTCGACGGCGTTTGCTCGAGGGGCTGCAGAGCTATCATATTTACGTAAAAAAAAATATTTAAGCGTCTCGACTCGGAGAAAAGCGGGTACACGAGCGAGGCGACGACATTTGCTCACGGGACCGCGAAGCGATCATATTTACGTAAAAAAAATATTTACGCATTTCGACTTCGAGAAAAGCGAGCGAACGAGCGAGACGACGACGTTGATGCTCGCTCCGGGGCCACGGAGCGATCATACCTCGCTCTGAGAAAAGCGAGATGGGTAAATATTTTTTTACGTAAATACGATCGATCCGCGGTCCCGCAAGCAAACGCCGTTGCCTCGCTCGTTTTTCCTGAAGTCGAGATGCGTAAATATTTTTTTTACGACGGGACCGCGAAGCGACGTCGAAAAAATATTTACGTAAATTTAAAAAATTATAATGCTTTGCTCGATAGTCCAACTGCGAGCAAAGCAAATAAATTAAAAGTGCAAAATCCAAAATTTTAAATAATTTATTTTTTAATATAATATATATTATTTTTATATTATTAAAAAAAATGATTTTCCCCTCTCTCGACAATTCAATTGCCGAGGGAGGGGGAGGGTTTAGGCCCCCCACGTGGGGGGTCCCCCTCTCCCTAGCAATGGAGGGAGAGGGGCCCATGGGCGGGCCCCCCTCCCTCTCCCTCGGCAATTTAATTGTCGAGGGAGACCTAAAACGGTAAATAAAATTTTTTATATATTAATTTTATAAATATTAATTTTATAAATATTATTTTGGAAAAAAGCTCACGCTTAGATGGTCTCAAGTCAAGTATTTTGATATTTTTCCCTTCTCGAATTCATGTCTTTTTTGAAATACTTTAAAGCTTCTATCGTTTCGCAAAAAATAAATAATTCAGAAAATATTTTACCAAAAATGATCATTCTTACATAATTCGTAAAAATGGATGAACGGAAAATATTTTTCATTATTCATCAAAAAATTTGAGCATAAATAGTTGATGATAATATGAATATTTTCTATTGATTGATTATTATAAGAGATCATTTTTTTAAATATTTTCTATTGATTAACTATTATAGGCGATTATTTTTAGAAAATTTATTTTTCAAATCACATTTTTAGCTAAATAAACGGAGTTTGACAATAAAATTTTGAAAAGGAGCACATGTAAACATACAAGGAGGTGTGTTGAGTGATCTTGAGTATCCCTCGTCACAAAAGCTAAGCTAGCTCAAAAGATGAGCCTTTCACTTACGAAACCGATCACCATTCCTCCCAAAATCGTTGTGGGATAACTCCAACAATCTTTCCCTCACACGTTGAGCCCTAAGGTGGGTGGCATTGGGTCTCTCTCTCCGAAAACATATTTCAATAGATGAGCCCAACAATCTTTCTTACACATTGGGCTTTGGGTTAGGTGGTCTTGGGCCCCTCTATCCCAAAAGCTATTTCAATAGATGAGGCTTTCCCTCGTACTTATAAACCAACTACCAAATCCTTTCACAATGCATGTGGAATAACTCGATAAGGCGGGCTAATTAGTTTTTTGGCCAAATTTAAAAAAAAAACCCGGGCTAATTATTTTATTTTATTTTTGGTCGAAAAGGTGGGCTAATTGAGATGTCGAAAACTGGCCTAGATACTAAAAAAATTACGCAGACTTTTTCGAGTTCTCCATTTGGTTCTCTTGTTTGATGCCAACAAAAACGATTATAAAAAAACAAAACAATTAATGAGTTTCTCGTGATGTTTTTCAAGCATGTAAATAATAATGCCATCATCGCCATGTGTGCGGAATAGGCGACTGCGATTGCTGATGGGGACTAGTTTACTACTACTCGGGTGCTAAACCCCTACATGGTAATACTTCTGACTTACTTCTCAACTTCTGATTAGAAATTGATTTCTCTACTTCTCATCAAAAACAGAAATTGATTTTTCTATTTTTACTCCGGATTGACTTCTAATTAAAGAAATTCGTTTGGTAACGGTTGAAAATTTCTATTTTTGAAACATTATTAACAAAATCTTTGACGGCGACCGGCAGCGGCGGAGGTGGGCGGCGGGCGGCGATGTTCGGCCGAGGGTCGTGTGATCGAAGAAGTGATCCTGGAGCTGAGAAGTAAAAATTTTTAATTTTCGAAAGCTGGCCAAAAATCCAACTAGAAGTAGAAAATTCTACCAAAAGTCAATTTTTTTTCCTAAATGCATTTCTGCTTCGGATGGTTTTACCAAACGAATTTCCCTGCCATATTGACTTTTGGCAGGGAAATTGGAAATCAAAAATACTCTCATGCACACCCTAAAAGGCCCCCTGGATCTGTTGATACGAGAAATGCTTAATTTATAATGTACTTTGGTTACGCGTAACTAAAGAATTATTTATCTTTACCAAAAAAAAAAACTAAAGAATGATTTAATGTATTAAACTGTATTAGTCTCCTTAATTGGTTGCTTAAAGAACATTCAAAAAAAAAAAACTGACTCTCTTACTTCAACACCACTTTAATGATAGGCTCAGCTTTTCTTTAACTATCAACAAAAACTGGATTCGACCCGGCGCATTAAGTTGGATTAATAATTATGAGAACGCATTTTGGATTTTTTTTTCTTACTTGAGGCAAAAAATGCGTGTTCCACAATTATTCATTAATAGTCAAATGTTATTTTTGAACCCTACTTAGATTATGGTCAATGACTAATATGTAATGACAGCGTTCGTAAAAAGTTGTCAGTCAAATTACAATGGACCGGCTACCTTTTTAGCCTAGCCTTGACTTTCGAAGGAACAAGTCGATATGATCTAATCGAATATGAACTCAGAAAAAGGTATTTAATTTAATTTAAGATCAAATTAAAAAGAGGCATTATCAATAAATGACAATAAACAACACGATATCTTCAATCAACGGTTGAAACGAAAAGAAAAGCCTTAGCAACAAAAATGAAAGGAAAAAAAAAAGGTTTTTACGAGTAACGCATGAAAAAAGGAAAAAAGGAAAGGAAAAGTTGGAAGAGACATAAATTTTGCATCATTATCAAACGCATTTCTCTACTCAATCGTCCAAGGGAAAAAAAACAGAAAAATATATTTTTGGCCATAAATTGGTTTCAAAGAATAGAATGGTTATCATTCATGCCATTCGTTTACGAGTGTCCTAAGACCTTGCTGATATCGAATTCGCGAAAATTGAATGATTTGAAAAATCTTTTTCTCAAATAATTGGTTGAACGAATGAAAAAAAAAGGTTCATCATCCGCGAAGATAATTAAGCATAACTAATTGTCGAAAATGAAGCATTTTTATTGACTAATTGCATCAAGCAACCGCTATCAATCATTTGTTTTTCACGAGACAAACGCATCAAAGGGTGTGTTTATTTGAGTGAAAAAAGTTCTCGTCGGATTACTTATTTTGAGCATTCACATGTTTGTTTTGATTAATTTGATCAGCCATCAGTCAATCAAAAAACATTTATGGTCAAGAAAATATGCATGTTTAAAGTTCGGAAAACGAATTCCCTAATCTGGAAATGAGAAAATATTTTTCCGAAAAACGATTTTCTGTCTTGGATTTTTTTTTTCTCGAGACAAACACACCCCAAAATCGAGTCACCAATTTTGTGAACTCGTTAAATACCCACACGAAAAAAAGCTTGATCGTGCTGTTTTGTGCAATCTTAATTTGATTATCACGCGCGGAGCATTACCGTCGTTATTATTTTCTAATGAAACATATGATACTATCTCAAGATAAAAGATCAAAAAGAAAAATTCATGGTACTTGACACGTGGCGGTTCGCTTACGTGGCGGCGTAGTGATTTATTTCGGGGCGGGACGAACAAATTCCACGATGAGGTCGGTAACGTCGGTTTGTTTCATTGCCGACTTCATTACGTACCAACCGCGTTGAAAAGCATTCTCCTCGGTTTCCGACTCCGAGTGCCACTTGCCTTACGTTTCTGTTCAAAAATTTTGACAAAAAATATAATGAATTGTGAAAAAAGTAATTAATAATTTTATTGTATATCTTCTCTAGCGTGCGCGCGCGTGACAACACTTTTAAAATAATACTTCGGATTAGGAAGTACTTATCAAGTAAAAATTCATTTGGTAAGTCAATTTCTAGAACATAAATCCATTTAGTTACGTAATTTTATGTTTTTGAGCATTTTTTCTTTGGAAATAATTTTGAAACTACTTGAAAAATGAAAAAAAAATCAGACTCTGATCTGAATTTTTTTTGTAGAGCAGAAGTGTTGCCATGCCCGCCCGAGTTTGAGTCTTTCGAATGGAAATAATCAAATATAAAAGAAGAAGAAGAAGAAGAAGCAAGATTTAATAAAACAGTGTTAAACATAAATATCCCAAAACCCGCTCTGATTCATGTGTCGACTACCCCCAATTAACCGAACTAGTTTTTATCCCAGACAACTCGCAACTTACCAGTTGGAATTGAAGCTATAAATGCAAAAGAGATAGCTTTAAAGTCAAAAGCTGACCACATACATCGAAGCTACTGCGACCGCGTGTAGGGCCATTTGCGTCGCAACCGAGGGAAGTGGATCTGACGAAGCGTGCGTCGACCCAATCCTGGATCGACAAAGCGAGGCGATGGACGGGCACAGCTAAGAAGAAGAGACGGAGAGGGTTTTCGCTGGGGCATTTCGTCGAGCACCTGGGGGGTCGAGCCACAAACATGTGGAGAAGATGGTTGTCCTGTAACCAGCTGAGGCTGAATGCCCTGGGCACGGCGGCGTCCGGGTTCAGCTACGGCGGGGGCCACCGCATTTGCTCCGCTGTGTCGCCGCCGCCGCCGACGTCGTCGGCGGTTTTCCGTGTGTTGATCAGGGCATTGTGTGTTGAATCGGCAGGGAATGGAGGAGAGGCTTCGCCGCCGCCGCCGCCGTCGCCGTCGTCTTCTTCATCTACTCCGTCTTCTTCAGCTGGAGACAAGGAGCCCATATCGTTCACGGAGGCCAAGAGTCTGATGCGGCTGGTGAACGTGGGGGCGCTGAAGAAAAAGCTCGGGATGGAAGAGAAGGAGGTGATCACGTATAAGGAGCTGCTCGAGGCTTGCCAGAGCATGGGGGTCGCCAAATCCCCCGAAGAGGCTGCCGCCTTTGCCCAGGTCCTCGACCAAGCCGGGGTCATCCTTCTCTTCAGGGACAAGGTTTATCTTCAACCTGATAAGGTAATCTTGATCTCAGGGATTCATATTTCGGTCATGTGTCTTAGCTACTCTGATATCATCAACTTGCTGTTGCTGGATCTAGCTACTCCGATTACAATACGCGCGATGCCAAAATGTTGCTCTTTGATTTGTATAACTGAGCCCTATCATTTCCATTAGCGTTTCCTTTTAACGGGGGCTAAAGGTTTCAAGCTTCCTTATATAGTCTCATACAATGTGGCATAAGACCATATAGGGTTTTAAATCTAAGTGCTATGAAGTATGTCGGAATGTGCTTGTTGAGCGCTCAATCAGAGATTAGGGTATTGATTTAAAGTCTTGGATATTCCTTCTCCCTATCGTTTTGACTGATGGAAATCATGAACTCCGGTCTCCGGTTCTTTTGTGTATCCTGATTCCTTCATGTTTGTGATCCTCTTGAAGCATTCACTCATCTTGTTGTCTGTTATCAATGGTTTTTTCCTCTTATGGATACCAATTGCTATTCAAGTTTGACAATGCTTGCCTTGGTCTGCTTACACCCACAGAGAGGGTGGGAGGGAGGGATGGAGATGGGAGATGGGAAATGGCATGAAGTGAGCCTTTTAGGTTTACTGGAGCTGGACCCTTATTGGGAAAGTAAAGCAAATAGGACAGTTAAAGCATGTGGCTCAGATAGTAAATGCATATGAAGGCTTGTGCAGATGACATGTAGCGCCCTTATGCAATTGTAACAATCAAAAACTACTCGATTAGGCTCACGAGTTGAGTGTCTATTGGCTGAAGTTTGACTTGAAAAGCTACCCGAGCTCAACTAAAATTCAAAAAAGCGTCGAGCGAAATTCAAGTGTAGTCAAACTCGAGTAACTCGTGAGTAACTTGATGTGATTGCATCCCTATCCAATTTACAGAACATGGGTCTTCCTTTGGTGGTGTATCTTTGGCTTATATGTGCGGATCTACTTTTGAGTGTCCATTTGTTCGGAGGGAGGGAGATGAAGGGAGGGATATATATATCCTTGGCACTTTGCAGCTAACTACAGTAATCCAATTTCAATAGTAAAGGAAAAGATCTAGCATCGTTGCTTACGCTAAACCTTAGAATATGAAGAAAATTGTGTGTACAGTGTTGAGGATTTTCCCTTTTCAATTTTTCCATTACCATTTTACTCCTTGGCGTGCATTCACTAATTCAAGATGGATGTACTTTACTTGCTATCAGAGACAATCCTCATGCTTTCCAGTGGAGACTTGTTTTGAATGTTAAGAATAGCGAAGACTGCATACTCTCTAGTTTGATCACTATTTACCGATAGGACGAGGAAGAATAGTTCAATGCATAGACTAAGCAGCACATAATCTCTCAGGGACTTCAATGGCTGGATTATTTGCTTGGCACATTCACTGTATTCTTAATTGAAGAGGCGTACTGAGCCTTGTTCAATTTGAAGTCTGTAATGCGTCCATACCATTTTAACAAGCCACTAATGCACCATTGAATTAGTCAATCCAGAGATCACCTGTAATTCATAGTTTTGATCAATTTAGGCTAAATTTAGTTGGTAGATCTGACCTTTGTAGCAGAAATTTTCTTTTTGAATATCCATCTTCAAAGATAATTTTATACTGTGGCAGTCCCAGTCGGTCCGGATTTTGTGGTCCATCTGTTCGGATGATTTATGTGGCACTGAAAAATTGAAGCTTCACTTCCTCTTTTGCCCCTGGATCTCTATACCCTCAGATTCAATTGTGTTGAAAACTAATCCACCTGTATTTCATCTATTGTCTGCATGAACCAGGTAGTGGATCTGGTAAGACGAGCTGTACCCATTGCTCTAATGCCTGATGACGACCCCATGAGGGATGAGCTCAAGAAACTTCAGGCGAGAAAGGAAGAAATTGATGTCTTGGCACACAAGCAAGTCCGCCGCATCCTCTGGGTGGGGCTGGGTTTGTCTGTGTTTCAGGTTGGGCTTTTCTTTCGGCTAACGTTTTGGGAGTTCTCCTGGGATGTCATGGAACCTATTGCATTTTTCACTACAACCACCAGCATAGTACTAGGCTATGCATATTTCCTCTTCACCTCCAGAGACCCTACTTACCAAGACCTAATGAAGAGGCTTTTCCTCAGACGGCAAAGGAAGCTGCTCAAAAAGCACAGTTTCGATGTCGATAGATTCGTGGAATTGCAGAAGAAGTGCAAATCACCTCTAGACGCCAACACCACCATTAAGAACCGTGTAGGCGTGGATTTGGAATTGGAAGATGCCTTGCGTTGAAAGGTTTTTTTTTGGTTTTCAGCCAAGGCCTTGTGTTAACGGTTAACGTTCTCTATTTTTGGGTACTAAGATGCTTTGAATTCCTCTGCTGTGTACCTTCGCTCTTCAGGCTTCGCCCATTACTATTCGTAAGCAAACGAAAAGTATATCCAGTTAGGAAGCATTGTCTTGACAAGATGATTGCTCTATGTTCTCTTATTTTATCGCAAATCGTCCGACAGCCTCAAGGGACACTCCCGCTGTGTCCTGGAATGTCCCTGTCAAGCCGACCCTTTCGGTTTGTGCTGATTCCTACGCGCCCTGAACCTGATCCTCAGCTTGTTCTGTGACCCAAGAAGTTGCAATGCGCATCTGGTTCAAGGAGAGACATGACAAAAGGTTGTCCTAGTAAAGGACACCAAAAAAGAAAGAAAAGCAACAGAGAACCTTAGAGCAATTTTAGTTCACTCATCAAGTGGAACTCGAAGATGGGATTGAAAGCATCACTGGGAGATTTGGCAATTTCCGTTTTTTATCACTCCGCGAATTTGAGCAAACGCTTGTTGCCACAAGTACCTTCAAAACCCATTGGAATGCATTAATCGCGCAAATAACCGTCGATCAAATAATGTGCATATTAATTGTCGAGTACATGTGATTACTAAAAGTCAGAGCGATCTCTAATTGCTCCTCACAATATTGCTAAACAAAACTCTTGGATTAATGCCAATTCAGTCCTAAACCTATTGCATTAATGTCAATTCAGTCCTAAACCTTTTGAATTGATGCCAATTAAGTCTTAAATCTTTTATTGATGCCAATTCAGTCATAAACCTTTTTGCAGTGATGCCAATTCAGTCATGATTTTTTGTATTTATGCCAATTGAGTTAATTTGTCAAATTTGGCCCAAAATCGCTAACGTGGATGTCGATTGTCCTACATGGCACAACTAGCGCTGACTTGGACATTTTTTTTTCTTCATATTATGCTAATATTTCAAATAATTTTAAGCATTTTTTTTTTGAAAAAATTATTAAAAAATATCCAAATTAGTGCCAGTCGTGCCACGTGAGACAATTGACATCCATGTCAGCGATTTTCAACCAAAATTGATCGAATAGACTCAATTGACATAAATACAAAAAAAAATTAGGACTAAATTGACACTAATGTAAAAGGTTTAGAACTGAATTTGCACCAATAAAATGTTTATAATTGAATTGACACAAATATAAAAGATTTAGGACTTAATTGACGCCAAAAAGATTTAGGACTAAATTGATACTAATACAATAGGTTTAGGTTTTTTTTTTTTTTTACACTTCCCCCAAAACCTGAAGCCAATGACATCTTGGTATCGTTGACTTTGATTTTGACCGGACGACGATCATTTGCGACGGGACCAGTCATTTTGAGCGACTCAATAGGACCAGCTGGTCCATCGGTGGCTAGTCCCGAACTCCGGCAGACCACAACGGCCCTATTTCTTCATTTCTCCGGATCTCCCTCGCCGGAAGAGAGAGAGAGAGAGAGAGAGAGAGAGAGAATGGAAGCAATGGCGGAGGGGCTCTGGGGGCTGGCGGACTACGCGGAGAGGAGAGGGGATGTGGGGAAGGCGATCAAGTGCCTGGAGGCCGTCGTGCAGTGCCCGACCTCCCTCCTGCCGATGGTGGAGGTGAAGACCCGCCTCCGCATCGCCACCCTCCTCCTCCGCTACTCCCATAGCGTCACCAACGCCAAGTCCCACCTCGAGCGCTCCCACCTCCTCCTCAACTCGATCCCTTCCTCCTTCGACCTCAAGTTCCGCTGCTCCAGCCTACTCAGCCACTGCTACCACCTCATCGGCGCCATCACCTCCCAGAAGAACATCCTCCACCGGGCTCTCGACCTCGCCTCCTCCCCTCCCGCGGCCGCCTCGGACCGGTAATTCTCTCTCTCTCTCTCTCTCTCTCTCAGTTTTCGGGGGTTTGATACGACTGATTTCTCAGTTCTCCAGTCCTTGTTAGTCATTTGTTTGTTTCTCTCATGGATTCCTTTCTGTTTCTGAAGGGTTTCCGCTAAGCTCTGGTCCTGCAACTTCTACTCGCAGCTCGCCAACGCTCTCATCATTGAAGGGGACTTTCGTAATTCGGTGTCCTCCTTAGAAAGTGGGTACCGGTTTGCATCCGAATTGTCTTACCCAGAGCTAGAGGTTGGTGTTTTGCATTGCTTCTTCTTCTTCTTCTTCCCATTCGCTCAATCATTCAGGATTTAGATAGGCTGTGGACTCTCTGTTGTGTAGCTTGGATTGATTTTGGTAGTCACTGGTTAATGGCAGCTAATATTCAAGTATCTAGAGTGCTTGATTTCGTTGCAATTCGTCATGTTTTGATGCTCCTAGATAGGACGAATAACCTAGCATGTCCTCAATCTTTTTATGCATGTATGAGGGAGAGTGTGGCACTGGCTTCATTTGAATTTTACTCTTGGATGAGTTTGAAGGACATGGTCTTCACATTGTTCTGACTCCTTGTTACCGTATGAGGGATCAGATGTTTTTCGCAACATCTATTCTGCACGTGCACCTGATGCAATGGGAGGATGAGAGCACAGTAGAAAGAGCTGTTCATAACTGCGACAAGGCTTGGGCCTCCATTCAGCTAGATAGAGTAAGTTTGGGTTTGGATCCATAGGCCATTCTTATATTTGGTATGCCCATAAAGCAACTTCTGACATACGGTTTTGATTTACTATCTGTTTCTGCTACAAAAGCTTCTTGAGTTCTCATTAAATCTGGTTTTTATTCTATTGTACAATGCCAAACTTCAAAAGCAACAAGGCTGCCTTGGTTTACTGTTTTACAACGAGCTGCTGCACATCTTCTATTGTCTTCGGACTTGTGACTACAAGGGTGTTGCAGAGCACGTCGAAATATTGGATAATGGTATGAAGGTTGATTTGCAAAAGACGCAGAATATACGAGAGCTAACCAGAGAACTCGATGCTTTGGATCTACGTCTCTCCCAGCCTGATCTGCACTCGAGGGATATATCAGCGTTGTCTAAAAAACAAGCGCAGCTTCAAGAGCAGCTGAAAAGCATGACTTCTGTAAATTCATCTGGGCCTCTGGAACCAGATCAGTATGTAAATATAAAGCAGCTGTGGGGAGATAAGCTGGAGCTGGCCCCTTCTCCCATGAATGGGGAATGGCTTCCTAGAAGTGCTGTGTATGCACTTGTTGATCTTATGGTGGTAGTTTCTGGACGTCCAAAAGGACTGTTCAAAGAATGCAGCAAGAGAATCGAATCTGGCATGCGTATTGTCCAGGGTCAGTGCTTCTTTGAGACAATCCCTTCCATTTGTGTTAGCAAGGTCATTTTTTTTGCCAAGATCAGCTGCATATGTAATCCCTTTTGCTAATAACTCCAGAGTCAACTTGAAAACTAACTTGCATGATTCTTTTGTCTTACCTGTGTTTGACATTTGTCTGCTCGAAAAAAGCGCACAAGTTCTAATAATCTCAATCATGTAATGTAAACAGATGAGTTGGTGAAGCTAGGCATAACTGACAATGTGAAAGGTAAGCTCCTGCTTGAACACCAGAAAGCTTGGCACCTTTTCTTTGCATAAAGCTAAATGATTTTCCTGCTTCAAAATTCTTTTTGGCAGAGGTGGATTTGCAACATTCTGCTATTTGGATGGCTGGTGTATATTTAATGCTACTGATGCAATTTCTTGAAAACAAGGTGGCTGTGGATCTCACACGATCTGAATTCGTTGAAGCACAGGAGGTTGGTGGCTTGCCGTCAGAATTATGTGGAATTTGAAAGAATAACAGAAATGGTTTTTTCTGTAGGAAGTTCTAGGTCGATAATCGATATTTGGCTTTTCCTAGAACTACATCATTGACTCTACGTACATAAAGTCCATGTTATTAGTCAGGAATGGGGTTCTAGAATAAATACATAATACGGGGCCAAAAGTGGATTTGACAGTATCTGTGATTCTTTAATATTTGAATCTGACATTCCTCTTTGGAATCCCTGTCTTTATAAAGAAATTTGATGACTGGAAGCTTGGTTCTATTCACCCTTCTCATCTCTTCATTAGGCTAAGATCATATGGCTCGGGGAATAACAAGCTTATTTGGACTCTCTGCGATAAGTAAAGCTTTCTCTATAATCTTATTATGTAGCTATTGATGATTCTCTAACGGAACTTTCAGCGAGTTTCTTTATCAAGCTATTTGGTAGTCCAATGGATGTGCTTGATCTGCACTTGAGGATAGAACAGCATTGTCTAAAAAGCTATTGGAAATGTGGGAGAGAGAGATCTTGGTTTCTTTGTTTCTTATTTTTTATGATCAGTAACATTGTTTTCTCACAAGCTAAGAAAAACTAAGACTAGCATCTATAATTGCAGGCTTTGGTGCAGATGAAGAAGTGGTTTACACGCTTTCCAACTATCTTACAGGCTTGTGAGAGTGTAATTGAAATGCTTAGGGGCCAATACGCCCATTCAGTTGGCTGTTATAGTGAAGCTACTTTTCATTACATCGAAGCAGCAAAGGTTTGTCTTCCGAACTAACCCAAGTAGCAGACTCTGGTGAGAGTTGAGTTGTAATTATTACGGTTTCGAAAAATTGCTGGGGAGTTTCCTACTAAATAACCAAAATGCTTGTTTACTTGCACCAAATTTTACGCTAACTAAACTGATGATAAACTTTCAGATAACTGAGAGCAAATCAATACAAGCGATGTGTCAGATTTATGCAGCTGTCTCATACATTTGCATTGGAGATGCTGATTCCTCTGCACAGGTAAATAATGAGGTGGCTGAGAATTTGCCTTTTGTCATGTCATGATGCTCCTGATGGATTAGATTCTAATACTTGTTATTGTTTTCATCCAGGCACTTGACTTAATTGGGCCTGTTTACAGAATGATAGATTCATTTGTTGGAGTTCGTGAGAAAACCTGTGTCCTGTTTGCATACGGTCTTCTATTGATGAGGCAGCATGATTTACAAGAAGCTAGGTAAATATCTTGTATCCATGAGATTTCTTGCCCAGTTAGGGTAGCATGCTTATTGATGCGACTCTGGAGGAAAACTAATTCATTTAAGAATAAGGAAACTAAGAAATTTTCTCTGAGGATTGAAATGGATGATTGAATGTGATATATCTAAAACTGTAAAGGAGCCATTACCATTCTATCTACTCAACCTATTGAATACAATTATGCAAGTATCTGGGAAACTAATCAAAATGCAGAAAATGTGTTTATTGTTTCCCCATCAGCGAAGTAAATGGGTTTCTTCGGTTCAGGAATCGGCTAGCGAGAGGATTGCAGTTGACACATTCTCATTTGGGGAATCTTCAACTTGTTGCACAATATTTGACAATTCTAGGTAGTCTAGCACTTGCCTTGCATGACACTGCACAAGCCAGAGAGATCTTGAGATCTTCTCTTACATTGGCAAAGAAACTTACTGATATTCCCACTCAGATTTGGGTATTGTCTGTACTAACAGGTATATCCTTTATCCCATTCTAGTTTACACAGCCTGAATTTGTTTTCTTCTTGGTTATGCGTATACTTTGTACATGTCATTTCATCGCATAGGATGGTTCCCTGGTAGTTTCCTTTAAAACATTGCTATTCTTGAGATAAAACATAGAGCAATGCTGATGCTAGATGTAGGCATGCACATCTCACCTGTCTTCAATGATTGGACGCAATTTACCTTTCATAGGCATGGTCATAGTTTAAACTCCCCGAATCATCTCATTGAAGTCCTCACTTTTTTATACTGGCAAAAGGGGGTGAAAACAAGAAGGATCTAATTGGTTTTTTATGTGCACTATATTTGATCCCAGCCTTGTATCAAGAATTAGGGGAGAGAGGAAATGAGATGGAGAATGCTGAATATCAGAGAAGGAAGGTTGATGATCTGCAAAAGAGACTTGCTGATGCTCATTCGTCTATTCACCATATTGAAATAGTAAGATCATCTCTTATGCCTTTGTACTTAACTCCTGTCATGATGAGCTGAGGGACGTGACTGGAAGTTAACTTGTAGGATTGAAACTAATTATCATCTTTGCGTATCCTAAACAGATTGACAAAGTGAAACTGGAAGTTCAAAACTATCATGAGCTTGATGCCAAGCGTGCTCTAGGGTCATCCATGGGAGTAAATCTGGATATCCCAGAATCTGTCGGTTTGTCAACCCCTTTACCGACTTCGTCATCAAGGCTGGTGGAATTGGACAGTGGGAGACGGGGGAAGAGAAAACTTTAGAATACGATTTGTAAAATCTTTCCTTTTGGAGTTGATTAGTAGAATCAAATATGTGATAGCAAATGTATCATAAACTGTGCAATCGAAAATTCATTCCTAACCAATTCTCCTTTTAGCAACCTTTCTTGTGTATCAATTATGCGACTTCCTTCTGTGCCTTGAGGCATTATTAAGTAACCCTTTGCTGCTCATCTGTTTCTTCGAGCATTGTTTTCTCTATCCTCTGAAAAGATACACTTCACTCGGGCGAGTTCCATAGCATACGAAAAGAATGTGAAACTGCTATGCTTTTCCTTTTACCTGCTTGGTCTGTTGGCATATTACACGATAGGAAATGTAGTACAATGGATGCAACACAGTGTCTTCCTTGCTTATGCATTTTTCCCGGTGGTGATGCACTTAAAAAATTATGCTCGTTGGATGCCTCGAATAAGATATTCTAAGAGCAATGAATGGCAAACATAGTTGTGTCCACGTAAAGTTTCTGCACAGGCAACAGCTTGCGGAGGACCGTATTGATTTTCTGGTGCTCCTCCCTGCCACGACTAAGAGGTCCTTGGACAATAGCGAAGTCGGACCAGTCATTTCCCGGAGGATTGTAAATCATCTACCATACATTCCTGATTTCTGCAGATGTCCCTATTGGTGTCCCCTGGCCTGGGTCGATCATGATTCGGTATCTGCAGTCAAGCCTGCGATTTCTTTAAGCGGCTTCCACATGACCTTTCGCCTGCGCATGCATTTGAAAGAAGCAGCTTGAAGCTAATACTCATCGAGCGATGAAATACGCAGCTGATTCGCCCTCAGCAAAGTACTTTCGAGCAGTTACAGGTAGGTGCATACCAGTTTCCGCACTCTGCGATGACCCTCACCTTTGGCCGGAGCGTGGGAAGTAAGGCGAGAAATTGGAGCTCGGATTTGGACAGAACCTGCAGAACAAAAAGGAGGCGTATGGTATTAACCATCAACATGAGTAGGCTATGCCTCCAAAGAATTCAGGTCGAGGAGGCTCACGTCTCAGCCTACCTTGGCCTCGATTATCCAGACGACTAGGCCTTTAGCATCAGGGGGTAGCGCGGCGAGCCTGTAATCTACTTCCGGCGGGAAATACCACCTTGCTATGGGCTGCTTCCCGACGTGCGGCTATCTCTCCAACGCAGGAACAGGATCAAAGTGAGGAGGATGTCCGAAAGGATGAGATTGCGATCGACAAAGAAACGGAGCTGGGAGAACTCATGAGCTTACAGGGCAAACGGGGTGAATCTTGGTGAGAGTGGTCTCGGGATCACCAAGGCCTCGAGCCGTGAGGTCGAGGAAGTAGTAGCCCTGGCGCCTGAGGCGATTGAGGTAGCGTCCCTCGTAGCCTCCCTCGTGAGGCGTGTAGATGGCGAGCGCTTTGTGCTCCTCGACGTCCGCGAGCCAGCGGCCGAGGTCGGGCTTCAACAGGTCCCCTCCAATGAAGTCCCCTATCCCGACCCCGCTGCATCTTACAGGTCCGACCCTGGACCTTCTCGAAGGCCGTCCTCGTCCCACGCTCACCCTCGTCGCATTCAGCTGCCTGGCGGTCGTCCCCAAAACAGTACGGTCGTCTAGGCATTGCTTGCGCGGCCGGAGACCGGTGCTAGCCGGCGTGGCGCAGTTGAAGCAGACTGCAGCTGCCATTCGTTTATCCCTGTGGGAGGAAAGACAGTCCAATAGAGGAAGAGGCTCAAGACGTCTGCAATCTGCATGCGCGGTGGAGAAACAAGATAAGGAAGTGGCCAGGGGCACAAAGGACTGACCGGACCCACGTAGGAGGTCTGGCGTACTTCTAATTGCAGAGATTAGAAAGCGCTGGGTTTTTTTATACCGCATGTAAAAATGTCATTACTACCATAAATTTACTATAATCAATAAGGAAAAAAAAAAACAATCATTTGCTTGGGTTCTAACATTTGTTTCATTGAGAGAAAAATCGATCAAACAACCGTTTCTTAATTCGCAGCGTTCATAATTTGTGAATTTATGTAATGTAAGACTCATTCATCAATTTTCATGTAGGTATCATCCATATCATCTATGGAGATATGCAAGACCAGTACTTTTTCCGATTTTCCGCCCCCACAATCTTGGACTAGTTACTATGTTTGTATCACAAGAAATCGAACGACCCATATCTCGCGTGTCTACCATTTCACCGCCAAGGCATCTTGATTTTTTAACATGTTCTTTCAATGTCAATGCAAAGGGCGATACCAGATCAAATACGATGAGTAGTGGAGTCTTGAACTAAGCCTTGGCTAGAGCGTTTTCCCCTTTACCGCCCGACTCTTTGGTGAGGCATGTAACGAAGCCTCTACAAAGAGTTTAGATTTCCAATGAGAAAAAAATTTCTCATTTTTTTTTCTCATTGTTAGCAAAGGTGGTAACAAAGGGGGTTCTTATTTGTACAAATGGTACTTTGAACTTGAATTCATTTCGATAAGAAAATATAAGGATTAATATCATGAAAAATTTCAAATTGGTACCTCCGTAATAAATTTAACACAAACTAATTAAGTCTCAAATTGGTATATCTATGATAAATTTACCTTTAAATTGCTTAATTAAATGACACATGCTAGTTGACTGGTTTTTTTTGTGTGGATTTTTTCATGGTATTAACTCAATTTTACGAAAATTAATAGAGGGTAAATTTGTTACAAGATTCTGATATAATATTTTTGGTGGTCAAAGAATTAGTTTGGGGTAAATTTATTACAAACGTACTCGTCTGGAGTTTTTGGTGATAAAAAAAATTAGTTTGAGATAAATTTGACACAAGCATACCGATTTTGGATTTTTCGTGGCATTAACCAAAATGGTTAATACTACCAAAAACCCTAAACTGGTACACATGTGACAATTTTACCCCAAATTATTTTTTTCACCATGAACAACCCCAAACTAGTATACATGTGACAAATTTACTCCAAACTGTTACGGCTATGATAAATTTACCCTTCGCTAGTTTTCCTTAAATTTTACCATTGAATTGCTGAATTAGATATATACATGTTACCCTATATTTGCTACTGGTGCGTCAATTTAAAATTTTTCATGATATTAACTCAATTTAACGGAAACTAATAGAGGATAAATTTGTCATGTGTGTACTAGTTTGAGATTTTTTATAATTAAAGAAAATTAATTTGGGGTAAATTTGTCACCGTTGTACCAGTTTATGGTTTTTGGTGGTCAAAAAAATAGTTTGGAATAAATTTATCACAAGTGTACCAATTTGAAGTTTTTGGTAGTCAAAAAAATAGTTTGGGATAAATTTGTCACGGGTGTACCAGTTTGAGATTTTTCGCGGTATTAACCCTAACAAAAAAAGGGTTAATACCACCAAAAACCCTAAACTGGTACACCTGTGACAATTTTACCCCAAATTTTACTATGAAAAATCACAAACTGGTACATTTATGACAAATTTACTCCAAACTGGTACAACCATAACAAATTTACTTTTCGTTAGTTTTCGCTAAATTTTATCGTCAAATTGCTGAGTTTTTTTTTTATCGAAAAATTGATGAGTTGAATGACACGTGGCTATTATTGGGTGTTCACGTTACCTTATATTTCCTATAGTCTATTAATTTGAAATTTTTCATGTTATTAACTCAATTTAACGAAAATTAATAAAGGGTAAATTTGTCATATGTGTACCAATTTGAGATTTTTTATGGTAAAAAAAATATAGCTTGGGGTAAATTTATCACAGTTATACCAGTTTAGGATTTTTGGTGGTTAAAAAAATAAATTGGAATAAATTTGTCACAAGTGTACCAGTTTATAATTTTTAGTGGTAAAAAAAATAGTTTAGGGTAAACCTGTCACAGGCGTACCGGTCTAGTGTTGGTCGCGGTATTAACAAAAAAAAAAGACTCTGAATTCATAATAATAACCAAACGTCACATCCTCTAACCTCAGTCATCTACTAAATGTATTTTAAATAGTCATACTAATGTGATATATCCGAGGGTTTCATGCCCTTAGGGCCTGTTTGGTTCAGCATTTGGCCAATGGATTTTGAGGAAATGCAAATACCTTTGGGCTAAAGGTTTTTTCCAAAATGCAAATAGTGTTTGGTAAAATATTTTTTAGAAATGCATTTGAAAGCAACTTTGGCTTAAATGCCGTTTGGTGAAAAATATACTTTGTAAAATATTTTTACTTTTTTTATAATAATAAAAAAAGTGGCGGTGGCGGCGGCGACCGATGGCGACCAGTGACCTTCGACGGTGGCCGGCGTCGGGCGACCGGCAGCGACGGTGGCCGGCAACCGGATGCGACGGCGGCCGGCGTCCGACGACCGGCGTCTGGCGACTGTCGTCAGGCGATCGACGGCGGCCGCCGTCCGAGGACCGGCGGTGGCGACGGCCGATGCCCGACGACAAGCGTCGGACGACCGATGACCGGATGCGGCGGCAACCGGCGGCGGCGGCGGGCGTCTGGCGACCGGTGGCGGCGGCGGCTGCGGCGGGCGTCCGGCGACCGGTGGCAGCGGGCTTCCGGAGACCGACGGCGGCGGCGGCCAGCGCCGGCGTTCGGCGACTGGCACCGGCGACCGACACCGGCGGCCGGCGATCGACGTCCGGCGGTTGGCGATCGGCACCGGTGTCCGGCTACTGGTGGCGGCGGTGGTGACGGCCGGCCGTGGGGAGGCGGTGACGGCGATGAGCGGCGACGGTCGGCCGCGGGCGGAGGCGGCAAGTGAATGTGATAAAGTTAAAAAAAAAATTAGTTGCATTTGAGATGCAACTTCCCAAAGTACCTCTAGTGGTACTTTGGCCTAAAAGTCTTTGGAGAGCATTTGAGATGTAATTGCATCTGTCCAAAGTGAGCCAAAAAATGAACCAAACAGTATTTGCATTTGGCCAAGGGACTTTAGAGCCCCAATGCTCATCTCAAATGCTGAACCGAACTGGCCCTAAATTGGTATTGATTCATTTCTTTTGTTAAGTCATTATAACTGGTGTATGACATGATGGGTCACATTCTAGTGATAAAACAAAACAAGATTTTTGGGCCATTTGCAGCATCAGGTGTCTGGCGAAAGTGTGTTGACTATTCTCAAATAGTAAAATTAGATTACTTGAAAAAGAAAAAAAAAAAGAAATCAAGATCCAAGCACATAAATGGGCAGATTAGCAAAATGACTCGTATAGAAAGGTCCATGTTAGCTTAATCCTGCTAGAGCTCGAGAAATCGGCATGTCGTTCTTTATAGCAAACGTGCTCGAGTCGCAAAGTTAGGTTCGACTTCTGTTCCGAACCGTCCCGACCTCCCGATCTAGGCAATCTAGAGGTGGATTGACACTTGTTACCAACTTCTTCTGCCATGGTAAAAGCAAGGTTTCAGACTCGGTTCAATCATCGGTTAGGCCGAGCACCTAGCGACATGGCCTGCTAAATTCAGCTTAGTTGTTAGTCTAAAGTGTCGATGAAAGCTCGATTAGGAGTGAGAAGATGCATAAACAAATGATGGTTTTCAACTGAACATAACAAAACGGGGGCAACTTCAAATCAGCTTTGGCTTCGGTTGAGTGAATTTTGAACACAGTTTGGCTGGACCCTTGCTCATGCCTGGTTGAACATTCAATAGTCAAGCCGGCGTTAGGGACGAGAAACGGACGCATCCACCTTAAACGCAAAACTGCGAGCGCGCACGAGAGAGAGAGAGAGAGATCAAACGATATCTGAACATATCATATTTAGCAGTAACTTCCAGGCATCTGTTCCTAAGGATGAACAAGCATTGTAAATGACCGATACAACAAATATCGGCACACAAATGAACGCAAGCTAGTTCAGCTACTATGAGGCATGTTGGAGTGAAGATAACTACATTATCAGCAAACTAATTTAGGTATATCAAGCTATTCTCACCTAGATTTCCTAACAAAAAGAGAGAGAGGAAGAAAAACAGGGAAACGGCTTTATCTGGGGGTGACTGTCGGAGTAACTCCGCTGATGAGATCGCTGCCAGAGATATCGTATGACACATTAGGATTCATTATCTCAGAAGAAGACGACGGCGGTGTCATTTTCTTCGTGGCCTCGATCGAGATGGACTCCGTCATCCTATCCTCCAACTCGGGCATCATTAGCCGTATGCTTTCCAACTCGCGCGCGACGTCTGCCATTGAGGGCCGTGCATCTGTCTCGTCTTGGCAACATGTCAGGGCCAACGTCAGGAACTTCTCGACGCATCCCGAAGGATAAGATCCCATGCTTCCATCGACGATAGAGAAGATGGTGCCAGATTGGTACGCGATATTCACCTGCCATGCCGAGTACAATGTTAAACACCAGAATATGTTGTAACTGATGTATTACCATTCTATTAGTAGAATTCCACAAGCTCTGGTCATAGAATGATCAGGGAAACTATCAAGGATCAAGGAATGTACTTTTCTGTGTGTTCAACACAATGTAGAGTCCCACTATACTCATAAAGCTGTTTTTTTATCAGTAAACAAATTACGGAGTCAGCACACTCAGGATCCACTTCCAAGCCTTCAACTGTCCTGCTAACCTATTTGCTCCCAGGTATACATGAGAAAAAATCTCATGCACTGGAGCCAATATAATAAAATGCACACTCCTCGCTGTCAGCCATTTCATACCACTAGGGAGCGCGCGCACACGCACACTCTCTCTTTTCTAGGCAACCTTCCATATTATTTGACAGTTTCCACATTATAGCTATGTTTGAGCTCATGTAAAAGAACTGAACCGGTATGACATTACCTCACGAACAATGTTTTTGCCATGCGAAATGGGCTGCATCCCAGTCAATAGCTCCAAAAATACGACACCGAGGCTATAAACATCACTCTTGTCTGTTAATTTATGAGTCAAGAAGTACTCCGGGTCAAGATAACCCTGCAAAAATTCAACACAGTACAAGACACTCATATTCCCATCTTGTAGACCATGATCAAGCCAAATTCTAGAAATCAGCTTGTACATAAGCAAAGAAGAAAGAGCAAGAAGGCAAGCAAAGAAGAAAGAGCAAGCAAATAAATCTTTTGGATGTTGAATAGCTAATTTGTGATGATTCGTGAATTAGAAATTAAGAATATATGTCATCCTGCAAACCAAGTGGGAATTTCCTAACTTCCAAGTCAGTATCTTTAGAATAACGTCAGCATGGAATAAAGAATGCCATTCTTCACTTGGGCCGAGATATATTGATACTCAGTAAAAAAGACATACAATTATATCAACTCCATTTCTTCTGTTTCTAACAATTCCACACCACATATTCACTAGCCATGTATAATTTCCAACCCCAATACCCTCACCACTATAATTTGTCTGTGATCCCTGACGTCTCAGTGACATATTTTAAAAACATGTAAGCAGGTGTTGACCTCTTCTACTATTCTCGGGCATAGCTGAATCAAGTTGTTATATGCCCTCTCACATTGTTATTTTTGCATTGTATGTCGTCCTGCTAAAGTTTCTACTTCAATTTGACATTACCTGTACTATCATATCACCTATATCCAGAGAAAAAAGGTTGAACCGAATTCTCTGACCAATTGCATAAGAACTTTATGTCGCCATATTTTAATGGTTTCAATGGGATCAATTAGAATCCGAGACCCTGCTAACAACTGATGGCTATCGATGTAGCACTCATCGACATGACCCATGGCATGAAATGTTTGTGTCGTGATACTCTTTTGCTAAAGTATCCCATATAACTTGTCTATGCGGTTTAAATGACTGTCTATGTATATCGTCTACTCCTACCTAATAACTTAAGTATGAGGCTTCTTGTTTGTCAACTGCACGTATCGTTCTCAATCTGATCTACATGTGAGAGGAAGTTTTAAAGTATCCCATATTGCTTGTTTATTAAAGTTTACAATGGCCTTATACACTTCACCCACCACCTAATAGCAGGCCTGTTGACAACAATTAAGCAAAAGCAGAAGGATACTTCTTTGCTTTCTCGCATAAAAATTTGGTGGGACCACTTGCCAACTGCTCTAAAAGCTTAAGCTGTTAGAAGAAGGCGTGCTTTAATTTATATATTTCAACACTCCCCCTCATGCTTAGTCTAATCTGGTCTTTTGCCTAGTACTAAGCGTGGACAAATTTTTGGGGAGGCAAATAAGAGCATGTAAAGATTTGAACTCAGGACCCCCTGTTCTGATACCATAAAAGATTTGGTGGGACCACTTGCCAATTGCTCTAAAAGCTTAAGCTGTTAGAAGAAGGCACGATTTAATTTATATATTCCAACACTCGCCAAAATAATTTGAAAAGTTTATATGTTAATCAATGCGTCAACATATATATTGTGAAAGTTATGGGTGTTCCAGGTTAAAAAGTATTCAAAATGTGTCTGTCGCAAAATTTAGGTTAAGCACAAGGGCAAAAAGTAAAGGTATATTTAGACAAGCCTTTAAGCTTTTGGGCTGGACTTGTTAACACTTTCTAATAGATGATCATTAGTGTATTCAAGTAGAAACATTTCAACAATACAGTATCTGAAGTATAAATACAGTATATGATTGAAAGTAACTCTTGACAAAATGAGCAAATGACCCTCCAATTTTCTCTTGAATATATTTCTGAGTGAGTCCTACTACTTTTTGTTATCTAACAAGGTAACTATTATGAGGAGTGAACTTTTGTCAGACAAACTCAGACGATTTGCACCAAAAACAATAACATGGCAAGAAGCAGATATCTTTGCAAATGAGACTTATAAAGTAGCTCTAAAGGCAGATGCAGAATTGAGACCGACGAGCGCATATGTAACAAACACTAGAAGAACTTGCACAAATCAGAGAGCATACAAAAGCCAAATCAAGCAAAGCTTGGCAAATTGCTAAAGTAGGAGCAACATGTCTTACAGGAGTCCCCTTGACCACCGTTGACACATGAGCTGGTATGACGCCTTCAATATCTGGAACAGGTGCAAGTCTAGATAGTCCAAAATCAGCAACTTTAGCATTAAACTTTGAATCCAACAATATGTTACTGGCCTTGATATCACGGTGGAAAATTGGAGGATCTGCTTCTGAATGCAGGTATAGGATGCCCTTGGCTGAACCAAGGGCAATTCTCAGTCTCATTCCAAAAGAAAGAGGGTCTTTGGATCGACCTGAAATTTAAAATTCAAAGAATTTTTCAAATTGGTCATTTCAGAGAATTGGTAACCACTTTTGAATTCTATGATCAGAATATTCTAAGTATCAGATATGAAAGGGATACAAATAATATCTCAAAGTATTCCTGCTATGTATAAGGTTACGACTTTCATCCATGCATGGACTCCAGGGGAAAAAAGAAGGAAAAGAAGAACAATGAGAAGCTGATAAACATTAAAGACCATGTAAGAAGGCAACGAGAAAGTACCAGAAATATGATCTCGTAGAGTTCCATTGGACATGAATTCATATACCAACATCTGCATAACAGATATACAATAAATAAAATAATACTATCAAATTCAACCTTTTGATAATCCTGAATGTCAGAACAGAGAGAATCGAGAAGATATCTGAAGAAAAAGCCGTGAGGGTAAAAGCATGAAATAGAATGGAGGTCATCTCCAAAATTCCACTTGCTAATTTTTTGCAGACTTCAACTCATACTTGTAAAGCTATAAAACATATTTCATGCCCTACTCTAGAACTTTTGGAGTGGTCGCCTACATAAGATCTTATCTTTCCTTAGCCTAAATAAAAGAAAAGGCAAAAAGTTCTGTAATTTTATGTTTTTTTTTTCTCAGCCAAAGAAGAGCAAAAACTTTCCTTTGCTTTCTCCTAAATCCTTTTCTGACAATTGTGTTAGTTGCATTGACATAGCAATGGAGATAGATCCACTTCTATTTTGGTACTTCAAAGTCCCAGATCCACAATTGACAACTGATTCAATCCAATCTCTTGAATGCACTCAAGTGATGTGAATCTATACATTACACTATATCTAGACAGAATTAATCATTTCAAAAAAATGCAGATATGCTACAAACTTCCCTGGTAAGTAGCTATACCATCAGGACAAAACATGCTACCACAGAAGCACTCCTGTGCACCTTATACATTAAATGACTAGGAAATGCTTGAAAGAACTAACTAGCAAACCATATAAGCTTACCTCCAACAAACAACCTACAAGATCAGGAGCTACTTTGCATATAATTGTACAGCGATCATCATGTGCAGTAGAAAGAAGACTGCTTGTATATTGCAGTTGGATATGAGGCAAGCTTGAAATTTCTAGACTGTATCAGTGTAGGATTTACAGCGAAGTTTAGCAAGTACCTGTTCACCTTCCTCATCACAATATCCAATCAAAGACACGAGATTTCGATGGTGTAACCTTGACAGAAGTTCAATTTCTGTCAAGAATTCCTTTTCACCCTGTAATGACCCCTCCTGCGCCCGTTTTATGGCCACAACTGTGCCGTCAGCCAGAACTCCCCGATAAACCTTTCCGTATCCTCCCTGGCCTACTTGAGTGGAGCTGTTGAAATTTTTTGTAGCTGAAGCCATTTCTCCATAAGCAAAGCACTTCACACCATCAATTTTGATGGATGCCTTAGATGCTGCAGGTGATGCAGAGCAAAGTAACAGATACCATTCAAACATACAAACACTCACCAACTAATTCGAATAATATGCAGCTCAATATTTGCTTTGAGATTAAGAATTTCCAGTAGGAAGACTACAGAGCTCTTTAAGATACATATTCAATCTAATTTAAGAAGAAAGAGAAAAGTTGTCGATAAAGCCATACAAAAGATATGATGAGTGAAGAGTGACATCAATTTCCACGATATTTTGAGAAGACTTCTCGATGGGATCCTCAATAGTCAAGAATATGCAACTTGTTTTTGGTTCCTTTCTCATGCAACTCAAAATACTCTCTCAACACAGATAAAATCATCCACTGGCATATGAAGTTTCATCCAGCATGTAATAAAGAGTAGAACAGGAAAACAAAAGGATGGGCTGAAGATTATTATAAAGAATCCAACAAGTGGACCTTCTTATACTCACATTGACGTCTCTTTGAAATGCCACGATGGTCTCTCAGATGTTTCCTCACGATTAACAGTGAAACAATGACTGATAGTGTGACAGCCCCAGCAATGGCACCTAGCACTATGCCAACCAAAGCCCCTTTGCTTATGCCAGATGATGAGACAGTTGGGATCTCTGTTCCAAAACAATGACGCAGCATGCAAATCAAACATTAAAAACGAACGTAACTTCATGTTTGGGAATGCAGCATAATCCGTGGGCAATGCACTTGGGTCATAGTGACAAACATCACACACAGGGTTCTCGAATTGCAAGCCTCATATTGAAGAGAAAGAAAATGAATAAATACATCCATGAGCATATAATTGAAAAAACAGATGGTGGCCTAATATCTGCTGATACCAGAATTGATTAGCGCAGGGATTATTTATACTCAGAGGTACACCAACATAGATAACCATTCTAGTGTCCCTTCAAAGAATTCCTACATCAAAAATGTAACTGGTGACGAGCTGAAAAGATCCAGAGTTAGAGACTAAAAGGGGCAAATCATAGAGAAGGTCCTCCTTTGGGTCCATTCACTCAGGTTAGTGCAATTCAGTAGTTTCTTACAGCAAACATCATGATTGCTTTCATCAGAAAACTTCGCAAGCAATCAGTCAAAAACCATGATGGCAGGCTAACAATGCATTCCAAATTTCCACTGTATCTCACTACCCACTAAGAGGCACTTGGGGAAGTATTGACTTGATTGAAATTGAATGTCAATGCAATGCGCAACAAAATTGAAATACAAAGACCCAGGCCAAGAAAAAAAAAAAGACGCCACAATGTCCTTTAATGACATTGACCTCGATGAAGGATCCTAACAACAAAAAGGGCATCACATCACCAAAAATGAGCGCAAAAACAACGATTGCGAATAAAGAAAGAGACTCAAATTCTTAGACTCTACTTCGTGAATTAAAAGAGGAAAGGCAAAAAATAACAGACAAAATTTGATTAGAGAGTCATTGACAGACTGACCTTCCCGGTAAGGCTCCAATAGAGTGAAGTTCAGGAGTTCATAGGGTCCGAATAAATCACTGTCAGAAATATTCCAGCTTGTGAACATGTACCTGATTCTTAGTACCTCACTTACATTGAACAGATGGGAGTCACTTTCGTTCTGATAGACGGGAAATAATTTTATGTACATCTTCAGCCGAGGGCCTTCTTCCCATGAAAAGGAATAAATCTGCACTTGATAGAGATACAAGTCGAGACCCCCTGACAGGTACTGCATGAACATATTCTCATAGGCATCGAAGTACCAGAACCCTGGACTTTTCAAGCGATATCCAACTAGCAAAGGTGCAGCACAGAAACACGGAACAGGGGACAACACTGAATATTCAAAAGGGGGAGGGCACGATTGAGCGGGACAGTCTTTGGATGTCGTGTTCTGCAAGCTATCTGTAGCAACAATTTGAGATTGACAAAACTGAACAAAGTTGCTGTTCGAGCATAACGGGTTCCCCTGAAGCCTGCAGAGAGAATAATTCACAAAGTGGGAAGGTGAGCATCCCTTCAACTTCAATCCCTGAAGCTACTGATTGTTGAGCAATATGGCAACTTCGGATTTTTTTTTTCAGCTGAGGAGAAAAATTTAAACCAGAATACTACGAAATGTGCGAATTTCAGGATGGGAGTGAGCATAGACAAACCAGACAGAGACATTTTGAGGAAGACTAGTGCTGCCTGAAATGTTGACAAATTGATTGTTCTGCAAATCCCTGAAAAATTGAAAAGTTCATGCAACTCCTATAAAAAGACATGTAATAATCAAAGTTGAATAGATTTTCACATTCTCATTCTTACACGTCCAATCTTTCAGTTGCTTTGACAATCCTATTTTGCCAAATATCAGACGGTACAGAACCAACCAATGAATTATTCGCAAGTGACCTGCACAGTGAATTATGGATAAAATTGAGCCATTTTCAATTGGGTAAATATATCAACTTGACATCAGTACTTACAATATGCTACCAACAATTTATCTTGACATATAAGTAAGATTATTGAAGAACAGTTAAATTTACTAAATTGCTGGATGCACCATTTAGGGAAAGAAAAAAGAACAAAAAGCCTTTGCTCAGTGGATAACCACATCTGCACAGTCATAAGACATAGTAATGGAGGGAACTGAAAGACTGCTTACAATCTCTGAAGGTTAACAAGCCCAGAAAAGTTGGCAGGAATGGTTCCAGATAGGTCATTGTTTGATAGATCTCTGACAAGTTGTTGAGAAAATGAAAAACATCAGGACGAGAAAAATCATACGCTAAATACGTGAAAAGTCTTAGAGATCGATGGAAGAAGAAGAGTGTTGTGTTCAGGGGGTGGGGTGCAGGAGCTTTTCGCATCAATGATTAAGAAGAAAACTTACATAGTTGTGATGTTCTCCGAAAGCTTATTTGTTGGTATGGACCCATTCAGCTTATTGGAACTGAGGTCCCTGATGTAAAAAAACAGATAGGTCGCTAAAAAGGTTTTTCTAATGGTACCTAATTGAAGTAGTTGAATAGTTATTACTTACAGATAACCAAGACCTGGAATATTGCTCAGATCAGGAATTGTTCCTTGCAAGCTGCAATTTCTCAAGCTCCTGACAGGACCAACAAATCACCGAGATCATTCCTGAACATAATATACTACTTCACGTGGGTAATTTCTGCTGGGAGTTGAAATGACTAGATGAAACAACAAATTGATTTTTAAGAGACGGAACAACTGAATAACTGAGATCATTCCTGAACATAATATACTACTTCACGTGGGTAATTTCTGCTGGGAGTTGAAATAACTAGATGAAACAACAAATTGATTTATAAGAGACGGAACAATTGAATGAAGCCCACTGGGTGGGATAAGGCTTGGTTGTCGTTGCAACAACTGCATGAAACATCATTATCATCTTTTATGTCACAACTAACTGAGATTGTACACCTTTTTCAAAATAGTAGAACATGCAACCCCAACATTTGAATATCATGCTCCAATTTTTCCGAACACATAAAAGCTATCTATGAAAAGCCAACAGTTTGAACAAAGAAATTATGGTTGATACAAAAGAGGAAACGTTATGGAAATTGTTGAGAACATATAGCACATGCAATTATCATCCTCGGCCATCCTCTACATAACATCACTCCTTGGTCCAAGACATCACCCTCAGCAAATATGCAATCCTCACTCTCCTCTTCCCCTGTTACCCAATTCTTCTGTTGAGGTATCGATGTGTTTTGTTGAATGAAAAAATTTGGAGTCACTCCAACCTGTCTACAATAAACTACACCTAATCATGTTCGTGTGAATCCCTTAGGTCACTAAAAGGCGACTCACATGTAATCAGGTATGAAGAGATGGTTCGAAAAAGAAAAAGAATTATGAATTGGTCTCATGATAGACTGTCCTAACACTCAAATTTGCTCTCTGCAAGCATAAAGAAACAAACTTTTCATAAATCCAAAGCTTACACACCCAGGTTTATATGATCTGGAACGATCTACTAATCCACCTAATTTGTTTAGATGATAAATTTTTTTCTGTGATTATCTCATCCTGCTAATGGGTCATAGTCCTTGATTCGCACCACCTATTTATTGATGGCAAAGGTTTCTTCCTAGTCCTGGTGATTAGGTACAATGCTACTGAAAGAAGAGCACTACTAACTAGAAAATTTACGTATTGAAATTGAAATTCATTCGTAGAGTCCAGACTGATTATATAGCATGAGTAAATTGGATTCATCCTGCAACTTTTTCACTATCTGAAGAAAAGTATGGTACACAGAGAACTTACATCTTCAACAGTTTTGACATGTTTCCATAAGATTGAGGAATTGGAGTCCCATTAAAGTTGTTGTTATCAACTTGACTGCAGACAGCAGAAAAAGACTTGGTTGGTAAGTTCCCTGAACAAAGCCGCCAAAATAAATTGAATGTGAGAGTAGCTATCAGGACACTGCAAAGCAAATGATAAGCTAGAAAAGAAGAAGTTGGACAGCAGTCTGCAGCAAGCAAGATGTCTTCAGACATCTTCTGATTCTGCACCAGCATGGTTGTTGACTTTGATTTAAGCTTAACAATTTTTCATTTCACCAAAGAGCCTAACTAATTTTCTGTGAGCAATGAGGTCAAAGTGTAATGGGACATACTAGAAATCACAAATGCCACGTGTACAACATCTAACCGTTTGTCTTCACCTTGACATTTGGAATTGGATAAAAAAAACCACAAAGTTCTGTTTTTGCAAACCATGGCAAACATGAGGATGAAGTTAAATCATGTCCAAGAACTACTAAAGTTGCAAGCCATTACTTGCAAATGTTCATATACGTTAGAGAGCATTCCTATAAATAGACTAAATACTGGAAAATCCGCCATTCCATGCAAAGTCAAGACCATCAATACTTATACCACAGCTTAGTGACAGAGTCACCTCTCTGTCTGTAACCGACATTCTGCAAAGCAAAATGACTAGAAATTCAAATCTGCTTAGTGGCCTCTGCTTCTATGCTCACAAGACTTGACTTCAAATCTGTGATCTACAGGTGTAATCTGTTGACTGTCTCTATTGCAAGCAAATGAGACTAGGACAAGGATATGCTACCCCACCTTCCCCTGCTAAATTCAATATGGACATATATCTTTAAATTGTAAAATCTTCTACCAGTAAGAGGTACATTTTCATGATTACAGGAGAAGTTGTAATGAGTTCATTTTTCACCTTATGAACAGGCCTTTTTTCTTCACTTTAAGCCTGACGCAGGTATAGCAGATATTGATCTATCCAAAGATACATTTTCCCTAGCACTTTATCTCACCTATCTCACCTGACTATGTATTCTTCTCAAGAAAAATGTGTGACTTGCTAATACAAGAACGACAACTCAGACTTTAGATGGTCCTAGAACAGGTTAATGAGCATCTTTAGTACAACTTTGACAAACAAACACTTTGTATCAGAAGACTGTTATGACAAAATACTCGAGCAAATAGATGTAAATATCTCCTCGCAAGTCCTATAGAGAGAGAGAGAGAGAGAGAGAGATGAATGCATGCAATGAGAGCAAGCCCTGCGTACATGCATATGTTTGTTTGTGTAAAACAACGTAGGATCTTCAAGAGAGAGGAAGAGAGAATCAAGAAATGCTACATCTTTACTCAATCGACTTGACATTAAACTTCATTGGAGAAGAGTATTAATACTCAAAACAATATGCATATGAAAGGAAATAGGTAATCTAACATAATCGTAGGAAATCACATAATATCAATCATATCCCTAATATCAAGAATTATCTCCGAGAATATTCTCTGATAGGGAAATCTTCATAATTATTCTTCAACACTCCCCCTCAAGCTGGAGCATCCAGCTTGCATCAGTACAACTTTCATCTGAAGTCTGTGATCAAGCGCCGTGTAAGCCGGACCTTACACTAAACAAGAGATGTGGACACATCAAACCGGATTCAAGATAACGATAATTGTGTAAGCCGGACCTTACACGACAAATTAAATATAATCCACATCGTCACCGGATTCGATAAGTGCTGAAGAAACACATAATCAGAAGGTTGACATATTTATCTCGTACAATCTTGATAGAACCGTGTGGAAACCCAACTCGAATTGCGGCAAACTAAATTGCATCACCCTACGGCGCTCATCTGTTGCTGCTTGATAAAGGTGTGCTCAACTCCGGTGCTCATAGCTACCTAGATATTTGACGGCGACTTCACTCGTCGTCCACGATGCTCGCATTTAAAAGAGAGTACCACAACGAATTCCATGGTAACATTGTTGAGTGTTGACAAAATATATATTATACTGAAAACAAGATGAATAAAAAAGATGGCAAAAGAAGGAAATGGCTAGGGTTTGGTTCCTCCTCTCTTGGTGGCTCTGATACCATGTAAAACAACGTAGGATATTCAAGAGATAGGAAGAGAGAATCAAGAAATGCTACATCTTTACTCAATCGACTTGACATTAAACTTCATTGGAAAAGAGTATTTATACTCAAAACAATATGCATATGAAAGGAAATAGGTAATCTAACAGAATCGTAGGAAATCACATAATATCAATCATATCCCTAATATCAAGAATTATCTCCGAGAATATTCTCTGACAGGGAAATCTTCATAATTATTCTTCAACAGTTTGCATTGATGCATGTATCTCCATGAATGGTTGTGCGAAAAGGCACTTCATTCATGATATGTGCAAAATGTCACATTTTAGATCACGGTTATAGAAGAGCTAATTTTTACAGCAAGAGCACAATTAGCACTTGAATAGTAATTGAGATCTGACTTATGAGCAAACAACAATGTAAGAACAACATGATACCCAGAAGAAAGAAAATCGTATTTACTTTGTCATTAGTGGAATAAATACTACCCAGAAAGGAAACAACTTACAGTATAAGTAGCTTTGGCAATTCGGAGAACTCTGGTGGAAGGTGCCCAGATAAGTTATTATTGTCCAGCAGGCTGCAAAAATTTGTCAGACAAACTGTTATTTGTGGTTTTTGGGGGGGGGGGGGGGAGAGATCTGGACAAGGTAGGAGATCAGAATCCCTACAAATATACTCATTATGGTGCCGAACAACGACTTTGCTGCAATGAATGGACAACTTACAAGTGAACAAGACTTGGTAATCGCGATAGCTCTGGTGGAATCTGCCCACTCAGTGAATTATTGTTCATGTGGCTGCTCATGAAGTTAAAGAGAAACAAAAAATAAAGAAAGGAATTATGTCCAAAACCAGCTCCAATTCTACAAGTACATTTGATAAAATATACTTACAAGTGCCTTGTTTTATTTAAGTTTGCAAAAGATTTAGGTATTGATCCTGATATTTGGTTCTGATCAATCTGAATTCTGTCCAGCTTTGGAAGATAACCCAGCTCATCAGGAAGCGGACCTGTTAAGTGATTCCCATTCAGAAGCCTGGAAGCAATTAATACCAAGAATAAGTTTTTTTTTTTCCTGAGACATCATATCAAATGTAAATTGAAAGATGAAGAAAGTAATAAGATTGAGTTTGATGGAACCACAGCTAACTATTCTAAAAGCTTAAGATAATAGAAGAAGGCGTGTGTTAATATTTATATATTCCAATACTCCCCCTCACGCTTAGTTTGGTCTTTTGCCTAGTACTAAGCGTTGACATATTCGTTGGGAGGCAAATAGGGGCTTGGAAATGTTTGAACTCAGGACTTCCTGCTCTGATACCATGTGAGTTTTATGAAACCATAGCCAACTGTTCTAAAAGCTTAAGCTGATAGAAGAAGGCGTGATTTAATATTTATATATTCCAACAAAGATGAATCAGAAAATTGTCAACCTCTCCACAGATTAAAATTGTACACAAGAACTGGAAAAGTAAGTTCTTATTTAAAAGACTATGCAGAAAAGTAAAACCTCTACTCACAGGAGTACCAAAGATGTGATATTGCCTATCTCCTTTGGTATACTGCCAGTTATGTTGTTCCACATAAAATCCCTTCAAGAAAAGATGAAAAATGGTAAGAAATTGCTTTTAGACTTCTCATTGAGAGTCATTCATCAAAGAGTTGTGGAAACAGTAATTAGGGAAATTCGCCTCACAGTATTGTCATATGAGATAAGCGACCGAGCTCTGGGGATAATGTTCCGGATAGATTCATATTAAGCAATTGCCTGCAAATTGCCAAAAAAATAAATAATTTAAAGAAAGAATAAGTGCATACATTCATATGCACTTTAATAATACTTCAGCCAATGGCTTACCAGGTCTACGTTTCCTCAAAGTGAAATTACAATTTGAATATTGACATAGCATCAACAAGATTCTTGGAAAGAAACTACGGCAATCACTCTCTCCAACGTGAGTTGAGCTTGAAACAAAAATCTTTATGGATTACGAATAGTTGTGTCCACTAAACTAAGAGCAGATTACATAATCCACCCCTGAAGTTTGGCAACAGAACAACAGCCATCACTACGAGTTTCAAAAGTGCCAATAACAAAATCGCATTAACAGCTACTAAGGAAATCCAGGACTGCATTGAACCTTATGAAAGAACTACTTTTGCCACACGCACCATGCACCACAGAGACTCACACATCTCCTTCTGCTTCCAGGTGGCAATGCAGGCAGATTCCTAATATACCCTAAGGGCCCGCAGATTATGTCGCCAGTTTTTTGTAAAGAATGGAGAGAGACCGCTGAACGAAATCATGTTATCACATTTGTTCTCAATGGTACGTTTCTTTTCCCCGTCGATGAGCTTCTCTGGAAACTAATTGCTTGTTGTGAGGGGAAAAGGGAAAAGGACTTAATGAAGAGATTGCCAACACAGGTATAAGAAGGAGAAGAATGAAGAACGAATCGTACAATTCTCCAACATGTAGATAACCATCGTTCAAAATTGTGTGGAAGCACAAAACGCCTGTCCAGTTTGAAGTACACGGGTCTCCTCGGTTCCAATTGGTCAAATTCTTGTTTGGGTCGACCAAATTCCTCTTGATGGCCTGCAAAGCCTTCACTGCAACAAGAAAACCGGCAACACCAACATCAGCCTCTTTTACTCGTACGGCGGCTTTTCACATCATTTACATGAGGTATCTACTACTGAAAGCTAGCATCGAGAAGCCCTCAGTTCAATCTTAACAACACGCTATAGTCTAGTTGCTGCAGGAGGCACACACGAAAAAACTACAAAAAAGCAAGCACTTCCTTTCCTTCCAGCCAGGACAAAAAAGAAGTTCCAGAATCTTAAAAAGTAAAGCTTAGACACGCCCAGAGAACATGTACATACCTTCCATAGGGTCTGTAATGGGATCATCCTGCGCTACGGCAAGCAATGAAAACGAACAGAAACAGATCGCCAGAAATGCTCCATAAGTCGAAACTTTCAACTTGGTCCTATGAAGGACACAAAAATCCCCAAAACCATGCAGCATCCCCATCACCCACTAGGGAAACTTCTCACTAACAAGATTTCTCCAGCTGAAACAAAAAAAATTCCGGAAGCACGCCTCAGCTGAAAGAAATAGCTCAACACCAACAAAAGGATTCGAATCTCCAGCAAGCATGATTCAGTAGGGAAAAAAACTCCACCTTGAAGCTAAAGAACTGAAACTTATCCCATAAAACAAGCACCCTCAAGAACTTGAATGTTTTGCTCCACACACAGTATCAGAAGCAATAGTAAAATGGTTTACTTGAATACAACCACGTACGAACTATAAGAATTTCTTGAAAACTAGTGACGAAAACACGGTGTCGCGGTTGTGCGACCCAGTAAGAGCTTCAAAGGCAAGACTCGAGTATGAAAGCGAACTAAACAAGCATCTATATTCCCCCCCAAAAAAAGAAGTTTCAACCTTTGGTGGGATGACGGGTATCGTCTGACCAGGTCTCCACGAGGAAGGCAAAGGAGGCAGCAGCAGCAGCAGTTATTGAGGAATAGCTTGACGATGACGAAGACGACGAGGGTGATAAACATCTCTTTCATCGCAAGGTAGATGGTCGAACTTGTGGGAAAGAGAAAGAAATTTTAAATGCGAAACGATGGAGATAGAGAGAGAGGGAGTTGTTTTAATGGGTGCTTGACTTTGCTGGTGCGAGAGTTGTTGTGCTGATTGCGGAAGCTTTTAAACACGCAAATGGTGGGGACGCCAGCACGCACTACATTCGCAGTGAGGACAGTGCCGGTGCCTGCCAACCGATTCTGGGGTCGCTATGTTTTGGCCATGGCAGGGCTGTCCAAGGAGAGAAACGGGGGGAGGGGGCCAAATATTTTGAGGTTTTTTTTTGTTTTTTTTTTCTCATTATAGCAAAGCCTATAATTATCAGAAACACAAATTCATGATTTTAGGGATGAATTTGGATAAAATGGGAAAAATATGTCGTAATTCGCACTCACGAACTCAATTGAAAGAATGTTAGGTCATTAGCAATGTTCAGAAATGATTAAAAAAGAACCGAGTTCACACCGACGTCTTTAAATTAAGCGTGTCGTCGCTAAATAATTGTCACAAGACCACCGATCCAAAAATAGAAATTTCTTCCGAGTTAATTGAAAGGGGAAGTATTAACGAGTGTTATACGGGATAAGCAGTACTTTGAAAACGGCGCCTTTTTCCATAATTAGATGTCTTAACAACTGCTATCGGAAGAACTTGATAACAAAATCCCAATTGAAACGAACGGACTAAAACTTGTACCGATCTGGCGCTCAAGTCATACAATTTTTAGTCCTAAAACACGCACGTGAAATTTCGTTAGCTCTGTTACGGTTGAAGGTCGAAATGTAAAGGTTTGTTCCTTCAAATTGCCTTTTTTTTTAAAAAAAATGAGCTCATAGGGGTACTATGGCCCCAACTTGGCGCCACATCATAGAAAATTAATTTTAAGGGTTAAAAAAAAAACACAAAGGAGATTAGAGGAGATACGAGATTGAGAAGACCATAGATAGAGTACGTTTGGTTCGGCTTTTAGGGAAAGTAGTGCTCGGTGATTATAATTTAAAAGTGCCTAGAGAGACAACTCTGGTTTAAATGGTATTTGGAAAAATTATACTTTGTAAATCAATTACTCAAAACTTGGGAAAAGGACTCGATGGTTCGGCATACAAGGCCAAATCTAACTGTCGGGAACCTCGCTTGGGGTCCCCCAACCTTAGGCTACGATTGCCTAGGTCGCTGGCCCCGTTGCTTAGGTTCGTGCAACTCAAGCGAGGCTGGCCGACGCCAAATTGGCTTGTCGGCAGCCAGATTTGGCCTCGTCAATAGCCTGAACCGCCGTCGTCGTTGTCGCCGCGCGGGTTAGGGATACTTTTGGGATTATAAAAGTTTAACCAGGGCTAAGTTGGAAGAAAAAAAAATGTTTTTGCATTCCCAAAATGCTCAAAACTAAAAGCACTTTCGAATCCGTCTTAGGCTAAAGGCTTTTAAATGCAATTGTATCTTCCGAATCTCTAAAAATAAAAATGCAATTGCATCTTCTCAAATCTCTTTAAAAAAAAAAAATTACCAAACGTTACTAACATTTGCAGTTTCCAAATCGATCCGTAGTGAGATTGATTTGCAACCGGAGGTGTCGGCGACAGCTCGGTTGAAGGCAAAAATATGAGATAGAGATTGGAAACCACCCACCCACCCCACCCCCCAAAACGACCTATCTTCTATTCTTTTAATTTATTTATTTTCAATTTCCTTAGTTGTTTTTCAATTTTTTTAAAAAAAATTCCTTAATTGTTAGTGTACAAAAAACATCAATGTCACTTGTCACTGACATATTGATTGTCCGTCCATTTAAAATGAACAAAGATAAATAAAAAAAAATCTAAATATGTGAATTTTAAAAGTTTAAGGACTAAAATGAATAAAGTAGATATTTTAGTGCTCAAGCGCCGAATTGACGCGAGACATATCACTCCTAGTGTCATTATTTCAATAATAACTGATGCGACTAAAATGCCCCGTCAAAATAGAACACAAACACATCACGAGGCCAACACAATAACAAACCCCCCTCAAACTGATTGACGATAGGGGATTGAGAATTATATTCCATTAGTACATGATTTATGTCAATTTTCCCAAATGTTTCCCCGTACCTAATCTTCATCTCAAACTTATACTAGTGCCTACGATTTTTTTAAGGATAAAATAAATGGTTCATAAACTTGGCCTAACGTGCAATACGGTTCTTGAACTCTTAATTTGTTTAACGTGGTCCCTGAACTTTATTTCAACGTGCAACGCCATCCTTGGATTTTTAATTTGTTCAATGCAATCATTAAATTTTTAATTTATGTTCAGCCTAGTCTCTTAACTTTGTGAAAATATTCAATGATATCCTTGAACTTGGAATTAATAGAAGGACAATATTAAATATTTTCTTAAAGTCAAGAGACTAAAATTGAACATGTACAAAAATTTCAGGAATCGCATTGAACAAATTCACTGCCAAGAACCAAATTACAGATTGAGCCAAAGTTCAAAAACCACATTTAGCAAAGCAAAAAGTTAAGGTATCACATTACACATTGTACCAAAGTTCAAGAGCTATCTATGTCATTTTCCTTGGAACTATTACCAATTACGCGTAAAAAACTCAAGCGACGGTCAATGGCGATCGTCCGAAAATCGCCGCATGACGCAACTTTTTAATCATTTCGATCGGGCCACTTGGGGCAACCACGCGCAAAGAATAATCTCTTCTTCTTCCTTTTTTTTTTTTCATACCAACTACGGAGGGTTGAAGAAGATTATGTAATGATTTTGTTCAATGTCACAAGTCAATCGCCCATGATCACAATTTCCAACCATCCCCAAAGCTTTTGCTGAGCCAGCAAGTCTTGGCTTCCTCTTCTGGTCGGAATTTCCTCTTTGTTTAAAGAGGGAAAATTGCTGCGGTTCATCTGTGGCTTTGACAAGTAAAGCCCTCTCATCTTCTCAGCGGCGATTAAAAAACTCTGACAAGTAATTCGCAACTGCTAATTAGATTTCTTTCAACCTTTTTGATGATGAGCACGTGATTCGAGACCAGTCTTCCCATCTCTCAGTTGTTCACCGAACCCATTATTATTGATCGATTACGTCAGGGCCCCGTTTGATTATCGGAAATCGAATAATTTGGATTTCCTAAAAGGGGCCGACCGAGTCGCTTGAAATAATCGGTCAATGAATGATATTTTTATGCACTATAGACAACAATTCATATATAAACATTTTCGAGTTTTTCATTCATTTTCATGATTATTTTGGGGAAAATATTTTTCGAATCATTTTTTGGGTTAATACTAAGAAAAACCCCCCAAACTGGTAGATATGCGATAAATTTACCTCCATTAGTTTCCGTTAAATTTTACTGTCAAATCACTGAGTTATATAACACGTGGCAGTCGACGGTTGTACTTGTTTATGATTTTTATCCTCCGTCCAGTTTGGAGTATTTCGTGGTATTAACCCAATGTAATTGAAACTAACAGAAGGTAAATTTATTATATGCGTATCAGTTTGAAGTTTTTTATAGTTGACAAAAAAAAAATAGTTTGAGGTACACTTGTGAGAAATTTAATCTAAACTAATTTTGCTATCACAAAGAATCTCAATGGTAGATAAATGCACCTTCCATTAGTTTCCGTTAAATTTTACTATCAAATTATTGAGTTAGATGACACGTAACAGTTGACAGATACAACGCTTTGGGGGTTTTTTATCCTTCGTTTATCATAGGTGTACCGACTTGGAGTATTTCGTGATATTAGCTCAATTTAATTGAAACTAATGGAGGGTAAATCCGTTACATGTGCAAAAGTTTGGAGTTAATCTATCTTTAAAAAATTAATTTGTGGTAACTGCGCCACAAGCGTACCTATTGAATTTTTTTTGTGCTAAAAAAATTAGTTTGAAATGAATGTATTATGTGTGTACTAATTTGAGATTTTTCGCGAAGGCAAAGAAGGCTAATAATGAAAACACACACGGCGGATGAACTGAAACATGGGCCATTGCCCAACTGCAATGCTGCAGAGCAGGTGGGTCACCAAACCAATACGGCCCACTGAAGGAGATGAACATGAACATGCCCCAACCCAAAAGAATGAATTCAACATGGTAATAGACCCGATTATATTGGAAAAATAAAGAATCGCCGGGTATAATTTGTGAATTGTTATGCCTAGTATTACTCTAGAATAGATTTGAAAGGAGAAACCTAATATACTCGTAGAACATTATGTTGAATGAGCAAAAGGATAGCCACATCCACATGAATCGCATGAAACTCGAACCCGGGAAAGCCACGGTTTGTATGAAAATCAAGACGCCGCGAAGAAAGCGAGTGAGAGAATGTCCTATTTTTCTAGCGACCCTCTCTTATTTCGAGATTGTGATTTCTATCCCATGGATCACCATCTCTCAATTCTCACGGTTTATTGTTCTATTTGGGGTCCGCAACCTCTGGCGATGGGCGCTTTTCAGAGATTCTTCTGCCAAGATGTATGACAGCGTGTGATTTTAGTTCGATTAGATGATTAATCCATGCGAAAGTTGTTCTCCTAACTGGGCCTGTTTTCGGGTCGAGCAAATCGCCCGACTCGCAAACGAATTTCCTGTGTTCTCAATTTATTTCGTGTTCGTGTCGCGTTGATTCGGATTGCATCTAAACGCGATTAATCTTTGCCGAATGTGGACATTAGAAGGACAATGGTTTGTAGTTTAGAACAATAGTCTAGGAATGCCACTAGAGGGCAACGTGTGTCGAGACATTAAACGACATTACCCTTCTTAGCTTTCACCAATTTGCAAGATTGTCGTTGCCAAAATAAGCACCGGGGCGTGTCGTTTCCAATCATGCTGTGATCAACCTTCTATACTTGCGGTCCGCCTCAGGAAAATTTCAGAAGAAAGAAACTTCTACAACAGGTTTTGGTCCATCGATCTCCATTGAGAGAGCCTTCCAATCTTGCATTGGAAGGTACCTCCTCTCCCAAACAGTGCGTAGGAGTCTCCCTGTCCGATGTCGGATATTGAGGCACCGCCGCCGCCGCCAGCCGGAAGTGACCACCCGGGGCGTAAAAAGCCGAAGAAAACCCAGCATGTTGCCTTCTCGGAGGTCTCCGAGTGCTCCACCATCACGGGTAGCTACCCGGGGAAGTCAAGACCCTGCTGCAGGTGCAACTGCAGGCCCTGCTGCTTCGTCTGCTCCGCCTGGACGTGCCTCACCGTGCTTGCCGTGATCCTTGGCATCCTCGTCCTGGGGGTCTGGTTCGTGTCGTTCATCAAGTCCAACCTGCCTGAGGTCCGGGTCCAGAAGATCTCCTTCCCGGGCCTGCGCATCGCCAACTCGTCAAAGCAGGAGACCCTGCTGGACACAGGGGTCGAGGTGCTCCTCAACTTCACCAACATAAACGAGAAGACTGGGATCTTGTACGATCCGATGACCGCAGATGTTACTCTGGAGGACATCAGGATGGGGCAGGCGCAGGCTTCCGGGTTCTCCCAGGAACCGAGGAACCAGAAGACGCTGAAGCTTGCGACTCAACTCACCCACATCGTAATCCCAAAGGAGGACGGGCAAGATCTGCAATCGAACTTGAAGGACAGAGCAATGGTTTTCGATGTGGTTTTGAGCGGGAAGCTAGGATTCGACTTCGGAAAATTCAAGTTGCAGAGTTTGCCATTCGTAATAACATGCTCGGACATCAAGCAAGCTGAGGTCGATCTTGGGTGGCAGCCCCCGTGCAGCATTAGGATTTTTGCCTTCAAGTGAATATCCCCCGTTCGTAGGTTTCTGCTACCTATGAATCTCGTCGTATTTTTGCGTTATCGTTTCCCAGTTGGGTGGGTGGAGATTCCTCATCGCTGGCCAAATCTAGACAACCCGTCGCACTGTTTCCAGTACAATCCTAATAAAGGGCAATTCGAGTCTGTCAAGAGGAATGAATCCATTCTATTATCGGAACCTGAGTATTTTTTTCACTTATGTGATTCGACTCTCTTGTCATAGGTTTCGGTGGTTCGGAAGTAACATACCTTTATACAGATCAAATGAAACATTTTCCGAGGATCTGTTCGGGGTTTCTGATCCTTCTGTTCTTTCCGGATCATCATGTTTGTAGAGATCAAGAACAAAGGCTAACATAAACTTCGCCCTGAATCCATTCTCACGCAATTAGATCCAGGGAAACATGTAGAAGAATAGCTGCCCCTGTTTTGAAGTAGTAAATCTTTCTAGAAATTAGCTCTCCGAGGAGCATGTCGACGCCTGTGTTCTGATGAAGCGTCGCAATGAAGGTTGATAGAAGTCTCTTTAAGAGGTCCTAACCTAAAAATTCGTTATCGATCTGGATCTGGATCCCCTTAGTTTTTCTAAGGCAGGGGGATCCCCACCCTTGATATAGGGAGAATTTTTTATTCCTATATCAAGGGTGGCGATTTGCTACCTTAGAAAAACTAAGGCAGCAGATCCCTTTCCTATCGATCTAGTCATTTTCGCTAACTCATGTCGCCGGGTCAATACATCCAAACTGTCAATTTCTCTTACTGTTGATTGAACTTGAAAAAATGTTTAGCTCATCTTTCGATCCTTTTTTTCCACTGTAAATGATGAAAAAAGGAAGACGATAAGGCATATCGATGCCAAGAGATTGTACCTTTTGTCCAAGTTGTGTTCTCTGAAAATAGGGAAACTGCAATTTCCTTAACTTTCCCGACAAATGCAGTTTCTTACCTCGAATCTGTTTCGACGACGAAAATTTAAACATGGAAAGCAGGCGATTCCGATGTGTTGAAACGTTACTTATTGGGCTTATTTGTTAATAAGGATAGTTTAGTCTTTTTAATTATTACTAGGCCCTACATATTGATGTAATCTCTCATTATCAAAATACAATCTCTTCTTCTGTTTGTTTTACGATTCACATGGTATCAGAGCCTAATTAACACCCAAACCTAAAGCAGCCGTCGTTCACCACCACAAACCGCCGCTTACCCATCGTCGACCACCCAGCCTCTCGCTTACTCACCGACCATCCTGATCTCGCGTTGCAAGGCCCGACGAGCTCAGACCCAGGCTTGCCTAGATCCAACGAGCCTTGCAGGGGCGTCGCTTAGGCCGACAAGCCTAGCTATGGCGTTATCTGACGTCAACTAGGCTCGGCAAGGCCAGATTCGGGATCACCGGGACTTAGCAAGCCTTGCAGGGACGTTGGATAGCATCGTTGAGGTGTCATCCATTGTCGTTGAGCCCAAATCTAGCATGCCGAGTCAATGCGCGATCCTCTATGAAATCCTCATCGCCAGCGTCAATAGTTTATGCTTCAAGAGATTGATAATTGCTTCTTCCTCTATGCGTCTACTTCAGAGTATTCTCTCCTGTCGCAAAGATACCTTCAGTTAGTGTTTTCATCTCTCTTGCTGCTCGATATGGTTGGACTCTCCATCAGCTTGATGTCAAGAATATCTTTCTCCATGGCAACTTGACAGAGGAGGTATATATGGAGCAACCTCCGGGGTTTGTTGCTCAGGGGAAACCTACTGGTGTTTGTCGCCTACACAAGGCATTATATGGTTTGAAACAGCCTCATCGTGCCTGGTTTGGCCATTTTAATGATGCTGTTATTCGGTTCGGGTTGCAACGTTGTACCGTGGATCATTCTGTATTTAGCTCCACTTCTCCTAAGGGGTGTATACTCCTGGTTGTATATGTGGACGATATTATTATCACTGGTAGTGATTCCATGGGTATCCAGAAGTTGAAGCTATTTTTGTAGACAGAGTTCAGCACGAAAGATATGGGTAATCTGCGGTACTTCTTGGGTATTGAAGTGCATTACTCCCCTGATGGTATCTCCTTATCACGGCGAAAATATGTTCTGGATATTCTGAGTGAGGTTGGTTTTCTTGGTACAAAACCTAGCGACACTCCAATAGATCCTAATGTGAAGCTTGATGCAGAACAATGTGACTTACTTCATGATCCAAGTAAGTATCGAAGGCCAGTGGGTAAACTCAGCTATTTAATTGTCACTCGGCCATATATTTCTTTTGCTGTTACCGTAGTTAGTCAGTTTATAAGTACTCCTCGCACTACACATTAGGAAGCAGTGCTACGTGTTGTTAAGTACTTGAAGGGAGCACTAGGTAAAGGTCTTTTATTTAAGAATCATGGACATCTTAATGTCATGGGCTATTGTGATGCTGATTGGGCTGGGTGTCTTATCGATAGGAGATTAACTTCTGGCTATTGTATGTTTTTGGGAGGCACTCTTGTGAGTTGGAAGAGTAAGAAACAACCAGCCGTGTCTCGATCAAGTGCAGAGGTGGAATATCGAGCTATAGCTCATCTGACTAGTGAGTTGCTTTGGTTGAGGATGTTGTTATCTGAACTCAACATGCCATCTTCAACTCCCTCAGTTCTGTGTTGCGATAACCGATTGGCTATGCATATTACCTCAAATCCAGTTTTTCATGAACGCACGAAGCATATTGAATTAGATTGCCATTTTGTGCGAGAAAAGATTCAGAACAAAGAACACCTCAATACACACGGACATAGGATCGACTTGCTGATCTTTTCACTAAGTCATTAGGGGTAGTAGAGTGATTACGTTGGGTAACAAGTTGGGGCTCTTTGATGTTTATGCACCAACTTGAGGGGGAGTGTTGAAACGTTACTTATTGGGTTTATTTGTTAATAAGGGTAGTTTAGTCTTTTTAATTACTACTAAGCCTAACATATTGATGTAATCTCTCATTACCAGAATACAATCTCTTCTTTTGTTTGTTTTACCATTCACACGATGCAACTCTCGAGTCTTGAGAGAGTAAGGTTATTAGGCTGCTAGTTACTATCTAAGAAGTAAATGCTCTCTATTACTCGAGACTAGAATTCGACCATGGAAACTTCGATTCTGTGAAAGAAGTTTCCGCCTTGCTGGCCGATCTCACGGAATCATTCTTCTCCTCGCTTTGGTCATCGAAGACTCATTTTGACATTGATGCTATTCGGTGTAGTTGCTATAAAAAGCACTTCGCCGCTATTTTGGTATCATGAGTTAATAGTAGTCGGCAGAGCGACGCGCAACGAGGATTACCGACTGCTAAATAGTTGCCGCTCGATTTTGTACTGATACAAGAAGGCAAACTGATGCCGAAACACGATAGAAAGCAAGGCTAAACAGAAGAATCGAAAATCGATAACGAGGAACCACCGTTCACTCAGGTGTGATTTTATCAAAATCAACGAAAATATCAATGTTTGTCATAAACTGCTCTCAAAACCCTAAAGACGACCTTATATAGGTGTCAACCCTAATGACAAAAGATAACGCAAAAATTACAAAAATACCATTAAATTATAAAATTGCTTAAAAATAGAAAAATGCCCGAAAATCCATCTAAACGACCCCGAATTGCCAAAATCCATTGCCAACGGCGCCGAGCATTGATCAGACGATCGTTTCGCTTCAATCGACCGAATTTGAGCCCAATCCGATGTCGTTGACTGATTCTGTCTGCCGGTCTTAGGTGCATCATCCTCCCCTGCTAGAAAAAAGATTCGCCCTCGAATCGGCTTCATCTCCACTAGCATCAATCTTTTCAGGTTCTTCCTCATCAGTATGGTAAGGAGATAAATCCGCTACATTAAAAGTTCCGGATACATTACACTTACCCGGCAGCTCAACCTTATAGGCATTATCACTAATTCGCTCAATAACTCTAAAGGGTCCGTCAGCTCTAGGCTGCAACTTGCTAAACCTGCCAGCCGAAAATCGTTCTTTTCGGAGATGAATCCATACTAGATCACCTTCTTTGAAGACGACCCCTTTTCTGCGTCTGTCCACCCGTTGCTTATACTTCATATTCTGCTTGTTCTCTCGGACTTCACCTTCCTTAGGAACCTCTTGATATGCCACAGTAAGATGAGATTTTTGTATCTCGAATAAAAAGACATCCTCACACCATTCTCTTAAAACAGACACAACATAGCGTGCAACATTAAGAGAATTGGTTGCTTTGAGAAGGATACTGACATTTGTCAATGCAGTCAATCATTCGGCTTCTTGGCACCTGACTAGCAAGCAATCTGAAAACTTGTGTATTATAGGTGCACCAACTAACTTGAGAAACTTAGACCTGAAATCTTTTGGACAAGACATAAGATCAACTCCCCAAACTTTCTTTGTCGAATTTCTCTCATCATCAACATCAGCTTTCAACTTGTCCAGCGTGTCACTGAATTCAACTTCTGCCTATAACTCAAGCCAATCGGGTCGATCACAGCAGACAGATAAAGAGGAAAGCTTCTGCAATTTGCTTTCATCCATAAAAGAGAATGAGATCCCAGAATTAACTGTGAGGGATTTTAATTGGTTATCGAAAGAAATCATCAAATAGCCAACACATCTAATATTCTCCAAGAAAACTAGTTTCGTCTCATCCTTATACAAACCAACCTGGCCACGAGTATTAAACGCTGGACGAAGCTCTTCGGCCTCGGTCCCATAAATTTCTCCCGATTCCACAATCGGCAAATCTTGCGAACACCAAGAAAAATCGCAATTTTGCCTTAAACCAGTCACTTCGGGTTGGAGTTCTTGTCCTAGGGTTTCCACTGACAAGAGACTGACCTCCGAAATTAGTTGCATATCACCGATCACCGGGCCAACGGCATATGGGTCGAAAATCGATGTTTTGTTATCGACTGCTGCGAAATCCCAGCCGTCCATCTCGCATGTCGACATCAATTCCTCCGCCTGGGAGAGGTCGCTAGGAGCAACCTCGCCGCCCTTTGCCGACAGGAAGGATTCTACTATCGCACTTGAATCCGCATCCTCTTGTTCTCCGTCAGATTTATCATAGACTGCATCTTCACAGACCGGATTAGTATCAAAAATTGGATTTTCATAACAAATCGAATATTTATCAAAATTCAGATCTTGATCAAAGATCAGATCTTGATCAACGATCGGATCTTGATCAACGATCAGATATTCATCGACGATCGGATATTCATCGACGATCGGATAATTTTCGGATTGAAAGTCCAACCCCGCTCGCGCAAGTCCTCGCTCCAATCGCTGGATTCGCCGTCTCAGCGCCCGCGCAAGCTGTCTATTCAAATCCTGCTTTCGTCTCCGTAGCTCTTCGTTTTCTATATCTCGCAGGTCTCTTAGACGCGGCTGTTCATCTGCATCAGGAACGACTCCACGATCCCGACCTCCACGAGCACGCAGTCTTCGACCACCTCGATTTCGTTCAGCCATTGATTTCAAGCAACATGTGCTCTGATACCAAATTATGCCGAAACACGATAGAAAGCAAGGCTAAACAGAAGAATCGAAAATTGATAACGAGGAACCACCGTTCACTCAGGTGTGATTTTATCAAAATCAACGAAAATATCAATGCATGTCATAAACTGCTCTCAAAACCCTAAAGACGACCTTATATAGGTGTCAACCCTAATGACAAAAGATAACGCAAAAATTACAAAAATACCATTAAATTATAAAATTGCCTAAAAATAGAAAAATGCCCGGAAATCCATCTAAACGACCCCGAATTGCCAAAATCCATTGCCAACGGCACCGAGTATTGATTAGACGATCGTTTCACTTCAATCGACCGAATTTGAGCCCAATCCGATGTCGTTGACTGATTCTGTCTGCCGGTCCTAGGTGCATCACAAACTCTCGATTGTGAAGGTTGGGAATGTCTCGAGTTTGAGTTATATATATACACACACACACGAGACCCAACACGGATTGGAAAACTTGGATCGAAATACTTGACTGAATACTTATCGGCACTCGAGGATTTTAACCAAGATAATGGTTGTTACTTTACCTATTTTCTTTGAAGTAGTGGCAAATATGTAAATACCCAAGATAAATCAACCAAGAGATTGCCTCCTGACTGGCGTGCAAGTGACGCTTCTGTTGATGGGTTGAGAAAGGTTTATGTCTCTTGTTTCAGCCCTATTGAAGAAATATAAAAAGAAAAGAAGAGAATTCGTGGGTCTTTTTTAGCTTGGGCAGAAGAAGTCAGAGAACAAAAAGCAGCGTGTATTCTAAGTGCTAGGGAAGAGAGGTCTAGCGGTCCTCAGCGTTTGCTTAGCTTTGTTCGTGGGTGGGACTTCTTCGAGCGACAGGTGTGGGTTCTTGGTGCCGCACAAGCCGAGAGAGAAAACGCACGAGAACAAAGAAATGGAGGTGAATGTCGTCTTCTTTGGGTTAGCGGTTTTTCTATAGCAAACAAGACAAGTACAATATTTCTCTGTGAGTCTTTCTGAGTGAGAGTTCTGTGAGTGATTGTGAGATATTACTTGTGGGTTTGCTTTGGGTTTAATCTAAGTGCGGGAAACACTCGAGTGTATGAGCGATTGTAATTCTAACTCTATCCGATTATAGTAGATTATATTGCTGGCTATCTCCGTGGACGTAGGTATCGATATTCGAACCGAACCACGTAAATATCTGGTGTACTTTATCGCTCCTCGTAATTTCTCTGGTAATTTCGTCTCGACTTATTTGCAAGATCCGTTGGCGTTTCCGCGTTTTTTAATCTCAACAGTGAACAAAAAATTGAAAGCAGGACGATCTAATCTCTCTTTAGTTTATTTAGTATCACGTATCTGTCATTTGCTTGAATATAAGCACAATAAGTATCATGGTTTCCTTATTTGTGTGAGGGCAATCTGTTTTTATTGACTCCTGTCATGCTTGTCTTCTCTCCTCATCCTCATGTGCTGAACAAGAAAATTGCCAAGACCAAAGCCGAGAACAAAGCCAGGTAAGTCCCGCCGAAATTCCTCACCCCGGTGCTTTTCTGGACGTCAATGACGACGATATCTGCGAAATTCAAATTGTGAATCGCCGGTCTCTTGGTCGGAATTATCAGCAGAAATTCGAATGGCTCCTTGCGTTTTTTTTTTTTTTTTGTAAAGAATAACTCCTTGCGTTTGTTTTCCCGCTTCGTGAAAATCTTACCTGAATTGTTGGCGCAGCTAAGGTTGATGGTGTCATTGATTAGCTTGGCAGTGGCGTTGTTCGCGAACCAGAAGTCCCTCTTAACTGAACGGACGCAGGCGAGAACCACGTACTGGGTCCAGTGCGCGCATCCGTCGCAATAGTTCGCCACTTGGCTGCTTCCGGTCACTTGGATGATGCCTGACATGTTCAGATTCTGGGCGCCGCATGCGGTCGATGTCTGTTCACATCAACCGGCAACTTTGCATCACATACATCATATTAACAAGTACTCATTAAGAGGATAATCACAATTGCACACCGAACAGAATACAAACCGTACGTTTTTCAGGCATTCGGCCGCACTCCTCCACTGCCAGAACGGACTCAAATTGACATTCTTTAGTGGTTCTGAAACCAAAAAAAAAAAAAAAGGAGCAGAACACACGACAGGATTTTAGAATATCACGCAGGTCAGTCCTCAAAGTTTAGTTTTCAGACAAAAGGTGAAAGAAGAACTACTTTCATGTTCAGCCTTGGCGCAGGAAAGCGTGAGAAAGATGCAGAAGGAAAGCCAAAGAAACGCCGCTCCGCCACCAAATTTCCCTGAGAACTCCATTCCGGATGCAACCACCGCGCGTCTTCTGTACTGATCACAAAGGCTGAAGCGAGCCAAGCTCGAATAGTCAAGGTACTGGAGAACAATGAGCCGAAAGATAGTTGCCTAAGCCAAATTCGAATTGTCGATTTACTACTTAAATACCGAAAGCAATGAGCCAGAAGACGGTTGACGCCAAAAGCACAGCACATAGCAGCAATCAGATGTCCCCAACAAGATATACTCCGAATATCTGGTAAACTATAATGACGAGAACAAGAAACTATCTCTCGGTAAGCCCGACGAAATCCTTATTTATTATTATAACAGGTAGAAGCGGAAGGTATCTGTTCATGGACCAAAGTAAACCAAGACAAAAGCAACAACTTCTTGGACTCGCCTGCTTGTTTTTCTTAGCAATGAGCTGATGATTCAAGTAGCCAAGCGGAGGCCCCCAGGATTAGAGAGCATCTACGGTGGATTACTATATCGGGATCGTCGAGATCAGCTAGTACGCATCGCCTTCGCGCTAAAAAAAGACGACAAACAAGCAAGTTCTATCTGCCAAAGCTAGGGAAGTCAACACATTCCTAATGTAAATTTGCCTCCTTTAACCTCTTCTTATTGGCCAAAAAGAGGGGGGGGGGGGTAAAGATGAGCAGCTGCTTCTCAGTGAACAGTGGTTTCATCTTTGGGCCACTCCAACATGGAAAAACTAGTTTGTCCAAACCCTTCTAAAATGATGGGTTGGCCTCTTTGGATCCATGAGCCGCCAAACCCAGATTCGATTACTAAAAAGGACCTTAACTTTTCGAGGAATCCTTCAACAGTGATTTTATGGAGAGACAAGTCAGAGGATGAGCCATGACAATGTTCTTTGAAACTTTCCTAGGAGAAGTTTGACATTCCGTATGTCCGGATTTAATACTATAAAGATGTCATCGCTCGACTCTGGCCATTGGTCCGAGGTAGATGAGCTTCATCGCCAGAGACGCAGCGAGATATAGGTTGATGGTACATTCATCAAAGTGAGACACACAGAATGCTACCGCGAGCGAGTACGCGAATGGCATGGCCTCTGTTACTTCTATAGCAGAAAAGGCGGTGTGGACATTGACGACAAAACTTGTTGGTGATAGAGATGTGCCTTTTGTTTCTTGGTAATATAGTCTAAAAACATCACATTTTTGCTCATTGGGGGAATTTGTCAAATTTTAGTGGTTATAGTTGACAGAAGGAAAAATTATTGAAAAAGTCCTAAGGTTGCGTATGATAACCATTCTGATTCCAAAAACTGATTCTGGTTAAAATGAATTTTTTTATTTGGTTCCTGGATGAGTTTTAGAGAATCAGAACGTGTTTGATAACCGCACAAAATTTCTATTTAAAAAAAATGCTTTTTTTTTTCATTTAAGTCAAATAACTATGTAGTTAATTTGTAAAATTTCATCCTAAATTGAAGATTAATTTTCATTGCACACTAAAATAATTTAAAATATATTATTTTTTTAGCATGTCATGAATGAAATACAAATTTTAATATATGATGTTTAAAGTTCGATGAAGTATGGGACAAGTTCCCATATTAAGGACTCGTTTTTTCTTTAAATGTTGCGTTGTCTAAATATATAGGAATATCTTGTGACGCACGGCTACGAGTATGCGCGTTAGATGCTCTCATCTTCTGCATTATTCTTTGTAGGAGAGTGAAATCTATGAAATTTAGGCCCAACTTTATGAAAATAAGGTCACACTAGCCTTATCTAAGCTTTTTCTATTTTTTTGGATTTTCTAAAAATTTTGTTATTTTTTTTAAAGTCTATTTTTTTTATTTGATTTGATTTGATTTTATTTTATTTTATTTTATTATTAGATAGAGGGAAAAATGACGAGAAAACTACAAGGGAAAAGTGAGAAATGTGAGATTTCATTCTGTTTTGTTATTTTCAAAATTGATTCTTTTTCTAGAAGCAATTTTTTTTTTGCTTCTGGCTCTAAAACTGATCCGGATTCTCCAAAACTGATTCTGAGAACAGAATCAGAATCAGAATTATTTACGTTACCAAACATCATTCTAATTTTTTACTGTTCCTGAGGTGAGAAACAGAGAATCAGAATGGTTACCATGCATGCCCAATCTATCTCATTTTTGCCAATTCACTCATAAACATTTTAATTTTTTCAATTGAGTTCTAAATCTTTTCACTTTTTGCTAATTGAATCCATCCGGCGATTTTGGCTGTAAGCTGCTGATGTGAACGTCAATTATCTTATGTGGTACGCTGAAAGAGATTGTTGTAGCCCCGCCAGCCCTTTGAGCTAAGAAAGAGAAAAAAAAAACAAAGAAAAAAAAGGAAAAAGGAAAAAGGAAAAAGGAAAAAGGAAAAAGGAAAAATAATAAAAATCGCAAAAATATTAGAGATATTATTATAAATTGTCCACGTCGGTTTCGGCCATGCCATGTAGGATGACCGACATTCACATCAGCGATTTCCGATGAATTCAATTGACAAAACATTGACAAAAAGTATAATAGGTTTAGAATTTTTTGGACAAGTGCTTGTGTTATAATTACTAACTCCATATGTTGCGTGAAACAAGCAATTGAATAATAAAATAGAAGAAATAAAAAATAAATAAATCGAACACCAGATTTACGTGGTTCGGCAATAGTGACCCGCGTCCACGGGGAAAGCAGTAATGAGTTTTACTATAGAATAAGCGATATAACGTAGATTATAAATCACGCTTGAGTCACTCAAATACTCTCAATATTTTTCAAATCCAATTACATGAAGGAATTCACAAATCTGTCTCACAAGATTTAATTGGCTTCAAATACTAGAGATGTAATTCACTAGAAGAAACTCCTTTTTTATACTCTTTACAAAGAACGTCTACTTATTATATATAGGCAAGAATTGGATACAAAGTAGGAAACATTCTCCAATTAGGATACCATCAATCATGAAACCTATTCAAGTTAGAAAACATATTTGAATTAAGAAACTTTCCTTTTCGAGCTCAAATTCGAGATATATTTTCAAGAAAAATGATTAGCTAGTAGTCACACTAAGTGTGGCCATGCTATGCTTATCATCAAAGTTGTATTTTTTTTTTTTTTTGCAGAAGTGTTGACACCTAATTTTGGATCAACCATTTTAGCTTATTCTTAGAAAATTCATAAAAAGTCAAAAAAATTGCAAAATCAACTTTGGTGGCCTTGGCCAAGCCTAAGGAACCATTTTTGACAAAAAAAAATTAATTTTTCATGCTTTTCGCATTTTTTAGTATTTTTGGAAATTAGGAAAATACTTGAAAATTCAAGAAAAATAGCATTTGAGGTCAAAAAAATATGGAAAATAGCCAATATTTTTATTTTAAATCTTTTGTCTTTTTGACCTCACAAAAATTTCAAAATCAAATTCAATTTTACGTGTTCCTTTGTTACACATATGATTGAATTTGGTAAAAAAAAATGTCAATTGAGTCTTTTAATTTGCAATTTTGGCATTTTTTAGGATCTTGACATTCAATCTAATTGTCCCTTATTGCAATTTAGCCCAATTATTTGCACAGATTGCTTAATTGCATGAATTGGGCAAAATTGTATATTTAATTGCATTTTAGTCCTTGAAATTGGGCATAATTGAAATTATTTTCAATTCAAGGACTACCATTACAAATTAAAGACACTGCCCAATGGTTTTCATCATTTTGAATCGATTGGTATAGGTAATTTGGTCCAATTTGATCATTTGAACCTTCAATTTCACGATTTGCCTAATTCCGATTAAATGGAAATTTGGGGTTTTTGTTGAAATTGATATGAACTTTTGGGTAAAACCACATTTGTAGATAAAATTCATGCCCTAAATTCGATTCTGAGGTCCAATTACAAAAATTCCCCATCAATTTGGGTTTAATTTAAAAAATTGCAAGTCGGAACCGGTTCAGACCGGTCAGATCGCCCGGTCAAACCGGTTCGCTACAGTACCATCTTCTTCCTCAGACTCTCGTGCAGATGAACAGTACGGGGTTGAATTTTAACGAGGAAATTGATCAACCAATCGACTACAATTGAAGATGCACTAGTGGGCGTTTAGTTCTTCAGACCACCCCCCGTCGATTGAGACCAGAATCATGACCAATGGCCGCCGGAACGGAAGGTAATCGGCTGGTCAAGTCTGCGGCACCTGCGAAAGTCAACAACGATAGAACTCAGATGAAATTAGGCCAAATTCACGCCAAATGTGATCATCGGAGGTTCTAAAGGGATTGGTCATCTGATTCCCGTCGATCACCGATCGTCAGTTGTTGACACCTGATTTTTGACCATCCATTATTATAATTTTTATTTCTAAAATTAATTAAAAATAGCAAAAAAGGTCAAAAAATTGCAAAATCAACTTTGGGAGCCTTAGCCTAGCATTAGGAACCAATTTTGAACAAAAAATATTTTTTGAATTTTTTAATATTTTTTGGAATTTATTTAATTATAAAAAAAACCCAAAAAATCAGAAAAATACCATCCGTGGCTCGATTCATGGGGTTCCTTCACAAACCTAATCCCGAACCGGGCCTAAAAAATCCCTTTCGAGTCTTTTAATTTTCAATTTTTGGTTTTTATAAGCTATGACATTGGACTCCAAAGTATTGAAATGCGATTGGGTCAGTTTGCCCTCCAATTTGATCAATTTTAACCAAAAGGGCTTAATTGCATAAAAATCTTTCAATTTAGTCCCCGGTTTCACAATTTTTGAAATTAAATTTCACACGGGCACACCCATTAAAATTAAACACCTCTACCCAATATTTTTCATCATGATGAATCCATTGGTGGGCTCAATTTTGAGTAATTCGATCGTTTAGATCTTCGATTTGACGAAATTCATTTTCGGATCCTAGGGGCAATTTGGGGTTTTCACTAAATTTCAATAAATTGATTCACGAAAACACCCATATTTGATAGAAAACATGCCAAGGAATCCGAATTCGCCATCAATTTCATGAAAAGAGGTCATTTGGGGGGTCAATTTGACTATTTGGTCGAACCGGGTCGGTCGGGTCCGACCCGACCCGACCCGATCCGACCCGGGTCTGCAACATTGTTGCAGACCGTGTGCAGAATACACTGAACAGCAAGGCAGGGGAAGATGGGCAGCGTGGGGGGGCGCGATTTTTGAAGAAAAAGAAGGCAAATGAACGTGGGGGACATGAGTGGAGACCGAGGCTCGTGTTCCGGAGAGGGAGCGGGCGTCGAGGTCGCCGGTCGGCCACGAAATCCGCGGGAGATTCGGTTAAAACCGAGAATCGGCCGGGGAGGGGAGGTCGAGCGAGTTTGAGCGAGAAGGACTTCGGGGGAGCTCCAGAGAACCTGAAGCAAGACCTTCCAAGCAGTCGCAGTCGCCGGCGACGCCCGAAACAGGTCGGTATTCTCCTCCGATCACCGTTTCTCATACGCACGCCATGTGTTCGACAAAATGCCGATGGATGCCTCGACTTGGTTTTGTCTCGGCCGTGCCTTTCCCGACCCCCATTTGCGCGTATCAAGCTTTGAATATGTACTAGCATTGCTTCTAAACTCGTTTTGACCTTTGTTTTGCATTGAACCGCGACGAAACACGGCTCGGAGTTTCGCCGGCTTTGATCCGGACCGGGAGCTCGGCGAGGAATTTCCGGCGGCCGCCGACCATCAAGGGACCCCAGGTAAGTCCTCAAACCTCCCTTGGATGCTATGTGAATGAAAGAAAACGAGTTTGAGCGACAAAAAATTTCTGCAAATCGGTTCGCCGGAGCCGGTTCGGTCGCCGGATTTTTGGGGCGGTTCCCGACGTGTTTCTTGCCATGTTTTGGTCTTATATTGTTGCTGAAGTTATGATGAGTTGAATGTCGCAAGAACGGGCGAAAAATACAAAGTTTCGGGTCCGTTTCGCAATTTTCCGGCGACCTCGCCGGAATTTTCACTATTCCCGTCGGAATTTTCACTGTTCATCGTCTTCTCCGGCGACCCTCTGGCCGGTCAACGGTCAACGGCCGACGTGGCGTGCCACGTAGGTAGCCACGTCTGCCGGGTGGGGTCCGGTCCGGTTATTTTTAAATAAAACAAACGGACGGCCACGATCGCGACACGTGTCGCGATCCTGGAATTTTGCAAAATAAAATAAATGATTTTCGGATAATTAATTCAAATCAATCCGACGGCCGAGAATGTGCCAAGTGGCTTTCTGTGGATCGTCCGATCTTGTCCAAGATCGGACGCACCAGGAGTAGCCACGTGGCACAACGTGGAGCGTTCGATCCGAAGGTTTTTTCTAAAAAAGAAAATAATTGATTTTTGATCCAATGGCTATGATGTGGCCACGTGGCTCACTGAGGGACGTCCGATCTAGTCTTTGATCGGACGCACGAGACGAAGCCACGTGGCACGACGTGGACCGTCCGATCCGGGGAATTTTCGGATAATTAAATAAAATAGATAAAAAACCAAAAAAATTGTTAAAAAATAGGAAAAATATTTAAAAATATAAAACGGCGTCGTTTTTAGGCCGGTTTCGACCCCTAGGGTCGGGCCGGGCGCCCGAGAGGCGTGGGCCGGGTCTGACCCGGCCCGGAAAATATTTTTAAATATTAAAAAATTCAGAAAATAATAAAAAATAATAAAATAATCAAAAAATCAATAAAAAATGAAAAAATCATAAAAAATTCAAAAAAATTCTGAAAATTCAGAAAAATTCTAAAAAAATTCCAGAAAATAGGAAATGGCCACAAACAACTGGCCACGACCTGTTTCGGGTCTTTCGACCCCCTATCTTTTCAGAAATGACGGTTTTGCCCTTCCGGCTAATCGTCTTCCAAAAAATTCTAAAAAATCCAGGAAAATCCCAAAAAATAGGAAATGGCCACAAACAACTGGCCAAGGCTCATTCCGGGTGTTTTGAACCCCGACCCTTCTTAAAATGACGATTTCTCCCTTTGGGCGAATCGTCTTCCAAAAGTTGAAGAAAAATCAAGAAATTCCAAAAAATTCTCAAAAATGGGAAATGGCCACAATCAACTGGCCATGGAATATTTTGGGTAATTCGGTATCCAAACCTTCCAAAAATGACAATTTTGCCCTTTGGGCTAATTGTCCTCGAATCTTCCCATTCTACCCCTAGTCCTAAATCGCATCTTTGCTAAGCCCTTATGGCTATACTAGGAGGCCAATGATTGAAATTGATGTGCATTGACATGATTTATTTATGCACGTGACTTGCGCTTTCATTATATTGACTGTGATTTGATAGGACCAGTCTTCCAATCTGCATGAAACCCTGAATCAAACCTATCTCACCCAAAATTGCGCCTGCATGAAATCTTAAATAGGAAAATCACTCGCGTTAGGTACCGAAAGGGCGTTGGTAATGACACCGACGTAACCAAGTCCCCGAACCCAAAATCTCTGGTTCCGCAGAACTGATCGATCTCTCCCAATCGGTCAGTAAGGTTTCCGGTCTACCCTCCAAGAAAGACCGGTGGCGACTCCAAATGCATACACAAGTTGCACATGCCACCACGACCACACTAAGGTCGAAAGCGATCGACTTTTATCCCTCAAAAGACATACTCCCGCCGCGATTTGGTATGGGCCTGGGAGGGCCCGCGCCGATCCAAAGCCCGAGATCCACATTTCAGAGTGGGGGCCGCGATCGGTAATCCATTAGCCGCGTCCGTTGATTTTCGGACGGGTCGCGACAGCTGGCGACTCCGCTGGGGACATTGTTCTAGAACACTTGGTTCTGGACCTCAAGTGGACTTAGGCCGTAATTAAAACGTTGAGTGATTTTTCTAACCTTGCAGGCGCTCTTGAAGGTGAGGTAAGTCCGCTCACGATAGGTGTTATATGTTTTTGCAGATTTGAGTGATAAGGGGTGTAGTCTGTGATTAACATCGTCTTATGCAGGATGGGCGTAGGAATGTATGTTATATGGATGATTTGAAGCGCTGATTGATATATAAATTGTTGCGCATGATTCACTGCATATTTGAGGATCACGACACTTCGCACAAAGCGCCCAAACCCAGGCCGCGAAATCACCTTTTTAGGTAGCCATAGATTAGGGATCGATATGCAACGCTCTAGCGTGGATTGCGCTGGGGTTGACCATATTCGATCCCACTCACTATCCAAGTCGAGACTTTTATCCATTTGTTGTGGATTGCGCTCATGGACGAATTTATCGACTCGGATAGAGGGAAGCCTCTAGGTTCCATACCTAACCCTTTTTGATTTCTAGAGTCAAGCCCCACTTGTCTCATGCGTATGTATATGGATGGTTGGTATACCTAAAACCAAAAAATCATTGGGTACCTCTCATGGTAAGGTCCTGCCATTTCTATTTAAATTCACTTGCAGCCTTTCATTTTGCACAATATGCTGCATTCATCAAATCCGATGGTTGAGTCTAATTCCAATATAGAGTACGGATAGAAGAGATGATCTCTCCAAGTCGGTCCCACATCCCGGACGTATTCAAGTATGAGCGACGCTTCATCCGCCATCAGACTGTCGGGACATTCAACGGAGTTTACCCTCTTCGAGCTGTCCAAGGAATGATCCGGTGACCATACCGATAGTTGAAGGACATGCGATAACAGCAAATCCGAGACACCTACCGGACATTATCAAAAGGGCACCTGATGAAAATGAAGATCCAAAGGGGCGAACCGAAGACACCAAGCGTCGTCCCTTGAAGACCCGACTTGGGGCATCTCTTTAGGTTCTTAAGGGCTACATTCCAATTGTCCCTTTTCTTTTATCAGGATCATCGAGTCTGTAAGGAGCACCCGTCTGTGGGTCTCTCATCTATCTTTTACACCTCGATTCCTAAGTCTTGTCCTAGTGTCTTGACATTGGAATGTGACACTGGAATTTCTCTCAACCATTCAGATTTTCCGATTCAATTGCGCGTCTCGGCCAGATGAAATTTTCGTTAGAACTCACACTTGGTATTTAACCCAAGTACGAGGATCTAACATTCATTTCATGGTGCGCCGGACGTGGAATTGTACCGGTCTATAGCATGCATCATTGGTAATCCTTGGTAATTAACTAAAGCCGTCCATGTTTCCTGAATTCAAGAGGAGACATGATATCCAAATTACCTTCGGGAAATCATATCAATTTGGATGTCCTATCTCTCACCGAATTTAGGACACATTGGAATTGAATTTTTATCTTCTTGGAAATTCCACAGATTTTCTGGGGATTTACCAAAAGTGATAACCATGGATTACGCTCCTTTTAGTTTTATGTTTTCTCTTGAAAAACATCGATAAGATTTTTTCACATGAGGTTAAGGCTTGTGTAAAAGTCCTTATCTTCGTTAACTACGAGAAAGCATAAAATTGAAAGGATTTATGCTTTACTTCCCTTTCTGACATATTCCTGTCATTCGAACAGGTAATTTTCATAATCGAAATCCGAGGACTTGTGTGAAGAATCAGTCACAAGTTAAAATGGACCAGGATGGCACAGAAAAGCGCTGGACCACCCTAGAGAGTCAACTGATGAGGGAAGGCCAGGGAATCCTCAAGAAAAATAGTCAAACTGATGAGGGCATTTTGCCATCTTTCAAGACGTGGAACAACATGCAATCAAAGGAGCCACATGCGGAAAAGAGTTAGCTGTAATCTAATCTCTTTAAATTTGAAAATTTGCTGATTGTGTTTTATTGATCCTCAGGAGTGGTCCTTCAAGAATATCGAAGCTAGTCGACAACTCGAGCCACTAGGATGGATGTTTGAAGACAGACAAAGCAGTCGACTTCTCACTAAGACGACATACTGGGGCAAAGCCTGCCAAGATGAAAAGAGACAGGAAGCTCCGAACGGCAGATATCCCCTAATTGAAAAGGGAATCGCAAAAATTGTGAAAGGATCAAAGCAGTCGACTGGGGCATATCCCACTCAACTAGGGCAGACACCACCTGACCGGGGCAGCCGGATCAAGTGTAAAGACGTGTCGTTCCTAATTGATTTTCGATCAGATACCGGCATAATATTTCCTATCTTTTCCTCTCAGGTGAAAAACATGATAAGATGGTCAAAGACAAACGAAGGAAAATTTGTCTTCCCTATAAGACGGAAAGAAATGTGCCTTCAGCAGATGTCACCCATTGGGATTGCAATGACAAAATGAATCAAATTATGAAGAAGGAGCAACCTAATTAGGATTGGCTCTCCCTAAGTCGAAAAAGTTGTATCTGTTCCAAATCGGATTGACTGGTTCACGAGTTAATATGGTTTCTCATTCTTGCAGGTGATGACGAGAATGAACGGGCCCATTGAAAAATTTTCAGAATCTTGGATGCCAGAAGTGACCAGAGCGGGGATAGTAAATCCGTAGTCGTTTCAATCAAAGCTCCTTATGCAGCAATCGAGTCACTCATTCATTTCATCGTACAGGTGGAATAAAAGATTGTTAAAGCGTAAGGTGAATGCGACAAGACACAATGAAGAAAATTGTTTCTTGTGAAGTAACACTCCAGGATGCTGAAGTACTCAGCCACAAGTAAACCCGTGTTTGCTGATGTCAAACAACAGAATAATCGAGGGACGTCATAAAATGACGACAAGGCAAAATATGCATGAAGAATTTGGAATGCATGGATGAGACCAAGGAGTGTCAAACGTTGCGGAACATCAAATGCTAAGATCTTCGGGAGATCGTACGATCATATCATCTGGTGTCACAAAAGAGAGTACAGAGTAGATACCAGATGTCAGAGAAATTTAAAAGGTGCGAAATACCAAAATCACCTGGCAGGGAGTGGGCCGACTCCAACTGAGCATGAATGCATCAACGCGGCGTGTTCAAACTGCCTACAACTGAATCGGCCAGCCCCAGACAAAGCGTCCAGTGGCCGGGGGGCAAATCACTCTCTACCTAGAAAGGGTACCGAAGGTCGGATATGCCGAATTCACCATGGGGATATGTAGAGGAAGTCCCTGAAGCAGTTACCGCCCATGAATCATGATGAAGCGGAGTAATCCATCAAAGACAAAACACATCAAACCCTTCTAAATGAGAAGGAGAACGATACGGAGCCATCGATTCGGGTAAAAGGACGTATCGTTCCAGAATGATTGTTTTCTTGATATGAGAATAATGCCCCCCTTCCTTTTCCTCTCAGATGATGATCAAAAGCAAAGGACTCAGGATGCAGTGCTTTCCAATGACAAACAAGGAGTACCCCTTTCATGGCATCTCAGACATGCACTGTGGCTAAATATTTTAAAAGAGCATTCTAATGGCTCAATTTATGAACAAAACCTTTGAGGAAACCTAAAGAAGTTTTCCATCATTTAGAAATCTTTGTGAAAAGAAAACTTAAAAAGAAAAATTCAAGTTTTGCAGATTGACACATCTGATAAAAATGCTTTCTCTGAATATAGTGAAAAGCACGAACTCATTTTTCGTTGCATGCACACATAACATGCATCATACATATCATGCACACGTCCTGCACACAGAGAACCCAAAGGGAGAGATGCCGGTTCTCGCAGGATAATTTTCAAGGGTAAATTGTATCGACTCCAAAAGTCAATTGTACATGCCCTTTACTTATGAGGTTTTTTCTCTTCAACAGGGAAACATCAAATTCCTCAAATGGCGACTGTGATCGAGAGGATCACCAAATCGCTACACGACAAATCTCCAGACTATCAAGCTGTCTAGGGATAGAGGAAAAAATAATCAAAAACTCCGGCAATTGAGATAGATGACCAGAATCGACAAAATTCGTGGGAGCGGGCTCCCCCACCTGCTTCGAGGAGCCAAGCCGGGGGCAAATTCTCACGATCCCCTATGAAAGTGCATCGAACCAGGATTATCAAACCCAGAGATGACAAACACCAAGACAAGCCTCACTGGGGCAAAATACTTGGAAAACACTGCTCCTTCAAATGTTGGAAGGACGAAGTCTCGAAGGGAGTACCTCCTTCCTGAGATTTCAAATGAAGCCAGATAAATCTCCACACCTGTCTCTTCATATGCAGGTGCATGAATGTCTTCAAATCGGATTGAAAATCGTCCAGGAGCATGGGAATGCCAAGGCACGCTGCCAAGATGAACACCGCCCAACTGGGGCAAAGCAGTTGTCGACGTGATTGAGGATCGTCTCACGAACAACACCCACAAATACAGACGAGATGAAGCAGCATCCATCATTCACATCAAATGAGAAGCGTCAGTAATCGACGAAGGAAAGGAATACGTCAGTAAGGCGTCATCAGGAATCCCAAGAGGGAAGACATCCCCAAAGAGGATGGAGATTATAGCAAAACGCAGGAATGAATTTAGCTGGGGCAGGCATCACCTAGCCATGATGAACCGCGTCTAACCGGGGCAAGTGAATCATTTGTGCGCCGGACAAAGGAAGGACATTTCTTCTCTGGCAAAATCCATGGACGCAATGACAGGGTCGTCCTCATCGGAAGTAAACCCCAGGATACAAACCTGGGTGAACGGTAACTTTGTATCGTTCCAAATTGATCTCCCAAAGATCCCATGCTTAACATGAGTTTGTTCTCATTTGGCAGAAAATTGGTGGCACCAAAAAGCCACAAAAGAAAGGATCTCGCCCAACGTGGAAGCGAAAAGAAATATCCGTTGTGGGGGGCAAGCTGCCAGGAAATGGAACCCCGCAAAATGGCGTTAGAATACGTCCAAAAGCACAAATTGATCTCATCCGGTTCAAATCCTAGAGAAGGATTCGTTGCCAACCAGACGGGTAGATCATGGCCACGAGCTAGATGGCCGACTTCAACAAGCCTTACATTTGCGTTCAAATGGAGGCGCGAAGCGAGAGTAAAGCAGTATCGTTTCGATTTGTATTGAATTTCGAAACACGAACTTACACTTAATGTTTATTGTTGACAGGGATTCACCGTCAAGATGGACAGAAAACTGTTGGCACCAGAAAGCTGCAAAATAAAAGAACTCGCCGACAAGGAGGCAAATAGAATTATCGACCTTAGAAGTCAGGGCTCCAAGAAATGATCTTTGATTATAAGACTGAGTGGAGGGTAAAAAGTATCGCTTCCACACTTCATGCTTTAACATGCATTCCGATAACAATTTCCTTTTTCCTTGAATAAAAGGAACTCTGAAGAGTGGCGCTGGAATGCGTCCAAAAACACAAATGGATCTCCTCTGGGGCAAATCCTGGAGAATGATTCATCGCCAACCAAACAGAGGGATCAAGGCCACAAGATAGAGGGCCAAATTCTGCAAGCCGCGCTTTTGTGTTCAAATGGAAACACAAAACAAGAACAATGCTGTATCGTTCCAATTTGCCTTGAATTTTGGAACGCAAACTGACATCTAACTCCCGTCTTTGACAGGGGCTTGCCATCAAGGCGAAACATGTTTTCACATCCCATGTATTACCCATTGGAACACATGACCAAGGGTAAGATGTATCGTTCTAATTTTTTGAAAAATTCATGAACGTACAATAATATGTTTCTTCTGTATTTTCAGGGATCTCCAGCCGCGGGAGACAGGTAAGTATCCCTCTCCCCAATCCATTGAAGATGTTGAACAAAAAAAAGAGAAAAAGAAAAGCTTTCAGAATCTAATGTCTAGAAAAGACATAGAATTCAAACTTTATTGGCATTCATGTTTTAAAACTGGAGGTTGTCTGAACATGAATAAGAACATGCATGGTGCATCATAAAATCCCCTTGACGGGTAAAATTTTTGGAGAAAATAAAAGAGATTTTTCCAATCAAAAGTTGCTCAAAAATCTCAAAGGGACGTTTTCTCAAAAGACGAGAGGCAAAGCCTAATCCAAACACGTCCCATATACACACTTGAGAGAGAAGTAGAGCAGATCAGATAGCGAAATCTAGACCTACGGAAGTAGGGATTATTCGCAGCAATTACATGGATTGGGATGACGGAGGCATTCGTTTCATATCCCCAAACACTACAGGTGACCATTGACAACCCCTTTGAACGGCGGTTTTCATTCTCAACCCTGTCAAAAACCACCCCACATTGGGGCAAAATGGAGGCGAGTCCAGCAACATCAGGAGAAAATGGTTAGAAATTTTCTTGCTCGGACTAACATCAATCTTTGTGTGTTGTTTATATGGTAATCCAAGTGCCATAGGATGACGAGAAGCATTCATTTCTCTATCCCACACACCATACCCTTTGCACAGCCAAGTTGGGCCTGCCAAATTATTTCATAAACCTGTTGGTGATCATTGCACATTCCAAGACGGATGCATCATCACTTCAGAAACGGAGGAGTTCGAGACTTAGGGATTACAAAGAAATTCCTAGGCTAATGCTTAAAGCATGTTTAGACATTCGATCATATGTCTAACATGATCTACCGAAGATGAGAAAAGCGGGATTTCAAAAGGAAAATGAGGACGAAGAAAATACCTAGCATCAAGAAAAAGCAAAGTGCCTGGTAAAAGCGAGGCCGATGCTCGTGCAAGTTGTCTGATTGATCCCCAATGAAGCCTGGATGGGAAAAGAAAAGAGAAAATTCCTAAATGAGTCAGATCAAAAAGACTGCTCTCCAAATGGTGTCAGACACGGAGCAAAAACACAGACAGAATTGTCAATCTCTTAATGCAACAAGAGACGCTCTCTGAAAGAGCTGGTGCACACCTCAAAATCGGTTGCGCGCCTCAAAGACTGAAGATGCAGAATGGAAAAGACTGGTGGCAAATTTGCAATGATCACCATTGTCAATCCCCTCATAATTTCTGGGCCAAAAACAAGCCTTTTTCGGTCCCCAATCCTACCAACATCATAACCCTGAAACAGTCTTCTCTGACTAAGACACTTGGGTTAACATATAGTTTAGCTCGAAGAGGTACGAGCAAGACTATTTCTTTCTCATTTTGTAGGGTTCTTGACTTGCAAACCCGGAGCAGATGGTGAAAACTTTCGTTCAATGGCCTCGACTCCAAAGCGGGTCCCCCTTGAAGACCAATACCAAGCCCAACATTACGGTCCCGTGGAAGACCTCCCGACCGATCAAAATGTAAGCGCTGCGAATGGGCCCAAAACCTAGGCACGGGTTAGTAGGGAATTGAGTGCATCCCCTATAAAGACCACTATCTCAAAACAGGTGAGAAGACCTCTTGAACGAGAAATATCCCAATTAATATTTTGAACAAACTCTTTTTGGAATTTTTAAACCGTTGATCCAGATTTCCCGCGCAAGGAATTTGTGATCACATCTGTATGTTGCAAGAATGTTTTGGATAACCTCCAGCATCAAAGTGCACTTTTCATGACTAAAACTTAAGTCATAAAATTTCGTCGATTGGACAACCGTTGTCTTCCAAAGATTACTAACGTTTTCTTGGTGAAGAAAAATCTTTCGGGCTCAAACTTCTGCAGGATACCTGGAGAACCCAGCTCCCAGAATGTCGCCTCAACAGACTCAACTGAAGCTTTGTCAAAATAAAATCTTTCACAGCTTCGAAAAACTGAATTCCCGACAAACTTCAGGATCCCTGAAAAGAGGGGAAGAAAAAACCCTTTTAAAAGAAAAAGTCCTAGCTTGACGTGGAGAACCCTCGTCCTAGGACCCCTTTTCAAAAAAAAAAAAAATCAAACAGTCCTAGCATGACGTGGAGAACCCTCGTCCTAGGACCTTCTTTTCAAAAATATCAGACAGTCCTAGCATGACGTGGAAAACCCTCGTCCTAGGACCCCTTTTTCAAAAAAATCAAACAATCCCAGTAGACGTGGAGAACCCTCGTCTCGGGACCCTTTTTCAAAAAAAAAAAAAATCAAACAGTCCTAGCATGACGTGGAAAACCCTCGTCCTAGGACCCCTTTTCAAATCAAGCAATCCCAATAGACGTGGAGAACCCTCGTCTCGGGAACCTTTTTTCAAAAAAATTAAGCAGTCCCAGTAGACGTGGAGAACCCTCGTCTCGGGACCCTTTTTCAAAAAATTAGGCAGTCTCATCGGACGTGGAGAACCCTCGTCATGAGACCCCCTTTTTCAAAATTCAGACAGTATCGTCGGACCTGGAGAACCCATGATCCCGGAAGGACACCTTGCTCTGTCAAGAAAAGCTCATAGGGTCATGTTTTGCAGGATCCCTGGAGAACCCAGGTCCCAAACTGATACATTTTTAATGAAAAGTTTGCAGGTTTCAGCTTTCTGCAAGATAATTGGAGTCCCCATATCCCAGAAAGGTACCTCGCATGTCGAAAGGACAATTCAGCCTTCTGCAAGATTTCAGGTAACCCCTAAATCCCAGAATAGCCATCAGGTTAGCCTAAAGTTAGGTAAACCTTCCAAAAGAGACTTCAATATGTCAATCTATAGGTGGAGCCTTTTAGTAGGCAAACCTTTTCCAAGACCGATCTACAGAACGATCGAGTCTTCGACTAGTCCCGACAAGAAGGGATATGTCAATCTATAGGTGGAGCCTTTTAGTAGGCAAACCTTTTCCAAGACCGATCTACAGAACGATCGAGTCTTCGACTAGTCCCGACAAGAAGGGATATGTCATTCCATAGGCGGAGCCTTTTAGTAGGCAAACCTTTTCCAAGACCGATCTACAGAACGATCGAGTCTTCGACTAGTCCCAACAAGACGGGATATGTCATTTCATAGGCGGAGCCTTTTAGTAGGCAAACCTTTTCCAAGACCGATCTACAGGACGATCGAGTCTTCGACTAGTCCCGACAAGAAGGGATATGTCATTCCATAGGCGGAGCCTTTTAGTAGGCAAACCTTTTCCAAGACCGATCTACAGAACGATCGAATCTTCGACTAGTCCCGACAAGAAGGGATATGTCATTTCATAGGCGTAGCCTTTTAGTAGGCAAACCTTTTCCAAGACCGATCTACAGAACGATCGAGTCTTCGACTAGTCCCAACAAGACGGGATATGTCATTTCATAGGCGTAGCCTTTTAGTAGGCAAACCTTTTCCAAGACCGATCTACAGAACGATCGAGTCTCCGACAAACCCTACAGAACGGGCGCGTCATCCTTAGATTCCTATCAGTCTGGAGTCTCACTTGAAGGTAGAAACCGCCTGAAGGGTCAACTCCATGGTAGAAACCGCCATAAGGGTCAACTTGATGGTAGAAACCGCCATAAGGGTCAATTGAATGGTAGAAACCGCCATAAGGGTCAACTTAATGGTAGAAACCGCCATAAGGGTCAACTTGAAGGTAGATACCTCCATAAGGGTCAACCAAGGGTAGAAATCGCCATAAGGGTCAACTTGAAGGTAGAAACCGCCTGAAGGGTCAAATGAAGGTAGATACCGCCATAAGGGTCAACTTATGGTAGAAACCGCCATAAGGGTCAACTTGAAGGTAGATACCGCCATAAGGATCAAAACTAAGCCAAAGGTAGATACCGCCTGAAGGGTCAACCAATGGTAGAAACCGCCATAAGGGTCAAATGAAGGTAGATACCGCCATAAGGGTCAACTTATGGTAGAAACCGCCATAAGGGTCAACTTGATGGTAGAAACCGCCATAAGGGTCAACTTGAAAGTAGATACCGCCATAAGGATCAAAACTAAGCCAAAGGTAGATACCGCCTGAAGGGTCAACCAATAGTAGAAACCGCCATAAGGGTCAAATGAAGATAGAAACCGCCTGAAGGGTCAAATGAAGGTAGATACCGCCATAAGGGTCAACCAATGGTAGAAACCGCCATAAGGGTCAACTTGAAGGTAGAAACCGCCTGAAGGGTCAAATGAAGGTGGAAACCGCCATAAGGGTCAATTAATGGTATGACCTACCATACAGGTCAGAGCTTAATCTCCCTAGGATATTCTGAACGAGTCCTAGGTATCTTCTTGAAAGTCGTCGCAACCGGCAGCATCTGACAAGTGAGCTTCAGGTAAGCCTCTCTCACTCCGGCCCATGTTCGAATTGCAAAAGTAAACCGGTGATTAATTTGAGCATTCATCAAAAGACTTGAAGGTCCGATGTCATAGCATTTCTTTCCCCCCAGTCGAGTCGGTCAAGATCCAGGTGTCATTTTGTCTTTGAAAGCAACCTCTGATGAGCTCACTCTCAAAGAGGGGCAGCTGTTGACACCTGATTTTTGACCATCCATTATTATAATTTTTATTTCTAAAATTAATTAAAAATAGCAAAAAAGGTCAAAAAATTGCAAAATCAACTTTGGGAGCCTTAGCCTAGCATTAGGAACCAATTTTGAACAAAAAATATTTTTTGAATTTTTTAATATTTTTTGGAATTTATTTAATTATAAAAAAACCCAAAAAATTAGAAAAATACCATCCGTGGTCAGAAAATTACAAAAAAATATTCAGAAATTTTATTTTAATTCTCTCCTTAATATTTTCACTTTTTATCAGGAAAATTTGGCTCGATTCATGGGGTTCCTTCACAAACCTAATCCCGAACCGGGCCTAAAAAATCCCTTTCGAGTCTTTTAATTTTCAATTTTTGGTTTTTATAAGCTATGACATTGGACTCCAAAGTATTGAAATGCGATTGGGTCAGTTTGCCCTCCAATTTGATCAATTTTAACCAAAAGGGCTTAATTGCATAAAAATCTTTCAATTTAGTCCCCGGTTTCACAATTTTTGAAATTAAATTTCACACGGGCACACCCATTAAAATTAAACACCTCTACCCAATAGTTTTCATCATGATGAATCCATTGGTGGGCTCAATTTTGAGTAATTCGATCGTTTAGATCTTCGATTTGACGAAATTCATTTTCGGATCCTAGGGGCAATTTGGGGTTTTCACTAAATTTCAATAAATTGATTCACGAAAACACCCATATTTGATAGAAAACATGCCAAGGAATCCGAATTCGCCATCAATTTCATGAAAAGAGGTCATTTGGGGGGTCAATTTGACTATTTGGTCGAACCGGGTCAGTCGGGTCCGACCCGACCCGACCCGATCCGACCCGGGTCTGCAACATTGTTGCAGACCGTGTGCAGAATACATTGAACAGCAAGGCAGGGGAAGATGGGCAGCGTGGGGGGGGCGCGATTTTTGAAGAAAAAGAAGGCAAATGAACGTGGGGGACATGAGTGGAGACCGAGGCTCGTGTTCCGGAGAGGGAGCGGGCGTCGAGGTCGCCGGTCGGCCACGAAATCCGCGGGGGATTCGGTTAAAACCGAGAATCGGTCGGGGGGGGGGGAGGTCGAGCGAGTTCGAGCGAGAAGGACTTCGGGGGAGCTCCAGAGAACCTGAAGCAAGACCTTCCAAGCAGTCGCAGTCGCCGGCGACGCCCGAAACAGGTCGGTATTCTCCTCCGATCACCGTTTCTCATACGCACGCCATGTGTTCGACAAAATGCCGATGGATGCCTCGACTTGGTTTTGTCTCGGCCGTGCCTTTCCCGACCCCCATTTGCGCGTATCAAGCTTTGAATATGTACTAGCATTGCTTCTAAACTCGTTTTGACCTTTGTTTTGCATTGAACCGCGACGAAACACGGCTCGGAGTTTCGCCGGCTTTGATCCGGACCGGGAGCTCGGCGAGGGATTTCCGGCGGCCGCCGACCATCAAGGGACCCCAGGTAAGTCCTCAAACCTCCCTTGGATGCTATGTGAATGAAAGAAAACGAGTTTGAGCGACAAAAAATTTCTGCAAATCGGTTCGCCGGAGCCGGTTCGGTCGCCGGATTTTTGGGGCGGTTCTCGACGTGTTTCTTGCCATGTTTTGGTCTTATATTGTTGCTGAAGTTATGATGAGTTGAATGTCGCAAGAACGGGCGAAAAATACAAAGTTTCGGGTCCGTTTCGCAATTTTCAGGCGACCTTGCCGGAATTTTCACTATTCCCGCCGGAATTTTCACTGTTCATCGTCTTCTCCGGCGACCCTCCGGCCGGTCAACGGTCAACGGCCGACGTGGCGTGCCACGTAGGTAGCCACGTCTGCCGGGTGGGGTCCGGTCCGGTTATTTTTAAATAAAACAAACGGACGGCCACGATCGCGACACGTGTCGCGATCCTGGAATTTTGCAAAATAAAATAAATGATTTTCGGATAATTAATTCAAATCAATCCGACGGCCGAGAATGTGCCAAGTGGCTTTCTGTGGATCGTCCGATCTTGTCCAAGATCGGACGCACCAGGAGTAGCCACGTGGCACAACGTGGAGCGTTCGATCCGAAGGTTTTTTCTAAAAAAGAAAATAATTGATTTTTGATCCAATGGCTATGATGTGGCCACGTGGCTCACTGAGGGACGTCCGATCTAGTCTTTGATCGGACGCACGAGACGAAGCCACGTGGCACGACGTGGACCGTCCGATCCGGGGAATTTTCGGATAATTAAATAAAATAGATAAAAAAACCAAAAAAATTGTTAAAAAATAGGAAAAATATTTAAAAATATAAAACGGCGTCGTTTTTAGGCCGGTTTCGACCCCTAGGGTCGGGCCGGGCGCCCGAGAGGCGTGGGCCGGGTCTGACCCGGCCCGGAAAATATTTTTAAATATTAAAAAATTCAGAAAATAATAAAAAATAATAAAATAATCAAAAAATCAATAAAAAATGAAAAAATCATAAAAAATTCAAAAAAATTCTGAAAATTCAGAAAAATTCTAAAAAAATTCCAGAAAATAGGAAATGGCCACAAACAACTGGCCACGACCTGTTTCGGGTCTTTCGACCCCCTATCTTTTCAGAAATGACGGTTTTGCCCTTCCGGCTAATCGTCTTCCAAAAAATTCTAAAAAATCCAGGAAAATCCCAAAAAATAGGAAATGGCCACAAACAACTGGCCAAGGCTCATTCCGGGTGTTTTGAACCCCGACCCTTCTTAAAATGACGATTTCTCCCTTTGGGCGAATCGTCTTCCAAAAGTTGAAGAAAAATCAAGAAATTCCAAAAAATTCTCAAAAATGGGAAATGGCCACAATCAACTGGCCATGGAATATTTTGGGTAATTCGGTATCCAAACCTTCCAAAAATGACAATTTTGCCCTTTGGGCTAATTGTCCTCGAATCTTCCCATTCTACCCCTAGTCCTAAATCGCATCTTTGCTAAGCCCTTATGGCTATACTAGGAGGCCAATGATTGAAATTGATGTGCATTGACATGATTTATTTATGCACGTGACTTGCGCTTTCATTATATTGACTGTGATTTGATAGGACCAGTCTTCCAATCTGCATGAAACCCTGAATCAAACCTATCTCACCCAAAATTGCGCCTGCATGAAATCTTAAATAGGAAAATCACTCGCGTTAGGTACCGAAAGGGCGTTGGTAATGACACCGACGTAACCAAGTCCCCGAACCCAAAATCTCTGGTTCCGCAGAACTGATCGATCTCTCCCAATCGGTCAGTAAGGTTTCCGGTCTACCCTCCAAGAAAGACCGGGTGGCGACTCCAAATGCATACACAAGTTGCACATGCCACCACGACCACACTAAGGTCGAAAGCGATCGACTTTTATCCCTCAAAAGACATACTCCCGCCGCGATTTGGTATGGGCCTGGGAGGGCCCGCGCCGATCCAAAGCCCGAGATCCACATTTCAGAGTGGGGGCCGCGATCGGTAATCCATTAGCCGCGTCCGTTGATTTTCGGACGGGTCGCGACATCGGTGACCATTTCGCACGTGTCTGCATGTGCGGAGGTCACTGGCCCTCTTCTCCCCGCGCGGACCGTTTTTCAAAAGGGAAAAATATAAAAAGAAAGCAAGAAAGAGGGAAAAGGGAGTTGATTCGGTTATAGGAGGAAGAACTGAATCGAACAGAGGGAGAGAACGAGAGAGAGAGAGAGCTCCCCTCAATCGCCATTGTCAAGGGTAGAGCTCTGATTTGCAGAGCACTGCTTGGGAAGCTCAACGAGGTCGTGAGGAGGTCGTCCAAGCTCCCAGCAGTCGATCGCCGCCGACCGCGCCGTCTGAAACCACAAGAATAGGTAAGACCAGTCTTCGAGCTTTCATACTATGCTTTAATGGCGGAACTCGATTCCGATCTTGATTCTTCGAGTTAGGGTATACGTTTTACTCTTTAAGCATCCCTGACCATCGTCGCATATTCATTTTGCACTGACCTCGCTTGAATGCCTCGAATTGAGTTTCCAAATCCAACCTCCATTGCTATGCCCTGTTCCTTCTTGCCTAGCCCAATCTAGGCCATGCGAGCTCAATCGGAGCTCGAGGTAAGTCTTCTGAACCTCCATTGATGCTATTCTGTGACTGAATTACCATGGTTTAATGTAAATCAAGCGATCGAACTTCCATGGCCGTATTCGGCACTCTGCATGATACTCGCGATTTCGTGAATTGGATGCTCTGATTCTTAGATATGTTAGATTATAGACGATTGCGAGTCGATTGGTGCTGGTATCGCGCGATTTAGTTAAGGTTCCATTGTTGGATCGTCGTCGGAGGTGCTCAGCCGTTCGTTTCGTCGGGGTCGAGAGGTTGAAGACGAAGCTGACATGGTGGAGTCAACGAGTCAAAGGTCCAGGTGTCGTCCCGTGGTTGGTCCGTGGAGGTGCTGAGTCAGCACGACCGTTAGTCTATTAGGCTGAGTTGGATTAGATCCCACGGTTAGGATTAATCGGGGCCAATTTTTAATGACCGTTCGATTAGTAATTAGATATATCCGAAAATGTTTTAAAATCGAAAAAAATCAAATTGAATCGAACGGCGCCGTGTGGGTTAGTGAGTAGGCGACGTCGTTTAGGTTAGTAAGGGTGAACGATCCAGATCGAATTTAGCCTTCTAATCCTGACCGTAGATTTTAATAGGTCAATCGGACGGTCCTGATCGAGTCTCCGTTCAATCTAGGCCGTAGATTTCAGTTAGATCATCCAACGGCCGTGGATTAGCCACGTAGTTCAATATGGGCCGTAGGATCAAATCCAAATAATCAGAAAAAAAAAAGAGGAGAAACGGCGTTATTTCGGGGCTGTGGGTCGCGCGGGTCCGAGTCTGGGCCGGGTTCCGACCTGAGTGGGTCGGGTCGACCCGGCCCGAATTACATTTTAATAATAAAAAAATCAGAAAATAATTTTAAAAAATAAAAAAATCAGAAAATTCTAGAAAATTCTAAAAAATCCTAGAAAATCCTAGAAAATCCCAAAAAAATATAGGAAAATTGTAGGAAATTCCTAGGCACTCTAGAAATCTCAAAAATTGAGGATTGACCACAGACAACTAGTCAATCCTATTTTCGGGGTTTCTTATCCGTTCTTTCAATAGTTGACGACATTACCCTTTAGGGGTAAGTCGCCTCTACTGTGTATGCATGATAAGTCGATAGTGATGAGACAAGAATTAGGGTCGGTTAGGCGATCAATTCTTGGGCTTGGATTTTCGAATCTAGTCCATTTGCTCGAAATGACGATTATACCCCTCAATGGGTAAATCGTCTTTCTTATTCCAATCGAGTCCTGAAAATTGCTTAAAATTAGGGTTTGGATCAAGTGGGTGACTAACCTAATATTTGAGATTTTCAGTTCTCATTTTCGTCTAAAATGACGATTTTACCCATCCAAAAGTAAAATCACTTTTAAATTCCAGAAAAATTCTGAAAATTCCCGAAAAATAGGAAATTTATTGGTTTGATCACCAATCCTATTTCCACCATCTTTTGACTACACACTTCATCTGAAATAAAGATTTTTCCCCTTTGGGGTATCGCGACCCTCTCGAGCGGAGGGCTAATGGGTCGCCCGATCGCTGACTGATCGGACGCGGGCCTCTCCCAAGGTCCATTACCCAAATCGCAACTGCTGGATATACGTGATCGACCTTTAGTGTGGTCTAGTGACATGTGATGAGTGTGCATGCCAAGGAGTCGCCACCAATCGTTTCGTGGAGGGTACGATCGGAAACCCTATCGAATAGTTGGGAGTGGTCTATTCGATTCTGCGGAAACCAGAGAAGTGGGTTCGGGGACTTAGTTACGTCGACTGTCAAAGTTGACGCCCTTTCGGTACCTAAGCTGAATGGTTTATCTGATCCTAGGATTTCATACAGATGAGTGGGGTACAGATCCTAAATCTAGGAGTTCATGCAGATGGGAGATACTGCCCTATCAATCACAATCAATAAAAAAAAGGTGCGCAAATCGAGTATCCAGTACATACGGATAAAACACATGAAATCAACATTGTATCCCTAATGAGGCCCTATTGGCCTAGAGAAATATCAATCAAGGCTTAGGAGTGATTTGGACCTGATTCACCCATGAGGGCCAGAATCGTAATTTTGAATAATTCAGGGAAAATTTTACCATTAAAAGGGTAAATATGTCATTTTGGACGAATTGAGAAGTCAAAAGACAGTGGAAATAGGATTGGCCATCAATCCAATCCATTTCCTATTTTTCGGGAATTTCCAGGAATTTTCTGGAATTTTCAAGTGATTTTACCCTTGGAGGGGTAAAGTCGTCATTTGGGCAAAGACGAGAACTGAAAATCTCAAATATTAGGGTTGGTCGTCCTCCTGACCCAAACCCTAACTTTAAGCAATTTTCAGAACTCGATTGAGACAAGAAAGACAATTTTCCCATTGAAGGGCAAAATCGTCATTTTGAGAAAAGGGGCGGGACTCGAAACCCAAACTTCAGAATTGGTCGTCTAATCGACCCTAATTCTTACCTTGGCATTATCGGCCTTATCTTGCATACACAGCAGAGGCGACTTACCCCTAAAGGGTAATGTCGTCAAGTCTCGGAAAATTGGGTAAGAAACCCTAAAAATAGGGTTGACCAGTTGTCTGTGGTCAACCCTCGATTTTTGGGGGTTTCTGGAATATCTAGGGTTTTTCCACAATTTTTCCACATTTTTTTGGAATTTCCTGGAATTTTCTAGCATTTTTTTTGGATTTTCTAGGATTTTTTTGATTTTTTTTTATTATTTTTAAAATCATTTTATGATAATTTTTTATTAAAAAAAAATATGATTCGGACCGGGTCGACCCGACCCACTCGGGTCGGAACCCGGTCCAGACCCGGATCCGCGCGACTGAAGCCTTGAAACGACGCCGTATCCCCTTTTTTATTTTTCTGATTATCCGTCCTAGATCCAACGGTTCCTATAGAGCCAAGTGGCTAATCCACGGCTGTTGGATGGACTGACTGAAATCTACGGCCTAGATTGAACAAAGACATGACTAGAGCCGTCTGATCGACCTACTAAAATCTACGGTCAAGATTAGAACGCAAGACTCGATCTGGACCGTTCACCCTCTCTAACCTAAAACGACGCCGCACTGCTACTAACCTAAACGGCACCGTTTCAGTTCGTTTTGATTTTCTGATTTTAAAGATTTTCGGATAAACCTAATTACTAATCGGACGGCCGCTAGAATTTAGACTCGATTTATCTCATCCGTCCGATCTGTTTATTCAAATAACAGACCCTAACGACCATGCTGACTGGGCTAACACGTGGGCTAATCGCAGGACGACACTTGGATATTTGACCAGTTGACTATGCCAGGTCAGCATCGTCTTCAACCTCCCGACTACAACTGAGCGAACGGCTGTGGATCTCTGGCGATGATCCAACGGTGGATTTTCGATGAAATCGTGCAGAATCGACGGCAATTGACTCGCGATCGTCCCTAATCTAACATATCCAAGAATCACAGCGTATCGTTCGCAAAATCGCAAGCATCGAGCAAGGTACCGAGTACGGCCATGGAGGTTCGATCACACAGACTTACGCGAAATCAGATCAATTGATTCATAAATCGACACGGCAGGAGGTGCAGAGGACTTACCTCGAGCCCCGATTGAGCTCGCTCGGCCCAGATTTGGCTGGGCAGGAATCGGCTATGAAGGCTAAATTGGGAGACTCAATTCGAGGTATGTGAGCGAAATCGATGCAAAATGAAGATGTGAACATGGTCAGTGGTGTTCAAGGAACGAAACGCACACACAAATCGCAAGAATGATCGTGAAACAGGCAAGTCGCCATTGATGCACAGTAGAGAGCTTGAAGCTGCGTCTCACCTTTTTTCGCGATTTCACGAGGCGCGGCCGGCAACGATCGCTTCCTGAAGCCTCAGGCGAGCTTGTGACGACCCTCTTTGGCTTCGGTTTGGCCGGAGACGGCCCAACCAGTGCCTTGCAGTCGAGTTCAAGTCCTCGACGACCGGGGTCGGAGGACGAGCTCTTCCTCGCGTTTTTTTTTCTCTCTTTCGATTCAGTTTCGCTTTCTCTAACTGAATACCGTCCTCCTTTTCTTCGCGAAGGCCTGTTAGCTTATATAGCTTCTTCGATTTTTGGCGCCGAACGGTGGATCTTCAACTGACTCGGTTTGGCACATGTAGTCACGTGCAATTGGGTCAAAACGAAGTCGGGGAAGATGGGCATTTCGCTCAATCCCTTTTGGTTCCGCGGTGAGCTTCATTTCGCACGAATTTGGCAAGGATTTGAGCTGTTTTTGCCTCTGTTGACTTTCGTGGGTCTGCGAGGTTGACCAACTGACCGTTTCTTCCTCGGGCGACCATTGGTCGTGATCTGGGTGTCAATCGACGGGGAATGCTCCAAGGCTAAAAACCCCCACCATTGCGTCTCCGATTTTCGTCGATTGAACGCTCAATTTGGTCTTTAAAATTCGATCTGTCACTGTTCATCTGTGCTCAGGTTTGATGAAGACGATGACACTGTTTTGGACCGGTTCGACCGGTCGGACCGGCGGTCTGACCGGTCCGAACCGGTTCCAATTTGAGATTTTCAAAATTAATCCAAATCTATTGGGAATTTTTGCAATTAAACTTTGGAATCGAATCTATGGCATGGATTTTATCTAGAAATGTGGTTTTGCCCAAAAGTTTTCATCAATTTCTACAAAACCCCCAAATTTTCATTTAATTGGAAATTGGGGATCATGTAATTGAGGGTGCAAATGATCAAATTGAGTCAAACCACATGTGCCAATCTATTTAAAATGGTGAAATCCATTGGGTAGCATGTTCAATTTGTAATGATAGTCCTTGAATTGAAAGTAATTTCGATTATGCTCAATTTCAAGGACTAAAATGCATTTATGTTTGCAATTGAACAACTTGTCCGAGCAATTAGGTCAAATTGAAATAGGGAATAATTAGATTGAATGTCAAGATCCTAGAAAATGCCAAAATTGGAATTTAAAAGACTCGATTGATATTTTTTTCTCAAATTCAATAGTACGGGTTACAAAGGAACGCCCACAATTGAATTTAATTTTGAACTTTTTGTGAGGTCAAAAATACAAGGGATTAAAAATAAAAATATTGGATATTTTTCCATATTTTGTTGACCTCGAATGCTATTTTTCTTGAATTTTTTGAGTATTTTCCTATTTTCTAAAAATACTAAAAAATGTGAAAAATATGAAAAATTATTTTTTGGTTAAGAATGGTTCCTTGGGCTTGGCCAAGGCCACCAAAGTTGATTTTGTAATTTTTTGACTTTTTATGGATTTTTTTTGTGATTTTTTAAAAATAAAACTGAAAAAAAAAACTTGGTCAAAAATCAGGTGTCAACATGAGGTAAATTGTCCCTAAATTTCTCAAAATTAAGATTTTGCCCCTCATGGGCGAATCATGTCAAAATCACTCCTAAGCCTTGATTGATACTTTTCTAGGCCGATAGGGCCTTACTAGGGATGTCATGCTGCTTTCATGTGATTTATCAGCCTATTTTGGATCCTTGATTTGTGCATTTATTTCTACTGGTTGTGAGTGATAGGGTAGCCATTTCTATCTGCATGAACTCCTAGATTTAGGTTCGTACCCCCACTCATCTGTATGAAATCCTAGGATTAGATAAATCATTCAACGTAGGTGCCGAAAGGGCATCAACTCTGACAGTTGGCGTAACAAAGTCCCCGATCCCATTTCTTTGATTCTTGCAGAATGGAATAGATCGCTCCCAACTATTCGATAGAGTTTCCGATCGTACCCTCCACGAAACGATTTGTGGCAACTCCTTAGCATGTACACGTATCACATGTCACCAGACCGTACCGAAAGTCGACCACGTATATCCAGCCGATGCGATTTAGGTAATGGACCTTGGGAGAGACTCGCGTCCGATCAGGCGACATCGGGCGGCCCATTAGCCCTCCTCCTTCGCGGGAGAGGGTCGCGATAAGAAGAACACTAGAAGTGCCAATATTTGTGTACGACGCTCATATTAGTGCCAATTTTTTTCACCGGCTCACTTCAGTGCCAATATTTGTGTTCGGCGATCACTAAAGTGCCAATTCCGGCAAAAAAATAATCATTTAAGTGCTAATTCCGGCCAAACCATACATGTGGCATTTATTATTATTAATTTTTTTAATATTATATGGCAATTTTGTTTAAAAATCAATCCACGTGGACTTTTCAACTTAAAAATGATTAGTTTTTTTAAAAAATTAAAATGAAATAAAAAAAAACCAAAAAAATCAGAAGGGGAAAAAAAGCAATATGCATCATGAGTTTGCAGCAACGAGGGCTTTAAACCCTCACCGCCGCTGCCCACCGTCGCCGGTAGTGGCCGACAATGGGTGGGGACTTGTGGGCCGGGGTCGTCGACCCCCAACAACTAGCCGGCGGGGCGGGGGTCGCCCGATCGAGCCTTGGCGAGGGCCAGTGAGGCCTGTGACCCTCGCCCAGATCTGAGCGAGGGTCGCAGCCATATTTGTTAAGGCGACAAAGTGACAAGGTGAGCAGAGGCCTCTAAAACGCCTTGGCGATTAGGCGCTCGCCTAGTCGTCCGCAAGGCGATAAGGCGACAATATAGATAAATTTTTAAATATATATGTATAATTGTATATTTTATATTTGTACTTCAAAATTTACATTCATGATTCAACAGAGAAAATATATACATGAAAGATTATTAAAAATAAACAAATTTTAATATAGTAAATATATGCATGAAAGATTATTAAAAATAAATAACTTTTAATATTTGTACTTCTCAAGGAGCCCAAGGCGTCGCTTAGGCATCCAAGGCGCCCACAAGGCGACGCCTAGACGACAAGGCGTCCGTCTTGAGGAGAACCAGCAAGGCGACAAGACGCCTTGGTCACCCGAGGTCGCCTTGTCGCCTTGCCTAGGCGACGCCTTGATAACTATGGTCGCAGCCCTCACTCAGGTCGGGCGAGGGTCGCCGGCCCTCGCCGCACGACGAGGCTTGGGCCATGGGCTTTAGAAACTCCATAAAACTTGCAAGTTTGAAGCAATTCAAGCTTCAGCGTCATTTAATCGAGCACTTGGTGGACAAAAGGCAGCAACTCCCAAGTCAAGCTGATGACTCTCACAAAAACTCCCCACGCTGCAAATTCATTTCAACGATAAGAAATCCCACAACTCCACGTTTGCAAGCAAACAGACCCCAGCAAATAAGCCAAACCACATTCACCGGTAACAAAGATTTTCATCGGTGACCTCCACAACCGAAGGAACAAGATGAGAGAGAGGGTGTGGGGGAAGGAAGGGGCTTCCCAGAGAACGTAAGGAGTGGATCCGAGTGCAAGCATTGATGCGCTGAATCCAGAGGGAAAACATGTCGCACTTCTTGTTGCGGCGGTCTCGCGATCCGAATGCAGTTCTTCGCCCTCTCTCTGAAACCTTTCGCTAGCTTGAACACCTTCACTTTGTTCATCTTGTCTCCGCTTTCAAACCCCAGTCAAGAAAATCAACACCGATCAAACTGGAGCTTCGATCGAGATGATCGGAAAGTAATGTTGTTCTGGCGAGTCTCGCTCGGCTCTTTTTTTTTTTTTTGGCTATTTAGTTAATTTTGTAATTGTTTTTATTTTTTTCAATTCTTAGCTTAGGTGGAATTTTTTATTAGTTTTTGAGTTTTTTTTAATGCTGACAAGGATATCCGGCGAGCCACGTGTGCGTCACGCATGATTTCCGGCAAGCCACGTCAGACTTGGCACTGAAATAAACGTTTTTCAAAAAAATTGGTACTTAAGTGATCAAAAAAAAAATATTGACAATGCCGTACACAAATATTGACACTTCTAATCTTCTTTTGTTTTTTTTTTTTGTTATGCGCCAGTCACAAAACGCCGTAGATGATCTATTTTCATTTATGGCCGGCATTGGACGGTCAGTATAAGGGAGCCGGATGCCCTGAAATCTGGGCCCTCCATTAATTCCCCGGGGGATCCGGATGCAGTATAAGACCTTATTTTCAACACCGTAGATGATTTATTTTTTCTCCATGTGAAGAAGTCAGAGCTTTTTTTTTAAATAATACAAAAAAAATCATATTTACAAAAATAATATTAAAAAAAAATATTACAAATTTAGATTTCCCTCGACGGGTCCCTCGACGGTTGACCCGTCGAGGGAGACCTTGGGGCCCATCGGCGGGCCCCCTCCCTCTCCCTCGAAGCTGGGGGCCTGCCGGGGGACCCCCTCCCCTTCCCTCGGCAACTCAGTTGCCGAGGAAAAGGAAGGGCTGCAGGCCCACGTGGGGGGCCCCACCCCCCACCCCACCCCTCCCCTCCCCTCACGCCCCCCTCTCCCTCTCTTTGATTTTTGTTTTTTATTTTTTTAATATGTTTTTATTTTTTTTAATAATTTTTTTAGTTGTTTTATATTTGATGGAGCAAAGGATCAACATTTATGTAAAAAAAAAGTCATTGACTGCGTACGGACATCGCGTGTTGGACCTCCCCCCTCCACCTTATTTGTCTGCTTGGATGGTGACGACTGCAACGTGCAGTCGTGTTTAATCGAAACTCTTTCGCCTCTACACCTCACGACCGGTTCAAGCCCCAGAGTCAACTTCAATGGCGATCCCAGATCAGATCGGCGAGAAAGTAAACGGAGCAGGAGCAGCGATGATCCAATCAAAATTAAGAATTGATCCATAATGTAACTTTCGCTGTTCTGCAAATTAATTTATTTAAGCTGGCCGTGGCCAAATTGTCAAACACAGCTACATGAAAAGTATTGAAAAAAAGAAAAAGAAAAGTATTGATGTTTGGCAATTCCATTCATCCATACTTTTCGAACTAAGCTACTTGTCCGTAATATTTAGGGTTAGGAAGGAAAAGAAATGATCACAACTTTGGTCTCGGACCTCTGCCATTATACCTACAACGGAGATGAGCTCATTGCATTCATCACCTGTTACGCACGTACGAATGTCTCCGCACGTACGCACGAGGGTGATGCGAAAGTTGTATACAGTTCGACTTATTCTCAGAAATTGAACTTCGAATCGGGGGAAGATATGTTTCAGATTTAGAATCTCATGGGAGATCATGCGATTTTAATTCGACGGACCCTTTGTAATTACCCGCTCCGTCTTATTCTCCCAAAAAAAAATGCACAGACTATTGTTTGTGTCGGATACTTGCCGTCGATATTATTCGGCTTTTTTTTTTTCCCCTCTTGTCGGAAGTTTGAGGTTGGAGATGGCACACTCAAGTAAGAATTCATCGTCAAGCGATTGATACGTTTGGTGCTTTTGGTAAAAACAGATAAATCTCAAAATCCTGGCATTAAGTCCATGTTGCCCTGTCGATATTTTTTTGTCCCATCTTTAATGCAAAGAAATAAACGCAAAGCTCAGTTATAGAGATCTCATTACCAAAGTGCCCCGACATGAATTCACATAAACGACATTCTCCTCCCACTTGCAAGAAATTATGATTATGGATTATTATTATTTTTCGTGTGTTTGTGTGGAAAATAATCATGATTATTGAGACAACGTTGACGTGGTCGAATGTTAGGACAAAGATGACAATCGTGGGAGGAGGGGTAGCTAGAACATGGGGGGTGAAGATGGGTGTTAGCTTCTTTGTGGTAGGTTGGTGGGTTGTAGTTGTTCCTGCACGTCCCTTTCGCTCGGGGTAGGTAATGCATTCCCTTTTTGAATCCCGTCCATTCTCCCCAGCCTTCTTCATCCTTCGTTACTTCTTGATATCATAATCGTGACATAGTGCGATGGCTACGTACGAGCTTCCCATTCCCACGAGACCCGGTTGTCGAAGCCGTCGTCGTCCTCGTTGGACCTATCAAAATGGATCATAAGTCCATTTCTTAGTCTGTATGTTATTAGGATCGGCGCTCAATCACGGCGAAGTGAAACATAGCGAGAAAGAGAAATCGAGACACGAGATTTTATCCTGGTTCACCATTAAAGGCTTAAACTAGGGCTTCGTCCAGCAGAGGATTCCACTATAATTAGCACATCGCTATTTTTCGTTACATCACTCAATTACAAGCGAAAAAGAGTATGCGTAACTATTTATGATCCCAAATTCAAACTATTAATGAAAAATTACGAATTTAAATCGTAAAAGCTCGCTAGTGTCCAGGAGGTGCTGCCCCCCTTTCAAACCCTTGTCCACTCAGCTTGGAGCGAAACCCGACCCACCCGTTTATCACGTATAGCCGTCGCTCACGCGCGATGTACTGCGCAACAATTCGTTCAGTAAACGATGGTGTGTTCGATCTGACTCTGGCAGCATCAGGTGATCTGATTCTTCTTCGGGGAGCACATATGTCCAATCACGTCTGACCTGATGATCCCATCCAAGAGGATGAGAAAAACTGGGACCAACAAGATTAGTAACGTGACGGGTGAGTGGGACGCAGACAAGAGCGCTGTCCGTAGCGGAGACGAAGAGACGGTGGGGCGATGGAGAATGTGTGGGGAAGTGGTGGTAGGTGGCATGAGGATCCGGCTCTTCCATTCCTCGGACGAAGAGTAAGAGAAAACACCGTCAGCGGTCCGAGCCCGAACCTGTTGCACCAAACAAAAACGAGAAGTACATTAAAAAAATAATAATGTTATTAATTTTTTTTTTTTTGGGCTAGGTCGAGTAGAAACATGGTGCACGTATTATTCCGAGGAAGGCAAACAAGGCGAATTATGCATGGCCATGGAGAATTACTAATAAAATGATAACTGAAAAAGCCATGTTCGACTTCATTCTCTTATTGAAAATTCTCATTACATCTCAAAACTTTCATTTGCACATCTCTCCAATCTGTAAAAAAGAAAAAGAAAAAAAGAAATGGTTTATACCCAAACCCTAGACTTGGAGGTTGGGACGGCTCGCGACGACCTCCGACAGACAACTAAGCTAGAAACCGGTCCTAAAAGATTTGTTAAAACTGTTATTTAACGTGTTAACATAAGTGAAACTATTGTGAACGAATGTTTTGATTTCTTAATTAAGCACCCAATTTGATGATTAACTTCTCAGTCGATACATCTGGTTAGTCCCTTTGGGCCTATGGTAAGAAGTGGGGCTTTTTTCCAAACCATGCCGAAAAACACAAATATTTATCAAAACAGGTTTAATTTTTTTTTTTACCAAACCAGGCCGGCTCGGGAGTATTACTTCCGAGCCGGTTTCGCCGGGCACGGAACAGTGCCGAGCTCGGCACTGTTCATCCCGTTTTTTTTTTTTTTCACACTCACCTCCTAAAGTAAGTGAAATAGCTTAAACGAAATCCAAGTCACATTGCTTAAACATTCGAAGCTCCCCATTTTTTCAAGATAGTTCTCTTTGATTCAGTCCAAAATGGCCGGCTCGTAATCTCACTCCCTCTGTTTTTGTGCTTTTGTTGTGGTTTCTTTTGTAATCTAAGCTTGTGAATTTTCACTCTTCTTTTTGAGGGATTTTCACGAAATTCTAGCACAAAAAGTTTTGGTTTGATACCAGAAATTAGCGATAAAATTTCTTCGTCGCTAGTTTTGTTGCAAATAAGCGACGAAATCAATTTTCATCGCAAATGTCGTTGCAAATTCTTCGCGGATTTAGCCACGAAGAATTTGCAATGACATTTGCGACGAGAATTGATTTCGTCGCTTATTTGCGACAAAACTAGCGATGAAGAAATATTATTGCTAATTTTCGACGAAATAAACAATGCTTGGTCGCGACGAATTTTGTCATTTCAAAATTCGTCTCGTGCCCGGTCGCAAAATCCATCGACAATATTTTAAAATTAACAAAATTCCGTCGCTTTAAAAAAATGCTTGGTCGCGACGAATTTTGTCACGAAAACTCTGGCAATGCGATGAATTTTGTGATGAAAAAACCCTCGTGGCTAAAAAGGCGTCATAAATATAACAACGATAAATATTAAATTTCGTCGCAGATTTGCGACGAATGTAAATTCATCGCAGATTTGCGACGAAAGTAGATTCGTTACATTTCGTCGCAGATTTGCGACGATAACCGTATTCGTTGCAGATTTGCGCCTCGTCGCACATTTGCAACGACACTATTTCTCGTAGCAGAATTGTCGTCGTAATCGATCTGCGACGAATATGTTGTCGTTGCAAATCTCCGCGTCTCCCACATGATGAAGTAGAATATGCAATGTAACTTGGATTTCGTTTAAGCTATTTCACTTACTTTAGGAGGTGAGTGTGAAAAAAAAATGAATTAACAGTGCCACCCAGCACTTTAACTGCCGAGCGGCACTGTTCCGTCCCCGGCCTTGGTTTGGTAAAAAAAAAAATTAAACTTATTTTTGGTAAATATTTGTGTTTTTTGGCATGGTTTGGAAAATAGCCCTATGAAGTGACTGCCTGCTTTCAACATGTGTGTTATGGAAATCAAGCTACATAACTATCAAACAATAGGAAAAACTCAGCGCAGCTTGCCCACGTAACTACCCTCAGATTCTTTCTTTGTTTTCTGGACAACCGTGTAGCTTATATAACACCACCACAAGTTTCATAATTTTAGTATGATGCTGGCTTGAACATCACAATTTTTTTTAGCGTCATAACTATCATATCACACTAACTTAAGTTTAATAACTTTTTTCACGATCACTTGAGTGTCATATAATTTTTCGATTGATCATTTGAGTATCATAACATTAAAAAAAAAACATTCATCACAGGTGCCACGCAAAGCTGGATTTTTGATACTTGGAGGAACGTTCTTTAAAATAAAATAGTTATGATACTCAAGTTATTGATTGAAAGTATGGCACTAAAGTGAACATTTTTTAGAAGTCACGGCATTCAAGTGATCGAAAAAATTATTATGGCACTCAAGTGAGCACCGTATGAAAATTATAACACTTGTGGTGTCCTTATATGTTAGCTTTTGGATTGGACACTCTAACAAGTGTCGTTGTAATCGGTAAATGAGTTTTTCTTCTTCTATAGTTAGCACTAACAGATGAAATTTGGACACAATCGACCTTGGAAAAAAGTACAACAATCGTAAACATATTGCATTGGTACCAATGCGGTCCTAAATCTTTTAATGTAATCAATTTAGTCCTAAATCCTTTACATTTGTGTCAATTCTGTCCATTCGATGAATTATGATCTGAAATAGCCGACAGAGACGCCCAATGTCACGCCCCGATCCCCCGGTACGCAACGACCCTACCAAACGCCTCAGGTCATTAAGGACAACGTCCCAAGCACGTCATCGACCCATTTTTTTTTTATCTTTTTATTAAGCGCATGCGGAACGTACTACTTCCCTAGACAATATTTAAACAACAAGGATAGAATAGTAGGCTATCAAATCACTACATCAGCAAAAGATCATTTTATTTATTTACTGTTAACCCTATGAAGTACGTGTATACATAAGCCCACCTCAGGGCCACTTCCTCTATTGGGACAGGGTTGGGGTTAACACTACTCCAGCTACTTGTCATGACCTAAAATTAGGTTAATGGATTATTAGGTTAATCAAATGAATTAACTAACCTAATACGGACTCTCCCAAGCCATACCAAATCGCAACTTAGGTGAAATTGATTTTTTTTAATTTAAGAGCCGCCACTAATCTTTTTTGGTAGGTTGATTAAGAACTTAAGTAAAACAACGGGAGAACTATTTTACATCTACGAACCAGAGATTATGGATTCGGAGACTTGATTACACTAGTTTGATTAAAACTAACGCCCTTTCGGTGCCAATTTCATGAAAAGTCTTTGATTTGGTTTTTGTGACTTGATTTTTTTTTGGGGGTTTTTTCTTCTTAATGCAATGCTAATGCAACCTAATTATATGATATGTGACATGCAATGACATAAAAGGATGACATGGCGACTATGCATGGATGACGTGACAAGATGACATGACATAATGACGTGGTGAATATGAATGGCATGGAAAATATGATAGGCAACTATATGATATACAATGCGAATGATATTTTTTATTTAGTATGTTCATGCATTTTCGGATTCATAATATGAGATGCATGAATATGCAGCTTCAAAAAAGAATGAATGAGCAGATTCTCGTATTATTATTATTTTTTAAAAATTTAGGCTAAAGGGACATGCATGAGATGGGACAACATGGAATGCAATTCATGATATAAAATTTGAAAATTGTGAAGGTGGATATGGAATTCGAGATATGCCACGGATATGACAAAAGGGTGAGTTATGCATGAGATATGCTAGAGATATGCAAAAGATATGCTAAATTTATGCTATCCTAATGACACTATATGCATGAATGTAACTTTGTTCTTTCTTTTTTGAAAACTTTTCGGCCATGGTAGGGAATATTTTGAAGATTTTGTTATCTTGATTTAAATGCCTAAAGTTTTATGAGATAAGATTTCTAGGAAACCTTATCTTCCTAAAAAAAAATCAATTTGATAGGATTTCTAGGAAATCATATCTTACTAAAGTTTTTTTTAGGAATTTTCAGGATATAGCAAATCAAATCAAGAAAACATATCCATCAACGAGACCACGATCCTATCTCCTTCTTCCATTTTTTCAAAAAATAAGCATTCCACATTCGAGATTGACTTTATGAAGATAGTGAATCGGACCTAAACGGCGATAGGTCAGATTGACTAAATCCAAAATTTCTTGACAAAAATTAGGTTTTGAAGTTCAGATCAAACAAGTGGTATTTTATTTCTGAAAAAATTTGCACTTCGCTTAATGTCGGCATCGAAAACACGCGAAAATAACTTTACTTCGAATAAAAGTCAGCATGCCAATAATGCCAAAATAGCGAGCAAACAATAGAAAATCACTTTGCGAACACAATTGAATTAACCCCCAAAGTATAAGAACATTACCTTGATTCGTAGGGTGTAAACGAGACTATTTTGGAGCAAGAGTTTCGCCAGACAACAGCGTCGAAACAGCGGCACGATGAGTAGAACAGCATCAAGCTGGGATCGACGATCGAGCAGCAAAGGCGATGGGAGCTGGACAAGATCGGTAGGAAGCCAGCGGGCGTCGAGCAACAACGAACAAGCAGCGGCCACGTGTGGCAGGGAGGGAACAGCGACGGTCTTCGAGCAGGTGGGCATCGAACGACAAGGCAATCCTTGGATGAAGGGCGCCGAGTGAGTGAGTGAGTGAGAGAGAGAGAGAGAGAGAGAGGTGAGCACAGGCGCAAGAGAGAGAAAGAGGAACAATATGGGTGAGAGAGAGAGAGAGGAAAAATGTGTATGATGTGCAGAATTTTTCCTCGTTCCCCCCTTTAATCCCTAGGCATAACAAGGTATATATAGTAGATATTAAGAAATGCGCCAAGATTCAATCCTAGCCGTTGAGATTTCAGACAAGATATTTGCCATAGGATTGTGATTTCTGAATATCTTAGGCTATCCTATTTGGGCTAGGATACCTCTAATTTTTTGCCACCATGGAGGTAGAAGGCTTTGGCCAAAAATTCCTCTTTTAATGGGCATGTCTACGCGAATTTAAGGCCTAATCGAGCTTTAATTAAATAAAGGGGTAATTAATTAAAAATATTGCTCTCAAGAAAATTAAAATGGACTGAATTGAATTTGAACTAAGCCTATAGTCATGTGAAATTCGGCCATCCCCTATAATATTCGAAAATTCCAAATTGATTTTTAGTCCCATTGCCTGTTAAATTAAGCTCGATTGACTCGCCCTAGACCAAACGCCGATGCATGACGAGAAATAAATATGGGTTACATGAGAATTTTTTTTGCGAAAATTATGGTTAACCCTCATTTTATGTATGAATGAATTTCTAAAAAAATCAAAATTTAGGTGTCAACACTACTCAAAAGAGATCAGCTCCCACGTCCTCCATAGAGCTACTCAACCAGCTCCCACGTCCTCCACAGAGCTACTCAACCAAACTGGTCTACTCTCCATTGCTACAGGCCTCCAAAGTAGTTAACAACAAGGGGTGAGACATAAAATTTTCGTGAGTCAACGCTCTAAGTTTGAGTAGGGTGCTGATTCGCTCAGGGCAGCCTAAACATGCAGGACAATATCGATAAAAGATCAATAGCGTGCGGCTCTCGCAACGCCCTAGCTACCACATAAACAGGCGCTTGCCTCGACCATTCGATCGTCAACCACACGCACACTTACTCCGCCTTGGTACACACATTGCGTAGTACTCAACATGGCATACAAACCACACACAAATCAAGGCACACAACCAGAACACTCATCACAATTTTCATGCGCAATGCATCACACATGTTCCGGTTATTAACGGCCACTCGGTCCCAGCACACTAGACATTGGTGCTCTTTTGGCATGACCGGGCTTCGTCCCATTCCTCCGGGGACGGCAATCGATAAGCCATGTGATTCCAAATTCCTGCCAACATGGACTTATGAGGCTTTCTTGTAAGGAACTTTGGTCCGTAACTTGCCACGACGGGCATCCAATCAGCCGTGTGATTTTGAACTCCTACCGACATAGACTATTGTGCAACTAATAAGACGTGATTCCAAACTCCCACCGGCACAAACTTATCAGGCAACCAATGTGTCGTGTGATTTCGAATTCCCGCCGGCACGGACATATCATGCAACCAATATGCCGTGTGATTCATAACTCCAGTCGGCACGAACATAATCATTCAAAAGGAAAATGGAACTAATCATTTTGTCTTTGCTTTTGATTATTTTATTATTATTCTTACTTTTTAGTATTTTATTTTATTATTATTTTATTATTATTTTATTTTTTATTATTATTTACTCACCTTTCCCCTCATCCGTCGCTGGCTTCTTCTCCTCCCGCGACTTCATCTTCTTCCTCTCCTTCCTCTTCTTCAGGAGCTCTTCTTCTTCTTCTTGTCTTCTTCTTCTTCTTAAAAAAAAAAAAAAAAGGAATCCTCACCTTCGTGCATTATTTGCCTTCGCCTTCGATCCTTTCGCCGTCGTCGCTAGCCGTCGTACCTCAAAGCCGCCGTGAACAACTCAAGACCCGCGACCTCCACCCGTTTCGGAGTTTGGTTCGGGTTTGTTTCGGATCGGGCCAAATCCGTCACCGCCATCGCCTCCGGTGACTGCCCCGGAGTCCTACCTCCTCCCTCGGAGCTTGTGGAGCCTACGCGCCGCTGGTGGAGCTCAGAAACGGCCTCGGGTCACCACCCCGTCGTCGGAGCGTGTCGGCGTGTCGGAGCGTGTCGGCGTGTCGGAACGTGTCGGCGTGTCGGAGCGTGTCGGCGTGTCGGCGTGTCGGCGTGTCGGAACGTGTCGGAGCGTGTCGAGCCGTGTCGGAGAGTGTCGAGCCGTGTCGGAGAGTGTCGAACGTGTCGGAGCGTGTCGAACGTGTCGGAGCGTGTCGGAGCGTGTCGGAGAGTGTCGAACGTGTCGGAGAGTGTCCGGGCGTGTCGGAGAGTGTCGAGCCGTGTCATAGCGTGTCCGGACGTGTCGGAGAGTGTCGAACGTGTCGGAGCGTGTCGAACGTGTCGGAGCGTGTCGAACGTGTCGGAGCGTCTCGGACGTGTGCATGAACAGTGTCCAATCCGAACAGTGCATGAACAGTGTCGGAACAGTGCGTGAACAGTGTCCAATTTTTTAATTTTTTTAATTTTTAATTTTTATTTTTTAGTCTTAATTTGTGAAATTGACTATCGACATTCTAATGGCGATCGACAGGTAACGGGCATGGGGATGGTCGCAGGCTGGGGCTGGGCGATTGAAGGCCGGTGTCCAATCCGGTATGTTTTACGTACCCGATCCGTATATCAGGATTATTTTTCTAAAATATTGCATTTATAGACTTGATTTGTATGTATTTGTTTCAGTCTAGTGGTTAGCTTATTTATCTGGTTGAGTGTTATCTATTGTCAAAGACATACTTTTTGTTAAAATATTTTCTGAAAATATAAAAAAATATTAATAAATCAAAAATGCCAAAAAAATGGAAAAATTAAAGAAAAACAAAAAAATTGAGAAAAATTGCAGAAAAATTCTAAAAATTGTCCAAGGCTGAAAATGACAAAAAATTGATTTGTTTTCATTTTTGGGATTTTCTCCCATTTAATCCAAAATGGCGATTTCACCCCTCAAAGGGTGAATCGTCTTTGATATTCTGATGAATTGTGGAAATTGCTTAGAATTTGGTGATGGGCCAGATGGGTGGTTAAACCTTATGTCTAAGATTTCCACATTTCATTTTCATTTTTAGAAAATGACGATTTTACCCTTCGAATGGTAAATCGGTTTCTAAAATTCCCGAAAATCACGAAAATTGCCAAAAAATAGGAAATGGGTCAATTGAGTGACCAAACCTGTTTTGACTCCGGATTCACTCCGAAATGATGATTTTGTCCTTTTTGGGCAAATTGTCCCCTTTGTCTCAAAATTACGATTTTGCCCCTGATGGGCAAAATCATGTCTAAATCATTCCTAAGCCTGATTGATGCTTCTCTAGGCCAATATGGCCTTATCAGGAATGCCATGTGATTTATTTGTACACTTGAATTCATCGATTTGTGCACTTTATTATTGATTGTGATTGCTATGATAGTCATTCCTATCTGCATGAACTCCTAGATTTAGAACTCGTACCCCACTCATCTGCATGAAATCTTTGGTCAGAAAATTCAGTCAACTTAGGTACCGAAAGGGCGTCAACTCTGACAGTTGACGTAACTAAGTCCCCGAACCCAGTTCTCTGGTTATCGCAGAATTGAATAGAAACTCCCGACTATTCAATAGGGTGGTCCAATCATACCCTCCAAAAAAATGATTGGTGGCGACTCCTCGGCATGCACACTTAGCACATGTCACTAGACCACACTGAAGGTCGACTACGCATACCTCCGTTGCGATTTGGGTAATGGGCCTTGGGAGAGGCCCGCGTCCGACCAGACTGGACGGCCCATTAGCCCTCGAGAGCCCGACAACCTCGAGAGGGTCGCGACAGACTGGCGACTCCGCTGGGGACTTAGAGAACTTGAGCCGATTAAAAAGTTGATTGATTTTTCTAACATGTTTTATGCAGATACTCTTCAAGGTGAGGTACGTACTTTAACCCTTGAGGTGTTAAATGTTTTTGCAGATTGGAGAAATAAGGGGTGAAGTGTTTGTTAACTCTGTCTTATGCAGGTAGGAGTTTAGGATGTATGATTGTGTGGATGTTTATATTGAAGCGGTGTTTGCTAAATGAGATGCATGTTTATCGCTTTAGCACGACACCGAAAATACACACAACCGCGCCTAAAACCCCGGGCGCCGCCTATAGGAAAACAATAGAAGGGATTGAAAATGGAATCTCCGTGAGGAAAAACACGGGGTAATCCACTTTTCAATTCCGCTCATTTCGAAATATGGATCGAGCCCCAATGCAACGATAGTTGTGCAATGGAATCTGCTCTTTCCAGAACTCGAGGTGGGAACCTTAACCTTAGGTGCCAAATCCTCTGATTTTTAGAAGTTTACCATCACTTGTTTCATGCGCATGTCTTTGGGCGGTTGGTACACCTAAAACCGCACATAAGTCGACGAGTTTGGTTGGTAAGACTCTCTATCCCTCAAATCTATTACAGTTCATATAAATATAGGCATTTCATTCATTGCATTTTGGTGATTAGATTAAATGCCATTTCAAGGATAGATGTGTGTGTTTTTCCCAAACGTCCTTGATAGAAGACGAGGAGGATGATATCCCATGGCGAACACCGAGTGAGCAACAAAAGAGCCTACTATGGACCTTATTGAGATATCGTCCAATGAAGATGACGAGTTGGGGCAAGTGATCCGGAAGCCACAGATCGAACTTGGGGCATCCTTAAACGTTAGGATCACATTCCTTTGTTTCATTTTCCATTACTAGTCCTCTTGTATAGGGTTTATTTTTATCGAGACTTTTTCTATCCCACCCCTTAGAGTGATTGTATTAGGGATCTATTGGTGTATACATTCAGATGGAACTTGGTTGTATTTCTTTTGACGGGTCATGGGAATGTGATAGTGGCATTTTCTCTAATCATCCGAATACTCCCAAGTCAAGTTTATAATTCCTTTAGAGGAAATTAAAATTGGAAGTCTTACACGACCTTTTGGTCGTATAGAGTAGTCCAATCTCAATTTCTCTAGAAGGAATTATACACTTGAATTGTTTCGTGCATGTTTTACGTTGCTGGTAATCCACGATAATTGATCGAGAATATCGACGTTGTTTTGAATTTAATGACGAGATAGATGTCCAAATTACTCTCGTTCTTAACAAAACGGCCTTGATTTGGATGCCGTATCTTCAATTAAATTTAAAACACGTTATTATGCCTCGCACTTTTGAGTAATTCGTTCCTCTCGAAATTGATCAAAAGCGATTATTGTGAATTACATTCCTTTCAATAGTATGCTTTCTTTCGAGGAATATTGATAAAAACTTTTCGCGCAAGATTAAAACCCTTGTAAAAGTTCTTGTCCTTATTAATCACGAGCAAGCATAAGATTGAAAGGGGTCTATGCTTTCTTTTTCAGATTATTCCTTCTGACTCGGTCTTTTCATTTGCAGGTGAAAAACAAGTAGTATAGAGAAATCTTCTCTTGGACAAATCTGCAACTATTCTTCCATCTGATCATGAGCGAGTTATAAAATCAGGACGTATTTGCTCGGCTTATTGATATTATGGTTCGGCTCACCCAAGTTGAAGATGTTTGGATGCTCGAAGAAATGAACCATACAGAAGTTAAAACACACACACGAGAACTTTCATTTATTTTGCTCGGCGGAGGGTTTTCAGAAGCAGGTCATACAAGTCGGGGTGGAAAAGTAAAGCCAAAGTGAGCCCTAATTAACGACACAAAGGATCCCAACTGACCCTCCATGTTATTAATGCTCTGCTCATACTCCCAGCTCCGCATGTTGTGGTCGGCAAGCCTGAGGAGAAGACTTCTGCATTCTCCCTTAACTTCGGCGACCTTGGCCTCGTGTTCTTCGGTGACTACTTCCAGGTCCCGAACCAGTCCATTCCCGCGAGCTATGTCCTCGGTTATCTTGTCGAGCCGTTCTTCCTGCCAGTCGCTCTGAAGCCTCAACAGGACGTTGCGGCGGTCATGCTCGCCGGTGGTCAGGGATATGGCCAATTGATCCACCAGATTTCTCCTCTCGCGAAGCAACGTCGCGACCCGCTCATTAGCAAACTCGACGGCCTTTTTGTAGCTATCAACCAGATAGTTGGTCAGCACCAAATGATCAGATCGATCCTCATAACGAGCCCGCAAGACGCGAGCCACCAGAATCTCCCGATTAGCAACACGATAGGCCTCTAAGGAGTGTGCAAAGAGAGTCGGGAAAGTTCTATATTCCCTCCCCAGTGTAGTACCTTCGAGAGAAGTGGTATCAAGGTCCTCGAGCAGGACACAGATTGCATCCTCGGTTGCAGAATGATCGGTTATGTGCGCGTAACCGCGACCCAGTAGGTTATAAAGCTTTTCCCACTGGGCCAAGACATCAGTTGAAAAAGTGCGTACGGGAGAGGAGGCCATTTGCGTTGGGTTGGCTTGAGAATAAGACGAGTTTAACAGAGAGATTAGAAGGAAGAGACTGATTATGCGAGAACGTTAACCTTCCATACATTAATTCCTCATTTTATAGCAACTCGAGGATGATGAAGGGTCTCAGTAATAATGCTGGTGGAGCTCAGTTAGGGGGTAAAGTAGGAGGTCCCCTTACGAGAACCAATGGATTCGTTTCGATCCGCGATTTCCGGCTCATCAATTAAAAGATGTAAAAGATTTGTCGGGATCACCATTATTAGAGTTAGGTGGGAGGTAAGCGCAACTATCGAAGAGAGCCCTAACAGGATTTGGCAGTCCCATCACGTTGAAAAGCTAAGCGAGAAATTCAAGGTCTTGAGGGGGAACGTTTGCCTAATGATGCTTGAAGAGCGTCTCCTGAACATGCAAAGTCACTCGAAGAAAACTTTATAGGGAGTGAGCATACAGGAGAGAGTGGAGAACTCTGAGTGGGCAAGAACCAATCAAACATTTCTCAATCCAACATATTTAAGAGGTTACTGTCAGCTGCTAGAGGCGACTGACTCAAAAATCTCAGAAATTGAACTACAGAGGGATCTCGAAGATTCCAAGATCAAGTTTAACGCCAAAACCATGGAGCCCAACACTTCTGGCAACGGAAATCAAGATCACGGCGACGACGACAACGACATCCACAATGCTCAACTCGGGAAAAGAAGACGTCCTCACCAATACTCTCAGGAGGAAACCCAAATGCTGGAAACCCTTTTCAGTAAAAGCCATTACATGAAAAAGAAGTGGAGAATTGAATTGAGCCGGGAGTTGGGGATTAATCAGTCGAGGATCCAGTTTTGGTTTCAAAATAGGAGATCCAAATCGAGGGCTCAACGCAAACGTCAGGTGGTCGAGATTTTAAAGGAAGAAAACCAAAAGCTGCGAACAGAAAACATGAGGTATGAAAAAGCTCTCAATATCACCGTTTGCCCTCATTGCGATAACCTCGTCGCCCTCGGTAAGATATTCCCCGATAAGCCTCACGCGATGATTGAAGACGTTCATTTACCACCCTACTCCCTCGGGGCATCTCCTGCTCAACCAGATTTTGCCGGAGTCACGCATGAGCAGGATGATCCTACGAAGATGATACAAATGCCTCCTGGGGGATGGGATTTGCATCGCTTTGATTGGAGTTACAGTTTCAAGGAGCTGGATGTTACCGCCGACCAGCTCAAAGCATATCAGCCTCATGCACAACAATTTTCGATAGGGTCGGGTCCTGCTGGAGATGAGTTAATCAGTCGTCAAGCCATCGATGCAATTTTGGGCCACGATAAGAGGAGGTTCGCTTGGCCCCCTGAACTGCATTCCAAATTCCTAGATGTGGTTCACCAAATGGGGATCGACTCAGCAACTCCGACGCGCATATTTAAGGCCATGAATGTACCGGGGCTTAGTAAGGAGCTGGTCAGGAATCACCTTGCTGCCTACAGAAAGCTATTAAGACAACGTCGAGCGGAGCTAAACCGGGAGGAATCTGTCTCGAGCTCAAAAGCTAGGGGCGACCGCCATTGTAATGCTCAGGCATCAAGAGATACCCGGCCAAATCTAAGCATCAATCAAGCTAGCAACCCGACCACCGGCAAACTGAAAGCTGATCAGAATGTCCTCCCAGGCCATTTCAACACTTCTCAAGAGCGCGTGTCACAAGTACAGCGAGTGCGCACTCCTCCATTCGAGCAGCAGTCGGCTGGTGCTCTGCCTGCCGCTGGTCAACCCACGACAGACGATTTCTTCGATGAGGGGCTCGATGCCTTGTTCAATCAGTGGGAAGCTGGCATGCTTGGACAGCCATGATCTAGCACCTGACTCGGGGCACGATGGGTCGGTCACTACGAACACCCATAGAAAGAAGAACATGTTCACGAGTAGATCACTCATTTTATCCGTTGTAAAGTTCCTACGGGAACATTTTTCTTTAATGACTATAGTTAATTCTATATTAAAACCAACGCTATCGACGAACATCGTCATGCTTAGTTGTGATGATCCCTTGTTAGATTAAGTCTGAAACCAGAGACAGTCTTTAAAATTTTGAGTGGCCATGAACTCATTCCTCACCAAGCGCCCGGGATGCTGAAATGAAGAGTAACAGCATGCACAGGGAAAATGCCACTTTCGTTTGAACGATGAAAAGGGGTTGAGAGAAGATCATAGCGTTAATTCCCATGGAGCTAAATGAATTAAACGGAGTCATTAATTGCGGGTCCACCGCTGCTCCCCACGTTCTCGGGCCTAGCAAATCATAAAAGGCGCCGAAAGATTGTAGACCCACCACTTTGAAGACTGAACTAGGGGGCGAGCGCAATACTCGATGAAACCGAATCAATGCAAGAGAGTTTGTGATCCTATCACGAGGAAAAAGAAAGGGGAATACAGACGATGAGTAATTGCAGGATCTCGGGAGGAGCGCTTGCTTGCTGGTCTTCATATGCAGCCTGAAGGATGGTTCCAGGACACGCACAATCACTTGAGAAAATTTCTAGAGTGAGCAAACACGTAAGAGCGAATTGAGAAAGCTGAGTGAACTAGATCAGCTCGAGATACCCCGATCCATCATGTTTAAAAGTTATTCCCATCTGCTAGAAACGCCCGACCTGGACATTTCTGAGCACGAACTGCTGGGAGACTTTGAAGATCTTGGAGCTGAATCCTGCTCGAAGGCCATAGAGACTGACTCCTCCAGCGATGAAATTCTAGGTTTCAGCTACGAAGAAGGAGTATACAATGATGACCGGAGTCAGAAAAGGAAGCAACTACAACGCCACACTCCAGGCCAAATCCGAGAGCTCGAAGCTTTCTTCAATGAATGCCCCACTCCAAGCAAACGACAGAAAATGGAGTTGAGCCGAAAAATAGGATTGGAGCTTTCGAAGGTCAAGTTTTGGTTCGCCAACAAACGAACCCGGGTGAAACAGCAATACGCAGACCATGAGTTACTGGTCCTGAAGGAGGAGAATGAGAAGCTTCAAGCTGAAAGCGCGAGATATAAGGAAGCTCTGACCAAGGCCACCTGCCTTAATTGTGGTAATCCTATTGTCCTCGGCGAGGTGTTCCTCGATGAACCATCCCTGTTGACGAATAACGCTCAGCTGTTACCGTATTCTCCACAGCATTTTCCGACACAGCCAGATACCGCCGGAGATCTGCATGAGCAAGTCAACACCATAGAATCAACACCAACATCCTCTGAGAAATGGGATATGAATCATCACAGGGGGAATTCTCTCAATGACGAACTCGCTGTCGCAGCCAGCCAATCCAAAGTCGGTGAGTCCCTCCCTGGACAACTTTTGAAACAACTAGATCCCGTAGAGAATAGCTACCGAAGTATTGACGATATTTTGGGTGATAAGAGAACAAGGTTTTACTGGACCTATGAGCTTCACACCAAATTTGTTGATGCAATTCGAGAACTGGGAGTTGATTCGGCTAGCCCACTGCGCATACTCGAGATTATGAGTGTGCCGGGGCTCTCTAGAATTAACGTTGAGTCTCACCTCAAGTACTATAGGAGATTGCTAAGGGATGGAAGGATAGCGTTAAACCATCATAAAGCCAGTTGGAGCTCAAGTTCTGGGCAGAGTTACAACCATGATGATTGGAGAGCCAAGAGCACCCAACCGTGTTTCAGCAATGACGGGACTAGCAGTCGTGTCAGCGACTCCTCTAACCCAAATCAGAATGCTCCGCCGAGCTATCTCAATACTCCTCAGGAGTATATGCCACAGTTCCAGCACATAGAAATTCCTCAGTTTGAGCGCGAATCAGTCATTAATGCTGTCCCTGAAGCGGATCTGGCATTGGTAGAGAGTGCACATATGAACCTGCCGGTCATCGGAGGAAATTCCAATTCGAGGGGTCAAATTGCTCACGGCGAGAGCAAAGAGAGGAATCCCTCGCCTGCAGTCGACGACACCCAATCTGGGCACCAAGGGCTAGAAAGAACAAGTGATTTCCTTGATGATGAGCTGGACACTTGGATCAATACTCTTCGGGAATGTATGTCTCAACCCCAACAGGGCAATGATGAAGGTTCCAGCTGAAAGACTCCAATCCCTCACAACGAAGGCAATGAAAGAAATCTGCCCCCAACAATCGTTGATACCCAACTTGAACATCAATGGCTCGAAGACCCGAGCAATTTCCTTGGCGATGAGTTCAATCTTTGGCTCGATCAATTTGGAGCCGGAGGACCATCGCAGTGGTGACGCGAGGCCGGTGATCAAACGTCTGATGCAAGGCATGGCTACTCGATGAAAAATGCTTCGAGAAAAGGGGTTGAATACTCCTATTGCATATGTTGTTGATCGCACTGTAAGGTTCCCATGGGAACATCTTTCATTAATATCTAGAACTAATTGCGCGTGAGTGTCAACATCACCCTTTGAGCATCTTCAAGCCGAAGGCCGTGGATTAATCACTTAATCCGTAGAGCAAGTTCCATGAACCATAATTATCACCTGCAGAGCATAATGGAATCCATTCCTTCAATACAAGATACATTCGGCCGCGGAGCCACCCGTTTGGTAAAAGGACGTATCGTTCCTAGTTGATCTTCAATCAGATCAGGGGATAATGTTTCCTCTCTTCTTCCTCTCAGGTGATAAAAAGAGACAAGGCCCTAAAAGGCCATGCATTCAAATGGCTAAACAAACGTTGCCCAGCTGGGGGGCAGATGAACCATTGATGTTACAAACACTCCAAGCATGGATAGACGGATTTGATAGAGGTTGTTCATATCAATACGCAACATCAGAATGGGATGAAAATCAAGAGTAAAGTTGTATCGTCCCAATTTGTCTTGAATTTGGGAATATGAATTAACACTTATTTTTTATCCTTGACAGGGGAATCGCCTTGGAGACGAATAAGTTTTTACATCCCACATACTACCTGTTAGGGTACATGAGGGTAGGATGTATCGTTTCGATTTTCGAAAAATTCGTGAACATACAATGATATGCTTCTTTTACATTTTCAGGGATCTCCAGCCACGGTGGACAGGTAGGTATCCCTTTCCCCCAATCCATTGAAGATGTTAAACAAAAAAAAAAACACAGAGAGAAAAAGAAAAAGCTTTCAAAATCTGATGTCTAGAAAAGACATGGAATTCTAACTTCATTGGCATTCATGTTTTGAAACATGAGGTTGTCTGAACACGCATTGTGCACCATAAAATCCCCTTGACGGGTAAAATTTTTGGGAAAACGAAAGAGATTTTTCCAATCAAAAGTTGTTCAAAACTCTCAAAAGGATGTTTCCTCAAAAGAGAGGCAAGCTCAAATCCAAACACATCCTACATACACTTGAGAGATGAGTGGAGCGAATCAAATAGTAAAATCTGGACCTACGGAGGTAGGGACCATTCGCAGCGATTACATGGATTGGGACGACGGAGGCGTTCGTTTCATATCATAAACACTACAGGTGACCGTTGACAACCCACTTGAACAGCAGTTTTCATTCTTAACCCTGTCAAGAACCACCCCACACCGGGGCAAAAAGGAAGTAAGTCCAGCAGCATCAGGAGAAAATGGTTAGAAATTTTCTTGCTCGGACTAACATTAATCTTTGTGTGTTGTTTATATGGTAATCCAAGTGCCATAGGATGACGAGAAGCATTCATTCTCTATCCCACACACCATATCCTTTGCACAGCCAAGTTGAGCCTGCGAATTCATTTCATAAACCCCTGTTGGTGATCATGGGATGTTTCAAGATAGAAACTGTATCACTCCAAGAACGGAAGAAATCAAGAGATGGGATTTATAGAAAAATCTCATATCGGCGTTTAAGTGTGCTATGATTCAAGTTGTATATCTAGCACAATTTTCTGAACATCGTAGTTCCAAAGGAAAAGAAAAGGCGGGATTTCAACAAAAAATCCCCAGCATCAAGAAAAAGCAAAGTGCCTGGTAAAAGCAAGGCCGATGCTCGTGAAAACTGTTTGATTGATCCCCAATAAAGCCTAGTTGGGAAGAGAGAAAAATCCATAAAGGAGTCAGATCAAGAAGACTGCTCCCCAAACGATGTCAGCCGTGGTGCAAAAACACGGACAGAATTGTCAATCTCTTAATACCACAAGAGACGTTCTCTAAAGGATTTGTGCACACCTCAAAAGCGGTTGCACACCTCAAAAATGGAAGATGCAGAATGGAAAAGACATGTGACAAATTTGCAATGATCACCAATGTCGAATCCTTCGTGATTTCTGGGCCAAAAACAAGCCTTTTTTGGTCCCCAATCCTACCAATGTTACAACCCTGAAACAGTCTTCTCTGACTAAGACACTTGGGTTAACATATAGCTTAGCTCGAAGAAGTACGAGCAAGACTCTTTCTTTCTCATTTTGCAGGGTTCTTGACTTGTAAACCCGGAGCAGATGGTGAAGATTTTCATTCGATGGCCCCGACTCCAAAGCGGGTCCCCCTTGAAAACCAATATCCAAGCCCAACATTACGGTCCCGTGGAAGACCTCCCGACCGATCAAAATGTATGCGCTGCGAATGAGCCTAAAACCTAGGCACAGGTCAGTAGGGAATTGAGTGCATCCCCTAAAAATCATCACCTCAAAACAGGTGAGATGGCCTCCTTGTCGAGAAATATTCCAATTGACGTTTTGAGCAAACTCTTTTTGGGAATTTTCAAACTGTGGATCCAGATTTTCCATGCAAGGGATTCGTGATCACATTTGCACGTTGCAAAAATGTTTTGGATAACCTCCAGCATCAAAATGCACATCTCATGACTAAAGCTTAAGTCATAAAATTTTGTCAATTGGACAATTGCTGTCTTCTCAAAGATTACCAATATTTTCTTGGGGAAGAGAAACCCTTAAAAAAAATCCTTTTCAAAATATCAAAAAGTCTCATCGGACGTGGAGAACCCTTGTCATGAGACCCCCTTTTCAAAAATATCAAACAGTCTCATCGGACGTGGAGAACCCTCGTCATGAGACCCCTTTTCAAAATTTAGGCAGTCTCATCGGACGTGGAGAACCCTCGTCATGAGACCCCTTTTCAAAGCAAACAAAGGTAGATACCGCCTGAAGGATCAACACAAGGTAGATACCGCCTGAAGGGTCAAACCAAGGTAGAAACCGCCTGAAGGGTCAACACAAAGGTAGATACCGCCTGAAGGGTCAACTCAAGGTAGATACCGCCTGAAGGGTCAAATCAAGGTAGAAACCGCCTGAAGGGTCAACTCAAAGGTAGAAACCGCCTAAAGGGTCAATCAAAGGTAGATACCGCCTGAAGGGTCAAACAAAGGTAGAAACCGCCTGAAGGGTCAAAACAAAGGTAGATACCGCCTGAAGGGTCAAACAAAGGTAGAAACCGCCTGAAGGGTCAAAACAAAGGTAGATACCGCCTGAAGGGTCAAACAATGGTAGAAACCGCCATAAGGGTCAACTCATTGGTAAGTACCGCCATAAGCATCGACACAAATGTCCGATCCACCATACGGATCAAAATCCTTGGCAAATCTCAGGGCGTGGGATGCGCCTTCCTTAGATTCCTAGCCGTTAGGAATCCCATAATGGTATGACATACCATACAGGTCAAAGCTTAACCTCCCTAGGATATTCTGAATGACGAGTCCTAGGCATCCTCTTGAAAGTCGTCGCAACCGGCAGCATCGAACAGGTAAGTGGCAGGTATGTCTCTCTACTATCTCACTCTCTCATGTCAAATGAACGTTTCCCCCTTCAAGAAAGAGCATACATGGACAAGCATGAAGATTGGATGTCATGACTCCTTTTCCTTTAGTTTCCCAAGTCGAGTCGATCAGGACTCTGCTGTCACCTTATCTTTGAGAGATTCCTCTAACGAGATTCCTCTCAAAGAGGGGCAGCTGTTGACACCTAAATTTTGATCAACCTTTTTGTTTCCTTTATTTTTCAAAAATTCATAGAAAATCCATAAAAAGCTGAAAAATTACAAAATCAACTTTGGTAACATTGGCCAAGCTAAAGGAACCATTTTGGATAAAAAAATATTTTTTCATATTTTTCGTATTTTTTATTATTATTATTTTCGAAAAATATAAAAATAAAATGAAAATCAATAAAAGTAGTATTTGAGGTCACAAAAATATAGAAAAATAGTCAGTATTTTTATTTTTAATTTTCTTTACTTTTGAACCTCATAAAATAGTAAAATTCAGGTTCGATTTTGGGTGTTTTCTGATCACCATAAAATTGAAATTGGCAAAAATATTAGTAATGATTAAAAGGAAAAGGAGTGAAAACATAATCATTCAAAAGGAAAAGGGAACTAATCATTTTGTCTTTGCTTTTGATTATTTTATTATTATTCTTACTTTTTAGTATTTTATTTTATTATTATTTTATTTTTTATTATTATTTACTCACCTTTCCCCTCATCCGTCGCTGGCTTCTTCTTCTCCCGCGACTTCATCTTCTTCCTCTCCTTCCTCTTCTTCAGGAGCTCTTCTTCTTCTTCTTGTCTTCTTCTTCTTCTTAAAAAAAAAAAAAGGAATCCTCACCTTCGTGCATTATTTGCCTTCGCCTTCGATCCTTCCGCCGTCGTCGCTAGCCGTCGTACCTCAAAGCCGCCGTGAACAACTCAAGACCCGCGACCTCCACCCGTTTCGGAGTTTGGTTCGGGTTTGTTTCGGATCGGGCCAAATCCGTCACCGCCATCGCCTCCGGTGACTGCCCCGGAGTCCTACCTCCTCCCTCGGAGCTTGTGGAGCCTACGCGCCGCTGGTGGAGCTCAGAAACGGCCTCGGGTCACCACCCCGTCGTCGGAGCGTGTCGGCGTGTCGGAGCGTGTAGGCGTGTCGGCGTGTCGGAACGTGTCGGCGTGTCGGAACGTGTCGGCGTGTCGGAGCGTGTCGGAGCGTGTCGGCGTGTCGGCGTGTCGGAACGTGTCGGCGTGTCGGAGCGTGTCGGAGCGTGTCGGAGAGTGTCGAACGTGTCGGAGCGTGTCGGAGAGTGTCGAACGTGTCGGAGAGTGTCCGGGCGTGTCGGAGAGTGTCGAGCCGTGTCATAGCGTGTCCGGACGTGTCGGAGAGTGTCGAACGTGTCGGAGCGTGTCGAACGTGTCGGAGCGTGTCGGACGTGTGCATGAACAGTGTCCAATCCGAACAGTGCATGAACAGTGTCGGAACAGTGCATGAACAGTGTCCAATTTTTTAATTTTTTTAATTTTTAATTTTTATTTTTTAGTCTTAATTTGTGAAATTGACTATCGACATTCTAATGGCGATCGACAGGTAACGGGCATGGGGATGGTCGCAGGCTGGGGCTGGGCGATTGAAGGCCGGTGTCCAATCCGGTATGTTTTACGTACCCGATCCGTATATCAGGATTATTTTTCTAAAATATTGCATTTATAGACTTGATTTGTATGTATTTGTTTCAGTCTAGTGGTTAGCTTATTTATCTGGTTGAGTGTTATCTATTGTCAAAGACATGCTTTTTGTTAAAATATTTTCTGAAAATATAAAAAAATATTAATAAATCAAAAATGCCAAAAAAATGGAAAAATTAAAGAAAAACAAAAAAATTGAGAAAAATTGCAGAAATATTCTAAAAATTGTCCAAGGCTGAAAATGACAAAAAATTGATTTGTTTTCATTTTTGGGATTTTCTCCCATTTAATCCAAAATGGCGATTTCACCCCTCAAAGGGTGAATCGTCTTTGATATTCTGATGAATTGTGGAAATTTCTTAGAATTTGGTGATGGGCCAGATGGGTGGTTAAACCTTATGTCTAAGATTTCCACATTTCATTTCCATTTTTAGAAAATGACGATTTTACCCTTCGAATGGTAAATCGGTTTCTAAAATTCCCGAAAATCACGAAAATTGCCAAAAAATAGGAAATGGGTCAATTGAGTGACCAAACCTGTTTTGACTCCGGATTCACTCCGAAATGATGATTTTGTCCTTTTTGGGCAAATTGTCCCCTTTGTCTCAAAATTACGATTTTGCCCCTGATGGGCAAAATCATGTCTAAATCATTCCTAAGCCTGATTGATGCTTCTCTAGGCCAATATGGCCTTATTAGGAATGCCATGTGATTTATTTGTACACTTGAATTCATCGATTTGTGCACTTTATTATTGATTGTGATTGCTATGATAGTCATTCATATCTGCATGAACTCCTAGATTTAGAACTCGTACCCCACTCATCTGCATGAAATCTTTGGTCAGAAAATTCAGTCAACTTAGGTACCGAAAGGGCGTCAACTCTGACAGTTGACGTAACTAAGTCCCCGAACCCAGTTCTCTGGTTATCGCAGAATTGAATAGAAACTCCCGACTATTCAATAGGGTGGTCCAATCATACCCTCCAAAAAAATGATTGGTGGCGACTCCTCGGCATGCACACTTAGCACATGTCACTAGACCACACTGAAGGTCGACTACGCATACCTCCGTTGCGATTTGGGTAATGGGCCTTGGGAGAGGCCCGCGTCCGACCAGACTGGACGGCCCATTAGCCCTCGAGAGCCCGACAACCTCGAGAGGGTCGCGACACCCTCGAGTGACAATAACCATCATGTGGCCACACAAGCATGCCAGACAACAAAGCCAGCTTACATCTTTGCATTTAGTCCAACGCACACACTGTCGTGCTCAAAACTCGGCTTAATGCCATTTTTCATGCTTAAAACGCATCGGAATAATCACACATGATCACATGAACATACTTTATTCACGAACTTTGCATTTCAATATATATATATATATATATATATATATATATATATATATATGTATGTATGTATGTATATGTGTGTATATATATATATGTATATGTGTGTATATATATAAAATCAATCAAGGCATATTGCAATCACCAAAAAATAATAGTTAATTAATTATTCCGATAATGGTTAATTAGCATAACTATAATTAATTAAGTCCACCTTAATTAATTAGCTCGATTTTAATGAATTAACTCACCTTAATTAATTAACCCGACTCCGGTTAATTAGCACATCAATAATTAGTCAACTCTACCTCAGACAATTAATCTGACCACAATTAATTAAAGTAACTAAGGTTAATAATCTAACCATGGTTTATTCAAAAGTAACTAGGGTTAATGAAATGTAATTACAGTTAACTAAAAGTAACTAGGGTTAACGAAAAGTAACTACAGTTAACTAAAAGTAATTACGGTTACTTTAACTAATCAGGGTTGACTAACTCAATCACGGTCATTTAATTTAACCCGACCATAGTTAACTAATCTAACCCACAATTAATATAATCTAATCATCATTAATATAATCTAATCTATTCCTATACGTAATCAACAGCCTAATCAGAGATTAGGGAGTGAACTCACAATAAATCGTCTGACGACAACGGACGATCGGCGACAACGGGTGCGTAGCTATAGTGACACGGCGACTCGCGGCGGCGACGACACACGAGTGGTCACAAGCATGGCGGCTCGCGGCAATGGCTCGATGGCACAGGTTAGCTCGAGTTCATGGGTGGCGCGGGTGGCAGAGGGTCACGAGGATTGCGGGTAACGTGCAGTGGAGGGTGCGGCTGCTCACGGCGAGGTGCGACGACAACAGGTGGTGGGTCGCACGAAGGAGGCATGGCCGGAAGTGGTTTGGGTCAGAGATGGCTCACGAGTGGCAAGTTGTGCGGAGGATGGCCGGCCTCTGAGGTAGCGACCGTGGCGGCTTGGGTGATGGGTGATGTGAGGTTTGATGGGGCCCACAATCAAATCACACTTTTCACTATTTCGTCTTATATGCATAATATCTACGGGCATTTTAATAATTTGGCTCACTGAGGGTAAATTAAGGGACGCATAGCAACACTTCTCTATAAGAAATCAACTTCTGATCAGAAGTTGATTTCTCTACTTCTCCTCAAAAGTACAAGTTGATTTTTCTACTTCTGCTCCAGATTGACTTCTGAGCAGAGAAATTCGTTTGGTAACGATTGAAAATTTCTACTTTTGAAATATTATTAACAAAATCTTTGGCGATGAAGGTGGCGACGGGCGGTGGCAGAGGACGGCGGCAATGGTGGAGGGCGGCGATAGTCGGCGACCGCATGGTAGTGGGCTGGCGGTGGTCGGCGACAGCGACGGTCGGCGGAGATGGCGGTCGAAGGAGTCGGGTGTGGTCTAAGAAGTGATTCTGAAGCCGAGAAGTTAAATTTTTTACTTCTCAAAATTGGCAAAAAAATCATATTATAAGTCAATTTTTTTACCAAACAGATTTCTACTTCGGAAGTATTTTTACCAAACGAATTTCTCTGACAGATTGACTTCTGGCAGAGAAATTGACTTCTGGATTGTTATTGTGCAGGCCCTTTGTCTACCGATACTAAAAACTGAGGGGAGATAAGTGATGTGAGGTTTGGTGGGGCCCATGATAAAATCACACTATTCACTATTCCGTCCTATATGCATAATATCTATGGGCATTCTAATAATTTGGCTCACCGAGGGTAAATTAATCTATCGGTACTAAAAACCGAGGGGGAGATGAGTGATGTGAGGTTGGTGTGGCCCACGGTCAAATCGTACTATTCTCTATTTCGTCCTATATACATAATATCTATGGGCTTTCTGATAATTTGGCTCACTGGGAGCAAATTCGTCTACCGGTACTAAAAATTGAGGGTATTTTGGTCAACTCACATCTAGGGTTCGGCTAGGCTCAGGTGTGAAGGGTCTTAGTACTACGACTCGACGGCTCAATTACCAGGATTTGACTTTCTTTGATCGACGTCTCAGGATAATCCATATATTGTCCTTTAACTCCTCAGAAATCCAATTTTATTTACCAAGCTGAAATTCATGATTAAAATTCATCGAATCTAGTTATCTTACAAACGTCGAAATTTCGAGACGTCACACCAACTATCCTACCTGTCATGGTCAACGCTGACGTAGACAAATGTTACAATATCTTGATATTTTGTGACTTTAGATATGATTGTTCCTTTTCTTTTCCTTTCTTTGTTTCGTTCGTTTTTTTCCCTAACTGTGTGTTAAGGTTGCTGGCCTACCATTGCCAACCACGGGCAAGGGCGTCACAGCTTGACAGGGCCAATGGTCGACAATGGTCGTTGGCCTAGAGTTGGAGAAGAAAAGGAAGGAAAGAAAATGAGAAAAAGGAGAAAAATAACAAATTCAGAAAATTCGAAATGCCGTGTAGGATATTTCATGTCAGCGACTTTCAACCGAAATTGATCGGAATGACTGAATTGGCACAAATACAAAAATTTTATGACTAAATTGATCGAATTGAAAAGTTGAGGACTGAATGAAATCAATACAATAGATTCAAGAATTTTGTTGACATCCCTCGTCGGCCTTGGTATGGTACTAGTTGATTTTTCCGTTGGAAAATGATAGCGGATCTCGTGGCCACAATTACAGTATCTCCTCATTATTGGTAATTTGGTACAACTTTGTATTAACTTTAAGGGTTAATATCGCGAAAAATCCCAAATTGGTACACTTGTGACAATTTTACCCCAAATTATTTTTTTGACCACCAAAAATCCAAACTGGATCACTTGTGACAAATTTACCTTAAACTATTTTTTTAACCACCAAAAACCCTAAACTGGTATAACTGTGACAAATTTACCCTCAAATTAATTTTTTTACCATAAAAAATCCCAAACTGGTACACATATGACAAATTTACCCTATGTTAATTTTCGTTAAATTGAGTTAATACCACAAAAAATTTCAAATTTATACACCTATAGCAAACATAGGATAACGTGTACACCCAACTATTGCCACGTGTCATCCAATTCAGCAATTTGCCGGTAAAATTTAATGAAAACTAACGGAGGGTCAATTTGTCACTTGTACCAGTTTGTGGTAAATTTATCACAGATGTACCAGTTTGAGATTTTTCATGGTAAAAAAAAATAATTTGGGGTAAAATTGTCACAAGTATACCAGTTTGAGGCTTTTGGTGGTATTAAGCCAAACTTTTTAATGAGCACAACGATTTTATTGTAAGTCAAAAATCTCATAAATCAATACCTTTTTATGGTAAATGTTACAATGTTTCGACACCACTAGTGCAATACCCTTCCTGAAGGGGAACCAGTTTCTCACGCAAGTTAGCTTGATTTAACTTGTCTTGGAGTATTCAGCAAATGAAATTAATATAACAGTTAGGGCCTATATCTAATTGAGTGCAATTTTTTCTTTGAAAAAAAAAAATCAGCACGTAATGATATTCAGCTTGTGTTGATAATCATGACTGACAATGACCTAAAAGTTTCAATTAAGTTAAAAAAGTCATTTGTCACTTATGGGATAAAGGAAGGGGAAACTTAATTCTTTAACTAGAAAAAATAGCTTGCCAATTAGAAACTTACCAATTGTTTCCCTAAAACACATCGACGAAGATGTACATTCCTTGTATGTCAAGAAATTAAAAATATTCAGTTACTACTTAAAATAACTTTTTTCGACCAAAAAATAAAATAAAATAACTTTTGGTTTCTATTTTCAGCAATTAAACTACGGACATTTAAAATTCACCGCTTAAATTTTCAGCCCTTCTTTTGTCAATTTCATCAAAAAAAGCAATCTTAATTCCTAAGTATCAATCATTTTGAAATTTTGTTTCTTTCCTTTGACTCTCTACCAATCACTCATCTAGATATAGCGACATTTGTCTAGACTTGTCAAACGGGTAGGTCAGGTTATAAATGATTCGATTTAAATTGACACATTGACCCGTTTATGACCCATACTTATGCATAGTGCAAATTTCTTCTTGATCCATACCCGATCCGACACATATCCGACCCAACTCGTATTACTAAAAAAACTTCTATATTTAATCCAATCTAAGAAAATATATTTCTTATAAATTTATGAAAAAAATTACTAAATCATTTTAGAAAATTTTTTATTTTTACATTTCTATTCTTATAATTTCAAAACAAAAATATAAATTTTTTATTTGTAGTTATTTTTTAAATATGATTTTTTTATGATTTTTTATTTTTATCTCGTTTTTTGTGTTTATTTAAAAATATAATTTTATTTATTTATTTATTTTCTTCTATGACTAGAGAGGGCCGGCCAGCAAAAAAAGTTAAAAGAAAAAAAAGTGAAAAAAGGCAAAAGAAAGAAAGAAAAAGTAAAAGAAAGGGGTAGATATCTGTTAAGTGGCCCAAGTGGGTTGTAAATGGGTTCATAATGGACTCATGAAACTTCAATACTCCAATTGAGGAAGTTTCTAACACCTTGTGGAGGATAGAGCGTCAGCTGTTCAAGTCGGAGAGTTGGCTAAGGACCACGGAGGACGGTGGTGAGAAGTGCGTTCGTTGGGAGAGATGCCTTTGTGTACCCGGTGTTCTAGGCAGGGTCAAGGTTTTGTCCGGAACAAATGACTTGCTACAATTGAAGAGGGTGGTGGCCGTAGCACTATAGTGGTCGATGGTGGTGCTAGTGGCAAAGGAATGGGATCCGGATTCCCTACCATGATGGTAGGGAATCTCCACTCTATATATAGGGGGCAACGGTTTGGATTCGGATCCCTTGCCCGGGTGAAATCTGGGCAGGGGTGCCAAGATGTGATCGTGGCCATCCGTTCAATCAACGGACGGCCACGATCACATCAAATTGCTTCCGGCCTTTTTTTTTTTTTTGCTTTTCTGCCATTTCTTTCATCTCCATCAATCACAGCCGTCCGTTCAATCAACGGACAGCTGAGATCGACCCGGGCGCGCCTTGGCAGGGAGGCACCCGGGCAGGCGATCCACGCCCCAAGGGTTTGGGGGTTGGTAGGGAATGGAGGGCCAATATTTTAATGTTTTCCTACCATTGATGGTAGGAAATCCTTAGCCGAAGGAATGGGGAGTCGCACAACAGGACTATGGAGATTTTTTTTTTCTTTTTCTAGTAAATTTAAAATTTGCTAAATGCCTAACTTGCGTAGTTAAAAAAAGGCCCAATACCCAAAAAAACCTTCGACTTTAGCATTTGTGACAATTATGTCCAAATTTTTTTTTGTCTCATAAAAAAACCTTAAGCTTTTACTTTTGTCTCAATTCTACCTCAAACTTTTATTTTTGTCCCAAATTTACCGGCTTAGTACAAAAAAAATTCTCAACTTTAACATATGTCCTATATTATATTCAAAACTTTTTTTGTCTCATAAAAAACCTATAACTTTTACTTTTGTTCTAATTTTACCACCGTTAGTCTGCCGTCTATAATCACCATCAGTTAATCTTTTGTGTCATTTTCATGTTATTAATGAATTATATCTCAGCAAAGCTGACATGAAAAAATCCTGAATTTCTTTTCTGTTGTTTGATTCCCATACATATTGCCGAAAGATATATAATCACTCAAGACGGCGAGCTTCGTATTCTCTTCGGCACTCAACCGCATAAATAATGGCTAGACATTGAGATATTATGACGAACTATTTAAAATTTCATCGTCCCTGAAACCTACCGTTTCTAAATTTCAAAAATTCATTGGTAAAATCGGCGAGAAATTCGAGTCACATAGGATTAACTAACGATGATTATGAACAGAAGGCTGATAGAATAGAATTAGGATAAAAATAAAAGTTGGTGATTTTTTAGGAGATAAATTTTTTTTTGGATATAATTAGGACGAATGCTAAAGTTAAGGGTTTTTTTTTTCAGATATTAGACTGGTAGAATTGGGACAAAAGTAAAAGTTAGAGATTTTTTATGAGACAAAAAAAGTTTTGGATATAATTGACACAAATGCTAAAGTCGGAGATTTTTTTGGATATGAGGCCGTTAAAAAAAGTGAATTACTGCCCACCCATGGATAGCTCAGTTGGTTAGGGCGCACTTGTGATTGTGTGGTTAGCCGCACTAGTCCCAGGTTCGATTCTCCAGCTGAGCACATGTGATTTAAGTGGGGGGTCATGGCGGTGGGTTGCTGTGCTAGTCTCCCCTAAGGAATAGTCAAGGTGCATGCAAGCTGGTCCGGACACCTTGGTTACAAAAAAAAAAAGTGAATTACTTGGGTGGGTTCGGAATGGGTTTAGGTTGGGTTGGATATGGGTTATGTAAATTGTTTAGCAAATGAATCGGTCAATGTGAGTTAAATAGGTGAATTCGGTGTGACGAACAATTAATTTCCATAAGTAGATCATACATCTAATTATAAAACCCAAGATAAATTATCCTTTGCACATTAGCTTGAAGGCGTGAACAAAAAATTTGTATTGGTTAGCGCTTTCAGAAGTTTATATCACTTCATACCATAATGAATATCGAATGGATAATAACAATCCTATGTGTTCTCTCTATGTTTCTTGAGAGCACCGATCAATTAATCGAGCAGATTTCACCATCGATTTTTCGTCATAATCAGTTAATCACGCGTCTCAATTTCAAGGAATCAAAATTGAGTTGACTTGCCTCTCCATAAACTGAGATGATACATATACAACGGTGTCATATTCACATGTTATGCACTTTTTCATCTGCTTTAGAAGTTGCAAAATGGGTCTAAAACACAACTCTCAACCCATATTTGATGATGCATGTCATAAATGGGTTTCCTTAAATATTAACAACATACCTAAGTGGGTCATAAATTGATTAACTAACGATTTAATAGGTCTTAAATGAGTTGAGAACTAATCCATATGAAAGCAGAGAACTTTTTACTGGTCTTCTAATAGTAAATAGAGCGCCCGATATGTCAAGTGGAGTTGGAGATGTAAGGACAAGGTTTATATGGTTTATTTTTATTTTTATTTTTATTTTCTAAATTATCTATTTATTTATTTTTTCCTATTTTTAGACTTCGTAGGAGGAAAAAAGGAATAAATTTTAAAAAAGATAAATTAAAAATTATATAAAAAGTTCAAAAATATAAATAAAAATTAAAAACCATGCGAGGGCTTGGCCATTGGGCGAGGGCTGCGAACGGCTAGTGTGGCCCTCCTTGGACTTAGAAGAAAAAAAATAAAAATAAAAATAAAGATATTAAGAAAATATTTTTTTAAGGAAAAATGCGTAAAATTTATCCAATAGATTTGTAGTGTATGGAAGTTTTTTCGCAATATAGATTTTTTTAAAAAATATATATAAGAAACAAGTTTTCCTAGATTTAATTTAATTAGTAAGTATTTTAGTAATATGGGTCGAGTCATGCATATGTCGCTAAATTTGTGTTGCTTGAAATGTGTCAAAACTGATGAAATGGACCAAACTGGATCGGACCATTTTCGATTCGACCTGACATGCCTATTTGACGAGTTCAGTATACATGTAGGTGTACTTCCATTTACTCAATTCACATATAGAGTCTATATCATTTGTGGCATTTCCCTTTCAGGAGTTATGCTTGGGCTTTTATACACCACTTAATTTGGTAACTATTAAATAGGGCAGAAGGACAGCAGAAGTGTCAATATTTGTGTACGGCGCTCACTTTAGTGCCAATATTTTTTTTTTCGGATCACTTAAGTGTCAATTTTTATGAAAAATGATTATTTCAGTGCCAAGTCTGACGTGGCTTGCCGAAAATTATGCGTGGCGCGTACGTGGCTTGCCGGAAGTTTGCCGGAGCTTCCACGTCAGAAAAAAATAAATTGAAAATTAGTGAAAAAACCACTTAATATTAAAAAACTTAAAAGTAAATTGAAAAATTAGAAAAAAAAAACACAAAAAAAAGGTTTGCAGCGACGGCCTCTCATCTGCACCACCATCTTCTTCTTCCCAGCGTAAACTCTTGCAGTCACCATTGCAATTGGTAGCTAAGCTCTTGCAAGCTTGCAGCCCCAATCTGCACCGCTTTCATCCTTCTCCCAGTCACACCGTCACACCACCATCGGCCAGTGAGGCCCCATCAAATCCCCAGCCACGCCGGACGACCTCCACCCTTCGTCCCTCGATTTCTCGCCGCCTCACCTTAGCACCGCTATATCTCGTCACCGTATCAACCTGATGCCGCTGCTCAACCGCCAATCTGTCTAAACCGAGCCCCTCTTCCGCGCTCGAGAATCCCAATCGCGACCCATTTCGAGAAACCCAATCACGAAAATCGAAGATCCAGCGAAGCCTTCGAGTAAAATTGAGCTCGCTTACCTGATGCGTGGCTACTCCTTCAAGCTTCGTCGAGTACGAAGGAGCAATAGAAGGAAGAAGAACAACAACAGCAGCGAAATTCGTTCTAGTACGGCCAAGCACCAAGCCGTTGCTCACTCCCCTCGGCGACCCATGAGAGGCCGCGGCCATCCCCACCACCGCTTCCCCCCGTGGTCAAGGATGGGCGATTCCGGGCTCGCCCAGCCACGGCGAGGCTCGACCTCGCCTAGATCTGGGTGAGGTCGGCCTCGCCGTGGGACCGCGAGGCCTCGGCCACCCACGATCGAGCTCGCCGACCCCCGATGGCTCAGAAGAAGAAGAGGGATCATTGCGGAGAAGAATCCGCCAAATTCTAGGATTTCTCCACCTTGATTTTTTGCCAAATTCTGGGATTTCTTCTGAGAAGAAGAAGAGGGATCATCGAGAAAAAAAGTCCTTAAATCGTTTCCAACCTTGATTTTTTTTTTCATTTTTTCTATTTTTAGGCTATTTTTAGTTTAATTTTATTTTTAATATTGAAACATCCACGTGGACGCCACCTGGACTAATATTTTTTTAAAAATTTCCAAATGGATGCCATATGAACAAAGAAATTAATAAAAAAAAATGCCATGGCCGAAATTAACACTTAACTAATCATTTTTGCCGGAATTGACACTAAAGTGATCGCCAGATACAAATATTGGCACTTAAGTGAGCCGGCGAAAAAAATTGGCACTAAAGTGAGCGCCGTACATAAATATTGGCACTTTTAGTGTTCTTTTGCCTATTAAATAGAGAGTTACCATATCCTCATTTTTTTTTTGGGTCCGACCATATCCTCTATTTAGAGAGAGAGAGAGAGAGAGAGAATGCAAGGCCAAGGCATTTTTACTTCCTCAAAAGTTAGACTTGTTCCTTCCCTCACCAACCCCACTCCCAATCTAAACCACAAAATATAATAAATAAATAAACAATAATTAAAAAGATTAAGGGAAAAAAATGAAAAAAAAAAATCCCACGCTCACCTACTCCCGTCCTTTGACACCCCCACCCACCTCAACCCGGCGCCTCAAACCGTCAAATGTTAGACCAAAGAAAAAAAAAACCGTCAATTGACGCCGTCAGCCGTCTGCCCTCCCCTCCCTTCCCTCCCGTACTTCAAAGGAGCATTGAATTTTCTACGCCGTAAAAACGCATCGATCAGGTAAAAATTAATAATATTTTTCTTCACCTTCTTACGATAATAACGATGTTCAATCTATCCAAATTACCGCGATTGACGTGACGCGGAATTATCAAATTTCGCTTACGTCATATGTATAGATTTTTAACTGCTGAGACTATGTTACTATGTCAGGTAAAAGTAACAGATGAGTATATACGGAGAACCGGGTCGGCCCGAACCCCACTCACCCGCCCCCGGCCGCACACGTTTCACCTAACGCCTTCCAACTATTCATATTCAGTTTCTCATTTTTATTTCGATTTTACTTTTTTGTCCGCCTTAATCAAATAATTAGGATTCGCTTATTTATACCGAAACTCCATCTCACCCTTGTCCTCGCCAATCATCTTCTTCTTCTTCCTTCTCGGTCCTTGTCATCAACAACCGCCATGGATCTCCTCCTCCTGGAGAAGGCCCTCCTGGCCCTCTTCGTCGCCGCCGTCGTGGCCATCGCTGTCTCCAAGCTCCGCGGCAAGCGCTTCCGCCTCCCCCCCGGCCCCCTACCCGTCCCCGTCTTCGGCAACTGGCTCCAGGTCGGCGACGACCTCAACCACCGCAACCTCACCGACCTCGCCAAGAGGTTCGGCGACATCCTCCTCCTCCGCATGGGCCAGCGCAACCTCGTCGTCGTCTCCTCCCCCGACCTCGCCAAGGAGGTGCTCCACACCCAGGGCGTCGAGTTCGGCTCCCGCACCCGCAACGTCGTCTTCGACATCTTCACCGGGAAGGGCCAGGACATGGTGTTCACCGTCTACGGGGAGCACTGGCGGAAGATGCGCCGGATCATGACGGTGCCCTTCTTCACCAACAAGGTGGTGCAGCAGTACCGCCAGGGGTGGGAGGACGAGGCAGCCTCCGTCGTCGCCGACGTGAGGAAGAACCCCGCCGCCGCCCGCGAGGGGATCGTGCTCCGCCGCAGGCTGCAGCTCATGATGTACAACAACATGTACCGGATCATGTTCGACCGGCGGTTCGACAGCGAGGACGACCCGCTCTTCGTCAAGCTCAAGGCCCTCAACGGCGAGCGCAGCCGCCTGGCGCAGAGCTTCGACTACAACTACGGCGACTTCATCCCGATCCTGAGGCCCTTCCTCAGAGGGTACTTGAAGATCTGCAAGGAGGTCAAGGAGCGCAGGCTGCAGCTCTTCAAGGACTACTTCGTCGACGAGAGGAAGTAAGGAAAATTCATCTGTTCCTTTTTTCCGTTTTCACCTTTGTCATAGACTCTTACGTGTAAATACGAGGATGGCTAGGCTACGTTGAGATGGTGATTTGCACCCTGTAGACCGTGATGATAATCGCAATCTGTTCTTGTTTCTATTCGTCATTTTATAATTTGTTTACACAATAGAGAACGCAATTGAATTAGGGAGAGTCGAGAAACGTCAAAGCTGCATTAAGATGAAGTCTGCGGGAGTTATTACATCCCAATTTATGACCAACTGGAAACTGCAAGTCCCGTTGGCCCACCGCCGGCGACGGGGGGCCCGGCGGCACGTCCGTGGTTGAATTTAATGTCGAGGTTTTCGGCAGTTGCGAACATGTTGTGGAGGAGTAGGACACGGGTGATGTCTACAGTCCTCCTGTTTCCTCGCCCCTCCCCGGGGGGTGGAATTGAAAGAGTGCGCCCCTCCGCTAGGGCCAAATGTGTGAATTAGCTAATTTCAGTGGTCCGAAACTGAGAATACCGGACACTTGTGCAGGAAACTGGCCAGCGTGAAGCGGATGGAGAACGACGGGCTCAAGTGCGCGATGGACCACATTCTCGAGGCGCAGCAGAAGGGGGAGATCAACGAGGACAACGTCCTTTACATCGTCGAGAACATCAACGTCGCCGGTATGCTTTCATTTTTTCTTTTTGCAATTAAGTCCGTATTAGCATGAAATCTCATAATTAGATCCGCAAGGGAAATGTGCAATCACAACCTACGAATCGAACTTTGCCGAACAAGTCAAGGAGAGGTAGGACTTAGGAGCAATTGGGTGTTTTGTGCGACAAGTTTACTACTGCCGCCAACAAAGTCAAATCGACAGATGTTGGGTAATGAAAATGGTGCCCAACAATTTGTTTGTTCGACAAAAAAAAAAATTGAATAACGCGGGAAAGAAATTTCTTAAAAATGATTGCTTGTATTGATGAAAATGATTAATTAATATAAAATGTTTAAAAAAAGGATAACAAGTATATCTAAATATTTCATAAATAATGAAAATATTTTTTGTTTGATTTTTTAGGAAATATTTTTCAAATTATTTATTTTGCGAAATAAACAGAGCCTAAGGATAAGGCGATATCGGTAAATTTTGGGTAATTTACCGATAGGGAGGGGACCAAATTGTCTAAAGCCATTTTGGAGCCACAAGACTAAACGGCAAAAACATTTATTTTTGACCAAAAATTCAAATGAAAGGTCGACAACGGGCGACCCATTCGCCACCTGATTCAGTCGGTGTGGAGCTGCCGCTGGTGGCATGCTTTAATTGCCCATTTTATTTAATGCAGTCATCCATTTTTAGCCTGTCCCGCTCGTGACGTGCTTATTAACCGATCGTCAGTTTCGGACCATAGAAAAAATTAAAAAATAAAATAAAAAAGCAATTAAGGCACCGAAAAATTGCAACGTTTTTCGTTCAGATCGATTGAAATCAATGATCGAGAGCGAAAGGTCGGTGGGTCCCAGAGGTTAGAACGGTGGCAGATGCAAACCTACTTCATGTCAATGTGTGGCGGTTGGTGAACAAATTGGCCAACCAACCCCCGCACGCAAAAACCAAACCCCGGGTTTCACCCACCAACACGCACCAGCCGCACCAATTCGTGGTTTGGTCATTAGTTTATGTCCATTTGGTTGGTCATAGGTTTTCGCCCGAACGGGGGCAGCTCTCTCGTGGTAGGTAAGCACTCACGAGCGTCAAAGATCACACGATTGGTTTTCGTTTGTGTGGATGGTTTGATCGAATCGAGAATCGAACGGAGGAATGCTGATGAAATTTTTGCTGGCGCAGCGATCGAGACGACGCTCTGGTCGATCGAGTGGGGCATCGCGGAGCTCGTGAACCACCCCGAGATCCAGAGGAAGTTGCGGCAGGAGCTGGACACGGTCCTGGGCCCCGGCGTCCAGGTCACCGAGCCCGAGATCCACAGGCTGCCGTACCTCCAGGCGGTGGTCAAGGAGACCCTGCGGCTCCGCATGGCGATCCCGCTCCTTGTCCCCCACATGAACCTCCACGATGCTAAGCTCGGGGGATTCGACATCCCCGCCGAGAGCAAGATCCTGGTCAACGCATGGTGCCTCGCCAACAACCCGGCCAACTGGAAGAAGCCCGAGGAGTTCCGGCCGGAGCGGTTCTTGGAGGAGGAGGCAAAGGTGGAGGCCAGCGGGAACGACTTCAGGTACCTGCCCTTCGGGGTGGGCCGGAGGAGCTGCCCCGGGATCATCCTGGCCCTGCCCATCCTCGGGATCACCATCGGCCAGTTGGTGCAGAACTTCGAGCTCTTGCCGCCTCCCGGGCAGTCGAAGATCGACACGGAGGAGAAGGGGGGCCAGTTCAGCTTGCACATATTGAAGCACTCCACCATCGTCTTGAAGCCAAGGTCCTTTTGAAGTTAATTTCCACCATGTCTTAGACTTCTGGTGGACTGTTGATGTCATGTCGTGTGGAGAGTTTGTTGGGGGGGGAAATACCAGCTTTTATGTAATTTTGAGAACTGAAAATTTATCTTTTGAGAAATTTGTTTGTCTGCACCAATCTCTCTCTCTCTCTCCCTCTCAAATAAATAAATAAGAGCATTCGCCGGCTGCATGTATCTGGATTAGGGGTGTGCATGATCAGGACCGGTCCAATCCTTGCATGGAATCGGGGACCGGACCTACTGGTCGGGTCCCCATATTTTCGGGACCACGGACCAGGATCAGGACCGGCTATCCGGGCCTGTCCCGGTTCGGGTCCAGTAGGACCGTTAACTCTAACTGCTTATAAAAAATCTAACCCTTAGAAATTATAATACAATGTTAATTTACAATCTATAATCAACCTACGACAGCAAGACAATCACGTAAATGCTAGGGCCACCCAACGTGTGTTCTATCCGGCCTTAAAGGCTTCACGAGATATTTTCTCTTCGTAATTGACGCTCGCATGTGGTCTGCTGAACTCAGGTGAGCGATGGAGCCGAACTCGGATTTTATTTATTTATTTTTTATTTTTGGTTATGAAAAAAAAATAGATTTTTCAAATCTACATAATGACTCGAGTTTTTGTCCTCATGCACATGCATGCTTATTCTTCGTGCACGGCACATCATAAGGAACTGATCTTATCATCCATTAAGACTTGATTTTGTCCCAAAGTAATACCAAAACTCAAATTGCTAAATAATACGTACAATGACACCACTAAACTCAAGAGGCGTAAGATGATATTCACATGACTTCTCAAAATGTTAAAATTAAATTAACTCTAGATATATATTATTATTTTTTTAAAACATTGGCGGTTCGGTCCCAAACCATGAAATCGGGGATCGGACCGCCAACCTCAAGGACTGGACCAACCCGACCGATCCTGGGTCGGTCCAGTTTGCACACTCTGGATAATTCAGAGGTTTATTACGTGGATGTTCCGTCTCCGGAAGTATCTTTTTTCGCTTATTTCGTGCGTCGTAGAATCGACAACTACAAAACGTTGTTGCGATTTGCAACTCACAAAGAATATGAGGAATCTAACGGGAAAACGACACGGCATGAAAAGAGAAGCCTAGTGAGACAAAGTTGAGGATATTTTGGTGCGAGTCTTGTCCAAGAGTTTCCCCCAAATGATGCTTGGAAGTTGGAACGGGTGACACTGTCCACGAAGACGATTGTGGGGCCCATAGGAAGTTAGCCATCTTGACCCCACGACACGCGAGTGGGCCCCCACCAATCCTCAGAAAGATCGCGAGATGATGATCATTGATCCCGCGGCCCCGTCCCTTCCCTTGGCAAAGTTCACGCGAGGGCGCTTCTTTCGCGCGGGGGGGGGGGGGGGGGGGGGGGGGGGGGGGGGGGTGGGGATTTGTGGGTAATCGATACTCGGCAATGTAGTGGAAGCCGACCCCTGTCGGGGTAAATAATTTATGACGGTGTGAGATTTTGGGTTATTTGATACTCGAGTAAATATCGACATGTCGGATTTTACTCCTCTCACTTGTAGATCCAAGGACACGTCGATCAAATATTGTAAACCTTTTATGCCCGTTCAACGAATACATATAATTGGTCCATGATATAGGCGAAATATTACTGTGCACGGAGATGTTGGCTTGTGAAGCCAAAATATTTCATCGTTCTTTTTTTGCTTTTATACCTCATATATTAGGGATACATAGGTACGAGAGAGAGAGAGAGAGAGAGAGAGAGAGAGAGAGAGAGAGAGAGAGAGAGAGAGAGAGAGAGAGAGAGAGAGAGAGAGAGAGAGAGAGAGAGAGAAGCGCAAAGTAGCGAATAGAGAGAAAAAGAAAAGGAGAGAGTGTTCTCGATTTCTTTTTTTCCCGATCTTGTGAGTGTTGAGAAAAACCGTAGATGATTTTGAAATTGATAAAACAATTTAAGTACTTTTAAGTTTCGAGATAATGTCGAGGAATACTTATTTTGAAAATTGTCTTTTTGGTGCGAGAATGCATAAGATTAAATCTGGCAAAAGATTTAATTCAGATGTTATTTCTGAGAGACTCAGAAATGAGCGGGGATAGCTCGGACGTTGGAATGATGCTCAAGATCTAAGAGGAGTATTCACGAGCAGTAATCAAAACTTCAAGATGTACTTAATTAATACACTACAATGGACACAATCAAGCGCATCATTCTTAAAGATTCTCGAGATTCTCGAGGATTGAGATCAATCAAAGACGCGGATCTTAGGAGACGAATGTAACTTGCCTATTAAAGAAATCTATCTATAGAAACCTAAGATCATAATTGTGTGGGCGATTTGATCCGAACGGAGAAAACTTTTCTTTGGCAACCCTTAACGGTTACAGGATCTTTTTTTGATAATTGTCTCGTCCAAGTGGGAGGTTTTGAGTAGACCTCTTCTAGATGCCTTGCAACGGTAAAATTGGAGGCAAAAGAGTATAAAAGACATCTCAAAGCCGAAGAGAAACACGATTGACGTTAAGAGGAAAAATGTTCATAATTCTTAGATCGAGAGTACTTCAAATCTTACATTCTTCTTGATCCATCCATTGTAATTGTGAGAATGTGTACACAAGAGTGTTGAGTGTTAGGTGTGGAGTCCTGCGTCTCAAGGGATATCACTAAGCTATAACCTCTAAGCAGATTACTAGTGGAATCCAATTGATTGGCTGATAGCGGAAAAAGTTGACGTAGGTTTAACCAAAGCCGAACCACTATAAACCCTATGTACAGTTTTCTCTATCTCTTACTCTAATCTTATTTTATATCTTGTGATAGTTGAACTACACACTCAGGGCACACAGTGATAAATTCTGTTTTGATTATATGAGATCTGAGCTTAACATTTGTGCAATTCGAATTCCGCATTAAATCTTGAAAATTGCACAATAATCACTTATTCACCCCCTCTAGGTGCTAACGCTAGCCACAATAGTGAAAAGATCATCAGTTGTATTCCTACTTTTCTCGAAAACTAGTGGATTCGCAGAACGCCTTTACACGTACACGTAGCCCGAGTTTGGGTGAATTTCGATAACAAATTTTCTGGTGTGTTCTTCTAATTCGGTTCTTTTTATTATTATATTCTACTAGTGTGAATTATTTAGCTGGATTATTTTATTGGAATTTGGGCATGATTCCTATCAACTAGTATTAGAGCCTAGGTTGGCTAATCGAAAACATCGATGGTTTTTCGGTGACATTCGATTGAAAGCAAACGGTATGGTAGAAGATAAAATCAGAATCAATAAGTTCAATGGGCATGATTTCGGATGATGGAAACTCCAAATAGAGGACTATCTTTATCAGAAAGATCTCTATGCACCACCTGAAGGTTGGAAACCCAAACTTGCGGAAGTGGATCCAACATCAGAATCAGGATGAAAAATTCTTGATCGAAAGGCGTTAGATGCACTTCGTCTAGGGCTGACGAAAAAGACAGGATACCACTTCGCGAAAGCAAAGACTGCAAATGAAGCCATGAATATTCTAACGAATATTTATGAGAAACTGTTCATATCGAATCAGATATTTTTGCTAAAGAAGTTGGTTACTATGAAATTATTTGACAGAGGTTTTATTGCAGAGCATATTAACAGTTTCATGCAGGTTACAAGTCAGTTAGAATCCACAAGCATAAATCTGGATATGAAGTTACAAACTTTATTGTTTTCATGTTTCCTTCCGGAAAGCTACAACACCACGGTGCAGGAAATTTCAATCACCATGAAAGATTATTTGACTCTGGATGATGCTGTGAGTAGTATCATAAATGAAGAGATGCGAAGGAAAGTTTCAGGTGGAGATGAATTTTCAGCATCTTCATCAGCACTAGCAGTGGAGAATCGTGGAAGAACTAAAAGCAGAGGAAAATTTAGCAGGTTCAGTGGGTCACTTTCCAAGGGGAAGAAAGAGGTTGCAAAAGATGAGGGATGATTTTGTCACCAGACGGGACATCGTAGATTTTAGTGTGAAGTCTATAAAAAGAAGCATGAAGATGAGAATCAAGGAACTAATGTGGTAAGCGATAACCCTTTGTTAGAAAACTTGTGTTTATATACAGGGTTTGACTTAACAATAGATAAGTGATTTCTTGACTCTGGTGTTTCTTTTCATTGTACCTCGCAAAGAAATATATTTGTTGATTATGCCAATATAGATTTTGGGCAAGTGGTTGTGTAAAACGGCCACATGTGTCCGATTGTAGGAAAATGAACTGTGATTGTGAACATCTCAGGTGGAGGACGTCTAATTTTACGTGAAATCAGACATATTCTCGAGTTGAAGAAAAGTCTAATTTCAACTAGTAAACTTGACCAAGAAGGCATGGTAACAACTTTTGGATACAAAAAGTGGAAGATGACCTCAGGGCAAGAGTAGTAGCAAAGGGAAAGCGTACATGTACACTTTAACTTCTTCAGGGAAACAATATCAATGGTATGATTGCAACTACAATAGTTACAAGTAATTTATTTACCCTTTAGCATTGTCGTTTGGGACATCTTGATGAAAAGGGTATAAAGCAGTTACATTCAAGAAAGTTGCTTCCAGGTTTGCGGCTGTAAGAGTTGCATTTATGGAAAACAAAAGACAGTTAGTTTTCAATTGAATGGGAGACAGAATAAACGTCAAAAGCTAGAGTTGGTTCATATTGATGTGTGAGGACCAGCTCAGAAACTCTCTTATGGTGGTAAAAGATATTTTGTCACTTTCATTGATGATGCAACAAGAAAGACTTAGGTCTATGCTCTCGGAGAAAAATCAGAAGTATTCTGGGTTTTCAAATATGGAAGACCATGGTAAAAAAAAAGAAACAAATTATCATATTAAAGTTCTAAAATCTGATAATGGTGATGAATACACAAGCAATGAATTTGCAAAATATTGGAGGCGAGAAGGCACACATGGAATGAAGACTGTTCTTAGAACTCCTCGAGAGAACGGTGTAGCTGAAAGGATGAACATAATTGTTTTGGAGCATGCAAGATGCATGAGACTACATGCGGGTCTCATATTACATTTATGGGCTTCTACAGTCGATGCAGCTATATATTTGATTAATATGAGTCCATCTAGGGCACTGGATAGAGGAATACCGCAAGAACAGTTGTCAAGTAAAAAGGTTAATTATTCACATCTGAAAGTCTTTGGTTGTATTGCGTATGCTTTGATTGATAGAGAGTACATGAAGAAGCTTGATGGTAAGTCCCAGAAGTGCGTCTTTATTGGATATGGTGGCGATAAATATGGATATAGGCTTTGAGATTATGAGAATAATAAAGTCATTCGCAGTCGAAATGTGGTGTTCCATGAAGAAAAGATGTACAAAGATCATCAGACAGAGCATGAGATCGCAGTAGAATCAGAATATATTGAGTTGGACACAATTCATGTGAAGATGATTCCAGCAGATCAGACCTAAAGGGGAGGTTCAATATGAACACGTTATTAATGAGCAAGTAGTTCAGGAGGAACGCGGTGATCCGGAACAGATTAATGACCTTGAAGTATCTATTTTGAGGAGATCTATACATGTGAGAAAGCCAAAGATAATTTTTGATCTATCAGTTAATATTGTTATGACCTATATCTTATATATAGATTCAGGAGAGTCGAAGACTTATAATGAGGTAAAGAAAGACGCATCTCACATGCAATAGGAGCGTGCTATGAAAGACGAGATGAGCTTGTTACTTTAGAACAAAACTTGGGAGTTAACCGAGTTGCCCACTGGTAAAAAGGTTTTGCTAAACAAGTAGGTGTACAAAATCAAATGTGAAGCTGACGGTAGTATTATATACAAGGCAAGACTTGTAGTAAATGGCTTTTCTAAAAAAGAATGGATCGACTACTCCAAGATACTTTCACCGGTAGTAACGATAACATCAATTAGAGTATTGCTGAGTATAGTTGCAGTGGAAGATATTCATCTCGAACAATTAGATATAAAAAAGACGTTTTTGCATGGTGATCTAGATGAAGAGTTATGCATGATGATCTAGATGAAGAGTTTTACATTGCGCAACCTAGAGGTTTTGAAGTGAAAGGTAAAGAACACATGGTTGTTGACACCTAATTTTGGATCAGCTTTTTTTGGTTATTTCTTTGAAAATTCATGAAAAATCCATAAAAAGTTAAAAAATTACAAAATCAACTTTGGTGGCCTTGGCCAGGCCTAAGGAACCATTTTTGACCAAAAAATAATTTTTCATAATTTTTATATTTTTTTAATATTTTCAGAAATTAGGAAAATACTATAAAAATAGCATTTGAGGTCACAAAAATATGGAAAAATAGCCAATATTTTTATTTTAAATCCTTTGTCCTCTTGACCTCACAAAATTCCAAAATCAGATTCAATTTTACATGTTCCTTTGTAACATGTATGATCGAATTTGGTAAAAAAATGTCGATTGAGTCTTTTAATTTGCAATTTTGGCATTTTCTAGGATCTTGACATTCAATCTAACTGTCCCTTATTGCAATTTAGCCCAATTATTTGCACAAATTTCTCAATTGCACGAATTTGGCAAAATTGCATACTTAATTGCATTTTAGTCCTTGAAATTGGGCACATTTGAAATTACTTTCAATTCAGGGGCTATCATCGTAAATTAAACATACTGCTCAATGGATTTCACCATTTTAAATCGATTGGCATAGGTAATTTGACCAAATTTGACCATTTGAACCTTCATTTACACAATTCCCCAATTCACAATTAAATGAAAATTTGGGGTTTTTGTTGAAATTGATATGAACTTTTGGGCAAAACCATATTTTTAGATAAAATCCATGCCCTAAATTCGATTCTGAGGTCCAATTGCAAAAATTTCCCATTAATTTGGGCTTAATTTGAAAAATTGTAAGTCGGAACCGGTTCAGGCCGGTCAGACCGCCGGTCAAACTGGTCCGCTACAGTGTCTTCTTCTTCATCAGGCCTACGCGCAAATGAACAGTGCGAGGTTGAATTTCAACAAGGAAATTGGCCAAGCAATCGGCGGCAATTGAAGAAGCATTACTGGGGGTTTGATTCGCCGTACCAGTCCCCGTCAATTGACACCGGAATCGCGACCAATGGTCGCCGGAGGAAGGAGTAATCGGCCAGTCAATCCTACAGGCCTGCAAAATTCAACTCATACCAAATTCGTGCCAAATCCGTGTGAAATGGAGCCCGCCGGAAAACCAAATGGAGTTGGACGGAATGCCCATCCTCCCCGACGACGTTTGGACCAAAAAACACATGGATGCACGTGCGATTCGAGTCTGTTAGTCCCCCGGTTCGGCGCCAAAAAAATCAAAGAGCTATATAAGCCCGCGGGGGCTTTCTGTTGAAACGGTGAGTGGATTCAGTTCAAGGAGAAGAAACTGAATCAAGAGAGAAAGAGAACGAAAGAGTTGAGATTTGCAGAGCGCTGGTTGGGCCTTCTCAAGCTAAACCGAAGCTCCCCGGGACCTTCAAGAGGTGGCCCAAACTCCCAGGAGTCGATCGTCGTCGGCCGCGCGCGTTGAAACCACGGGAATAGGTGAGTTCGACCTTCAAGCTTTCTTACTGAGCATCAATGGCGGAAATCGATTCTGGTCTTAATTCTTCGAATTAGAGTGTGCGTTTTATTCCCTGAACATCACTGACTATCACCGCATCTTTAATTTGCATCGATATCGCATGAATATCTCGAATCGAGTCTTCGAACTTAGCCCCTATAGCCGACCGCTGTTCATTCCTGCCTAGCCCAATCTAGGCCGCACGAGCTCGATCGGAGCTCGAGATAAGTCTTTTGAACCCCAATTGGTGCTATTCTGTGATTGAATTGCCATGATTTTAGGTAAATCGTGTGATCGAACTTCCATGGCCGTACTCGGCATTTTGCATGATACTCGTGATTCTGTGGATTAGATGTTGTGATTCTTAGATATGTTAAACTAGAGACGATCGCGAGTCGATTAGAGTTGGTCTCACACGATTTCATTAAGGTTCCACCGTTAGATCTTTGCCGGAGGTCCTCAGCCGTCCATTCCGCTGAGGTCGAGAGGTTGAAGACAATGCCGACCTGGCAAGTTGTTGACACCTAATTTTGGATCAGCCTTTTTTTTTGGTTATTTCTTAGAAAATTCATGAAAAATCCATAAAAAGTCAAAAAATTGCAAAATCAACTTTGGTGGCCTTGGCCAAGCTTAAGGAACCATTTTTGACCAAAAAAAATAATTTTTCATATTTTTCACTTTTTTTAATATTTTTAGAAATTAGAAAAATACTAGAAAAATCAAGAAAAATAGCATTTGAGGTCACAAAAATATGAAAAAATAGCCAATATTTTTATTTTAAATCCCTTATCTTTTTTACCTCACAAAAAATCCAAAATCAGATTCAATTTTACACGTTCCTTTGTAACACGTATGATTGAATTTGATAAAAAAAATATCAATTGAGTCTTTTAATTTGTAATTTTGACATTTTTTAGGATCTGGACATTTAATCTAACTGTCCCTTATTGCAATTTAGCCCAATTATTTGCACAAATTTCTCAATTGCATGAAATTGGCAAAATTGCACACTTAATTACATTTTAATCCTTGAAAATTGGGCATATTTGAAATTACTTTCAATTCAGGGACTATCATTGCAAATTAAACATACTACCCAATGGGTTTAACCATTTTGAATCGATTGGCATAGGTAATTTGGCTCAATTTGATCATTAGAGCCTTCAATTGTACAATTCCCCAATTTGCAATTACATGAAAATTTGGGGTTTTTATAGAAATTGATATGAACTTTTGGGCAAAATTACATTTTTAGATAAAATTCATGCCCTAAAATCGATTTTGAGGTCCAATTGAAAAAATTTCCCATTAGTTTGGAAAATTGTAAGTCGGAACCGGTTCAGACCGGTCAGACCGTCGGTCGAACCAGTCGAACCGGTCCGCTACAGTGTCTTCTTCTTCCTCAGTTTTCTGTGCAAATGAACAGTGCCGAGCTTAATTTTGGTGACAAAATTGACGGTCCAATTGACTACAATTGAAGATCAATGGTGGGCGTTTGATTCCTTAGGTATTTACCCGTCGATTGACACCAATGGTCGCCGGAGGAAGAAGTAATCGGCCGGTCAATCCAGCGGACCTACGAAAGTCAACACCTCACAAAGCTCAGTTGAAATTCATCCCAATTCGTGCCAAATGCGACCACCGGAGGTCCCGAACAGAATGGCCACTTAATGCTCGTCAATGGCCGGTCGTCGGTGACCATTTCGCACGTGTTTTCACGTGCGGAGGTCACCTATCTCAACTCCCCGATTCGGTGCAAAAACTGAAAATGCTATATAAGCCTACGGAGGCTTTTGGTTGAGGAGGTTGGTCAATTCAGTTAGTAGAGGACGAGGAGAATCGAGAGAGAGAGAGAGAGAGAGAGAGAGAGAGAGAGAGAGAGAGAGAGAGAGAGAGAGAGAGAGAGAGAGCTCGTCCTCCAACCGCCATTGTCGAGGACAGAGCTCGAATCCACAGAGCATCGGTCAGGCCTTTCCAGGCTAGACCAAAGCTCTATGAGATCGTCAGTAGGTTGCCCAGACTGAGAGGAAGCTGTTGCCGTCGACCGTGCAGCCCGAAATCGCTGGAACAGGTGAGTCACAGCCTCGTGTTCTTCACTGCACTTCAATGACGACTCATGCATTTCTTGTTCATTCTTGCGATTACTATGTGCGTTTTGCTCCTTGAACATCACTGACCATTGTCGCATATCTATTTTGCATCGACTTCGCTTGCACACCTCGAATTGAGTCTCCCAATCCAACCTCCATCGCCGAACACTGTCCGTTCTTACCCAGCCAAATCTGGGCCGAGCGAGCTCAATCGGAGCTCGAGGAAAGTCTCCTGAACATCGATTGATGCTATCCTGTGATGGAATTGCAATGATTTTGTGTTAGTCGAGCGATCGAACTCCCATGGCCATACTCGGCACTCTACTTGATACTCGTGATTTTACGAATGAGATGCTGCGATTCTTAGATATGTTAAACTAGAGACGATCGCGAGTCGATTGCCGTTGGTCTCACATGATTTCATCAAGGATCCACCGTCGGATCGCCGCCGGAGAAGCACATCCGTTCATCCAGTTGCAGGCGCGAGCATGAAGACAATGCGTACGTGGCGAGGTCAACGAGTCAAAGGTCTAGGTGGCAACACGTGACTGGTCCACGTGGATGTCGAGTCAGCATGGCTGTTGAGTCTGTTATTCGAATAAAAAGAATCCAACGGCTGAGAATAATCGAATCTAATAAATGGTGACCGTCCGATTAGAAATTAGGATTATTCGAAAATGTTGTAAAATCGGAAAATCAAAACCAGCTGAAACGGTGCCGTTTAGATAAAGGGTCAAGCGGCGTCGTTTAGGTTAGTAGGATTGAACAGCTCAGATCAAGTCTCAGGTTCTAATCGTGGCCGTAGATTTTAGTAAGTCAATCAAACGGCTCAGGTCGAGTCTTCGCTTAATCTAGACTGTAGGTTCTAGTAATCAGATCCAGTGGGAACGGATTAGCCACGCGGTTCAGTGTGGGCCGTCGGATTAATTCCAAATAATCTGAAAATTAAAAACGTAGAAACGGCGTCGTTTTAGTCCGTAGGTTTCGCGGGTCCGGGTCTGGGTCGGCTTCCGACCCGGTCTGAATAATATTTTAAATATAAAAAAATCAAAAAAATCCTAGCAAATCCAAAAAAATGCTAGAAAATCATAAAAAAATCCAAAAAAATATAGAAAAATTGTAGGAAATTCCTAGACACTCCAGAAATTCCCAAAAATCAAGGGTTGACCACAGATAACTGGTCAACCCTAATTTTGAGATTTCTTATCCGTTCTTCCGAGAATCGACGATATTACCCTTTAGGGGTAAGTCGCCTCTGTTGTAAGTGAGATACAGTCGATAATGCCAAGGTAATAATTAGGTTCGGGTAGGTGACCAATTCTTAGGCTTGGGTTTCGAATCCCGTCTCTCTTCTCAAAAAGACGATTTTGTCCCTCAATGGGAAAATCGTCTTTCTTGTCTCAATCGAGTCCTGAAAATTGCTCAAAATTAGAGTTTGAGTCAGGTGGGTAATTGTCGCGACCCGTCCGAAAGCGGACGCGGCTAATGGATTACCGATCGCGGGCTTTGGATCGGCGCGAGCCCTCCCAGGCCCATACCAAATCGCGGCGGGGAGTATTTTTCAAAGGATTCGACGATAAGAGTCGATCGCTTTCGACCTTCAGTGTGGTCGTGGTGGCATGTGCAACTTGTGCATGCATTTGGAGTCGCCACCGGTCTTTCTTGGAGGGTAGACCGGAAACCTTACTGACCGATTGTGAGAGATCGATCAGTTCTGCGGAACCATAGATTTTGGGTTCGGGGGCTTGGTTACGCTGGTGTCATTACCAACGCCCTTTCGGTACCTAACGCGAGTGATTTTCCTAGCTAAGAGTTCATGCAGACGCAATTTTAGGTGAGGTAGGCTTAATTCAGGATTTCATGCAGATTGGAAGACTGTTCCTATCAATCACAATCAATTTAAATGAAAACGCAATCAAGTACATAAATAAATCACTTCAATGCACATCAATTCAGATCAATGGCTTCCTAATATAACCATAAAGGCTTAAGGAAAGTGTGACTTCGGACCAGGGGTAAAATGGGAAGATTTGGAGGCGATTAGCCCGAAGGGCAAAATCGTCAATTTTTGGAAGGTTTGGATACCGAATTACCCAAAATATTCCATGGCCAGTTGTTTGTGGTCATTTCCCATTTTTGAGAATTTTTTTGGAATTTCTTGATTTTTCTTCAATTTTTGGAAGACGATTCGCCCAAAGGGCGAAATCGTCATTTTAAGGAGGGTCGGGGTTCAAAACGCCTGGAATGAGTCTTGGCCAATTGACTGTGGCCATTTCCTATTTTTGAGGATTTATCTGGATTTTTTAGAATTTTTTTGGAAGACGGTTTGCCGAAAGGGCAAAACCGTCATTTCTGGAAAGATCGGGGGTCAAATGACCCGGAATGGGTCATGGCCAATTGAATGTGGCCATTTCCTATTTTACGGAATTTTTTAGAATTTTTCTGAATTTTTCGAATTTTTTTTTGAATTTTTGAATTTATTATTATTTATTATTATTATTTTTTGTTTTGTTTTGTTTTTGTTTAGTTTTTTTGTTTATTAATAATATTTTTTATCCGAATAAACCCGATCAACGCCGAAAGGGCCCAACTCGGGCCTTGAGGGCCCAAATTGGTCTAAAACTAAAAGTCCAACCTAAGCATGCCCAATCTTCGTATTTATTTTCATGATTTCCAATTAAAGCCCAAATTCCAAGCCAAGCCCACACACTAGCCTAGATGCAAAGTCATACCCAATACACAAAAGAAAACCAACGCAGCCTTCACATTCTGACCCTACTCACAATTCACTCTTTTTTTTATATTTTGTGCTTTGTTGATCTTTTCTTTTATTTGTTTTTTAATCTTTTCTTTGGCCCTTTTTTTTAGGGCGTCTTCTTCCCCATGCTCTTATGCAGAGCTTCCACGAGATCCTTTTATCGTAAACCAAACTCCCTAGGACTAACATTTCCTAACTCGTTTTTTTTTTCTTTACTCATGTTCGGTTCCTCTAATCTAAGCACACAGCAAATATCAATCGAGATCAAAAGGCTTATGAGGGTGGCCTCTAATCACGTGCTATAGCCTGGCGGCGCCGTCATGCCGTCTCTGGACCGATGATGACTTGCCGTCTTTGATGTTAGCTATGGAATTTTCCATGCTCCTTCGCCGAACTTGCTCGGGTCGAAGCCAGTCCGCTGTGATTCGTCCACGATCACCGCGCCGCCACACTGTTGCTCTTGCTCGCTTGTCACTGTCGTCGGATCTATTCGCACCACCTCTGGGTTCGGCTCGCCTCGATGTGTTCGTGTAGACTCAGGGTTTGTTGATAATCTGGACCATGATGCTCGGGTGCAGGGCTCGGGAATGTGACTACCTCCGAATGTTCCTGCACTTCAGTAGTGACCCCTGTGACTGTGATGTTCGTCCGACTCGAGATGGCTACGCCAATCGTCGTCACGAGATGAAGCATGGATTGATGGTGCAGGGTAAGGCTCCCAGTGGTTCTTGAGAAGGAGCCGCAAACGATCTTTTCGTGACTAAGCTTTCCCCATCCTTATGGCCGGCTCTTCCTCTCTAGATCTCCTCTGCGTCTGAACTTGCATCGAGTCTGGTTCGAAGTTGCGTCACCATTGGTTCAGCTTGTTTCGCTGTTAGCGCCGAACTTGCTCGATCTAGTCGGTATCAAGACGGTCATCCGCATGCTGCATCGATGGCGGCCACCACCAGGCACTCGACTTGCTAGCTATCCCCGCCGGAAGTCTTTGACTCCTCGTCCCCTATATTTTTTTTTCTCTGCGAAAATCCCCATCGCCTTTCTTTTACTCCCTCTCTTCTCTCAACCTCGGCAACTTCCGGCGAGCTTCAAAGATTCGACTTAAGACATCTGGAGATCCTCATCGCTCGGTGATCGCCCGACGAAGTTTTCCATTCATGACGTCCGTTCAGTTTTTTTTTTTTTGGGAAGTGTTCTTCGTATGTCGATCTTGATGACGCCGCTGGGGTTTGGTTTCAAAACCTTCCCCAAATTCGCCTCCCTCCCGAACGAAGCTTTTGACCAGACCTCCTTCTCCTTTCTCTTTTTCTTTTCTGCTAGTGGTCCTCTTTTTTTTATTCTACAATTCTTCCTCTTTTAGTCTTTTTCTTCTTTTTTAATCACCCTCTCTTGGCCTTTAGACGCCATTCATCATCTCTCCTCTTTTTTTTTTTTTTAATCCACCTATACTCACCATTTTTTTAATCTTCATGGGTGGTCTTCTTTTCCCATCACCAAGAAAGCCTTGTTGTCCCTTTCCTCTTTTCTGCTGTTTTAGTGGCGACTGTCGCGACCCGTCCGGAAGCGGACGCGGCTAAGGGATTACCGATCGCGGGCCTTCCCCCGCACAAGGGTGCGGATCGCGGGTTTTGGATCGGCGCGGGCCCTCCCAGGCCCATACCAAATCGCGGCGGGAGTATTTTTCAAAGGGATTCGACGATAACAGTCGATCGCTTTCGACCTTAGTGTGGTCGTGGTGGCATGTGCAACTTGTGCATGCATTTGGAGTCGCCACCGGTCTTTCTTGGAGGGTAGACCGGAAACCTTATTGACCGATTGGGAGAGATCGATCAATTCTGCGGAACCAGAGATTTTGGGTTCGGGGACTTGGTTACGTTGATGTCATTACCAACGCCCTTTCGGTACCTAACGCGAGTGATTTTCCTAACTAGGATTTCATGCAGGCGCAATTTTAGGTGAGGTAAGTCTGACTTTGCATATTAACCAGTTTAACATGCTCACGTAATCATAACAAATAAATAGATGTCAATCACATAAACATCTATCCTACGTGGTGATCATGGAATTATGATTTAATGGGTCTCGAGCCAATGAGACCATATTTAATCATTTTAATATTTTAATAACGGAGAGCCGCTCTTCGCTTCTTCTTGGTTTCTTGAACTCTTCAAGAATTTGGCCCCTAAGAGCTCGCCGACTTAAAAGGCTCATCCACGTAATCCTCGTAGCATTTACATTAACAATTGACTATGCTAAAAATAAAGATTACATGAAAAATAAAAGGAGTACGCAGCCTCCATTTAATAATTACAACCCCAAATATATAAATAATCACCATACATTCATATATACATCAATCACATTGATTAGGGATTTTTCCATGATCACCACCCTTCCACGTAAGTAATAAATTCACAATTTAAAACTTAGGAAGGCACAATAAAAATTCTACGTTGAATCATAATCAGAATTTTTACGTAAAATAAGATAGCCATAAATTTTCGATTCAAAATTGATTTAGTCTCAATTTTTGCTACGTTGATTAATTTATCATATAAAATAATCAACCTCCATTAGCCATGTAAGACGAACAATTCGTTAATACATATTGGCCATAGTATTGCAAAAATTGCAAAAATCAATTAAATGCACGAAAACACCTAAGGATTGGCTCTGATACCACTATTGGGATCCACGTAACACGTAGCGGAAATAAATAACAACCCCTACATGTATCTCCAGAGGCGTACTTCGTGCATTTCAATCGAAAAAAATCACATAGCCTCAAAGGGAGTAAATAGATTACCTCTCGTAGCGTGCTTGAACGGAGGTGTCGGTTCGATGTTCTTCGATCTCAGCCTCCACAAGTGTTAGGCATCTAGTTCGGACGCACCACCAATTGACGAACGGGGAGACGACTAATAACTCCACAACAATTGTGCTAGCAATATGCGGAATCAATATTCCGAACTTAGTATATTTTGCTCACTCAAGATTATGAGAATATAGAGAGTGTTTGTGTTCTTCTCTCTAAGCTCTCAAAAATTTGCACACTCTACAAAATGTCTCTCCCCTTCAACCTCAAAACTCTTGCCATCCTTTTATAGCCAAAAATACATTCCAATAAATTGTATTTAAAAATAGCACTAACAATTATAAATTCTATCTAAAAATAGCACTCACAAATAAATGACATTTAAAAATAGCACTAACAATAGCACTCACAATTTATAATACAAAAATGCTATTTAAAAATAGCACTAACAATAGCACTCACAATTTATAATACAAAAATGCTATTTAAAAATAGCACTAACAATTATAAATTCTATCTAATAATAGCACTCACAATTTATGATAAATAAATGCCATTTAAAAATAGCACTAACAATTATAAATTCTATCTAATAATAGCACTCACAATTTATGATAAATAAATGCCATTTAAAAATAGCACTAACAATAGCACTCACAATTTATGATAAATAAATGTCATTTAAAAATAGCACTAACAATAGCACTCACAATTTATAATACAAAAAATGCTATTTAAAAATAGCACTAGCAATAGCACTCACAATACAAAAATGCTAAAAAAAAGGCACTAACAGAGGTGTTAAAAATAATAACCATTATTATTATTACAAGAGTTAAAGAGGTTACCAAACAGTACAAATATGCATAATGTATAAATACATATGACGTATAAATACGTAGAGCATACGTATACATCCGTGAAACCGGGGACTAATTGAAAGAAAAATGTGCAATTAAGCCCTTTTGGTAAAAATTGATTAAATTGGAGGGCAAATTGACCTAATTGCACTTTAAGACTTTAGAATCCAATGTCATAGCTTATAAAAAGTGAGAATTGAAAACTAAAAGACTCGAAAATGATTTTTTTTAGGCTCGGTTCGGGTTTATGTTTGTGAAGGAACATAGTGACCCGAGCCGAATTTTTGAGATTTAAAGTGACACACTTGAAGAGGAAATTAAAACAAAATTATCGAATATTTTTGGGTATTTTTCTGACCACGAATGGTATTTTTCTGATTTTTTGGGTATTTTTATAATTAAATAAACTCGAAAAATATTAAAAATACCGAAAAAATATTTTTTGTTCAAAATTGGTTCCTAAGGTTAAACCAAGGCTTCCAAAGTTGATTTTGTGATTTTATGACCTTTTTTGATATTTTTAATTAATTTTAAAGAATAAAAATCACAATAATAAATGATAAAAAAAAATCAGGTGTCAACAGCGACCCTTTTTTTTTTTTTGGTTGCTATTTTTTCGAAAATATATTGATAATTATGAAAATTATTTTTTTGGTCAAAATGGTTCATTTAGCTTGGCTAAGGTCACCAAAATTGATTTTTCAATTTTTCAACTTTTTATGGATTTTCTATGAATTTTCAAAAAAATAAAGGAAAAAGGAGAAAAAAAAGTTGATCAAAATTTAGGTGTCAACAGTAATCAATCCTAATATTTGAGATTTTCAGTTCTCATTTTTGTCCAAAATGACGATTTTATCCCTTCAAGGGTAAAATCACTTTTAAATTCCAGAAAAATTCTGAAAATTCTCGAAAAATAGGAAATGGATTGAATTGATGGCCAATCCTATTTCCGTCGTCTTTCGACTTCCCTATTTCATCTAAAATGACGATTTTTTCCCTTTTGGGGCAAATTGTCCCCCAAATTCCTCAAAATTACGATTCTGCCCCTCATGGGCAAATCATGTCAAATTATTCCTAAGCCTTGACTAATACTTCTCTAGGCTAATAGGGTCTCATTAGGGATGCCATGCTGTTTTCATGCGTTTTATCTGCACGTATTGGATCATTGATTTGTGCATTCATTTCTATTGATTGCGAGTGATAGGGTAGTCATTTCCTTCTGCATGAACTCCTAGACTTAGGATCTGAACCCCACTCCTCTGTATGAAATCCTAGAATCAGATAAATCATTCAGCTTAGGTACCGAAAGGGCGTCAACTCTGATAGTTGGCGTAACTAAGTCCCCGATCCCATTTCTCTAGTTTCCGTAGAATAGAATAGATCGCTCCCAACTATTCGATATGGTTTCCGATCGTACTCTCCATGAAACGATTGGTGGCGACTCCTTGGCATGTACACATATCACATGTCACTAGACCACACCGAAGGTCGACCACGTATATCCAGCCGTTGCGATTTGGGTAATGGACCTTGGGAGAGGCCCGCGTCCGATCAGGCAACATCGGGCGGCCCATTAACTCCCTCGACGGCACACCGTGCGCCTCGAGAGGGTCGCGACACAAGTCAACAAGTCAGCGTTCCTATGTGTCAGTCCGCCATTGGTCCACGTCTTCGTCCAGTCGGCATGGCCGTTAGGTTTGTTATTCGAATAAACAAGATTGGACAGCTCAGATAAATCGAGCTTAAATTTTAGGGGACGTCCGATCAGTAAATAGGATTATCTGAAAATAGTTTTAATCAGAAAATCAAAAAAGGGATGAAACGGTGCCGTTTAGTTTAGTAGTAGTGCGGCATCGTTTAGGTTAGTATGAATGGACGGTCTAGATTGAGTCTTTGGTTTTAATCGCGACCGTAGATCTAGATGATCAGATCGGACGGTAGAGAGACAGTCAATATTTGATCTGGGCCGTAGATTTCGATAAGTCGATCCAAAGACTGTGGATCAGCCACATGGTCTATCAGGGGCCGTCGGATTAAATCCGAATAATTCGAAAAATAGGAAAAGAAGAAACGTCTTCGTTTTGGGGAGTTGGGGCGCGCGGGTCCGGATCTGGGCCGGGTTTTGACCCGGTCTGAATCACATTTTAATAAATAAAAAATTAGAAAATGATTTAAAAAAAATCGGAAAAATCTTAGAAAATCCTAAAAAATGCTAGGAAATTCTAGAAAGTCTAAAAAAAATGTAGGAAAAATGTAGGAAATTCCTAGACACTCTAGAAATCCCCAAAAATCGAGGATTGACCACAGACAACTGGTTAACTCTATTTTTGGGGTTTCTTATCCGTTCTTCCGAGACTTGACGATATTACCCTTTAGGGGTAAGTCGCCTCTGCTGTATATGCGAGATAAGGTCGATAATGCCAAAGCAAGAATTAGGGTCGGTTAGACGATCAATTCTTGGGCTTGAGTTTTCGAGTCTCATCCTTTTTCTCAAAATGACGATTTTGCCATTCAATGGGAAAATCGTCTTTCTTGTCTCAATCGAGTCCTGAAAATTGCTTAAAGTTAGGGTTTGGGTCAGATGGGTGACCAACCCTAATATTTGAGATTTTCAGTTCTCATCTTTATCAAAATGATGATTTTACCCCTCCAAAGGTAAAATCACTTTTAAATTCCAGAAAAATTCTGGAAATTCCCGAAAAATAGGGAATGGAAGGATTTGATCACCAATCCCATTTCCATCATCTTTTGACTGCATATTTCATCTGAAATGACGATTTCACCCTTTTGAGGTAAATTGTCTCCAAATTTCTCAAAATTATGATTCTGCCCATCATGGGCAAATCATGTCAAACCACTCCTAAGCCTTGATTGATACTTCTCTAGGCTAATAGGACCTCATTTAGGGATGCCATGCTGATTTCATGTGTTTTATCCGCATGTACTGGATCCTGGATTTGCGCATTTATTATCGATTGTGAGTGATAGGGTAGTCATTCCCATCTGCATGAACTCCTAGATTTAGGATCCGTACTCCACTCGTCCATATGAAATCCTAGGATCATATAAACCATTCAACTTATGTGCCAAAAGGGCGTCTACTCTAGCAGTTGGCGTAACAAAGTCCCCGACCCCACTTCTCTAGTTTTCACATAATCGAATAGACTGCTCCCGACTATTCGATAGGGTTTCCGATCGTACCCTCCACGAAACGATTGGTGGTGACTCCGTGACATGTACACATATCACCTGTCACTAGACCGCACCGAAGGTCGACCTCGTATATCCACCCCTTGCGATTTGGGTAATGGACCTTGGGAGAGGCCCGCGTCCGATCAGGCGACATCAGGCGGCCCATTAGCCCTCGAGAGCTCCGTCAGCGCCCGGGAGGGTCGCGACAGACTGGCGACTCCACTGGGGAATTTTCTAAACCATAATCTCTGGTTTCGCAGAATTCTAAAGGACTTGAGCCGATTAAAAAGTTGCTTGGTTTACCTAACCTTATTTTTTGTAGATGTTCTCGAAGGTGAGGTACGTACGCTAACTATTGTGTTAGATGTTTTTGCAGATTGGAGAAATAAGGGATTGAGTGATTGTTGACATTTTTCTTACAGGTTGGAGTTGGGAATGTATATTTATTTTACGCACATATTGAAGCGGTGTTTGATACAAACTGCTGTACATGACCTTGCATTGTGACGATCACGACACATCGCACACACTGGCGGTCAAACCTCGACTGCAAACTACCTTTAGGATACCTTAGATAGGGAAATGATGCGAAAGGATCTCGTGTTTGATGGCACTTGAGACTTTCGTGTTCGTTCCCACTCACAATCCAAATTGGCGATATCTAGCCCTCTTGGGTGGGTACCCTTGGGGAGGAATCTGCCTCATTTGGATCGTGGGAGCTTAACTTATAGGTTCCTCACCCGATTTTCGATTTTTAGAGTATACCCACTTGTCTCATGCGCATGTCTATGGATGATTGGTATACCTAAAATCGCCCATTGATACAAGGGAACATTTTACATTCCCCAAGTGTGGTTGGTAAGGCATTTACTTTCGATGTACATTATTATTCCCTGTACCTTAATTTGATTCATGCATTACATATATCCACATGCATTTGCATACATCGTGAAAATCACTCAAGTGACTAATTGAAATAACAATGATAATGGGGTAGGATGTCGCTATTTCCTAAGAGCTCAACAGAATTGGTAACCTTCAAGTACCTAAGGAAAATTACTTGCTCTGGACCAAACACAAGGCTACACTTTACCAGATTTGTGTATGGCCGAGAGCTGACTGGGCGTAAGCTGGGATATGCTGAAGATTATCAAACCCGCTACTACGTCGACAACCTCAGATTCAAGCGACAAGCGGACGAGATGTTCAAGAATTATTTGGAGATGAAGAGACAGCGTCGCAACCATCTAGCTAGAGAAGCATACGCACGTCGACAGGCCGAACGACGCGCTCATGAAGACTTACCAAGGATCACCGTTTGGGGAAAGAAAAGACGCCCTGCGATCAAGACGAAGCCGAAACACATCACACTCAAGAAGACGAGACGTGAGAAAACTCCAGAAGTCATTATATCATGGACCAGAGAATGGCTAGAGGGACCAGGACCCCTCAGCCAATGCATTGAAGAAGACCCCTTACACTCAACTGGAGAAGGATTCCTGACTGACTATCATTGTGAAAGGGAATAGACTAGTAGGAAGATGTTGTTTAGATACTCACATTCCATTGGTCTTTTATAGCTTTCTTGTTTGAGGAATCTCTCTTTACCTTTCTTTCATTAGGCGTTCTGGTTGTAATAAGGGATTCATTCCGCTCTTCTCCCATTTTGATGTTTTGACCAATGTAATGTGATGTTGTTAATTCCCTTAGTCACTAAAGTGAACCTGATTAAATTGCATAATTCACTTTCCTGAAATTCAAATTAGACTTCAAGTCAGGTCTTCAATACCTGAAAAAGGTTCTAATTTCTATTTCTTCAATTGAACTATGCAATTAAGTTGGTCCATGCATACTTCATGGCATTTGCATAGTCGCATATTTAAAGTAATTTTTGACGATTGACTTTTCAAAATTGTTTGCATATCTTAGACCTGATGGGAAAGAATGATATTCAAGTATTTAAAGTTCCTCGGACTGAACTCCTATCATGGTGGGATAGCATGGGCGAGGCCAGTCAAGAATACGCCAAATCACGACTAGGGTATCTATTGGACCTGCTGAAGGTTGAATGCTCACATGCCTTCATTCAAGCCATGGCGCTCTATTGGGATCCTACCACCGCTACATTCTGCATGGAGGGACTGAAAATCACCCATACTCTAGAAGAGTACAGCGCCGCCATCGGAGTTGAATTACTCACTCACTAGTTCAACCTCCCATAGGATTCGATTCCTTGAGTCAACTAGCCGAATTCCTTAACACAAGCCTCAAAGAAGTCAAAGCAGATGCCAAAGGTAATTCTGGGTGAATTTCACTATCCTTCCTCCTAGATCGATTTCCCAACCTCCCTGCTGCTAAAGGGATTAAATCAGGTAGAGCCTTTGTCTTAGCCTTCTTCAGCTTTGTGCTATTCCCGATCTCATCTGTCACCTTCGACCATATTATGGCTGTGGTAGTCAGACAGGTTTGCTGTGGGTGGGATTACTCGAACATTATCCTTGCTGAGACCTTCCTTTCCTTAAATCGCTTCAAGAAAAATAAGAAATGAATCTTTAGAGCCTCTAGTGATCTTCTGTACCCGTGGTTCACATCTCATGTCAGACAATTCCATATCCACATGGGTTTCACTGAGATTAGCCCCGATGCGCATCCTCTTAAAACCTTTGTCAGAACCCATACACGTATTCCTAAGTTCAAATTCATATAATGGAAGAACTTCCTTAGAAATCTGAAACCGAAACAGCTCTGATGGTGGCTAAGGATGCCAACACTAGGCAAAGTCAGGCTTGCATGCAATGACGAAGACCCTGTCCCTTTGCTGGGATTCACCGGCGCTACTGCATATTATCTGAAGATGGTTATTCGATAATTTGGAGCATTGCAGGAGATTCCTCCTCCACCCCGACCTGGTATCTTCTCATTTGATATACCAAACGAGACCCTCATGGGAGAAAAGAGGAAACAGTTCGAAGTCAAGGTGGCATTTATTATACGTTCTTTGAAGAACTCTCAGGCTGAAGATATAAGGTGGTCAGAGAATATGACTCGCAGGGAGAACATTCACAGGGCCACCACTGAGTACATCCAGCACTTTGAGGCGACCAGACGCAGTTTTGTCGAGCCTTATATACCTGAGTATATCGTGCCATATGTACTTGGGATAGAGCCCTATATACTCGAAGACATGGGATCGCCGCTGTACTCGGAAGATGAAGAATCCCAAACCGAAGAGACTGATCTGTATGGGAGTGACAAGGATGCCTTAGGCCTCAAACGCCCTAGACTTGAATAGACTATCCCGTCAAGTGTAAAATAAGCAAACACTGTGATGTTTTTTCATGCATTCTCATTTGTATTGGATATTATTTTGGATACATGAGCATGAATGTGGACATATTTTACAAGTGTATAAAAACTATCGTCAAAGATTACGCTCCTTTTAATTTCATGACTTCTTTTGGAGAATGATTAAAAGAACTGCCCGCATGAGACTAAGGCTCATAATGTAGTCCTTTTTCTCATTCACCAATAGAAAATATGCAATTAAAAGAATCAAGTACTTCTTTTTGTCAATACCAAAGAAATACTCACTGGAATTCCTATTAAACAGGTACACTCTAATCACGGAATTGCCAACGCATTGCTTTCGCACTCGACTTAAAATAAGAATGGAACAACAGGAGTTGACCCCATGCGTAGGCATGCTGGAAACTCAAATGACTGCTGTGGCGACTATGATGGCTGATATTAAGGCGATGCTAGAAGCCTCCCACACCAGACAGGCAGTAGCCCTTAATCAGAACAACTCAAGTCCACCACTTGCACCCGATGTAGCTGATAAAGAGATGAAAAAAAATACCCAACGTGTCGAGGACGATGTCCGTATGCCGAACATCCAGTCATAACAAAAGGCACCCCCTGTTGTCATCAACCTTGAGAAGGATGAAAAGGGGAAGCAGACTGTGAAAACTGAAGCAGAGGCTAAGAGGATAGCCAAGATCGAGGAATGCTTGAGCAGCCAAGGCTATGAATTGGCTCGTTTCGACAAGATATCTCCCTTTGCCAAGGTGGAGACCCCTCTGTCGCGACCCTCTTGAGGTTGTCGGGCTCTCGAGGGCTAATAGGCCGTCCTGTCTGGTCGGACGCGGGCCTCTCCCAAGGCCCATTACCCAAATCGCAACGGAGGTATGCGTGATCGACTTTTAGTGTGGTCTAGTGACATGTGCTAAGTGTGCATGCCATGGAGTCGCCACCAATCATTTTTTTAGGGTATGATTGGACCACCCAATCGAATAGTTGGGAGTTTCTATTCAATTCTGCGAGAACCAGAGAAATGGTTTCGGGGACTTAGTTACACCAACTGTCAGAGTTGACGCCCTTTCGGTACCTAAGTTGACTGAATTTTCTAGCCTGAGATTCATGCGGATGAGTAAGGTATGAACCCTAAATCTAGAAATTCATGTAGATAAGAGTGATTATCCTAGCAATCACAATCAGTAATAAAATGCCCAACTCAAGGAATCTAGATATGCAAATAAATCACATGGCATTCCTAGTAAGGTCCTATTTATCAATCACAGCTCAAAAATGATTTAGCTGTCCTAGCCATTCTACACACGATCTAACCTAAGAAAAGCATTAGGAAGCATCGAAGGAGTTCGAGAGTACTCACATGGGGTTCGCCGTGCCCTGGTTTGGTCTTGGACGAGCTATCGAGCTCATGCCGACCCGATTATATTTGGGGATCCACTCGGCGTTTTACACCATGAAATCATGTGAAACAAAAACGAAAATATTCAGCAAGGGGCATTTATTGTAGATGGTGGTCGATCTAATTGGACGTCAAGACTAAAAAAGATGTAGAAATTTACAAATTAAAATACTCGAATGACATTTTTTTGCCAAATTCAACTCTATGCGTCGTGAAGAAACACATGCAATTGAACTTGAATTTTGACTATTTATAAGTTCAAAATGTAAAAGAAATTAAAATAAAAATATTGACTATTTTTCTATATTTTTACGACATCGAACGCTATTTTTCTTCATTTTTCATGTATTTTTCTATTTTTGGAAAATATTAAAAAATATTTAAAAATATGAAAAATTATTTTTTTTTATCAAAAATGGTTCCTTTAGCTTGGTCAAGGCTACCAAAGATGATTTTTTAATTTTTTAACTTTTTATAGATTTTTTATGAATTTTTTAAAAATAAACTATGAAAGACTGATCAAAAATCAGGTGTCAACAGCTGCCCCTCTTTGAGAGGAATTTCGTCAGAGGTTTCTCTCAAAGACAAGGTGACACCTGTGTTCCGATCAACTCGACTGGGAAAAGAAAAGGAATCATGACATCCAATTTTCATGCCCATCAATGTGTGCTTTTCCTTAAAAAGAGATGTGCTCATTCAATTCCCTGATATGATGTAAGAAAGTTAAGGAGTAGATAGACTTCCCTGCCCCTTACCTGCCGAATGCTTGCGGCATTTGCTGTGTCTGATGGGTTCAAGTAGATTCCTAAGGACTTGTCATCGGAGTGTCCTGGGGATGTTAAGCTCTGACCTGTATGGTAGGTCAAACCATAATGGGATTCCTAACTGATAGGAACCTAAGGAAGACGCATCCCACATTTGGGAATTTGCCAAGGGTTTTGATCCGTGTGGTGGACTAAACTAGAAATGGCTTGCCTAATGTAAGGCTTATTAGGGAAAACGACTCCTCCCGCGTTCGGGATTCATCAAGGTTTTGATCCGTATGGTGGATCGGACCATTGGGTTGATCCTTCAGGCGGTCTCTACCAGTCCTTTGACCCTTCAGGCGGTTTCTACCATTCATTGACCCTTCATGCGGTTTCTACCATTGAGTTGACCCTTCAGGCGGTTTCTACCATTGGTTGACCCTTCAGGCGGTTTCTACCATACATTGACCCTTCAGGCGGTCTCTACCATTGTTTTGACCCTTCAGGCGGTTTCTACCATACATTGACCCTTCAGGCGGTTTCTACCATTGTGTTGACCCTTCAGGCGGTTTCTACCATTGATTGACCCTTCAGGCGGTTTCTACCATTGAGTTGACCCTTCAGGCGGTTTCTACCATTTATGAGATTCCAAATTGATATGAATCAAAGGATGACGTACCCGCTCTTCGGGGCTAGTCGGAGACTCGATCATTCTGTGGATCGGTCTTAGAAAAGATTTGCCTAATAAAAGGCTTCACCTAAGGATGACGCACCCAGTCTTTGGGGTGGCCAAAAGTCCTGTAGAAAGCTTAGACCTGAAAAAATTTTCCTCGCCAAGAAGATATTAGTAATCTTTGGGAAGACAATAATTGTCTAACTGACAAAATTCTACGACTTACGTTTTAGTCATGAAATGTGCATTTTGATTGTTGGAGGTTATCCAAAACATTCCTGCCATATACAGATGTGATCATAAATTCCTTGCACGGAAACTCTAGATCAAACAATTTGAAAATTTCAAAAAGAGTTTGCTCAAAACATCCATTGGAGTATTTCTCACCCAAGAAGGCTCCTCACTGCTCTGTGATAATGATCTTTAATAGGGAAAGTGCTCAATTTCCTACCGACCTGTGCCTGGGTTTCAGGATCATTCGCAACGCATACATTTCGACCGATCAGGAGGTCTTTCACGGGACCGTAGTGTTAGGCTTGGATATCGGTTTCCAAGGGGGACTCACTTTTGAGTCAAGGCCGTTGAACGAAATTTTTCACTATCTGCTCCGGGTTTACAAGTCAAGAACCCTGCAAAATGAGAAAGAAATAGTCTTGCTCGTACTTCTTTGAGCTAAGTTATACATTAACCCAAGTGTCTTAGTCAGATAAGACTACTTCAGGGTTGTAACATTGGAAGGATTGGGGACCGAAAAAGGCTTATTTTTTGCCTAGAAATTGTGAAGGGTTTGACATTGGTGATCATTGCAAATTTGCCACATGTCCTTCGAAGAACATCTCCATTTCTTGAAGTGTACACTCCTCTTTTAGAGCGCACAAGGATGTTTAAAAGCGTCTCTTGTTACATTAAGAGACCGTCTGTTTGTGTGTTTGCAATTTGAGCACGACAACATTTGGAGAGTAGTCATCTTGATCTAACTCATTTGCAGGGTCTTTTCATCGTCTCTCTAGACTTTACTGGGGATATTTTGAATAGACATCAGCCTTGCTTTTTACCAGGCACTTTGCTTTTTCTTGATGTCTAGGGATTTTTCTTTTCCCCCCTTTTTTAATCTCGTGTTTTTCTTTTCTTTTGGAGCTAGGATTTTCGGCAATCATGCTAGATATGCAACTTAAACTTTGGCACGCTTCCATTCCTAGAGTGATGTTGCCTTTGCTTTGGAATATGCAATGATCACCAATAGGTTGATGAAATGAATTTGCTGGCTCAACTTGTTTGTGCAAAGGATAACAGTGTGTAGGATAGAGAAATGAATCATTCTCGTCATCCTATGACACTTGGATTATCATATAAACAACACACAAAGATTTATGTTAGTCCGAGCAAGAAAATTTCTAACCGTTTACTTTATGATACTGTTGGACTAACCTTCATTTGCCCCAATGTGTGGTGGTTCTTGACAGGGTTGAGAATGAAAATCGCCGTTCAATGGGGTTCTCAATGGGCATCTGTAGTGTTTGGAATGAAGAAATAAATGCCTCTGTCATCTCGATCCATATAATCGTTGCGAATGACCCTTATATCCATAGGTTAAGGTTTCGCTATCATTTCCAATCTCCTCATCTCTCAAGTGTGTATGGGACGTGTTTGGATTAGGCTCGCTTCTCTTATGAGAAAATACCCTTTTGAACAGTTCAAACGACTCTTATTGGAAAAATTCATTTCATTTCATCAAGATTTATCCTTCAAAGGGATTTTATGATGCACCATACATGTGTAATTCATGTTCAGACAATCTCATGTTTTAAAACATGAATGTCAATGAAGTAAGAATTCTATGTCTTTTTAGATGTGAGAATCGAATTAATTCTGAAAGTTTTTAATCTCCAATGAATTGGGAAAAGGGATACTTACCTGCCCATCGAGGCTGGAGATCCTGGACATATAAAAGGGATATGTCATTGTATATTCTAAAACTTTACAAAAATTGGAACGATACATCTTACCCTTGGTCATATGCTCCAACGAGTGTACAAGGGTTGTGAAAATCTGCACTTCACATAGTAACACAAGATTGTTGGGTGTTCTAAAGTTCTTTCGACTTCTTGGTTTTTGGAGAAAAATGAAACTTACATGTCTGCCTTGATGGCGAGCTCCTGCCAAGGATAAATATTAAGCATTATTTTGGGTTTCCAAATTCAAAACAAATTGGGACGATACTACTTTACTCTTGATTTGAATTCCTTCTGCATGCCAATGTGCGGATTGTAGAAGCCGGCCGTCAAGCTTGTGGCCATGATTTCTTCGTCTGGTTGGGCAACAAATCCACCTCGAGGATTTACGTCGGAGGAGATTCATTCATCTTTTTGGGCGTGTTTCATGCACTGTTTTGTTATTTGAATGCATGGCTTCTTGGGTACCTCATCTCTGTTCATCACCTGAGAGGAAAATGAGAGAACATTATCCCCGCATCTGATTGAAAATCATTTAGGAACGATACGTTCTTTTTACCAAATGGGTGGCTCCGCGGCCAAATGTGTTTTACATTGAAAGGATGGATTCCATTACGCTCTGCGGATGATAACTATCGCTTCGGGGACTTGCCCCACGGATCAAACGATGAATTTGATGTCTTCGGCTTCGACATGCTTTCCAGATGTAGGAATGGTTTGCCCACATTTTCAGTGGAGATGGGTTTTGTCGAGTGGGCAAGATCAAAAACTCATCCTAGATTTGGCTTTAGTCGAAGGTTGAAATCCCGACCTTGGATAAGCGAATCATGATTCATCTCCTTCTGCTTCGGATTTGTCATTTGCGTGCTTCACATTTTACAATACCAACTTCGCCGCTTGATGAAAATGAATCGATGATTTTCGAATTGCCCCAAGTTCTATAGTCATCTGCGTCGAATCTCTTTGAACTTCATCAGGTGATAGACAAACTGATAAAATGATTTTTCAATCCTGAGATCGAACTCCTGACGTTTCGTACCACTTCCAGTTCACTGACTACCAGGACAAAGCACTATTGGCGTCCCTAACTGGTTCGTTTTTTGTTATAAAATTCTTGAAGCAGTTAGCGACCCCCATCGAGAATGAAACAAGCTCAATTTAGAGTTCATAACGACTAAAGGTCCCTTAGAACGATACAGAGCTAACCGTCTTTGAGCTCGCTCGGGCTTTTGCTCGCATTTTCCTATGTGAAGCCTTTAAATGTTTTTCTTCGTGGCGTTCAATTGATTCGCCTCGACTCTAATCTAACAAGGGATTGTTGTACTCAAGCATGATGATGCTCGCAGGTAGTACTGATCGCTGCCCCAGATTAACTCTAGGCATTAAGGAAGATTATCTTGCATGGAAGACTTTATGACAGAAAGATTAATGATACATCCATTCACATGTGCCTAGTTCCCTTGAGGATTCTCGGTGATCAGCCAGCTACACCATGAATCAGACATATAATCGTCATTTTGGATCATAACTTCATAAGTCCATCAGTTTTAAACTGATCGATCCATATATGGAGCTCCTCATCAAGGAAATCTTTTGATTCTTCGAGCAACTGATATTTGGGTTGACCATCATCGCTTGGCGTTGAAGGATTCCTGTTTCTGTTGTGGGCGATCTGATTCTTCGAGCTAGAACCTTCGTCGTTGCTCGAGATTATAAGAGGATGATTGATCGGTTCACTATCAAAAGCACCTTCCATTTGGGAATGGGAGAAACAAAAATCCTCAAAGCATTCGCCCGCTTGATCTTCCGAAATCATATGCCCAAGCCGGGCAGATCTTTGAACACTAGGCGCAATATGTTGATCGGGGATAGGAAGAGCACTAGCGAAAAGTTGCTGCTCAAACCAAGGAGTTCGTACCTGCTGCACTTGTGGCATATACTCTTGAGGGGTGCTGAGATGATTCGGGGGAATATTCTGATTAGCGCCCAAGTAGTCGATGGTGCTGCTACCAGCTTGGTCGGTGCCTAGATTCGGCAGGGTATTTCTTACTTCAGGGGCATTGTAGTTATAGCCATGCCTAGTGTTTAGGCACAAGTTGAGTTCTTTCAGATTCAGTGCTGTGTGGCGCTGTCTTAGCGCCCTTCTGTAGCTCTTGAGGTGACTCGCGACTCCATCTTTAGTGAGTCCTGGTATGTTCATGATCTCAAGTATGCGCGTTGGATATGCTGAGTTGATCCCTAGTTGCTGAACCGCACTAAGGAACTTGAGATGAAGCTCGGGGGACCAATTGACCCTCGTCTTCTTGCGACCCGGAACAGTGTTGACAACTTGGCTATTGCTCTCTGGCCTATTTCCAGTAGAATTTGATCGAGCCAGAAATTGTTGTGGAGGGAATTCATCAGCTTTGGATTGGTCGGTCGTGATAGTAAGCTCATCGTTAAGGAAACTCCAATCATGGTGACGCATATCACATCCTTTAGAAGGCATCGATATTGACTTCGTAGAATTGATTTGTTCATGCATATCTCCAACAAAATCCGATTGTATCGAAGATGGTTCGAGGGAGTGGGGTGGTGAATGAGCATTTTCAATCCTCATATAAGGCTTATCAAGGAACATTTCGCCGAGAGTGATAGGGCCACCGTAATTAAGGCAAGCGATAGTGCTGGGAGCTTTCTTATACCTCATGTTCTCCGCTCGAAGCTTTTCGTTTTCCTCCTTTAGAATCGCAAGTTCTTGACGTCTGTGTTGAGCCCTCAATTTGGCTCGCTTATTTTGAAACCAAAACTTGACCCTCAAAGGTTTCATCCCTAGCTTCTGGCCCAATTCATTTCTTTGTTTCATGTTCGGGAGAGGGCATTCACTAAAGAAAGCTTCAAGCTCTTGGATTTCATTCTGAGTGTGGCACTGGCGACGTTTCCTTTTTCGAGATTGACCATCGCTGCTGCTGTTGTCGTCGCTGCTGAGCTCCTGAACTTCGTTGCCGAAAGGGTTGGGTTCTGTGGTTCTGGTACCAGACGCCATCTTGGAATCTTCGAGATCTCTCAGTAGTTCATTTTCTGAGATTTTTGGATCAGTCGCCTCTAGCAACTGATGGTAACCCTCAAACATGTTGGATCGAGAAATGTTCGATCAATTTTTGCTCACTCAGGGTTCTCTACTCTCTCATGTATGCTCACTCTCTCTAAATTTTCTTTTGAGTGGTTCTGTATGCCCATGAAACGTTCTTTAAACATGGATGAAGATCATCAGGCAAGCGTTGCTCCCAAGATTTCGTATTTCCCGCTTTGTCGTCTTCTTTCTTCTTTTCAACGTGGAGGGACACCAAATCGATTTCCTTTTCTCGATATCCATGTCTGTCTCCCACTTATTTTCAAAAAGGTGGAACTACGCTCGCCTCCTGCTCAGTTTTTTAATATGATGGGACCGCCAAATCCTTTCGCAACTTTTTTCGATAGTTGCGCTTAACTCCCGCTCAATTTTAATATGGTGACACCGACATATCTTTTTACAACTTTTTTAGGTTTATCAAGCCTGAAATCGCGGACTGGGACAGATCTGATGGTTCACCGAAAGAGCCACCACTGCTTTACCCAATTAACTTGGCTCCACGAGCATTATTGCTATGCCTTTCTTCATTCTCGAGTTGCTATAAAAGGAGGAGTTAATGCAGAGAAGATTAACACTCTTACATAATTGCCTTTTCTTATTTTAATCACTCTACCACACTCATCTTCTTCTCCCTCACTCCAACGAAAATGACCTCATCTCCTATTCGCGCTTTCTCGGCCGAAAATTTGGCCCAGTGGGAAAAACTATATAACCTCCTCGGTCGAGGCTATGCTCATATAGCCGATCACCCAGAAACTGAAGATGAAATCCGCATTTTGCTCGTGGAAATAGACACCACCTCCATCGAGGGCACTAATTTAGAGAGGGAATATAGAATCTTCCCAACCCTCTTTATAAACTTTTTAGAGACTTACCGTGTCGCTCATCGAAAAGCTACCGTGGCTCACGTTTTGCGAGCTCGCTATGAGGATCGGTCCAACTGCTTGGTGTTGGCCAACCTTGTGGCCGATAGTCACAGAAAGGCTGTTGAGTTCGCCAACAAGCGAGTCTCGATGTTGCTTCGCGAGAGGGGAAATTTGGTGGAGCGCTTGGCCTTATCCCTGACCACCTATGAGCACGACCGTCGTAATGTCGTGTTGAAGTTTCAATGTGAGTGGCAGGAAGAAAGGCTTGACAGCATTACCGCGGATATAGCCCATGGGAGAGGACTAGTTCGGGACCTGGAAATAGCCGCCGAAGATCACGGGACCAAGGTTGCCGAGCTTAAAGGGGAATGTAAACGCCTTCTTCTTAAGCTTGCAGATCTCGAGTCTCGAGGTGGTGAGTATAAGCAAAGCATCAATAATATGGAGGGCCAACTTGGTTCCTTTGTGATGCTAATTAGGGCTCATTGCGGTTTTATGTTTCCACCCCGATGATTTGTATGATCTGCTTTTAAGGTCCCTCGATTGAGCGAAATGAATGAAAGCTCTAATGTGTGTGTCTCAACTTCTGTATGGCTGACTTTCTCGAACACCTGACCACTCTCAACCTAGGCAAGCTGCGCTTTGACATTGATGATTCGAGCGTGTACATCTTGATTTTTTAATCTTGCTTATGATCGGATAAAGGAACCTCCCACCACGATTATCCACAAAAAGACTTCTCTTCTCTACTTGTTTTTAACCTGTTTCAAATGAAAAGGCAGAATCAGAAGAAAGAATTTGAAAAATAAAGCATAAATCCTTTCAATTTTATGTTTACTTGTGATTAATAGGGATAAGAGCTTTTACAAGGGTTTTGACCTTGTGCAAAAGCTTTTATCAATATTCCTCAAAGGAAAGCATATCATTGAAAGGAATGTAATTCACGATAATCGCCTTTGATCAATTCCAAGAAAATCAATGGAATGTTCAAAAGTACACAATTACGATGTGTTTTAAATTCAATTGAAAATACGGTATCCAAATTAAAGCCGTTTGCTAAGAACGAGAGTAATTTAGATATCTATCTTTTCATTAAATTTGAAAAACACGAATACTCTTGATCAATTATTGTGGATTACCAATGATGCAAAATATGCATGAACCAATTCAAGTTTATAGTTCCTTCTGGCGAAATTGGGATTGTATTGCCCTATACGGCCAAAAGGTTGTATAAGACTTCCAATTTCAATTTCATCCAAAGGAATTATAAAATTGATTTTGGAGTATTCGAGTGATTAGAAGAAATGCTACTATCACATTCCAATGACAAGTCAATAGAAATACAACAAATTTCAACCTAAATGTATATAAACACAAATAGATCCCTAATACAATTAATCTAAGGGATCAGATAGAGAGGATCTCAGCAAAATAAATCCTATACAAGAAGGCTAGAAATGAAAATTAAAACAAAGGAATGTGATCTTAATACTTAGAGATGCCCCAGTTTCGATCTTTGAGACGTGACTTCAGGATCACCTATTCCAAATCGTCATCTTCATTAGATGATACCTCAATGATGTCCATAGCAGGCTCTTCTTGTCCACTTGGCGCTCGTAATGGGATGACACCATCTTCATCTTCCATCAAGAACATTGGGAGGAAAACACACCTATCTATCCTCAAAATGGCATTTAATCCAATCACCGGAATTATGCAATGAATATAATGATTAAGAGCTGTAACAAGTTCGAGGGATAGAAAAGTCTTACCAACCAAACTTAAGAGAAAATCAAGCTTCTCTGTATTTTTAGCAGTGTTAGGTATACTAACCTTCCATAGACAAACGCATGAGACAAGTGAGGGAAAACTCCTAAAAATCAAAAGATAGGGCTTGGTACCTAAAGCCAAGGTTCTCACCTCGAATTCTGGGAAGAGCCGATTCCATTGCACAACTATCGTTGCATTGGGACTCAATCCATAGTTCGAAGTGAGCGGAATTGAAAAGTGGATTACCCCATGTTTTTCCTCACGGAGATTCCATTTTCAATTCCTTCTATTGTGTTCCTAAAGAGGGCGCCTGGGGTTTTAGGCGCAATTGTGTGTATTCATTGTGTCGTGCTAAAGCAAAAGACATGCATTTTATTTAACAATCACCGCTTCAATATAAACATCCACACAATCATACATCCAAAACTCCTGCCTGCATAAAACAAAGTTAACAAGCACTTCACCCCTTATTTCTCCCGTCTACAAAAACATCTAACACATTCGTTAGCATATACACCTCACTTTCGAGAGCATCTGCATAAAATTAGGTTAGAAGAATCAATCAACTTTTTAATCGGCTCAAGTCCACTAAATGGTTAAGAACCAGTCCCCAGTGGAGTCGCCAGTCTGTCGCGACCCTCTTGAGGTTGTCGGGCTCTCGAGGGCTAATGGGCCGTCCTGTCTGGTCGGACGCGGGCCTCTCCCAAGGCCCATTACCCAAATCGCAACGGAGGTATGCGTGATCGACTTTTAGTGTGGTCTAGTGACATGTGCTAAGTGTGCATGCCATGGAGTCGCCACCAATCATTTTTTTAGGGTATGATTGGACCACCCAATCGAATAGTTGGGAGTTTCTATTCAATTCTGCGAGAACCAGAGAAATGGTTTCGGGGACTTAGTTACACCAACTGTCAGAGTTGACGCCCTTTCGGTACCTAAGTTGACTGAATTTTCTAGCCTGAGATTCATGCGGATGAGTAAGGTATGAACCCTAAATCTAGAAATTCATGTAGATAAGAGTGATTATCCTAGCAATCACAATCAGTAATAAAATGCCCAACTCAAGGAATCTAGATATGCAAATAAATCACATGGCATTCCTAGTAAGGTCCTATTTATCAATCACAGCTCAAAAATGATTTAGCTGTCCTAGCCATTCTACACACGATCTAACCTAAGAAAAGCATTAGGAAGCATCGAAGGAGTTCGAGAGTACTCACATGGGGTTCGCCGTGCCCTGGTTTGGTCTTGGACGAGCTATCGAGCTCATGCCGACCCGATTATATTTGGGGATCCACTCGGCGTTTTACACCATGAAATCATGTGAAACAAAAACGAAAATATTCAGCAAGGGGCATTTATTGTAGATGGTGGTCGATCTAATTGGACGTCAAGACTAAAAAAGATGTAGAAATTTACAAATTAAAATACTCGAATGACATTTTTTTGCCAAATTCAACTCTATGCGTCGTGAAGAAACACATGCAATTGAACTTGAATTTTGACTATTTATAAGTTCAAAATGTAAAAGAAATTAAAATAAAAATATTGACTATTTTTCTATATTTTTACGACATCGAACGCTATTTTTCTTCATTTTTCATGTATTTTTCTATTTTTGGAAAATATTTAAAAATATTTAAAAATATGAAAAATTATTTTTTTTTATCAAAAATGGTTCCTTTAGCTTGGTCAAGGCTACCAAAGATGATTTTTTAATTTTTTTAACTTTTTATAGATTTTTTATGAATTTTTTAAAAATAAACTATGAAAGACTGATCAAAAATCAGGTGTCAACACCCTCCTGACTACAAAGAACCAGACTTCGTAAGGAAGTATAATGGAACAAACTGTCCCCGTGCCCATCTCAAATATTACCTGCGTAAGATGGCGCAATATTCAGATTATATTCCACTGCTGATGAACACGTTCCAAGAGAGCCTGGCTGGCACCGCTTTGGCTTGGTTCATTGAATTAGACCTGGAAGACTATGATGGGTAGGAAGACCTTGCAGAGGACTTTCTCTGACAATATAAGTTCAATACGACGACAGCCCCAACAAGAGAAGACCTCCTACGAACCTCAAAAGCAAGGGGCGAGTTGATCAGAACATACGCCCAGAGATGGCGAGCTTTGGCAACCAAAGTAAATCCGTCAATCCCATAAGATGAGCTGGTTGATTTGTTCTTGAAAGCACCCCCCCTATGAATACTTTGACAAGTTAAACACCTCTGGATGTCAAACCTTTGCACATCTGATAAAGGTGGCTGAAAGGCTAGAATGTACCTTAAGAGAAAGAAGACCTCATGAAGCCTCTACTGGACAAAAATACCCCCTGAAGAAAGAGAAAGAGGCCGGGCTCGACATAGCATTCATACCGGACCTTTATAAGCCCAAATCGTTTGGCAATTCTAATCAAACCAAAGGAGGATCGTCCTGGTCAGCGCCGAAAGTGCAAGAGCCTAGAAGGAAGCAACCCCAAAGGCAGTTCTCTCAACTCCCCAGGCCTTTATCCAAGCTGCTCCCGATGCTGCTAGAGTAACACTTGGTGGCGAAGGAACCACCTAGAACGAATCCTGTCAAGTATCTAGGTTTTGACGTGAGCCAGACTCGTGTCTATCACATGGGCGAAAGATGACACAATGTCGCTAATTGCTCTATCCTTAAGCTAAAGGTACAAGCTCTGATTGACAGCCAGATCTTAAAATTTGACAACACGGCTCCGACTGTGCAAGAAAATTCACTTCCTGATTGTTGACACCTGATTTTTAATCACCTTTTATTTTGATTTTACTTGTTAAAATTAATTAAAAATAACAAAAAAAGTCATAAAATTACAAAATCAACTTTGGAAGCCTTGGCCCAGCCTTAGGAACCAATTTTGAACAAAACATATTTTTCAAATTTTTTAATGTTTTTTCGAATTTATTTAATTATAAAAATACCCAAAAAATCAGAAAAAATACCATTCGTGGTCAGAAAAATGCACAAAAATATTCAATAATTTTATTTTAATTATCACTTCAGGTTGGTCTTTATAAATATCAAAAATTCGACTTGGGACATTATGTTTCTTCACAAACATAAACCCGAATCGGCCATAAAAATTACCTTTTGACTCCCCTAATTTTTAATTTCCACTTTTCATAAGCCATGACATTATAATCTAGAGCCTTGAAGGGCTATTGGGTCAATTAGGCCTTCAATTTGATCAATTTTGACGAAAAGGACCTAATTGCATAAATTTCTTTGCGATTTAGTCCCCGGTTTCGCGAATCTTAAAATTAAATTCTCTCTAGGGACACCCATGAAAATAAAATATCCCTACCCTATAGTTTTCGTCATGCCGAATTCATTGGTGGCCTCAATTTGAATTGATTTGATCGTTTAAGCCTCTGATTCGGCGAAAATCGATTTCGGATCCTAGGCACGATTTGGGGTTTTCATCAAATTCCCACTCAATTGCTCATGATAATACTCATCTTAAATGGAAAACGTGTCGAGGAGTCCGATTTTGGGGTCAATTTCATGAAAAATGGTCAATTGCGGGCTCAATTAGGCAAAAAATGGCGGTCGGATTGGTCGGGTCGGACCCGACCCGACCCGACCGAACCGGGTCTGCAACTAAAGTTGCAGACCTGTGTTTTTTGCTTTCCTCACGTACACAGAGAGGCAGGGGCAGACGCACAGATGGGGAAGGAGCGTCGGGCGACCAAAAAATCAAAAAGCAGTCCTTTTTGCAGGGACGAGGAAGGCGTGATCGTCCTCGGAGGTCGCCACGGGTCGGCTATAAAGCCGAAGAGAGAAGAAGAGCCAAAGGGCGTTCACGGTTTTTTTTTGGAAAAATAGAGAGATAGAGAGCGAGATCCGAGAGGTTAGAGAGAGAACCGAGAGGGAGAGAGGGCGAGCGAGCGTTTGTCGTGGGTTCCCTAAGCACTAGGGAGCCCGAAGCATCGCCGTTGAAGCCTCGGACCGCTGACGACTCCCGGCCAAGGTACCATGTTTTTTTTTACTCTGTTTTGTTTTACACACTGTGAATCTCGACCCAAGTCCGTTTTTGACCGAGTCGACCCAAACCGAATGCATGCCGACGCTAGTCTGGATCTCTGTAATGATGTTTAGGTGTTAGATCGTGTCGGGTTGGCCCGGATTCCCCCGTTTCCCGTCCGAATGTCGTTTGTTCCTAATGCCCACCAACCGTTCGACAAAATGCCCGCCGGTTGTTTCTAGGCACAATGGCCACGGCCGAGTCTCGTTTGAGCGTGTTTCGACATATTCTTGCCCTTAATGTGTTCTAGAATCATTGCTAAGCCTTGTATGCTCTCTGTTTTGCATTGTTTGGCGCCGAGAACGGCGGTTGGAGCTCCCCGGGCCCAAACCCGAGCCGAGAGCTCGGTCCGGCGTAGGTGGAGGTCGCCGACCCCTAGGCGACCTCAGGTAAGCCTCTTAGCCTTGGTATGGTACTCTGTGAACGGCTGAAAGCGAGTTTGAAACAATTTTTTTTTTTTTCCGGAAAACGCATCGCCGGAACCGAATCGGTGGGGGCTCGTTTTGATGACTTCCGGCGGCTTAGTGGCTATGAATCTTGATGTATGTTGGTGTGGTTTGCTTAAGGGGTTGAATGCCGCGAAAATGAGCGAAAAATATGCAGGTTCGGGCTCGGTCCCGATTTTCCGGCGAGGATTCCGGCGAACTTGCCGAAAAAATCACTGTTCTGGCAAGTCGCCGGTCATCCTCTCCGGCGGACCATTGACCAGTCAACGATAGTTGACTGGTCAAAGGTGACGTGGCGCCACGTAGGCGGCCACGTCAGCCGCGGCGGGTCCACGGCGAAAAAAAAAAAAAAAACCTAGATCGGACGGTCATGGGTGTGCCACGTGTCGCGAACCGATACTTTCGAAAATACCCTAGATCGGACGGACGTGGATGCGCCACGTGTCGCGATCTGGTGGCTTCAAGATCAAATAGATCGGACGGATGGGATTGTGCCACGTGTCGCGATCCGACATTTTCAAAATTAAATTAATTGGGTGGTTAGGATAGTGCCACGTGGCAAGGCGGGGACCGTCCGATTGGTTTTAATTTTCAAAAATTCGAAAAATGATTTTAAAATAATAAAAAATAGAAAAATTTTGAAAAATCAAAAACGACGTCGTTTTAGGCCGGTCTCCGACCTGTAGGGTCGGGCCGGGCGCCTGAGAGGTGCGGGCCGTGTTTGACCCGGTCCGGAAAATATTTTTAATAAAAAAAAATTGATAAAAAAAATCCGAAAACCAATAAAAAATAGAAAATCATTAAAAAATAAAAAAATAATAAAAAAATTCTAAAAAATTCCAAAAAATAGGAAAATGTCACAATCAACTGACCATGTCCTATTTCGGGTCTTTTGAAACCCGACCCCTTCCAAAATGATGACTTTGCCCTTTAGGCAAATCGTCTCCCAAAAAAATTGAAGAATTCCAGAAAAATTCCAGAAAATAGGAAATGGTCACAATCAACTGGCCATGACCTATTTTGGGACTTTTGAAACCCGACCCCTTCCAAAATGACGATTTTGTCCTTTTGGCAAATCGTCTCCCAAAAATTTCAAAAAATTCCCAAAAATTCCAGAAAATAGAAAATGGCCACAATCAACTGGCCATTACCTATTTCAGGTCTTCCAAGCCCTAATCTTTCCAAAATGACGATTTTGCCCTTTTCGCAAATCGTCTTCCCAAGAAATTCAGAAAAATTCCAAAAAAATTTCAGAAAATAGGAAGTGACCACAATCAACTGGCCATAACCTGTTTTGAGTCTTCCAAACCCCAATCTTTCCGAAAATGACGATTTTGCCCTTTAGGCAAATCGTCTTCCAAAAATTGAAGAAATTCATTGTTGACACCTGATTTTTGACCCAGCCTTTTTCATTTTTATTTTTTGAAAAAAATCATAAAAAATTCATAAAAAGTCAAAAAATTACAAAATCAACTTTGGTGGCCTTGGCCAAGCCCAAGGAACCATTCTTGACCAAAAAATAATTTTTCATATTTTTCATATTTTTTAGTATTTTTGGAAAATAGAAAAAACACTTAAAAAATCAAGAAAAATAGTATTTGAGGTCACAAAAATATGGAAAAATATCCAATATTTTTCCTTTTAATCCCTTGTATTTTCGACCTCACAAAAAAAATCAAAATCAGATTCAATTTTAGGTGTTCCTTTGTAACCCGTACTATTGAATTTGAAGAAAAAATAATAATTGAGTCTTTTAATTTGCAATTTTGGCATTTTATAGGATCTTGACATTCAATCTAATTGTCCCCCATTTCAATTTGACCTAATTGCTCGGACAAGCTGTTCAATTGCAAACATAATTGCATTTTAGTCCATGAAATTGAGCATAATCGAAATTACTTTCAATTCAAGGACTATAATTACAAATTGAACATGCTACCCAGTGGATTTCACCATTTTAAATCGATTGGCATAGGTGGTTTAACCCAATTTGATCATTTGCACCCTCAATTACACAATCCCCAATTTCCAATCAAATGAGAATTTGGTGATTTTGTAGAAATTGATGAAAACTTTTGGGCAAAACCACATTTCTAGATAGAATTCATGCCCTAGATTCGATTATGAGGTTCAATTGCAAAAATTTCCCATTAATTTGGGTTTAATTTCGAAAATGGTGAGTCGAAACCGGTTCTGACTGGTCAGACCGCCGGTCGGACCGGTCGAACCGGTTTGCTACAGTGTCGTCTTCCCCAACAGAGCTCGAGCAGATGAACAGTGATGAACTGAGTTTCGAACGCCAAATTGAAGGGCAATTCGCGACTAATTGAAAGAGGAATGGTGGGCGTATTGTTCTTTACCTCGAAACCTACCGATCGAGACCAACCCCAAGGCCAATGGTCGCCGGAGGAAGGAGTAATCGGACGGTCAAGGTCGCCGGACCTGCAAAAGTCAACAAAAGCAAAAACAGCTCAAATCCTTGCCAAATTCGTGCGAAATAAAGCCGGCCGCAGAACCAAATGGGATTAAACAGAATGCCCATCCTCCCCGACGTCGTTCTGACCTATTTGCACGTGACTACACGTGCCAAATGGAGTTGGTTGAAGCTCCACCGTTCGGCGCCAAAAATCCAACAGGCTATATAAGCTCGTGATCGCTTTCAGTTAGGGAGGACGGTGGATTCAGTTAGTAGAGGACAAAGAGAATCAAGAGAGCGAGAGAGAACGAAAGAGAAAGGGCTCCCTTCCATCGCCATTGTCGAGGGTCGAGCTCGAACTTACAGAGCGGCGGTCGGGCCTTCACAGGCTAGACCAGAGCTCGCGAAGATCACCAGGAGGTTGCCCGTGTCGAGAGGAAGCTATCGCCACCAGCCGCGCGACCCATCGCTCCGAAACAGGTGAGTTCAACTCTCGAGTTTTCTTACTGTGCTTTAATGGCGGGATTCAGTTCCGACTATGATAGTTCGATTTAGAGTATGCGTTTTGCCTTTCGAACATTACTGACCATCGTCGCGTATCTTGTTTGCATCGATTTTGTCTTAACACGCCCAATCGAGTCTTCTAATCCAACCTCCATTGCCGAGCCACTGTTCATCTTTCCCCAGCCCAATCTGGGCCGAGCGAGCTCAATCGGAGCTCGAGGTGAGTCTTCTGAATCTCTACCGGTGTTGTTCTGTGATTGAATTGCTGCGATTTTAGATAGATTACGCGATCGAACTCCCATGGCCGTATTCGGCACTTTACATGATTCTTGCGATTCTGTGAATAAAATGTTACGATTCCTAGATATGTTAAAATAGAGATCATCGCGAGTCGATTGCCGCCGGTCTCGCTCCGATCCGTCAAGATTCCACCGTTAGATCACCACCGGAGAAGCACAGCCGTCCGTTCTGCCGGAGTCGCAAGGTTGAAGACGAAGTTGACGTGGCGCGGTCAATGAGTCAAATGTCCAGATGTCATTCAGTGATTGGTCCACGTAGTGTCGAGTCAGCATGGCCGTTAGGGTCTGTTATTCGAATTAAAGGATCAGACGGCTGAGATAAATCGAACCTAAATTCTAGTGGCCGTCCGATTAATAAATAGAATTAACTGAAAATGATTTTCGAAATCAAAAAATAAACAAAGAGTGGAAACGGTGTCGTTTGGCTAAGTGGATAGGCGACGTCGTTTAGGCTAGTAGGATTGGACGGCTCAGATCAAGTCTAAGGTTCTAATCTTGTCCGTTAGTTTTAGTAAGTCAATCAAACGGTTCAGGTCGAGTCTTCGCTTAATCTAGACCGTAGAATCTAGTAATCAGATCTAGTGAGCGCGGACAAGCCACGCGGCGTGGTGTAGGCCGTCAGATCAGATTATAATAATCCGAAAATAAAAAATGAGATGCGGCGTCGTTTTGGAGCCGAGGTTCGCGCGGGTCCGGGTCTGGGCCGGGTTCCGACCCGAGTGGGTCGGGTCGACCCGGTCCGAATCATATTTTTTTAATTAAAAAATAAAAAAAATGATTTTTAAAATAAAAAAAATCAGAAAAAATCAGAAAAATCCTAGAAAATAAAAAAAAATGCTAGAAAATTCCAGAAAATTCAAAAAAAATGTGGAAAAATTAGGAAAAATCCTAGGCATTTAGAAATCCCCAAAAATCAAGGATTGACCACAGACAACTGGTCAACCCTATTTTTGGGTTTCTTATCCGTTCTTCCAAGACTTGACGACCTTACCCTTTAGGGGTAAGTCGCCTCTGCTGTGTATGCGAGATAAGGCCGATAATGTCAAGGTAAGAGTTAGGGTCGAGTACGCGACCAATTCTTAGGTTTGGGTTATCGAGTCCCGCCCCTTTTCTCAAAATGACGATTTTGCCCCTCAATGGGAAAATTGTCCTTCGCGTCTCAATTGGGTTCTAAAAATTGCTTGAAGTTAGGGTTTGGGTCAGATGGACGACCAACCCTAATGTTTGAGATTTTCAGTTCTCATCCTTGTTCAAAATGACGATTTTACCCCTACGAGGGTAAAATCACTTTTAAATTCCAGAAAAATCCTGGAAATTCCTAAAATAGGAAATGGATTGGATTGATGGCCAATCCTATTTCCTATGCCTTTTGACTTCCCAATTCTTCTAAAATGACAGATTTACCCTTTTGAGGGTAAATTTTCCCCGAATTGTTCAAAATTACGATTCTGCCCCTCATGGGCGAATCATGTCCAAATCACTCCTAAACCTTGATTGATACTTCTCTAGGCTAATAGGGCCTCATTAGGGATGCCATGTTGATTTCATGTGTTTTATCTGCATGTATTGGATCCTTGATTTGCGCACTTATTTTTAATGATTGTGAGTGATAGGGTAGATATTCCCATCTGCATGAACTCCTAGATTTAAGATCTGTACCCCACTCGTTTGTATGAAATCCTAAGATCAGATAAACCATTCAGCTTAGGTACCGAAAGGGCGTCAACTCTGACAGTTGACGTAACTAAGTCCCCGAACCCACTTCTCTAGTTTCCGCAGGATCGAATAAGACCACTCCCAACTATTCGATAGGGTTTCCGATCGTACCCTCCACGAAACGATTGGTGGCGACTCCTTGGCATGTACACTTTTTCACATGTCACTAGACCGCACCGAAGGTCGACCACGTATATCCAGCAGTTGAGACTTGGGAAATGGGCCTTGGGAGAGGCCCGCGTCCGATCGAGCCAGCGATCGGGCAGCCCATTAGCCCTCCGCGCTCCCGCCTCCGAGCTCGAGAGGGTCGCGACAGACTGGCGACTCCACTGGGGACTTATTCTAAACCAGAATCTCTGGTTACGAATTCCAGAGGACTTGAGCCGATTAAAAAGTTGTTTGGTTTATCTGACATTGTTTTCTGCAGATGCTCTCGAAGGTGAGGTACGTATGCTAACTATTGTGTTAGATGTTTTTGCAGATTGGAGAAATAAGGGGTGACGTGATTGTTGACGTCTTTCCTGCAGGTTGGAGTTGGGAATGTATGTTTTATTTTTATGCACATACTGAAGCGGTGTTTTGATACAAACTGCTGTGCATGACTTTGCATTGTGATGATCACGACACATCGCACACACTGGCGGTCAAACCCCGACTGCAACCACCCTTAGGTTACCTTAGATAGGGAAATGATGCGAAAAGGATCTTGTGTTTGATGGCACTTGAGACTTTCGTATTCGTTCCCGCCTACCATCTGCATTGGCGATATCTAACCCTCTTGGGTAGGTACCCTTGGGGAGGAATCTGCCTCGTGTGGATCGTGGGAGCCTGAGCCGTAGGTTCCTCACCTGATTTTCAATTTTCTTTAGAGTATACCCACTTGTCTCATGCGCATGTCCACGGATGGTTGGTATACCTAAAACCACCTATTGATACAGGGGGCATTCCACATCCCCCAAAGTGTGGTTGGTAAGACATTTATCTCTAAACGTACCTTATTTCCTGCTCCATGATATGACTCATACATTGCATACATCCACGTGCATTCACATCATGAAGATTACTCGGGTGACTAATGAGAACAACAATGATTATGGGGTAGGATGTCCCTGTTCCCTAAGAGCTCGACGGAGTTGGTGACCTTCGAGTACTTGAGAAAAGTTACTCGCCCCGGACCAAACACGAGGCTACACTTTACTAGATTCGTGTATGGTCGGGAACTGACTGGACGTAAGCTGGGGTATGCTGAAGACTGTCAAACCCGCTACTACGCTGATAATCTCAGATTCAAGCGACAATCAGACGAAATGATGAAGGATTATCTGGAGATGAAGAGACAACGTCGCAACCAGCTAGCTAGGAAAGCGTACGCTCGCAAGAAGGCTGAATTGCTGGCTAAAGAGAACATACCCATGATTACTTTTTGGGGTAGGAAGAGACGCCCTGCGATCAAGACCAAGCCAAGGCGTATCACAATCAAGAAAGTAGAACCCGAGAAGGCTTCCGAAGTCATCGTATCCTGGACTAGAGAGTGGCCGGAGGAACTACAACCTCTCGACCAAACCACTGAAGATAACTCCCCTACCCTAGATTAAGGGAGAGTTTCTGACCAACTGTCATTTGGGTAGACTTCTGAAGAAAGAGTGATTTAGATCCTCACGTTCCATTGTCTTTTATGACTTTCTTGTTTGAAAAACCTTTCTTTACCGTTCTTCTATTAGACATCTTGACTGTAATAGGAGTACATCTCACTTTGCTCCTTTGATATGTTGACCAATGGAACGTGACATTGCTGTTCCCTTTAGTCACTGAGTAAACCTGACTAAATTGCATAATTCACTTCCCTGAAATGCAAATTAGGCTTTGAGTCAGGCTTTCAAGACCTGAAAAAGGATCCTAATCTCCATTTCTTCAAATTGAACTATGCAATCAAGTTAGCTCATGCATGCTTCATGACATCTGCATGTTCATACATTTAAAGTAATTTCTGGCGATTGACCTTTTAAAATCATTTGCATATTTTAGAATTGATGGGAAAGAATGATATTCAAGTGTTCAAGATCCCCCGAGCTGAACTCCAATCATGGTGGGATGGCATGGGCGAAGCCAGCCAGAAGTATGCGGAGTCACGACTAGGATACCTACTGGACCTACTGAAGATTGAGTGCCCACCTGCCTTTATTCAAGCCATAGCGCTCTACTGGGATCCTACCACCGCTACATTTTGCATGGAAGGATTAGAGATCACTCCCACTATCGAGGAATACAGCGCTGTCATCGGAGTTGAATTCACCCCTACGCTCGTCCGACCCCCTATAGGACTTGAACCCCTAAGTCAGGTAGCTGAGTTCCTTGACACAAACCTAAATGAAGTCAAAGTAGATGCGAAAGGCAATTCTGGAAGAGTTTCCCTATCCTTCCTTATAGACCGATTTTCCCGCCTTCCTGCTTCTAAAGGAACCAAATCTGGTAGAGCTTTTATCTTGGCATTCTTTAGCTTTGTGCTATTCCCAATCTCAACTGTCACCTTCGACCCTATCATGGCTATAGTAGCTAGGCAAGTCTGTTGTGGGTGGGATTACTCAAACATCCTCCTTGCCGAAACCTTCCTCTCCCTAAATCGTTTCAAGAAAAGCAAAAAGGGAATCTTTAGAGCTTCTAGTGATCTGCTGTATCTGTGGTTCACATCCCATATCAGACAATTCCACATCCGCATGGGTTTCACTGAAATCAGCCCCAATGCACACCCTCTTAAAACATTTGCTAGGACCCATACACGTGTTCCTAAGTTCAACTTCATAGAATGGAAGAACTTCCTTAAAGTCCTAAAACCCGAACAACTCCGATGGCGGCTAAGGTTACCGACGCTAAGCAAAGTCAGATTGACCTGCGATGACGGGAATCCAGTTCCCTTGCTAGGATTCACAGGCGCTACTGCATACTACCCAAGGAGGGTTATTCGGCAGTTTGGGGCACTACAAGAGATTCCTTCTTCACCACGACCTTGTGTCTTTTCCTTTGACTTACCAAACCAGACCCTCACAGAGGAGGAGAAGAAACAACTTGAAGCCAAGGTGGCATCCATCATACTCTCCTTGAAGAATTCCCAGGCTGAAGAAATAAGTTGGCCAGAAGACATGACTCGAGAAGAAAACACTCATAGGGCCACCACAGAATACATTCAACATTTCAAAGCGATCCGACGAAGCCTTGTCGAGCCCTACATACCTGAATACATCGTGCCATACGTACCTGGAATAGAGCCCTACATACCCGAAGACATGGGGCCACTGTCGTGTTCAGAAGACGAGGAGCCCCAAGCTGAAGAGGGAAATCTATACTGGGATGATGAGGATACCTTAGGCTTCAAACGTCCTAGACTTGAATAGACTATTCTGTCAAGTGTAAAATAAGCAAGCATTGTGATGCCTTCTCATACATTCTCATTTCTGTGGAATACTATCTTAAACACATGAGCATGAATGTGAACATGTTTTTACAAATGCATAAAAACTATCGTCAGAAATTACGCTTCTTTCAATTCCATGAGTTCTTGTCGAGAAATGATTAAAAGAACTACTTACATGAGGCTAAGGCTCACAAGGTAGCCCTTTTTCTCATCTACTGACAAGAAGCATGCAACTGAAAGAATTAGCTGCTTCTTTTTGCTAAATAAGCGAAGCACTCACAGAGATCTTTTGGAACAGGTACACTCTCATCACGGAATTGCCAACACATCGTTTCCGTACCCGCCTAAAGACGAGAATGGAACAGCAGGAATTGACTTCGCGCGTAGGCATGTTGGAATCTCAGATGACTGCCCTAGCAACTATGATGGCTGACATTAAGGCCATGCTGGAGACCAACCAAGCTAGACAGACAACCGCCCACAATCAGAACAACTCAGGCCCTTCCATGGTACCTGATGTAACAGATAAAGAAGCAACCAGGGATACCCAACATACAGAGGAAAACGTTCATGAACCAAATAGTCGGGCACAACAAGAAGCCTCGCCTGTTGTCATCAACCTTGAAAAAGAGGAGAAGGGAAAACAAACTGTGAAGACAGAGGCAGAGGCTAAGAGATTGGCCAAGATCGAAGAATGCCTGAGCAGTCAAGGCTATGAGCTGGCCCGCTTCGACAAAATATCTCCTTTCGCTAAAATAGAGACTCCTCCTGACTATAGGGAGCCAGAGTTCGTGAGAAAATACAATGGGACAGGCTGTCCCCGTGCCCACCTCAAGTACTACCTGCGCAAGATGGCGCACTACTCGGATTACATTCCGTTGTTAATGAACACATTCCAAGAGAGTTTGGCTGGCGCCGCTCTGGCTTGGTTTATTGAGCTAGACTTAGAGGATTATGACGGATGGGAGGACCTTGCAGAAGACTTCCTCAGGCAGTACAAATTTAACACGGCTACAGCCCCAACAAGAGAAGACCTCCTACGAACTTCAAAAACGAGGGGCGAATCGATCAGGACATATGCTCAGAGGTGGCAAGCCTTGGCTACCCAAGTAAAGCCTTCAATCCCAGAAGAGGAGCTGATCGACTTATTCCTAAAAGCACTCCCCTACGAGTACTTTGACAGACTGAACACTTCTGGATGTCAGACATTCGCACACCTGATTAAGGTTGCTGAGAGGCTGGAATGGGCCTTGAAAGAAAGAAGGCCTCAGGAAGCTCCTACTAGGAAGCAGTATCCTCTGAGGAAGGAAAGAGAAGCCAGACTGGACATAGCATTTATACCAGATCCCCACAAGTTAAAGCCATTTGGCAATTCTAATCAGGCCAAAGGCGGATCATCCTGGTCAGCGCCAAAAGTACAAGAGCCTAGAAGAAAGCAACCCCAGAGGCAATTCTCTCAACTCCCGAGACCTTTATCCAAGCTACTCCCGATGCTGCTGGAGCAACACTTGGTGGCAAAAGAACCACCTAGGGCAAACCCCGCAAGATATCCTGGCTTTGATGAGAGCCAGACCTGTGCCTACCATATGGGCGAAAGAGGGCATAATGTGGATAACTGCTATGTCCTGAAGCTGAAAGTGCAAGCCCTAATTGATAGTCAGATTTTGAAATTTGACAATGCAGCCCCAAATGTGCAAGAAAATCCGTTGCCAGATCACCAAACAGTAGGGGCAATATTCACTGAAGAAGAAGAGGACTACCTTAAACTGGAGATAGATGTGCCTAAGCTGGACACCCTGCTAACAATCGCTTCATCATACCCAAAAGAAGGGGAGATATCAACCGACCAAAAGAAGTTGTGTATCGACAAGATGAAGAGCTTGGGGATAGTGTCCGATATTACTGATGAAGAATTTGAAGGGATCAAAGCATCTCTATCTTTGAAAAGAAACCACTTCTTGATCACAGCTGGGCAGAGTAACACCTGTGGTACCTCACATGAGAACTTGGTAAGCAGCCTGGGGCCAGCTACTCAGTCAGAGGAAGAATTTGAAGAAGACGAAATAGAAGCCAGAAGGAGAAGTCTAGCAGACCTCAAGTTTATGGTTGACGCACTTGAGAAGAGCGAAATTATAGACAACCTGGGTCAAGATTCCGGAGGATACAATTTCAAGGTGAAATATTCGGCCCCTCCCAGCTTTTATCAAAAGATTGAAGACATCATACCGGACGGATGAGGAGGTATGGATGATCTCTCTCAACCAGAAACCTCAAAAGGTATGGAAGAACGCGACAACGCCATATTGATGATCGAAGTAGCCACGGCCGTGGTGATCAGATTGCATGAGCTGGATAGCCTGAGCAAGGTGGAAGATTGCCCAGTGAGGCCTGTCGTAATTCAATTGCCTCAGGAGGAAGAAAGCAACACGTCAGGGCCAGAGATACCTCATCAGACAACTGTAACGATAAAAGTCCCCCCAGTAGAAGAGTATGATCCCAAAGCTGTTCATTGGGACTATGGGACCACACAAGTAGATGCAATAATGAGGTCTGGAAGATTTTATGCCCCCAGAGAGGGAGAATCCGAAAAAAAAGATGTCTCAAAGGAAGATGCCGAAAAGCTCGTATCGATCATCAAAACCAGTGAGTTTGAAGTGATAGAGCAGCTGAGGAAGATGCCCGCTCAGATATCCCTGCTAGACCTATTCATCAATTCAGAGAAGCACAAGAACGCACTATTGAAGGTACTCAATGAAGTACATGTCCCTGAAACAATCAATGAGGTACAACTAGGGGACTTTGTAGGAGCAATTCTCTTAAAAGATCAGTTGAGCTTCTCTGACGAGGACTTCCCTATGGAAGGAAGAGGGCACAACAAAGCCTTATACATCTCTGCCCAATGTAACGGCAAAAGAGTGGCACACGTATTGATCGATAATGGATCAGCCTTTAACATCTGTCCTTTGGCTACCATAAGGAGGCTGGGAATCAAGGAAGAGATGATCAAGACATCCAAGACAGCTGTGAGAGCATTCGACGGCATGAGGAAGACTGTAGAAGGAGAGATCGAACTTGACGTATTCATCGGCCCGACAAAGTTCTCTATAAACTTTCAAGTAATGGATCTGCCCAGTGCATTTGGATTCTTGCTAGGAAGACCTTGGATCCATACAGCAGGAGCTATCCCTTCGAGCCTGCACCAAAAAGTACGTTTCGTTGTAGATGGGAAGGTGATTACCGTACATGGGGAAGTCGACCTCCAGGCATACCAGAACAGTGCCATTCCCTATATTGAACCTGAAGAGAAAGCTGAAGCGAGCTATCACTCCCTAGAGTTGGTAGCAACAGTTCATACCCCAGTAGGGTCGAAGTTGAAAACTCCATACATCTCAGAAGCCAGTCTTCTACCAGCTAAGATGCTGCTGGCATACGGGTTCAATCCTGAAAAAGGCCTAGGCAAACATAATCAGGGTATAAATGCCCCGCTACAGTTGAAGGCTAATCCACATAAAATGGGCTTGGGGTATCAGAAGTATCCCATGAATGATTCTGTCCCGAAAGCAACAAGCCGAGGCCGAGGCAAAAGCCTGGGACGCCGTGGAGGCGAAAACAGCCCGAATAGCTCATTCATCGGTTCTCCAACCTGGAAGGGAAGGTCTCGAATGTTCAAGAATCCCTTAAATACCTACTTCGACCAGAACTCCAAATGGCTATCTGAAGAGGGTATCACTTCGCCGATGGAACCAGATCTGACAAATCCTTTTCTCGAAGATGACTCTGTGAATGTCGTCATGGAGTGGTTGGACAGTGAAGCCACTTCTTCTGAGTAAATAGACTCTTCCTTCATCTTTAAATACTGTGTTTAGAACTTTCTGCATTTCACTGTATTTTCTTTCCTTATTGAACGCATAAGAAAACGCCTTTGGATCTCCGGCCGTTGGTCCAAATAGCACATCTTGTAACGCGGCCCATTTCGCATTCAATAAAACCACGCATGTTTTGTTAAGGACATATGGAACCACGAATCAGCCCGATGATGATAATGGTCTTCCATATAGAAGCTTGAGGCCTGATTTGCCATATGATTCCTAATCTTCAAAAGATTTTCAAGGGGCCGGGATATCCAATGACATGAGGATTAGTCCCATCTGTACCTACATCTATTTCGAAAAACTTTTTCAAAAAAGACTTTACATAAGCATGCATGCCATTTTTACTAAGCACAAACTAACCATACTCATGACATTTCAGGCATATCATCTCAAACATGCATACCAGGTTGTTACAAAATTCGGATCCCTCCATTAACCACTCCTATATCATTGAGGAAGATGAAGACGAGGATTACGCGTCTATCCGTAGGGATTGGAACACCTTTGAAGAATCAAAGCCTCCTACCTCAGAAGAACCAATTGTCATTAATTTGGGAGACACCATGAACGTCAAAGAGGTCAAGATCGGCGGACACCTATCCCGTGATGAAAGGCCCGAGTTCACCAAGCTACTAAAAGAATATCAAGACATCTTCGCATGGTCTTACGCGGATATGCCAGGCCTTGATCCTAAGATTGTGGAACATGCATTGCCCACGGATCCTGGCATCAAACCTGTCAAACAAGGCAGTAGGCGGATGAAAGCCGAGTTAGAAGACAAGATTAAGGAAGAAGTCATGAAACTCCTTAGGGTAGGCTTCATTGAAGCTATCCCATATTCAGACTGGGTTGCAAATATAGTCCCCGTCATGAAGAAAGACGAAAAAGTTCGGATCTGCGTAGATTACCGAGATCTGAATAGAGCAAGCCCAAAAGATGATTTTCCACTCCCCCACATTGATGTATTGGTGGATAGTACGGCGGGTTATGAATTATTCTCATTCATGGATGGATTCTCGGGATACAACCAAATCTCCATGAAACAAGAAGACAAACCCAAGACTGCATTTACCACACCATGGGGGAATTTTTGCTACAAAGTCATGCCCTTTGGATTGAAAAACGCCGGGGCTACCTACCAGAAGGCTATGGTCACGTTATTCCATGATATGATCCACAAAGAGATTGAAGTATATGTTGATGACATGATCGCTAAATCCAAGAAAGGACAAGATCACATACAGGTATTAAGAAAATTATTTGAGCGCCTGCGCAAATATAAGTTAAAGCTGAACCCTAACAAATGCGTGTTTGGGGCAAGATCCGGGAAACTCCTTGGATTCATAGTCAGCAACAGGGGCATTGAGATTGATCCCTCAAAAATCCAGGCCATCCACGATTTATCAACTCCATCCACAGTAAAAGAAGTGAGAAGCCTTCTAGGGAGATTGAACTATATTGCCAGGTTCATCAATCAGCTGTCTGATGTGGCTAAGCCAATCTTCAAATTGCTTAAGAAAGGCGCGAAAATAACGTGGGACGCCGAGTGCAGCAAGGCATTCCAAATGATCAAAAACTATTTGATCACACCACCGGTGCTTGTGCCACCAATTCCCGGTCACCCATTGACCTTATACCTGACCATACGACAAGAGTCCTTGGGAGCCTTACTTGCCCAGACAAGCCCGATAGATGGAAAAGAGAGGGCCATTTATTACCTGAGTAAGAAATTCACGCCATCTGAAGCAAAATATATACCAGTTGAAAGGGCCTGCGTAGCAGCAGTATGGGTACTACGAAGACTAAGGCAGTATACCCTACATCATCACATTCAGCTCATAACAGAAAACGACCCCGTCAAATACCTCCTGGAGAAACCCGCTTTAATTGGGAAAATGGCAAAATGGCAAGTAATGTTGTCTGAATTTGACATTAAATGTTCTCCGCAGAAGTCGGTAAAAGGAAGAGCTATAGCGGACATGCTGGCAGAAAACTCATCGAGCACTGAATCCCCTGAAGTAACAAACACAGAAGGCCGAATTCTGAACTTAGCAGAGGATAAGTGGATCATGTATTTCGATGGTGCTGTTAACCTATCAGGGGCAGGCACTGGGGCAGTACTGATATCCCCAGATGGTCAACATTACCCTATCGCGGCAAAGATAACTTTCCCTTGTACCAACAATATTTCAGAATATGAGGCGTGCATTCTGGGTCTACGACTGGCCCTTTCTATGGAGATACCCAGGTTACAAGTCTTTGGAGATTCCATGCTCATTATTCTACGGACACAAGGGGAGTGGAAGACGAAAGATGCAAAACTCATCCCCTACCATGAATACCTTGAAGAATTGATATTCAAGTTTGAAGAAGTGTCATTCGAGTACCTATCAAGGTCTCACAACCAATTCGCAGATGCATTAGCCACCCTAGCCTCGATGTTACAAACGATTGAAGGGTTGGATATAGAACCTCTGAGGATCGGCATTGTTGAAAAGCCAGCTTATTGCATGCTAATCGAAGAGGAATGTGATGGAGAGCCATGGTACTATGACATCAAGAATTACCTCTTAAAAAGGGAATTCCCTGAAGGATGCCAGTCAGGAGACCGAAAATACATAACCAAGATGGCCAGCAAGTTCTTCCTCAATGGACAAATTCTATACAAGAGATCGTTCGATTCCACTCTACTGAGATGCGTAGATGCCAAAGAAGCAAATATTCTCATGAAAGAGATTCATGAAGGAGCGTGTGGGCCTCACATGAACGGCCACCTCCTTGCCCGGAAGATCATGCGGCTAGGTTATTATTGGATGACCATCGAATCAGACTGCTGTCAGCACGTCCGGTCATGCCACCAATGCCAAATATACGGGGATAAGATTAACGCACCCCCGAACGAACTACACCAAATGTCTGAAGTTTGGCCTTTCTCTATGTGGGGGATAGACATGATAGGGCCTATTAATCCTATGGCTTCGAATGGTCATCGCTTCATCTTGGTAGCGATTGATTACTTCACCAAATGGGTAGAAGCCAGTTCTTACAAGAATGTCACTGCAAGAAATGTGGCAAGATTTGTCAAAAGAGATATCATATCCCGGTATGGTACCCCTCAAGCGATCATCACAGATAATGGGTCCAACCTAAACAACAAGATTGTCGATGGTCTGCTGGATCACTTTAGCATTCGACATCTGAATTCATCTCCTTACCGCCCACAGATGAATGGGGCAGTGGAAGCCGCCAATAAAAACATCAAGAGAATCTTGGCTAAAACAGCAGAAAACTATAGGGATTGGCACGAAAGGCTGCCCTTCGCCTTGATGGCTTACCGAACGTCGATCAGGACTTCTACAGGGGCAACTCCCTATAGTCTGGTGTATGGGATGGAAGCAGTTCTACCAGTAGAAGTTAAGATTCCCTCTTTGAGAATCTTATCCGAAGATAAACTCTCTGGGTCAGAGTATTTCAAGCACAGATATGAACAGCTGAATTTAATAGACGAGAAACGTCTTAAAGCCATTTGCCATGGACAAACTTACCAGAAGAGGGTAGCCAGGGCGTTCAATCGAAAGGTCAAGACCAGAAACTTCGAAGTAAATGACTTGGTAATTAGGAAAGTTTTGCCGAGTACTACCCATCCAGGGGGAAAATTCACTCCAAATTACGAAGGCCCTTACATTGTTAAGAAGATCCTCACGGGAGGAGCATTAATTCTTGTAAACTCCGAGGGAGAAGAACTCGGGCACCCTGTGAATTCAGATGCTGTGAAGAAATATTACCCTTGAAATAAAATCAGATTCCGGTCATATGCCCTGCCTCGAATTGAGCCTACTCTTCATAATAGTCTTTGCATAAGCATGTCATGCATCTATGCATACATTAGCATGTGTTCAATATTGCAGGATCCAAGGAAGTAGGGTCGCAATAAGTTGGAACGCATGATCTAGGAGACCTAACGTCATGGTGGTCAGGTGCACGTCTTCTTCTCCAAAGACTGAGAATTTCAAGAAATTTTAGAACAACTTAACCATCTTGTGTTGTTAAGAAAAATGCAGATTTTTGTGAATCTATCCACTTCCATTGGAGGGCATGATCAAGGGTAAGGTGTATCGTTCTAATTTTCTGAAATTCGAGAGCATACACTGACATATTCTTTTTATGTTTTGCAGGAATCCCTAGCCGCGCTGGGCAGGTAAGTATTCCTTTCCCAATCTTTTAGGTTTGCAAGACTGTCAGAATCCTTATTGATAGAATTTGAAGGCTTCTTGGAATCTAGCATGCATTCAAATCTCATGTCTAGAAAAACGCAAAATTCTCACAGTCATGTCATTGGCATTCATGTTTAAACTTGGAGGTTATCTGAACATGATTGAAATATGCATTGTGCATCATAAATCCCCTTGGAGGGTAAGTTTTGGAAAAAACAAAATGAACTTTTCCGACAAAAGTTATTTAAACCGTTCAAAAGGATGATTCCTCAGACAAGAGGCAAGCCTGGTCCAAACACGTCTCATACACACTTGAGAGATAAGTGGAGTGGTAAGGATAGCGAGACCTTGACCTACGGACGTAAGGGTTATTCACAGTGATTACATGGATCGAGACGACGGAGGCATTCGTTTCTCTATCATAAACACTACAAGTGATCATTGATAACCCTTTGAACGGCGATTTCATTCCATACCCCTGTCAAGAACCACCCCACATTGGGGCAAACCAGAGGTACGTCCAGCGGTATCAAGAGGTAAATGGTTAGAAATTCTCTTGCTCAGACTTGCATCAATCTTCGTGTGTTGCTTGTCATTTTAACTTCTATGGTAATTCAGGTGCTTTAGGATGACGAAAAGCATTCGTTTCTCTATCCTATACACTTTTACCCTTCGCACTGCCCAATTGAGCCTATACGTTCATTTCACAAACCCGTTGGTGATCATTGCATATTCCAAGGTGGAAACGACGTCACTTCAAGAGAGGAAGAGTTCAAAAACACAGGATTTGTGAAAAATTCCTAGATCAATGTTTGAGTGCTGAGATTCAAGCTATACATCTAGCACATTCATTTGAAAATTCTGATCCCCAAAAGAAAAGAAAAGATGGAGTCTCAAAAAAGAGAAGAGAAAAATTTGATCTTGGGCATCAAGAAAAAGCAAAGTGCCTGGTAAAAGCAAGGCCAATGCCCATCCAAATACTTGTACACTTGTGAATTATGTGTTTAATCTTGTAAATGCCAAAAGGGGGCATGATACCTTTGTATAGGTCACTAGTAAGAAAAATCTCAAGGGAGCTGGACAGCAAAGGGTGCTCCCAAATCATGTCACACTCAGATGATGTAAGTATAGACAAGATGTTGACACCATCTCAACATAAGAGAGATATGTTCTCTAAAGACAAACGTGCGCTTCAAAGGCTGACAATGCTCTTCAAAGACTATCAATGCACTTCAAAAACTGAAGACGCTCTTTGAACCAAAAGGGACAAGATCGGCGGCAAACCGGCAGTGATCACCAATGTTTAAACCCTTCGCGTATTCTGAGCCAAAAACAAGCCTTTTTTGGTCCCCAAACCTACCTACGTTACAACCCTGAAGAGCCTTTTCAGATTAAGGCACATGGATTGACATAGGGTTTAATGTCTAAGCTTAGCTCGAAGAAGTTCGAGCAAGATTATTTCTCTCTCATTTTTGCAGGTTTCTTGACTTGTAAACCCGGAGCAGACATTGAAGACTCCTCTTCAAAAGCCTTGACTTGCACGCAAGTCCCCCTTTGAAAACCGTTGACCGAGCCCAACATTACGGTCCTTGGGAAGTCCTCCTGATCGATCGGGGCGTATTCACTACGAATAATCCTGAACCCTAGGCGCAGGTTTGATAGGAAATTCGAGAGCATTCTTGGTAAAAGACCATTATCTCAAAATGGTGAGAAGTCCTCTTTGAAGAGAATACTCCGTTGGACATTTTAACCAAACTCTTTTGGTAATGTCAGATTGTTTGATTCAAACTTTCCCCACAAGGAATTTTTGATCACTTCCGTATTTTGCAAGGTGTTTTGGATAACCTCCAACATCGTAATGCATTCATTGAAATTTTTTCATGACTATGTTAAAGTGCTGTCAGTCTGACATCAGATATCATTTAAAGACCATTGATGTGTCTTTAATAAAAAAATTTAGATTAGAGCTTCAGCAAGATTCTTGATGACTTCAGCTCCTAAAATAGCTTGTATCACTCTTGGTGAGAAACGTTTAACATGTCTAAACTTCTGCAGAATTCTTGGTAATCCCAGATCTCAGAAGAGCACAACTTCTCTTGGAATCACGGTAACCCCAGATTCTAGAAGGATGCCTTGCTCTATGAAGAAGAGCTTTCAAGTTTACTTTCCTACAGGATCCCTGCTAATTCCATATCTCAGGAAAACACATTCTTATGAACAATTTTGTAGGTTTGATCTTTCTGCAGGATACTTGGAGCTCCCAGATCCCAGAATGTCACCTCACATATCAAAAGGACAATCTCCGAAATCAGCCCTCTGTGAGATTTCAAATTTGCAGGTCTAAGTTTTCTGCAGGATACTTGGAATCCCCAAATCCCAGAATAACGCCTCGCATGTCGAAAGGACAATTTTCGGAATCAGCTTTCTGTGAGGTTTCGGGTAACCCCTAAACCCAGAATAGCCCATTTGATAAAGCCTGAAGGTTAGGCACACCTCACTTGTATAAATCCTAGTTAATTCCTTAGAATATAGGATCAAAATGTCCGATAATCCCTAAAAGACTGGGAGAGTCATCCATAGGTTCTTAACAGAGAAGAATCCTATTTCTCGGCCTGATCCCCCTGAAGGATCAAAACTTCTGACAATCCCTAAGAGACTGGGTGCGTCATCCATAGGTTCCTAGCAAGAAGGAGTCCTATTCATGGTCTGATCCACCATACGGATCAAAACTTCTGACAATCCCTAAGAGACTGGGTGCGTCATCCATAGGTTCCTAGCAAGAAGGAGTCCTATTCATGGTCTGATCCACCATACGGATCAAAACTTCTGACAATCCCTAAGAGACTGGGTACGTCATTCACAGGTTCCTATTAAGTATAGGAATCCCATTTTGGTACGGCCTACCATACAGGCTAGAGTTTAATCGCCCTAGGATACTCAAAAGACGAGTCCCTAGGTATCCACTTGATCCCGCTGTACACCGCGCATGCCGTACGAGCATCAGGCAGGTAATCAACAGGTAAGTAACAGGTGGGTCTCTCTACTTTCTCTCTCACTTCAGCTAAAGAATGCAGAACAGAACGTTCACCAGCGGGACAAGAAAGATTGAGTGTGAAGATTCGTTTTTCTTTTCCACAGTTGAGTCGGTCTAGACTCAGGCGTCACCTGTCTTTGAGAGAAACCTCTCACGAGATTCCTCTCAAAGAGGGGCAGCTGTTGACACCTGATTTTTGACCCAGCCTTTTTCATTTTATTTTTTGAAAAAAATCATAAAAAATTCATAAAAAGTCAAAAAATTACAAAATCAACTTTGGTGGCCTTGGCCAAGCCCAAGGAACCATTCTTGACCAAAAAATAATTTTTCATATTTTTCATATTTTTTAGTATTTTTGGAAAATAGAAAAAACACTTAAAAAATCAAGAAAAATAGTATTTGAGGTCACAAAAATATGGAAAAATATCCAATATTTTTCCTTTTAATCCCTTGTATTTTCGACCTCACAAAAAAATCAAAATCAGATTCAATTTTAGGTGTTCCTTTGTAACCCGTACTATTGAATTTGAAGAAAAAATAATAATTGAGTCTTTTAATTTGCAATTTCGGCATTTTATAGGATCTTGACATTCAATCTAATTGTCCCCCATTTCAATTTGACCTAATTGCTCGGACAAGCTGTTCAATTGCAAACATAATTGCATTTTAGTCCTTGAAATTGAGCATAATCGAAATTACTTTCAATTCAAGGACTATAATTACAAATTGAACATGCTACCCAATGGATTTCACCATTTTAAATCGATTGGCATAGGTGGTTTAACCCAATTTGATCATTTGCACCCTCAATTACACAATCCCCAATTTCCAATCAAATGAGAATTTGGGGATTTTGTAGAAATTGATGAAAACTTTTGGGCAAAACCACATTTCTAGATAGAATTCATGCCCTAGATTCGATTATGAGGTTCAATTGCAAAAATTTCCCATTAATTTGGGTTTAATTTCGAAAATGGTGAGTCGAAACCGGTTCTGACTGGTCAGACCGCCGGTCGGACCGGTCGAACCGGTTTGCTACAGTGTCGTCTTCCCCAACAGAGCTCGAGCAGATGAACAGTGATGAACTGAGTTTCGAACGCCAAATTGAAGGGCAATTCGCGACTAATTGAAAGAGGAATGGTGGGCGTATTGTTCTTTACCTCGAAACCTACCGATCGAGACCAACCCCAAGGCAAATGGTCGCCGGAGGAAGGAGTAATCGGACGGGCAAGGTCGCCGGACCTGCAAAAGTCAACAAAAGCAAAAACAGCTCAAATCCTTGCTAAATTCGTGCGAAATAAAGCCGGCCGTAGAACCAAATGGGATTAAACAGAATGCCCATCCTCCCCGACGTCGTTCTGACCTATTTGCACGTGACTACACGTGCCAAATGGAGTTGGTTGAAGCTCCACCGTTCGGCGCCAAAAATCCAACAGGCTATATAAGCTCGTGATCGCTTTCAGTTAGGGAGGACGGTGGATTCAGTTAGTAGAGGACAAAGAGAATCAAGAGAGCGAGAGAGAACGAAAGAGAAAGGGCTCCCTTCCATCGCCATTGTCGAGGGTCGAGCTCGAACTTACAGAGCGGCGGTCGGGCCTTCACAGGCTAGACCAGAGCTCGCGAAGATCACCAGGAGGTTGCCCGTGTCGAGAGGAAGCTATCGCCACCAGCCGCGCGACCCATCGCTCCGAAACAGGTGAGTTCAACTCTCGAGTTTTCTTACTGTGCTTTAATGGCGGGATTCAGTTCCGACTATGATAGTTCGATTTAGAGTATGCGTTTTGCCTTTCGAACATTACTGACCATCGTCGCGTATCTTGTTTGCATCGATTTTGTCTTAACACGCCCAATCGAGTCTTCTAATCCAACCTCCATTGCCGAGCCACTGTTCATCTTTCCCCAGCCCAATCTGGGCCGAGCGAGCTCAATCGGAGCTCGAGGTGAGTCTTCTGAATCTCTACCGGTGTTGTTCTGTGATTGAATTGCTGCGATTTTAGATAGATTACGCGATCGAACTCCCATGGCCGTATTCGGCACTTTACATGATTCTTGCGATTCTGTGAATAAAATGTTACGATTCCTAGATATGTTAAAATAGAGATCATCGCGAGTCGATTGCCGCCGGTCTCGCTCCGATCCGTCAAGATTCCACCGTTAGATCACCACCGGAGAAGCACAGCCGTCCGTTCTGCCGGAGTCGCAAGGTTGAAGACGAAGTTGACGTGGCGCGGTCAACGAGTCAAATGTCCAGATGTCATTCAGTGATTGGTCCACGTAGTGTCGAGTCAGCATGGCCGTTAGGGTCTGTTATTCGAATTAAAGGATCGGACGGCTGAGATAAATCGAACCTAAATTCTAGTGGCCGTCCGATTAATAAATAGAATTAACTGAAAATGATTTTCGAAATCAAAAAATAAACAAAGAGTGGAAACGGTGTCGTTTGGCTAAGTGGATAGGCGACGTCGTTTAGGCTAGTAGGATTGGACGGCTCAGATCAAGTCTAAGGTTCTAATCTTGTCCGTTAGTTTTAGTAAGTCAATCAAACGGTTCAGGTCGAGTCTTCGCTTAATCTAGACCGTAGAATCTAGTAATCAGATCTAGTGAGCGCGGACAAGCCACGCGGCGTGGTGTAGGCCGTCAGATCAGATTATAATAATCCGAAAATAAAAAATGAGATGCGGCGTCGTTTTGGAGCCGAGGTTCGCGTGGGTCCGGGTCTGGGCCGGGTTCCGACCCGAGTGGGTTGGGTCGACCCGGTCCGAATCATATTTTTTTTAATTAAAAAATAAAAAAATGATTTTTAAAATAAAAAAAATCAGAAAAAATCAGAAAAATCCTAGAAAATAAAAAAAAATGCTAGAAAATTCCAGAAAATTCAAAAAAAATGTGGAAAAATTAGGAAAAATCCTAGGCATTTAGAAATCCCCAAAAATCAAGGATTGACCACAGACAACTGGTCAACCCTATTTTTGGGTTTCTTATCCGTTCTTCCAAAACTTGACGACCTTACCCTTTAGGGGTAAGTCGCCTCTGCTGTGTATGCGAGATAAGGCCGATAATGTCAAGGTAAGAGTTAGGGTCGAGTACGCGACCAATTCTTAGGTTTGGGTTATCGAGTCCCGCCCCTTTTCTCAAAATGACGATTTTGCCCCTCAATGGGAAAATTGTCCTTCGCGTCTCAATTGGGTTCTAAAAATTGCTTAAAGTTAGGGTTTGGGTCAGATGGACGACCAACCCTAATGTTTGAGATTTTCAGTTCTCATCCTTGTTCAAAATGACGATTTTACCCCTACGAGGGTAAAATCACTTTTAAATTCCAGAAAAATCCTGGAAATTCCTAAAATAGGAAATGGATTGGATTGATGGCCAATCCTATTTCCTATGCCTTTTGACTTCCCAATTCTTCTAAAATGACAGATTTACCCTTTTGAGGGTAAATTTTCCCCGAATTGTTCAAAATTACGATTCTGCCCCTCATGGGCGAATCATGTCCAAATCACTCCTAAACCTTGATTGATACTTCTCTAGGCTAATAGGGCCTCATTAGGGATGCCATGTTGATTTCATGTGTTTTATCTGCATGTATTGGATCCTTGATTTGCGCACTTATTTTTAATGATTGTGAGTGATAGGGTAGATATTCCCATCTGCATGAACTCCTAGATTTAAGATCTGTACCCCACTCGTTTGTATGAAATCCTAAGATCAGATAAACCATTCAGCTTAGGTACCGAAAGGGCGTCAACTCTGACAGTTGACGTAACTAAGTCCCCGAACCCACTTCTCTGGTTTCCGCAGGATCGAATAAGACCACTCCCAACTATTCGATAGGGTTTCCGATCGTACCCTCCACGAAACGATTGGTGGCGACTCCTTGGCATGTACACTTTTTCACATGTCACTAGACCGCACCGAAGGTCGACCACGTATATCCAGCAGTTGCGACTTGGGAAATGGGCCTTGGGAGAGGCCCGCGTCCGATCGAGCCAGCGATCGGGCAGCCCATTAGCCCTCCGCACTCCCGCCTCCGAGCTCGAGAGGGTCGCGACATTCATAAAATTCCAGAAAAATTCCAGAAAATAGGAAATGGCCACAATCAACCGGCCATGACCTATTTTCGGTCTTCTGAAACCCCGACCCTTTTCAAAAATGACGATTTTGCCCTTTAGGCAAATCGTCTCCAAAAAATCAAGGAAATTCGGAAAAATTTCAAAAAAAATCCCAGAAGATAGGAAATGGCTACAATCAACTGGCCATGATTTATTTCTGGTCTTTTGAGTCCTGATCCTTTCAAAAATGACGATTCTGCCCTTTTGGCATATCGTTCCTTAAGAAATCCTGAAAATTCCAAAAAATCCAGGAAATGGGAAATGACCACAACCAACTGGTCAAGACCTATATTTGGTCTTTCGAATCCCGATCTTTTCAAAAAATGATGATTTTTCCCTTTAGGGAAATCGTTTCTCGAGAAATCCCGTAAAATTCAAGAAAAATCTCCAAAATAGGAAATGGCCAAGATCAACTGGCCATGACCTATTTTGTTTATTTCAACTCTCGAACCTCCCTAAAATTGACGATTTCGCCCTTCGAACAAATCGTCCCCAAATCTTCTCAGTCTACCCTTGGTCCTAAATCACACATTCCCTAAGCCCTTAAGGCTATACTAGGAGGCCATTGATTTGACTTGATGTGCATTGACGTGGTTCATTTATGCACTTGATTGCGCTTTCCTTATATTGATTGTGATTTGGTAGGACTAGTCTTCCAATCTGCATGAAACCCCTTGAATCAGACTTACCTCACCCAAAAATTGCGCCTGTATGAAGTCTTAATTAGGAAAATCACTTGCGTTAGCTACCGAAAGGGCGTTGGTAATGACACCAACGTAACCAAGTCCCCAAACCCAAAATCTCTGGTTCCGCAGAACTGATCGATCTCTCCCAATCGATTAGTGAGGTTTCCAGTCCACCTTCCAAGAAGGACCGGTGGCGACTCCAAATGTATGCATACATAGCACATGCCACCACGACCACACCAAGGTCGAACGCGATCGACTCTTATCGTCGAAACCCCCGCATAAAAATTTACTCCCTTCGTGATTTGGTATGGGCTTGGGAGGGTCCGCGTCGAGAAAGCCCGCGATCCACATTGCAGAGTGGGAGCCCGTAAAGAAAATTTCGTGTCGCGACAGACTGGTGACTCCGCTGGGGACAAAGAACTCTAGAACCTATGGTTCTAGACCTCAAGTGGACTTAGGCCGTAATTAAAACGCTGAGTGATTTTCTGACATGTTTTCTGCAGGCGCTCTTGAAGGTGAGGTAAGTCTGCTTACGATAGGTGTTAAATGTTTTTGCAGATGGGAGTGATATGGGGAGTAGTCTGTGATTAACATCGTCTTGTGCAGGTTGGGTGTAGGAATGTATGTCATGTGGATGACTTTGAAGCGCTGATTGATATATAAATTGCTGTGCATGATTCACCTGCATATTTGAGGATCACGACACTTTTGCACAAAGCGCCCAAACCCAGGCCGCGAAATCACCTGTTTAGGTAGCCATAGATAGGGAATCGATATGCGAGGCTCTAGCGTGGATTTGCGCTTGGGTTGACCATATTTGATCCCGCTCGCTATTCAAGTCGATTCTTTTATGCATTTGTTGTGGATTGCGCTTATGGACGAATTTATCGACTCGAATAGTGGGAAGCCGTTAGGTCCATACCTGAGCCATTTTGATTTCTAGAGTCAAGCCTCACTTGTCTCATACGTATGTGTATGGATGGTTGGTATACCTAAAACCAAAATTCATTAGGTACCACTTGTGGTAAGGTCCTTCCATTTCTATTTAATTTGTCTGTAATCTTTCATTTCGCGTAACATGCTGCATTCATCAAATCCGATGGTTGAGTCCAATTCCATTTTTTTATAGTATGGATAGAGTAGAGGTGGTATCTCCAAGTCGGTCCAAGATCCCAGAGATATTCGAGTACGAGCGACGTGCCATTCGTCATCGAGCTACCGAGACATTCAACGGATTCCACTCCTTCCGATTTATCCGAGGGAGGGCACTTACTGGCCGCAACCTTATCCGTGGAACGGACTGTTTCTACACCAAGTCCGCCGAGCAACTCGAGCGCAAGCACAAACACGAGCATAATATGGAATGGAAGACGAACCTTTATCGAAAGCGGAAGAAGGCGTTTCGAAGGACCATAACAGATCCAAGACCCTCTCTAGTGGTCATCGATATTTCATCAGACGAAGAGGATTTTCTCGAGAGCCAGCCGTCCTCTTCCACCCCTATAGACATTTCATCTGATGAAGACGGTGACCCGAGCTAGCCGGAGCAAGGACGACAAGCGACATTCCCCGAAGACCCGACTTGGGGCATCTCCTTAGGTTCTATAGGGTCGCATTCCGATTGTCTCATTTTAATTTATCTATCCGAGTCCTCGAGTCTGTAAGGAGGGTCCGCATGTGGAACTCCCTTCTACCTTTGGCACTTTGGCCTTTGAGTCATTTCTAAGCGTCCTGACATTGGAACGCGACATTGGAATTTCTCTCAACCATTCGGATTTTTCGGTTCAATTACATGTCTCATATAGATGAAATTTTCATTAGGACTCACACTTGACGTGTTTAACGCAAGTACGAGAGTCTAATCCTTATTTCGTGGTGCTTGGGACATGGAATTGAACCGGCCTATATCATGCATCATTGGTAATCCATGGTGATTAACTAAAGTTATCCGTGTTTTCTGAATTCAAGAGGAGATTAGATATTCGAATTATTTTTGATAAACAATTTCAATTTGGATGTCCTATCTCCCACTGAATTTAGGACACATTGGAATTGCATCTTTATCTTTTTGGACATTCCACAGATTTCTCTGGGAATTTGTCAAGAGTAATAACCATGGATTACGCTCCTTCCAATTGTATGTTTTCTTTTGAAAAACATTGATAAAGAACTTTTCACACGAAGTTAAGGCTTTGTAAAAGTCCTTATCTTCGTTAATCACAAGAAAGCATAAAATTGAAAGGATTTATCTTTACTTCCCTTGCTAACATAGTTCTGTAATTTAAAACAGGTAATTTCCAAAAGCGAAATCCAAATACCTACGTGGAGACTCAGTCACAAGTTAAGATGGACCGGGATGGCGTGGAGAAACGCTTGACCACCCTAGAGAGCCAGATGACTCAGGTGACTGTAACGATGACAGAGATGAAGGCACTCATCTTCACCATACAAGGGGCATCCCCAACGGTCTCCAATCCTGACCTAACCGTCCGACCTGTTTCGCCTAAAATATCAGACATTGATCAAGCCGTAGGAGCAAAGGTCTTCCCCGAGAGCAAACCTATGATGGCCGATCTGGAAGAACAACACAAGGGAAAGCTTGGTATTATTGAAGAAGATGCATTGACTGGAGAGAATCTGTTCGTCACATACCTAATTCGAGAGAAAGACTCTAGTCACCAGAAGAACGTTGAAGGTCACGCGAACCCAATCAACGCCGAAACTTGTCCATGCAACGCCTCTCCTACATGCCTTAAAGGGAGGATGCCTGAGGTTCTACAAGGACCAGAATTTGCCAAGAGATACGATGACATTGGCTGCCCGAAAACTCACATCGATTATTATTAGTAGCCTGGTTGGTCCCGCGTTAGGATGGTTTACAGCGCTTGACGTCAAGGGTATCCAAGAATCGGATAATCTGGCTAATCAGTTTCTCCAGCAATACGATTTCAACAGGAAGGCCACCCTTACCAAAATGGATCTTGTACGTATAAAGCAAAGGAGAAATGAAAGCTTTAGATCATTCGCACAAAGGTGGAGAGCAAAAGCGGCCCAAGTCCAACCTCCACTGGATGAGGATGAGTTAATAGAGTACTGTTTGGAAGCTCTCCCCTATAAGTCCCGCAGTCAATTGCGTACATCTCGTTACCAATCATTCTCGCATTTTGTGAATGTGGGTGAAAAGATGGAATGGGCTAAGCGCGATAACATAGTAAAAAATAAAGAAAGTTGTGGAGAGTCTTCCCAAACAAGTAAAGAACCGCTTAAGGAAAGGAAGACCGCCCATCAAGGAATGACAGTCGCGAGTCACGCTACCAAACACAAGTCGAGACATCAGCCACATGATCCCGTTCCTTACCAAGGACAACCAACACCCAAGATAGAGAAATCCAGCCAGTCGAGTAGGAGAGGTCCCTCATCTTTTACACCACTCCCACTTCCTATGTCAGAACTGCTCTATAGGCTTTTGGAGGAAAGGTTGGTAGCCAAAAACCACCGAGGGCGAAACCGCCAAGGTTCCCAGGGTTTGACGTGAATCGAACATGTGCGTACCATAGGGGTAAGAAGGGACATAATGTCGACAATTGTCGAGCACTACAGTATGATGTGCAAGCTCTCATCGACAGCAACCTGCTGGTGTTCGATAGGGCATGACTCAATGTCCAGCCAGACCTTTTGCCGGATCGCAAAATCAGTGATGTATCCGAGGATGGACCAGAAGGTGATCTAAGGCTCGTCACCAACGTACCCGAATTACATGAGGTACCAGCTTTATCTTCTCGAAACCTAGAGAAGGGCACCACATCGATGGGGCGAAAAGAACCATGCTTAGCCGAGATGGGTAATATGGGCATCATCGGTAGGGTTGAGGACCCCGCTTTTACGACATCCTTCGCGAAGTTTAACTTAACCTCTAAAGGATATGCGATAGAGACTGTGAGGGAAGAATCATGGGAGATCCCTGCTGGGTATTCATTGAGCGTCAAGGGTATTGAAGAGATCGAAGAATTAGAGGAGTACGAGGAGCGTCTGGAAGAAGCGCCCCGAGAGGACAAAAAGTTCATCTGGGATGCCAACAAAGGGGGCGAGACGCCATTTAGAAGGCATCGTCCGGTATGTGAGGCTAACAAAACAGTCATACCAATCTCATGGAAACAAGAGGGCCCGTCAGCACCACTTCTCATCCGGGGTAATGCCTCTTGCGGAACATCGAGAGTTTGCGAGCCCAAGAAGAAATCGCCAATGCGGTTTACATCACTTCCCATGCCACTATCAAAATTGCTCCCGATACTCTTGGAAAAAGAGATGGTGACCAAGGAGGTGTCAAGGTATAATCCTCCCTTGTTCAAAAGATATGATGAAGCCCAGTCATGCGCCTACCATACAGGGGAGAAGGGGCACGGCACGGAGGGTTGCATTCCACTCAAGATTAAGGTACAAAAACTCATCGATGACGGCATCTTGGATCTCGAGGGAACAAAACAGAACATGCAGCAAAATCCGTCATCGGAATACCAAGAAACGGACAGGGTGTGCGGAGATAACCCCATCGAGGACCACGCCGGCCCAGTTGGTTGGACAAACGATGACGACAGACTGCATAGATAAGGGAGTCATTTCTTCCTTTCCATCATTACTCTTTAGTCTATTTGCATTTTCGTTCATCTGTAATTTCAAGTGCGTTTTCTAAATTAAAAAAAGAGCAAAAACAAAAAAATAAAAAAAAAAACCAAAAAACCCAAAAAAGTGGGGATGTGTGGGAGCCACAAATCGGTCAATGACGATCCAAATAAGAGAAAAGAAAATGTGCAAAAAGAGAGGAGATGAAAAGAAAAGAAAAGAAAAGCCCTGAGACCTGATTTCCCACGTGTCTCCTGGTTTTCAAAGTTTTAGGAGGCGGGGATGTCCAATGATATGAGGACTAGCTCCCATCTCACGTTTTCAGTTTTAATTTTTCCTAAGACGACTACCAAAGAAATTCATCATGTATAAACTCTCCCTGTTATATGTCAACTAACCATCTTCATGACATTTCAGGCATACTATTAAGTGGTTCGGGTTCTCGAGAGGGAGCTACCCTCCAAATTGAAGGAAAAAACGAGGAGCCGAATATGGGAGAGGTCAAGTATAGCGGGGATCGCCATGAAGAATCCAGACCACCCACCACAGAAGGTACTACTTCAGTAAACCTAGGGACCTCAGACGACGTCGGTGAGGTGAAGATCGATGAAAGTCTATCGTCGACAGAGGGACAATTGAACTCCTCAAAGAGTACCAGGACATTTTTGCCTGGTCATATGCGGACATGCAGGGGTTAGATCCTAATATTGTGGAACACACACTACCGACCGATCCAAGTATCCCGCCAAGAAAGCAGAGACTTAGGTGGACGAAACTCGAGTTGACGAAGAAAATTGAAGAAGAAGTGATGAAGCTCCTCAAGGTAGGATTCATTGAAGTAATTGCATATCCAGGATGGATCGCTAATATTGTCCCTGTCATGAAAAAGGACGGGAGAGTTCGAGTCCGTATGGATTATCAGGATTTGAACGGGGCTAGCCCCAAAGTTGATTTTCCGTTACCACATATCGATGTCCTGGTTGATAGTACGGCTGGATTTGAGCGGTTCTCTTTTGGGGATGGATGCTCTGGTTACAACCAAATCCGCATGAGAAAAGAGGATAAAGCCAAGACATCGTTCATCACGCCCTAGGGCATCTTCTGTTACAAAGTCATGTCGTTCAGCCTAAAGAATGCTGGGGCAACCTATCAGAGGGCGATGGTTACCTTTTTCCACGACATGATGCACAAAAAGATAGAGGTGTATGTTCCCCCGATTCTTGGCGTCCCTCTGACCCTCTACCTCACTATTCACGATGAGTCCTTGGGAGCTCTACTCACCCAAACAAATCCCGATGACGGAAAAGGGCGAGCTGTTTATTACCTGAGTACGAAGTTCACCGCGTCAGAGGCGAAATACTCGGGGATAGAGAAAACGTGCGTCGCATTAATATGGGTACTCCGCAAGTTGAGGCAGTACACCCTTCACCATAGTATTTAGTTAGTCACGGAGAATGATCCGATCAAATACCTGCTAGAGAAGCCGTCATTGGTGGGGAAATTGGCTAAATGGCAGGTACTCCTGTCTGAATTTGACATAAGAAGCTCGAATAAGGAGTCGGTGAAAAGACGAGTCATTGCCGATGTGCTAGCGGAAGGTTCACAAGGTCATGAGACCCCCGACGAAGAAGAGGAAGTCGAAGGCCATATTTGGACACTCTCGGATGACAAGTGGACTATGTATTTCGATGGCACGGTCAACTTAGATGGGGCAGGTACCGGGGCAAATTCCACTTAACCGGGACAAACGCCACCTGACCGGGGCAACGGGATCAAGAGTAATGTGGTATCGTTCCAGTTTATTTTTAACACAGAACGTACATTAACTCTTCATTTCTTATCTTGACAGGGATTCGCCGTCATGGCAGACAGGTGAGTATCCCTTTCCTTTAAGACTCCAAAGAAGCTCCAAGCTTTTGGTCATCTCATCCGATCGAGTTGGATCGCACATCTTCAGACTCTACGCGATTACATTCAGATGGGAAAACATAATTAAGGGTGAAGTTGTATTGTTCCAGTTTTCTCTACATTCGAGAACATATACTAATACGTCTCTTTTGCGTCTCCAAGGACTCCTCACCATGGCGGGCAGGTAAGTATCCATTTTCATTATCTCTTAGAGCGTAAAATTTTCGAAACCATTTCTTTCGACTTTGAAAGATCTTTGAGCCATTGAGATTTCAAAGAGTCTAGAGATACTCAATAATTCCATGTGTGAAAAAAAAATGTGCGAAATTCTTGAAATCCTTTCATCTGCACTCACATTTAAAAGCTTTTTGAATCATCCAACACATGCATTGGAACATGCATATTGCATCAAGGATCCAGTAGGGGATGTTTTGGATAGAAAGAAATGGTTTTTTAAAAGGGAATGTTCAAAACTGTCAAAAGGAGTATCTCAGACGATGAGAGGCAACCCATGCCCAAACACGTCCCTTCAAACACTCGAGTGATGAGTGAAGTAAGAATTAGAATAGGAACCGTGTTCGCGGATGTAGGGATCATTCGCAGTGGTTACCTAGATTGAAAAGACGAAGGGCATTCTATTCTCTACCCCAAACACCGCAGGTCAACCATTGTTAACCAATTTGGGCGGAGGCTTCAATTCTATAACCCTGTCAAGAACCACCCCACATTGGGGCCAGTCAGAAGGAATTCCAGCGGCAGTATGAGGTAAATGGTTAGAAATCTTTTTGCTCGAACCATCATCAATCTTCGAGTGTTTCTTTACATTCAAACTCGTACTGTGATTCAAGTGCTTTAGGACGACGAAAAGCGGGCGCTTCTCTATCCTACACACACTCATCCTTTGTGCACCCCCATTGAGCCTGCATATCCGTTTCGTTAACCCCGTTGGTGATCATTGCCCATTCCAAGATGAAGACGGCGCCACCTCAAATCGGGAGGACTTAAAAGAACTGGGTCTATAGACAAGGCATAAATTAACTCTTCAATGTGCTAAGATTTTGTTCGCATGTGTGTCTAGCATAATCTAAAAAAATCTTGCCCAAAAAAAAAAGGGAAGAAAAAGAAAAGGCGGGATTAAAAAAAGAAGAAGCAAAAGCCAATCCCGGACATCAAAAAGCAAAGTGCCTGGTAAAAGCAAGGCCAATGCCTATTCAGATTCTTGTGTATTTATAAATCATCCAAAGGATTCCAGAATATCCAAATGTTAATCCCCAGTGGAATCTACTTGTGACGGAAAATGCCCATGGGAATCAAGTCATGAAGTTATCCCCAGCCGGGGCGCGTCCAAGTGACGACTACACCATCCTTGAGCAACAAGGGTGCTTTCTGAAAATCAATCCAAGGGTCAAGATCGGTGGTAAATCTGCAATGATCACCAACATCAAACCCCTTTCGCATATCATAAGCCAAAAACAGGCCTTTCTCAGTCCCCAATTCTCACCTACGTTACAACCCTTGAAAGTTTTTTTCGACTAAGGCACTTGAGTTAACGTAGAGTTTAAATAATTTTAAGCATCGCTCGAAGAGGTACGAGCAAGACTATTTCTCTCTCATTTTTGCAGGGTTTTTGACTTGTAAACCCGAAGCAGATGATTAAGATTTTCAATTCATTGGCCTCGACTCGACCACGAGTCCCCTTTGAAAACCATTGACCGAGCCTAACATTACGGTCCTTTAAAAGTCCCTTTCGATCAACCAAAGGGTATACACTGCGAATAGTTTCGAAACCTTGAACATAGGTTCGAGAGAGAATGAGTGTTTCAAAAATGAGAGGAAGTGAGAAGAAACCTCCTAAAAAATAGCAAGGACCCCTCTTTGATGAGCGTACTCCGGTTGGCGTTTTAACCAAACTCTTTTGACGATCTCAGATCATTAGATCCAAAACCCTCCCCAAAAGGAGCTTTGATCGTCACATCGTGTTGCAAGATGTTTTGGATGACCTCCTACATCATTGCCATACTCAAATGAAATTTTTGTCCAAATAAAATTTTTGGCAATATTAACACAAGATCCCCTCTGCTAGTCATGGGAATCCCTTTTCAAAATCAAACTAAAACCCCATCCGACATTGCGAGCCGCAGTCGTGGGAGAGTTTTAAAAAAAAACAGAGAAAATCCCCTCTGCTAGTCATGGGAATCCCTTTTAAAATCAGACAAAAACCCTATCTGGCGTTGAAAACGGTCAACATGGGAGAATCCTTTTCAAAACAAGAGAATTTTCCTGACGTGGAGAACTCTCGTCATAGAAATCATTTTCAAACAAGAGAAAATCCCCTATGCTAGTCGTGGGAATCCATTTTAAAATCACACAAAAACCCCATCTGGCGTCGAAAGTCATCATCATGGGAGAACCCTTTTCAAAACAAGAGAATTTTCCTGACGTGGAGAACCCTCGTCATAGAAATCATTTTCAAACAAGAGAAAATCCCCTCTGCTAGTCATGGGAATCCTTTTTAAAATCAGACAAAAAATCCCATATGATATTGAAAGCCGTCATCATTGGAGAACCCCTTTCAAACACAAAAATCCCCTTTGACTTGGAGAACCCTCGTCATGGAAAACCCTTTCAAAAAATCGTCTGGCGTGGAGAACCCTCGCCATGAAAACTCTTTTCAAACCAAAAACCCTGGTATAGCGGATCAAAAGCTACAAAGGGAGGAATGATGAAGACCATGGTATAGCAGACCAGAAGCTACGAATGGAGAAGTGAAAACCCTGGCATAGCGGATAAGAAGCTATGAAGGGAAAATTGAAGACCATGGTATAGCAGACCAGAAGTTACGAATGGAGAAGTGAAAACCCCAGTATAGCGGACCAGAAGCTACAAAGGGAGGGATGAAAACCCTGGCATAGCGGATTAGAAGCTACGAAGGGAAAATTGAAGACCATGGTATAGCGGACCAGAAGCTACGAATGGAAAAGTGAAAACCCTGGTATAGCGGATCAGAAGCTACGAAGGGAGAATGATGAAAACCTCGGTATAGCGGACCAGAAGCTACAAAGGGAGGGATGAAAACCCTGGCATAGCGGATCAGATGCTACGAAGGGAAAATTGAAGACAATGGTATAGCAGACCAGAAGCTACGAATAGAGAAGCGAAAACCCTAGTATAGCGGATCAGAAGCTACAAAGGGAGAATGATGAAAACCCTGGTATAGCAGATCAGAAGCTACAAAGGGAGAGAAATGAAAACCCTGGTATAGCGGATCAGAAGCTACAAAGGGAGAATGATGAAAACCCTGGTATGGCAGATCAGAAGCTACGAAGGGAGGAAAAGTGAAAACCCTGGTATAGCGGATCAGAAGCTACGAAGGGAGAATGATGAAAACCCTGGTATAGCGGATCAGAAGCTACGAAGGGAGGAATGATGAAAACCCCGGTATAGCGGACCATAAGCTACAAAGGGAGGGATGAAAACCCTGGCATAGCGGATCAGAAGCTACGGAGGGAAAATTGAAGACCATGGTATAGCGGACTAGAAGCTACGAATGGAAAAGTGAAACCCCTGGTATAGCAGATCAGAAGCTACGAAGGTAAATAAACAAAAACATAAACATAAACAAAACACAAAAAAAAAAACGAAAAAAGAGGAAGCCGAGCCCACGATTCCAATGCCCTAGGAGCATAACAACGAACTCTCAGATTTCACAAGCACAGCGGCGGACAGGTAAGCAAGCTCCAGGTAAATTTCACCCTCTCCGATCCACGTTCAAGTTGTTAAAGCAAACCGGGGATAAACTTGAGCTTTCATCAATGGGTTTCTTGGAGTCTAATGTCATGGCATTTTCTTTTTCCCAGTCGAGTCGGTTAAGACTCAGGTGTTATTTTTGTCTTTGAAAGCGACCTCTGATGAGCTCACTCTCAAAGAGGGGCAACTGTTGACACCTGATTTTTAATCAACTTTTATTTTGATTTTACTTGTTAAAATTAATTACAAATAACAAAAAAAGTCATAAAATTACAAAATCAACTTTGGAAGCCTTGGCTCAGCCTTAGGAACCAATTTTGAACAAAACATATTTTTCAAATTTTTTGATGTTTTTTCGAATTTATTTAATTATAAAAATACCCAAAAATCAGAAAAAATACCATTCGTGGTCAAAAAAATGCACAAAAATATTCAATAATTTTATTTTAATTATCTCTTCAGGTTGGTCTTTATAAATCTCTAAAATTCGACTTGGGACATTATGTTTCTTCACAAACATAAACCCGAATCGGCCATAAAAATTACCTTTTGACTCCCCTAATTTTTAATTTCCACTTTTCATAAGCCATGACATTATAATCTAGAGCCTTGAAGGGCTATTGGGTCAATTAGGCCTTCAATTTGATCAATTTTGACGAAAAGGACCTAATTGCATAAATTTCTTTGCGATTTAGTCCCCGGTTTCGCGAATCTTAAAATTAAATTCTCTCTAGGGACACCCATGAAAATAAAATACCCCTACTCTATAGTTTTCGTCATGCCGAATTCATTGGTGGCCTCAATTTGAATTGATTTGATCGTTTAAGCCTCCGATTCGGCGAAAATCGATTTCGGATCCTAGGCACGATTTGGGGTTTTCATCAAATTCCCACTCAATTGCTCATGATAATACTCATCTTAAATGGAAAACGTGTCGAGGAGTCCGATTTTGGGGTCAATTTCATGAAAAATGGTCAATTGCGGGCTCAATTAGGCGAAAAATGGCGGTCGGATTGGTCGGGTCGGACCCGACCCGACCCGACCGAACCGGGTTTGCAACTAAAGTTGCAGACCTGCGTTTTTTGCTTTCCTCACGTACACAGAGAGGCAGGGGCAGACGCACAGATGGGGAAGGAGCGTCGGGCGACCAAAAAATCAAAAAGCAGTCCTTTTTGCAGGGACGAGAAAGGCGTGATCGTCCTCGGAGGTCGCCACGGGTCGGCTATAAAGCCGAAGAGAGAAGAAGAGCCAAAGGGGGTTCACGGTTTTTTTTTGGAAAAATAGAGAGATAGAGAGCGAGATCCGAGAGGTTAGAGAGAGAACCGAGAGGGAGAGAGGGCGAGCGAGCGTTCGTCGTGGGTTCCCTAAGCACCAGGGAGCCCGAAGCATCGCCGTTGAAGCCTCGGACCGCCGACGACTCTCGGCCAAGGTACCCTGTTTTTTTTTTTACTCTGTTTTGTTTTACACACTGTGAATCTCGGCCCAAGTTCGTTTTTGACCGAGTCGACCCAAACCGAATGCATGTCAACGCTAGTCTGGATCTCTGTAATGATGTTTAGGTGTTAGATCGTGTCGGGTTGGCCCGGATTCCCCCGTTTCCCGTCCGAATGTCGTTTGTTCCTAATGCCCGCCAACCGTTCGACAAAATGCCCGCCGGTTGTTTCTAGGCACAATGGCCACGGCCGAGTCTCGTTTGAGCGTGTTTCGACACATTCTTGCCCTTAAGGTGTTCTAGAATCATTGCTAAGCCTTGTATGCTCTCTGTTTTGCATTGTTTGGCGCCGAGAACGGCGGTTGGAGCTCCCCGGGCCCAAACCCGAGCCGAGAGCTCAGTCCGGCGTAGGTGGAGGTCGTCGACCCCTAGGCGACCTCAGGTAAGCCTCTTAGCCTTGGTATGGTACTCTGTGAACGGCTGAAAGCGAGTTTGAAACAAATTTTTTTTTTGCGGAAAACGCCTCGCCGGAACCAAATCGGTAGGGGCTCGTTTTGCCGACTTCCGGCGACTTAGTGGCTATGAATCTTGATGTATGTTGGTGTGGTTTGCTTAAGGGGTTGAATGCCGCGAAAATGAGCGAAAAATATGCAGGTTCGGGCTCGGTCCCGATTTTCCGGCGAACTTGCCGGAAAAATCACTGTTCCGGCAAGTCGCCGGTCATCCTCTCCGGCGGACCATTGACCAGTCAACGATAGTTGACTGGTCAAAGGTGACGTGGCGCCACGTAGGCGGCCACGTCAGCCGCGGCGGGTCCGCGGCGAAGAAAAAAAAAAAACCTAGATCGGACGGTCATGGGTGTGCCACGTGTCGCGATCCGATGCTTTCGAAAATACCCTAGATCGGACGGACGTGGATGCGCCACGTGTCGCGATCTGGTGGCTCCAAGATCAAATAGATCGGACGGATGGGATTGTGCCACGTGTCGTGATCCGACATTTTCAAAATTAAATTAATTGGGTGGTTAGGATAGTGCCACGTGGCAAGGCAGGGACCGTCCGATTGGTTTTAATTTTCAAAAATTCAAAAAATGATTTTAAAATAATAAAAAAATAGAAAAATTTTGAAAAATAAAAAACGACGTCGTTTTAGGCCGGTCTCCGACCCGTAGGGTCGGACCGGGCGCCCGAGAGGCGCAGGCCGTGTTTGACCCGGTCCGGAAAATATTTTTAATAAAAAAATTATAAAAAAATCCGAAAATCAATAAAAAAATAAAAAAATCATTAAAAAATAAAAAAAAATAGTAAAACAAATTCTAAAAAAATTCTAAAAAATTCCAAAAAATAGGAAAAGGTCACAATCAACTGACCATGTCCTATTTCGGGTCTTTTGAAACCCGACCCCTTCCAAAATGATGACTTTGCCCTTTAGGCAAATCGTCTCCCAAAAAAATTGAAGAATTCCAGAAAAATTCCAGAAAATAGGAAATGGTCACAATCAACTGGCCATGACCTATTTTGGGTCTTTTGAAACCCGACCCCTTCCAAAATGACGATTTTGTCCTTTTGGCAAATCGTCTCCCAAAAATTCCAAAAAATTCCCAAAAATTCCAGAAAATAGAAAATGGCCACAATCAACTGGCCATTACCTATTTCAGGTCTTTCAAGCCCTAATCTTTCCAAAATGACGATTTTGCCCTTTTCGCAAATCGTCTTCCCAAGAAATTCAGAAAAATTCCAAAAAAATTTCAGAAAATAGGAAGTGACCACAATCAACTGGCCATAACCTGTTTTGAGTCTTCCAAACCCCAATCTTTCCGAAAATGACGATTTTGCCCTTTAGGCAAATCGTCTTCCAAAAATTGAAGAAATTCATAAAATTCCAGAAAAATTCCAGAAAATAGGAAATGGCCACAATCAACCGGCCATGACCTATTTTCGGTCTTCTGAAACCCCGACCCTTTTCAAAAATGACGATTTTGCCCTTTAGGCAAATCGTCTCCAAAAAATCAAGGAAATTCGAAAAAATTTCAAAAAAAATCCCAGAAGATAGGAAATGGCTACAATCAACTGGCCATGATTTATTTCTGGTCTTTTGAGTCCTGATCCTTTAAAAAATGACGATTCTGCCCTTTTGGCATATCGTTCCTTAAGAAACCCTGAAAATTCCAAAAAATCCAGGAAATGGGAAATGACCACAACCAACTGGTCAAGACCTATATTTGGTCTTTCGAATCCCGATCTTTTCAAAAAATGACGATTTTGCCCTTTAGGGAAATCGTTTCTCGAGAAATCCCGTAAAATTCAAGAAAAATCTCCAAAATAGGAAATGGCCAAGATCAACTGGCCATGACCTATTTTGTTTATTTCAACTCCCGAACCTCCCTAAAATTGGCGATTTCTCCATTCGAGCAAATCGTCCCCAAATCTTCTCAGTCTACCCTTGGTCCTAAATTACACATTCCCTAAGCCCTTAAGGCTATACTAGGAGGCCATTGATTTGACTTGATATGCATTGACGTGGTTCATTTATGCACTTGATTGCTCTTTCCTTATATTGATTGTGATTTGATAGGACTAGTCTTCCAATCTGCATGAAACCCCTTGAATCAGACTTACCTCACCCAAAATTTGCGCCTGTATGAAGTCTTAGGAAAATCACTCGCGTTAGGTACCGAAAGGGCGTTGATAATGACACCAACGTAACCAAGTCCCCGAACCCAAAATTTCTGGTTCCGCAGAACTGATCGATCTCTCCCAATCGATTAGTGAGGTTTCCGGTCCACCTTCCAAGAAGGACCGGTGGCGACTCCAAATGCATGCACACATAGCACATGCCATCACGACCACACCAAGGTCGAACGCGATCAACTCTTATCGTCGAAACCCCCGCATAAAAATTTACTCCCGTTGCGATTTGGTATGGGCCTGGGAGGGTCCGCGTCGAGAAAGCCCGCGATCCACATTGCAGAGTGGGGGCCCGATTTCGACAATCCATTAGCCCGTAAAGAAAATTTCGGGTCGCGACACTGATCACCAAGCAGTAGGGGCAATATTCGCTGACGAGGAGGAAAACCACCTTGAGCTAAAAGTGGACGTGTCTAAACTAATCGACATCTTGGAAATCGCTTCACTATACCCGAAAGAAGGGGAGATCTCTGCTGACATGAAGAAACTGTGTATAGCTAAAATGATGAGCTTGGGGATACTGTCAAATGTTACCGATGAAAGAGTCGAGGGAGTCAAAGCTTCTCTAACCTTGGAAGGAAGCCACTTTATGATTAAAACTGAGCAGGGAAACATGTGGAACATCTCGCACAAGGGTCTGGTAGGCGATTTTGGGCCAATCATTGAACCGAAAGATGAACTCGATGATGACGAACTGGAAGCCAAGAGGCAAAGTCTAGCAGATCGCAGATTCATGGCTGACGCGCTAGAAATGGGAGAAATTACAAACAACCTGGGTCAGGATTCTGGGGGATATAACTTTAGGGTGAAGTACTCTGCTCCTCCTAGTTTTTATCAGAGAATGGAGGATATTGAACCAGACGGATGGGGGGTATGGACGATCCCGTTCAAATCCCGAAGGAAGTGGAAAAGCCTTTTACGAAGGGGCTCGAATCATTGCTGGGCCAGATGATAGGAACTAAACTTAACACGAAACAGTATGAGAGATCGGAGGATCAACATCAAGATTCAACTGAACTATTCAAGGGAAGGAAAGAATACCCGAGATCTACGACATCAATAGTACTAGGTGACGACGACCGGCATTGTCAGTTGGGAAACGAAATCCTCTCAAAGGACTTTGACAACACTGTGTCGATGATCGAAGCCGCTGCGATTGTGGTAATTAAATTAGAAGATCTTGATATCCTGAATGAGGTAGAAGATTGCCTAGTCAAGCTTGTCATGATTCGATTGACGGAAGAAGAAGAAGACGACACAGCTGAACCAGAAACATCTTATCCAAAGACAATAACCGTACAAGTCCCTCCAATGGAAGAGTACGATCCTAAAGCAGTCTACTAGGACTGCGGAACCAGGGAAGTAGATGCCGTAATGAGGTCTGGATGATTCTATGCCCCTAGGGAAGGCGAGTCCGAAAAGAAGGAAGTCTCGAAGGAGGACGCAGAAAAGCTTATGTCCATCATTAAAACCAGCGAGTTTGAAGTAATAGAGCAGCTGAGGAAGATGCCAGCTCAAATATCTTTACTGGATTTATTCATCAATTCAGAGAGGCACAAGAATGCACTGTTAAAGATACTCAATGAAGTGCATGTCCCTAAGACTATTAATGGTGTACAATTATGGGACTTTGTAGGGGCAATCCTTTTGAAAGATCAGTTGAGCTTCTCAGATGAAGACTTCCCTATGGAAGGAAGAGGACACAACAAGGCCTTATACATTTCTGCACAATGTAATGAAAAGATAGTGGTACACGCACTAATCGACAACGGATCTGCCTTCTACATTTTCCCTCTGGCTATGTTAAGGAGGTTGGGGATCAACGAGGAGATGATTAAAACCTCCAAAACAGCGGTCAGAGGTTTTGATGGAATGAAGAAGACAGTGGTAGGCAAAATTGAGCTAGAAGTTCTCATCGGCCCAACCAAATTCTCTATAAACTTCCAAGTAATGGATCTACCTAGTGCATTCGGATTCCTGCTGGGGAGACCTTGGATCCATGTGGCAGGAGCCGTACCCTGAAGCTTGCATCAGAAAGTGCGCTTCGTAGTAGATGGGAAGGTGATTACTGTGCATGGAGAAGTCGACATTCAAACATATCAGAATACCGCTATTCTCTACATCGAGCCCGAAATCAAGATGGAAGCGAGTTATCATTCCTTGGAGTTGGTGGCAACAATGCACACTCCCGTAGGAACAAAATTGAGAACTCCTTATATCTCTAGAGCCAATCTTCCACCAGCTAAGATGCTACTAGCATATGGATACAAACCTGGAGAAGGCCTGGGCAAATATGGTCAAGGAATGAATACCCCTATGCAATTGAAGTCTAACGAACATAAGATGGGTTTGGGATATCAGAAAACCCACATGGGTGAGCATACCTCTAAGACAATAGGCCGAGGCCAAGGCAAGAGCCTAGGACGCCATAGAGGCCAGAAAAATCAGAGAGATTCATTCATTGGTTCTCCAACCTGGAAGGGCAGGTCGAAGATATTCAACAACCCTTTGAACGAGCACTTCAGCAAAAACTCTAGGTGGTTTTCAGAAGAAAACATATCTCCAACAGCAGAAACGGATCTGGCAAACCCTTTCTTGGAGGATAACTTCGTGAACGTCATCATAGAGTGGCTGGGTGATGAAGCCACCGTTTCTGAGTAAAGAAACCTCTTTCCTACTCTTAATATTGCATTTAGATTTCCCGCGTTTCATTGTACCTTTAGTATTGCTGCTTGAAATAAATGTAGGAAAACGCCTTTGGATCTCCGGCCGTTGGTCCAAATAGCATAGCTTGTAATGCGGCCCATTTTGCATTCAATAAAATCGCACAAGTTTTGTTAAGGACATATGGAACCACAAGTCAGCCCAATGATGATATTAGTCTTCCATACAAAAGCTTGAAGCCTGATTTTCCATATGATTCCTGATTTCCAAAAGATTTCTCAAGGACAAGGATGTCCTATGATATGAGGACTAGTCCCATTTACACCTCCACTTATTTTGAAATATCTTTCGAAAGGATTTTTCACACTCATGCATGGCATTTCCATGAGAAGTATAGACTAACCATGCTCATGACATTTCAGGCATATCATCTCAAGCATACATACCAGGTTATTGTGTGATTCGGATCATCATGATGATTGTTCCTACAATATTGAAGAAGAGGGGGAGGATGAGGGTTATGCATCTATCCGCAGAGAATGGAGTGCCTTCGAAGAGTCAGTACCTCCCACCTCGGAGGAACCAGTTGTTATTAACTTGGGGGACTCTATGAATATCAATGAAGTCAAGATCGGTGGACATCTATCCCGGGGTGAAAAACTCAGATTCACAGAATTATTGAGGGAGTATCAGGATGTCTTTGCTTGGTCTTACGCTGACATGCCGAGTTTGGATTCTAGAATTGTGGAACATGCATTACCCACAGATCCCGGTGTCAAACCTGTCAGGCAAGGCAGTAGACGGATGAAAGCCGAATTAGAAGACAGAATCAAGGAAGAAGTGATGAAGCTTCTCAGGGTGGGCTTTATTGAGGCTATCCCATACTCGGACTGGATTGCCAACATAGTCCCCATCATGAAGAAGGACGGCAGAATCCGGATCTGCGTGGATTATCGGAATTTGAATAAGGCGAGTCTGAAGGACGATTTTCCACTACCTCACATCGACGTATTGGTTGATAGTACCACAGGGTACGAGCTATTCTCATTCATGGATGGCTTCTTCGGATATAACCAGATCCTCATGAAGAAGGAGGACAAACCGAAGACTGCCTTCACCACCCCCTAGGGAAACTTTTGCTACAAGGTTATGCCTTTTGGATTAAAGAACGCCGGGGCCACCTACCAGAAGGCTATGATCACATTATTCCACGACATGATCCATAAGAAAATCGAAGTATATGTCGATGACATGATCGCTAAGTCCAAGAAGGGACATGATCACATTCAGGTATTAAGAAAGCTATTTGAGCGACTGCGCAAATACAAGTTGAGGTTAAACCCTAACAAATGTGTGTTTGGGGCAAAATCTGGAAAACTTCTCAGATTCATGGTCAGTAATAGGGGCATTGAGATTGATCCTTCAAAGATTCAAGCCATCCATGATCTAGCAACTCCCTCCACAGTAAAAGAAGTAAGAAGTCTTCTAGGGAGACTGAGCTATATTGCCAGATTCATCAATCAGCTACCAGATGTGGCTAGACCGATCTTCAAGCTACTCAAGAAGGGTGCGAAAGTGACATGGGGTACAGAATACAGTCAGGCATTCCAGAAGATCAAGAACTACCTGGTCACTCCGCCAGTACTTGTGCCGCCTATCCCAGGTCATCCGTTGACCTTATATCTGACTATACAATAGGAATCTTTGAGAGCCTTACTCGCCCAAACGAGCCCGACGGATGGTAAGGAGAGAGCCATCTATTACTTGAGCAAGAAATTCACCTCGTTTGAAGTAAAGTACATACCTGTTGAAAGGGCATGTGTGGTAACTATATGGGTACTTCGCAGATTAAGATAGTATACCCTATATCACCATATTCAGCTGGTGATAGAAAATGACCATGTCAAATACCTTCTAGAGAAACCCGCTTTAATTGAGAAGTTAGCAAAATGGCAGGTGATGTTATCTGAATTTGACATCAGGTGTTCTCCGCAGAAATCAGTAAAAAGGAGAGCCATAGCTGATATGTTGGTAAAAAGCTCACGAAGTTGCGAGTCTTCTAGAAAGACAAAGACAGAAGATCAAGTCTTAAACCTCGCGGAGGATAAATGGGTCATGTATTTCGATGGCGCTGTTAACCTATCTGGAGTCGGCACTGGGGCAGTATTGATATCCCTAGACGATCAACATTATCCAGTTGCGGCAAAGATGACTTTCCCTTGCACCAATAATATCTCAGAATACGAAGCTTGTATTCTAGGCTTACAATTAGCCATTTCCATGGGAATACCTAGGCTACAAGTTTATGGAGATTCCATACTCATCATTTTATAGACACAAGGAGAGTGGAAAACGAAGGACGCAAAACTCATCCATTATCATGAATACCTTGAACACTTGACACTTAAGTTCGAAGAGGTGTCATTTAAATACTTGCCAAGATCTCATAACCAATTTGCAGATGCATTAGCCACACTGGGCTCAATGTTACAAGTAACTGATGGGTTGGAAATAGAACCACTAAGAATCGGCATAGTAGAAAAGCCAGCCTATTGCATGATGATAGAGGAAGGATTCGATGGAGAGCCGTGGTACTATGACATCAAGAATTATCTCTTAAAAGGATAATTTCCTGAAGGGTGTCAGGCAGGAGACCGGAGATACATAGCTAGAATGGCCAGCAAGTTCTTCCTCAATGGACAAGTCCTATACAAAAGGTCATTTGACTCTACTCTGTTGAGATGCGTAGATGCTAAATAAGCAAACACTCTCATGAAGGAGATCTATGAAGGATTATGTGGGCCACACATGAACGGCCATCTTTTGGCTAGAAAGATCATGCGACTTGGCTATTATTGGATGACCATCGAATCAGACTATTGTCAACATGTTCGGTCATGCCACCAGTGCAAAATATACGGCGATAAGATTAATGCGCCCCCGAATGAATTACATCAAATGTCTGAAGCTTGGCTTTTTTCTATCTGGGGAATAGACATGATAGGGCCCATAAATCCAACGGCTTCAAATGGTCATCGCTTCATCCTGGTGGCGATTGATTACTTCACAAAGTAGATAGAGGCTAATTCTTACAAAAATGTCACCGCAAGAAACATGGCAATGTTTATTAAGAGGGACATAATCTCCTGATATGGTACCCCTCAAGCGATCATTACTGATAAACAAGATTGTCGATGATCTACTAGACCGCTTTGGCGTTCGACATCTTAATTCTTCCCCTTACCGCCCACAGATGAATGGGGCAGTGGAAGCGGCCAACAAGAATATCAAAAAGATCCTGGTTAAGACTGCAGAAAACAATAGGGATTGGAATGAAAGGCTACCCTTCGCCTTAATGGCATATCGAACTTCGATCAGGACTTCTACAGGGGCAACTCCTTACGCTCTGGTATACGGGATGGAAGCGGTCCTGCCTGTGGAAGTTAAGATTCTCTCTTTAAGAATCTTATCAGAAGGTAAACTCTCCGAGTCAGAATACTCCGAGCACAGATATGAACAGCTTAATTTGATAGACGAGAATCGTCTTAGAGCAATCTGTCATGGTCAAAGCTACCAGAAGAGGGTGGCCAAGTCATTTAATCGAAAGGTTAGAGCCAGAAATTTTGAGGTAAATGATCTGGTGGTAAAGAAGACTCTGCCAAATATTGTCCATCCGGGAGGCAAGTTTACCTCGAATTACGAAGGCCCCTATATTGTCAAAAAGATTCTCACAGGAGGAGCATTGATTCTTGTAAATTTTGAAGGAGAAGAATTGAGACACCCTGTAAATTCAGATGCGGTGAAGAAATATTATCCTTGAAATGAAATCAGAGGTTGAAATATCTAGCTTGTTCCGAAATGATCCGAACCGCCGTAGTAGCCATTGCATAAGCATATCATACGTCCATGCATACACTAGCATGTGTTCAGTTTTGTAGGATTTCGAGAAGTGGACTCAAAATTGGACTCATCCAAATGAAACCCTAGACAGAAGGATCTTCAACACCAAGTATCAGGTGATATGTATTTGTTCCATCAAAAGTTAAGGCACCCTTCACTCATGAGGATGTCTACTCTATCCTACATGCAGGAACGCCTGATGAAGACGGAAGACAAGTGCAGTAAAATCTCTCGCATCTTCTGTAAGATAAAAAGAGCAAAAAAATGGACATTCACATGCTCGAACTTAGAAATAAATCTTGCTTTTGAGAAATGAATTCATAACATTTATTGCACACCTGTCATAATCAGAGGTTGTCCAAGCACGATACGAGCATGCATGATGCATCTTTGAAACCTCTTGTGGAATAAAATGCTTGGAGAAAAACAAAGTGATTTTTCCAAAAACATAGCTTGCTTAGACTATCAAGCAGATATGTTCCTCCAGATGAAAGGCAAACCTAATCCAAACACGTCCTACATACACTCGAGAGATGAGAGAAGTATGAGAATAGAAAAGCCTGGATCTGAGGGTATAAGGGCCCTTCGCATCGATTACATCGATTAAGATGACGGAGGCATTCATTTCCTCATCCTAAACACTACAGGTGACCATTGATAGCCCCTTTGAGCGGTGGTTGCATTCTTTACCCCTGTCAAGAACCACCCCACATTGGGGCCAACTGGAAGTAAGTCCACTAATACTAAGAGGTAAATGGTTAGAAATTCTCTTGCTCATACTTGCATCAATCTTCGTGTGTTGCTTGTCATTTTGACTTTTATGGTAATTCAAGTGCTTTAGGATGACGAAAAGCATTCGTTTCTTTATCCTACACACTTTTACCCTTTGAACAGCCCAGTTGAGCCTATGCGTTTGTTTCACAAACCCGTTGGTGATCATTGCATATCCCAAGGTGGAAGCGACGTCACTTCAAAAAGAATAGGAAGGATAAAAATTCATGGGTTACTGTCGGAGTGCTAAGATTCAAAGTTGCACATCTAGCACACTTATTTGAAAATCCTGACTCAAAAAAAAAAGAAAAAAGAAAGAAAGGAAAAGCCGGGATTTCAACAAAAAAAGAGAGAGAAATCCAATCTTGGGCATCAAGAAAAAAGCAAAGTGCCTGGTAAAAGCAAGGCCAATGCCTCTCCGAATATTTGTACACTTGTAAATCGTGTGTTTGATCTTGTAAATGTCAAAAAGATGGCATGATATCTGTGCATAAAGGTCACCAGTGAGATCTGATTGTAAAAGGAAATCCCAAGGGAGCAGGACTACGAAAGACACTTCCAGATTATGTCACATTCAGATGTTGACGTCACACTGGCACAAGAGAGGGGTTCTCCAAAGAATACCAATGCGCTTCAAAGACTGAAGACGATCTTTGAACCGCAAGGTACCAAGATCGGTAGCAAACCTGTAGTGATCACCAATGATAGACCCTTCGCGTGTTCTAAGCCAAAAACGAGCCTTTCTTTTTGGTCCCCAAACCTACCTGTGCTACAACCCTGAGAAGTCTTTTTTGATTAAAGCATTTGGGTTAACGTAGGGTTTAATGTCTAAGCTTAGCTCGAAGAAGTTCAAGCAAGATTATTTCTTTTTCATTTTTGCAGGGTTCTTGATTTGTAAACCCGGAGCAGATGAAGAAAATTTTATTTGCAAAAGACCTGACTCAGAAAGTGAGTCCCCTTTCGGAAACCATGTCCAAGCCCAACATTACGGTCCCGTAAAGACCTCCCGATTGATCTGAATGTATGCGCTGCGAACTGTCCCGAAAATCAAGATACAGAGTATTAGGAAATTCGAGTGCTCTTTTTATGAAAAGACAAAGTCAGAAAAATTGGTAAGAAGACCTTTCTGACAGAGATATTCCAATGGAATGCTCGAAAGCAAGCTTTGATTGGAAACTTCAAATTGTTTGATCCAAGGATTTTCCTCACAAGGGTTCTTGATCATCCTCGCATGCTTAAAGATATTTTGAACAAATCTCCAGCATCCCAAGTCATTTTACATAATTGCATAGGTTAAAATGAACATTTGTCTGCATTATGTTTATTATTATGTCAAAAGGACAGTCTTCAGAATTATCTCTATGTGAGATTTCAGATTTACAGGTTTGAGATTTTTGCAGGATACCTGGAGTCCCCAGATCCGAGAATGTCACCTCCAATGTCAAAGGGACAATCTTCGAAATCATCCATCTGTGAGATTTCAAATTTACAGGTTTAAGCTTTCTGCAGGATACCTGGAATCCCCAGATCTCAGAATGTCACATCCAATGTCTAAAGGACAATATTCAAGATCGACTTTCTGCAAGATTTCAGGTAACCCCTAGATCCGAGAAGAGTCTTATCAAAGTTATTGCAGGTTCAAGTTTTCTGCAGGATACTTGGAACCCCCAAATCCCAGAATAACGCCTTGCACGTCAAAATGAAAATTTTTAGAACCAGCTGTCTGTAAGGTTCTAGGTAATCCCTAGACCCAGAATAGCTCATTTGGTAAACCTAAGAGTTAGGTATACCTCACTTGTATAGACCCTAGTTAATTCCTTAGAATATATGATCAAAATGTTCGACAATCCCTACATAACAGGTGCGTCATCCATAGGTTCTTAGCAGAGAGGAGTCCTATTCACGGCCTGATTCCCCTGACGGATCAAAATGTTCGACAATCCCTACAGAACGGGTGCGTCATCCATAGGTTCTTAGCAGAGAGGAGTCCTATTCACGGCTTGATCCCCCTGACGGATCAAAATGTTCGACAATCCCTACAGAACGGATGCGTCATCCATAGGTTCCCAGCAGAGATGAGTCCTATTTAAGGCCTGATCCCCTGACGGATTAAAATGTTTGACAATCCCTACAGAACGGGTGCGTCATCCATAGGTTCCTAGCAGAAAGGAATCCTATTCATGGTTTGATCCATCATACGGATCAAAACCCCTGACAATCCCAGAAGAACGGGTGCGTCATTCACAGGTTCCTGTCAAACATAGGAATCCCACTCTAGTACGGCCTACCATACAGGCTAGAGTTTAATTGCCCTAGGACGCTCAAGAGACGAGCCCACAAGTATCTACTTGAACCCGCTATACACCGCGCATGCCGCACGAGCATCAGGCAGGTAAGTAACATGTGAGCACCTCTATCCCGCCTCTCTTTCCCTCACATAAGCAAAGATAATGCAAAGCATTCACCAGCGGGACAAGGAATATTAGATGTCAAGATTTATTTTTCTATTTCCCAAGTAGAGTCGATCTAGACTTAGGTGTCACCTATCTTTGAGAGAAACCTCTCGCGAGATTCCTCTCAAAGAGGGGCAGCTGTTGACACCTAATTTTGGATCAGCTTTTTTTGGTTATTTCTTTGAAAATTCATGAAAAATCCATAAAAGGTTAAAACAAATTACAAAATCAACTTTTTTGGCTTTGGCCAGGCCTAAGGAACCATTTTTTACCAAAAAATAATTTTTCATAATTTTTACATTTTTTAAATATTTTCAGAAATTAGGAAAATACTAGAAAAATCAAGAAAAATAGCATTTTGAGGTCACCAAAATATGGAAAAATAGCCAATATTTTTGTTTTAAATCCTTTGTCCTCTTGACCTCATAAAAAGTCCAAAATCAGATTCAATTTTACATGTTCCTTTGTAACACGCATGATCGAATTTGGTAAAAAAATATCGATTTAGTCTTTTAATTTGCAATTTTGGCATTTTCTAGAATCTTGACATTCAATCTAACTGTCCCTGATTGCAATTTAGCCCAATTTTTTGCACAAATTGCTCAATTGCACGAATTTGGCAAAATTGCATACTTAATTATATTTTAGTCCTTGAAATTGGGCACATTTGAAATTACTTTCAATTCAGGGGCTATCATCGTAAATTAAACATACTGCCCAATGGATTTCACCATTTTAAATCGATTGGCATAGGTAATTTGACCCAATTTGACCAGTTGGACCTTCAATTACACAATTCCCCAATTCACAATTAAATAAAAATTTGGGGTTTTTGTTGAAATTGATATGAACTTTTGGGCAAAACCATATTTTAAGATAAAATCCATACCCTAAATTCGATTATGAGGTCCAATTGCAAAAATTTCCCATTAATTTGGGCTTAATTTGAAAAATTGTAAGTCAGAACCGGTTCAGATCGGTCAGACTGCCGGTCGGACCGGCCGAATCGGTCTGCTACAGTGTCTTCTTCTTCATCAAGCCTACGCGCAAATGAACAGTGCGAGGTTGAATTTCAACGAGGAAATTGGCCAAGCAATCGGCGGCAATTGAAGAAGCATTAGTAGGGGTTTGATTCGCCGTACCAGTCCCCGTCGATTGACGCCAGAATCGCGACCAATGGTCGCCGGAGGAAGGAGTAATTGGCCAGTCAATCCTACAGGCATGCAAAAGTTAACTCAGACCAAATTCGTGCCAAATCCGTGTGAAATGGAGCCCGCCGGAGAACCAAACGGAGTTGGACGAAATGCCCATCCTCCCCGACGACGTTTGGACCAAAAAACACGTGCGATTCGAGTCTGTTAGTCCCCCGGTTGGGCGCCAAAAAAATCAAAAGGGCTATATAAGCCCGCAGGGGCTTTCTGTTGAAACGGTGAGTGGATTCAGTTCAAGGAGAAGAAACTGAATCAAGAGAGAAAGAGAACGAAGAGAGAGAGAGAGAGAGAGAGAGAGAGAGAGAGAGAGAGAGAGAGAGAGAGAGAGAGAGAGAGCTCACCTTCTCTCGTGGTGGTCGAAGGTTTGAGCTCGGATTTGCAGAGCGCTGGTTGGGCCTTCTCAGGCTAAACCGAAGCTCCCCGGGACCGTCAAGAGGTGGCACAAACTCCCAGGAGTCGATCATCGTCGGCCGCGCGCGTTGAAACCACGGGAATAGATGAGTTCGACCTTCAAGCTTTCTTACTGAGCATCAATGGCGGAAATCGATTCCGGTATTAATTCTTCGAATTAGAGTGTGCGTTTTATTCCCTGAACATCACTGACTATCACCGCATCTTTAATTTGTATCGATATCGCCTGAATATCTCGAATCGAGTCTTCAAACTTAGCCCCCTATAGCCGACCGCTGTTTATTCCTGCCTAGCCCAATCTAGGCCGTGCGAGCTCGATCGGAGCTCGAGGTAAGTCTTCTGAACCCCCATTGGTGCTATTCTGTGATTGAATTTCCATGATTTTAGGTAAATCGTGTGATCAAACTTCCATGGCCGTACTCGGCATTTTGCATGATACTCGTGATTCTGTGGATTAGATGCTGTGATTCTTAGATATGTTAAACTAGAGACGATCGCGAGTCGATTAGAGTTGGTCTCACACGATTTCATTAAGGTTCCACCTTTAGATCTTTGTCGGAGGTCCTCAGCCGTCCATTCCGCCGGGGTCGAGAGGTTGAAGACGATGCCGACCTGGCGAGTCAACGAGTCAGCGTTCCTAGGTGTCAGTCCGCCATTGGTCCACATTTTCGTCCAGTCAGCATGGCCGTTGGGTTTGTTATTCGAATAAACAAGATCGGACGGCTCAGATAAATCGAGCTTAAATTCTAGGGGCCGTCCGATCAGTAAATAGGATTATCTGAAAATAGTTTTAATCAGAAAATCAAAAAAGGGATGAAACGGTGCCGTTTAGTTTAGTAATAGTGCGGCATCGTTTAGGTTAGTATGAATGGATGGTCTAGATTGAGTCACTGGTTTTAATCGCGACCGTAGATCTAGATGATCAGATCGGACGGTAGAGAGACAATCAATATTTGATCTGGGCCGTAGATTTCGGTAAGTCGATCCAAAGACCATGGATTAGCCACATGGTCCATCAGGGGCCGTCGGATTAAATCCGAATAATCCGAAAAATAGGAAAAGAAGAAACGGCGTCGTTTTGGGGAGTTAGGGCGCGCGGGTCCGGATCTGGGCCGAGTTCTGACCCGAGTGGGTCAGGTCGACCCGGTCTGAATCACATTTTAATAAATAAAAAATAAGAAAATGATTTTAAAAAATAAAAAAAAATCAGAAAAATCTTAGAAAATCCTAAAAAATGCTAGGAAATTCTAGAAAATTCAAAAAAAAATATAGGAAAATTGTAGAAAATTTCTAGACACTCTAGAAATCCCCAAAAATCGAGGATTGATCACAGATAACTAGTCAACTCTTTTTTGGGGTTTCTTATCCGTTCTTTCGAGACTTGACGATATTACCCTTTAGGAGTAAGTCGCATCTGCTGTATATGCGAGATAAGGTCGATAATGCCAAGGCAAAAATTAGGGTCGATTAGGCAATCAATTCTTGGGCTTGGGTTTTCGAGTCTCATCCCTTTTCTCAAAATGACGATTTTGCCCCTCAATGGGAAAATCGTCTTTCTTGTCTCAATCGAATCCTGAAAATTGTTTAAAGTTAGGGTTTGGGTCAGATAGGTGGCCAACCCTAATATTTCAGATTTTCAGTTCTCATCTTTGTCAAAATGACGATTTTACCCATCCAAAGGCAAAATCACTTTTAAATTCCAGAAAAAGTCTGGAAATTCCCGAAAAATAGGGAATGGAAGGATTTGATCACCAATCCCATTTCCACCATCTTTTGACTGCATATTTCATCTGAAATGATGATTTCACCCTTTAGAGGCAAATTTTCTCCAAATTTCTCGAAATTACGATTCTGCCCCATCATGGGCGAATCATGTCAAACCACTCCTAAGCTTTGATTGATACTTCTCTAGGCTAATAGGGCCTCATTTAGGGATGCCATGCTGATTTTATATGTTTTATCCGCATGTACTGGATCCTTGATTTGCGCATTTATTATCGATTGTGAGTGATAAGGTAGTCATTCCCATCTGCATGAACTCCTAGATTTAGGATCCGTACCCACTCGACCGCATGAAATCTTAGGATCAGATATACCATTCAACTTAGGTGCCGAAAGGGCGTCAACTCTAACAGTTGGCGTAACAAAGTCCCCGACCCCACTTCTCTGGTTTTCGCAGAATCGAATAGACTGCTCCCAACTATTCGATAGGGTTTCCGATCGTACCCTCCATGAAACGATTGGTGGCGACTCCGTGACATGTACATATATCACCTGTCACTAGACCGCACCGAAGGTCGACCTCATATATCCTGCCGTTGCGATTTGAGTAATGGACCTTGGGAGAGGCCCGCGTCCGATCAGGTGACATCAGGCGGCCCATTAGCCATCGAGAGCGCCGGCAGCGCCCGAGAGGGTCGTGACAATGGTGTGTCGCTTGAAGAAAAACTTGTATGGCTTAAAGCAAGCTCCGCGACAATGGTACTTAAAGTTTGATGGTTTTATGGAAGAAAGATGATTTGCATACTGTGAGACTGATCATTGTGTTTATTTTCAAAAGTATAGCGATTGTGATATTGTATATATCTCTTTATATGTTGATGACATGCTAGTGGCTAGTTCTAATATGAAGAGAATCGCAGAAGTAAAGAAGATGTTGGCATCGATGTTTGCTATGAAAGACTTGAGAGAGGTCAAGATGATCTTACGCATTTTCAAAGACAAGGAAAATAAAAAATTATGGTTGTCGCAGGAAGACTATGTGAACAAGGTGTTGAAGAGATTCAACATGGATAAAGCAAACCTGGTTGTGACTAGGGTGAGCATGGGTCGGGTCCAGATCTAGACTCTGAAATCGACCCTATTATAACAAGTTCTCAATTTTTGGAAATAAAAATCAATCATGTTTGTTTTGGAACCTGTTTTGGAACCGATCTTTTTTTTGGTCCGGTTCCAAGGTCTACCCGAGAATCTGTTTTTCTTTTTTTTTTCATCAAAATAATATGAGTAGCGATGACATGAGCAATAAAAATTACAATCCATCAAAAACAGCAATTCGAAATATAAACAGTGGACTATTGTTGACACCTGATTTTGGATCAGTCTTTTTTCAGTTTATTTTTAGAAAATTCATAGAAAAATCCATAAAAGTTAAAACAATTTAAAAAAAATCAACTTTGGTAGCCTTGGCCAAGTGTAGAGAACCATTTTTGACCAAAAAATAATTTTTCATATTTTTCATATTTTTTGGCATTTTTTTAAAAAATAGAAAAATACAGAAAATTCGAGAAAAATAGCATTCAAGGTCAGAAAAATATGAAAAATAGTCAATATTTTTTATTTAAAATCCCTTGTATTTTTGACCTTTTAAAAAGTCAAAATTCAAGTTCAATTGTATATGTTCCTTTGTTACATATATGATGGAATTTGGTAAAAAAATGTCAATCGAGTCTTTTAATTTGAAATTTTTGGCATTTAGAGAGTCTTGTCATCCAATCTGATTGTCCTTATTTGCAATTTGATCCAATTGTTCGCGTAAATGGTTTAATTGTATGAATTGGACAAAAGTACATATTTTATTGCAATTTAGTCCTTGAATTTGGGTATAATTGAAATTACCTTTAATTCAAGGGCTACATTTATAAATTGAAGTCACTGTCCAATGATTTTCATCATTCTGAGTCGATTGGCAGGGGTGGTTCGGTTCAATTTGACTGTTTATGCCCTCAATTTCACAATTTTTCGAATTGCGATTAAATGAAAATTTGGGGCTTTTGTATAAATTGACACGAAATTTTAGACAAAATCATATTTTTGGACAATATTCATGCCCTAAGTCCGATTTTGAGGCTCAATTGCAAAAATTTCCCACGAATTAGGGTTAATTTTGGGAAAAATTAAATCGAATCGGTTCTGACCGGTCGAACCGGTCCGAACAGTGTCATCTTCTCCCCCCCTCGCACGCCATTTTTGAGAGTTTTTGCAGGCTGAATTTCAGTAAGGAAATTGAAAGGATTATGGAGGGTGTTTTCTTCCTGACTTCAAGACGAGTCGATTGAGACCAATCTCGTCGCCAATGGTTACCGGAGCAAGGTGGAATTGACCGGTCAATGTCGCGGTGGCTGTAAAAATCAACCTTCACGGAATGGTCAAATCGGATGTCCATTCGTACACGTCGGGGAACCCTTTCAGTTTAACAGAGTTGCCCACCGTCTTCGGCACCGTTTGGACCAAATGGCGCGCACGATCACGTGCCATTTCAAGTCAGTTAGCCCCCCCTCCGTTCGTGGCAAAATTTGGAAGTGGGAATATTGCCAGCAAAGGCTTTCTAGAACGAGGGAGTTGGTCCATTCGGTTGGGGAAGAAGAACAGAATCGAGAGAGAGAGAGAGAGAGAGAGAGAGAGAGAGAGAGAGAGAGAGAGAGAGAGAGAGAGAGAGAGAGAGAGAGAGAACGAGGGAAAGAGCTCGCTCTCCGACCCCCGTCGTCGAGAGCTTGAGCTCGACCTGCAAGTGATCGGCGACGACGATTCAGGCTGAATCGAGTCACAAACTTCGAGAAGTTTCGCTAAGCTCCGCAAAGTCGATCGTACCAACCCGCATCGCCTCTGATCTTGAAAAACGGTAAGTCAACTTTCGAGCTTGATCTTTGACCTTCAACGGCGGGTCTTCCTTTCGGTTTCAATCTTCACAATTGATGTGTGCGAACTATCTCTAGACACCGCTAAGCACTTCTTTGCATTTTGATTGCATTGAAATCGAGTCGAACCTCGCGTTTGAACACCATCGCCATCGCCGATTCAGTCGAAGCTTATCTAGGCTATCCTAGACCTTACCAGGTCAATCTGACCTGTACGTAAGTGTTCTGAACTCGCATAGATGTGATTGTGTAAAGGAATTGGCTCGATGTACTCTATGTTGCTTGATTAGAATAGCCATGGCCGGACTGATTAAAACTTGATTAACGTGGTTCTTGAGGATAATCATGCTTGATTCTAAGATATGTTGTGCGCAATGTTGAGACGAGTCGATTCGTGTTAATATTGCTCGGCGGCGTCAAGGTTTCGCCATTAGATCTTGCCGGAAGCTGTCGACAGTTCATTGCAGGGGAAGATTGCCCGAGGAAGAAGACGATGACGTGGCGGTCAACCGGTCAAAGTGCTGACGTGGCATGTCACGTGGCAGTCACATCAGCCGAGTCGTTAGAGTCTGGTAGCAGTCTGTTAGATGATCCAACGGTCTAGGTTGAGCCACGTGTGGGCCTGGTGACCGTCGGATCAGTGTTAAATTTTTTGAATAATAATAATAATAATAAGTCAGTTGATCGGACGGTCGAGGATTAGCCGAGTTGTCTGATCGTGACCGTAGATTTAGGTAATCAGATCTGACGGTTGAGGAATAGTCGGCTTTTGATCTGGGTCGTAGGATCAGTCATCCAATCCTAAGGCTGTGGGATAGCCACGTGGTTCAATAGGAACCGTCGGATTAAGTCTAAATAATAGAAATAAAAATAAAAAAATGAAGCGGCGTCGTTTTCGGAGAATGACTTGCGCAGATCCGGGTCTGGGCCGGGTTCTGGTCCGAATGGATCGGGTTGACCCGGTCCGAATTATTTTTTAATAAAAAATCATTTTAAAAATAAAAAATATAAAAAATCGAAAAAATCTTAGAAAATTCTAAAAAATGTTAGAAAATCATAAAAAAAAATCCTAAAAAAATTAAGAAAAATTGTAGAAAATTCCTAGATACTCTAGAAGTTCCCAAAAATTGAGGAATGACCACAGAAAACTGGTCAATTCTATTTTTGGGATTTCTTTCCCATTCTTCCGGAAATTGACGATTATGCCCTTTAAGGGAAAACCGACTCCGATTTACATCTGAGATAGGTTGAGAATGCCAAGATAAGGATTATGGTCAGTTAGGTGACCAATTCTTCTACTTGGGTTTTCGAATCTCATATTTTTTTTTTCCTGAAATGACAATTTTACCCATCAAAGGGTAAATCGTTTTTCCTATTCCATTGAGATGTGAAAATTGATAAAAATTAGGATTTGGGGTCTGGTGGTTGACCAATCCTTCTGTTTGGGATTTTCACTTCTCGCCATCTTTTGAAATGACGATTTTACCCTTAAAAGGGTAAATCATTTCTAAAATTTCAGAAAATTATACCTCCGTTGAGACTTGGGTAATGGGCCTTGGGAGAGGCCCGCGTCCGACCAGACTGGACGGCCCATTAGCCCTCGATGCGCAAAATCGAGGGTCACGACAACTATTAAAAGAAATAATTTAAAATCGACTTTATGATACTAATCGATTTAAATATTAGCTCCGATTTTATGAAACCGGTTAAAACTTAACACATAAACAATAGGCTTTTAATAACTAAAAATCGATTCTAAAATCGATCCGAGTGGGTCTCCACCTAGAACCGAGAATCGGATTGGTTTCAACCGGTTCCCAAAAATGGAACCGGTACCCAGACCGTTTGAGCGGGAACCGATTTCCGATCCTCTTTTTCGGGCTGATCAATTCGGGTTCCGGGTAAATTCGGTCCAGTTGCACACCACTAGTTGTGACTCCTCTGGTGGGTCACTTCAAACTTTCCAAGGATATATGTCCGAGTACTTAGACTTTGAAAGATGAGATGACGATAGTTTCATACGTATCAGCAGTGAAAAGTTTGATGTATGCCATGGTAAGCACGAGACCAGACATCACACATGCAGTGGGAGTTATGAGTCAATATTTGTAGAACCTTGGCAGAGAGCAGTGGAATGCAGTAAAATGGATATTGAGATATCTAACAGGTACATCAAATTACTCTGTTTGTTATGGAGGTACATTTCTAGAATTGCAGGGTTATATGGATATAGATTACTCGGGTGATCGAAATAGTGGTAAGAGCACCACTAGATATGTCTTTACAGTTGCATGTACAGCAGTGAATTGGGTATCTCAACTACAGAAAATAGTGGTTCTACCAACGACAGAAGCTAAATATGTGGCGATCATGGAAGCCTCTAAGGAAATCATATGGTTGCAGGATTACCTGGAGGAGCTACATCGAAAGCAGCCAGTGAACACACTATGGAGTGATAGTCAAAGTGCAGTGCACTTAGCAAAGAATGTAGTATATCACTCAAGGACTAGACATATCAAGAAGCATTATCACTTCATCTTGTCAGCATTGAAAGATAATGAGTTAAAGCTACAAAAAATTGATGGCTCAAAGAATCTAGCTGACATGTTTACCAATGTAGTAGACAGAAAGAAACATACTTTCTGTACTACTATTATTGGTATTACTCTATGTTAATTGATGTGGAGTAACGCAGAGACACAAGTTTTAGTTACTAGTTTTTGAAGAGGGGATGCAAAGTTGCTAAGTGCATCAGATATATTTATCTTCAAGTGGGAGATTGTTGACGTATGAAGTCAAAATATTTCATTAAGGGCTTTTTTGTCTTTTGTTCTTTTTTTTTTCTTCTAGGTTAAAAGCTATACCTCATATGTTAGGGATATATAGATAGTAGCCGTCACAAGAGAAAAGAGAGAGAGAAGCGCAAAGTAGCGCATAGAGAGAAAAAGAAAAAGAGAGGTCATGACAACATTCTTGAGTGTTCTCGATTTTTTTTTCTCTGATTTTGTGAGAAGATCATCAGTTATATTCCTGGCTTTTTCAAAAACTAATGGATTTTCAAAGTGCCTCTACGCAGAGAAGCCAAAGTTTGGGTGAATTTCGATAATAAATTCTCCGGTGTGTTTTTCTGATTTAGTTCTTTTTATTATTATATTCTACCGGTGTGAATTGTTTGCTTGTGTTATTTTATTGGAATTGAGGCACGATTCCTGTCAGGCAATTTACTCTCTGGTGGGTTTTGCTACTCTTAAAAAAAAAAACTCCTTAGACCATTATTCATATCCATACAATAAACGTGCCATAAATAAAGTATTATAGTATGCACTATTAGTGTAAAAGGAAATCCATCCTTAGACCATTATTCATATCCATCATTGACTCTTTCTTTTTTTTATTATGCTATCCAAGTTTGCTTGTTCCCCAGCTTCTTCCCTACCGTGGCAAGTATTCGGGGAGTAGTTGCATTTTTTAAGGATGATCAGTTTTAAGGGGGGTTGTTTCCTGCCGAGAATCGAAAATCGGACCAAACCACTTAATCCCAGTTCAATTCTCTGGTTGGATCGGGATTGACTGTAGTTTTTTTAAAATTTATATTTATTCTAGTACATGCACAAATATTTGTATCGTTACACTCTGAGCAGTCACACAAAACCATAAGTTATTAGAGGCTATCAAACAGAGCCTCTTTTAAGGCAAGTAATTTATGGAGCCAATAAGAATTTATCGTTTGGTTAATTGAAGAAGCTTGGCAAACGTTAAGCCAATTCTCCGACATAACTTGTGTAAACCATGGTTTATAGAATACACAAAAATGAAGTGTGGATAAACTTGAACCAGTGAATACGACTAAACCAAGGTTTATATTGTTCCACCGGTTTGGTTTGGTCCGGTTCTGCTCAAGGAATCGAGAACCGAACTGGTTCCTATTGATTTCATTTTTTGGGAACTGAGAATCGCGTAACACCGGAACCAAACCGGACAGGGATGATGCTCACTCCTATTCCTAGTGACCAAGGGGCTCGAAAACAAAGAATCGAGTTATGCATGAGGTAGTGTGTGATTTTTTTTTTCTCAAAGCAGAACGTAATATGCGATTATTCAATTTTGTGATATGGCTCACTAGACTTGGCCCGAGGCTTGTTCAGGCCCGGTTGGCCTAGTGTGTAAAATGGCGGACTTGGGCATGCATTCCCTTCTTAGGCCTTGCTCAACCGATTAAGCATTGCTAAGACTCCGTTTGTTTCGTATAAAATGTAATGTTTATGGAAAATGCTATTTGGGAAAATTATTTTTAAGAAAAATGACAATAATTTTCAATATTTGATTGAGACTTGAAAATGAACTGTAAAATATATTCTGTCGTTTAGTAAGGAAAATCTCATTTGATTTTCTACATCGTCGTTTGGTCAGAAATTGCTATAAACTCGGTTGTCCTACATGGCATGGCCGACACCAATCTAGACAACTTTGGTTATTTTTCTTAAGAAAAATTATGAAATTTTAATATAATTTTATTTTTGGATTGTCTTAATGAATTTCACTTTTTATAGTTCTATAATTTATATTTTCTTCTTTTTTTTTCTTTTCTTTTCTTTCTATATGTGCCGGTCGCTAGCCAAAGGCAAGGCTCGGCTTTGCCCCTGGCTAGCAAGCTCGAGCATGGCCGGCCGTCGATGTGGCCGGCGACCGGCATATGAAGAAAGGAGAGGAAAAAGAAAAGAAAAGAGTAAAAGAATAAAAATAAAAATAAAAGAACTAAAAAGAAAAGGGATGTGAAGGGAGGAAAGATGAGGGAAATTGAAGATGTTTTTTTTCATGGGTACAGAATATTTTCCTTGACTAGTCTACTTTTTGTGAATCAAACGATGGAAAGTTAAAAAAAAAAAAAAAACTTCAAATAAACGCAGCCCAAGAATGTGTGTGTGTATGGAGATGGACATAGGACGGAACACTTCCTTTCCACGTGTCGGCTGCACATGGCATGTAGGGAGGAGCCGAGCAGAAGAGCTTTGTTGCCTAGTGAAGGTCGCTTCGGGCAGGAAAATCAGCCACTACGTATTGCATTTGCCTCGCCACTTATCATGACGCCGCCCACGGCCCCACGCCCACATCCGTTCTATCTTTCAGTCAAATCCGTCGCTACCGTTAGCGCCCCCTCTCGATTGTGGCCAAAGAAGCGCGACATGTAACGATCGCGTCGTGTTCTGGCGAGGACCAACCTAAGCCATTTTGTTGACTGCTAAAAAAATCTCCGTGAATAATGTCTTTTGGGGGTCATCTGGGCTCTCACGACAAGGCCAATCGCCGTGTCCGAATAGGCATCTTTCACAGACATGTACAGAATACAAGCATCGGCTGCGGCAGCGCAGGCCGAGCCCGGATATTATGCCGAAACCGATCCCACCGGTCGGTATGCTCGGGTAAGCGAGCCGACAGTACTGTTTTCCTCTTTTCGGTGTTCGATTCGGTCACTGACTTGTTTATTGAAAACCAATCCGGCTCGGCCTAGACACCATCTTAATATTTTCATAATTCGCTCGCGGATTTTGTTTATCTCTGCATATGCTGACAACTTTTACGGAATTATTGGTTGGTTCAATTCACTATGCATACCATGTTGTTGAAGCAACTCTCCTCGTATCTTTGTTTGGATTAGGAGGAGGGGCTGTGTACATAGTTTCCTGTTTGTACATTTGTTTGAATGTCTGTATGGTTTGTTCCTTCCTGAGCTTGTGGTTTCTTAGGGAAAGGTGCAGCTTGCATTGTCACGCTTCAAGTAATTGGCAGGAAAAGGAGGGAGCATTAGAAGAACCTCTGTTTATTCAGGAGTTCCTCTGATTATTGAGAATGCATCGACCGATTTTGAAATCGCATCGATAGCCTTGAGTTGTGTCCTAGATCGTTGGAGAACTAGATTTTCCTCGAGTTTCCATCTTGGCTTTTTCCGCAAGTGTGCTTGCTGTACGTTCATCTGGCGGCAACTATAGCCAGATTGATCCGTATCTTGTTCTTGTGTCTTCGTATTCTTCGTTAGCCCATTTTCATTCCTTTCCTCCCTTGCTGAGCACAGTTTGAAGAAGTTCTGGGCAAAGGGGCAACCAAGACAGTGTACAAAGCAATCGATGAGGTCCTCGGGATGGAGGTGGCATGGAACCAAGTGAAGCTGAACAATTCGTTTCGGTCTCCGGACGAGTTGCAGCGTCTGCTCTCGGAGGTTCACCTCCTTGGCACCCTCAATCACGACTCCATAATGAAATTCTACACTTCCTGGGTCGATATCGATGGGATGTCCTTCAATTTCATCACCGAAATGTTCACTTCAGGCACCCTCAGAAAGTAAAATTTCTCCTCTATGCAACCTTACTCGCCATACATTTCCTCGACTCTGTGAGCTCTTTAGGCCTTCAATGTGGTCCGTGATCACCATTCGGTGATAGACTGGTTTAAGGCCTTTTCACTTGTGAAACTGTAACAGTGATTCGCTTGGTTATGCAGTTACAGGAAGAAATACCGACGATTGGACATCCGAGCCGTTAAGAATTGGGTTGTTCAAATACTTCACGGCCTCGTGTATCTGCACGGCCACAATCCACCAGTAATCCACAGAGATCTCAAGTGTGATAACCTCTTTGTTAATGGCCATCTGGGACAAGTTAAAATTGGCGATCTTGGACTCGCAGCGTTTCTTCATGGTTCTCGGGCAGCACATAGCGTCATAGGTAACAACTTCCAACGATGAGCATCACAATGTCGTTGACGCTTCTGATTACCTGTTAATTTACTGATATTACACGCTCTCAGGCACTCCGGAGTTTATGGCGCCAGAACTCTACGAAGAGAATTACAATGAGCTTGTCGATGTCTACTCATTCGGCATGTGCGTCTTAGAAATGATTACTTGCGAGTATCCTTACTCTGAATGCACCAATCCGGCTCAAATTTACAAGAAAGTCACGTCGGTAAAGCCCGGTTCCAATGGTTTATTTATGCTGACAATAGCTGATTGACGCCTTATGAGCGTGCCCCCCTCTTCTCAACTCAGGGAAAGTTGCCAGAAGCATTCTACCACATCGAAGACTCGAAGGCGCGGAAATTTGTCGAAAAATGCTTGGCAAATGTTTCGAGTAGAGTATCGGCGAGGGAGCTGCTATACGACCCATTTCTTATTAGTGATGAAGATGATCAGCTCCAAGGATTGGAGTTCGAAATGCCGGAGCCTTTCCTGAATGTGAAAGAAGTGGAAAATCTGTCTGCAAGGGATGATACTCTCAGGACCGACATGAAAATTACCGGAAAGCTGAATCCTGAGGATCACACCATTTTTCTGAAAGTTCAGATTGCTGATAGAAATGGTTTGAATTCCAAGTATCTTCCTAAATTCCATTAGTACCGTTATAAGTACAAAATTGCTGTACATGAGTTCTGTCATTCCGTCAATACTAAGTAGTGTAAATTAAAGAGACTGTAGAATTTCTGGCCACGCTTATTTTCTCAGATCTTCCAGACTGATAAAACTAATGAAGGTCCTCTTTATTTCCTTCCCATTACCATGCAGGTTCAGTGAGAAATGTCTATTTTCCTTTCGACATTGTAAATGACACTCCGATTGATGTCGCGATGGAAATGGTCAAGGAACTGGAGATTGTGGACTGGGAAGCAGAGGAGATAGCCGAAATGATCGGCGGAGAAATCTCGGCTTTAGTACCTAACTGGGTGAAGCAGGACGTGCCAGACTACTATCAGGAGAATGACGATGGCTTTCCTCTACCTTTCCTCTCATTCTCCTCCAGTTCGTCATCCCAGGCATCACCATCGGGTTTTACAGCCTACAAGGGGAATGAAATCGCGTCCGACTACAGTTGTCTCCAGGGTATAGCTTTGTTCTTTTTTCGCTCATTACGATTTCAATACAGCACAAGGTAGCGAGAAAGCCGATGGAGTAACATGCCAACAAAAGACAGCTTGTTTAGTGAGTATATCTATGATACTTCATGCAGTTTTAACGCATCAATCAACAAGTCATGGAAATGAATGAACAAGGATAGAAAATGCTCATTTTCTTGTGAAGGTCATTGCTTCGAAATTGCATATTGTTTGCCAGATCTGTATGATTCTGCCTGAAATAAAATCCGACCTCAAGTTTCATGATGAGCAGCTCTGTATTGTAGATATGCCGGATGATACGAGCTCTCCAAGCTCCATACAGTCCGGTACATATTCCTACACAAGTTACTGCTGCGCGGAAGATCACGAAGTGAACTCTGGTCCTTCAAACCCTGATCAACACCTAATCAGCAGAAGCAACAAACCTTCGAGGCTTTGCACGGACGACTACCAAAGACCAAGGCAGTTCAAGGTTAGGAATCAGACCTTGCAATGCCAGGTCCTGACAGAGTCCGATAGAGACTCTGCCTCTGCCATTAACCGGAGGATGATCGGCCGCAGACTGTCACGGAACAGGTCTCTGGTAGATGTTCATAGCCAGTTACTTCACCTGTCATTGCTGGAGGAGGTGAGCAAGAGGAGGCTGTTCAGGACAGTCGGAGCAGTCGAGAACATCGGGTTTCAGGCGCCCTTTGAGATATCAAGAAAGGCGCCACAGATTGGTGGATCTTGTGTCATCAACAGTTCAAGGAATGAAAAGGGCCAGAGGATCCAAAACAGAAGAAACTGAAATCTGCCTTCTCTCATGAGCATCTAAACGTTGGCGACTTGTATCAAAATGTCAGGAAATTTAGCATTGTATCCACCCTGCAAAAATCAAAACTATAATCCTTTTAGGTTATAGGAGTTTCATATGAACGTTTAGCTTGAATGCAACTAATACTGATTTCAAGCTGTCTAATGCAAAAAATAAGTAGCCGATGCCTGCTAATATTCAAGGTAAAATGCATTTCATAATGACATCTCTGTATCTGCAACTGTTATGTGGGATAAGTTCCTAGGAATTGTTCTCTTTATTGCAACTCTAGCATCTATATTTTTATGTTAAGAGCATCGTTACATGTCCAAGGTTATGTGTGGAAAAGGCGTCTGGTCCATCGTGTTTGCGTCGAAGGGTTTTGGGGCAGATTGTGTTTGCGTGCATCTAACTCGAACAGCCGACCTCTTGCGCCTTGCACGGGCTGCGGGGACGAGCTCGCCATCCTTTGGGTACAGCCGTCCCCCCGAACATACCGAGCCCGTGCTTATGCAGTAACCATGACTCAAACCGGACATTCCTTTACGTGAGGAGGGCCATATGATCTCGTCCAGACAGGATTCCTCTCAAGAAATATAGGATTCTAACTGCCAAAAGGAGAGACAGAAACATGGAAGCATGTCAGGGCACTCCTCTTCTGCGACCCGAAGACGTGAAATGCACTCGAAAATCCAACCAACATAGTCAGTCAACTCTGCATAATTCCTGGGTATATAAAAAACTCGACCAGAAACTCTTCACACCCACGGATTTCTCTCTGTTTTTTCAACCGACGGGTAACCAAAGTTGGTCCTTTTTGCTTGGTTTCTTGAAGCTGAAGCGCCCCCACAAACGCACTCACCATCTCCATCATCACCTCATCCACTCCAATCATTACAGAAGAAGATGAAACCCGAAGCACACGTCGGCGTTGCCTTCGGATCCAAGCTTCTCCATCCATGCAGAAAACTCCTGCTCGTCTTCCGGCTCGGGAAGAAGCTCGCTATAAGAAGAGCGCGAGCGTCGCCCAGCCCCGCCACTTCGAAACGAGCGTCCTACCGCCTCGAAAGACTCGGACCCATCTCCGCCTTCGTTTCGATCGTCCGATCCCTGAAGAAGAGGATGAACGCGAGAGGCAGGCTCAAAGACGGCAAGACCAAGAGAAGAAAGATCGGCAAAGTGATCTCCTCCTCGGCTATTTCGGATTCTGGATGCGAGAGACTGCTGTTTCCCTCGCCGATCACGCCAGCAGCCACTTCAGCAATCGGCAACGCTCCCTCAAAGTCTTTGAAGAGGAGGGGTTGGGACAGTTGCGGCGGCGGCGGCGGTGTTGACGAAGTGGTAGATGCGTGCAGGAGCTTCGAGAACTACTTGGGGGCAATGATAGCGGAAGAAGGGAAAGTGAGGGATCTCATGGACGTGGAGGAGCTTCTCTTCTGTTGGAAGAACCTCAAGTGCCCTGTTTTCGTCGGCTTGGTCTCTCGATTCTACGGAGAGCTGTGCAGGGAGTTGTTCGCCGCCACAGACGACGAGGACGACGGTGTCAGCTACTAGTGAGGTTTCATTGCTGTGGTGATCAAATAAGGTTGTAATGCAAAAGGGACAAAAATTACCGTAAAAGTTTTATGCAAGTGAATTAATTCAGTCATAATTTTTTTTTTTTCGATTCAGTTTTAAAACTTTTGCAATTGTGCCGATTCTGATCAAAGTTGAGATCTGCTTCTATTGTTAGCTCTTTGATCGCATACAGAGAAGTTTTGAGTTGCTGGTTTGGGTTTGTGTTGCGAAGTCCATGGAGAGCTAACAACTTTGTTTCACGGGCACAAGCGAACGAGACCCACGTTGATAACTCTATTTCGGCTCTGAAGCATGAGTTCTTCTTGAGGCTGTCGGCCAAGGTCTGGTCCGGGCTTGACTCCAAGTCCCCCTTCCATCTTGACCTCGCCGCCGCCGAGCGAGGCCGGCCGAGACCGCACCAGAACTGGGCTAGCGAGGATCGGCGCTGCCAACCCCGGGCGAGGCTTGCCTCAAGCTTCGCTTGCTCTTCAGCCGTCGCCTCTGGCTAGAGGAAGAGGAAGAGGAAGAGGGGGAAAAAAAGACAGAAATAAAAAGAAAAGTAGACAAATGAAAAATAGAAAAAATAAAGAAAATCAAAATATTATGTTGCGGGACGGCCAGTGCCGGTCGGCATCCACGTTAGTATCGGACGGTAAAAAATGATCACATAGATTGAATTGACATAATTGCAAAAGGTTTATGATTGGATCGGCACGAAAAAAAAAAAGAATTTAGGATTGAATTGGTATAATCTCAATAGGGTTTAGAACTTTTTTTTTGATAATTTTGCCAATGAAAAAGTGATGCTCTAGTAACAGAATAAGAGGTAGATGAGAGATGTTATATTCGTTAGAAAACAAGATCCAAGATCTTTGACACTTTGTTTGGTTGGACCAGGCACGACATATAACCCACTCGTTTAAATTGTCAATTCTAGTTTTGTCACGTCATTTGATGAATTAATTTTGTAAATCAATATCAATAATTTGATGGGTCGCATCGATGGCACCACCTCGAGGTGCGGTGGATCGTGAGCTAGCTGAAGGGTTGCACTTGCTGGTAGGGAAGATCGTCAATGATAGTGCATCGACAGTGACGCAGCGGAGGTGGGCCGGCTGCGGCGAAAGGGGTGGTGGCCGACTTGGACTGAGGGTTTTGACTCCTAAGTGACATTTCGATCGTGGTGGTGATGCCAGATCACGTCCGGCGAGGCACAAGTCGCCCTGTAAAATCTTCGTTTCGAAATTATTCACAAAACAGTCAATGCATCAATAAATAATAAGTATTGCTCGAACATAACCGAGTGTCGAGCAGATCTTGGTTCAGTCGCCGGGCATCAGGCACCTAGAGGCCGTGTTTCGGGGTTCCCTAGGGCTCGTTCCCGTAACCAGAGGGACCCGAGTCCAAGCGCGGAGATCCCGAGTCCGACCATCCATGATCCTGAGTCCTTCGGCTGGACATCTTGGGTCTAGCCATTGAAACGGTCCAGTGTTGGTGGAGGTAGAATTTAAACTTAGAAAACAACTTTTAAAAAAAAAAATTGAAGCCGTAAATCATCACAGATTCATTTGCGTAAACGTGGTAAATGCTAAAAAAAATGAGAAAAATGTTTTTCGGAGGGTTAATTTTCCTGAAAATGAGCTTACGCTCTATATGTTTAATGAGAAATGAGTAAACGATTGTTTGTATCGCTTATAAAAATGAGTAAACGAAAATTATTTTTCATTGTTCACGAAAATATTTAGAAATAAAATGCCGTTGGTAATAGAAATATTATTCATTGACTAATAAATTTCAAGCGACGCAAAGCAATTTGTCTTAGGAAAAAAAAAATTAAATCGCTCATTTTTCGCAAATCAAACGAAGCATAAATTAAAATTTTAAAACAACCTACTTGCTTGTTCACAGAGCCGTTGGGCCTTGGGCCTTGGGCTCCTCCATCTCATTTCCTGAACCCAAACAGTCCAGCCCAAAGTCTGCTTAACTTTAACGGCAATTTAAAAAGTAGAAGCGTCCTTGGATTTTCCCCTTTTTCGCCTGTATGATCAACGGTCGAATTGCAGCGACCCAGACAATCGCGCAGAGAGAGAGAGAGAGAGAGTAGAGAGAGAGAGATGCGGAAGAGAAAGGGTCGACAGGAGAAGGTGGAAAACCTAGCCGCCAGATCGACGGGGATCGAAGAAGAAGAAGAAGAAGAAGGAAAAGGAGATGGAGATGGAAAGTTCTTTGCGTGCTACCTCCTGGCCTCCCTCAGCCCTCGCCACAAAGGTCACACCTACATCGGGTACCAATCTCTTCTTCCTCTTCGTGGGGTTCGGGCTCCGATCCTGTTCGCTTTCGGCCACCGATCGTGATCCGGTGACGGTCTGGGCTTCTGTTTCTTTTGTCAACGTCGAGCTGGTCTTGAAATCCCGCTCGGACAGATTCACGGTGAACCCTAGGCGGCGAATCAGGCAGCACAACGGGGAATTGATGTGCGGTGCGTGGAGGACCAAGAGAAAGCGGCCCTGGGAAATGGTCTTCTGCATCTACGGCTTCCCCTCCCATGTCTCCGCTCTTCAGGTTCGGCTCCGCTCTCGTCGCCCTGTTCCTTCCTAATTCTCTCGCAAATTTCGCCTAGACTCAGTTCTAATAGAAAGGACAATTTCAACGGCTTATTTTAACAAGATTATTTTGCAGAGCATGCGTCAATTAATCTCTGTTTCGGACTGTTTTATGAGTTGACTTGTTGCGAAGGAGTTACAATGTATCTGTATTTTCTAAGTTGAGAGATCATCTTAATATGCAGGTCTAGACTTGCAAAAAGTTCACAATTTCAGAGTCTCGGTTCACTCTGTTTCTTCTCTTGTCTCTGATGGCGGCTTAAACTGGGTCGTCAGTCTACAGTTTTTGTGGACTTTTGTATTGTAATTCCCAAAAGGGTTGCTTTTGCCGCTGTGGTCTTGCCTTTGAATGGAGCTCTAGCTGTATTCACCATATGCTTTGAGGTAGTGCTCTTTGCCTGATGCATTTTGCTTTGATCGCGAAAACTACAGTTCGAATGGGCCTGGCAGCATCCGAGAGAATCCTTGGCCGTAAGGAAGGCAGCTTCGGATTTCAAATCCCTCTCTGGGATAGGCAACAAGATTAAACTGGCATACACAATGCTTAATCTCCCATCCTGGCAAAGGTATTTGCCATCTTCCCTTTTCTTCTCTCTTATTATTACCTGTATTGGACTGTGTCCGTTGTTAGAGATCGGGTCGGTCTGCCCAGAACTTATGCATTCTTTCCCTGGAAACTAGTTTCAACATCAGAGTGAACTATTTTTCAACAAAATACACAAAGCATTCTGCTGGTTGCCCCAGTTTGCCCGTGCACATGAAGGTTCAGATTTGCCCCATGGATGAGCTCCCGTGCTATTCTGACGGAACTGCAGTTTCGATGCCAGAAGATGAATGGGAAGGCAAGGCGGAGGCTGATGACAAGGATTGCAGATTGGAGGAGCAGTCGGTAAGAGACGAAACGATACCTAATCTTAGCTACGACGAACCACGTGTACACCAGCCCATTCATGGAGAAGATTATGGTGTCGGCTTGTTGCCGGTTAGAGTACAATCTTTTGTCAACCCCAGCTCTTTTTCCTCGGATGAAGGGAGGGGTGCAGAGTTAAATAAGCAGTTAGAAGAAAAATTGCCTGAGACATCTTCTACTGCTAATAACAGCCAAGTGACCAGTAGATTTATTGCGCCTGAGGAAGTTGAGATCATAGAACTGTTCACCCCATCGCCGAATCCTACATCTTCTTCGGGTAAGAGGAGAAGGGTTTCTACCATTTGTCCCAAGATTATCGACTTGACTCAGTCCCCAATTTTTGTTTAATTATATGGAGCGTAGATTGCTGTAGTTTAACTTAAGAATAATGATGGAATCATCTGTAAGAAGGAAGTGTTGTTTCCGATTGTGTTTTAATAAACGTATGCGAAGAAGATCACTTCCAGCGATCAGGTTCCTGTAAAGGCGATTAGCGTGCATTCTGGAGGACTACTAACTTGTAAACTTTGGGAGAAGTTGATGCAGCAGTTGTACTCGAATTTGGAGGGAAGTGTACAAAACAATGTCATATTTTGTATGGCAAACCTATCATGTTTTCTTATAAAACGGTTCTAACTTTAAATGATAGCAAATTTTATTTTATTTTTATTATTTTTTTTTTTAAGAACATAGCGGTCCCCTTTGCATGTTGCCATAAGGGTCCCATAACAGTCACGAAATATTCGGTTTGAGCCAGAAAGGAATGAAATAGCGGAGAGTGTCCATAAATATTTAGGCAAAAACATAGTAGGCCTCGGGGCATTAGTACTCATTAATTTTATATTGAGGTAAGACTCACCGCTTGTGCATCCATAGACACTAGAAATTTGAACAAATCACAGGCCAACAAAGAAAAGAAAAGTGAATAAAACCATTCCCCTGTCCAAATTTCGACCTCAAACCTGATTGCACCTACAGTTCTCGAGAGGCTACAGTCCAATTGGCTACCTCATCCCTGCTGACTTGTGACACCACTACTGCCCTCTTAACACTATCTTGTCCCCTTGATCATTGATGACCTATTAATGCTGATTTAGATTTACGACATCCTTGTCCTGACCTTGGTTTGGGATTTGGCTACAAAAAATAGATTACTGCAAGAAGTGCATAGTTGCACAAGAACCTTGCTTCAAGTACTTATCTAGTTTTCATTTTTTTCAGATAAAGTGCGGATGCTATGTATGTGATTATGAGTCCTATGCTACTCCAACTTAGAAAGTCGGGTGCCGGCTCTTACAAAAGCTTCCTTTTCAAAATCACTAGTGCATAAGCTTAACAACAATACAATGTCATTTGAACGTTCGCCCCTTTTTCTTTCTCACGACATGCCCTGGACCAGTGGACACCAAAGGGCAGTCACCACTCACAAGCTATCATAAGCTTTACATCTCATCGCAAGTAGCACATCGACAACTTTGTTCAGGTCACCATAAGCGATACCCAGGTAAGGGAGTTCGCATGATAAAAACATAGTATACAACTTCAACAGCGCGCTTCGAGGCACATCTATGTGCATTACTATCTCTTCATCACAAAAGAGATTACACAAAATCGACATGCCCGCAGTTGACCTAAGGCACGTAGTAAAAGCAACAATACATACAGCAAAGGAAATCAAGTATATCTTATATACAAGAGCAAGCAAAAGCTCAAGCAGAGAACCGGAGAAGTCAGTCAGGAACTCATCTAAAAATTGTTGCTGCAGCTGGTACTGCATTTACTGTGGCTGTGGGTGTTGCTCACCTTGCCACACCCAAACAATGTCTTCAAGAGCAGGTCTTATATCTTCTTTCATTGCCTTCTGATATTCCATCGTATCCCCGCTAGCTTTCTTAAGTTCGATCAAGTGAAAAGATGGGGTGATCTCAAAGATCTCCGCATCAATGCCAAGGATCCCCTTCCTACCTTCCTTAGTCCCTTCCAGTTTCAGCAAACCCGCGTCCTTCTTCATCACCTTCAACCTAAAGCAGTTGGCAATTTCCTGTAGCTTAGATAAGATGACAGAAGCAGGTTGTCTAGAGGTGAATCTTTCCTCTCTTTTCGGGGAAAATTCCTCAAACAAGCCAGAAAGATCGAAGCCAGCAGAAAAAGAGATGATATCAAAAGCATTCAGATTTGGAGGTTTTTCGTGCTCCGCCTTTGACTCATTAGGAATATTTTTACTCTCGGATGAACTAGAACTGCTCGGCTGCGAGGCACCCATGTCCCTGTTCTCCATTTCCCGCAAAATCTGTTTGTTGGAGATTAAACTTTTCCTAAACCAAGAACTTTCCTTTATCTTGGCTATGGAAATCCTTGTACTAGGGTTTGGATCTAATATTTTGCCTAGAAGGCGCCGAGCTTCAGGAGGGAACCAACTAGGGCATTTAAAATCTGCTCTGCCTATCTTCCTATACATCTCCATCAAATTTGAATCGTGAAAAGGAAGATAGCCTGCCAATAGAACATACAAGACCACCCCGCACGACCAAATATCAGCTTTTGCCCCAGCATAGCCTTTTTGGTGAATCACTTCAGGAGCCACATAAGCAGGAGTGCCACAAGTTGTATGGAGCAGCCCATCTTGGCGTTTGGATTCTGCAAGGGCACTTAATCCAAAATCAGACACCTTCAGATTGTCGTTCTCATCTAGGAGTAAATTCTCTGGCTTGATGTCTCGATGATAAACATTCCTACTGTGGCAGAAATCAACTGCATTCATAAGCTGTATGAAGAATTTCCTAGCGACATCCTCCTTCAGCTTTCCTTTAGCAACCTTATTAAAGAGCTCGCCACCTTTAGCATATTCCATGACAAAGTAAATTTTGCTCTTGGTGGCCATTACCTCATAAAGCTGCACAATGTTGGGGTGTTTAACAATTCTCATAACAGAGATTTCTCGCTTGATTTGATCCATCAGACCAACCTTCAAAACTTTTTCTTTGTCTATGACCTTAATAGCTACACTCTGGCCTGTCCGAAGACTTCTCCCATAGTAGACTTTCGCAAAGGCGCCCTGACCAAGAAGTCGTCCTAGTTCGTATCTTTGAGTCAACACACTGGGTTTATTTTCCATACCAAATTATAAAAAGAAAAAATCTAAAAAGCAATGCTATGGTGCTGGAGTAAGTATATTTTCAAGCTGCTTAACCGTCTCCACAGAAATACTGCACTAGAACAGCAGCCATTACATGACTAGAGGATCCATTCCGAAGTTGAGGCAATAGATCTGAACAGTCGACTGCTAAATCACCAGTCTCATCATGCATAAGGATGGACAGCGTTCTTACTCTTCCAACCTCATCAACACTTGAGACAGAGCCTAATTCTGTTAGACACATCTTTCAGCATTCCCTATGTTCCCTGCTGAGCAAGATCTAGCTAGGCCTGAAAGATGCTATCCAAAAAGAAAAAGCTTTCAAGAGAGACTTGATAATTTGGGGAATGTTCAGACAAATTACCAGTCTCATCATGCATAAGGATGGACAGCGTTCTTACTCTTCCAACCTCATCAACACTGGAGACAGAGTCTAATTCTGTTAGACACATCTTTCAGCATTCCCTATGTTCCCTGCTGAGCAAGATCTAGCTAGGCCTGAAAGATGCTATCCAAAAAGAAAAAGCTTTCAAGAGAGACTTGATAATTTGGGAAATGTCCAGACAAATGGATCCTCCAACCTGAATACAAAGAGAGTAATGTTTACTAAACAATCAATGAAACAGCCTTTAGCACTTCATGGAACATAATTGGAAAATGGAATCAAATGTTCATTCTCAGAGCGCAAAGGCACCAAAAACCCAAATATCGTCGTTCGAACATCCACACAAGCTATTACCACTTACAGTAAGGGATCCCAATAAACAAGAAAGTAGAATTGGATAACTTCGCAGAGCCAATAGAAAATTAATGAGATCCCTCCGGGAATCATGACCTCTTCTAGAGCAGAACTAGCCCGGAGACACTCACACATACACTTAGAATTCGATTGAGCTGGTCACGCAAGCAGACTTTGCTTAGATATATGAAAGAGGAGAGTTAAGAAATGAAGCAACGAAATGGACAGAATAAAGAATTCATAAATAAATTGGTCCAATCTACACACAGCAGTTTCCAGGAACCATGTGAAGTCCAGCAGTAACAATAAACGATTGCACATCACAATAAACAGGTTAAGCAAATCATTGGTGCATCCAAGGTAGGCCGAATGATGGCAAAGGTCTAGAAACAAAATGAATGCATCACAAAAAAAAAAAAGAGAAAAATCCTTTTCCCTCCCTTTGCAATGACATATGTAGCTCAAAGGATCAATGGAAACAAAAAAGGGTCAAAAGCTCATCAAACCTAATGAGAATCGTGGTCAAAGAGGAAACCAAAACAATGAACAACGATGAACAGAAAAAGAAAGCAGATGTCTAATATTCATTGTACTCAGTGACAGGCCAATCCTCGACCTGAAAGAAACCATTACCACCCTCCAGCTTGGGCTTACGTATATGTAAACGATTAACTCGAGCTACCTGCACCTAATACCAGATTAACTATGTAGATGATCACCTGGAAAAAAGAAATCACACGAATGAATTTGCTCCAAAGCACTTGGCCCCCTAATCAGAAGTCGCAGATCACAAATCCGATCGGATCGAGCGGCGCTGACCTTGGGCGACTCCAAAGAATCACAGCCCGACAACCACTCACAAAACGAAAAACCAAACATGTCTGGAACTACCCCATTACAGGAAAGAACGTAAAGCTTGCTACTTCTTAACTTTCTTGGTTTCTGTTCTGGGTTATGGATTGGAAACTCTAGCAGCTCCCGAGTCAATCAAACAAACGAACGAACGAACGAACAAGAAGAAGAGCTCAACCCCGACAAACACCGAGAGAAGCCATGGAAGAGAACAAGTGGACGAGAGAAAATAAACCTCTGCGCGATTTACCTCTGGACCATGATGGTTGTCGGAGACGAAGCTGCGAAAGGATCCAAAAAACGAACCGAGGAAAGAGAAAATTCCCAAAGCTGTGTGCTGTTGCCTTATTATAGTTAATTAATGAATTAATTAACAATATAAGTTAACGTAAAAGATGAAATATTAGTTCCACGAATTTATATTTATTTGGGTTCAAGATAGTTTCGGGGCCCCGATCCGACCCCACCAAGCGTGACGTAATAATCGGCTTGTATTTTTAATTTAGAGGAACAGTATTGAATTGGGTCGGGTCGGGCCGGGCCGAGCCTTTGTGGTTGTGTTGGATTTGTGGTTTCCACGAGGCCCGTGGGCTAAAAATTGGGATGAAAAATAACTATTTCATCAGGTAAAATAAACTGCAAAATAGCTATCCCCATTCCTATTCCTCCTCAATTCTACACCTATGGAACGGCCACTCCATTTTCATTTTATTCCCTTCCGCAAAGCAAACGTTTAGAACTGAAAAAATTATTTTTGTCTAAGACTCCGTTTATATTGCGAAAAATGGATGATTTAAAAATTATCGCTTTTATCACTTAAAATAATTAATCAATAAAAAATATTTTCGTCGTGGACAATACTTTATGTGTAAGAATTTTTTCTAGATGATGATAATATTTTCTATTCATTCATTTTGATAAGCATAAAAAAGCGATTGTACCCACAAATGAGTAGCTCAGTTGGTTAGGGCGCATTTGGGATTGTATGGTTAGGCGCACTGATCCCAGGTTCGATTCCCCAACTGAGCACCTGTGATTTAAGTGAGGGGCCATGGCGGTGGGTTGCTGTGCTAGTCTCCCCCGAAGAATAGTCGAGGTGCACGCAAGCTGGCCCAGACACTTCGGTTACCAAAAAAAAAAAAGCGATTGTTTTGAGGAAAATATCTCTCAAATCATTCATTCTTTTGCGAATCAAACGGAGCCTAATGATGTGTTTGTTTAAGTGAAAGTGTTCTTCGGGAATAAGTTTTCCGCACTTTCACCCATTCGGTTAATCGAAAATGAGTTAGTCTACTTGGAACATAAATATTTTTTTTGTATTTTTGCTCCCGGCTACGATTTTTGAGAACAGAAATGTGTTTGGTAAGTAAAAAAAAAAAACACTTTTCTCGCTAAAAGGAATGATCGATGGCGGCGGCATACGACCGGTGGAGGCGGCCAATGAACGGTGGCGTCGGTGGGCGGCGGGGGCCTGTGGCGGGGCCGGCAACTGTGATCGGGGGCTGGTAACGGGGGCCGGCGACTGCGGCGGGGGCCGCCGAGGGCCGGCGACCGACGACGGCGGTCGGCGACGGGGGCTGGCGACCGACGGCTGCGACTGGGGACCGGCAATTGGCGGCGGCGACGGCGGCCGGCGATCGATGGCCGGCAGTCGGGTGGTGGCCGTGGCGGCGAAGGACGACGATGGTGGTTTGCACGAAAGTGTTCCAAAATCTAGAAGCAAGTTTTTTTTTGTTTCTTTTTTTGGGGTCGGAACACTTTTGGAATTTTTTTTACCATACTCGTTTTTATTCCAAAAGTGTTTTGGGAACACTTTTGGAACAAAAACACTTTCTCTGGAGTGTTACCAAACGTAGCTTTATATTCTATATTATTTTATATGATTTTTTTTTCATTTTTCCTCTATTTTTTCTTCTTCTTTTTGCTCCCTTCGCTGGTCGCTGAACCTCGACGACAGTCGGTGATTGACGACCACAAACATGGGCCGACTAGCTCAATCTCACCCGTGGCCGCCGCCGGCTTGTCACAGTTGATAAATAAAGAAATAGAAGATGGAAATATTCCTAACTAAATATACTTGACTAGCGCTCTATCAGGATCTTATTGTAAAGTTACCAATACTAATTTATGACTAACTATAATGTTTGGGACCTTAAGAATCAGTCAATAACCCCGATTTCGTGATAGAGATTGTGAGAATGTCGTGGGGTAATTACCAAAAAAGTTTTAAACTTATTGGAATTGTGACGAGTCAATTTTAATTAATTTATTTTTTGCCAATTGAGTCCTAAATCTTTTGCAAATGTACTAATTCAATCCACTTTGCCGGGCGGAAGCCGCAAAGCCCTCGCCGGCCATAGTAGGATTAGCAATAAGGAAAAAATAAAAAAATAAATCATTAGAAAATAATTAAATACTTTTACAAATTATTCACATTAGCCCCGGCCAGCAAAGTGGACTGAATTGACATAATTGCAAAAAATTTATGATTAAATTGAAAAAAAAAACAAAAATTAGGACTTAATTGGCACAATGTCAATATGTTCATGACTTTTTTTGGTGATTCTTCCGAACGCTGCCTATTAACAAATCGGTGGATGTTAGCTTCTATTAGATTTTGATATTAATGTCTGATAATAGGCAAATGATCTCCGCTTGTGTCGGAGATAATCTGATTTAATAATTGTGCCTAACATTTGCATAATTTTTTTTAACCATGGACAATTTAATATGTCCATTAATCTAAACTACGCTGGAGTTTGTAGATAATTATAAGAGAAACAAAAATCTAGGGAATTCTGGAAAATGGGACTACGAATTTTAACGTTGGGCTTCGTTGTCCGATGAAGTGGGCTTTTCAATACGATGAGCGTTGAGACTTGAAAGTGCTTTTGGGGAAGGTGGAGTGGATGGGCTTACTCATTTTTAATTTTTTAAATGGGTTTCGGATCATTTTATTTTGGGTTAATACCTTCAAAAATCCCAAACTGGTACACCTGTGACAATTTAACCCTAATTTTTTTACCATGAAAAACCCTAAATTGGTATATATGTGACAAATTTACCCCAAACTGGTACAGCTATGACAAATTTACCATTCATTAGTTTTCCTTAAATTTTACCGTCGAATTGCTGAATTGGATGACACGTGGCAATTGTCAGGTGTACATGTTACCCATATTTGCTATCGGTGCATCAATTTAAAATTTCTCGTGGTATTAACTTAATTTAATGGAAACTAACAGAGGATAAATTTGTCATATGTGTACCAGTTTGGAATTTTTTATGGTAAAAAAAATTAATTTGGGTTAAATTTGTCACAGTTGTACCAGTTTAAAGTTTTTTATGGTCAAAAAAATAGTTTGGGGTAAATTTATCGCAAGTGTACCAGTTTAGAGTTTTTGGTGGTCAAAAAAATAGTTTGGGATAAATTTGTCATAAGCGTACCCATTTAGGGTTTTTCACGGTATCAACCCTTTTTTATCTTTAGGCCACCTGTTTTGGCTGTCTTTTAATGTCATTTCCTCTCTCCCCCTATCTATTCTGCTGTTGTCGCCTCCTTCGTTCCTTCCTCCTTTTCTGATGCCCGTTTTTGGCATAGAGGGTGACACACTCGACGTGTGGGTGATTTTGCAACCAGTCACCATTGAACCCATCTTGGCACTGAATGTCAATATTGGTTCATGATTTTTGTGTCTGGTTCATATTTGTACTCAGTGATTTGGAAAGTATATATAAACTTACCTTACCCAAAAAAAACCCTTTTATTTTTCAATAACTTGAAACGTACCTTGTCAATCGATTCTAAGATCTACTCATGCACCAGGCAATTTTTTTCTTCATTTTTAGCTAAGCAAAATTAAAGTGAATGCAATAACAAAAATCCCCATTTGTCAATAGCAACGACACATAAAATAAATAACAAAAACTCAAAACACTTGACATAAAAAGGTTCCTGATTCTCAGTCCCTTTGCTTGGTTCCCGGTTCAGTTCTTACCCGGGAACCAAGAACGAGGAACCGAACAGTACAATACCAATTTCATTTTTTTTTTTTGGAATTGAGAACCGGATTGATAGATATGGATATCTAAAATCGAGTCGGTTCCTATGGTCAGTTCCCGATTCTACCCTAAACCCAAGGTCGCTCTTAGCAAGCATCATGAATCATGAGTCCAAGTCCTTGACTTGTGCAAATGATCCGATTCATAATAACTTACAGTCAATTTGTAGGATTTCAATGAACTTCCTTCAAAAAATACCAAACTTATTGCAATTGTGTCAATTTAGTTTTAATTTTTTTTTTGCTGATTCAGTCCTAAACCTTTTATAATAGTGTCAATTCAATCTATCCGACCAATTTTGACTGGCTGGTGCTAACGTGGACGCAGGCCATCCGGCGACATAACATTTTAATATTTTAATGTTCTTTTTCTTTCTTTTTTTGTATTCTATCTTCTTCTTCTTCTTTCTTTGGCCGGCGATCGGCCAGTCGGAGTTCACATCAGAGTCGGCCGGCCGAAATTGACCGGATGGACTGAATTGACATAATTATGAAAGGCTTAGGACATGAATCGTTGGAAAAAAAAATTATTTTAAGATTGTGGCACAATTACAAGAGATGTACTGACTTTTTTTAGCAACTTTCCCATTGGCTTGAGATCCTAAGTCGGAAATCCTTCGACATTTAACCAGGTGTGCTCATCCCGAAGGATGCTTTCATCGTTTTTTTTTTTTCCTTACGAGATTGTTGTACGACACAACCTTCAAAAGATTTCAACAAACAATCGTTGCAATGGGAATTGGTAGAAAAAATGACACAAATGTGAAACCCCCCCATCTATTTTATAAGTGAAAAAATAGACGGGCTTCGCACATTTTTCAAATTTCGACCAAGAAGACGATATTAAAAAACGAAAAAAAAAATGAGAAAGAAATAAAACTAAAGCTAAAGCTCAAAGAGTCAAAAACACACATTCAATAAGGGGAGAACAAAAAATTCGGCCCCGAGGGCGAGGCAATGCAATCATCATGCTAACGTCAGCAACCAGCTTTAAATTCCTCACCTGTCATCGGCTAGTTTACATTGTACGTTGGGGTTGCGTTAATGGTTGTCATCTACTTTCAATTTTTCATTATTGAACTTGCAGCTGGGAGTGGGACTATGCTCATCAGTTAAAAAAAAAAACACACCCAAACATTTATATATAGCTACTTGAGATCTAATCTTTATTTAAAGCTAAAAAAAGTCTTCTTTTTCTATTTTGAGAAAAATCGATAAGTAACTTCGATTGTAAGAGGAAAAAAAAAAGGAAAACTCAAAACGAATGGAAACAAATCGGAGTATTGAAGTCCTATCACGATATTTGTGTTCATCTCCCTAAAAAGATACGAGACTTTAGTGCGCAATTGAAGATCAACTAAGCATACAAGCGACATAGATGAAAGAAGTGGGACTTTAGTGTTCAACCGTCCCTATTATATGAACACATGCTTCGTTTATTTCACGAAAAATGAATAATTTGAAGAAGAAAAAAATATATCGAAAAATATTGTTTGTATCGCTTAGAATAATAAATAAAGTTCAAGAAAATGTTTGACAGAATTGTTATCAATAAAGAAAATAGCATTCATTGTCTAATAATTCTGAGGGATACAAAGTGATGATTTTTGGAAGAATGTCGTTTAAAATATTCGTTTTTAAGGGAGTCAATAGTGTTCACTCAAATTCGGGGGTCTCATCACGTTCAATGATTAATGTTCCATGTTGTTTCGATACGGGGATGAACCTATGTTCATCGAACGGGTGTGTGGTTCCACGGCGTTCCGGCGGTGGAGTAATTATTGACTCCCTCCACTGGGGATTTCGGAGGGGGAAGAAGCGCATGCACCGACCCGCCGAAACGCATGCACCGGCCCGCGAAGTGCAAAACCAAAAAAGGCAAAAAAAAAATGGTTGATGCTCACATGAATTTTTTACTCGACCTTTTTGGGACTTCGTCAGTGGATTTCATAGTCCGATTTCTCCACTACGGGCCAGAAAAGAAGGTGTAAAAGTAGATCGTCTTGTTCTTCGCCATCCAATGGAAAACATCAAACGACCCGGTTGAAGCGGAGAGGGTGTGTTTGAGGGTTTACGGTCAATGATGCTGCACTCATCGTTCAATGAGATCGTGTTGATCACACGCGAGGAAGAAGAAAGAAGAAGATGATGATGATGGTCTGGAGAAGCTTCGAATCTGGAGCACATCAGACGTCAACCTCCGCTCCACAATACCAAGTTTCTTCGCGGCAACCACCCACCCTCCGCGCACGTTGGCCGGCACCTGACTTCTACATTTCCTCCGTCGATACTATTAAAAAAGTCTTAAACCTATCGCATCCATATCAATTCAATCTTGAGCTTTTTAATTAGATTAATTTAGTCCTATTTTTTTTGTGCTTTACTTTTTTTTTTAGGGCCGGCAACGGCAGTCGGCTAACCATTGGTAGCTCTGGGCGAGGGCTCGCACGACCCCTTTCCCAGACCCACTGAGGGCCACGACGCCCTCACCTTATTTGGGCGAGGTTAAGAAGCCCAGAGCTGGCGACCTTGCACCGATCCGGAGAGGGCATCCCAGCCCTTGCCCACAGTCGGCGAGGGTCGGCCGGTGGCCTTGCCGGCCCATAGCAAAAAAATGAATAAATACCTAACAAAAAAGAAAAGAAAACATTATAAAAAAAAGTTCAACAAATCATAAAAATGTGTACGTCATCGCCTGCTGTGCAACACTAGACGACCAACGCTCACATTAGCAATTTTCGATCAAATTTGACCGAGATGGGCTCGATTGGTACAAATATAAAAACGTTTAGAACTAAATTGATCCAATTAAAAGGTTTATGATTGAATTGGCGACAATGCAATAGTTTTAAGACTTTTTTGGTACTTTTTCCTGCTCATCCCTATTTAGAATTTTGTTGTTACGGGGCAATGTTGCAAAAAAGAAGATCGTGTGATTGACGAAAATGATGATAATGACGAAAAGAAGACGCGAGAAATGAAGAAAGCAATGTTATCGAAATGTAAATTATTTAATTTTTTTTTTCGAAACAAACGGAGCTTAAAAAGTAAGTCCACAATCCCACGGAAGTAATCAGGAATAAACGGTAGGTAAATGCCAGGTGATAAGTATCCAATATTTTCCGGTTGTTCTGATAGCTTTCCACCTCCATGGACGAACAATAGTGGAACCACCCAACAGGCCAACATAAACTTCTCCATTTGAAAACAACAACGAGACTTGCCTGTGGAACTAGGTCTCGATGCAGAAAACTCCACGGTAGCGACCGGGGTTCATCACGTCAGCGATTTTCCGATCAAAATTGCTTATTGATTGATATCAACACAAAAAGATTTAGGAAACTTAGTCAAATTATAAAATTTATGGAGATGTCATTCTAGTTTGAAACAGGCTAGAGTATGTTTGAAGGACAATCAAAACTACTACTTAGCTCTCGGGCAAGGCAAAGGACATGTGTCGTTTGTCTGCCCGTTCCATTGTCGGCGCCGTGAAACGAATGTGGAGCTCGCACGTCCTTTTCTTCATGTCCTTTTTTCGTTTCTCGGGGGAAAAAAAAAATTTGACCCGTTCAAGGGAGCATCATCACTTAACATTCGAAAACAAAATAGTAATATGGGTATTGGTGCAAAGAATTATTTGTCAACCCATTTGTATAGTTACAAAGAAATAAGCGGTATATCATCTTGCTCGTGCTTTATTAAGCAAGTCTCTCCCATATTACATATCATATTAGTTAGTGGGACTATGTATAATCACATAGACGCGTAAGGCCAAGCCCCTCCAATCACATTGCTTATCGCATGTATGTCGTATCGTTGATACTATGAGATTTTGAGGGATCACCATCAAGTGTTCTAAATGCTTAAGAAAGAAGTCCTAAGTTCGAATCTTTTCAAGCCTCATTTGTCTCTCCTACGCTTTCATCGAACAACTTAAATTTTTAGAACGATTGGCAGTGGTCTCATAAAATCTCACGAATACGATTGGTGTTCATGTTTTCCCGTTTAATGACATGGTACCGCTCTGATTAATACACCTATGTTTGAAAACCGCCCATTGAACTTGTGTTTTTTGACTTGGTGAAATATGGTATGCCAATTTCCGGCTCAATAAGAATAGGAAAAGGAGCACATGCTAACTCGTACGGCTTTTTTAATAAACCTTGTTCATACGTGCTTACAAGACTAAAAGCTAGAACCGTCCCAAGTAAGCGAAGACATCCCCCAAATGACCAACGTCGTACTATAAATCCCCATCCTCATGCACTTCCCGTCGCCGCACCACGATGTATCCGAGAATAGAGGACCCAATCGGGATGCTGCGGTTCATGCCGAAGTTCTGGGCCCCTAAGAGCTCAGTGGTGGTCGTCACAGAGATGGACGTGATGGCCCCAGTACAAACGCCGACGATGGCGGTGCTCACTTAGAGCGCCGCGCCGTGGTAGGGCTGAGGGGGCCAGGAATGCTGCCATCGGTGCTGGTCTCGACACCACGTGATTCCTCCCCGAAAAACTTGGGTTGAGAAGAAAGTCTTCACTTAAAACGACTTTTAACTTTTGGACCATTCCACCCAAGTCTCAGGACGTCTAAGAATTTTGTCCCTAAAGTTTGCGTCCCATTCACATGCTGCAACATTGATTATCGCTCCAACATTAAGACAAAAGAGCCTCACCTTTTTTACCCGAAAGTGGACGGACGGACGGCAAGAAAGCGATATATACATAGGACGAATTTCTTGGAGTGATGCAACGTTATATCATCCGATGCAAGCGCATACGTAAGCGCAGCTTCTTACAGTCGACAATGCACTAAACCAGATCTTTTCCTCATGCGCACAATAAACGTCTTACTCAGAACGTGCCTAACGTCGGGTAGTTTTCTTGTTGCTCGATATAAAACAACAGGGTATTGAGACGAAGATCCGTTGATTATCAAACCTTTGGTCCATCGTGCCTTCAGAGCGCCCTAACGTACTGGTATTTGGACTAGCTGTTGGGGAAAATTTCATTGCCGTAGTCGCCAGTAGTAATCTATAGTTCTCTGATACTTTGATGCGTGACAACGTTCGCTGTCCTTAAGGTATGGGAAGATTGTCCAAAAAATCCTAAACCAATTGTACGACGGTCGATTCAGTCATAAACATTTCGATTATGCCAATATAGTCCCAATCTTGTTTTTACAGCTTACCAACGCAGTCCTATTGTCCTAAACCTTTTGATCATTTGCAAATTTGGTCCTAAACCTTTTAACAATTTGTCAATTTTTTTTTTCTTTTTGCAACTTTGCTCGAAAATCACTTATGTGATGGTCTAATCAGCATCCACCACTAGTAGCCTCGCCCCTCTCCGAATCTGACAAAGGTCGAGCATTGCCAGGGTCAGGGTGAGGTCGACCTCACCCAACAACAACGAAGGTTGAGCTTCACCAAATCTAAAGAGGTCAGGCCTTGCCATTGGCAGGTCTTCAGCCATTGCTGAGGATCGGCAACTGACTAGAGAAAGAAGGAAACCAAAAAAAGAAAAAAAGATCATAAAAAATCAACAAATGCAAAACAATTTGTCGTCCATATTAGTGCCAACTATCGCCGAATTATCTCATATAGAATGGTCAACACTGGCTAGACAACCACATAAGAGATTTTCGATCAAAATTAGCCGAAATGACTAAATTGACAAATTTCTAAAATATTTGAAACTAAATCAGCATGTTTCAAAAAAGGTTTAGATCTGAATTGACCACCATAGAATGTTTTTTGGTTTTTTGGACAATTTTCTCTATAGTTCTTTTGATGTTTTGATGTGTGATGATGATCATTGTCCTTAACGTATTAATTGACCCCACTATTATTTTGGATCTAACTCTTGTCGATATATAAAAAGTTTTTTTTATTGTGAAGGTCATATAATAAGCGACTCGTTTGTGAATTGCAATCTAGAGCAGCCCGTGAGTATTGAAGCCAGTAAATCTTGTGGTAATATTATTAATTCTTTTGCAAGATTGGTATATTATTTCATGGGAAATTGTTGTGCTAATTACCATGTGAATTATTGGGTGTAATTGAGAGCTGAGAAACATTAGAGTGTCTGAATGGCTCAAGTGTGATTATAGTCTCCATTGTATCGCTTGATCTATAATGGAATAGTCTGCTAATCTCCCCGTGAATGTGATCGTAACAATGAATCAACAATTCTGGTGTTTGATTTTTTTTTTGTTTATATATCGGCGATCATTTATTTTCAGTAACAATAGATATCAAAGCCAAGTTTGGTCGAGGAGAAGCGAATCGATAGCAATAGAAAAAGAAAAAGTAGAAATCAACAAATTTGATAGGAAGGATTTTGGTTTCTGAAATATGCATATTGATCACTATTCCTGTCTGTGAAGAAGCCTGAGTTGGTGAAGCAAATTGGTTGGCAATTTTTGGGATTGAAAAGCTGGCTAACGTTGGCTTGTATTGTCGCGTTTAATATCGTGAAAAAGAAGATCACTAAGACAGTCGGCGTTCACGTTAGCGATTTCCAGTCAAAACTGATTGGAAAGACTCCATTAGCAAATCGTCAATAAGACTAGTACAGAATCGACGAAATTAAAAGATTTGTGATTAATGGATTTAGGACTCCTTGTGGACTTTTTTTTTTTCCTTTACTAGACGATGGTTTTTGAATGTGACTGTCAACATGTTTACATCAAACGCAACACCCCATTTCATTAGTTAGCCCACAATTTAACAAACATTTTACAAGTTTGGGCAAGGAGGCTCGGCTTGCCATTTTTTTCCCCCTTTCTCTCATGAGATTTTGGATCGACGACGCGATCATGAACTGTCACAGCTTCCATTTGAAGTCAGCACCATCCCTAAAATGTGTGCATTTCTTCGATTTTCAAAATCTCTCAAAAGTGTTTTTTCCAAACTTTTAGTTAACTTAATCAAAGCACATGACCCAAATGCGAAATTGGTTTCCATGTTCTGAGAGAACCGTCCTTCCCCGTGATTGTTATTTTTAATTTTAGTTAACTTAAGTAACGTCTCGGGGCATTTGTTAAAATGAGACTCGGATGAGAAACAGGCGTATGTAATCTCTCGCTAGCTAGCACGATCCATTGCCCTTAAAATATTGTACTTACACAAAATGATCGACACGGGCATGGAGATATAACTATTTAGAATTCCATGCGGCACACTGCAAGCGTCATGAATTAGTTAAGTCCGAGTTCTTCACTCGTGTATACGACCCTAATCCATAATAGTTTGCCTCCGGATTAAGATTTCCGAAAATCCCCCGACACATAATCAAGTGCGCTCGTGACATGTATTTTTCTCTTTGATTCAATGATTGCCGATCCTGAGGATGTGAACATACTATCGCGAACTAGTTGAAATCATGCCGCAAACGTGAATTTCAATTTCACTATCATTATGAAGTGAGAAAAACTAGACGGGCTTCGCATCATTTTCCAAATTTTGACAAAGAAGACGAGACGAAGGAAAAAAAGAAGAAGAAGAAGAAGGGAATTAATTTATTCTAAAGAGTTAAACCCTCGTTCAGGACAAGAAAATGTCCGTTCGCTCTCCCGAGGGTGAGGCGATGCAATCGTCATACTGACGTCAGAGGGCCACATTTTTTATTTTTTGGTCGAAGAGGGCCACATTAATTTCCACACCTGTCATATGTTGCTTACTTTTAATGTCGGAATCCCCCCTGGGGGACCCCTTTAATGAGGTATTTATTGATGTGGTTCATCTTCAATTTTTTTTTCCTCATTTGTACTCGAAACTCGACTATATTTATTGGCAAAAACACCCTAAAGTATTCACGTAGATCCTTAAGATCTATCTTTAATCTAGTAATATATCTATCATAACTATTTAAAGCTAATACTTGCTTCCCTCGTCTGAGAAAAATCTATAACTTCGATTAAAATCGAAACGAAAAGATGAAGGGAAATGTGTACTTGGAGGAACCCCCGTCATCAATACGACCAACCAATTACTGCTGTCAAAATTTTTATCAAGATACTTCTTTATATATAAATCGAGAGTTTAGTGCTTGATCATGGATGATTAAGTAGATAAGTGACTTAGATATATATATTTTTTAAAAAGGACGAGACTTTAATACTCGATCGCGATTATTTCATGAATATAGTTCTAAACCGCATTCAAATTTGTGGGTCTCATCACGTACGATGATTCATATCCATCGTATCACCCTATTCGATTCATTCGAACGGTTTCTTGTTTCGGCGCCTTCTGGTGGCGGAGATTTTACTTCCCTCCGCCGGGACTGCATCGGCACGAGAGCGCATGCACCGGCCATTAGGGGCGGTGAACCAAAAGTCGGTCCACAGATGGACGAATTTTGACTCAACTTTAAGACTCGTGAAGGGTAAGTTCGAGAAATGAGTGCGTAAATCAAAGTAGTGTTTCTCCACTAATGGGTCAAAAAAGATATGGGGTTAGATTCCTTCGCCCTTCACACCCAACATCCTACGAGGAAAGATCGGGTTAAAGAGGGAGACCAAGACCCTCTTTTTGAAAAGCCATATGATTGAAGGCAAACCCGGTCCGAAAGCTCGAAATCGGATGACACGAGGCGTCGACCGCGTAGAAGAGGCGTCAACCTCCACCCGGCAATTTTAAGTTTCTCCACAAACACGGCGACCGCCCGCCTTCGCACGTCGGCCGGCCCACATTTTCGCTGTCTTGTCAATTCGACGGGGTAATGGTGAGAAGTTATCGGAACATAATTCACGGGGGGAAGCGGCGGCGGCGGCGATTCCACCGTGATCAACTGAAATTATAAAAATTTAGGTTAAAAGCTCTCTCACGCCTAGATCCCCGCATTACATCCAATCGATGCTCATCCAGTGTCGTCAAATAATCTCTCAAATGTATTCATCACACAACTCTCAAAATAGAAACCCTAAAAAAAAACACTCGAAACACCCTCTATGAATGGCGTGGTTTGGTAGTGTCTAAGGGGATTCTCAACTCACATATTGTTGGAATATATAAATATTAAATCACGCATTCTTCTAATAACTTAAGCTTTTAGAGCAGTTGGCAAGTGGTCCCACCAAATCTCTCATGGTATCAAAACAAAAGGTCCTGAGTTTAAAATTCAAATCTTTCCAGGCCCCTATTTACCTCCCCAATGAATTTGTCAACGCTTAGTACTAGTAAAAAAACCAGACTGTCAGATTAAGCGTGATGGGGAGTATTGTAATATATAAATATTAAACAACGCATTCTTCTAATAGCTTTGGCAAGTGGTCCCACCAAATCTTTCACATATCATATGTCACTTTTTATGAGTCAAGAATCCTCTCTATAGATACCAAAGTCCGGTTTTATTTGTATTTACAAATCTTTAGATAGCTAGATCTCTGTAATCATCTTTCCCGGATATTATTGCGGAAGGACCTGAATCTTGTTCAGCTCCTCATTCGACGGAAAGACGTTGAAAAGTCACTGGGGGTACGGGAATTAGGCAGGAATAAATGGTGGGCAAATGCCGCCATGACAATACAAACCGACCGATGTTTCTGGTCGTTCTGCCAACTTCCCTCCTCGCCTGACGAATGATGGCGGAACCACCCACCATAAATTTCTTTCGGATCCAAAGAACGAAGAGCAGGGGCAGGAAACTCTTCCTTACGCCGGTGGTGCGTCACGTCCTTCGTAAGCTAACGTTACATGTCTGGAACATGGACGCTTCATATCTACAGCAGAAGAGGCTTTGCCATCCTTGGTTTGAACAAGCTTTGTGTCTGTTTCACAAAGTCTGCTATACCTATTAATTAGTTCTTGGAAGACATGGCCGGTTCGTTCTCGCCGACGTCGGCCAGTCCAATTGCATTCTCAGCGGAGTGAAAGGAATGTGAGGGCACACGTTGACCTCACGAGTCACAGGTCCTGACCCCATGGTGGTAATGCTTCCCTGACAGCTGTTAGGGACTGTACGATTCAATCTCAATCGTAAACTCACACGTCATCACCACGCGTTTTGCGTAAAGTACTTACTGATTGATTGGAAGATCGTGTGATCACAAATAATTGACAGTACTATGATACTGTCAGGCTAGCAGATTGCTAAAGAATAATAGTCCTGTTCAAAGGAGCAGCATCATTAAAAAAAAACAATAGTTAATGAGTGAGGAGATCGGCTAATACCCAAAATAACAAAAGGCGAAAATTTCACTTGCGCTCGCGGGCGGAAATCGATCGACCGTGTTATCCGATATATTGAATCATTTTTTTTTAAGGATATGGGCTTGAGGTATAGGTGCGGATAATTATCTCTCCACAAGTTTGCTCATAATTCGTTAAATGAGTTCTTGAATGAAGCTGGATTCACACTAAGCATCTTAGGGTGCGCATGAAATCTTGCCGGAGTCAAGAATGACTTTTGGCAAGGAAGTCATTTTTTCAGCTTTTGCTTTGAAGTAGAAGTTGAATTTTCAGCTTCTGCTTCAGAAATTGATTTCTGATAGAGAAATGCGTTTGATAACAATTAAAAAAGACGATGTTCGAAACATTATGAAAAAATGTTTCGACCGGCGCCGGCGCCGGCCGGCCGGCCCCACGAGAATGACTTCTCAAGGGGAGAAGTGAAAATTTTGTACTTCTCAAAATCACTCAAAAATCTTGCCAGAAGTTAGAAATCTTGCCAGAAGTCAATTTTTTTACCAAACGAATTTCTACTTCGGCAGTATTTTTATCAAACGAATTTCCCTGCCAGATCGACTTCTGGCAGGGAAATTGAGAAGTTGGCAAGATTTCATGCGCACCCTTAGCTGTTATGTGTATAATCATATGGACGGATAAGATCATATGCTTGTTCTTTCGAATCAAGTATCTTATGTCACATCGTTATCGTTAATACAGATCACTAGATGGCATCATTATCGTTAATACAAATCACTAGATATGTTTGTCTTTTGATGAACTTGTATATGTGATTTGGTGAAATATCTGTAAGACCTATATTCATGTACAGGAATATTTTCTTCCTTCAACAAATATACTTCGTTAAATAAAAGAAAAGGAGTGTATCCTAGCTCTTATGGAAGAGCAACTTTGCTCAGTTAGCTGCTACCTCTCTATATTTCTCGAATAAAACTTTCGCGTACGTGCGTGCAAGACTAAAGCTAGGACAGTCCCGAGCAAGCAAAGACATCCCCAGACCACGAACGTCGTGCTGTAACACTCCATCCCCTTGCACTTCCCGTCGCCGCCTCGCCGGCTGCGGTAGAGCAGTGCCGCACCGTACCCGAAGACAAAGGACCCGATCGGGATGTTGGTGACCACGACGTTGTGGTTCACGCCAAAGTTCTCAGCCCCGAAGAGCTCAGTGGTGGTAGCCACGGCGATGGACGTGATGGCCCCGGTGCAGACGCCGATGACGGCGGTGCTCACGTAGAGCGCCACGGCAGCGGGGCTGAGGAGCAGGAAGTAGGCTCCGACCATGGGCGCCATCAATGCCGCCATAGCTGCCGGTCTCGACACCACGTACCTCCTTCTGAAAAAAACAGGTAGAAAAGAAAGTGTTAGTTAATGACTTCCAACTTGAGGACCTTGACTTAAAGTCCTAGAACGTTCAAGAACGTTGCCCCGAAAGTTTGTGTCCGTTCACATGTAGCGGAACATTGATCCTCGCTCCAACATTGGAACGAAAGAACCTACTTTTTTCACCATAAAGTGGACGCACAGAATGCTATAAAGCGACATACGCAGGACGAATTTCTTCGAGTAATGCAGTATTATGTCATCCGATGCAAGCAAGACGTTTACGTTCAAACGCCATGGTTGCTCGTCCCCTTAGCTAACAATTTAACAGCGCTAGTTGAAACGCTATGTACCTTTCGAAGAGGTAGTCGAAGAGAGACGGGATCAACCGGCCGAAGAACCCGAACGAAGACGAGAGCGAGACCAGCGACGGCGTCTTTGAGCTCCCCCGGGACTCGGCGATCTGCCCCAGGTTGTTGAGGAACACGAGCCCCAGCGTCGCCCCGAACAGGTACACGAAGAAATAGAGCCAAAACTCCACCCGCGTCACCATCGCTCTGGCTCCAACCTCCTCTCTCACGCTTTTAATTGCCACTTCCTCGCCCGGCGGAACCACGGCAACCGCCTCTTCTCGGTCGCCAACCTGGGGATGGGCCTCCCACTTGAGCCCGCCCTCGTCTCCGCCGTGCTCGCCGTTCTCTTGCTCGGTCACCACAACGTCGTGTACCCTCTTCTCGGTGTGGGCGAGGGCGTGCTTGACGCCTTCCGCGAGCGGTATAACGATGGGGATCAGGAGGAAGATGCCCATACCCATCGCATTGTACACTGCCGGTATGGCACCCGACACCGACCCCATACTACTCACCACCGCGTAGATTCCGGTTGCGATCGTTATGATGAATAGGATTATGAACCCACCGTGCGCATTTTTGCCCGCCCCCGGGCCGTCCGCATGGACGACTCTAACAAAAGGCGCGGTGGCTAGCGACACGGCCATTGGCAGGACTGAATTGAGGAGCAGATATGCTTCAGCTCTCGGCCCAGTCCCATGCCGCGTCGCGGCGTCAACTATATCCGTGTAGAAGCTGGCGCTCAGGCCTTGGTAGCTGGTGGTGAGCCCGACGACGACCTGGCGGTGGAGCGGGAAGTTGCGGATGGCGACTACGTAGCAGACCGTGTTGATCCAGCAGATGCTGTTCCCGGCGAGGACGGCGAGGAGGAACATCCCGGGGTACGAGACCGAGGCCAGTTTGCGGGCCACGAAGAGGTACTGGACGCCGTTCCCGACGAGGCCGAGCAAGGCGCCGACGAGGAGGACGAGCCAGAGCGGGAGGCGGGCAGCGGCGAGGCCCGAGAACCACCCCAAGAGCTTGCCGGCGTCGGAGGCGAAGGCGAGGTTGTTGAGCTGGACCTGGGAGATGGAGAGCACGCGCTTGAGCTGCGACGAGTAGGCGGGGAAGTTGGTGTTGGTCCCGGCGATGGTCTGGAGCCAGATCAAGGCGACGAGGCTGAGCCACCGGGCCAGCGATGGAGGCATCGTTCTAGCTTATTACTTGCTGCAAGGGCGTTGCGTGCCTACTCTCTTTTATAAGGAACAGAGAGAGAGCAAAAAAGCCATCAACGGCGACAAGAATTACGTACAAGGTTGTTTCTGAGGCGGAGATGGATGGAGGTGGACAAACGGGAGAGACTGTGGCGAGCGATTTGAGAAGGTTGCCTTGTCAATGGAGGGAAGTGTCGTTTTTTGCTGGACGTGTGGCTGTGCTCCAGACAATGTGGTCAATCGGAGGCCATCACCTTGGGAGCCCTATTAATGGCGACTCCGCTGAGGTGGGTGTGTACTCTGCTCCGAATCCAACGGGTTAAATAGATCTCTCACGGGGGGTGTTCGAGGTGTGAACGAGGGAAGTAGGGTTGTGTGCGCCCTGTGCGAGGGGCGGGTTCCACTTCCACCCAAGAAGCTGCTCGTCTTGATGAGAGCTCTTTTTCTTTTTCTTTTTTTCTTTTGGCAAGTTTTAGTTGAGGAAAATGTAGTCTAGATGGCTTGTGAAATGATTCCTCCATAGTATTGTCACGATGATACAATCTCAATATTGATTGAAAGACCGTGTGATCAGAAATAATTTACAGTACTCTCAATGCTGTCGGGCTAGCAGATTCCTAATTTATTTGCCCAATTCTACCGAAAATAACTTGGTTTACCCAACTATTGTAGCAAAACATAACAGGTTAATACAACGAAAAATCCCATGTTGATACTCCTACGACAAATCTACCCAAAACTATTTTTTTTTTACGACAAAAAACTTCAAGTCAGTACAGTTGTGATAAATTTAACCCAAACTAATTTTCTTTTCACCAAAAATTCTAAATTGGTATATCTACGATAAATTTACCACGAGAAACTCCAAATTGGTATACATGTAATAAACTAAGGGTAAAAATTCCAAAGTGATATCATCTAACTCAGCGATTTAACGTTGACATTTAACGAAAACTAACGGATAGCTAAATTTATCACAGTTGTACCAGTCTGGAGTTCTGGTGGTCGAGAAATTAGTCCGGAAAAAATTTATCATAGACATAGCAGTTTAGAATTTTTAGTGATGCTAATAGAATAAAATCTTTGGTAGCAATAAGACTAGGAAAACATCTAGGTTTCCTATAATAAAAAAAAAATGGTTACCTATTTGAGAGCGCATCACGGTACATAAATTGTCGTCCCGTACAAACCCTTTTTCTTTCCCCCCTTAAAGCGTCTTTATAAGTCTTCCACTCCGATTATAAAAACCATCGTGAGACACAAAAAGGGAGGTAAAGGAGAAGTTTCTCGCAGGATGTCTCGCTGCGCGCTTCTCAACCTTCAGGGAAACAATCGCACCGCGTCATCGCGAAATTTCGCCCCACGCGGGGAATTCGGATCGTCTAACCTTTTCTCAGAAGCTTAGGCGCATGCCCTTGGGATCCGGGCCGTCCGCTTTTTGGATGGACGGCTCAGATCTCCTATTTTTAAGGGGTAATTTTTTGATTTTTTGTATATATTTTTGTTAGTAATTATCTGGACCGTCCGTTCATAACACGGACGACTCAAATTTCAAGGGCAAAACTTAACCTTATGATGAAAGGTTAGACATGCGATCACTTTCCCCACGCGGGGAATCCGGATCGCCTAACCTTTTCTCAGAAGCTTAGGCGTCTGCCCTTGGAATCCGGGCCGTCCACTTTTTGAATGGACGGCCAGATCTCATATTTTTAAGGGGTAATTTTTTGATTTTTTGTATATATTTTTGTTAGTAATAATCTGGACCGTCTGTTCATAACATAGACGATTCGAATTTCAAGGGCGGAACTTAACCTTCTGATGAAAGGTTAAGTAGGCGATCACTTTCCCCGCGCAGGACGGTCGATAAAGCAGAAGCTCGAAATGGGCCGAGGTCAAGGACCCTTATATGCGTCGTCGCCCGAACCGTACATCCTTACATTAGCGGGCGAAGCACGCTCTACGAGGACGGTTTCAATTTCCAAAGATGTAAATTGGCCCGATTTCCAAAAAGAAAGTGAATGATTAACGCGTTAATATTTCCTTCATTTGTTCTTGGTCATCGAAGCACTTGGGCGACCCATCACATGCATTAGGTCCACCTCTATGTTCAAGATATTTCACTCTTGCCGAAATGCTCACCGAATTTAGGTACCCCTGCAATAGAATGGATCCGCTCCCGATTACTGAGTCTTCTCAAATTTGACGCGTGAAATTGTTATCTAAGAGTACGTTTATCTGGAGAAAAATAAATAATTTCGACAATTTTTTTTATCGCTCCAAAAAAATAAACGAGTAAAAAGAAATTTTGCCCTCCACCAAAATGCTCGGCCAAAATTTGCTGTTGATAATTAAATATTTTTCATTAATTAATTATTTCAAACGATGCAAGTTATTATTATTATTATTATTATTATTAAAAATATATATATTTTTAAGTTATTTATTTTTTGGCTCATGAGGTCTGGCTCACGAGAAAGTATTGTGTGGGCCGGGTGCATTGCACCCGACCCAATCAAGAGGGGACATGTGTCCCCTTTGTCCCCATCAATCTCTCTCTCTCCTCCCTCTCTCACATGTCATTAGGAGGGGACATGGACACATGTCCCCTCAATGCACCCGGCCCACGCTCATTGGATGATGGCGTGGCGACGGCACGGGGTCGAGGTAGTCCGACGGCTAGACGGTTCAATGTTAGCCTCAGGTTAAGTCGTATCAATATTGACATGCGACAAAAAAATTAAAAAATTAAGACATGTTAAATATTAAATGTATCGTGTATCTAAAAATGTCAGTGATGATATTTTTCTTCTTCTATTAAAGATTTGCAATTAATTTTTTTTTAGGTTGAGTGTGTATAAAATTTTGGGTAGTTAAGTTTATGGCTTAAGTTAATACATTTTTTATTTTGATCCATAATTTATTTTAAATGTTTTAATTTTTTTTTGTTGACTCTGTGTGTGTCGGGATTCTGGACTCAACGTGTTGCTGGCATGTCCGGAGCGCTAACCACGTGTCGAATATCTGATACGTGTCGGCCGCGTGTCGGAGAATGTTATGTCCTACATGACACGAAGGTCCAAGAGAGTGTCCGTCCTTCATAAGCCTCAGGCATACAAGTCAAACAGTCCCAAAATGTCCCCCCTCTCTTCTCTTACAGTGATAACCGAGATTTTCGCCTCAATTAATCTCGTGAATACGTGCGCATTTAAAGAACGTGATCTTCCATTTCGATTTTGAATAGAAAAGATCCCCCGTACTTTGATCACGAAATCTGTTAACATCTAAGTCGAGCATGCCGATTACATTGTATGATTAGATGAGTTTTACTATTTTAACTTACTAATAATCTCGAGCTTACGTTATATAAGAGTGGGGAAAACATCCCCAACGAGATTTATTTATGGGATTTGTCCGTGAGCCTAGATTTCTGGTTGCGATTGTATGTTGTGGTTGGAGTCATCGTACATTTCATTGTAAGAACGTCGTTGTCTTTTTATTCGAACAATTTGGATTGAATGCGCCATACTCAGCCTACGCTTGGAGCCAACAAAAGAAGAAGAAAAACGAACCCGTTGGCAATGTCTGGTTGTGTGACGTTGCTTGGTTGAATTTTGAGTAATTAATGTCAATTTTGTCCTTGAGCATTTCTCTTTGGCACTCCTTATCAGAGGTTAGGTACACAAAGATGGCAAATTGTAATGGCCAGTTTACACATGAGAAATGTTTCTCTGACAGTATTGTCAGCGACGGTACAATCTCAATAGTAGATAAACATACCATCATCGCGTGTTTTTGCGTAAAACACTCATTGATTAGGAGATCGCTTAGTAAGAAATAACCAACAGTACTGTCAGACCGTTAGGTTAACAGTTTTCTTTGCATATTGTACACTCAATTAAGAGCAAAAAAATAATAATAATCAAAACAGGTTTGCTTATCTTTATGAGCAAAATAGAAAATATAAAAATGAGATGAAGGTGTGTTTTATCTTCATATATAAAACATCATCATCTCATTCCCCAAGGAAAGACTACTCTCTAAAAGCTAACATGAAGTAGACAAAAGCGTTAATTACAACCCTTCAACCACCAATATTAAATTCACTTTAAGCTTAGTAGTCTGCAAGGACCCAATTCGATCCACTTGAGCCAACAACGATTGATGGAAGGGAGCATTACTAAGAAAATTCTAAGGCTGCGTTTGGTGATCCGAATTTAGATCCGGATAGGATAGGATATGATGAGGTCGGATTAACAATCCTCCGTATTGTCTATTGGATTTGTAAAATCCTATCGTATGTTTGGTAAATGTCCAGATATGATATGAAATTTTACTAGCAACAAATATTCGGAGGGATCAAGCCGCGAAGACTTCTTCAAATCTGTTTTGTAGAGGAAGGTTGCAAAGGATGCGGTGCCCGCACTCTCTGCACTGGATGACGTCACCGGGCTTCAGCGTGTTCTCCATCCCACAATCTGCACGCCATTATCAACCACCACCACCACCTCAATACAAAATCAAAACCCACCAAAAGCACAAGATCGCCGAACTAGAAACCGGTAAACCACTGAAGCATCAAAACAGAGATGATTCGAGAAGAAGAAGAAGAAGACGAAGACTTGTCTTCGCAGATGTAGCTGACCAGCCAAGTAGCGGCAGCAGGACTTGCAGAAGAATCCCCTTTCTTCGCATTCTTCTCGATTCCCTCACTTTGCTTCGCCCTTTTTCTGCTCGAGGCATTTCTTCGCATTCGAGCCTTTGACTTCAATTAGCCGGTTCCCTCCTGCGATTGCCTTCGATTGATCGACCTTAGCTTCTACTGGAGCCGAATCGGGCTTTGCGTCGTCGCTAGGGTTTTCGACTGGCTAAGGATCAAGGGATTTGCGCTTCTTCGACGAGGGAGGCCGGGCCTTCTTCAACAGGACTTGCAACGAGAGAGAGAGAGAGAGAGAGAGAGAGAGAGAGAGGTGGGGGGTGGTTTGTTATTTTTTTATCCTATCCGGGTGTATCCTACCACCTCTCCCCAGATTTCTTATCCGACGTTTTATCCGGGTATATCCGGTCCGGATGACATCGCCAAACATCGGATAAGATAATAGTTATCATATCTGGGCCCAAATCCGGGCCCCCAAACTCAGCTTAAGCTTATTACAATTGTGATGACAATGAAGTTATAGACTTTTTTTTTTGCCAATTAGGTTCTAACTTTTTGCACTTGTGACAATTCAGTCTATTCTATTTGGCCAATGATGTGGCTAGACCGGCACTAACATGCACACTGTTTAATATCATTTAAATATTGTTTTTTAATTTTTAATTTTTAAATTTCTCTTTCCTTTTTTTCTTTCTTCTACCTCTACCTGGTCACCGAGTCCAGCAACCAGCCAAAGGCGAGGATCGGCAAGGTCGTGCCCCCTTCGGCTACTGGCGACGCCGAGCCTCGCCCACCCCTGGCAACCCCGACCTCGCCTCGTTGGGAGAGGCTCACCCTCGCTAGTGGTCGACGGGGTTGAGGTACACCTCGCCGGCGTTCGACCAACTGGAGGAAGAAGGAAGAAAAAAATATAAGAAAGAGAAAGAAAAGAAAAAAATAGAAAAAAGAAAATAATACATAAATAAGATTTAATAAAAAGATTAAAACGTCAACGATTTTCGAGCAAAATTTGCCGGATGAGCTGAATTGGCACAAATGCAAATGGTTTATGACTCAATTGAGGAAAAAAATTAGGATTGAATTAGTATAATTAGAATAAATTCATAATTTTTTTTTGGTAAATTTGTTTCGATAGAACTACTCAAGTGGTGATTAAGGGGGTGCCTGATAACGTTTCAGAAACAAAATTTATGTTTCAAAGTTATTCTGGAACAGAAACTCGTTTGGTAACACAATTCTATTTTTCTATTTCTGAAACAACTAGATTTGAAGCATAAATGAGAAACAAAAAAAAGTTACTTCTCCAAGAAACAGAATTAGAAATTTTTGTCGCCGACCATCACCCGTCGCCGCTTGCTGCCATCACCCGTCGTCGCGGTCTCCGCCAGCCGCCGATCGCGCCGTCGCCACCGGTCGCCCCGCTGCCGCATTTTTTTATTCTATGATAAGAAATTTTATGTGGTTATCAAACGCATTTTTTTTGCTCAAAAACTCATCTAAAAACAAAAATAAAAAAAACTATTTCTAGCCAAAAATTAATTTTTGGAACGAAAATGTTATCATGCGCGCTCTAAATATTCTAGGGCCAGTCGCGCGTATGAATCAAGCCGCAAGTCCTCCCCCCACCTCACATGGGGCTTTGGATGGCTACAATTAATAGCACTAACATCCCGTCCGTGTTGGCTTGTTAGTCCATGACGAGACGGCACTAGGGAAGGTACGAACTGATTCTAGAGTTGTCTCCTTCAGCTTACCACACACCTTTTAATACCACGGGACGCCTTTAGTTCCCACGGTTCTTGCAAGTAGGCCGACTGACGGCGAGCTAAGGGGAAGGAAACGCATGTGCGATCGCCATGGCTCGACCGACGGCGAGCGAGCTAAGGGAACTTGTATTCGCCGCATCAAAGCCTAACAACGATAACCAAACGCCCGAGATCACATGGACAACCCATCTCGACAGTCTCTATGGACTGCTTAAAATCATTTGAGGAGGGAGTTATCCAGAAGTAACTCCGTTGTCATCCTGACATGACATGGATAGTCACTTGTGGAAGTTCCCATCTTGGATAGATAACCGGGTAAGGATCACCCACATATCGGCCATACACCATACAGAAGTGGCGGGACTTTTTGGCTCTTGTGCATCACTTTTTTGTGTCTTCTATTTTCCTCGGATGAAAAACTTTGGTCGTTCGAGTTTCGACGCCAGCGTCACGTGAAGTTTTCCAAGCTCGACCCCAACGTGGGGAAAAAGAACAACCCACGCAAAGACCTTCCTCAAACGTGCCGGAAAGCCAAACGATCCACCTCGCTCCGACCGCACACGCTGTCGTGACGCGAAGAGAAATGGAGTCGCAGTACGTGTACAGTGTCGCCCGTTCTACAGATGAGCAGTGGCGTGACGAGAAGGTCAGAACTTGAATTTGCTGCGATGCGTCGTCCCGTTCCATGCCGTCTCTGCGTTTCTAGAACGCACTGAACCTCGTGGACCACGCATTACTCCGACATGCTGAAGCTTTTTATTATTATTATTATTATTATTAATGTTTTCGTTGAATGATGTTTATCAAATTCCTGCATAGCCTTACCTTGACGAGGGTTGCTGTCGGATTTTCAGGAGGGTTTTTGTTACTGGACTAGGATGCATCGTCAGAACTTTAATTTACGTGTCTATTTAACTTATTTGTATGAGATAGAGGGAACATATAATATGAAGCGAAATAATGTTGTATAGTTAAGAAGTTAAAACTAGAAACAGCCCATTATTCTTGGGATTGAGACGAGAGGGACGGGTCGGGCGTTGGGCCGTGACGACGACTGCCGACGGCATGGGGAGGGGAGCAACGACCACTCCGGAGTGGGGGAAGAGAGAATGGGGGAAAGGATCGGTGTTTTGGAATTTGGATTTGTTATGTGTTTTTCCAACAAATTAGGGTGTTTGAATCATTTAAGTAAGGCTTCGTTTGTTTCACGAAAAATATTTTCTCCAATTTTCGGTGTTTAGGGGAAAAAAATAAGTGGTCAACGAAAAATATTTTCTGGTCAACTAAGAAAATCTTCTAAAACTGAGGAAAATGATTTCCTCATTTTGAGAAGAGGAAAACATTTTCCTCATATTTTCTTCCTCCTTTCTTTCACACTTCTTTTCTTTAAAATTATTATTATTATTATTTAATTATTTTTAAAATTCAAAATTTTATTTTTATTTTTTTAATCTTTTTTTTTCTTTTTCTCTTTTCTCCTTCTTCCTCCTTCTTCTGCTTGCTTCCTTCGCCTGTTGCTGCTCCTTCCTTCGCATGCTTCCTCCGCCAATGGAAAACCTCAGCGACGGCGGTCGACTGGCGACGCGAGCCTCAGCATCGCCGACCTCGAGCAAGTCAAGCCAGGCGACCGAGGCTCGGTGACATGAGCCTCGGCATCATCGGCCTCGAGGGAGGCCAAGCTTGCCGAATCTGGTTTGGCCGAGTTCAACCTCGAGCGAGCGAGGCAGGTGATTTAAGCCTCGGCATTGCCCTAGACCGGGAGGCAAGCCTCGACATCGCCGAATCTGGCTCGACATGAGCTCGCCGACCTTCGACGAGGTCGGGCCGAGCCTGGCCTGTGGCCGATCGCCAGCGACAGGCTAAGAAAAAATTATAGAAGGAATAAGGAAAAAAAAGAGAAAAAAATTAAAGAAAGCAATTTAAAAATAAAAATAACTAAAAATATAAAAATATATTTTTATTCAAAAAATAAATAAAAATTTTAAAAAAATTGAATTAGTTAATGTTTTCTTTAGAAAAATCAATTTCTTAACAAATAACTGAAAAAAATATTCAGTTCATTTGTAAGTATTAGCCGAACACCGGAAAATATCATTATTTTCTTGAAAAATGACTTTTCGAAATATATTTTTAGAAAACATCACATATTCCGCGAAACAAACGGAGCCTAGTAACTTTTTTTTTTTTTTTGGTCCTTTGGGACAAATTTAAAGAGTAACTTTACATGGCAAGGTTTATTTCTGAAATGTAAAAGATCCCAACTCTTATACTTGGTATAATACATCTGAAGATAAAATTTGGCAACTCGAAAATACTAAATTGCCGGGATACGAGTCATGTTTATGGTTAGAAACATCGTTTTCGAGGAAGGCATTTGGTTTGGGGCATGCTCTCGAAAGCATATGATGACTTAGATTTAATGGTACGGGGCGTGAGTGGTGACCTATCGGTACACGGTGATATTCCCAAACATGATATTCGCTGTTTGGCCTCATCGGAGACGGCGGTGCCTGCATCTCACTCCGGCGAGTGGGTTTGGGACCTTTGGGAGCTCGATGTAACTCTCACGACGAGGCTTGGCCATCTCAAATCGAAAAGGTCATGAATCACTAGCCGACGACCTATTATAGCCCGTGCGTGACTTATCGATGTAGCGAGCAATGCTAATATTTTTAGAAACAAGGTCCGGAATGGAAAATTTTAGATGAAATAAGACTTTCTATGCATGTGCACTTCTAAGTCTTACTTTTAACTGATATGTCTAAGCATTAAATGAGATATGAACTACTCAAAACTCCAAATAACCATCGGTTCATGTTCAAAGTGAATTTTCAACAACTGTGACCATCTCTTTCTTCTTTCTTCCTTTATTTTTTCAAACTTTTTTTTTATGCTCCTCCTCTCTCCCGAGGGAGAGTTTTACAGGGTTTTTAATAGCATCGTCGGACAATGATTGGCTTATTCGGGAAATTGATTGAGTTGAGACATCATTTCCTCCACCTCGATTTTCACGCCGGTCGCACCCCTCCCTCCCTCCCTCCCTCCCGTTCCTTTCGCTTTAGCAATGACGAATCTTGATTAATGGGTCGATTGTTCTTTGTTGGACTAGAAGTGATCCTTGAATGGATCGGACATTAGTGCGACCGGAAACTAATGAAGGACGAAAAAAAAAGAATCGACATAAATTACTAGAACATTCATCCAATCCAACGTCACACAACCGGCCACGACCAAGTTTAGGGCCTTCTTCTCCTAGATTGAATATTGGGTATTCAAACCAAACCATTGGGGAAGAAAACTTTAAAAGACATTAACATGAGATATTTCGTTCGACCATTCAAACCAGAATTTTAGTTATTACACAACCGCTACCCAAAATTTCTTCTTCGTCTTTTAAATGACTAAACAATCTAAAAATGAATAAGTTGTCTAGCGCTACTATAAACTATTGTTGGTGACATGTATTCACTGCTTTTTATATCTCCAAAGGAGAAATAAAAAGATAATAAATCGGCGAGATCGTCTATTAAACTTGCTTGTTATGTAAATTAGACGATTTGCAATTTCCCGAAACTACAAGATCGAGCATATTTACTTGCTCCGAAAGGAGTAAAAAATATTTAATAGACGATTTCTAGGTCCTCCATAATTACTAACTTTAATCGGAAGAAAACGCTATTTGCGAACAAGTCTCAATTGCCGGCAATGGCAGGGGTGGGTGGTGACTCAAGGGCGCAATTTTGTGAATAAAATGAAATATCTGTCAATTGGTTATATATGCGGATAGAGAGCACATATCTGCCAATTTAGTTAGTCACGTTCTACAGTTTAGGGGATGATAACTTGATGGAGTGAGCTGATGATCATGTAAGATAAAAAAAAAAATGACAGAAACTCAAGAATTTTTTTTTTAAGACGTACAATTCATCAGATCATATAAAGTTATAAACCAATGCAATAATTCTGCACATAAAATTTTGGACGACCATATTAGAAGTTGATCATTCTAATCTCATGGCATTCACATACGAGGATATTATGTTGATTACGAATGTCAAAGCGGGTCCCCTTTCAGTAAAAAAATAATAATAATAAACAAAAAAAAATGATGAATAAATATTGTAGCTTTCAATGCATCAACGTTTGTATAAACCGTGTAATTGAACTTTCGATCTTGATTAAGTGTCCTTAGGGCCTATTTGGTAGCGCTCATGTTTTTCTTATCCTTACTTTTTTGTTCTTGGGAACTAGAAAAAAAAAAAAATTCTTGTTTGGTAACGTTAGTTAATTTTTCTATTCTCGAGGACAAATCAGTAGTCAGGGAAAGAAACAAGAAGAAGAAAAAAAACTACTTCTCTATTCTCGAGGACATCATTAGAAAAAATCATTTCTGCTCAGAATTTTTTTTCCAGGAACATAATTGTTACCAAAACAGACCCTTAGAGTTATTAACATACTCCTTAATAGAAAAGACTTGATAACTTTTTAGCTTATTATTGTGGGAATGAGCTATGAAATATATGTATGAGTTGTAATTAGCTATATATAGGTCATTATAAAAGTTATGAAAAAAATCTACTTCTCTGTTCTCGGGGACAGCATTAGAAAAAATCATTTTTGCTCAGAATTTTTTTTTCAAGAATAGAATTGTTACCAAACAGACCCTTAGAGTTATTAACATACTCCTTAATATAAAAGACTTGATAACTTTTTAGCATATTATTTCCTTTCTCTCTCTCTCTGTGTGTGTGTGTGTATATATATATATATATATATATATATATATATATATATATATATATATATATATATATATGTCATTATAAAAGTTATGAAAAAATCTACTTCTCTGTTCTCGGGGACAGCATTAGAAAAAATCATTTTTGCTCAATTTTTTTTTTTCAAGAATAGAATTGTTACCAAACAGACCCTTAGAGTTATTAACATACTCCTTAATATAAAAGACTTGATAACTTTTTAGGATTATTTCCTCTCTCTCTCTCTCTCTCTCTCTCTCTCTCTCTGTGTATATATATATATATATATGTCATTATAAAAGTTATGAAAAAATCTACTTCTCTGTTCTCGGGGACAGCATTAGAAAAAATCATTTCTGCTCAATTTTTTTTTTCAGGAACAAAATTGTTACCAAACAGACCCTTAGAGTTATTAACATACTCCTTAATATAAAAGACTTGATAACTTTTTAGCTTATTATCGTGGGAATGAGTTATAAAATATATGTGTATGAGTTGTAATTAGCTTTTAGGATTATATATATATCATTATAAAAGATGTGAAGAAGATATACATAAAATTGAATAATGTGTTCTTTCTCGAAATCTCTCTGTATTAACATGGTATCAGAGTCTAGGATTTGCTCCTTGTAAGTACTGTGCATTAATCCTCGATTACGACGGTCTCACACCGGCCAAGCAAAAAAAAAATCTGTTCGTTTTCCTTACTGCGCCGTAATCTTGCACCGGCCGACTTCGTCTCGTGCGATCTTCTTCATCTTTATTGCGATTGACCTTGGATTCATGGCAAATCAGAACCCTACAGGAGCCGTGATTCCCCACCAAATCAAAAGGGGAATTCGACCACGAAAGAGCTTTTGGAGAATTCTACTACCAGATTAACTCAGAACTAGACTCCTCCTCCTCCTCCAGCACCAACACCGTAGAATGATTCGGTTTTATCTCATATTGCAATTAAATTGGATGGAACCAATTATGTCTCAAGTTGAGATGTACATCACAAGCAAAGACAAGCCGAGATACATCAAAAGACCTCCTTCAACTTTTGCTTACAGACCTTGAATTTCGAAAGTGGAAAATTGAAGACTCAACCGTCAAAGGGTGGCTGATCAATTCAATGAACCCGGCCTTAATTGGCAATTTTATTCTCTTCCCAACAGCGAAGCCTATCTGGGATTCGGTTGCAACAACGTTCTTTAATGGAATAGATGTCTCTCAGGTTTACGACTTGAAGAGGCAAATGGCTCGGATGAGACAAACAGGAAGACCGATTGAGACGTATTACAATAATCTTCAAGGTCTGTAGAGAGAGATAGACTTTCGCCGCCTGAACCCAATACGGTGTCTTGAAGATATAGAAAGATATAATATGGTTATATAGGAAGATCGGGTATACATCTTTCTTGATGGGCTGGATGACCGTCTTGACGGCATCCGAGCAAATGTCTTGCAGATGCAGTCATTTCCTACAGTTGAACAAGCCTATGCATGTATCCGACAGGAAGACACGAGACAAACTGTAATGCTAACTAACAGTGACATTGTCCATGACTCGGCAGCCGTGATTTCCAAGGGGAATAAGATGAATGTCAAAGCAAATCAAGAACAATTGTGACAATGGCTAAGCCTGGGGTTACGCAAAAAAGAGGAAGGCCTAGTTTAGCGCCACGCTAGAAAAATTCTCTTGGGGGCGGATGCTCAAATTGTGGTAATGCTAAATATACCAGGAAGACGCGCTTCAAAATTCATGGGTATCCAAATTGGTAGAAGGAGTTAAAGGCTCGAAAACAAGCGTAATGAAAAGGGAGAGCTTCTCTAGTGACTGCAGATCCTCAGTTGTCATTGACACCTTATGTGGATCCACATAATGTAATGTCAGAAGGTAATCATGAAAGTGCTTTAGTTAGTTCCAGTCAGGCTAACTGCAGCCACTAGATCATTGATTCGGGAGCTACGGAACACATGACATTTGTTCCTGATGATTTTTCATATTTCAGAACTAAGACGTAATAGTATCTCAAATACTAAAGAATTCACCAAGAGGTGGCACGGGCCGGTTTGGACCCGAAACCGACCCGTTAACCAACCGGAACCGGCCGGTTGACCGGGCCATTTGGTTCCGAACCAAAATCGGCTAGAACCTTCACGGGCCAGTTCAGGTTCAAGTAAAATCGAAACCGGCAGTTCCAGCTGGGTTTCGAACCACTTTTAAAAAATAATAATAATAAAAGGGATTGTCCATGATTCGACAGCCATGATTTCCCGAGGGAATAAGATGAATGTCAAAGAAAATCAAGGTTACAATGGCTAAGCCTGGGGTTACGCAGGAAGGAGGAAGGCTTAGTTTAGCGCCACGCCAGAAAAATTCTCTTGGGGGAGGATGCTTGAATTATGGTAATGCTAAACATACTGGGAAGACGTGCTTTAAAATTCATGGGTATCCAAACTGGTGGAAGGAGTTGAAGGCTCGAAAGCAAGAGAAAGGAAAATGGAGAGCTTCTCTAGTGACTGTAGAGCATCAACTGTCACTGACACCTCACGTGGATCCACAGAATGTAATGTCAGAAGATAATCATGGAAGTGCTTTAGTTAGTTCCAGTCAGGCTAAATGCAATCACTGGATCAATGATTTGGGAACCACGGAGCACATAACATTTACTCCTCATGATTTTGTTCCTACTTCAGAATCAAGACGTAATAGTATCTCAAATGCTAATGGATTTACCTAGAGGTGGCACTGGTCGGTTTGGACCCGGAACCGGCCAGTTGATCGGGCCCTCCGGTTCCGATTCGAAATCGGCCCAGCCCTCATGGGCCTGTTCAGGTTCAAGAAACATCGGAATCGGCAGTTCCAGACAGATTTCGAACCGCTTTTAAAAAAATAATAACAAAAAAAATGGGGAAAGAGAGCTCCCCCATCCCCTTTTATTTTTTTCTTAATTTATTAAAACTATCCTAAATCTCTATAAATACCCTTCTCCCCTTTCATTTTTTTTTCATAATTTCTCTCAAATCCTCTCAATTCTCTCAATTTTATCAATCGGCTTTCCATTCAATTCTTTGGAAAAAAAAATGGCAAGTGGGAGCGGAGCTGGTGATAGGGAAAAAACGCGATGCCAGCGATGGGGATGAGGGAATTCATTTATCCTCAACCTCAATATGATCTTTATGAGTATGCATATTGAGTAGATGATGATGATAATGTCAAAGTTATTCCCAACGTCAAGCACATCCCAACGCAGGAAAGTCTTCATCCTTCTATCGGTGTCGAAGAAATGTCGATAGCAAAGGAGCCGAAACGGGATGGTACATCCAACATATGGAGACACTTCAAGAAGTAACATTTAGGCGGAGACAACTATGAGGTAAAATGTAAATATTGTATGAAAACATACAGTTTTGCAACTCGAGGCGGCTACGAAATATTTAGTCGGCATCTGATGTCAAAACATGCAATGCAAATGGGGATCGATACCCGCCAGTAACAAATTTCCAAGTACGCCAATCCTAACACTTCTCATTTATTTTGTTACAATGATAACATTTATAAAGAAACATTAGCATAATATACTTCCATTGACCATTTACCTTTTAACATTGGTGAAAGTTTTGGTTTGATTTTTTTTATAAACACTGCATGTACTCCGCAAGCAAAACCTGTTCCGAAAAATACTCTTAAACGCGAACTTTTTTGGCTTTATAAAAAAGGAAAAAGGAGTATGAAAAACTTTTTTACGGATTTCAATGGACGTGTATATAGGTAGCTGATCATTGGCAAACTTATTTTTGTATGGGTATCACATGTCATTGGATAGGTGACGATTAGAGTATTCAAAAAAGAGTTTTTGCATTTTGAGTGGTTGATGATAGGCATATGGCAAATAATATTTATAAAGTAATTAGGTAAATTTTATAAGAATATAATTTGATTAATAAAAAATTTCGGTTGACGTTGATAATATCGTGGCAAATACCGCTTCTATTCCTAAATTAAAAAATATTTTTAAACCCTATTTTAGTTGATAATTTTTTCACATTAGATGTGTTTGTCATGTTTTAAATTTATGTGTACAAGATGGTTTATGAACTCTTGATGTTTTTCTCAGCCCAATAAAGAGAGTAATTCAATTTTTATGGAGTCGTTCCCAAGTTATGAAAGAATGAAACAGATTTTGTAAACAATAGAGAAAAGTACCAAAAAGATTTCTAAAAGATGTTCTGACTCGTTGGAATGGTACCTACGAGTTGCTTAATCAATATTTTTCTTAAAAAGATTTATTATGTCCATTTATTTCTAATAACATTTCTGAAATTATTTTATTCCCGCAATAGTGGGTTATTTGTGGGAAACAAATAGATTTTTTAAAAGTTTTTAATTATACAACTTATACTTTATCTGGTATTTATTATCCTACTACACATTTATTTGTGGTAGAGTGTATTAATATTATTGGTGTTTTTAAAAAAAATGAAAAAAAAAGATGATCAATTAGGTCCCTACTATTATAGAAATGCAAAAGAAATGGATGAATTATTTTGCTGAAATTCCTCTTATTTATTTGGTTGCTTGTGTTTTCAATTCACGTTTCAAATTAGATAGTTTAATGGATTTTTTGAAGGCGTATTATGAGTGTTTACATTTGACTGCAACGGTAGATGTTAGAGCTACATAATGAGTAGTTAGAAACACAATAGTAGTATTGTGTAATGAATCTTGCAGTAGATATAATCTAGGTGATAGTTGATCTTCTTCCCAAGTTAGTGACGTACAAAGCGGGGACCAAAGTAAAATTAGTAGAGGGTACAAAATGCTGATGAGTAGGCAAAAAAGACAAAAAGGAGCAACATGGCATATTTCGAAAATAGAGGACTCTTTAACCACTTGTTTTGAGTTTAGTGAATGGGAATACGAAGGCGGCACATGTTTCAAAATTCTAGACTGGTGGAGGAGGCATTCAACCTAGTATTCAATTCTCGCTCTCATCGCAAAAGAGATTTTAGCAACATCTTGTTCAACAGTTGTGGTTGAACAAGTATTTAGCATTGGAGGAATAATTTTGGACCAACGACGTCCAAGATTAACTCCGAATTCGGTAAAAGCTCAAGCTTGTGTCGATAATTGACAAAAGCTAAATTTCGACAACAAGAGCTAGATCAAAGCATTGACGCCCAATTCTTCAATGATGATGATGATGGATATACCACCGTTACGGGTACCGAAACGGGTAACGATGATTGATAATGAGGTAATTTTGGGTTATCAAATGTAAAAGAATTACATGAGCTTTGATTCTTTTATCTTCAAGAAGATATGTAGGCGCTTAATGATAATTTATTAAGTTCAAACCTCTTCCCCCTCCCATTTTTCCCCAAATTTGATTACAATGTATAATTTGATTATAACTTATATTTGATAATTTTTTATTTTTTATTTCATAATTTATTTTTTTTAAAATAATTTAAAAATTAGAACCGAAATTGGTCCTCGAACCAGCCCGGAACCGGGACCGCCCCTTCAAGGGTCGGTTTCGGTTCAGAGGTGGCCTCGAACTGGAATCGGCGGTTCCTGAATCGTGGCCACCTCTAGATTCACCTATCCGGTGACTGGGGCTAGATTTGTTGCGATTTCCCCTGCACTTTCTCTCCCTAACACTTTTCTTGTTCCTTCATTATCGACGAAACTAATTTCGGTTGGACAAATTACTGAAGATTTAAATTGCGTTGTTATAATATATCCCCACTTTTATTTATTTCAGGATATTCTCACGAATGAGATAATTGGGCATGGTACTAAGAGAGGGGGACCGTATTACATGGATGACTTCAGTTTTGCATGTGCAAATCATGTTCGAGGTGCATCCTTCAATAGGAAAAAACATATATGGCTTTGGCATCGACGGTTGAGACATCCATCATATTATTTGAAACGATTATTTCCTGATCTTTTTTTGAATTCGAAGGATTTAGATTTATAATATCATACATGCATATTGGCTAAGAGCCATAGAGTTCATTTTTCTGTAAGATTGAATAAAAGTGAAGTGTCTTTTTTTGTACATTCAGATATTTAGGGTCCATCTCCTATCACTATTGTTTCAGGTTGTAGGTGGTTTGTGATATTTGTTGACTACTGTACTGGGATGGCATGGCTTTACTTGATGAGAAGAAAAAATGAGGTAGCTAAGATTTTTAGAAACTTTCGTACTATGTTACAGACCCAATTTAGTGGGCATATTCAAGTTTTAAGAATGATAATAGTGGGGAGTACATGAATTAATATTTTAAGGAATATTTTCAACAACATGGTATGATCCATGAGTCGTCCTGCTTCCGAACACCTCAACAGAATGGTGTTGCGAAGAGAAAGAATAAGCATATCCTCGAAATAGCTCGGGTTCTCTTAATTGAGAGTCATGGTCTGAAAAATTTTGGGACAACGCTGTAACTACAGCTGTCCATCTTCTCAATCTAATTCCATATAATGTGTTGAACTTTCAGACACTATTACAGATCTTGTCTACATTTGTTCATTTACCGTGTATCCTGACCATTCCTCCTTAGGGGTTTGGGTGAGTTGCATTTGTACACATCCCGAAGACCCAGCGAACGAAACTTGATCCATGTGCACTGCGATGTTTGTTCTTGGGGTATGGTACACATCAGAAGGGGTATCGCTGCTACAACCCTTCCACCCGGCAAACTTATGTAGCTATGGATGTCTCATTTGTTGAAGCTAAATATTTTTACTCGGATTCCAATTCTTCCTTTCAGGGGGAGAAATAAATCGAAAAGGCGAATTGATGAGAGTTTTCTGGTAGTATATCGTCCGGAGTAGGATGAGGGTTTGGGGGTGGAGAAGGCATCGTTTGATGTTGGAGAACTTCGACGGGTGTGGAAGTCATCGGAAACGAAAGTTGTGGTGCCGAAGGAGGCCGTACAAGAGGAGGTAGTGACTAGGCAGATGACACAGGATATTGAACAGGTCCCGACAGAGGGTGGTCAACTCTTACAGGAGCAAAATCAAGAAGAACAGCTTCCCTCTTCTTCTGTACCCGACTCAACTCTTGAGAATACTCCTGAGGTAATCTTTCATACTCCTTCTTCTATCTTTGATGAACTTAATACTTCTGTGGGATATAAACTACATGTTAAACACAATCGAGGCAAGCTCTCGAATATATATTCACCGGATGCTGAAGAGAATAAATCGACCTATCCTATTGTGAATTATGTGTTAACCAAAAGGTTGTCAAATCTATTGAAGGCATTTATGTCGAACGTATCTACAGTTCATATTCCAGTAGGGGTACATGATGCTCTAAAAGATCCCAAGTGGGTTCAAGCAATGGAGTAAAATATGGATGCACTGGAATAAAAATAAGACTTGAAAGCTGGTGGATTTACCCAAAGGAAAGAAGACAGTGGGATGTAAGTGGATTTTTCCTGTAAAGTACAAAACAGATAGATCTATTGAGAGGTACAATGTGAGGTTAGTAGCGAAGGTGTATACGCAAACTTGCGGGGTTGACTATCAGGAGACGTTTTCTCTTGTTGCTAACCTTAGTATTGTTCGTATCTTGTTGTCTCTTGCAGCTAATCTAGACTAGCCACTACACTAATATGATGTCAAGAATGCATTTCTTCACAGTGATCTTGAAGAAGAGATTTATATGAATATTCCACCCGGTTACAATTCACCCTTACAACCTAAGGCGGTGTGTAAGTCAGAGAGATCGTTGTATGGTCTGAAGCAGTCTCCACGATCATGGTTTAGTTGGTTCACTTTGGCTATGAGGAGACATGGGTATTCCTAAAGTGACTCAGATCACACATTGTTCCTGAAATGACATCAAGGGAAGGTAAATGTGTTGATTATCTATGTTGATGATATAATTATCACTGGAGATGATTTGACAGAAATATAGCTCCAAAAGGAACTTTATGAGGAGTTTGAGATGACAAATCTTGGGGGACTGAAATACTTCCTAGGTATTGAGGTAGCGAGATCGACAGGGGAAATATTTCTCTCACAAAGAAAGTATGTATTAGACTTATTGGCAGAGGTGGGAATTTTTTACTGCAAACCTGTAGACACACCAATTGTTCAAAATCATAGGCTTGGGGAGTATCCAGATCAAATGCTAACAAACAAGTAAATATATCAAAGGCTAGTTGGCAAACTGATTTATCTATTGCATACCCATCCTGACATTGCATATGCGGTGAGTATTGTTACCCAATTCATGCATGCCCTGAGTGAAGATCATATGAATATAGTGTTGCGTATACTTCGCTACTTGAAGACCTCTCTAGGGCGAGGTTTGAGATTCTTTGAAAAATGTCATCTTGAGATCAAAGGGTTTATCGATGTAGACTGAGCCGAAAGTGTTTAAGACAGGAGATCAACATCAGGATACTTCACCTTTGTGGGAGGAAACTTAGTTGCTTGGAGGAACAAGAAGCAGAAGGTGGTGGCATTATCAAGTGCAGATACTAAATTTAGAGAGATGGCCAAAGGGTTATGTGAAATTCTTTGACTTAAGAAGTTAATGTCGGAGATTGGATTCGCTCCAAGAGCCGAGATGAAGTTGTTTGGTGACAACAAAGCAGCAATTGACATCTCTCACAATTCAGTTTAGCATGACCGTACCAAACATGTTGAAGTAGACTGTCATTTTATCAAATAAAACTTGGACTTCAAATTGTTTTGATTTCCGTTTATGAAATCTGAAGACCAGTTGGCAGATATTTTGACAAAGACTGCATCAAGCAAGGTCTTCCACGGCTCACTTGACAAGTTAGGCATTCACGATATCCATGCACCAACTTGAGGGGGAGTGTGGGAATGAGCTGTAAAATATTGTATGAGTTATAATTAGCTAGATTAAAGGTTATGCCTTTTACAATTTTTTTCCTTTATATATATATATATATATATATATATATTTTCATTGTAAAAGATATGAAGAAGACATACAGAAAATTGAGGAATACATTCTTCCTCGAAATCTCTCTGTGTTAACAATTATAACACTTGATAATCAGACTTTATGTGAAAATCATGTCACCTCCATCGATCACCAACTCTCTCTCTCTCTCTCTCTCTCTCTCTCTCTCTCTCTCTCTCTCTCTCTCTCTCGCGTCATTCTAATGGCAAAACTCGTACAAATATGTAAATCTCGAGCTTATCCCATGTTATATTAATCTTAAGAATAAATTGAGGCCACGACCCCTAACGAGATTATATGGACTTGATGGTATGGAGAATTAAACCTTATCATGACATTATTATTATAAATAGTTCGAAGGATAATTTGAATCTCTCTCTAATCCGAAGCAGTCAAATTCTGGCAAATGACGTTATTACTATAAAGTTCGATGACAAAAGAATCGATTCTTACTTACCCAAAAAAAAACAAAAAAGAATCGATTCTTTTTATTAACTTGATACACGAAATATATTTGAGTAATGGAAAAAAAAAAGTATCTTTACTAGCTTTGATAATTTTATTCCATATATCTTTGATCCGTACAAGTAAACTTAACATAATCCCAGGCTAAATCGGAACCAAATCAGGAACATTTCGATACCAACCGCGCATGCCGAGTTCGATGTTGAATTGCTTTTGGTTTGATCGGGTTCTACGATTTGCTTAAATTGCTTTTGTTAAGGAATAGGCGCACAAATACGACGAAATAGAGAGTAAATGCGAGAAATAGAAATCGAAGCATAATGTTTATCCTAATTTACCATTAAATTAGGTTACATCCTGCGGAGGATTTCACTAAAACTAGTGGGACTCACATGCTTTCTTGTCGACAGAGACAGAGAGTATGAACCATTCTCCCGGCATCTTTTAGATGTCGTTAGATAAAATAATCAAGAGACTTCTTGCTTCTCATTGTGTATACATACGTACCTCGACGGATCAAATGGTATCAGAAGGCAAAGTTCTTGCCCGTTATTCTCCTGGTTCTCATTTGTCTTGTAGTTGCTTTGTATGAACGACTCGTGAATGGCGTATGCGCTCTCGGGAATGGTGTTCAAACCCATGCTTGATGCTGCAATTCTTAGAGCAGTGGACAGCCCTTTTTATTGCCGATTTTCGTCACCAGATTGATTCGCACAGGCGAGACGTTCCCTTTTCAAATGAAGTGACGAGGGGTTGGGGGATGCTACTGGTGTGATGATGCATTGAAAAGTAGTAGCAAGTAGCAACAGCTCTCAAGTCCAACCGATTAAACAAGTGATGTTTAAGAATGTTCGGTCGCAATCAAACCTTAATCAGACTGATTAAGGTTTCCTGTCGAGTCGAGCTCATCAATTCCAGCATCGTTAAAAAAAACAGGAGAAGGAAGAAGAAGAAGAAGAAAGGGAATCTTTCGGAGCTAGGGAGGGAAACCAGCATGCACCGCCACGCCCCCGCCCCGTGGATCACACCTCCTGGGGTGGATATATATAGGGCAGGAACCAGATTCATCTCGTTAAGTTCAGCTGATAAGTTAGCTTAGCCAAGAAACAATGCAGGAGTGGCTCAGCGTCGTCGCCATGATCTGGCTCCAGTCCGTGGCTGGGACGAACACCAACTTCCCCGCCTACTCCTCCCAGCTCAAGCAGATCCTCTCCATCTCCCAAGTCCAGCTCAACAACCTAGCCTTTGCCTCCGACGCCGGCAAGCTCCTGGGGTGGCTCTCGGGCCTTGCCGCGGTGTACTTCCCGCTCTGGCTCGTCCTCCTGATCGGCGCCCTCCTCGGGCTCGTCGGGTACGGCGTCCAGTACCTCTTCGTGGCCGGCAGGGTCACCTCGCTCTCCTACCCTGCCATGTTCCTCCTCTCCGCCCTAGCCGGGAACAGCATCTGCTGGATCAACACTGCTTGCTATGTGGTGGCGATCCGCAACTTCCCGCTCCACCGCCAGGTCGTCGTCGGGCTCACCACCAGCTACCAGGGGCTGAGCGCCAGTGTCTACACCGATATAGCCGACACTGCCTTCAACCGGCATGGCGGCGTGGCCAGGGCTCAGGCCTACCTGCTCCTCAGCTCGGTCCTGCCGATGGCCACGTCCCTGGTGACCGCGCCTTTCGTCAGGGAAGCAAATGCGAGGGCAGGCAGAAAAGCGCACGGCGGTTTCATGATCCTATTCGTGATAACGATCGCAACTGGGGTCTATGCAGTGGTAAGCAGCATGGGGTCAGTGTCGGGCTGGTTGCCGGCAGTGAACAATGCGATGGGCATGGGAATATTCCTCGCAGTACCTGCCGTAGTGCCGCTCGCCGAGGGCCTCAAGCACTTCGTAGCCCTCGCCCGAAAGAGGGTACACGACGCAGTGAGCCTGGAAGAGAATGGCGAACACAACCGAGACAAGAGTGAGCTCGAGCCTGAGGCCCATCGCCGGGTCGGCGACCAAGAAGAGGAGGTTATCGTGGTTGCTCCTTGCAAGGAAATGGCAATTAATATCGGTGTCCGAGAGGAGCTCGGGGCGGGAGCCATGGTGAAGCGGGTCGAGTTCTGGCTCTACTTTTTTGTGTACCTGTTGGGGGCAACGATCGGGCTCGTGTTCCTGAACAACCTGGGACAGATTGCTGAGTCCCGGGGGTGCTCGAACGCGTCGTCACTGGTCGCTCTGTCGTCATCGTTCGGATTCTTTGGCCGGTTGATCCCGTCTCTCTTCGATTGCCTCTTAGCAAGGTATTTAAGACGGAAAATTCCAGTTTGTGGGTTTCGCTTTGCATTGTTACATTGTTTACTAGTATGGAGCTTATGATTTAGTGCAAAGTAGGTAATTGGACTAACAGCTATGTCATTTGTATAATTTTCAGGACGAAGTACATGGTAGGGAGACCGGCGTCTATTGCAGGATTGATGGCGCCGATGGTGGGGGCCTACTTCCTGCTCCTCAGCCCTGCCATGGCGGCGCTCTACACGAGCACTGCCGTGATCGGCATCTGCACCGGGGCCATCACGTCCATCGCCGTGGCGACCACCACCGAGCTTTTCGGGACCAAGAATTTCAGCGTGAACCACAACATCGTGGTCGCCAACATCCCGATCGGGTCCTTCGTCTTCGGGTATGCCGCCGCGCTGCTTTACCGCCGCAATGCCTCGGGGGCCGGCCAGAAGTGCATGGGGACGGAGTGTTACGGAACGACGTTCGTCATCTGGGGGTGCCTTTGCTTGCTGGGGACTGTCCTCGCTTTAATCTTGTACGCACGTACTCGAAAGTTTTATTCCAAAAGTATAGAGAGGGTAGTAGCTAATTGAGCACATCATAAAGCCGTGACGAACCACCGAATAATACAAACCGACCCGATCCGAAATTTTCAGATATTTTCCGTTCAAGATTTCATGTCGGTGGCATTTGCCAACCATTTATTCATCCCCACGCATGTAAACTCAAATGTATCATCAATACTTGAAAATATAAACATAATATAAACCGATTATGTGTGTTGTTGCAAAATTTTCCCTCGGTCGGGCCCGCTTAATCTTCTCAGGGCTCGGCCCAAGAGGTTGAAGCCCAAAATGATTATTGAAGCAGGAAAATCCTTTTATCGAACGTTAGCAATTCGTTAAGTAAGAAGGGCTCCGTGCAAGTTTTGGACAGAGAGTATCAAATGCAAGATATCTTATTGATAAGAGCGTATCTTTCGACAGCTTTGTACAAAATTTTGACAAGACTCCTAGAGACGAATTTCGATGAAACTTGTCGAATTGCTTCGACGAAATTGTAACTGATATACAACATCGGAATTGAATCGACGGTACTAAACCTTACTGTAGGACACGATGCCAGAATTTAATCTACGACACCGAACGGGTGAAAATGTAGGACACAACACAAGAATTTAATCAACGGTACTAGACGGGTGAATAGTAGACCAACCTAACGCCGAAATTTAATCGACGACACTGAACTGGGCGAGTAGACGTCGGAATCGAATCGACGACACCTAACTCTAAATATGAAATATGTCGGAATTGAATCAACGACGGGAATCTGGAAACTATGGCTAAATTAAGAGCTAATTGAAAAGATAAAGACTTGTTTGTTGTGTGTTGTGGGAGGGTTGCTGTTGGACACCCGTTGGTATTTATGGGCGTAACCTGATAACCGTCGATCATTTGCTGCCTTGGGTCCCAAGTACATTCTCTTCGATGACTAGGCCTGCTTTGGTAACCGTCGAATCATCTGTTGCCTTGGGCTCCAAGTACGAGCTCTTTCGATGACAACTGTCGTCTCAGCCTTTCAAGCTCGTTTTCCTTCGGTGGCCTTCATGGATAAGGTTTTTAACAATTTTCGCGCATTTCGCTATGCTTGATGGGATTGCCACCTAATTCTGTAACCGCCCTGATCGTGTCTTATTTTGCACGCATTTTCCCTTGGCTTTTTTAGATAAATACTTCCAAAATCACCATCTACACGTAACGGATCTATAGCTTCACTTTTATCTTGCTCGCATATGTCTGTCCGCAGCTGATCATTCCTTCTCCATGCGCTCATCACGTGACTCCTAGGATAATTTTAGGTGTTAACAAATGCTCCATTTAAAAGACATGAATCGAAGTTTTATGTCTTTTAAATAACGTCTCTGGATTTGACAGCTGCCGTCAACAGGGGATCTGGTGTAATCATTTCGACTTGTCCTCGACGCGTCGATTTCTGTTCTTTAGAACCCCTTCGGACATGAAGCTCTCATCCATCGTTTTCTCCATTGTCTTAAACCCTAAACCTCTGATTCCCTGTTTTCGTCCCTTTCCATGGCGTCTTCATCTTCTCCTATGCGAGACATCTTGTCGCTTCGATCTCGGCGATTCCAAAGTTTTCCATAGCTTGATGAAACGTTTTGGCCTGGTTTCGCCGGTTCAAATCTGACCCATTGACTACAGCTACTTGGACGACAGCACATATCAGGACAGTTCTTGAGGTTAGTCTGCTGTCCCATGATCTGAATAGGGGTCTACTAGGCGCCATCATAAGCTTTTGGTCCTCATCAACCAATTGCTTCTTTTTTCCATAGGGTCCCATGTCCGTCACTCTTCTAGATATTTTTACCATTGCCGATCTGGCTACCCATGGTATGTCTGCCATAAATCTAGAAACTTTAGAGGATTGCTCCACTCCTCACGCTTCCTTGCTTACGGAAAGTTCCTGAATATCCATTGTAAGACCTCCGGTACTATCTCACTTGCCGAGCGAACAACCTTCCTCCTGTTTTGGCTGTCGAAATACCTTTTTTTAGCCCAACTGTAAAGGTATCTCAGGATTACCTCACTGCCGCTCCGCAGGAGGTTTCTTCTGATGTTCTGCCTTTGATTTTCTATTTTTAGCAAATCCTATCATGCAACCCTGACAATGTTGACATGTTCCCATACCGCTCGGCTAAGCTCAGCTTTCTTCTTAATCCGAAAACGCACGAGCCTTTCAGTTTTCGTGATTTCCTGATTTTTGTCATTTCCCCTAAGGATCTCCCCATTCGGTTATGCCTGAAAGGCAAGTTCTATCCAGGGTTTGAGCCTTATTCTCCTCAGTACCGCGCTCGACATTTTGGCCTTGACAACCTATTCCTATGCACATCCCTTACCTCATGGACTTTCCACTGATGGATAAGAAGGCATATAGACTTGATGATGATGACACTTTCGCCTGCTGCGCCCGAGTGACTGCTTTAATGCACCATCGTTTTTCTAAGAACACCACTAGAGCTCTTCGGTTTGGTCCTGGGGTTACCTCAGAGTACACAACCTGGTGGCTATTTTTCAATCTTGAAAGTCCTTATGAAGCGGCTATCTCTTCGCTTCTTGATAAGGATCTAATCAAATTAGTTGACTTAAATCCAAGGGGGGCAGACCCAAAAGGAAAAAGGAAGACTTCCCAACAAGATATTCCCAAGCATCCAATAGTCCCAACAGGTTGGAAAGACTTTTCCCTTTTTTTCATTTTAATTGCTTGTTAAAACTCTAGGTACTTACTTGTTCATATTTGTCAGATGATGAGCTAGATGATGAAGATGACGAACCCATTATTTCTCTCCATCGGAAAAAATGCCTTGAGCCTTCGATCACCTTTCTCAATGCTGACGCACCTTCGGCCATTCCTCTTGAAGATCCTTTGATGACTGTTGCTCGAACTGGCGGAGAGCTTGATGTTAGTTCTCTTGTCAAGCTGCGAGCCCCTGTTGAGCCATCCGAAACTCTACATCTGCCATCTTCAGCAGTTTGTGATACATCCTTGCTGGCACTTGCTTCATGCCAAGTAGATTCATCTGGTATCCTTCCAGCGATCGAAAAGCCATGTGGGGTACTTCCTTCTTTGGCACCCATTGCCTTTCAGTCATCGATTGATGCCGATCTTTCATTTACTGAGGATGAGGTAGTTCCGGCGTCATTGGGAGATGTCCAAGCTTATTTGGCGGAGCCATTCGCCTTGTGGATTCTCGTGGTGCGCGTCAACATAGCACTTTTCCATCTAGAGAGGCTTTGGACCGGTTGAAGCTTAACTTGTGGTGTTCCTTGGATCTTCTCTTCTCTGGGATTTCTTCTTTTATCGACAATCCTCTGGCTATCGAACGCGTTAGATCTGTAACGATGGAACTGACCAAAGACGAATTCATTGCTCTACTCCCTTCGACCGTGGCTTATCGCTTGACGAATTTTTCAAAGAACTTTTCAACTGGCTTCTCCCATTATAGAGAGTGTCGGGACCGAGTAGTTGCTTTCCTTGACCAGCCTTGTGGATTATTCTTCTAGTGCCGAAACTCAAGCAACGGAATAACTAGTAGGCCAGGAGTAGTAATCCCTTTAGGAAGCTGCTAAAGAAGTATCTGAGCTGAACAAGGGGGAGTAAGCCCTTGAAGAACAGAGATTGGCAATAGAGAGGGAGATAGAGGAAAACGCCTTCGAAGAACCACCATACTTTCCCGTCGATCGAGGATTGAAGATCGTTTGAAGGAGTTCATTGCTTCTCTAGACGAAAGAAAACGATTAGACCATGCTAGGATATCACAGGAAGAGATCCGCCGGCGCCAAGCTTGAAGTGAGTCCATAACTCGTAACAAGATATTCCAATCCTCGTTGTACAAGCTTTTCTTGGATATTAAAAACTCATTGTATCCTCAGGATTCTTAATAAAACTGCCTTGGGCATCTTTTGCTTTCCGCGCCAAAATATTCACCATCATCCCACGTTCACGCAAAAACCTGGTTCGGTTACCTCACCAATCTCTATATAAACATGGATGTTACGTGGTGCTCTCAATTTCTCATGGCGAATCAATCCTTTGTTGGTCATCAAGCGGCTTCCTGTTTGTCGCATCTTGATAACCTTCTAAGCTATGAAGATAAATGAGATGTTTCCTTTTCCTTTATGGATCATCAATCTAGAAACGACCATATTGTTCTAGGTCCTCAGATCAAACGATTGCCTCCTCCTTTGATGCCAGCAGAATGTTTCCCCGGTCATTGTGAGGAAATCCTACCCGTTGGGCGATCGTTTATTTGTGCTTCTGATTGGCTAACTCATAATCACCGGTTCGTCTCTTATCCGTCCTTCGACAGGCAATTCTTCTGTTGGTACCAACGGTTGGAATGGACTTTTTCCTCTGTATGGAAAAGGGTTAGGATTGACAAGTTACTGACCTTCTGCGGCACTTCCATCGATCCTTCAGAATAAGGTTTGATTGGAAGCATATGTTGTTTCTGGTCACCCACGTCGCATTGCTTCTTCTTCCCCACTGGTCCTATGTCTATCACCCTTCTTGACGTCTGGTTTTTAACCGGTCTTTCTATTTTCGTCGAATGTGACACCGCACGTATCGATGGTTAATTTCGACCTTATGCGTTCCATTACGTCAATTCTCCTTATGACGTGTTCATGGGTTATCACAATAATTCCACAGGTACTCCTTCCATGAAAGAGCTTTGTCGCTATGTCTTCTCCCTCCCATCTCTTTGAGTGTCTTCGGAATTCCTGGATATTGCTTGCGCACTGGTGTTGACACCTAAATTTTGATCAACTTTTCTTTCCTTTATTTTATTATTATTATTATTATTATTATTATTATTATTATTATTATTATTATTATTATTATTATTTTAAATTCATAGAAAATCTATAGAAAGTTGAAAAATTGAAAAAATCAATTTCGGTGACCTTGGCCAAGCTAAATGAACCATTTTGACCAAAAAAATAATTTTCATAATTTTCATTTTTTTTAATATTTTCGAAAAAAAGAATTATTACAAAAAAAGAGAGAAAAAAAGAAAAAGCAAAAGAAAAGAGGGATATTTGACCAATGATGTTGTCTTGGCTTTTATTTTTATTTATATTATTTTATTTCACTTTAGTTTATTTAATATTATTATTTTATTATTTTATTTTCCCCACTCACACGCTCCCTCACGTTTCTCTCTTTCTCTCTCTCTCTCTCTCCCTTTTTTTCCTCTGGCTGTGGACCGAAGGACGCCCCCTTCCTCCCAGGCGGAACGGCTTCGGCTTCTTCTTCTTTTGGCGACGCCCACTTGCGGACCGGGAGGTTTTTTGTTGCTTCTTTCCATCACCGGCCCTCCATCGCATCTTCCTCAGTCCGTCACCTCCCCTTAGCACCGCCGTCACCGCCGGAATCGCCAGAACAGCCACCCGGAGCTGGTTGCTCTGTTTTGCGCCGGTTTCGGGTCTGCTTTTGCCCTGTCCTCTCCGACATCTCCAGCCACCACCACGGCCAACTCTGACCTCCACACCACTCTTTGGAGTCCCCTCGACCGTCACAGACCGCTCGTCGCCGCCGCAGATCCGCCGGAGAGCCAAGAACCCGAGGCTGCCCTGCTCGGTGCCCTGTTTCGCAGGATTTTGTTCGGGGCTGAGCTCAGCCTCTCGCCGCCTTCCTCCTCCTAGCTCCGGCCATTAACATCTTCCTCTGACCCCCTCATACAACCATCGACGACCTTGAAGGCAACTGTTGCCCATAACCGCCAGAAACCGCCGGGGAAAGCCCGACAGCAGCTCTGCCCTGTTCTGGGCCGAGACTACTGCTGCGGTTGTTTGCGACGGCTGCGACGATCCACCCGCCACCGCGACCCACCATCGTCGTCATCCACTTCCTCATGACCCCGTTCGACACCACCGAACCGCTGGCAGCCACCATAGATCGCCGGAGAACCCTTAAAACCGAAGCTCTACTCTGTCACCCTGTTTCTGCGGGTGTTCTGTCCAGACCCGGTTTCCACCACCTCCAGCTCGCTCCTCCGCCCATATCCGACAACCAGAGACCCCCACACACCTCCACAAATCACCATACGAAGCCCCGACGCATTTGAACCTGAGGAAATCCACGAATCAGCCCCGACAGCCCCAGCTCCGTGCAGGTCCCCTGTTCTGGTCGCCCGCTACAGCTGCTGGTCGCCCCTTTTCCGGCTTCCTCCGGCCACCGTGAACATCCAACGACCTCCCCCCGACATCCCTCGAGACCCCCAGGACCCGGCCACCCCCCCCACGCCACCAGTCCGTGAACCCTCAAGCCGTCGCCACAGCCTTGATTCCCCTGCCCCTTGCTCGGACACCCTGTTCTGTGGGCTGTTGCCCTGCTTTGGGCCTGACCCGTGGGCCAGTCTTATGGGCCGTGACCCAATTGGGCCTAGGCCGTGTCCTGCGAGGTGGGCCGAGTGAATGGGCCGTTGTGCCAGGTCCATGGGCCGGGTGGGTTGAGAGATTGGGCCAATTGCCCAAGGTTTTGGCCCGTGATCCGATCAAGTTCGAGGTTCGCGCCGAAGGATTTTTCGAGGATCGCAGCCAATCTCGACTCGAGTATTTGACGGCAACGCACACGGAGATGGTCGCATTGCTGGGGCTGAGCAATTGAAGACCGGTGTCCAATCAGGTATATTTCGCGTACCCGATCAGTATATTAGAGTTATTTTCTTAAAGTATTGTCATCATAGATTTGATTTGCATGTATTTGTTTCAGTCTAGTGGTTAGCTTATTTATCTGGTTGAGTGTTATCAATTGTCAAAGACATGCTTTTTATTAAAATATTTTTCGAAAATATTAAAAAAATAATAAAAAAAATCGATCAGAAAATTCTAAAAAAATTCTAAAAAAATTTTCAAGGCTGAAAACACCAAAAAAATTGATTTGTTTTCATTTTCGGGATTTTCTTCCATTTAATCCAAAATGACGATTTTACCCTTCGAATGGTAAATCGGTTTCTAAAATTCTCGAAAATCACGAAAATTGCCAAAAAAATAGGAAATGGGTCAATTGAGTGACCAAACCTGTTTTTGACTCCGGATTCATTCCGAAATGATGATTTTGTCCTTTTTGGGCAAATTGTCCCCTTTGTCTCAAAATTACGATTTTCCCCCTGATGGACAAAATCACGTCTAAATCATTCCTAAGCCTGATTGACGCTTCTCTAGGCCAATATGGCCTTATTAGGAATGCCATGTGATTTATTTGTACATTTGAATTCATTGATTTGTGCACTTTATTATTGATTGTGATTGCTAGGATAGTCATTCCTATCTGCATGAACTCCTAGATTTAGGACTCGTACCCCACTCATCTACATGAATTCTTAGCCAGGAAAATCACTCGCGTTAGGTACCGAAAGGGCGTTGGTAATGACACCAGCGTAACCAAGTCCCCGAACCCAAAATCTCTGGTTCCGCAGAACTGATCGATCTCTCCCAATCGATCAGTAAGGTTTCCGGTCTACCCTCCAAGAAAGACCGGTGGCGACTCCAAATGCATGCACAATTTGCACATGTCACCACGACCACACTAAAGGTCGAAAGCGATCGACTCTTATCGTCGAATCCTTTGAAAAATACTCCCACCGCGATTTGGTATGGGCCTGGGAGGGCCCGCGCCGATCCGAGACCCGTGATCGGTAATCCATTAGCCGCGTCCGCTTTTCGGACGGGTCGCGACAGCTGGCGACTCCACTGGGGACGTTTGTTCTAGAACCTATGGTTCTAGACCTCAAGTGGACTTAGGCCGTAATTAAAACGCTGAGTGATTTTTCTAACCCTGCAGGCGCTCTTGAAGGTGAGGTAAGTCCGCTTATGGTATGTGTTATATGTTTTTGCAGATTGGAGAAATAAAGGGTGTAGTCTGTGATTAACATTGTCTTATGCAGGTTGGGCGTAGGAATGTATGTTGTGTGGATGACTTGAAGTGCTGATTGATAAACTGTTGTGCGTGACTTGCATTGTGATGATCACGACACGTGGACACACACAACCGCGCCTAAAACCCCGGGCGCCGCCTTTAGGAACACAATAGAAGGAATTGAAAATGGAATCTCCGTGAGGAAAAACACGGGGTAATCCACTTTTCAATTCCGCTCACTTCGAACTATGGATCGAGTCCCAATGCAACGATAGCTGTGCAATGGAATCGGCTCTTTCTAGAACTCGAAGTGGGAACCTTAACCTTAGGTGCCAAACCCTCTGATTTTTAGAAGTTCACCATCACTTGTCTCATGCGCATGTCTTTGGGCGGTTGGTACACCTAAAACCGCACATAAGTCGACGAGTTTGGTTGGTAAGACTCTCTATCCCTCGAATCTATTACAGTTCATATAAATATAGGCATTTCATTCATTGCATTCTGGTGATTAGATTAAATGCCATTTCAAGGATAGATGTGTGTGTTTTTCCCAAACGTCCTTGATAGAAGACGAAGAGGATGATATCCCATGACAAGCACCGAGTGAGCAACAAAGGAGCCTACTATGGACATTATTGAGATATCGTCCAATGAAGATGACGAGTTGGGGCAAGTGATCCGGAAGTCACAGATCGAACTTGGGGCATCCTTAAACGTTAGGATCACATTCCTTTGTTTCATTTTCCATTACTAGTCCTCTTGTATAGGGTTTATTTTTATCGAGGCTTTCTCTATCTTACCCCTTAGAGTGATTGTATTAGGGATCTATTGGTGTATACATTTAGATGGAACTTGGTTGTATTTCTTTTGACAGGACATGGGAATGTGATAGTGGCATTTTCTCTAATCATCCGAATACTCCCAAGTCAAGTTTATAATTCCTTTAGAGGAAATCAAAATTGGAAATCTTGCATGACCTTTTTGGTCGTATAGGGTAATCCAACCCCAATTTCGCTAGAAGGAATTATACACTTGAATTGGTTCATGCATGATTGTGCGCCGCTGGTAATCCACGATAATTGACCGAGAATATCGGCGTTGTTTTGAATTTAATGACGAGATAGATGTCCAAATTACTCTCGTTCTTAACAAAACGGCCTTGATTTGGATGTCGTATCTTCAATTAAATTTAAAACACGTTATTATGCCTCCTACTTTTGAGTAATTCGCTCCTCTCGAAATTGATCAAAAGCAATTATTGTGAATTACATTCCTTTCAATAGTATGCTTTCTTTCGAAGAATATTGATAAAAAACTTTTCGCGCAAGATTAAAACCCTTGTAAAAGTTCTTGTCCTTATTAATCATGGGTAAGCATAAGATTGAAAGGGGTTTTTGCTTTCTTTTTCAAATTATTCCTTCTGATTCTGTCTTTTCATTTGCAGGTAAAAAATAGGTAACAGAGAGAAATCTTTTCCTGGATAAGTCTGAGGCTATTCTTTCATCTGATCATGAGCGAGTTATAAAATCCATATTTGCTCGACTTATTGATATTACGGTTCGGCTCACCTAAGTTGAAGATGTTCGAACGCTCGAAGAAAGGAACCATGCAGAAGTTAAAACACACACGAGAACTTTCATTTATTTTGCTCAGCGGAGGGTTTTCAGAAGCAGGTCATACAATTCGGGGTGGAAAAGTAAAGCCAAAGTGAGCCCTAATTAACGACACAAAGGAGCCCAACTGACCCTCCATGTTGTTAATGCTCTGCCCGTACTCACGACTTCGCATGTCCTGGTCCGCGAGCTTGAGGAAAAGGTTTCTGCATTCTCCCTTAACCTCAGTGACCTTGACCTCGTGTTCTTCAGTGATTATTTCCAAGTCCCGAACTAATCCATTCCCGTGAGCTATGTCTGCGGTTATTTTGTCGAGTCGTTCTTCCTGCCAGTCGCTTTGCAGCCTCAATAGGACATTGTGGCGGTCGTGCTCGCCAGCGGTCAGGGATAGGGCCAATTGATCCACCAGTTTTCTCCTCTCGCGAAGGAACGTCGCGACCCTCTCATTGGCAAACTCGACGGCCTTTTTGTGACTATCGGCCAGATAGTTGGTCAGCACCAAATGATCAGACCGATCCTGGTAACGAGCCCGCAAGACGCGAGCCACGAGAACCTCCCGATCAGCAACACGGTAGGCCTCTAAGGAGTGTGCAAAGAGGGTCGGGAAAGTTCTATATTCCCTCCCCAGCGTAGTACCTTCGAGGGAAGTGGTATCTAAGTCCTCGAGCAGGACACGGATTTCATCCGCGGTTGCAGAATGATCGGTTATGTGCGCGTAACCGCGACCCAATAGGTTATAAAGCTTTTCCCACTGGGCCAAGACATCAGTCGAAAAAGTGCGCACGGGAGAGGAGGCCATTTGCGTTGGGTTGGCTTGAGAATAAGACGAGGCTAATAGAGAGATTAGAAGGAAGAAGCTGATTATGCGAGAACGCTAACCTGTCATACGTTAATCCCTCATTTTATAGCAACTCAAGAATGATGAAGGGTCTTAGTAATAATGCTGGTGGAGCCCAGTTAGGGGGTAAAGCGGGAGGTCCCCTCACGAGAACCATTGGATTCGTTTCGGTCCGCGATTTCCGGCTCATCAATTAAAAGATGTAAAAGATTTGTCGGGATCACCATTATTAGAGTTAGGTGGGAGGTAAGCGCAACTATCGAAGAGAGCCCTAACAGGATTTGGCAGTCCCATCACGTTGAAAAGCTAAGCGAGAAATTCAAGGTCTTGAGGGGGAACGTTTGCCTAATGATGCTTGAAGAGCGTCTCCTGAACATGCAAAGTCACTCAAAGAAAACTTTATAGGGAGTGAGCATACAAGAGAGAGTGGAGAACTCTGAGTGGGCAAGAACCAATCAAACATTTCTCAATCCAACATATTTAAGAGGTTACTGTCAGCTGCTAGAGGCGACTGACTCAAAAATCTCAGAAATTGAACCACAGAGGGATCTCGAAGATTCCAAGATCAAGTCTAACGCCAAAACCATGGAGCCCAACACTTCTGGCAACGGAAATCAAGATCACGGCGACGACGACAACGACATCCACAATGCTCAACTCGGGAAAAGAAGACGTCCTCACTAATACTCTCAGGAGGAAACCCAAATGCTGGAAACCCTTTTCAGTAAAAGCCATTACATGAAAAAGAAGTGGAGAATTGAATTGAGCCGGGAGTTGGGGATTAATCAGTCGAGGATCCAGTTTTGGTTTCAAAATAGGAGATCCAAATCGAGGGCTCAACGCAAACGTCAGGTGGTCGAGATTTTAAAGGAAGAAAACCAAAAGCTGCGAACAGAAAACATGAGGTATGAAAAAGCTCTCAATATTACTGTTTGCCCTCATTGCGATAACCTCGTCGCCCTCGGTAAGATATTCCCCGATAAGCCTCACGCGATGATTGAAGACGTTCATTTACCACCTTACTCCCTCGGGGCATCTCCTGCTCAACCAGATTTTGCCGGAGTCACGCATGAGCAGGATGATCCTACGAAGATGATACAAATGCCTCCTGGGGGATGGGATTTGCATCGCTTTGACTGGAGTTACAGTTTCAAGGAGCTGGATGTTACCGCCGACCAGCTCAAAGCATATCAGCCTCATGCACAACAATTTTCGATAGGGTCGGGTCCTGCTGGAGATGAGTTAATCAGTCGTCAAGCCATCGATGCAATTTTGGGCCACGATAAGATGAGGTTCGCTTGGCCCCCTGAACTGCATTCCAGATTCCTAGACGTGGTTCACCAAATGGGGATCGATTCAGCAACTCCGATGCGCATATTTAAAGCCATGAATGTACCGGGGCTTAGTAAGGAACTGGTCAGGAATCACCTTGCCGCCTACAGAAAGCTATTAAAACAACGTCGAGCGGAGCTAAACCGGGAGGAATCCGTCTCGAGCTCAAAAGCTAGGGGCGACCGCCATTGTAATGCTCAGGCATCAAGAGATACCCGGCCAAATCTAAGCATCAATCAAGCTAGCAACCCGACCACCGGCAAACTGAAAGCTGATCAGAATGTCCTCCCGGGCCATTTCAACACTTCTCAAGAGCGCGTATCACAAGTACAGCGAGTGCGCACTCCTCCATTCGAGCAGCAGTCGGTTGGTGCTCTGCCTGCCGCTGGTCAACCCACGACAGACGATTTCTTTGATGAGGGGCTCGATGCCTTGTTCAATCAGTGGGAAGCCGGCATGCTTAGACAGCCATGATCTAGCACTTGACTCGGGGCACGATGGGTCGGTCACCACGAACACCCATAGAAAGAAGAACATGTTCACGAGTAGATCACTCATTTTATCCGTTGTAAAGTTCCTACGGGAACATTTTTCTTTAATGACTATAGTTAATTCTATATTAAAACCAACGCTATCGACGAACATCGTCATGCTCAGTTGTGATGATCCCTTGTTAGATTAAGTCTGAAACCAGAGACGGTCTTTAAAATTTTGAGTGGCCACGAACTCATTCCTCACCAAGCGCCCGGGATGCTGAAAGGAAGAGTAACAGCATGCACAGGGAAAATGCCACTTTCGTTTGAACGATGAAAAGGGGTTGAGAGAAGATCATAGCGTTAATTCCCATGGAGCTAAATGAATTAAACGGAGTCATTAATTGCGGGTCCACCGCTGCTCCCCACGTCCTCGGGCCTAGCAAATCATAAAAGGCGCCGAAAGATTGTAGACCCACCACTTTGAAGACTGAACTAGGGGACGAGCGCAATACTCGATGAAACCGAATCAATGCAAAAGAGTTTGTGATCCTATCACGAGGAAAAAGAAAGGGGAATACAGACGATGAGTAATTACAGGGTCTCGGGAGGAGCGCTTGCTTGCTGGCCTTCATATGCAGCCTGAAGGATGGTTCTAGGACACGCACAATCACTTGAGAAAATTTCTAGAGTGAGCAAACACGTAAGAGCGAATAGAGAAAGCTGAGGGAACTAGATCAGCCCGAGATACTCCGATCCATCATGTTTAAAAGCTATTCCCATCTGCTAGAAACGCCCGACCTGGACATTTCTGAGCACGAACTGCTGGGAGACTTTGAAGATCCTGGAGCTGAATCCTGCCCGAAGACCATGGAGACTGACTCCTCCAGCGATGAAATTCTAGGTTTCAGCTACGAAGAAGGAGTATACAATGATGACCGGAGTCGGAAAAGGAAGCAACTACAACGCCACACTCCAGGCCAAATCCGAGAGCTCGAGGCTTTCTTCAATGAATGCCCCACTCCAAGCAGACAACAGAAAATGGAGTTGAGCCGAAAAATAGGATTGGAGCTTTCGAAGGTCAAGTTTTGGTTCGCCAACAAACGAACCCGGGTGAAACAGCAATACGCAGACCATGAGTTACTGGTCCTGAAGGAGGAGAATGAGAAGCTTCAAGCTGAAAGCGCGAGATATAAGGAAGCTCTGACCAAGGCCACCTGCCTTAATTGTGGTAATCCTGTTGTCCTCGGCGAGGTGTTCCTCGACGAACCATCCCTGTTGACGAATAACGCTCAGCTGTTACTGTATTCTCCACAGCATTTTCCGACACAGCCAGATACCGCCGGAGATCTGCATGAACAAGTCAACACCATAGGATCAACACCAACATCCTCTGAGAAATGGGATATGAATCATCACAGGGGGAGTTCTCTCAATGACGAACTCGTTGTCGCAGCCAGCCAATCCAAAGTCGGTGAGTCCCTCCCTGGACAACTTTTGAAACGACTAGATCCCGTAGAGAATAGCTGCCGAAGTATTGACGATATTTTGGGTGATAAGAGAACAAGGTTTTACTGGACCTATGAACTTCACACCAAATTTGTTGATGCAATTCGAGAGCTGGGAGTTGATTCGGCTAGCCCACTACGCATACTCGAGATTATGAATGTGCCGGGGCTCTCTAGAATTAACGTCGAGTCTCACCTCAAGTACTATAGGAGATTGCTAAGGGATGGAAGGATAGCGTTAAACCATCATAAAGCCAGTTGGAGCTCAAGTGCCGGGCAGAGTTACAACCACGATGATTGGAGGGCCGAGAGCACCCAACCGCACTTCAGCAATGACGGGACCAGCAGTCGTGTCAGCGACTCCTCTAACCCAAATCAGAATGCTCCACCGAGCTATCTCAATACTCCTCAAGAGTATATACCACAGTTCCAGCACATAGGGATTCCTCAGTTTGAGCGCGATTCGGTCATTAATGCTGTCCCTGAAGCGGATCTGGCATTGGTAGAGAGTGCACATATAAACCTGCCGGTCATTGGAGGAAGTTCCAATTCGAGGCGTCAAATTGCTCATGACGAGAGCAAAGAGAGGAATCCCTCGCCTGCAGTTGACGACACCCAATCCGGGCACCAAGGGCTAGAAAGAACAGGTGATTTCCTTGATGAGGAGTTGGACACTTGGATCAATACTCTTCAGGGATGTATGTCTCAACCCCAACAGGGCAATGATGAAGGTTCCAGCTCAAAGACTCCAGTCCCTCACAACGAAGGCAATGAAAGAAATCTGCCCCCAACAATCGTTGATACCCAACTTGAACATCAATGGCTCGAAGACCCGAGCAATTTCCTTGGCGATGAGTTCAATCTTTGGCTCGATCAGTTTGGAGCCGGAGGACCATCGCAGTGGTGACGCAAGGCCGGTGATCAAACGTCTGATGCAAGGCATGGCTACTCGATGAAAAATGCTTAGAGGAAAGGGGTTGAATACTCCTGTTGAATATGTTGTTGATCGCACTGTAAGGTTCCCACGGGAACATCTTTCATTAATATCTAGAACTAATTGCGCGTGAGTGTCAACATCACCCTTTGAGCATCTTCAAGCCGAGGGCCGTGGATTAATCACTTAATCCGTGGAGCAAGTTCCATGAACATTGACTATCACCCGCGGAGCATAATGGGATCTACCCCTTCAATACAAAATGCGTTTGGCCGCGAAGCCACCCATTTGGTAAAACGATGTATCGTTCCTAAACGATCTCCAGTCGGATACCGAAGTAATGTCTTCTTTCTTTTCCTTCTCAGATGATAAACACGGATAAATCACTCAAGGAGTCATGCGTTCGAATAACAGAATAGACGCTGCCCAGCTGGGGGCAAAGGAACCATCGATGTTGCAACCACTCCAAGCATGGATAGGCGGATTTGATAGACGTGGTTCATATCAATACGCAACATCAGAACGGGATGGGAACCAAGAGTAAAGTTGTATCGTCCCAATTTGTCTTGAATTCGAGAATATGAATTGATACTCGTTGTCTACCCTTGACAGGGGAATCGCCTTGGAGACGAACAAGTTTTTACATCCCACGTACTACCTGTTAGGGTAGTTGAGGGTAGGATGTATCGCTCCGATTTTCGAAAAATTCGTGAACATACAATGATATGCTTCTTTTACATTTTCAGGGATCTGCGGCCGCGACAGGTAGGTAAGTATCCCTTTCCCAGTTAGCTGGAGATAAAAAATGTGTCAGAATACTTTCAGCCGGCATAAAGATTTTCCAATGCATCGATATTCATGATTTAAATCGGGAGGTTACCTGAAGCATGAATAGAACATGCACGATACATCACAAAATCCCCTCGACGGATAAATTTTGGAGAAAAGAAAATGAATTTTTCCAAATATGATTATTTTTCAAACCATTCAAAGGGATGTTCCCTCAAAAGAGAGGCGAGCTCAAATCCAAACACATCCTACATACACTTGAGAGATGAATGGAGTGGGCAGATAACAAAATCTGGGTCTACGGAGGTAGGGACCATTTGCAGCGATTACATGGGTTGGGACGACGGAGGCATTCGTTTCATATCCCCCAAACACTACAGGTGACCGTTGATAACCCCTTTGAACGACGGTTTTCATTCTTAACCCTGTCAAGAACCACCCCACATCCGGGCAAAATGTAGATGAGTCCAGCAGCATCAGGAGAAAATGGTTAGAAATTTTCTTGCTCGGACTAACATTAATCTTTGTGTGTTGTTTATATGGTAATCCAAGTGCCATAGGATGACGAGAAGCATTCATTTCTCTATCACACACAATGAATCCTTTGCACAACCAACTTGAGCCTGCAAATTCATTTCATGAACCCATTGGTGATCATTCTAAGACGGATGCAGCACCACCTCAAAAATGGAGGAGTTCAAGACTCAGGGATTACGAAGAGGATTCCGGGGCTGATATTTAAGGCATGTTTAGACTTTCAGACATATGTCTAACACGATCCCATGAAGATAAAAAAATGGGATTTCAAAAAAATGAATGAGAAAAATCCACGGCATCGAGAAAAAGTAAAGTGCCTGGTAAAAGCAAGGCCGATGCTCGTGTAAGTTGTTTGATTGATCCGCAATGAAGCCTAGTTGGGAAGAGAAAAAAACCTCTAAAGGAGCCAAATCCAAAAGGCTGCTCCTCGAATGCTATTAAGCACAGAACGAAAACATAGAGAGAGTCGGTCTTTGAATGCAACAAGAGACGCTCTCTAAAGAGCTGGTGCACACCTCAAAATCAGTTGCGCACCTCAAAGACTAAAGATGCAGAAAGGAAAGGACAGATGTCAAATCTGCAATGGTCACCAATGTCAATCCCCTCATAAATTCTGAGCCAAAAATAAGCTTGTTTCGGTCCCCAATCCTACCAATGTTACAACCCCGAAACAGTCTTCTCTGACTAAGATACTTGGGTTAACATATAGCTTAGCTCGAAGAGGTACGAGCAAGACTATTTCTTTCTCATTTTGCAGGGTTCTTGACTTGTAAACCCGGAGCAGATGATGAAGACTTTCATTCAATGACCTCGACTCCAAAGTGGGTCCCCCTTGAAAACCAATATCCAAGCCCAACATTACGGTCCCGTGGAAGACCTCCCGACCGATCAAAATGTATGCGTTGCGAATGATCCTAAAACCTAGGCACAGGTTAGTAGGAAATTGAGCACATTCATTACAAAAAACCATTATCACAGAGCGGTGAGGAGCCATCTTGGATGAGAAATTCTCCAATAGATGTTTTGAACAAACTCTTTTTGGAAATTTCAAATTGTTTGATCCAGATTTTCCGTGCAAGGGATTTGTGATCACATTTGCATGTTGCAAGAATGCTTTGGATAACCTCCAGCATCAAAACGCACATTTCATGATTAAGACTTAAATCATACGGTTTTGTCAGATGGACAACCGTCGTCTTCCCTAAGATTGCTAATGTTTTCTTGATGAAGAAAAATTTTTCAGGCTCGAACTTCTGCAGGATCCGTTGGAAACACCAATCTCCCAGAATGTCGCCTCAACAGACTCAAGTGAAGCTTTGTCAAGATAAAATCTTTCATTGCTTCAAAACTGAATTCCCTACAAATTTCGGGATCTTTCAAAAGAAGGGATGAGGATAGAACCCTTTTTCAAAATCAAGCAGTCTCGTCGGACGTGGAGAACCCTCGTCATGAGACCCCTTTTCAAAACAAAACAAAGGTAGAAACCGCCTGAAGGGTCAAATCAAAGGTAGAAACCGCCTGAAGGGTCAAAACAATGGTAGAAACCGCCTGAAGGGTCAACCAATGGTAGAAACCGCCTGAAGGGTCAACCAAAGGTAGATACCGCCTGAAGGGTCAACTCAATGGTAGAAACCGCATGAAGGGTCAATGTATGGTAGAAACCGCCTGAAGGGTCAACCAAAGGTAGATACCGCCTGAAGGGTCAAATATGGTAGAAACCGCCATAAGGGTCAACTCATTGGTAAATATCGCCGTAGGGATTGACACAAGGGTCCGATCCACCATACGGATCAAACTCCTTGGCAAATCCCAAAGCGTGGGATGCGTCTTCCTTAGGTTCCTACCAGTTAGAAATTCCATAATGGTATGACCTACCATACAGGTCAGAGCTTAATCTCCTTAGGATATTCAGAATGACGAGTCCTAGGTATCTTCTTGAAAGTTGTCGCAACCGGCAGCACCCGACAGGTGAGCTTCAGGTAAGCCTCCCTCCCTTCAGCCCAGGTTCAAACTGCAAGAACGAACCGAGGGTTAATTTGAATTTTTATCAAAAGCCGTAAGGATCTAATGTCATATCATTTTTTTCCTTTAGTTTCCCGAGTCGAGTCGATCAGGACTCAGGTGTCACCTTATCTTTGAGAGAAACCTCTAACGAGATTCCTCTCAAAGAGGGGCAGCTGTTGACACCTAAATTTTGATCAACTTTTCTTTCCTTTATTTATTTTATTATTATTATTATTATTATTATTATTATTATTATTATTATTATTATTATTATTATTATTATTATTATTATTATTTTAAATTCATAGAAAATCTATAGAAAGTTGAAAAATTGAAAAAATCAATTTCGGTGACCTTGGCCAAGCTAAATGAACCATTTTGACCAAAAAAATAATTTTCATAATTTTCATTTTTTTTAATATTTTCGAAAAAAAGAATTATTACAAAAAAGAGAGAAAAAAAGAAAAAGCAAAAGAAAAGAGGGATATTTGACCAATGATGTTGTCTTGGCTTTTATTTTTATTTATATTATTTTATTTCACTTTAGTTTATTTAATATTATTATTTTATTATTTTATTTTCCCCACTCACACGCTCCCTCACGTTTCTCTCTTTCTCTCTCTCTCTCTCTCCCTTTTTTTCCTCTGGCTGTGGACCGAAGGACGCCCCCTTCCTCCCAGGCGGAACGGCTTCGGCTTCTTCTTCTTTTGGCGACGCCCACTTGCGGACCGGGAGGTTTTTTGTTGCTTCTTTCCATCACCGGCCCTCCATCGCATCTTCCTCAGTCCGTCACCTCCCCTTAGCACCGCCGTCACCGCCGGAATCGCCAGAACAGCCACCCGGAGCTGGTTGCTCTGTTTTGCGCCGGTTTCGGGTCTGCTTTTGCCCTGTCCTCTCCGACATCTCCAGCCACCACCACGGCCAACTCTGACCTCCACACCACTCTTTGGAGTCCCCTCGACCGTCACAGACCGCTCGTCGCCGCCGCAGATCCGCCGGAGAGCCAAGAACCCGAGGCTGCCCTGCTCGGTGCCCTGTTTCGCAGGATTTTGTTCGGGGCTGAGCTCAGCCTCTCGCCGCCTTCCTCCTCCTAGCTCCGGCCATTAACATCTTCCTCTGACCCCCTCATACAACCATCGACGACCTTGAAGGCAACCGTTGCCCATAACCGCCAGAAACCGCCGGGGAAAGCCCCACAGCAGCTCTGCCCTGTTCTGGGCCGAGACTACTGCTGCGGTTGTTTGCGACGGCTGCGACGATCCAGCCGCCACCGCGACCCACCATCGTCGTCATCCACTTCCTCATGACCCCGTTCGACACCACCGAACCGCTGGCAGCCACCATAGATCGCCGGAGAACCCTTAAAACCGAAGCTCTACTCTGTCACCCTGTTTCTGCGGGTGTTCTGTCCAGACCCGGTTTCCACCGCCTCCAGCTCGCTCCTCCGCCCATATCCGACAACCAGAGACCCCCACACACCTCCACAAATCACCATACGAAGCCCCGACGCATTTGAACCTGAGGAAATCCACGAATCAGCCCCGACAGCCCCAGCTCCGTGCAGGTCCCCTGTTCTGGTCGCCCGCTACAGCTGCTGGTCGCCCCTTTTCCGGCTTCCTCCGGCCACCGTGAACATCCAACGACCTCCCCCCGACATCCCTCGAGACCCCCAGGACCCGGCCACCCCCCCCACGCCACCAGTCCGTGAACCCTCAAGCCGTCGCCACAGCCTTGATTCCCCTGCCCCTTGCTCGGACACCCTGTTCTGTGGGCTGTTGCCCTGCTTTGGGCCTGACCCGTGGGCCAGTCTTATGGGTCGTGACCCAATTGGGCCTAGGCCGTGTCCTGCGAGGTGGGCCGAGTGAATGGGCCGTTGTGCCAGGTCCATGGGCCGGGTGGGTTGAGAGATTGGGCCAATTGCCCAAGGTTTTGGCCCGTGATCCGATCAAGTTCGAGGTTCGCGCCGAAGGATTTTTCGAGGATCGCAGCCAATCTCGACTCGAGTATTTGACGGCAACGCACACGGAGATGGTCGCATTGCTGGGGCTGAGCAATTGAAGACCGGTGTCCAATCAGGTATATTTCGCGTACCCGATCAGTATATTAGAGTTATTTTCTTAAAGTATTGTCATCATAGATTTGATTTGCATGTATTTGTTTCAGTCTAGTGGTTAGCTTATTTATCTGGTTGAGTGTTATCAATTGTCAAAGACATGCTTTTTATTAAAATATTTTTCGAAAATATTAAAAAAATAATAAAAAAAAATAGATCAGAAAATTCTAAAAAAATTCTAAAAAAAATTTCAAGGCTGAAAACACCAAAAAAATTGATTTGTTTTCATTTTCGGGATTTTCTCCCATTTAATCCAAAATGACGATTTTACCCTTCGAATGGTAAATCGGTTTCTAAAATTCCCGAAAATCACGAAAATTGCCAAAAAAATAGGAAATGGGTCAATTGAGTGACCAAACCTGTTTTTGACTCCGGATTCATTCCGAAATGATGATTTTGTCTTTTTTGGGCAAATTGTCCCCTTTGTCTCAAAATTACGATTTTCCCCCTGATGGACAAAATCACGTCTAAATCTTTCCTAAGCCTGATTGACGCTTCTCTAGGCCAATATGGCCTTATTAGGAATGCCATGTGATTTATTTGTACATTTGAATTCATTGATTTGTGCACTTTATTATTGATTGTGATTGCTAGGATAGTCATTCCTATCTGCATGAACTCCTAGATTTAGGACTCGTACCCCACTCATCTACATGAATTCTTAGCCAGGAAAATCACTCGCGTTAGGTACCGAAAGGGCGTTGGTAATGACACCAGCGTAACCAAGTCCCCGAACCCAAAATCTCTGGTTCCGCAGAACTGATCGATCTCTCCCAATCGATGAGTAAGGTTTCCGGTCTACCCTCCAAGAAAGACCGGTGGCGACTCCAAATGCATGCACAATTTGCACATGTCACCACGACCACACTGAAGGTCGAAAGCGATCGACTCTTATCGTCGAATCTTTTGAAAAATACTCCCGCCGCGATTTGGTATGGGCCTGGGAAGGCCCGCGCCGATCCGAGACCCGCGATCGGTAATCCATTAGCCGCGTCCGCTTTTCGGACGGGTCGCGACAACTGGTGTGTGGTGTCAATGTGGGATTAGGTCGGATGTTTCTTGCGCCGTTGTACCGTGACCTGACTAATGCGCAATGCTCCTTGATGGGTGGTCATTCGACTCCTTTTTCTGGCCCGTTGTGGTTTTTACATGGTTGGCTTCGAATTTAATTCCCTCAACTGTTCCACGAAGAGGATCCTTCGGTAGCAGGGCCATCCATGAACAACTCATGACCTGAGATATTCAATCGCACGCTTCGATAGATGCCAAGCAATTCAACTATTTTCGACAACTTTCTCTTTGTCTTGTTGTCTCTTGTCGAATTTGAGTTTTTCAAGTTGCCTGTTGAGGATATCTTTTATAGCTTTTTGAGCGAAACTTCTTATACACGCCTATTCTGGGTGAGTGTTCTGACTCCGTCAGATATCACTTTGAACCTGTCAAATGGAGGTGAATTCTCCTCTAGGCCCGAAGTCTATAATACCTATTATTGTGCTCATCAATTCGGGCTTACTCAAGGCATCCCGATGCCGATGGTATCTTCGATGAATTATCATTTCTCTTATGGTCGAGCAGCGAATTTTGATCCGGCCTGTCATGTGAAGATTGCCCAAATCATCCATGGCCGCTTTACTTTTATCAACTTCGCGGGTCATCCGTGTAGCCTGGTATCTTTCGACAGATGGTGGGCTGATTATCAACTTTCCCCTTTTCCGAACGACGTCCATGGCATTTTGTCGAAGATTCATCAACTTCCATTGGGCTTATCACTTCCTTTTAAGAAGCCCATTGCACTGTCCGTGTCGAATGTTATCGTCGAACCATCGCCTGATGAAGGTACCTCTGTATCATTATCTTATCAGTGGTGCTTAAGTATACTTTGACTAACTCCTTTTGCAACACAACTGATTCTCTGGCCTCAGATGGTCGTACCAGAGGTGTTTTTAACAACCCGTTGGTGGTCTCTACCAGCCTTGCTCGTGCCTCAATTGGTCTATCGAACATGTCTAATGAGCATTACCACCTTGTTTACGTCAAATGGTCGTGGCTCCATGATCTTTTGAAGGAAGGGTATGCCGCCATTTGTGACAATCCAGTAGCTGAGGACGAAGTTAAAGTTCTTCTTGCTTTATTAGCTCATTTGCCTTGCTCGATCCAATGCCGTGTTCTTGAGCCAATTGTCAACGAGCTCTTCCTCACTTTTAGCTTGATTCTGAGGTCATTTAGGGCAAGGCAAAATGACTTGAAGGTGATTGCCAGGTTGGAGGAAGACACCCTTCTTGCTGATGAGAGGCTTGTCTGTCACGTCAAATCCTAGACATGTTGAATAATGATGGGTACACTCCTTTGCAAACTTTATCCGTTCAGTTGAAAGTCATCAAGAAACAGGAGGCGACTTGTTAATCCTTGCACCTCGAGCTACTGAAGGCTAAACATCAAAGAGAGGCCATTAATGATGCCGATTGTAATAGTGAGATGCGACTCCAAAGTTTCGTTTCGGGCATCCGGCACTATGTGCTGTAGCTCACTTATGTAGCCATCACTTTTGTCTTCCCCCGATAAATATTAATCTCTGTCGTCGTATATTCATGATAAGGGTTCATTTTTTCTTCTAAGCATTTAATGCCAGACGCCGCTTCTAATTCCCCCTAGGATTCGTACAGTCGTGACATTTCAGAAAAAATTGATAATTGAGATATTACCGCCTACAGCATCCAAGTTAACTATACCTTCCCACTTTCTCATGATACACTCGACTGCCTCGTAACTCGGCATCCCTCCACTATCTCAACTGCTCCTGTTACTGAAAGGTCGTGGCCGAATACTTAGCATCGTGGACAAGATCGTTACCGGGGTTTTATCTATAAATAGCACTGCTCTTGCTATGTGGGCGATCATCTGAAACACCTTCCTCCTTTGAATACTCAAGCAAATTTTCTCCGTTTGTCATCACGAAGCACACGTCTTCTGCATCTTCATCCGCTTCTTCTTCCCCGGTCTTCACTCGGGAGTTCTCCTCCCTCTAGAAAGAGGTTATCTTCTTCCTGGGCTATACGTACACCGTGCTGGTACACGTCCCAAAGCCCTCGAAAAGCTGAACGGCCTTCTTCAACGCGCCGCCCCCGATCATCTCCCCGGTGGCCACCTCTTCCGGGAAGACTTTGATGAGTTCTCCACCACTTTTGCTAATGGGGTCGACAAATTTCGACAGAACCTAGCGGCCATCTTCCGTCACGATCTCACTAACCACGAAATGTGGTGCAAAACTGAGGAGATCGAGAATGGAGATGTGTCGTATAAAGAGCTCCGCACCGCTTGGGAAGCTGTCTTCTCTGCTTTCTCCAGTACCCTCCAACTCCGGGGTGATATTTTCGACCGGTTGGCAGGAAGCCGGCAGCACCTGTCGAAACCTTTGCGAGATGCTGAGAGGCAGGAGTATAAGCTGGGTGAAGCCTGTGAGGTCCGTTCCTTGGCTTCTATCGACGGTCATGTTGAGGCCTTGATGGTGATTCTAAACACCCTAGACGATCAAGTGCAGGCCCAGATCGAGCACCTCAAAAAGCTAGAGCGAGAGCGGGGCGTCTTGGAAGCTTCCCTGGACGAATTGGCTAAGGCCAAGCACTGTGTTAAAGAAGAGAACAAGAAGCTAGAGGATCGTCTCCGCCATTTCATCGTATGCTTCCGGGAGCACTTTAGGCAGAAGTGAGGACGGACTGGGCAGGGCTGGAGTGGAGAAGAGAGGAAGAGAAGAGAGATAAAAGAGAGAGAGAGAGAGAGAGAGAGAGAGAGAGAGAGAGAGAGAGAAGAAAATGTATCTGTCCCCCTTCTTTTGAATGAATTTCATTTTTCTTACTCCTTGCCCCCTTGCTCTTCTATATTTTCCTGCATTTCCCACATTGATGGATAGAATCTCTTCAAATGTTTCCCATTGATTGCTCGTGGTAACTTCCTTTCGTTGATTTCCATCATTCTATATGCATTCCTTGGGGGGACATCGGCTAACAGATATGGCCCTTCCCATTTTGATGACCATTTGCCGAACCTCTCGTTGTCAAGATTCGTGGGGAGAATAGTCTTCCAAACCAAGTCACTTACATCGAAATGCTTGATTTTCACATGCTTGTTGTAAGCTTTGGCAACCCTTCGTTTCTGAGCGATCAATTTCTCAAGAGCCAAGGCTCGATTTTCTCCCAACTCATCGATGTTCGCATATATTGTTTCATCATATTGTTCCTTTGACATGGTGCCTTGAAGTTTTACTCTCAATGACTGCACAGTGATTTCAACCAGGTGTTGACACCTGATTTTTTTTACCATTTATTATTGTGATTTTTATTCTTTAAAATTAATTAAAAATATCAAAAAAGGTCATAAAATCACAAAATCAACTTTGGAAGCCTTGGTTTAACCTTAGGAACCAATTTTGAACAAAAAATATTTTTCGGTATTTTTAATATTTTTCGAGTTTATTTAATTATAAAAATACCCAAAAAATCAGAAAAATACCATTCGTGGTCAGAAAAATACCCAAAAATATTCGATAATTTTGTTTTAATTTCCTCTTCAAGTGTGTCACTTTAAATCTCAAAAATTCGGCTCGGGTCAATATGTTCCTTCACAAACATAAACCCGAACCGAGCCTAAAAAAAATCATTTTCGAGTCTTTTAGTTTTCAATTCTCACTTTTTATAAGCTATGACATTGGATTCTAAAGTCTTAAAGTGCAATTAGGTCAATTTGCCCTCCAATTTAATCAATTTTTACCAAAAGGGCTTAATTGCACATTTTTCTTTCAATTAGTCCCCGGTTTCACGGATGTATACATATGCTCTACGTATTTATACGTCATACGTATTTATACGTTATGCATATTTGTACTGTTTGGTAACCTCTTTAACTCTTGTAATAATAATAATGGTTATTATTTTTAACACCTTTGTTAGTGCCTTTTTTTTAGCATTTTTGTATTGTGAGTGCTATTGCTAGTGCTATTTTTAAATAGCATTTTTTGTATTATAAATTGTGAGTGCTATTGTTAGTGCTATTTTTAAATGACATTTATTTATCATAAATTGTGAGTGCTATTGTTAGTGCTATTTTTAAATGGCATTTATTTATCATAAATTGTGAGTGCTATTATTAGATAGAATTTATAATTGTTAGTGCTATTTTTAAATAGCATTTTTGTATTATAAATTGTGAGTGCTATTGTTAGTGCTATTTTTAAATAGCATTTTTGTATTATAAATTGTGAGTGCTATTGTTAGTGCTATTTTTAAATGTCATTTATTTGTGAGTGCTATTTTTAGATAGAATTTATAATTGTTAGTGCTATTTTTAAATACAATTTATTGGAAGGTATTTTTGGCTATAAAAGGATGGCAAGAGTTTTGAGGTTGAAGGGGAGAGACATTTTGTAGAGTGTGCAAATTTTTGAGAGCTTAGAGAGAAGAACACAAACACTCTCTATATTCTCATAATCTTGAGTGAGCAAAATATACTAAGTTCGGAATATTGATTCCGCATATTGCTAGCACAATTGTTGTGGAGTTATTAGTCGTCTCCCCGTTCGTCAATTGGTGGTGCGTCCGAACTAGATGCCTAACACTTGTGGAGGCTGAGATCGAAGAACATCGAACCGACACCTCCGTTCAAGCACGCTACGAGAGGTAATCTATTTACTCCCTTTGAGACTTTGTGATTTTTTTCGATTGAAATGCACGAAGTACGCCTCTGGAGATACATGTATGGGTTGTTATTTATTTCCGCTACGTGTTACGTGGATCCCAACAGTGGTATCAGAGCCAATCCTTAGGTGTTTTCGTGCATTTAATTGATTTTTTGCAATTTTTGCTATACTATGGCCAATATGTATTAACGAATTGTTCGTCTTACATGGCTAATGGAGGTTGATTATTTTATATGATAAATTAATCAACGTAGCAAAAATTGAGACTAAATCAATTTTGAATCGAAAATTTATGGCTATCTTATTTTACGTAAAAATTCTGAATATGATTCAACGTAGAATTTTTATTGTGCCTTCCTAAGTTTTAAATTGTGAATTTATTACTTACGTGGAAGGGTGGTGATCATGGAAAAATCCTAATCAATGTGATTGATGTATATATGAATGTATGATGATTATTTATATATTTGGGGTTGTAATTATTAAATGGAGGCTGCGTACTCCTTTTATTTTTCATGTAATCTTTATTTTTAGCATAGTCAATTGTTGATGTAAATGCTACGAGGATTACGTGGAGGAGCCTTTTAAGTCGGCGAGCTCTTTGGGGCCCAATTCTTGAAGAGTTCAAGAAACCAAGAAGAAGCGAAGAGCGGCTCTCCGTTATTAAAATATTAAAATGATTAAATGTGGTCTCATTGGCTCGAGACCCATTAAATCATAATTCCATGATCACCACGTAGGATAGATGTTTATGTGATTGACATCTATTTATTTATTATGATTACGTGAGCATGTTAAACTGGTTAATGTGCAAAGTCAGACTTACCTCACCCAAAATTGCGCCTGCATGAAATCCTAGTTAGGAAAATCACTCGCGTTAGGTACCGAAAGGGCGTTGGTAACGACACCAGCGTAACCAAGTCCCCGAACCCAAAAACTCTGGTTCCGTAGAACTGATCGATCTCTCCCAATCGATCAGTAAGGTTTCCGGTCTACCCTCCAAGAAAGACCGGTGGCGACTCCAAATGCATGCACAAGTTGCACATGCCACCACGACCACACTAAGGTCGAAAGTGATCGACTCTTATCGTCGAATCCTTCTGAAAAATACTCCCGCCGCAATTTGGTATGGGCCTGGGAGGGCCCGCGCCGATCCAAAGCCCGCGATCTGCACCCTTGTGCGGGGGAAGGCCCGCGATCGGTAATCCATTAGCCGCGTCCTCTTTCGGACGGGTCGCGACACCAGGAGGACAGCCTCTTGCCCATATGTCAGCATGTAAGGACTGACGCCGGTACTTGATCTTTTTGACGTTCGATAGGCCCATAAGACTGTTGATAGCAGCACATCCCACTCTCTTGGGTTGTCTTCCAAGTGTTTCTTTATCAAACCAATGATAATTTTGTTTGAAGCTTTTGGCTTGACCATTGGCCTGGGCGTAATAAGGCGTTGAATGGATCATCTTGATCCCCCTTGACTTGACGAAATTCAGTATTTCTCGCCCTGCTAATACTGTTCCTTGATCAGCAGTTATAGTCTCTGGGATTTCGAATCTATGAATGATTCGTTCTTCGATGAATTCCCTGACGACTTTTTGCGTCACATTCTTGTAAGAGATCGCTTCGACCCATTTAGTGAAATAGTCTATGGCCACCAGAATGAAACTGTGCTTCTTTGATGAGGGAGGATAAATTTTTCCTATCACATCGATCGCCCATCCACGAAAAGGCCATGGTTTGACAATAGGATTCATCAGGGTAGCAGGGACATGTTGGACTGGGCTATATTTTTGGCAAGACTGACAGCCTTTAGCATAATCGATGCAGTCTTTTGTGATTGTTGGCCAAAAGTATCCATGACGTATTAGCAACCATTTCGTCTTCAAGCCAGCTTGGTGTGCTTCGTAAATTCCTTCGTGAACTTCTGCCATTGCATGCATTGCTTCTTCTCGTCCTAGGCACTTTAGAAGCAGTCCATCGATTGTCCTTCGATATAGTTCCTCATCAATCAGGAGGTACTTCAAGGCTTGCCTTTTGAATTCTTTACTGCAAGGGCCCGGACTTTTCAAATAACTCATCAACAGGCTTCTCCAATCTTGTTGATCTAAAGTTGGATTTGAGTCATCTGCTATCCTTTGCTGAACCATCATTACTCAAACTTCTATGGAAGGTAAAACATTCGTTTGAGTGATAATGTGACTTGCCAACTCTTTCGATATCTTGTACCCGGATGCCATCTAGGCTAATTCGTTGGTTTCCGAGTTTTCGCTTCTTTTGACATGAATCAAGTCATATTCGGCAAAATTTGATAACAATATTTTTGCCAAACTATAGTGTGATATAATGTTCTCACTCAAACATTGGTACTCTCCTTTGAGTTGTCTTATCACTAGTTGATAGTCTTCTTTAATCGTGACTGATTGTACTTTCATGCCAATTAAGACGTTCAACCCTACTATTAAGGCTTCATATTCGGCTTGATTATTTGAACAATCGAAATCAAGCCTGAACATGAGCTTCATTTTTTGCTAGTAGGGTGACACGATCATGATCCCGGCACCTGATAATTCTGATGTTACTGACCCATCAAAATAAAGTATCCATGGTGCAATGCGAAGATTAGGGGTGATCGGTTCACATGATGGGTGGTTTTACCCTAGAACAGAGAACCATCCGCTAGGAACCGGTTCCGCAAAATACGAACCGTGAACCAACCGCTTCTTCTATGAACCGTGAACCAACCGAACCATCGGTCCGGTCCGGTTTTTGGTTGGATTTCAGTTACGTTTCTACCAAGCAAAAAATGAAAAAAAGGAAATAGGCGAGGAAACAAATTCGCCTTGTTCCATCGCAAGTAGCCATAGGATTATACTCCAAGGAAGCATAAGGACAAAATAAAAGAAAAAAAAATGAAGGAACTCAGTAAAACATGGTATGTAGCACCTGCAGAATAATGAAAATCGAACCAATAAAATAATATACATTCAGATTATATAAGGGGGCCGGTTCATGGGCTGGTTGGATGGTTCGCATTCAAATCCGTAAACCGAACCGATAAAATCGGTTCTGGAAAATTGAAACCGAGAACCGAACCGTACCCGTCAAAAACCATCCAAAATCAACCGGTTGGGTACGGTCCGGTCCGGTTTGGTTGGATCGTGGTTTTTCTGCTCACCCCTAGCGAAGATAATTTTCGTTATTTTCTATTTTTAATCTCGTTGGATATTCAGTAATGAAGTCAGACACTACCTACCCTTTTACTACTTTGAGCGGCACATACATCAGATTGATCTTTGTCAAAGTAAATACTCATTTGGCGATCCGGCCTTTTATAATTGGCCTGGATAACATGTACTTTATTACATCTATTTTTTAAACTACATGTACCGTAGTCGATAGCATATAATGACGTAATTTCGTACAGGCATGATATAAAGAGAGGCATAGCTTCTCGATAGGTGTGTATCTTGTCTCGGCATCGTTGAGCATCATGCTTAAATAGTATATGGCATGTTCTTTTCCTTCATCATTCCTCTGGGCCAGCATACTTCCGATCGTGGTGTCGGTCGCGGACAAGTACAACTTCAATGGCCTACCTATTTTTGGTGGCATCAAAACCGGTGGCTTGATCAAATAATTCTTCAATTGATCAAAAGCCGACTGGTGTTTTTGTCCCCATATGAATTCTTGCTCACCCTTTAACTTGAGTAAGGGAGAAAATACCTCGATTTTCCCTGACAAGTTAGTTATGAAACGTCGCAAGAAATTTAAGTTTCCAATCAACGTCTGGAGTTGCTTTTTGCTAGTGGGGGCGGTAATTCTAAGACAGCCTTAGTTTTGTTTTTATCCACCTCAATTCCTCTCTGATGAACTAGGAAACCTAGGAAATTACCAGCTTTTATCCCAAAAGCGCTTTCCAAAGGATTCATTTTTAGCTTAAACTTGCGCATTCTAACAAAAGCTTGTTCAAGACGATCTAGATGACTTACTTGGTCAGTCTTGACTGTTACATCATCGATGTAGACCTCCATGAATTCTCTGATCATATCATGGAAGATAAAGTTCATCGCTCTTTGGTAGGTAGCTCCGACATTCTTTAATCTGAATGGCATAACAACCCATTTGATCGTTCCAATAGCTCCGGGACATCTGAAAGCTATCTTATGGACATCTTCTGCTGCTATAAAGATCTGATTGTACCCCGAGTGTCCATCCATAAAAGATATAACTTCGTTGCTGGCCACCGAATCGATCAACATATCTGCCATGGGCATCTAGTACTCGTCCTTTGGTATAGCTGTGTTTAGGTCGCGGAGCCCCGTAACTTCGGGAGAAAGGGTGCCTCCTCACAAAGGGGGTCGCAGTTACCAGGCCCGGGTGACTGTTTACCAAAAACAGGTCAGGCTTGTCGAAAATATATTAGCTGATGAATTAGTAGTTGTTGTTCTTATTTCTTTAGTACCTTTGGTGGTTCATATACCTGTCATGTTCCTTGGATTATTTACAAGTGGTATTCAAGCTCAGACCTTAAGTTTTCCATTCTTCTTTTTGACCGGGACGATGTTCGACAACCACTCGACGTACCTAGCTGTTCTGATGAATCCTGCGGAAAGGAGCCGCTCGATTTCTTCTTTGACTTTGAGGATCACTTCAGGCGCGAACCTCTTGGGTGGTTGTTGGTATGGTCGAAATCTCTTCTTGATTGGCAGTCGATGTTCAACTATACTCCTTGCCAAACCTGGGATCTCGTGATAATTCCACGCGAAACAATCTTTATATTCTTTGAACAAGTCTATTAATTGCGATTTGTATGGTTGATCGAACAATTTACTCACGTAAGTTGGTTGTAGGCAAGCTTCACTTCCAAGGTTTACTTCTTCCAATGGATTTTGAGCTTGAATCACCTTGTCATCCTCTCTGATTGGGGATTCTTCGAAATCCAAAATCCCATCAACCATTTCATCCGCTTGCTCGGCTTGCTCAGCCTTATAGGCCTCGTACTTTTCAACGAGGTTTTGCGACAATTGTTGATCCTCCATCAGTGAATTCTTCAAGATGAACTGCCGGTTCCTTCCTAAGGATCCACTCGGTATTTCCCTTGTCAAAACGACAAAAAGCAATATCCCTCGAGTCAACCTCAGGGGGTTTTGAGATGCGTAGGCAGTCGTCTGGCATAACTTGGTCTCGTCCTGATATCCGAGTCCACGTGACGCAAGTTTGAGGATTAGCTTTTACATACTCCACCTTATCCCCATTCCAGAATGCCAGCATTTGATGCAATGTTGAGGGGACACACCGGTTCCCGTGTATCCAATCCCTTCATGGTAGTAAATTGTATGACCCGTCAGCATCTACCACACAGAAAGATGTCCTTGATGTCTTGCATCTCACAGTCAGATTCGCAACATATATCCATTTCACTTTGGTGATTTCACCGATAAAATCTGATAACTGAATGTTCGACGGGATAATCTCGTCGTCAGCCCTCCCTATCTTTTTGAAGAATCTGTATGGGATGAGATTCAATGTTGAATCGCCATCTACCAAAACTTTCATTACTGGTCGCCCATTTATCTAGGCGTTAATGTTGAGCGACCTCAAGTGATTTGAGGTTTCTTCAATGGGTTTCTTGAATTCCATAGTTTTTTCGTTGAAACAGAACTGAGCACCCTCTTTTTCTTGCTCCATCTATTTGTTATCATGGTTGTTTGAGGTTGTTTCAACTTGAAACTCTTTGGGCAATTTAACTTGGACCATGCAGGAGCTTAATGGTGAAACCGACGTGCTTATACGAGTCCTGAATCGCGGCTCCTGCTTTGGTAATTTCGAGGATTCGGATTGCTTGAGTTCTTGCTCTTGAGCTGGTTGTGGCTCCTCTGGTTTGTGTCTCCAAACTAAATTTTTGGTTCTCCAGAACTTTGGACGTTCCTTCCCCGGTTTGGGTGTAGGCACATTGCTTTGTTATTGCAATATACGGCCCCTCCTTTTCCTCTGTGCCCTTCGTTTCTTGGTACGAGTCATGATCTCTTCTTTCCTTTGAGCCTCTGTGATCTCATACCATGATTCTTTTACCGGATCGGCTGGGATTTTCAGAGTACGTTGGTGAGGTAGTTTGACTGGAGTGTAGCGGCTTCGACGTATATTACCATTAAATTCCTCTCGTCTCGAGTAGGAAACTCTTTCCTGAGTGCGAGCTGCGGCGGACCGTAACTCACATAGTAATCGAACTTCCTGCTGGGCTCCCCTAACGTACCAATTGTGGGGTCTCCTTCTTCGTACCTCTGTTTGAATGACTGGTAAACAGCTCTCTGGGGAACGGTCGGCTTGGTCTGTGGTGGCTCCCGACTCTTTTGATAATGCTTCTTTTAACTCTGATCCGTATTTTCCAGCTCCTATCTGCATCTTGTGTATAACTTCGACAATCTATACCCCATGCCCGACTGCTTTAGGGATGCCATCCCAGTCATCACGGGAAATGGGTCAGCGTCAATATTCATGGGGGATTTTCTTTTGTCATCGGCGAACTTGATCTTTCCTTGTCGAATTGCTTCTTGAATGTTCTTCTTGAGAACCAAACAATCCGACGTATTATGGCTCCATGAGTGTCGCGACCTAAAATTAAGCTAATGGATTATTAGATCAATTAAATTAACTAACCTAATTCGGACTCTCCCAAGTCCTACCAATTCGTAACTTAGGTTTTACTGAAATGACTTTTAATTTAGGAGCCGCCACTAATCTTTTCTTGGTAGGTAGATTAGAAACCTAAATGAAATAGTGGGAGAACTATTTTATTTTTACGAACCAGAGTTAGTGAGTTCGGGGACTTGATTGCGTTAATTAAAAAATAACGCCATTTCGGTACCAATTTCATGATAATGCCTTTTCGATTGGTTCATGTGACTTAAAATGTTTTTGGTCTTTTTTGTTTTATATTTTTTTTTTGAATTTCTTAAAAAAATTGAACAAAATTAAACAAGAATGCCCATAATATACCTTGATATCCAAATTTCCGATAATTCGCTCATTTTTTAAGATTCGGATTAGAATATAATTTTTAACGCTACATCCTCGAAAATTCGAGTCAGTATGCGAATACGTGTATAAGATGACAACGTCCCTCTTGCCAGAGAGAAAGAATACGAAGTATTATACTAAATCATTATCCTACCCCATAAGATCATGGGTAAGGCAAATAATTTGATTTTCCGTATGGACTAGGCACATGGGGAGCATATATTATGAGCATGCTTATTTAAAAATGTGCAAATATTTAAAAAAAATCGAGGACCACCTAGGGTGGTCGAAATTCTAAAGGGGATATGCCCCTATCCACCAAGGATGGTATCTTTAAAAAAAAAGAAAGATTATCTTTTGAGATTTTTTTAGGAAATTTAGACAATCTTCTAAATTTTAAAATATATCTTTATCTTGGAGGAAATCTTATCTTCGGAATTTGGAAAAAGCAATCTTTAATGTTCAAATAATTAAAATTAGAAATTTTTTCAAATCTTCGGATATTCCAATTAAGCTCAAATCTCATCCCTATCCGAAAATATTCTAAACTATCCGGAAATGTTCAATCCAACAAATCAATGAACAAACAAAGAGAATCGAATATCCAAGTTTCCATCAAGATAAAGCATGCATACCAAAATTCTCAATTCAGCAAGATTTCTCGAAATCAATTCACTTCAATTCAATTCGTCAAGAACGTGACTGAACAAAACTAGGAGACATGATTCCATTCAACCAACCTATAAATTCGACTAACATGAAGACTCAAATCAAAATTCGACCAATCGAGGTTCATGACAAGGTTCTTCCACAAAACATTAAGACATGCGATAATCTGATGGCATCATGAGAATTAAATCCCAATTTTAACGTAAACATTCATGTTCTGCCAATTTTCAACTTAAGGATGCCATTGATCAATTTTTGGTTCTGAAACAAATATAAAAAAAAATTCAATTTTTTTGTATTCAAGCTGCGAATCAATTCGAGCACAAGCTTCAGACGAAACCAACAGGACTTACAATCACAATGTCAAAGAAATTTACCTTTTCCCGAACTGAAAATCCTGCACTTGAATGATCAATGGATGCTTGCCTTAGAACAGCTGCCTTAGAACAGCTGCCTTTTGGTCCGAACGTTGCTGGAAACATCCTCAAACAGCAAGGGAAGTGGCGTGAATCCAAGAGCTTCAAACGGCAGTGACAAGCGGCTTTGGACAGCAACAAAAAAAGTACTGGATAGCAGCAAAACCAATCTTCGATCGACAGTGGCGTCGTCGACAGCACGAGCAACGGATGTGACGAATATGGTGGTCAGGCGTTTAGGAAAAATTCGTCTGGAACTTGAAGGGAAGGTCTCGACCTCGGGGGAAACCTTTGACCTTCTCTTGTTGTTCTTCGAGCTCTCAAACGAATGAAGAACAGAAAAATTTCTGCTGGATCTCTCTCTTTCTCTCTCTCTCTCTCTCTCTCTCTCTCTCTCTCTCTCTCTCTCTCTCTCTCTCTCTCTCTCTCTCTCTCCAATCTCACGTGGAAGCCAAGTGTTATGAGCAGAAAAATTTTGCCAACCCCTAAAATCCTAGACATAATGAGGTATATATAGTGGATTAGGGTAATATTCCAGGATTCAATCTTGACCGTCAAGATTTCATTCGAGATATCCATCGTAGGATTAGAATTTTCTGAATATCCAAGGCTTTTTCATGAAATTTTCGGCCATTATAGAGGGGAGACAAAGCTTGGCCGAAATTTCCCATCCAATGGGCTTATTTGTGCGAATTCAGGGCCTAATCGGGCTCTAATCAATTAAATGGATAATTAATTAAAAGCCTTTCATTTTAAAAGATTTAAATTAAACTTGAATGAGGCCCAAACTCATACAAATTCGGTCATCCCTTCTTATGGTCGAAAACTTCATATTGAAATTAAATTATGTTCAATCGACTCGCCTTTGACCCTAATGCAGATGGCATGACTGACAAAAAATAAATATGTAATGCATGAGGATTTATTTTTTGCAAGAGTTATGAATAACTCTCATTTTATGTTTAAATGAATTTCTAAAATTCAAAATTTAGGTGTCAACAATGAGTGGTGTCATTTACAATATTTCTTACTGGTCAACTCCTCCTTGGTTGGTATCTATTGCCCTTCCGTTAGCCTGATTTGTCTGTCAGCCAATAACATGTCAAAAATTTCTTCCTTCCGATTCGCATCAAATAAATAATATGCTGCCTCTTTGGCTTTGGCCATAACGGTTGACTTTTCTTTCATCCTTGGTGGCCTCAGCGCTTGACAGGTATATGGTTTGTCTATAATCAGCTGGGCTACAGCAACTTCAACGGAATCTGTCTGTCTGCTCCTCGCCGAAACCGTGAGTTTCGACAGTATTCACCTCTCATCTTCGGGTGTGCCTCTTGTCTTTCTCCTTGAGTAGGCTATCATGCTTGACTGTCATGGTAGATAACTCAAATAAATCGACACATGGTTGACCTACCATCCTATCTCGAATTTCGAACTTCAACCCGTTAAAGGCGAATTCGACAAATGTCTTCTCAGGTAAGGGAACCAAACACTTGTTACCGGCTCGCTTGAATCTTGTAATGAATTGGTCAACTGTCTCGTTGTACATCTGCTTCACTATTGACAAGTTGGCTATGGACAAATTCGACACAGCTCACTGGAATTGCCCATGAAAAAGGCGTTCCATTTGTTCCCACGTTAGCACCGAATTTGCTGGTAGAGCAGTATACCAAGTGAAAGCTGTTCTGGATAAAGAGAGTGGGAATGGCCTAAACTTCCAATGATCGACATGGGTAGCATCTTCGACATGGGTAGCATCTTCACATAAGGCCAGGAAGCGATTGACATGTTCATAGGTGGATTGGTCATCTTCACCAGTAAACAGTGTAAACTGGGTATCTTGAATCCTTTTGGATACGGGATTGTGTCCATCCAATCAAGGTAGGGCTTTCGATATACGTTAACCCTATACCCTGCCATGGGGTCAATGTACCCTACCATTTGCTCAGCAATCGGTTGATTTTGGTATACCAGTTGATATGGCATATGATATCCTGGATGTGGCATAGCTTGGTACGCCGGCTGCACAACGGGTTGAACAATCTGAGGCTTAGACTGATTTCCATGTGGTTGCAACACCTGATTCGCTTGCTGCTATCCTGGTTGCATGAACTGTTGATGGACTATAGGTTGAAAAGGTTGATCTTGCCCTCTATTCTGAGGGAAATGATCTTTCCCCCTGGCCTGCCACTGTCCCCTAAGGGGAATTGGCATTGTTCCTTAGTTTTCGACAACCATATGTATAGGCTGTTCGATTTTAGGTATTGGGTTTACCTGAGTGGCAGTTACATATTGGGCGGCATGCACATTGTGTCGATCGTGATGGCCCGAGAATATACCTGGATCTTGAGGATTAGGCCCGTTTATCAGCGGAGCTTCTCCTCTTTGTAGAATCATGATAGGTAAAACTGGTGGTGCATTCTGGCTAGTAAGCCCCACGTTTGTCGTCAACAACGGTGCATTCGTTGAGGGTATAGATGAGTTTCCCATCTGAGGCTACTGCCAATTTGGGGATGCTCTATGCTGTCTTGACGCACATTCGTAATAAGTGTTGATGATCAATGATCTGACGACTTCAGTCATACGTTGGACCATATGATCAGCAAACTCGTTCTGGTCTTCTTCAATCGTACGCCTTATTGAGGATAGCATAACTAGCATTACTTCAAGGTTTCGCCTTAGTTCTTCGGCAGGCGGCCGCTGAACCTCGTCATCTTCATTCTGGGGCGGATCTTGGACTCCCCGAATCGTCGAAGATTCTGCTCGTGGTACTTCCTCCATGAGTTTGTCTCCGTCTAAGTTGCTACGACCTCTTGTACGTGGCATAGCACTCTCTCGAACTTAACACCTTGGTCCCACCAGGCGTGTCAAAAAAGAATTGTTGTAGCAAAATTTTCCCTCAGTCGGGCCCGCTTAATCTTATCAGGGCTCGGCCCAAGAGATTAAAGCCCAAAAGGGTTATTGATGTAGAAAAATCCTTTTATCGAACGTTTGCAGTTCGTTAAGTAAGAAGGGCTCCATATAAGTTTTGGACAGAGAGTGTCAAATGCAGGATATCTTATTGATAAGAGCGTGTCTTTCGACGGCTTTGTACAAGATTCGACAAGACTCCTAGAGACGAATTTCGATGAAACTTGTCGAATTGCTTCGACGAAATTGTAACCGAGATACAACACCGGAATTGAATCGAAGGTGCTAAACCTTACTGTAGGACACGATGCCGGAATTTAATCTACGACACCGGACGGGTGAAAATGTAGGACACAGCACCGAAATTTAATCGACGGTACTGGACGGGTGAATAGTAGACCAACCCAACGCCGAAATTTAACCGACGACACTGAACTGGGCGAGTAGACGCCGGAATCGAATCGACAACATGTAACTCTAAATATGAAACACGTCGGACTTTAATCAACGACGAGAATCTAGAAACTATGGCTAAATTAAGAGATAATTGAAAAGATAAAGACTTGTTTGTTGTGTGTTGTAGGGGGGTTGCTGTTGGACACCCGTTGGTATTTATAGGCGTAACATGGTAACCGTCGATCATCTGCTGCCTTGGGCACCAAGTACATTCTCTTCGATGACTAGGCCTGCTTTGGTAACCGTCGAATCAGCTGCTACCTTGGGCTCCAAGTACGCTCTCTTTTGATGACAGCTGTCGCCTCAGCCTTTAAACATGTTTTCCTTCTATGACCTTCATGGATAAGGTTTTTAACAATTTTCGCGCCTTTCGCTGTGCTTGATGAGATTGCCGCCTAATTCTATAACCGACCTGATTGTGTCTTTTTTTACGCGCCTTTTCCCTTGGCTTTTTGAGATAAATACCACCAAAATCACACTCTACACGTGGTGGATCTGCAGCTTGACTTTTATCTTGCTCGCATACGTCAGTCCGCAACTGATCGTTCCTTCTCCATGTGCGCATCACGTGACCCCTAGGGTAATTTTAGGTGTTAACAATGTGTACGGATGCTGTGTAGAGCGGTCCAAACTAACCAGCAGCTCCTATGTACGAAAGGGCTGTGAACATTTTTCTCGTTTTGCTTTGTTCGGAGTCCGGACGAAACCCCCTCCTCGAATTAAGTGAGCTATTATGTTTGGTAAGATGCAAAATAACAATCCAATCTCATATCGAAATATTGATGTGGTTCGAAACCGAGTACTTCTTAATTGGCTCATAATGTCATTGTTCGTCCAAATTTTTGGAATGATCGTATGTCTGACTGAATATGTTGATGAGTTCAGGCTCAGACTTTCTTTCGTTGATCTCCCAAGAGAAAAGACGACATTCTAGTCTTGGTGACAATAATGATTCCCATTTTTACCGTTTAATTTCGAGAAAATATTATATAGGTATATCTTGCCATGTAGGCGGCAAGACACTCCACTCATTAATCGCCACGTATCAGAGTGGGGCCATGTTCCAAATTTTGTCTCTTCGTCTCTCTCCTCCCCCTCCTCTTATTCGCTTCTTCTTCTTCCTCCTCCTCTTCTTCTTCTTCTTCTTCTTCGCATAGGCAACATCTCCTTCCACATCAACTGCGGCTCCACGACCAACTCCATCAATGCCTTCAACACCACCTTGATGTCTGATCGCTTCTTCACTGGCAACTCCTCCTCAGGTGTCACTCCACTCATTAATTTTTCATCCTCGCCCTCACCAGATCTAACGAGGGCTTGGCCCTCGCTAGATTTAGCGAGAGCAATAGGCCGCGATGTCCTTGCTGGCCCTTACTTGTGGCCGATCATCGGCTTTGGCCGAATAGTCGTCAAAGGCCAAAGGAAAAGAAAGGAAAAAACGGGAAAAAAAAAATCTGAACACGTGGCGAGCACTTATGATGTGGCAAGTATTAGCAGTGCATTTTTGGATCGATTAGACAGACAAAAATCCAAACGGAAGTCGAAACGATGATGCACCTAGGACCGACGGACGACTTCGGAACTGGCTCAAATTCGGTCAGTTTAAGCGAATCGACCTTTTGATCAATACTGACCGCCTTTGGCTGTGAACTGCGATGGATTTCGACAATTCGGGGTCATTTTGTATATTTTCATTTATTTTAGTATTTTCGGCTTAATTTTATTACTAGTGGCAATTTTGTAATTTTGGATTCTACTATTTAGAATTCTAGTAGATTAGAATTAACACCTCATATAAAATGTGTTTTATAATGTTTTGAGAAGACATAATATTTTTGATATTAAGGGTCTGTTTGGCAATGTTCACGTTTCTCTGTTTCTGTTTCCGGGAACAGTAAAGAACAGAAACATGTTTGGTAATGCAAATAATTATGATTCTGATTCTGTGTTCCGGAACACTTTTGGACCACTTTTCAGAACCAAAAAAAAGTTGATTTTTTTGTTCCGGAACACTTTTGCAAATCACTGTTTTCCACGACATACTTCTATGAATTTTTCATCGATGCTTTCAGTTCTTGTTGAAACATGATTTATAATTATATTTATTTTTATTTTTATTTTTATTTTTATTTTTATTTTTAAAATTAATTTAAAAATAACTAAAAATCATAAAAATTGCAAAATCAACTTTAAAAGCCTTGGTTGAGCCTTAGGAACTAATTTTGAATTAAAAATAGTTTTCATATTTTTTAAATTTATTTAATTATAAAATATCCAAAAAATTAGAAAAATATCATTCGTGGTCAGAAAAATACACAAATATAGTTTATATTTTTATTTCAATTTCCTCTTTAAGATGGTATTTTTAAATCTAAAAAAGATTAAACTTTCTTTTTCGCAACTCTTTTTTATTTTTTCGTTTCTTTTTTTTTAATCACTATTTGATTTAATTAATTTCTCTTTTCTTTGTCATCAAATATAATTATTTAATTATTTAATTTAAATGCAAATGGGGAACAAAAATTTTATGCAGTTACCAAACGCGTTTCTGTTCCTGGAACAAAAATTTTAGCAGTTACCAAACGCGTTCTGATTCTCAAAAATCATCCGGGAACAGAAACATTGCCAAACAGAGCCTAAGTTTCTGGTTTCTTCCCTCAAAGCAAAATTTGCTTGATATTACTCGCTATACGATGCGTCAACTTAGGGTGCATATAATAACGCTCCAGGAAAAGTGTTTCTGTTCCAAAGGTGTTCCCGGAACACTTTTGAAACAGAAACGCGTATGATTCAAAAATGTTCCAAAAGTGTTCCGCCGAACACTTTTTTGCCAGGAACACTTTTGAAGAAACAAAAAAAAAACTTGTTTCTAAGTTTTGGAACACTTTTGGAACTACCACTCACCGCCGCCGACGCGGCCACCACCCGCCGGCCACAGTTGCTGCGGGTTACCGGCAGCCACCGCCGACCGCCGCTGTCCTTCCGCCGCCGCTGAAAAAAAAGTTTTTTTTTTTACTTACCATACGCGTTTCTGTTCCCAGAAATCATAGCCAGAAACAGAAACACAAAAAAAAATGTTTATATTCAAAAACTGTGCCCATGAAGAGAAACGTTGCCACACGCACCCCAAAACTCCCAAACTATAGTCTATAACCACTATGATATCAATTTCACAATTTTTTTTTTTCACAAAAACTCTAAACTTGTACCGGTGTGAAAAAAAATACGCCGTCTACTAAAAAAAAAAAAACTAACGTAGACCTTCTCCTGTCCTTCGTCGTGGCATCCCCTCGTCATCATTCCATGAGAATATACTCTTGATAAGTACACGAATAAATCTCTAACTTGGGTTAAATTAAGACATATAGCATGCGGAACATTCCATTTTTAAGTTAATTTGTGCAAATATCGGTTAGTGAGTTCAAGTTTTTTCTTATGGTACATGGTTGTGTCAAAAGTTGATTACGAGATTCAAGCATATAACTAGACCTAAACTCAGTTAATAACCCACCTGCATTTAAATGGGCCATAAATATGCCATAACAAACTTAGCAGCTAGCATAATGGTCTACAAAATAAAATACAGAAACAAATGGGTCATAAATGGATCCATTATAAATCTATTTACAACCCAATTAAGACAGCCATTTAAGAGGCCTCTACCCTTTCTCATACTTTTTTTCTTTCTTTCTTTTTTCTGAAAAATCTTTTTTTTTCTTCTAAGACAGGCAAGGGTCACCGGCCATGGGTGAGGGTCGTTACCCTTACCCAATGGCCGCCTAGGCAAGAGCCGCGACCCTCGCCGGCGATCGCCGAGGGCCCAATCCGCCGGTCTTAGAAGAAAAATATAAATAAAAATAAAAATCAGATTTTTTAAAAAATAAATTAAAATAAAAAATTATGATAAATTATAAAAATTTAACAAAATGATATTTTTAACGGGAATAAAATAAAAAATAATATTATTTTAAAATAAAAATTATCCACAATGGTTTAGTAATATAAATTTTTCAAAGATTGATAAGAAATAAGTTTTCTTAGATTGGATTAAATCTAGAAATATTTTAGTAATATAGGTCAGGTCGTGTACGGGTCAAGAAATTTGCACTATGACGCATAAATATATCATAACATGTTAATGGGTCAATTTGGGTTGGATCATTTATGACCGGACTGGGTCTACCCGTTTAACAAGTCTATACGTGACATTTTTCCCTAACCAACCCAAGTTATTTTCCTTTTGGCCTGTCCTATGGTGAGTCGCATGATTTTATGTTGGATGTGTAATTTGAATTTGTTTTTGCACTCTTACAATTTTAGACGCCTGTGAGGAGCCGCATTGTGTTTGTGATTGCGCCGCTTGCTCTCAACTCCGATGCTTGTCATCAATCTTTTGCAAATTATAGGCTCCGTTTATTTTGCGAAAAATGAGTTATTCGAAAAATATTTTCTTAAAAATGACCGCCCATATCATTTATAAAAATAAATAAACGAAAGTTATCGTCTACTAAATAAATGTAAACATAAATCGTGGATAATGTAAATATTTTCTAATTATTTTAAATGATGCAAGCGATCATTTTCAAATGAACGTTTTTTCAATTACTCATCTTTTGCGAAATAAACGGAGCTATAGTTTCTTAATCTGAGTACAAGCCAAGTTTGGTCGGACTTTTTCTGGGTAATTAAGACGTTAAATAGCAACAAAAAAAAAGGTCGAAAAGACGTTAAATAGCATTTCAAAGCGGGAAAAAACAAGATGCTGCAAGTCCGCAAGTTGTTTGACCGCCCGTTTCTTGACTTGTTAATTCAGTTTTGCCGGACATTATTTGCTTCTACGTTAGAAATTGTCCGAATGACTTCATTGAATACCGATACTTTATCATGATTAATCAGAATGTGGAAAGGGTTTTAGCATTTAAGCGTGTTTGGGATGACTTCCTAATTCCAACTTATTTACTGGGTGGCAATGGATGTTTGACTCCCATTCATAAGCTGAAACGAAGTACATTGACTTGATTTTTGGGTCGGACATATTATAAATTAAGGGTGTCGACGGGTCAGGTCTCCGTTGATACTCGACCCGACCTAAAAATAGTAGGAAACGTGTTTCTGCGAGCAGACCTGAGACCCAAATTAACCGTATGAAATCCTATGAAATCCAAGCCGAAAAACCAGTTCGATTCATAAAAATCTGTGTATGTGTTTGATAACTAAGTCGAAGCTACTACAATTTACAACCAACGTCGATGCATCAACAGGCTTCCGCCGTTCTCAATCAGAAACCCTACTTTCCAAGGCTTATGAAAGTTGACAAGCCCGGCGCGGTTCCGATGTGGATGTGTCTAGGGTTTGTGTCCACACTACGAATTGAGTCACGTGACTTTTTGTCTCGACGATGCATTCAGTTTTACCCCTCTTAATTTGTTTGACCCGCGGGTGTTGGATTTGCCCCGGGAAAACGTAACATCCGAGTCTCCGACTCCCTGGCGCCCGTCCTCCACGGAAGACTTGCTAGAACAGCTCGTGTCATTTCCTTGCACGGACAGCTACTTTGATGGAGAATTGGCGATAATTTTTCCTCAAGTTAAACTCGGTAAACAAAGGATCTGGTTCGGAATATAGTGCGCAGTGATGAGACCATGGAGCAACTCCATCTTTCAACGCACATTTCAGCGCCCCGTTGATTACTTCACTGCGCTTTCAGATCATCCAATCGATTCACCAAGTCTTCATAGCTCCTTTGATCACGTCACTTTGTGAAAACTTGTCAAACAGTGAATGGAAAGTTGATGCTGTACCTTAAAAAAAAAAAAGATTACGTGATTCTTTGCTTTTTATGCAGTATATGTCGTTATTCTTGTTGAACTCAATATTGATGGAGTGAGCGATGAAAGCAATCGACAAACTAAATGACTTGATTATCGATAAATCAAGAGATGACATAGAGAGAGAGACAGAGACACAGAGAGAGATAGAGAGAGAGAGGGGGGGGGGATTGGGCCTGGATGGGCCCAATTGGCCATTGCTCGGGCCTCTCGTAAGGTTTGTATTCTATCTTGTCATTCAACCATATCGGTCGAGATCATCGCCACCTCGAAAGACGTGTCACCCTGACTAGGTCAACTCGACTCGATTCCCTACCCAGCATTTTGTGGTGTGTTTTCAAGATCACCTCTTGGGTCATGGCCATTTAATTGGGAGGTGTCGGGTAGAAATCACTTTCTAGTTAATTCGCTCTTACTCTTCAATTTTTTGGCAAATCCCTATGTTCTCTCTCTCTCTCTCTCTCTTCTATGAATTCCAGGACACTAGAAAGAAGAAGCTTTCCTAATATTGCACACGCTACAAAGACCATGGGATAATCCAGAAACCATGTGCCGGAGTGTAATTAGCATCTTCCATGTGTGTTTATTATAATGGTTGGTTAAATAGGGTTCACAAAAATGGAATTAGAAACAAGATTAGCTAGGTTACCCACTCATTCTCTCTCTTTAAAAAAAAAAGGGAAAGTATCTCATCCCTACACATCCTATACACATCAGAAGACTAAATCTGTCAATTTTATGTTAACGATACAATTGATTACAAAGTCTATCTATTAGTTCAAATCCAATTCTACATGTTGGGCATGCATGACCAGCACGTGAGAACGGGAATTCTCGTTTCATTACCGTATCTCGTTTTTTTTGTGGCTATCAAAGCTAAGGTTGCGTTTAGTCGCTAGGACAACAATCAAGATATGATAGGATTAAGTGTGATAAGATATCATTTAATAAATGTGAATGAATCTAGCCGTATCAAAACCTTTTACACACTTTAAGAGAAGATCGAAAAAAAAAAAACGTTCAAGTAAATCAAAAGAAAGTCAAAATTATAGATGGAATTGTAATTATTGAAAGCAAGAAAAACTGCAATCAGATGTTGGAAGTAGGAAGTCCAGCGCGACAAAGGGTGGAGAGTTGCATACGAGGAAGGGACGGAAGGTTGGTTGGTGGCGGCGCTGCCGCTGAGCCACCGGTGAGGATGTCTCCGATGGGGATCTCTCGCCAAGCTCAAGGGAATCCCGTCGCGCCCATTGACGGAATCTCCCTCTCCGACAGACGAAAGAATCCAAAGTGCCTCTTTTTTCACATGACGTCATAATTCAATATGTGACGTGGTCTCCTTGTTCATTCCTTTTTTTTGTTATTTTTCGTTTGGGAGCGCATATCTATATACGGAACAGATTGTTATCTTTAGCCAGCCAATCTAATTAGTCACCTTCTAAAGTTCATGGATCATAAGGGGAAAGTTCTTCAAAAAATTTCTGCACTGATATGAACAAATTGTAATTGTATTTTGATATTTTTCAAATTCATTTTATTTTTTTTCCCTTTTTTTTCCTTTTGTTTACATCTCCGGCCGGTGAGGTTGCTGGCCGACCACCACCTGCCACGAGTGAGGGCCTCTGCGCCTTGGCCAAGATCTGGGCGAGGGCCCGACTCCCTCACCACCCGCACCAAGCGAGGGCATTGCGGCCCTCATTGGCCAATAGGCAAGGGTGTCGATACTCACATGGACATGAATGAGGGCCTGACTCCCTCGCCGACCCTTGCCCATGGCTGACAATGGTCGGCTGGCGACGTCACCGGCCCTAGATGAAAAGAAAAAAAGAAAGAAACAGAATAGAACAAACTATTTAAAATATATATTGTTAGGAATTGTCCACGTCAATACCGGCCATGTCATGTAAACAGCCGATGTCAACGTCAGCAATTTTTGGCCAAAATTGGCCGGAAGGACTCAATTGGGAAAACATGAAAATGTTTAAGACTTGATTGAAAAAAAAATTAAGACAGAATTGGTAAACGTGAAATTAGTTTACGAACTTTTTGGCAATTTTTCCCACCACTTTAAATGTCTACCGCTTAATTTGTTCATGAGGCCCGATTGACTCGGACGGGCCGAATGAGCCATCGGGCCTATAAAGTCAGTATCTCTCGCTAGATCTTGTCTTTCGACCATCTTCTTCTATGCTCTCAGTTTGTCCGGTAATGAGAACCGAAGCATAGCCAGGCCACATCACGAGAGTTTGGGCTCTGCCCCACATTCGTACATGAGTAGGGGTTTTACATTTAATTAAGCCATGGACAGGACATCCAATTAGCGGGATAATCCACAAACCATGTGCGGGAGTGTAGTTAGCATCTTCGATGGATGTTTATAATAATGGCCGGTTCTTCAGGGTTCACGGAAATGAAAGAATCTCGTTCCCACACATTCTATATACCTTCGCAGACAAATCCTGCGTCACATGAAATAATGTCATTCATTAGATGTGTCGGTTGATTATGTTAAAGGAGACAACTGACTAGACATTCGGTGTATTAACACAAAATCCAGTTCTATCCATTGTGCGCGGCAAACCAAACATGGCAGTGGGATAATCATTCCATTCCCATCTCTCATTTCTTAAGTTGCCATCAACAACAACAACAACAAAAAGTGGGTGGATCATCATACCCAAGGCTCTCTCTTCTTCACATCTTATTTCATTCTGACTTGAGTCGATCATGTAAAACTGAGGCAAGATCTACCTATTAGTATAGGAGACTAAACAGCTCGAAAGTCACTAAGAGTTTGTTGGATAACACTCATGTTTCTCTGATTCATGTTCTTTTGTTCTCGAAAACTTAAAAAGAACTTTAAATCTGTTTGGTATCATCATTTAATTTTTCGGTTCCCAATAACAGATCAATGGCCAAGGAACAAATTTGGAACAGAAACAAGAAGCAAAAAAAAAAAAAAATCTGCTTCTTTATTCCCGGGAACATAACTAGAAAAAACCATTTCTACTCATAAATTATTCTAGGGAACATAATTGTTACCAAACAGACCCTAAATGTTATCATAACGTGAGGCTTGCATACAAATGAGAGAGCCCTTCTATAGGGTTAAAGAGGTATCTTGTTTTTTTCTTTGAAAATAAAGAAGGTTGAGGAGAAAGGACCAGGTCCAATTATTCCTTTTGAAGTGTTAAGATATTACAGACACCACGAAATGTTTGATTTGAGTCAAGCTACTTCGTTTGCGCGAAACTTGAAGGTCTGAGGTTGACTAGCCAGTCACTAGAGTGGCAAAAATGGGTTTAGAACCCTTATTTTAACTCATATTGAAGGGTGCATGTCATAAATGGTTTTTTTTTTCAAGTTTTAAAAATAGGATAAAAACTTAATGGATCTTAAACTGAGTGATAGCTAACTTATTTTAAGCCCATATGAAAAATTGTAAAAGTGTTTTACTCGTCTTCTAGTAGTGAATAAAGCCCTAGTGTGTCGGGTAGAGTTAGAGATGTTAGGGCATTATTTATAATTTTTCATATTTTATTTTATTTTATATTTATCTTTTAGCAAAATGACACTAAAAGTACCAAAGTTTGTGTACGATACTCACTTTAGTGCCAAAAATTTTCGTCGGCTTACTTTAGTGTCAAATCAAAGAAAAACAGTCACTTATGGTGCGTATAGTAACGTTTTTGTTCCTGAGCATAGTTTTTGAAAGAAACATTTTTTTGGGTTTCTGTTCCCAGCAACGATTTCGGGGAACAGAAATGCGTATGGTAAGTAAAAAAATACTTTTTTTCGCAGCCGGCGGTAGCGGCGATCGGCGACCGGGGGCGGCGGCCAGTAAGCAACGGCGACAGGCAGCGTGCGCGGCCGGCTGCCGGCAAGCCGCAGCTGCGGCGAGCGACAGCCGGCGGCGAGTGGCAGCAGGCGACCCACGGCAATGGTGGCCGGCGGGTGGTGGCCGCGTCCGCGGCGGTGAGTGGTGTTCCAAAATTCAGAAGCAAGTTTTTTTTGTTTCTTCAAAAGTGTTCACCGGTACAAAAGTGTTCTGCGGAACACTTTTGGAACATTTTTGAACCATACGTGTTTCTGTTCCAAAAGTGTTCCGAGAACACCTTTAGAACAAATACACTTTCCCTGGAGCGTTACCGGAGCGTTACCATACGCACCCTTAAGTACCAACGGCAAGAGATTCTAGCTAAAAAAACATATGTGAAATTTATAAATTAAACATTTTAGTGGCATTTATAAATAAATAAATAAAAATCACTCTAAGTGGACTCCACGTGGTAATTTTTTTTAAAAAAAAAATCAGTCTTAAACTTAAAGATAAGCTAAAGAATAAAAAAGGGATTGCAACGGCCCTCGCTATCGACTTGGGTGAGGGGTCGGTAACCCTTGCCCAATCTGGCCAGGGCTCGGTGACCCCAATCGACCATCCCTCATCCTCGTCGGTCATTGCCAGCAATGGTGGAACAGCAACGGCTAGAGCTGTGCAAGCCCTAGCCTCTGCAAGTCAATTATTATTTTTTAACTTTTTTTTTTTAGGTTTTAAGCTTTTTAAAAAAAATTGTTTCAATACAAATATGTGAGCAAGTTTTTCCTTAATGTTTTTTCAGATAAAAATGCTAGAGATTTTCCATTGCCGGCGATTGTCATTTTGCAGATAAAAATGTTGCAAGCCCTGATTTTTTTTTAGCTATTTTTATTGATTTTTAAGCTTATTTTTTAGTTTTTTTATTGGTGAATGAATTCTCCGGAGAGCCATGAAGCTTACGTTATTAATATAAAAATATCATGTGGGATTTTCAGCCAAGTTGATCGAAATTGGCACTCAAATAATCTTTTTTTTTAAGAATTGGTATTTAAGTAGTCCAAAAACTAGGAACCGGTCCTCCTGGTCTGGTTCCCATCCTAAGGTGGGATTGAACCAAACCGAAAATCGATCACCTACATTGTTGGGTATGGGTCGCTAGATTTGTATTGCATGGAAATGAGTCAAAATAGATTACGTGGATCAATTTGGATAAGACTACTATTTTCAACCCGACTCGATTGTTTGACGGATCTACCGACGTATTTAAAGTAAAAAAAAATAAAAATAAAAACTCTCCGGATTGCACAATAAACTACCTAGAAACTTTTCTTTTCTTTTTTTGGCTTGGATAAACGGCGGTTAGATCAAGCCATTATAATGCTAACCATGCGAGTATTTCTAAATGAAGTGCCTCGTCCACGTGCATTGGTTTGGAATATTACAAATGGTAGAAGAAACCATGCACTCTTGTAAAGTGTGAGTGAAAAAAAAAAAAAATCTCATCATATTATTAGAGAGAAAGCCCAAGCTCGAGCTCATCAGCATATTTAGTTGGACCTACATTTACTTAAAGCTTAACAAGAGAGTTATGAATGAATTGGGATATTTTAATTGTTTCACCTTATATAAGTTCGCAATATATGAAGATTGCCTAAAACCCTTATAAGCGCACCTCAATAGATCTCCCTCCACATAAGCTCCGTGCCCCTTTAATCATAGTATTCTTCATCTCATTTCAAATTTATACCATGTCCCAGCCAAGTTTGGCAAATGCCGATCGGTGAACTAGATATATACTCTTCTAACTCCTCCTCAGTTGCCTTCGGCCTAGCCAAACTTAGTAGGAACACACCATATGCCACCTTGATTAGGGAGATTCAGCTGCATCTGAAATCCACCAAGACAATACACATTAGGGGAGGCCACCAATTAATATTTAGTTTACGGTATCACTTGTTGGGAACACACTATATGCCACCTTGATTAGGAAGAGTCACATATGAGAGTCCTTCGCTGAGATATATATTTCGCCACGCATCTATACACCCGAGAGGCCATTAATCAATATTCGGTTTCGACACCGCTTATCCAAAACACGCGCGAGGCCCCTTTTCTGATTTCATCAAACGCCGATTCATATTGAGGGAAAACCACCGATTGATGATCGGCTTTGTATCATCTTTAGCATATTCGATTGGACTTATGTTCAATCAACAATCTAAAGCAATTCATCAAGCGTTGAACACCGTGACGATTCGGATCCGGATGGAGGCGTGTTTGTACAAGCTGGGAAAGGAAAAACTAAGGCAGCAAATCTCCACCCTTCATATAGGAATATCAAGGGTGGGGATCCCCTGCCTTGAAAAAAAATTGAAGGCACAAGCTTCCATCTCATCAAGGTCGCCGTCAAACGCCCTCAACTCAAGGAAAGGGATCCCCTGTCAAGGTTTGGACCTTGATAGGGGTGTACATGTCAATCCGGGCCGTCCGTTCAATCAACGGACGGCCCGGATTTGATATGATTAAAAAACAAAAAAGTAACAAAAAAGAATTTCTTTTTTATTTTTTTAATGCCAGCCGCAATTTTGTTAAATCTGGGCCGTCCGTTGATTGAACAGACGGCCCGGATTGACATGTACACCCCTGTCATGTTTCGACGCGTCTGGATTGTCTGCCTTACTTTTCCTAAGGCAGGCTGATCCAGACCACTCATTAATTGCTAAAATTATTTACCCCTTATAAAAAGGGGTAATAGGTGGTCTGGATCCTTAGGCACCCCTGCCTTAAATGCAGGGGAGCCGGACAGGCAAAAGATTATTGAAGGCCGCCTACTCCTAGTTAGCCTCTGATCATTGATGTGCCAGAGCAAGCCCTACTGCACTGCATCAACCATTCATTGGGCGCTGGCAGTTTCTGAGGCATGGACAGGCACAGCAAATCTTAACTTTCCCCCTTGTCAGATTGGCTTGGATATACTCGTTGGGGCTTCTTGCCACCCTTTTAAAAATGTTTGTCGTTTCGACAGAATTTCGAACATTTAAGTTACGGTTTTAGCTCTTTCCAATGCTACACGAAGTCCTTCAACATTTCGAGCGGAAATTTCATCACTTTGGTCATCAATTTGAATTACCAAGCTTAGCATCATATAGAGACTCTCTCTCTCTCTCTCTCTCTCTCTCGAGGGGTCCATCTTCACGTGTCCCGAAAGAGGAGCACGTAAATCCAAATGCATGGCGAGAAACTAAACAGCGTATGTGCCAAGGGAATACCAAAAACTCAAACGGAGGGGCTTATAGCCTTATACTAGGTGACAAAACCCTGCTCGTGCTCGTGCTCGTGCTCGTATTCTTCTTCTTCTTTTTCTCTCCAATTCGTTGTACCAGCATGGTTGTCCTCCCCTTTTTTGTAATTCGCTATCTGAAGAAGGACAAAATATTCTGTCTCCATTTTCTATTCTGCCAAAGGACAACGCAGCTCCGATTGTTTACAGACGCAGAGCACCATATGACAATATAATAACGCAGCGTCGTTCGAGTTCTGACACCCGTAACTGAGCCACGCCACCAAACCCAGTTTTCTGCCGTTGAAATACATCGCCGCCTTGAGCATTTTCTTGCTTTCTGTATTGAGCCCTTGTGCTTGTGGTGTCATTCGATGCGAAGCAAAACATGTCGCTGCACTGTGACCTGCAGATTCACGTCAGTGGTCAACAGACATTCTTCCTGGACGAGGTAAAGCTGAATCGCTCCAACCGAAATAATCCTCATCCTCCCTTTCCCCAGTCTTTGCTCTTCCAGTTCTTGATGGTAGTTAATGGGCGCCTTCGGTTTCTTTGCAGAAAATCGTATCGGCGTTCTCGGGGAGGTTGAGGAAGATCATCAGGCAAGAGAAGAGGAGGACCCAGATCAAGAGTTCCGGAATCGAGGTGGACGACTTCCCCGGCGGCTCCGATGGGTTCGAGCTGGTTTTGAGGTTCTGTTACAACGGGGGCGCGATTGGAATCACGGCCTCCAATGTGTCCCTCCTTCACTGCTGTGCAGTCTTCCTGGGGATGTCCGAAAAGGCCGCGGCTTCTAATCTCCTGCAACAGACTGAGAAGTTCTTGGAAGACATGTTTTACTGGTCCTGGAATGATGTGATTGCCAGCCTCAAGAGCTGCGAAACGTTCCTCAGCTATGCAGACTCGGTAGGCCTACTCCCGAAGCTCGTCTGCGCGCTGCTGGCAAAGATCGCTCAGAATTCAGACCTTAACCTAATTAATTCCTCGTCTTCATCGTCGTCGTCCCCTGAAATGGCTACCAGGTTCAGGTTCTCTTCTTCCACAAAGACGAGCCCCGACTCCAAGAGCCCATCTCGGTCGAGCAAAGCGTGGTGGTTCGACGATTTGACCGTCCTGTCTCCGCTGATAATCGAGAAGGTAGTCAAGAGCTTAGGGGCTCATGGGATCGAAAACAACAGCCTGACCCTCACAAGATTCCTGCTCCATTACCTCAAGACAGCGTCCCAGAGGAAAGGCAACCCGACAGGGTTTTCGGCGAGCACAAAGTCCGACTACATGGGTCTCGCGGACACGGTGGTCCACGGGGTCATACTGGTGGGGAAAACTGCATTTTCTTGCCGGGGGCTTCTCAGGGTGCTGAGAATCCTGTCGGGATTCGGAATCAGCAAAGATTGCAGAGTCGGCCTGGAGAGACTAATCGGCGGGATGCTCGATCAGGCAACTCTGGATGACCTCCTGGTCTCCGGCCATGAACGAGGTATTTATGACGTGAATTTGGTGGTGAGGCTGATCAGGGTGTTCGTTAATGGCGATGGGCGGTCCGGACAGAAGATGAAGAAAGTGGCCAGGTTGGTGGACAAGTACTTGGGCGAGATAGCCCCAGATCAAAACCTCAAGATCTCTAAGTTTCTTGGGGTTGCAGAGAGCTTGCCAGACTCTGCAAGAGACTGCTATGATGGGGTTTACAGAGCCATTGATACATTCCTTGAGGTGAACTACTTCGTTGCCTTGTCTGTCTTTGCTTTTTCTTATCCATACGTTTGCCAGATGACAAAAATTATTGAGAATCTTGGGTTGGAAAGATGATGAGAAAGAAAGATAGTAGATAAGACAAAAGATGCTTTTGCAATAATTATCTTATCATCTCCATTGATGGCTTCTTTGACCTAAAGTTTCGTCTTTTCCCGTTTGGTATTTCAAATCCAGGCATGTAAGGCTTGAGTGAGGCATATCTGCATTTTTTTTTTTTTTTTGGGGGGGAGGGGGGGTGTACTTCTGCTTCTCTCAGAGTACCAACTTGCTGAGAAGGTGTTAACACTAAGATTTAATACCAAAGATAGAATTTTTAGGGAGTTCCATTGCTACAGCATAATTGGCATCCTTTTTCATGGTTCTGCAGCAGCCGTCTCGTGAAAACGTTTATTCAGAGTAGCATCAGTAATGTAGGGACCAGGACACTTTCACATGAACTTCATGTGTGCTGTTTGTGGAGGGCGATTCAAAAGGGTAGGACAGTGTTTCGGTCACTAATATTACTGCATCATGTCTTATCTGTGGCCTAGATATATATCGATTTGGCCAACATCAAATCTGCTTTTATTAGTTCGTACATCTCTCTCATGCATGTCGCTCAGTTTTCATTCACAGACGCTTAACTCGCTGCCGCTAGCTAGCGATTTTGTGAATTGTCCTCTACTTGAGAGTACAACCTGCATAATGCAATCTTCTATTACGCGCGAGTGTGTATCAACTTGAGAATTCAATTCGCGCCCACCTTTTGATAAGAATACTGTATATGATCATTGATTAGAAAATACAATACTTGTAGGACCAACCTGAATTCCCTGAAACATAGGGAATCATTCACTTGTTGGAACGTCCCAATAAATGATTGTGCTGCATTCAATAGTTCCATGAAATGCCTGTGTTCAGCAGATAAATGTTGAAGCATTGGAGTCACCCAGAAGAGTTAATCTCCAAAAACAGATCACTCATTTGGAACAATTTCCCTTATCTTTTTGGTGGGTATTTTGTAGTCGCACCCGAGCCTTTCCTTCGAGGAGCGGTCGAGGCTGTGCAGGTGCCTGAACTACGAGAAACTAAGCCTCGAGGCCTGCAAGGACCTGGCGAAGAACCCCAAAGTCCCGCCGAGGATCGCCGTACAAGCACTCATGTCACAGCAATCCTATGTGCAGCCTGCCAAAGATTTCCTCCCACAAGAAGTCGCGAAAGAGAGCCCCGCGACCATCGACCAGCAGATAGTGGTCTATGGAGGGATCGACACCGAGAGCGTCGAAGAGGAGAACAATGACATGAGGATGAATCTGCAGAGGATGCAGTGGAGGGTGAATGAGTTGGAGAAGGTGTGCAGGCAAATGAGGGGTCAGATGTCCAAGATAGTGAGGCAACCAAGTAGCAGCAGCAGTAGGAGTTTGCCCAGACTCTGTTGAGATCAGAGGCCTTGTCTTTTTTCGTTTCTTACTTCCTTCACCTTCAACTTTGCAGATATGTTTGTGGCTTCATGTGGAAAACTTGCAGTCCAGTGTGGTTTGAGATAGGAAACGTGTAGATTCGAAGTTTTATCTGTAAAGTACTTACTCGAGGAATTGTGATTTTCTATAGAACAACTTGATCCTCAATCATGGACCATCCCAAAAGAAATTATACAATTAAATAAAACTATATTATTACAAAAAAAAAAGAGCGAGAGAGAAAAAATCACCAAAAATCATAATATATGCCGATTGCAACACGTTTCCCAAACTTTTTTTATGACACAAAAAACTTAAATTTGTACATGTGTGACACATTTAATTCAAATCATTTTTGGTAATACCAAAAACTTCAAACTTATACAAGTGCAACATATTTATCCCAAGTTATTTTTTTATGACACCAACAACCTCAAACTTGTAAGCATGTGACATGTTTTCCTAAATTTTGAGATAAATGTGTCAAACGGATACAAAGGATCTTTGGTGTCACACCAGTACAAGTCTGGGGCAAATATGTTACATGGATATAAGTTTGAAACTTTCTATGTAAAAAAAAAAAAGAATTTTGGATAAATGAGTCAAAATGAGCATAGTTTATGATTTATTATGGCTTTATTGGTATGGGCAAAAAAAACACTTTTTACGTACATTTTTAACATAATTTAATAGTGAGCGTAGCTACAAAAAGATTATTGGCTGAGAAGTTACTTAAGGGTCGTGTGGTGTCATCAAATATTCGGTGTTCATGTGACTAGTAATGCCAGCACAAGTTTTAGTCCCGTGATTAGCATCATCTGTGGCTTAAAAATTATGAATTTTTCCCGAGCTAATTAACAGATTTTTTTTTTTTTATCTTACTCTCCCATGTCCTTCCCTCGAACAATACCAACTTGTCATTTATAATGTCTTGGGATTAGATTGCACCGTGAGATAATTTCTCGAATAAATTGCTATTTTATCTTATCGATCATTGACAAGATTGCTTCTCGCGGAGCAAATAATTTAGAAGATCTTGTCACTGTCAATTGCCCAATTCCTCATCTTGAGAACATAGTAATTGTGCAAAGATCCCTGTACTTTTTTGTTTCAACTTGCCATTTGGAATGTCTCGTGAGCAACAGGTGTTAAGATTGCCCAAACACGAAATTGCCCGAAGAACAAACCAGACATATGGGGTCGGTAAATGAACTGTTTGAAAAACTTTTACTTAAAATTGATCGCTTGTGATGCTTGAAATCATTAAGATATTGAAATATGCTTTCGTGATTGACATCAACTTATGTCTAAATATTTTCATGGATGATGAAATTATTATGTTTCGTTCATTTAATTGCATAAGTTATATAAACGGTCATTTTCAAAAAAAATATTTTTCAGATTATTAATTTTTCGCGAGACAAACGGAATTATAAACTTAAACGAACTCTGTAGTAACTTACAAAAATGTTAAAAAAAATTAAAACATTTATTTGTACTTCAAAAGTTACCAATAACTTAAGTTATTCACCAATATTTATCACCTTAAGTTATCACCTAGTTTTAGCTTAGCAAACAACATTTGAGTCATTTTCCTACTTTGTTAGCTTATTTGGAGAGTACTAAATCATAGTTTACCTACATTTATTTACAAACATTACAAGTACGTTAAAATAATTGACTTTTGTAAATAAATAAAAATTATCAATTGTAAGCTTACCTATGCATTAGTAAATTTAAGTTTCACTTGATTTAATTTCGACATGTTCGCAAACTAGTAGCTACTCCAATAACTTACCAACATATATTGGTGAAACTTTAAATTATCGAGTCTTTTTTCAAATCATTAGTTATCATTGAATTCAGTTACCAACGTGTACTTGATTATTTGGAAACTAACAATAGTTCCGATTTACCAAAAGCTATTTGCACAACTCACCAACTAATAAAGGGCCTAATACCAAAAAAAACCTCCAACTTTAGCATTTGTGATAATTATATTCAAAACTTTTTTTTGTCTTATAAAAAACCTCAAACTTTTACATTTGTCTCAATTCTAACCCAAATTTTTACTTTTATCACAATTTTACCACTCTAGTATAAAAAAAAAAAAAAAAAACCCTCAACTTTAATATATGTCCCAATTATATCCAGAACTTTTTTATGTCTCACAAAAAATCTCAAAACTTTTACTTTTATCTCAATTCTGTCACCATTAGTCTTTTGTCCATAATTACCGTTAGTTAATCTTATGTGACTCGAGCTTTCTCGCCGAACTTACCAATGAATTTTCGAAATTTAGAAACAGTAGGTTTCAGGGACGGCAAGATTTTAGATCGTTAGTCCAAATTTCTCTATGTCTAGCAGTTTTTTGAGTTGTTGAGTGTCGAAAAGATTACGAAACATATCGTCTTGAGTGACTCTGTATCTCCCGACAATATGTAGTGGAAGCAAACAACATAAGAGAAGTTCATGGATTTTTTCATGTCGGCTTTGCTAAGATGTAATTCATTAGCAACGTGAAAATGCCACGTAGGTTTAACTAATGATGATTATGGACGGAAGGCTAACGTTGGTAGAATTGAGACAAAAGTAACAGTTGGAGATTTTTTATGAGACAAAAAAAAAAGACCTGGATATAATTGGGACATATGTTAAAGTCGATCTTGCTCGGAACATACACAAGGAGCATAGACCCGTGTGTCTTCGATAATCACCCGGTATGTGTGGGACGGGAGGGAGACTATTGCATTTTATGGGATTAGTCGGGTGCTCAAAAATGGCTTAGGCAACTTTTCAGATAACAAAATAATAATAATAATAACAATAAGCTACTAGTATTTTACAAACTTGTCAACATTTTTTCGAGTCTATTTAATCGTTTCAAAAATGCCAACGGTTCATATAATTTTGCCAATGGGTTGAATTCACTAACTTTTAAGAAATTATCAACTCTTTTCAAAATTACCAATTATTCCAATAGTTGAACAAGAATTCTCAACCCTTATTTGGGTGAGACAGTCCTCAACTTTATTTGATGGGTTCGTTACTGTCACTTATCTAACTTTCATTTGCATAACTAATTAACATGTTAAGGCCACCAACCCTCCTAGCAAATTACCAACTCTTATTCGACTCCATTTACCAATTATATTTCTTGTTGGTCGAAACGAAGTGTGATCACGTACGAACAATTCGGTGGATGCAGAGGTAATAAGATTATATCAGATACGTAAAGAGAATATTTGTGTCAATTCGGTATGTTAGAGATCGACGAATACTAGCTAGGAAGGCCTCGCAGCCCTCCGTCGGACCCTCGACAGGTGGCTAGCAAGGCTGCCCCGCCCAAACCCAAAAAGAAAAAATAAAAAAAACACCTTAGGGCCAGTGACGCCACGTTAGTTCCAACCAGCCAAATGGACTAAATTAGTACGAATGCAAAAGGTTTAGGACCGAATTGGTACGAAAAAAGATTTAAGAACGAATTGGTACAATTGCAACAGGTTTAGAACTTTTTTGGTAATTTTCTCGTGATTCGACTTAAATCAAGCCTTTGTCCATCCTTCCAGATTAACCAATGCCAATAGGCCGGATTTCACTAGTAGCATTTTGAGAGGTTATGATGTAACTTGTGCTGTGTCCACTAAAACTGGTAGACCACACTACCAATTTCCCCGAACTACTACCAGGCTTGTACACTTCTCAATGTAGATAACAATTGTTGAGTCATTCTCAGCCAATCTTCTTACGTAGTTTTCCGAAGATCATCTTGAGAATATAACTGCTCATACGTTAGGAACTTAACGGGCTAAAGGCGAAGTCTTAGTGCTAGCTTCATACGTTCCCATTTGATCACGTACTTTTTTTTTAACAGAGCTACGCTTCGGTGAGAACATAGGAACTTAACAGGCGAAGCGAAATCTAGCACAGAAGTAGAAAGCAACTTGTCGTAAGAACAATAAGATGCAGAGTGAGAATGATCAAGGACAAGAAATGCCAAGAGTAGCTGACAAGTTTGTGACAATGACTATCCATAGATGCAACGTCCCGAACCGATGAATCGTACAGGTAAAAAGAGTTCGACGCCATGAGTAAGACAGTAGAATCAACTGCAAAAAGGAAAAAGAACACGGAAAGGGTGGAGTTCGATCCCAAACGGGTATTGGTTGCACCATTGTTGGAGTCACTGCAAGATGGCAATGCATAAGAGCTTCTGAACTTGCTCAAAGCGTATTGAACATTTTAAATTTCATTAGAGCCATTTTACTCAAAAGTTTCACTCCAAATTGCCCGATGCAGTCAAGTTCTCCGGACCTAAATGCAGTCATCGCGAATCGATCGGAAGGAAAAAGAACGCCGGAAACAATGGTGAGGATTTAGTATCTTTACATCAATAGACTTACACCGCCCGGTACTGCAAAAAAAAAAAAAAAAAAAATCAAATCAAATTAATGGGTGGATAAGAGAACATCGGAGCCTAAGCCCTCATATGCTCAAATGTTCTTCCCTGGGCAAGCTCTGCACCGTGTCTGACCATCGCCCCGGTGAGTGATCGCTACTGTTGGACGAAACTTGAGCCTCGGCTCTCGCATCTCTAATCATCTTCAGGACCTCTCTCATGGCAGGCCGGTTCTCGGGGACGATGGACACGCAGGCCATCGCTATGTTCAAAAGAGCCTGAAGTTTCTCTTCAGAGGCCTCGTTACTAGAGGCGGGTTCGTCCCCGGACTCCGTTTCCTCCTCACGGACCGAACGGACCCACCTCGGGATATCCGTTCCGTGCTCCTGCACAAGGTCCTGAAACGGGGTTTTCCCCGTGAGGAGCTCCAGGAGGAGGACGCCGAAGCTGTATACATCCGCCTGCTGGGTGATGGGCCTGCGAGGGTCCCGGCACTCAGGGGACCTGTAGAAGAGGGAAGTGGCGCTCGGTTCTTCGAGCGAGTCGGGGTCCCGGAACGACATGAGGCCGTAATCCGTGAGGCAGGACTCGAAGTCGGGGCCGAGCAGCACGTTGGAGGATTTCAAGTTCCCGTGTGTCAGGTCGTGGTTTTGGTGGATGTAGAGCAGTCCAGTCGCCAGGTCCTCCGCTATTTTGAGGCACGAGGTCCAGTGAAGAGGCTTACCGCTACCTGAAGTCCTTGATCCTGCAGAGAGAAATGGAATTTCCATGTAAGCTCAGTGCAAACAAACATGCTCCATCGACCACAAATTCGAATTAGCAAGCGAGATCAACGAATCCAACCAATATGATTCAGCAACAACCGGCTGTGCGCTCGACAATCTTACCATCTCGGTGATTACCTTCGATGTATTGCCCGCAACATAGCAAATGTTTTCTAGTTGAATATGCAAAAGACAAAACTGGTGGTGACAAATGAGATAAGAAGGGAATGAGGAATCCAAGTCAGTAGCACCCAAGAGCAAGACGAGAGGACTAGTACGAGACAGCAAAACATTCACGAGTCTTCTGACAATTCCAAACAAAAGAGCAAAAGGAAAGAGATGCAACGAACAACCCACCCAGACCAGAGACTGATAAGCAGAGTGCAGAGCGTGCGGTATGCACATGTCAGCGTGAAAATACTAACCAAACGCTCACCGGTGACAACATTGTCCAGAGATTTTAGACAAATTCCATGCTGTCAAAAAGCCCTTTTCTCGCTTTTCTTTTTTTGCTTTTTTTGGAAAGATAAATCATACCGCGACGAGGAGGACAGCAAGAAAAACAAGTTTCGCTTCACGAGATTAGCAAAGTGCAATCACCCGGTCCGGTAACCATCCTTTAAAGAAACGTCTACAACCTCTAGTTATTGCAATGTAGCTGCTCAAAACAGCAGCATCGGACATTTTCATATAATCTCCACAGCAGATTGATCATTTACCATTCACATTGAACAACTTAAAATTTTAGAGGCAACATTACACATTAGACAAAAGTTCCGGAACCTTCGTGTAATTATCCCAATAAGAAAACAATTCCTCTGGACCTTTCTGTGATTTGTTTGTTCATGATTTTTTTTTTTTTTTTTGCCCTAATAATCAACCAGACAAAGCTTTCGGTTCGTTGTCGTATCAACTGGGAGGTGGAGAAAGAGCCCGACAGTTTGAAGTCGGCGTCCTCACAAGACAACTTTAAACATGGCGGACGGTACAAAAGCGAGTTGGCAATTTCGAAGCACGCTTTGCTAAGAAAATTTAGATTAATATTCTAATTAAAAAAAAACGTTAAATAAAATGTCTTTTTTTTACCTAACGGACTTGAGATTGACTGGTTGATATTAAGAAGATTTCGATTTACAGTGTCTATGGGTGAAACTCGTTTCAGCAATTAAAAAAAAAAAACGAAAAGTTGGGCCTGATTCTCTTTTAAAAAAAAAAACAATTTTAGGTCAAGACCAAAAAACAAAGGAAAAGTCCCAAATCTGCCCCAAACTTTTTTTGTCTAAAAAAAAAAAAACCCCTCAACTTTAGGTTCGGTCTCAAATCTATCCCGAACGTTTTTTTTATCTAAGAAAAAATCGCCAATTTTTACTCTAATCTCAAATATGCTCCATTAGCCAACTTTCCAAAAATGGCCGCTAGTCGTCCCTAATTTTCATATCCTAGAACGGATTCATCTTGGACAATTTCTTTATTTGGGTGGATCTAGTATCGACTGGGAATTGCCGCGTCAAATTGGAACTGAGCCACAGGGTATATTTGAGAATATACCAAAAATTGGTTCTTTTTGTTAGACAGAAAAATTTCGTGGCAAATTTGAGAATGTAACTAAAGTTTGGGTTTTTTTTTTTGAGCTCGGGACAGATTTGAGAATAGACGTAAAGTTGGGGGTTATTTTTAGACCAAAAAAAAATCTGGGTAGATGTGGAATTGCACCTAAATTTTGAAATTTCTTAGAGAATTAGGCTCGAAAAGTTGCATAATCTTTTATCTCTTTTTTTTTTTGCATTATATTTTACGAAAAAATCGGGAAAAAGGAGAAAAGATTTCATTTTTGAAAGAATAATCGAAGGATCCTTATTCACATGAGTAAAATCTAGATATGGCTTTCCCTAACATGGCTAAAGGAAAAAAAAGTACACATCGATTGAAATGGAACGACAATCCAAAACGTCGTTGGAGAGGAAAGATTACCAACGAAATCACGGAGACACTATTAAGGATGTCCATCGTTAGATCCGTGGGCCCCGCAAACGGTCAGCGGCGTGGGGCCCGCCGATTCCAATCAATGGTTCCCCAATAACCCTTTTTTTTTTTTTTGAAATGTAGCTTAGGGCGACAAGTGACAAGTGACAACTCGACCAAAACCTCGAATGTGTAGTTATTATAAAATAAATAATAGTAATAATAATTCACCAAGGTTCACGTGAGTTTTTTTTTTTAATTATTTTTCCGACGGGCAGCTTTTACTATCCTTTTTTTTCCTACATAAATTTTCTCCCAATATCATTTGATTTTTCCTATATATAAGTTTGCCACCCATTTAATCAAATTGCTTTGATTATATGGTACATAAAAATAAATAAATAATGGTGAGAAGATTCCCATATAATACTTAAGATTATCACATATAATATGCACATGCACATAAAAACAAAATAAAAATGGCAGACAAATCAGGTCCAGTCCCCTCTCTTTTTTTTTTTCCTTCATAAACAAATTTGATTGGCTAATTAATTAAAAGCACGGCCCCAAAAAAAAAATTGAAAATTCAGAGAAATAATATGAATAGCCAAATGCAAAACATCAAATGGACCCGACAGTCGACAGATAGAGACAAGCAATGGAGACATTACCGTGGATGAGAGTGAAGAGGCTGCCGTTGGGGAAGTAATCGTAGACCAGCAGCCGCTCCTCCCTGGCCTGGAAGTAGGCCCGGAGCGGGACGATGTTCGGGTGCCGCAGCCTCCCGAGGCCGTCCATCTGCCGCCGGAAATCCTCGATCCTCGGGTACCGAGCGTCCTTGAGCCGCTTCACCGTCACGATGTACCCCGACTCCATCACCGCCTTGTACGTGCTCCCCAGCGTGCCCCGCCCCAGCGTCTCCGCCGACGCCTTCAGCAGGTCCTCCAGGCTATACCCCATCTGCTGGTCCCCGGCCCCGAGGAACACCAGGCTCCCCAGCCCCTCCCCCTCCCACGAGAACCCCGCCGCCGCCTTCCCCGCCCCGTTGTTGCCACTTCCTGCGCCGCCGCCGCCGGACGCTTCCCCCGCCTCCTCCCCTGTCTCGACCACGCCCTTGGCTCTCACCTCGCCTGGTGATTGACACGAATTGATACAGTTCGGCATGATCGACACTAAGGATGAATATTAAGACGTTTGGCAATGATTAAAATTAACGCGAATCGGTAATCTGAATTTGGCAAGTAGAACATGAATTAACCTGAAGTCTTCCTCTGTCCGCGACTCCGGCAGATCAAGCACAGCAGGAGCAGGCAGATTAACAGCAATGTGAATCCACCGACTGTTCCTGCCACGATCTTGATGAGCCTTGAGCGATTGGAATGCGATTTCTTCGCGGTCGGGTTCTTGGGGTACGCGGGGCTCATGGACGGGCCTCCCGACACAGTGCCGTTGCAGGGATTGGCGAGCGGCGACCCGCAGAGATCCACATTGCCAGAGAAGCACGAGGCGTTGAACCTCGACAATGCGGTGGTCGACGGGATCTCGCCGGATAGCCGGTTGTTCGAGACGTTGAAAAACCGGAGGCTGGTCTGGTTCAGCGGGGGGATCCCGCCGGTGAACCCATTGTCCTGCAAGTAGAAAGCGTATAACCTCCTCAGGTTGAGGACGGACTCGGGTATCTCGCCGGAGATGCGGTTTCCGGCGAGGACGAAGATCTTGAGGCGGTGGAGGCCGGTGAGAGAGGAGGGGAAGCCTCCAGAGAGGGCGTTGCCGTTCAGGTAGAGGGACTTGAGGTTGACGAGGCCGGAGAGGTCAGGGATATCGCCGGAGATGGAGTTGTCCTTAAGGCTGAGTACGCGAAGCTGGTCGAGCCGGTTCAGGGTCTTCCCGTCCAACGTGCCGGTCAAGTTCAAGGACTCAAGGACGAGCTTGGTGACCCGGCCGTTTATGCAGTCTCTAACCCCCGGCCAAGTGCAGACGGCATTGGCGTTCCCTTCTCGCCAGGGCAGCGAGTTGAGGGGGTCGACGGCGGACTTGAGAGCAAGCAGAGCCTCGGCGTCGCCTGATCTGGCGGTGGGAACTAGGACGGATAGAGGGAGGAACAAGAGAAAGAGGAGAGAGGAGTACCCCGAAAAGAAAGACCCCATTTTTTCGAGTCTTTTTCAATCAGCTATAGTTGAACCAGTAGTGTGGATCGATCTTGAAGAAGAGAGAGAGAGAGAGAGAGAGAGAAAATTGGGCCTTTCAGATTCATCACTGTGAAGAAGAAGAAGAAGAAGACCAAATGCTTGTCGAAATGTGAAGAGAGCCTTCATCGTGATGAAGGGAGAGAGAAGACCCGCCAATTTGGGTCATTTTCAGAGAAGCTAAGTTCGTGTTTTCTTCTTCTCTCTTTGGACTGGACTGCTAAACGACAAGGCGTGAAAAGGGGAAGAGCTGATTGGGGGGAAAGGCAATAAAGAAAGCGCATCTACTCATACTGCAACACCAGCTGCTCTGCTTCGGCTGCTCTTTCGCCCAGTCGCAGATGGGGGAAATGGAGAAGAAAAGAAATATGAAACCCTAGAAGTTGCAGTTGCAGAGAGAGCATTTAAGGGGCGAGAGAGGGAGCTCCAATGGTGGGAATGGGACTGTGAGCTCTCTCTTCTTGCACATTCCATTCAAAAGAAGAGAGAGAGAGAGAGAGAGAGAGAGAGAGAGAGACGGTGGGTTTTGTGTGGCATCGTTTCTCCCAACCTTTTTCTTTAATGGATGGCATGAACTCACGGATTATTACTGGGGCGGAGGACGCACAAGCACAGAGGACAGAGAGACTTTCACGTGAGCTGAGCTGATGATCTCAGAACCCTTTGTTTTCTCTTCTCCGATGATTTGTTTATTTCGCTGAACCTGCAGGCATTATTGAAACTAGATAATCCCCCCAGCAATAAAAATACACACCGTCTTCTACATTATTGAAACTAGATAAAGTACCCTTTCGCTTTTTAATCCCAGCTGAAATGGAAGTGTTGGGGCTGCTGCTAAACACTCGGCGCTCCCATCATCGATCTTGAAACTCCAGAAACAGGGATCGAGCAGCCATGGCCGAGATGGAACGACCCACCGTTGCGATCTGAGCGCCCGCCTCGCGCCTCTGCAACCGGAAGCATGGCGACGAGCGAGGAAGGAAAGGAAGCAACCACGAGAAGGCTGGTAACTCGAAACGAAAAGCCCTTCTTCGATGATGGCTTCCTCAGGGAGGTCGATGCAGCGGGGACAAATCAGTCCATTAAAGCTCTGTTAGAAAGGAGAGAGAGAGAGAGAGAGGGATATTGGTGGAGGGCCTCCTTCGCTGAGACACCATAAACACAGGATGGGATCAACACAACGTTGGGCTAAGACTAGATCGCTGCGGGGTTCTGGGGTCCAGAACTTACATTGACTGTTAGAGAGAGAGAGAGAGAGAAAAGACATAAAACACTGAAAAGAACGTCTCTTTAATGGCGGGTACAGGTGTTTCTGAATTCCAATACCTCAGCGGCCCTTGTGTCCGAAACATTGCTGCGGTCAGCGATCGAGAGGGGTCCGATTCGTAGGGAAAGTTCTAGACGGATCCAGGTCCATGGACCGGACACCTCCCCGGCCGTCCGATCCAATCCGATTCGAGACCCGTTAGAAGTTAGAACTGAGCTTCGCTTGCCATTCAACAGCCGCAGGAACCAGTGAACCAGACGCATGACACAAATTCGATTCTTCAAATCACCACGCACTTACAAAAAAAAAACAAAAAACAAAAAAGGTACGAGAATTTCTATTATTCTGCTTCATTGATTTACCAAACATTCGAATGGCAATTGGAGCATACTACGACCAAATTATGTTTTGGGCTAACATGCGAATGAACCGGACACCACGTTAATAAGGTGCAAGCGTACCACATTCCAGAACAAGCCCGATACGCTACCACCATATTTATTATTTCATGTGTTTGGTGCCTGCTCAAGACATGATAAAATACGACATAAAAAGGATATAGTAAGGATAAAAATTGTCCCGTGGAAGGTGGATTAAAGGTGAATAGAATTTATAATATCGATAACATAAATTTTCACTTGTCTTGAATAACAAACTTCTTAATTTATTTAAATTAAAACGATATGTCCATATAAGTAATATTTGAATTATGACATCAAAAATTCAAATAAAGAAAAAATAACAAATAATTCGCTTTTATCTATTCATGTTTCTATTTATGTATCCAAATTTCTCTATATATTAAAAAATAAATATCTAGGATTTTTTTTATTACATATTTGAGGTAATTTAGTTATAGGATTTGTTTTACTACATATTTGAGGTAATTTAGTTATACTAGTATAGTTTACTATTTGATAAAATTTTATTAGAGAATGATGGGAGGGGAAAAATAAATAAAATAAAATATCAAAAGAAGGGAGGAAACATAATAAAAATAAGCAAATAAAAAATGAAGCAGGCAAGAGTTTCGTGAGAGAATCGTACCTTCTCCGTTTGTGCAATTTTTAGGTTTATTTTCGCTAATATGTTATTTATATAAAACAATGGACATGATAGGATGTAAAAATATTCGATTTTATTACTGCGATTCACCATATGGTCAATAGCGTATAGCAAAATGTTTGTATTTCATATCATATCTTATCATGATCTATCGACTCGAATTAGACTTGTGCACATGGATAGCACTTTACCACATCTAAGTTTTTTTTTTTTTTTTTACACCTAGATTGTCCCTTTGATCATTGATCGGTTGGAGAAACGAAGATCACAATTAACCAAGGAGCTTGAAGTGGATAATGTGAGCTTAGAATCATGCCTGGACTTTCAAGATTGGTAATTATAGAAAAGCTTACCTTCTTGATGGAAGATCCACCGGATCCGTGTCAAGGTGTGGCGTGTTAACATTCGAGACAATTACCCTACTTGTCGATTCAACTCTAAACTTTTAAATCTTTTCAACTTAGCTCTAAACCTTTGCGCGATATTTCAATGAAGTCATTCTGACCAATTTTCACCGAAAATCACTGATTTGGCAATCCAACTTACATAGCACACGACACGTCACCTCACCGATTTTTGACAAAACTTAATCAGAGTTATTATATTGAAATTTCTCGTAAAAATTTGAAATTAAAGTTGACAAAATTAAAAAATTTAGGACGGAATTAGCATCCGCACAGTTATAGCTAGGATTGATCGGACAACTTTGCCGTCATCCTTCAGGGGGTTCAAGCGACACCTGGATTGCACTTTAGGGCATTTAAATTTGCTTATTCAAACCCTGTCATTGTCAAGCATCGCATTTTCTGTTATCATGTTGGATTTTCCGTTACCGTAAATTCCGATAGCAATTGACATTTGAAGCCATGTATATAATCCGAGAGATGGATAAAATGTCGCAAAAAGCGCGGCAAGGAGATCATCTTCCATTGGCAAATTGAAGAGAGAGAGAGAGAGAGAGAGAGCGCAAAGTAAATTTACATGATTTAGCGAGAATCACATAATAGTTCCTAGATTAACGGTAGTGGCGATACTAGGCCCCATGTTGCGCTATTAGAAAAGTAGCTTGACCTAAGTTAGATGCACTAAGGGTTCACCCTAGCGTGTCTAGTTCGCACTAACAAAGTCCATACGAAAGAAAGCGATCGACGCCAGACTTAGCCAAAAGGGTGGGAGCAATTAGCCGCGTTCGAATGTTCTGAGCCCGCCATGGGAGCTCGAGATCTATAAATGGAAGAATCGAAGGAAGGAGATCGCATGCATGCCCCCGATGAGATGAGATGGTTATGTCGGTCACTCTAATCATCTCTAATCTCCGGTCTTGCACTTTGAATTTTCTTTAGATTTCTAGCTTTACGCCAACTTAATTTTCACGTGCTTCATCTTCTTTCCTATTGTCACGACGTGTTCCGCCGAGGTAAAGTGATACTGGGAGGGGGAGAAAAAAAGTGAGCACGATATTCGACATATGGGATAGGTGAACCGGAAATCAAAAAAGTTGTCACGAAAGTGCAATTGAATAACAAAATTTTGAAAAAAAAAATTGCAATCAATGCCTAAATTTTTTTCCGTATGAATATACAATTGAGTCTTAAAATTTTTTTTTTTTAAAATGCAATAAAATCTTTAAATTTATTGGTATTTTTCATTTGTCAAGTTGGACGGGATTTGGACTAAAAAAAAAATTGGGCGAAATTAATGGACGGACTTAACTACATCAATTGAGAAATTTGAAGATTTGATCGCATGTGCACGGACAATCCTCTCTTCCTTTGCCTTTTTATTTTTGATTTTTCATTGAACTGGAAATTACTGGCGACCCCTCGGGTCGTACTTACACGTGGCGAAAAGTGAGGTGGAAGTCACGCTTATTCTGACGATCTCAGCGACCCATGCCAGCTGTAACTTCTGAGGTGGGCCCGGAAAAAAGAACGACATTTACTTGCTTCCCGAATATGCATCAATAATTTGACCCCATAAAGAAAAAAGAATATGCATCAATAATTTGACCCAACCCCAAAAAAAAAAAAGAAAAAAAAAAGAATATTTTATCGCGTACCTTCATTAATATTTTGCCAAACACCGTGCCGAAAGCTGCGACGCGACGGTCTCCCAAAGCATTTTTAGCTAGGGAAAACTCACACAAGAATGGTCGTTGAATTTTTAATTTGTCGATCGTGATTCATGAACTTTCGATACATGTTTGGAGGTTAATTTGAGCATGTACCGAAAAGTCATTGGACCACATTAAACAATTTAAGAGGTCAGGGATCACTGAACAAATTAAAAATTCGTGAATCATCGTTATCGTCATCTCTTAGGAAGTTCTTGGCAATAGTCGGTACGGGGTGTCCCAATCTTTTTCGTGTAGGTACGTTGCTTGCGCCTTCGGCATGGGCCCTTCCTTCCAAGTTCAAGTCCAATGATTAGAAAACAATCCTTTCCTTTATTTTTATTTTTTTATTTTATTTTCAAGCGTTTCCTTATTTATTTTCTCTATCTTGAAAAGAAGATATAAAAAGGGGCAATCACTTGATCATGCAGAATCCATTCAAATTGCAAACCATTAGAATTTAATCCGTACGAATACGCACGGAGCCGATCGTAGCTTATTGAGAAAACGACACGAATGATCCCTTGAATGTTAGCTGCAATTGCCATGTCGACGTTGCGAGTACGCAAGGGGATGGCTCTAAGTATCTAAGACCGGTAATTTTTACTCGATCTTAAACGTTAGTTACAATAACAATGTCGACATTCCGAATTTATTTATAAAAATCAATGTTACCATATCATCTGACGCGATCGAGCGCGACGGGGTCGGCAAAGTGAAGTCAGCAGACATAGCTCCAAACGAAGTTGTGACGGTCATTTGTTCCCACCCCGCAAATCCCAATTGTTCTTTCAAAACCCTAATCCAAAAATATGAAATTGGGGGGCGAAAATTGAAGTCGTGTCCAGTGTTTCAAAAGGCTTGGAATCATTTTCTCCGCCATGCTTTGCCTATTCTCAAAAGCTGCGGAATTTGACGGCGTGCATGGTAATACTTTTGAAGCAGAATTTTTGCTTTTTTTGGATATGTAATTTCATTTTTTCCACTTTTGAAGTAATTTTTGTTGCTTCATAAATAAATTTTAAGCGACTTTCAAAAGTAAAAAAAAAAAAGTTACTTCCATCCAAAAGTTAAAATAGAAAAGAGACAATCCGCATCCGGTGATCATCTTTCGCTACCGTTAGTGATCGCCATCTGCCACAACCGATCTCCTCCGGTCGTTAAATAAAAAATAATATTTTAAAAAAGAAATGATAAAATAAAAATAAAAATAATTCACTAAATTTTGTATCGCATGAAAGTGTTTTAGCAATATCGTTTTTTTTAACGAATTTAAGGATATAGACGTTCCATAATTTGGTTAAATGGCATTACGTAAAGACACGGTCATTACAAAGTACATCTAGCATTTTGACCCAAGCTGGTTAAATGGCATCCCACGAATATTTTTAAGTAGACCGAATAATCGCACAAAGACATGATTATACTATTGTCATTGCCATCTTTGAACTTCTCAAGTCATTTGTCTTGTTTCTCTGGCTCTTAAAGCAAGGAATTTTGATGTTAAGAATGTAAAATGCATGTATGTTTTTGTTTGTCGATATTCTTCACACCCTTCAAAGCACTGTACATGATTTGTGAATTTCATTTTCAAATGCACTCACTTGGAATTTACCCTTGGGTTTTCAACAAGTACCAGACCAAATTGTTGCAAAGCATTGTTGCTTGTTATAAACCAACTCCTCCAATGGTATGGTTTACTAAATGTATCATGACACACCTCTAAACTACAGACGATTTAGGCACGGAGATGATTTATATACTATGCTCATTGCGACATAAACCACGTTAGAGGCACAACTACCCGTGTTCTTAGCGTAGATATATCAGCTCAGCTATCATATTCAGTGATAGAATTTTTCCCATAAAATTAGTCATCATTTGCATAAAATAATTAAATGACAAATAATACGTAAATCCGTCAGTATTTGCATTTCACTTTTCTCGAACAACAAGCATTTTAGCTTATGATTAATAATTTTTCGTATAAGATTTTATGTCAATAATGTTTCAAAATTAGAAATTTTCAACCGCTACCAAACGAAATTCTATTTCAAAAGTAAAAATTTTGTCATATTATCAAACGACTTTCTCTAATAAGAAATTAACTTCTGGAGCAGAAGTAGAAAAATTAATTTCTATTCAAAAGCAGAAGTGAAAAATCAAATTCTGACTAGAACTTAATTTCTGAAACAGAGTGTTGCCATGCACAGCCTAAAGAATCGACAATACCTGAGGGACTTAATGAATTGTAGTGGTGAACCAACGGAGATTGAATGGAAATGTCACGTCATTTCATCCATTTTCCACTTTGGACATAATTTCTTTAAAAAAAGGTCACACTTAAAAATTCATTAAAAAAGCCATGTAGGATTATTTTTTTAAATAATTAAACATTAATCTTAACTTGACCTCCTTTGGACTATTGGAATACGTAGCATTCAAGTAATTATTTTTTAATTGATGTAACATTCAAGCGATCGTTCGAAAAGTTGAGAAAGTGAGCGTCTTACGAAAGTTATAGCACTTTATTTCCCTTTAATACATGTAGAGTTATCCCGCGAATTAATCTGGCATACAAGGGAAGTGCAAAATTTTGTGGTAAAAAATTGAATAATTTGTCTAGAAAATAGCAAATACGTGCAAATGACTTGTATATATTGCTTTTTAATTTACCACATAATGGTCGATTAAGCCAATAGAATTTGAGATCAAGACAAAGCGCACGTGCTAAAATAGTTTGTTATCATAAAAAAGAAGTTATTATCGTCACATAATGGTGGGGATAGGACGCCTATCCCCAATAGATGCGTTGATTGGTTGTATGATACGACCAAATCATACATTGTCCAATACACCTGTTCAAGAACAACAACCTTCTCTTCTTCACAATATTCACTATTATTTTGCTATTTTTTAACACAAATTTGACAAAACATTCAAGATGAAAATTCCAAGAAATTTTTTGAATAATTATTGAACCCGTTTCCCAGTAGCTTTGATGTATATCCTAGAGGTATATTTGTTCTAAACCCGACAGGAACAATAATGGAGGCAAATAATACATTAAGAACGGTGATCGTCATTGCGCATCAAAGTATCAAATTAATTATATACTGCTAGTCTACTACTCTATCATCGTCAGCAATCAAAATTTTCCAACACTACATGAGTCATCTATGCAATCTGTACTATCTCATCTTTATGCATGATCTTACTAAACCAAGGTAACAAGGACAATAAACAAAGTTGCACTGTTGAAGGGAAATACCTGTTAGCAAATTCCTAATGGCGTGAACGACGTCGTCAGAAAGCAAACATGACTTTCGTGTGTAAAAAGAACCATTGACTTTGGGAATAATCTCCAATGGTCCTTTTTTTAAAAAATCATTTTTTGAGTGGTTGATGAGACTTTGCAACACACCCTGATTAATAAATTCTGGATAATAGGTGAAATTTAGGTCAAGATACTGTGAAGTGTAGACCCGCTCAGCCCTGTCCAGCAAGATACGAACAGTGTTTAGGTGGAATGTCAGAAAACTTCGTGGCCAAATTATAGGGCACCAAATCTTCTGAAAAGTTTTGAACAGAAGAAAAAATCTTCTGAAAAGTATTTTTGAGTGTACCTTCGTCTATTTTTTTTTTTGGGGGGGGGCAAATGTATTAATCAGTCAGCTAACAACAACTCCCAATTTTCCAAAATTTTCACGATATTTCAATTGGAGATAGGGAATTTCTTAAATTAGCATGCTTAAGAACCGGTCCACGAGAGCCTTTTTGGTTCATCAAAGCAATTAGGATGTACTCAACCGGTTAGATCAGATTACGAAACATGGGTGTCGTGAGAAATAATGCGGCAAAGCAACATTAACTTCCATTGCTTTCTTCGTTCACGGGACTGGTGGTTGAGCGGTCTAATGAGAAAGGCTAATCTGGAATAAGATTTGGGGTCCAATTGGAGTGCAATGCTTGCCTTTGACAGGTCTCGTGAAAGAACTATTTGAGCATTTATGGTCATAGCTATCTTTCGTATTCGCCTGAGGTTGGCCGAAGCGCTGTTTTGTCCATGGCACGTTATGACAAAAACCGGCACGTTGACGACCGAAAAATTTCAAATAGCGGCCGTAGCGGTACCCATTTTTTCAAAAGAGTTGGCAAAGCAAGCATTGTCTCAAATGAGGACATGGACTATGGACTAATGAGCTTTATAGTGGTGAATAATAGATACACAATTACACATTAGCACAATCTGTCTTTACATCAATTCAAAAGGTAAAAAATCCAATTACCTGCCAAAGGCTAAGTCCGGGTTCGGTTGTGATTGTGATGCAAGTTACTGTTGTTGGGAAAGTGTCATTAGTGTCATTAGTCATTTCGTTTTACGTGTTAACAAACTAAAGATGCTCAGTGTGTTTACGACAAAGCTTGATTTTTTTTTTCCCCACTTTTATCTAACCCTCACCTGCCCCAAGTACGCTGGCTATTTCTGTATTTGATTTTGGCCACCATATCAAAGGCTTTAAAAATAAATACAAACATTCTCAAATAAAGGGTGGAATGAAGACAGAAACATATCAAACTAAAGATGTTAAGCATAACAAATATTTGTATAAGCTCGAGTTAAAGTTGGTTCCGGAGTTACCATCTTAATTTAAGCATCTCAGCAATTAAGGGCATGTATGGATCGTAGCCAGGGAAACTATTTCCGTTCCAAAAATGTTCCGGAAACACTTTTGGAACAGAAATGTGTATGGTGCAAAAATGTTCCAAAAGTGCCAGGGAACACTTTTGAAGAAACAAAAAAACTTGATTCACAGTTTTGAAACACTTTTGAAGAAACAAAAAAAAAAACTTGCTTCTAAGTTTTGGAACACTTTTGGAACCATCACCCATCGCCGCCGACGCGGCCACCACCAGCCAATCGCCAACCGCCGGCCCCCGTCGCTGATCGCCGGTCTCCCGCTACCGGTCGCCGGCCCTCACCGCCAGTCTCCCGCCTCCGATCACCGGCCCCTGCTGCCGATCGCTGGTTGGCCGCCCCCAGCCGCCAATCATCGGCCGCCCGTCGTCGGCCGCTTGTTGCCGATCGCTGGCCGTCGATCGCCGGTCTCCCGCCGCTGGTCGCCCACGGAAAAAGTATTTTTTTTTACTTACCAAACGCGTTTTTTTCCCAAAAATCGTAGCCGCGAACAGAAACACAAAAAAAATATTTCTATTCAAAAAATGCTCCAAGGAACAGAAACGTATCATACGGAGCCTAAAATATACATTAAATAGAAGCATTCATTGTTGTTGTTTTTTTTTCCCCTTCAAAGGAGTGTGATTCTTTAGCAAGGAATGTGCATAGAATGCAAACCTGATAGTTTTCCGCTCACGGTTCACCTAAGAAGCCCATTGATTTACCGATATCAACAAGTCGCCTCCAATTACAGTCATAGCTAAGACGAAATTGCAGCAATGAGATCGCCATGTAGAACAATCCGTTCTTCTTGCTCGGAAAAAAGGGACAAAAGGTTTTAATCATTTGAAGAAGTAATTGACTTCACATCCTTTATGGGAGAAGTCACAGATCAAGGTAATAAAAGATTTCAGTGCTACCATACTTTCCAGATATCTAGAGTTCCTGATGTACCATCTGCGTCAGAAGCAAAAGGTAGCACTGGAGGACATGTACGACACAAATGGCCCGAGTTAGCTTCCTTATTGCGAACGGGAACGAGCTGCAGCCTTCTCCAATGCCTTGAGTCTGTTGAGTTCCATGCGAGCTTTTTGCTCATCCGAGACCTGGCTTTTGGTAGATTTACTAGTCACCGTATTTGTAACTTGATTCTGTGATTCATTCATCAAATCCAAGACATCATGCCCTTGGGTGCTCCGAGGTGCATCCTGCAGAAATCACAAAAAAGTGCGGTTAAATACTAAGCCTCTAAGTTCTAAGCCTACGCATCATACATATAACCTGACTTCATCACACCTCAGGAGATAATGTCCAGGATGTGGTGACGTCATATGACAAAGGAGCAGTAATGCTGCCTAGATGGGGCAAATTTATGTTAATGCAGACAAACCCACCGCATCCAATAAGAATGGAGATCATTAAGCTCCCGTTCGGTTGGCTACGTATAAAATTGGAAAGAAAATGACTACCCATGTCTTCAGTCAATTAACTGGATTAACACCTGAGGAAAGGATTTATGGAGAGAAGGATTGCCTTATCCTAAGCTGAAGGGGATGAGAAAGAGAGAATCAAAACGAGGAGAGGGTGAGGATAAATAAGACATAGATTGAATTAAGATATGCAAGACCTCTTGTCTAGTTTGTAATTTCATTGGAACTGAATACTACTTATTGAACCTGATCACGTGAATCCGACAAAAAAGGAAAACTGATCACGTGAACATAAGGCCTCACATAGATCTTATCAAATGTAAGCCAGCTCTTCAAGCTGCATCATGAAATGTACCACGGAACATAAGCCTTGGTCTAGCAGAGAAGTTATTTTGCACACAGTTGATACGAAAAGTCACTATGGTGGACGACAATGTTCTTTCTGCTTTTCTTTCCCTTGGGAATCTGGAGATGCGCTGGGCACTCAGCTTTTAAGCTGATAAGGCAGGACTCATTCTAGATATAACAGATCTCCAGTCAGCTCAACTGAGTTTATGTACAAGCATGTGTATGGGTGTATATTGAGGACATCGCAGTAATCTCCACAATTGTTGGAGATGATTTTGAAGAAGTGGAGAAGATGGAAATGTACAGCCAAAATAAAATCAGATCTTGGTTTTCTAACCACAATTGATAATGCAAAAATGACTTGGATATCTGGGGAAGTTTCCACATGCTTGAGAATAGGAATAAAAGCTCGTCTACATGATAGATTGACCCATCGACCTTAATACCAGATAACCAAGACAAACCAGCTTTTGTCAATATTTTCATTAAATTCTGTCACGAACGTAATATAAAACAAGTCAACCTGGCATTGATCCCCTACTTCCGATATGTACCGAAATCTACAGCTACCAATTAAACATTTTGAATCCTTTAACTTGTGAGGGTCTACATATAGAGAGTTAACACTTACTTCAACAGCTTTCTCATAGATCTCATGAAGTATGTCTTGTGGAAAGTCATCAGCATTGGTGTTATTTGATGATTCTCTCGCATGTTGTCTCGTTTCCTCAGTATCCATGTGTTCGAAAGGTGTTGAAACTCCTACAACAAAGTAGTACAGGATTAGGGGCAACCAAACCAAAAACATGCTGCTTTCAGATACAAATCTAGTTGCAGAAAGGAAGTTCAAGGTTAGCTTTCAGAATTAGACCAATGTTCCGTACAGATCCTGATTGCTCAATTGAAGCTCCAGAAAAAATGACAATACAGTATTGATCCTCATCAATGACTATTAATTACCCACTTATCACACCACCAGAACCTGTGCTGCCAGCCTAAAGCTAGCACTGACAATTCTTCATAATAGCACGTAGAATATTAAAGACAGCATGATCTGATTGGACCAACAAGATCAAACAAACACAGAAGATAACCAAAAAATGGATGTTCCTGAAAATGCTAAGCCAGAAATCAGGAGCTGCAACAATGTAGTTAAGGGCGGCAGATTATTTCTAGGCTAGGAATGGAGCTCCATCACAAAGGAACGATTTTCGAAATCCATTCTGTAAGCATTTACTTTCATCGCAAAGAATGACATTCCATTAAGCTGGTAAATAGAGCTAATAATCCATCTTAGGACAACAGCTCGGAAGTACATGAAGACCAACCCTATTATTATGAAGTAGCAGATTTCCATATGCAACACCTATTGAGTCTCTGTTAGGAGCAAATAAGGCCAAAAGTGTTTATCCAAAAAGTTGTAGACTACATTACAAGAATCTAGCAGGGTGAAAGGGAAAGGTACAGATGGGATCTGAAATGTCAAGGAACATTTTGCAAGCAGCAACTGTTGGCAAAGGACATGCTCCTAGAAAGACAAAAAAAATTGAAAAATGTTTTAGACCAAAAGAAATGGCAAACTATCTGTCTCACCTTGGTCATCATTTACACCACCTTCCTCAGGTGGAGGTGGTTCATGCAACTTCGACAGATCCCCACCACTAGCAACTCTCTCCCTTAATTCTCCGACGCATCTCTGCCAAAATATCGAACAGAGAAATTATCAAAAAGATTACTTACTGAAAAAATGTACCCAGTCCACATTTTTCAGTTCATTCACTTTTCTTTGCAGGTACCACTATCACTTGCCTATCCTCAAGCTACCTCCATACATGTCAAATATCAGATCTGTCAGCTGAAAGTCCACAGGACTGAAGTCCCCTCCATTCAGGGATTTTAAAAATCACATTAGAGAGGCTGATGTAACAGAAGCATTTGATCGGGATCACAATTCATCACACAGTATCACCAATAAAGGTTAAATCTGCAAGAATTAGCTAAAGGTAAGCACTGAAAGTACATTACCGAGTGATGGCTGATCTTAGCCAAAATGTGGACAGGAATTACCAAGTGATGGCACTGACTAACAGTAAAAATGATTTTTTTTTTTGCCTTCTATTACAATATCGACTCTTTGAAGAAATTAAACCATATGGAGCATTGAAATCCCGATGTGGCTCAAACGAGACAGATATATCCCTTAAAGCAGATTACAAGTTCAATAGTCGCTCTTCAGCCTGGTGTCCAGCCTTTACTGGACCAACTGCGTATGTGATAATCATCATCTCTTCATAGTAGAGGTCATACATCAGTTATTTTCGTTATTAGCAAGAGAAGGAATTGAAATACAGCATCAAGTAGGCAATGACATATCATCTATACAGGATATCAACTGACAAATGGAAAATTCCTTTGCTTTTCTTTTTTCTTCTCGATCAGTCAAATAGCACGAATGCCAATTGCAAACAAAACAGAACTCACCTTCATATACCTTGAATAAAGCTGAAACAATTGTTATACAGTATGTGTATTTGAGACTATTAGAGAAAGAAGCATGTTTGGGGAAGGGAGGAAGAGGAAAGAAAGAAACTTAAACCATCAACATCAATGGAACTTTAAGCCCTGAATTGTACTTTTTAACCCACACTAATCGACCTTAGCACGACCAAAACAAATGATAAAAGACGATCGAAAAACGTGAAGAAAGCGAGCTTTTGCACATTATGAATTAGAAACCGCAACTTTAATTAAACAAGAATTCTTCTCCAAAAAGAAATTTGGTAACCCACATTGGTCAATTATATTTATGGACGTACTAGACAGACAATCACGGCAGTTCACAAAAGAAAATCATCTAGCTTTCTGGGGACCATGTAAATAGATCATTAACAATCTAGCAATCAGACCGCAATTCACAATTCCACAGAGTCACGTGATTTCTGAGATCAACTATAAATATTCAAAGGGAGAAAACAGCTTCCTACTTTGGAAAGGTTACTGTACGCTTAGCAGGTTATTGTACGCTTAGCATTTTATTACGGCTTGATCTATCAGTGGTCTTTCCATTAATTCAAGACAGAAGTAACCAAGAATAGCATATTAGATAATAAGTGCTAGTAAAGTATGCTTAACAGGTTTATTATGGCTCGATTAATCAAGCTCTTTCCAATAATTCAAGACTGAAATGACCAAGAACAGGGTATTAGAGGATGCCGACAAAGTAGACAGTCCAGATTCACCACAAAGAGAAACATTTCTATCAGTTGCTGACTCAGTCACATAATAGCTATAAAATTAAGTTATATAACCCTGCATTCTTCAAATGAAGTACAATAATAAGCTTCTCATCTCTTTTCTAATTCGTAGCAATTACCTTCACTTGTTTTGAGGCAGCCACCTGTTCTACCTTATGAACAAACTGATCAAATGAGTAATAGGGAATCAAATGAGAGTGCCATTCCCGGTACATGCCGATTAAGTTTCCCAGATCGCTAACCTGCAAATCTTGAAAAAGAGCATCACTATAATTTTGACTTTTACAAAATTATATTTTAGCAAAAAGACGGAAACAGCTCATAATATCATCAAAGAACTGAAATTATAAAATGAAAGAAAACAACAGGGATGCGGATGAACAAAGATCTAATCTGTAACTTTTGTATGAAGTACTTCTGCACTACCTAGTAGATAAGCCAGAAATTTGAAGTTGGGAAACTGACTAAAAGAATATTTTACCCTGCCCTCTGCTTGCAAATCTACTTCCCTTGTGAACAGAACAGGATACGAGAATTACAATGCTACCATCGGGAGAAAAACTTGCGGTTAGTTGTTTTTCATATAAATTGAATGCGGATCTCCCTTGTCATTTGATTCTTATGTTGCTGTAGCAAAGGTCAACTCTTCCTGGTAATTCGAATTAGAAATTATTGATCAATCCTCTCTAACACAATTATTGAAAGTATCGAAAGTCAATTATGGAAAGCTTTATAGACAAATATGTGATAAAGATTCATGAGGTTTGGACGCCATCAGTCCAGTCATATGTGACATCTTCAACTGAAACAACACATAACTTACTTGTAAATATGTTATGCAATTAGTGAGTGGGTGATTGAAACTTCTGTGGTAGGACTATATATTTCAACGGGTTAAAAAACCTGTATAAACATACTGGAGGGAAAAAACTGTGGAATGGTTTATAATGTACACTACAGTAGTAGGAAATTTAAATCTTAGGGGGACCAAATCCCTCAGTAGTGCCACCCTTGGCGCTTCTAGGTTACATAGTTAGCTAGTAAACTTGAGCTCGTGATGACTATGCTAATTTGCAAGTATGTTGACAGCAATTTCGGTCAGACCCATCTCTGAAGTGAAACAGAATAGGCGATATAGTTTCAATATCTTACTGTCTCCTTCTTCTCTTATGTTTCAGGCGTCATTCGGGATATAACAATGGAAAAGTGCGACTGTCGAAGATGACAGACAAAGTGCTTAGAACAATGGATCAGCTGTCGATGCTTTTGAAAATCTGCTAGACACTTCTTCACAGTAACTTGACACAAAATCGGAAAGTAAACTTCCAAGCACTAGCTTTCAAGGACAATATCATGACCAGAAGAAAGAGAACCTCGTTGCCGCGGCCGCGATACTTGAAGTTGCGAGGGAAGTGGCGAAGGACGTAACCGAGACCGTCGTCGGATAGGAGGAGCTCCGGCGTGAGCTTCGGTCGCTTCGTGGGGACCTTCTTCGGCTTCGCCGGCTTGTCGTCAAAGCTGGTGGCCCTAGCTGCACCGGCGGGATGGGGGATCGATGAAGGAGGAGGAAGGCTAGGTCTAGGGTTAGGGTTTGGGTTTGGGTTTGAGCTTTGGGTGGGATCGGATGGGCAGTCGCGGGACCAGTGGCCGGGGAGGCCACACTTGTAGCATCCCGTCGGCACTGATTTTCCGGCGGTCTCCATTTTTCCTCTTTTTTTTCCCCCGATTGGGATCTCCGAATTAGCTGTCTCTGATTCCGTCGCAGTTCTCTTGGGGATTTTCCTACTGAAATTTCAAGAGTCGCCCACAAAATCTATTTTCCCTCCATTGGGGTTTCGTTGTTTTGGCGGGAATGAATTTGGTTGGAGGGGAGTCTTTCGGGGCCCATTCATTCGGCCCGAATCCGATTTCTTTTAACTTTCTTCTTCCTTTTTGCTTTTATTTGATCATACCGTCAAAGTAACGGTGTTAAAACTTAAAACTTAAAACCACCTTTCATGTTATTTTTTATCAACACCATTAAAAAAATCCGAAGCTGATACCCGTCAAACCTTTATCCAAACTGATTTTCCGTCTCCTGAAAAGTTTCAAAATGATAGTCCGTGTAATATTTATCCCCATTTAATTTTCACGTAAAACTCGATATTACCCCTGGACCGTTCGTTTATCGTCCAATATTCCATCAAAACGCATACATGTCATTGTCAACCTAGGCCCGAAAAATCTGACATGATGGATGACAGATCCTATGTGAAAAAATCACGACCTATGCATTTTGTGCGAAACAAAAATTAGTTCCGAATTTTTTTTGTGTGGCCCCTTCATTTTAAAATGCACTTAGAATTACAAACTCTGAATTACAAAAATCACGTACATCAATTGCTTGTGGTTCGTCTCACTTTGTGTTTTTTTTTTTTTTGGTATTTTTGTAATCGTCGGATTCATCCTCAATCTTTAGCATCGACACCAAAATAGCTTAGCGATGTCTTGCGACCTCAGCGCGATCCACTCATCCCGATTTCAATGTGCAAATTGTCAACTTCAAAGGCACACTTCATTCCAACAGTCAAAAAGACTCTTGTTCTTGGCAAGCCTAAACGTTACTGTAGAATGTAAAATCACTGAGAGGAATGCAAAACAAAGCCCGGATGCCGGGAAAAAGAATAGGTAAACTCGATAACTTATCATCTTCGGCGCCCCTGTCCAGACAAACAAGCATATAAACCTCTATCGTATCCTCGAATTTCCATTTTAATGGCTTGGGATGAACTCGAAAAGTTCAGCTATATACAGTAATATAATTGGCATCACCGCAACTTTGCTATCTCTCAATGTGATCTTATAAGTTTTAGCGTTCTTCATGCTTCTGCCCACAAGAATGGTGTGCCGGTCGAATCAGGAGTTTACAGACCAGTCATAGTTTTGGTAGGCGAGGTGAATGGGACCACCGTCGCTTAGGAGATGCGTCAACAGACCTGCCTTTGTCGCGTCCAAGTAGTTGAGGATCCACCTTGGGATTTCCCTGTCCTGTCCAAAGTCGGCACTGAACCTGAAACAAGCCCGCGGAGCGGGTCACGTTCGAGATGCCATTTCGAAGCAAATGCAGACAGGACGGAAAGGCTTAAATAGGGGTCACGTACCACTTCATGATCCGAGTGAGTTTAAGTGTCCTCTTATCCAGGTCCACATCAACCCCGCCGTTCTGGAAGAACTCTCTGGCGGCGCATCTGAGTTCAGATTCAACTCCCCGAGGGGAGAAGAATCTCACGGTTGGGCTCGACCTCGTGCCGTCGCACAGACCAAAATGTATGAGGGGGTTTACTTTAAGAACAGCAAGCTGCAACCATATGAACTAGCCGTTAGAGGACTTTTCGTCCGACACCAATTCAAGATTTGCAAGGACAACGGCTATCATAGGACCAAAAAGTTAAACTTCGACACGAGATGTGATATGGACTTGCTTATGTGAAGGCACCAACTACCTCTAAGCGCCTGTCTCCAGTGCCAAAGGACTTGGCCAACGAGTAAGGAGGTCTCCGGTTGTTCCTCAGTATTCCATTTCTTATCGTGCTAAGGGAGAAAGGATACCCGCCAACTACGTACTGGAAGTCAGAGTCGAAGGATCTCCTATCCAGTATTCCTTCTGGTAGGCCGACCCTTATCACTGCATGAATGACCATGGCATTATGCAAGTTCAAGAAGAACGCCAGCCTTTCATCAGGTGAGAGTTCCAGTAGGTCCACCCGGTGAAGTTTTTGAGACAAATTTACGTATCTGCATACCATTATAATTAGCATATGAGGAGGTAAAACAGCAATTAGTAAAACGTCTATTAGCTGCAGTCTATCAGCCTTTTGCTGGAAGTTTAATAACGGATGGACAACTCTTGGAACAAGAGCACTATCGAGTGAAATGTTGGCATTTGGTATAAAGGAAGGTTTAGCTATGATTGTCACGATGACAGATCCTCATTTATGTTCGTGGAAGTTCGTGGAATGCAAGACGAAAACAGAGCATCCGTTAATAAAGTAAATGAAAAAGAAAGAACAGCACAGGTCCATGAATATAACTCCCCTATGTGTTGATAGCTTTTCCCTTCATAAGTAAACTCTATGCGAGCCTTGCTTACCTTTTACCACCAAGAATTTATGCATACTCGCAAAGACAAAATAATGATCATATATGCATTTCTTGGATATAATTGTGCTTTTGCACACCTTAAGAACATACTAGAGCAATATATGAGCAGACACAACCCCTGATGTCAGACAAAGGTAGCTGGGAGAACATACTAATCCCGGACAAAAATAAGATCAAATGGACAGAATGTTATATGGAGTTTTTTTTTTTTTTAATGCGTCTCAAAGAGGAAATGTAACCATTTTCTATGCTTAAAACTTGTTAACTATTTCCCTGAGGGAACATAACAGATGGAAGCCAAAGGTATAAAGAATTTGAATGCTGTGCTTCAGTTGAAATGAGTTGCTGTCAATATACGAAAGAAATTTTCATCACCAGCTCAAAAGCAAGCTTCTGGGTTCACATCTCTAAGATCATCGATTTTTCTGTGCAAAAGATAGCTTACTTTCCTTATTGAGGAAATGCTGGTACTTTGACGTCTGGCAACTAAACCCTTGTTGAGTCTCAGTTTTCTCATTCATTAGTCTAGTCAGCATTGATAGGGATACTCTAATCTTTCGATGATCTCAGCTGATGAATGCGTTATGTATCAAATCAAGATAAATGAATGTTAAGGAGTCGCTGTACCTTCTGAATTCTTCGCTTTTGCTTATGGCTCCATAATCAAGATGGCGCCTATCTTCAGAAGCGTAAGACTCAAGTATGGCAGACATTATCTTGGTCATCCTCAAGCCAACTTCAGCTGCTTGCTTTGGTTCACTGTCATTTGTAGATCCTCGGAAATTGAAGCATCTGGGAATATATGGTTCGTGCTCAATGAAGCGATAGAAGTGGTTTCCATCTTCAAAATCATTCTCCCTGCAATAGCAGAAACACCAAAGAAACTATTAACTTGAAGGCAGATTGATAAGATCATAGAACTAGCCGTTTCTGTCAAAACCACTTACCCAAAGACATGATGGAAGAAGTGCTTCTTGGCTAATTGCTTTCCAATCTCAACAGCCTACCACGTGCAACAGAAGAGAAATTCAGACAGCAAGAAAGTATACAAACAAATTAAGGACAGTTTTGGGGGAGTTTTGATACACATGTTTTCAGCCAAAAACATTATGATGATGTTATATACATGCATTTCCTCGGTAGCAAAGTAGAGCATTCGATGTAAGGTCTAAAAAAAAAAAAAAAGGGATCATCTAGACTTCTTCTGCACCTTAGTTGTACTATTGCTTCTATTAGTATCTGTCTAGCAGTGGGAAAATTTCTATTGCTTCTGAACACAAAAATGCTTCAGGAAATTTCTGAAGATTCACAGTATCGTAGCATATCAGCAGTGGAAAGTTTTCATTCTGGCCAATTTCACTTAACGGGTAATGATGGAGAGGTTGAAGAATGGAAGACAGCGAAGCCATTGAACAATATTAGGCGCCAAGAGAAAGCATGAACAGTTCAGGGTCAAAGGGTTGCTTTTCCCCGTGCGAAGGAGCCAGCCTAGGCTTGGGACTGTGGGAGTTCCTGGGAAAGCCATGACATGGACCCGACGGAACAACTGTTTTTCGAACGCTTCCAACTTTTCGACCTCTTCAAGGTATCATTCCTCGTCACGTGGTTGGGGCTCCCCTTCATCTTTTTAAATTTTTAAATTCTCTTCCTCGATTAGAGCAACGATTTCAGCCCACGGACCACGGTGGGAGCCTCCGAAGGGCTGACAAAATGAAGACAAAAAACCTTTGTACTTTTCGCTTTCTTTCGGTCGTTCGAAAGTCATATTTCCGTTACCAGACAAAACGAAGAGTCATCAGATGCGCCTCGGAGAAGGTTTCAGAAATATGGAGGATGATTTCAATTGGGTCCGGAACCAATTATAGCTAAGACAACTAATTAAAGCACGACACAAAAGGGGGGACAAACGGACGTTCAAATGAAGATCGAAGAACCCTCCTCCATCTGTCCCCTCCTACTATAGGTGCTTTGATCTTTGATCTAGTTAGTTTGAGTTTGGTGAGCGACGCAGCTGCAGTCATGCAACCAAACTCCAATAATGTAAACTGCCCACGCCCTACCCTCCTCGTCTCCCACTTTTTGGGTACCCATCAAAGTGGACAACACGTTCGATACGCCCCTAGCGAGCGCATATTCAGCGGCTCTCACGGATGGTCGACGAGCGCTCTCGAGGCACTTTATCTGAGTACATTCCAAAGGGAACAATTCAATTTTCAAGACCCCGACTGTCCATAACACGAGGCAATCGGCGGATCCAAAACTGCATTAAGTGCCCACGGATCGCCAACGTTGTTCCACCAAATTATGTCGACAAGTAAAAATACTCAAAAAAAATATAAGAAAACAACTGCAACAAAACTAAATGCGACACGATCCCAAAGTCTCCAGCAATTAGCAAAAAAAATTGCATCAGTAAAGTGAGATTTTGGAAAAACGACGGAAGTTAATTATGACACCGCGTTCGCAGGTGCGACCTTGCTTTTTTTTTTTTGTCCTCGACATCACGCCCACTGCTTGCGCGTCATGATTAAGCCCGAGGGGGAGGGGGGTCAGATGGTCATTTTGCATTAGGGGGGGTACGTTCTTTACTAGTTTTGCTTGGTGAATCTCGAGTTCGGTTATGTTTTTGCACGACCCTCACGTGATCCAACGGACTCAGTGCACGTGCATGTGCACCCGCCCACTAACAGTCTAGAGAGAGGGGGGGAGCGTGTTACCTTTTTCCGGCCGCAGTCCAAATGGTGAATGAGCACCTCCACCATCTCTGCCCCGGCGAAGCAGTTCTTCACGATCTTCATCTTCATCAGCCGGTCCTGGATTGGCAGCCTCTGCCTCAACACCCTCACGATCCCCACCATCTCGTCCGCCCGCTCCTCTTCCTCGTCCTCCGGGTCGTCGAACCCGTACACCGGCGGCGCCGGTGCCGCGCCGGAGCACCTCCCCCCGAGCATCTCCTTCAGCCGCTTGTCGAACCCCCCGCTGTTCCTCAGCGAGTTCAGCGCCACCAGCCCGCCGAACAGCTTCTCGTTGAAGAAGATCTGCGGCACCAGCGAGCTCCCCGTCCGCTCGATCAGCTCCTTCTCCCGCTGCGGGTACACGTCCACGTTGATCTCCACGAATTTGAGCCCTCTCTCCCTGAAGAAGCAGCGCACCGCCGTGCAGTCCCGGCAGTTCGACCGCGAGAAGAAGCTGATCCTGCCTCGGAGCTCCTTCTCCGGCTGCTCCTCCGTCTTCAGCCTCACCACCACCTTCAGCCCCGAGAGGTTGAACTCCGTCACGCCGTCGGGCTTGAAATCGGAATCTCCCCTGCCGTCCTCATCGCTTCCTATTTCCTTGAGAGACGAGAGCCGCTTCGCGATCGCAGAGGACCAGCTGTTGCTCCGGTCCTTGATGAACTTCCCAATTGCCGGCATGTCGACCGCCGCGAGGCCGCTGGTCAGGGACTGCGATCGGCTCAATATGCCGGCGGCGCTGTCGTTCCGCGGCGGAGAGCCCGACATCGGCGGCGCCTCCGGCTTCGGGAGCTGCGAATGAGGCTGGATCACGCTGATCACGTCAGAGCCGCCGCCGCGGCCGACCTTCGCCCCGTCACCAACCGCACGCTCGCGTTCCTCTGCCTCCGCGCCTCTTCTCTCCCCCGAATCATCGGGCGCAGGCGGCGACGGCGGAGCCACCTCTCTGGCGCTGGCGTCGGCTTCGGAGACGAGGTTCTCCCGGATCGCACGATCGCCGGGATTCCCGCTCGGCGGTTCGTTATCTTCCCGGGGGGACAAATCCACCTCGCAGAACCCGTCGGGCTGAGGAGGAGGCAGCTTTCCGCCAGCGAGGTCGGAGTCGGAAACGGGGGATTGACCGTCAATGGCCGCTTCACCGTGGTGGTGATGGCCATTGATCGTCAATTCCATAGCGGGGAACAGGAAGGAGACGTGGCGAGCTTTGTCCCTTAGGATGGAGATGCGGGCATGAAGGGAGGGAGAGAGAGAGAGAGAGAGATACAGAGAGGCAAGAGACGGAGAGAGATAGGGGGAGAGAGAGAGCGGTGAAATCGGAGAGGTGGCTTAATGGAGGAGAAAATTGGGGGAGAGGGGTTTTAAATTCTCTCCCAATTTATAACCAAAAAGATTTTTAAATATATAAATAATAATAATAAAATACGTACATCGTAGATATCCTCAAAATGTTTGAATAAACAAAAAAAAAAATGGGGAAGAAGTCGACATGGCGATCCTTTCCGGAGGAAGCGTTGAAGTGTGAAAACGGGCTCGGTCAGCTCCGACCCAGTCCGGCGATTCGATGCTCCCGAAAAGCACATCGTTGTCGCCGGCGCAAACGATGAGCTCCGGTGGGGCCCCCTCCCCATTGATTTTGACCAAACTCCCACCCCTCCCTAAACGCACTTCGTCAACTTTCAATTTCCGGCCTCTATTAACTAGATTGTCCTAATCAGATTTCACGCGGAGCTTTTAGTGCTATTGTAAAGTTTGGGACTAAATTGAACGACTGATCCGTTGGTTTATACCTGTTACGAAGAGTAGTGCAGAAGACCAAAAAAGGAAATAAAAAAAAAAAAAAAACCTTAGTCATTCCCGACCTTTTCACCACCAATTAGATAACTTCCCATATGCTTTTATCAAGGACAATACTGGAAATTTCCTGGATGAACTTCACCATCAATGACGGCTCATAATTCTTTTAATAATGAATATTCATTTGATTTTTTTTAAAAAAAAAAACCCCATTTTCACGGTGAGCAAATTGGAAATCCTTTTAAAAGCCTATTTACGGGGATGAGCATGATTTCAGGGTAAAACTTGAAATTTGAAACTAGACTAGTGAATAGGGGGTGAGCATTGGTCGGGTGAGCCAAGTCCAGACGTAGACCCTGAATCGACCATGTTATAACCAGTTCTCAGTTTTTGGAACCGAGAACCAATCATGTTTGTCTTGGAACCGACCCTGTTTTTGGGTCCGGTTCCAGGGTCTCTCTGATAACCTGTTTCTTTTTTTGTTTTCAATTAAAATAATATAAGTATCGATGAAATGAGTAATAAAAATTACAATCCATCAAAAGCAACAATCCAAAATATAAATAGTGGACTTTTTAAAAGCAACAATCTAAAATCGGTTTTGTGATACTAATCGATATAAATATTAGTTCTGGATTTTATGAAACTGATTAAAATAGTGGATTATTAAAAATAATTAGAAACCGGTTCTAAAATCGATCCGGGTGGGTTTCCACCTAAAACCGGGGACCGGAATGGTTTCGACCGGTTCCCAAAAATTGAAACCAGTACCCGGACCGATTTGAGTGTGAACCGATTCCTTACCAGTATCGATTTGAGTGTGTAATCTGGGACCAATAGTCTGAGTTTTCATTTTCGGTAATATTTATGATTGAAGTTTTTACTACATTAATGTTTCATATTTATTCATATGTAGCAAATATGAGTTGTGTTGAAGTAGACTCTAACGGCAAGTGGTGGTCATCAAAGGTAATGATTTACTACAATCGTTCAATTAAGAATACCGATGGAACCTGGTAGTCTTTAGAATCGACCATGAAACTTGTGACATGATAGATTTCAGGGTGTCAAGGGTAAGTTTCATGTTCCCCAAAAAAAAATTGAGGCATTATCTGTTAGGTTAAGTGAAACCATAGTTATTAAGGCGTCGCCTAGGCGACAAGACGACTTCGGATGTCCAAGGCGTCCTGTCGCCTTGCCGGTTCTCCTCAAGGTGGGCACCTTAGTTGTCTAGGCGTCGCCTTGTGGACGCCTAGGCGACGCCTTGAAAAGTACAAATGTAAAATATATTTGTTATATTAAAAGTTATTTATTTTTAATAATCTTTCATGCATATATTTGCTCTGTTAAATCATGAATGTAAAATATACAATTATACATATATATATATATATATATATATATATATATATATATAAAAATTTAGCTACATTGTCGCATTAACGCCTTGCGGACGACTAGGCGGACGCCTAATTGCCTAGACGTTTTAAAGGCATCTGATCGCCTTGTCGCCTTAATAATTATGGGTGAAACTAAAATCGCCTACCCTTGCGCGTTTATAGAAATTATAGAACAAAAATCCCATTTTTGCGGTGAAATCTTACACGGCAGGAGGGTATTGACGTAATTCGCGCACAGTGGAATTGCGGCCGTTAATTCTGGGAGAGAGCCAATCACGGGAGCATTTCGCAGAAACGACCCAACCGAGGAAGTCGTTTCAACGGCATTCATCCGTGGGAGGAGGGCAGTTCCAGTCCCACCCAGTGAGTGGACAGGACCGAGTAAAACCCCCTTTTTCACGTCGTCCCACGACATCTTCCTACGATGCTAATTTTCCTTCGTTTCCGATTCCCCCAATCCAATCCAGAGCCAAAGCCAAAGCCTTGACTCTCGAGCGGTCGCATCAAACGGTCGGGTTTGACACGTCATCCCACGGACCGAGTCTCGAAACGCACCAAAGTCACGAGTTGCGAACTCCACAAAGGACTCAGCTCGACGCCTCGTTTCCCGCCATCGCATGTGCTGTGCCAATTGTGTCTCACCCGCTTCGTGCTCGTGTGACGTACGATGAGACATAACTTCCATGAAAATTAATTGGATAAAATTTAAGTGCTGATAATGATGATACAGTTTTTTTTTTTAATATTAACTGAAAGTGCAATATTGAAATTACTTTCCTTCCTAATGTGGAGCCGTGGATGTAATTGACAATAGTGATTTCGAATTACTCGATTGAAGGGTCTTTTTATTTTCATTACCTGGATATTCGGTTGAATGAGGCAAGTGACTAACTTTTTCCCTTATCCAGACTTCTTTCAATCAATTGAGCCGGAATTTCTTAATTGTACCAATCGCTCAATCTCGCTAAGCGCCGAATAATTTGATCGTCCATCGATAAACCAGTCTCTTGGTGTCTCGATGAGTCCCGTGGACCATTTCTCCAACGCCCGAATTCGAAAAAAATTGCATGAGCAATGACCATTTTCACTGGCATGCTTGGGGGATTAGGTGTGTACCGATTCAACTTAACGTATGTTTAGTAAAAAGAAGTTGGTGTCGGTATATTTCTTTTCTTTTTTTTGTTATAGTGATGTATGGTGAGACGAATGTGACGTCAGATTGAAGGGCTGACTTTTCTCTATATATATATTTTAGGGAGAAGTGCATTGAAAGTCCTAAAACTTGTCATGAAAGTGCATTTGAGTCATAAAAATTTTAAAAAAAATGCAATCAATTCCTAAAAATTGTCATATTAATTGAATCAAATCATTTCATTGGTTTTTTTTTGGTTGAAAATTTTAAAACTCAATTGCACTATCATGACTAGCTTTAGGAGTCCATTGCACTTTTTGAAAGTTTATGACAAGCTTTAGGACTTTGATTGAATATTTTGAAAATTTTAGGACTCATTTGCACTTACATGACAAGTTTCGGGACTTATAGTGCGCTTATCCCCATATTTTATACTTTAGGGTTTTGATTTGATCGAGACTTATCGTGGTGCTATTGGTAGGCACGCGGATGATGATGGTGATTTTGATGAATGCAGCAGGCTATTCGGACGTTGATTTCGGGCGAAGCAAATGGCAGGCGATGGCTATGAGTGGGTTCGGATCCACTTTGTTGAGCGCACAACGGATGTGGATCTAGTCTATGGCTTTATTAATAGATGACCACATTTTCGAAATATGTTAAAAGTGCGAATCGGATCGATATGTTGACCCGACAGAGACTTGACGTTAATAACGTAGCTGAAACGGGAGGAGGTTAAATAACTTTGAATCACACCAGCAAGACATGTAATTATTTTTTAAAAAGAATGTTGTTTGATGTTCGAGAGATGCTGCAAGACAAAAGGGAATTCCGATTACCGAAACGTTGATTGATAAAGGGAAAAAAAAAACATGTTATCTGCGTTAAACGGGGAGGGCCTGATTGCATAAGTCGGGACATTTATGGTGGGTTTGGTTCAGCTTTTCAAGTAGTTTTGGAGAAATGCAAAGCAGTTTAGCCTAAATGGTTTTGGGGAAATGTAATTACTGTTTGGTAAAATTTGCTTTGAAAAGTAACTTTGAGAGAAAAGTTGTTTGGTAAAGACACATTTGGAATGTGCCTTTGGGTGATTAATTTAATCTTTTTATTTTTATTTGGTTCAAAATCGATAAAAAAAAAGTTTGCAACTTTTTAAAACTATATATATATGACAACATTAAAGATTTGTAATAAAAAAATTAATAAATAAAATTAATTCCTTTTGTTTGCTAAAAATATTCAAAAGGATTTTTTTTTGTACGTGTTTTGGTGATGACACATCTGGTGATGATATGTTTGAGAGAAGAAGCAGCAAAGACGCAAAACCGAACTCAGTGGAGCCCTAAGGAAAGAATTGGCATAAGGGAATTAAGGACAACCCTTATAAATAAAATCACTTTGAAAGAAATTCATAGTTCTGTCACTTCTGTGAACTCTTTAGCCAAACCAAAAGTAGCAAAAGATGGATATAATAACATAAGCTAAAGAATCCGAAAAAAAAAAATATAAGCTAAAGAAAATTAGATCATCAGGGAATTTTGGAGCTCTGGTCTGTTGAGATAGTTTTTGGGCAAGGAAAATTGGATCTTTTGGAAACAAACTACAGAACTCGAAAGTCAGGGCAAATACAAAGCCGTACAAAATAAAAAACGAGGGGGGAAAAACGCTAGAAATAATCGCAATCTAACGAACAGAGGTTTGAACTGACGCAAGTCCAAAACGACGTTTCTTCGGATAGAGGGACATTAGAAAATCTTACCTGGAGATGAGGAGGAGATGGAACCAACGATGTGGAGTGAGCAAATGGCAGGAGGGGAACTATCGAAGAGGCGAGGTGCATAGCGGCGTGAATAAAGGTAACGAAAAGAAAGCAACGTAGATCTAGGGTTATGTATTTTAAAAAGGGCAAAAATGGATTAAAACTAAATTTTTTAGGGCAAAATAGGCAATTAAAGTAATTTTCGTTAATTGGGGCTTCAGCATTATCAGTATTGACTTTCATCCCAAAGTTGTTTCAAAACATTTACCAAATGCCACTTTTACCCGAATGGGCTTTTGGGTCTCAAAGAGCTTTCAAAATGCTGAACCAAACCCACCCTAGAAGGCACGGGCCGAGCGAAATAGAAAGTTGGAGGATGGAATTGCAACGGAAAGCTATACTTTAGAGGACTAGAAGCTGTGCTATACCCTTGTCACAATGTAGGGAGCTGACTTGGGACGGAGGTCCCGAGGGGATGTGTGTGCTCTAGGACTAGACTAATTAGGGATAAATATTCATCTTCTCGAAGGCATTTCCTTTTGGCCCACCGTTTTTTAAGTGTTCCGATTTTGACCCATGTCCCTAGACATGGCCAAATAGGACCCGGACCCGAAATCGGCCCATTGACCGGGTCCACAGTTTCGAATCGGAACAGGCCATTCACGGGTCTGTTCCGGTTCCTAATTTTTCGAAATCGGCCCGGAATCGCCGGTTCCGGGCCGGTTCCGACCCGTTCAATTAAAAAAAAAACCCCCCTTGTGGGCCCCGCCCTCGGGAAAGAGCCGTTGGCTCTTCCCCCGGGGGCCGGGCCAACAGCCTTCGGGCCGTTGCAATTTGCAACGGCCCGAAGGCCAAAAAAAAATAAAAAAAATAAAAAAATCTATAAATACCTCTTAACCCCTATTTATTTTTCTCACGATTTCTTACAATTCTCTCGAATACTCTCAAGTTTCACAATATCTCAAATTCTCTCAATCTACTATTCTCTCTAAATTTCGTCTCAATTTTTCGATCAATTTTCTCAAAAAATGGCAAGTGGAAGCAGAAATACTGGAAAAGGAAAGAGCCCGATGCCGATCGAGATGGGAGAATCCGATTATCCCGTTCATGAATATGATCCTCGTGAATATGCATGTTGGGAAGACGACGATGCTTCCAATCCCAACGTCGAGCGCGTCCCAATGCAAGAAAGTCTTCGTCCTCGTGGTGTCGAAGAATCGTCGATAGCAAAGGAGCCGGGACGGAAGAGCCGAGAATCCGATTTATGGCTACACTTTAACAAGGTATAGAATGAAAATGAAGGCAAGTTTGATATAAGCTGTAAATATTGTCCGCAGACATACAAACTTGGTATAGGAGATGACTATGGAACATTTCGTCGGCATGTGATGAAAAAATATTCAACGCAAGCGGGGATCGACACTAACCAACAATAAATTTTCGGGTTCGCTAATCCTAACGCTCATCATTTATTTCGTTTCACTAATGCACTTTACAAAGAAACATTAGCTGAATATGTTGCCCTTGAGCATGCTCCGTTTAATATTGGTGAAAATCCTAATTTTAGATATTTGGTAAATACTACGTTAGTTCCACAACCACCATCTATTTCGAGAAATACTCTTAAACGCGAACTTGAACATGTTTATACAAAACAAAAAAAGAAATTGTTAAGATTTTTTAAAGAATTCAATGGACGTGTACATATAGGTAGTGATATTTGGACTGATTCTTGGAATATTAATTCTTATATGGGTATCACGTGCCATTGGATATGTGATGATTGGGTTATTAAAAAAAAACTTCTTGCATTTCGAGTTTTTCCTGAAAGGCATACGGCCCATAATATTTATAGACTAATTAGGCAAGTTTTAGAAGAATTTAATTTGATTGATAAAATTTTTTCAGTTGGTTTTGATAATGCCGCCGCAAATACTGCTTCAATTCCTGAGTTAGAAAACTTTGTAAACCCTCTTTTGGCGGATAATTTTTTCACATTAGATGTGCTTGCCATGTTTTGAATTTATGTGTTCAAGATGGTTTACGAGTTCTTGCAACATCTCTTCAGCCAATAAATAATGCAATTAGATATTTATGGAGTCATCCTCAACTTATGAAAGAGTGAGGAAAATATTGTAAAAAAGTTGGGAGAAAGGCAAGAAGGTTTCCAAAAGATATTTCAACTCGTTGGAATTCTACCTACGAGATGCTTCTACAAACTTTTGATTATAAAGATTTATTATGTTCCTTTATTTCGAATAATGTTTCCGATATTGCTTTGCTCCTGCAACATTAGGAAAAAGTTATAGTAGAATTATATAATGAATTTTGTAGTAAATATGGTTTAAGTGACAGTGGATGTGAACTTGTCCAGCATAGTGTCTCACGAAGCAATATAGGTATTTCACTTGGTAGAGGGTATACAATGCTCATGAGTAGGCAAAAAAATAAAAATAAAAAGAGACAACATGTAGTATTTCCGAATTAGAAAAATATTTAACAGTTTATTTTGAGTTTAATGATTTCAAATACAGCGCAGATTTCAAGATTCTTGGGTGGTGGAAGAACCATTTAATTCAATATCCAGTTCTCTCCCGCATCGCAAGATAAATATTAGCGACCCCTTCTTCAACAGTGGCAGTTGAACAAGCATTTAGTGCTAGAGGATTAATTTTGGACTCCTGCCGTTCAAGATTAAGTTCGGAAAGTGTGGAGTTTCAAGCTTGCGTCGATGATTAGACAAGGGCTAGGCTTCGACAACAAGAGCTGGATCGAGAACACGAATTATTCAGTGATGATTGTAGAGATACTACCGCCACCACAATAACAGGTAGCGACGATTGAGGATGAGGTAAGTTGGGGTTACCAAAGGTAAGAGAATTACATGGGTTTTGATTATTCTATCCTCAAGAAGATATGTAGGCGCTTAATGATAATTCATTAAGTTCAAGCTCATTCCTCATCTTTTTTTTTTCAAAATTTTTTACAATGTACAATTTGATTATAATTTTTAATTAATAATTTATTAATTTTATTTTATTATTTTAAAAATAAAATTAAAAGTTCGGAACCGGAACCGCCCCTTTATGGGCCGGTTCCGGTTCCACCATTTGGCGGAACCGGAACCGGCAGTTCCGTCGAACCGTGCATCTCTACCTGCCCCCATCCAATCTTTATTGATTTCATCCCAACTATTAAGTATAGACTGGGTATTGCTTATGTGGCTTATGTGGCACCGGCGTCCACTCATCGTAGGACACGCAGTGCACGCGGCCTCCACTTGTTAGACCCTCTGAAACGCGCTCTCTCTCCTATGAAATCTCTCGCGCCTCTGCTTCCCTTCCTCCCAACTCACGGATGTTAGCAAGGCTCCGTTTGGAGTCGCGTCTCATGATGACGTATGGTGAGGTGGAGGAGCGAGAAGTACACTTTGGTGCCAAAAGTTTCAATCGGATCACTTTAGTGCCAAAAGTTTTAAAAAATGATCACTTTGGTGCCTCCGGCCAAAATTTGCACATGGCATTTTTAAGTAATTTTTAAATTTTAATTGGTATTTTTAAGAAAAATAAGTCCACGTTGGTTCCATGTGGACTTCAAAATCCATAAATAAAAATAAAAAATCAACATAATTTTTTTATAAAAAAATTATAATAAACTAAAAAATAAGAAGGAAAAAAAGAGGCAGCGAGGGTGGGGCATGGCCGGCAGGGGTCATCGACCCTCGACCAAGGGGTGGTGACCCCAACGACCTCAGGCGAGGGCCTGTAGAACCTCGCCCAGATCCGGGCGAGGGTCGCCGGCCCTCGCCCAGGTCTGGTGAAGGGCTCCCCGCTGGTGGCTGCCCTCCGCCAAACCTGGGTGAGGGCCGGCAACCCTCGCCCGATCTGGCTAAGGGCCACGACCCTCGTCTGAGGTCGGTGGGGGTGGCCAGGGGTCGATGACCCCCGCCGGCCATGTTGCCGGCGAGGGTGGGGGGGCGGCGGCGGCGAGGGTTGTTGGAACCCTCGCCGGTTGCCTTTTTTTAATTATTTTAATTATTATTTTTTTAAAAATTTTCAGCTTATTTATTAAATTATGTTAAATAAAAAATTTAAATTTTAAAAAATAATGCCACGTGGACCACCGGTGAGCCACGTCAGCTGAAAAATTAATAAAAAATTACCACGTCAGAATTCTGGGGAAGCAAATCAGACTTGGCACTAAAGTAATAATTTTTTTTTATAACTTTTGGCATTAAAGTGATTTCCATACACAACTTTTGGTATTAAAAGTATACTTTTGCCCACAATTTAGGGAGTTGACTTGGGAGGAAGAGGAGTAGTCACGCGAGAGATTTCAGAGGAGAGAGAGCGCGTTTCAGAGGTTCTGACAAGTGGGGGTCGCGTGCGCTACGTGTCCTGCGATGAATGGACGTCGGTGCCACATAAGCAATACCCGATGTGTACCTAATATTTTCTCAAACCATTTTGAAAAACCCCCTAAAAAAAAACCACCAGACAAAAAAAAAAGGTGTACTAAAAACCATTGAAATTTGAAATGAAGGGCTTGTTTAGAGAGCTTTGCCCAATGTCTCTTGCGTAATAATGGCAGGCGCCTCTTCGTTTGAATTTGATTTTTTCAAGAGAAGTATAAAAAAAAAACTAAATTTATTGCATTGGTGTTAATTCAATTCCATTTTTTTTTTGGTGTCAAATGAGTTGTAAACCTTTTATATGGATGCCAATTTAGTCCTAAGTCTTATTTTGGTGCTAATTCAATCTTATTTGTTTTTTTGTATTTATGTCAATTGAGTAAATTCTATCAAACTTTGGTTGGAAATGGATGACATGGATGTTGATTGTCCTATGTGACATGGCTATGGATATTTTTTAAAATTATTTTAATATTTTAAATTATATTTATTTTTTAAAAAACCAAAAAATGCATTTATTAAAAACACTAAAAAATATATTAAAAATATATCCACGTCAGCGTCGACCGTACCACATTGAACAATCGATGTCCACGTTAGCTATTTCAAGGCAAAATTAACCGGATCGACTCAATTAGCATAAATGCAAAAGATTTAAGATTGAATTGATATCAATAAGGGGCTTAGGACTGAATTAACATAGATACAAAAAGTTTAAGACTGAATTAATATAAAATTGAATTGGTGTAAATATAATAATTTTAAGTTTTTTTTTTGTTTTTGTTTTACACATGTCCCATTTTTTGCATTCCGCGTTCCATTCCCATAACAATAATTTCTCGCTTCACTTTCTCCGTCAATCCTCTCCAGAATCTTCATAAACGCCACGTAGCCATCATTTCTCACTTCATTTGCTGCGTCAATCCTCTCCAGAATCTTCACATCCGCTCATTCATCTCTGTCCATAGACATTAGACACCACTTCTTTCTAGTTCCTAGGAGCATAGATTTGACATGGGCGAGAGCTCCTGAGCCACCATGTGTGCTCATTACTTAAGACGAATACGATGATCTGACTGTCGATTATCGTGCGAAAGAAAAAACATAGATTTGCTCTTTGAGTGTGTAACTCGTATTTCTCTTGTTATCTGTAGCTTGTTAGTTGTTTTATTCTGAAATTGTTTGGGATGTATTTTGATTTGCAGCTGAATTGCGATATTTGTATTCCGAGAAAGTGAATGAAATGAAATATTATTTTTATTAAAAAAAAAGACACCACTTCTGTATCTCTTCCAATCTTCTGTCCATCGCCTCTCATTTTCAATTTCGCCCCAATTATCATGATTTTTTTTTTTTTTGTAAAACTTCGGCCCCGCGAGTTCACACTGTGCCATGTTGCTTTTCGGAAACATCCTTGCTTTACTTTTCTATGCTCGACCGCGGGCAAATTGGCTGGGCCGGCGGTTTAGCCTTGACGGGCTAACACGATGCGAGGCCATGGGCTTGCCGGCCAAACCCATGACTCGGTGCAGTCTTGCCCCGAAAAAAAAAAAAGAAATGCGGCCCAATAGGCCAATTTTATGCTCCGTATGTTTCGTGGAAAAAAAAAAACTTCTTGGAAAATATTTTTTGGATTTTTCAGCGTTTGGTTAAGTCAAGGAAAATATTTTTCACCCATGGAAACAAAAAACACATTTAAGGGTGTGTTTGTTTTGGAGAAAGTATTTTTAGGGAAAGTGTTTTCTGAACTTTCGTCCGTTTGGTTCGCGAAAAATAATTTGGTCAACGAAAAGTACTTTCAGTCAACAAAGATTTTATTCATTAAAATAGAAAATTGATTCCAAAATTTGAGTCGCTCACTTTTTTTGAAAACGGAGTTAGGGCCAATTTTAGGGACCTCGGCGACCCTGGCCTGGGCCAGCGACTGGGACTTGGGACCGAGAGCGGGGCCGGGGATCGGGATTGGGGCCGGTGTCGGGGTCGGTGTTAGGGCTGGGGATCGGGTCCGGTGCCGGGGCCGGGGATCGGGATAGGGGCTGGGACCGGCGAATGAGGCTTGGGCTGGAGCCGGGGATCGGGGCCGGGACCGGTGATCGGGGTCGGGACCAGTGTCGAGGCCAGCGTCAGATGTTTGGACCAGGGATCGGGTCCGGCGACTGGGGTCCGGGTCGGGGCCGAGGACGGGGACCGGGACCGGGGCTGGTGTCAGGGCCGAGGACCTATGTCGGGGTTAGGATCGGCAATAGGGGCCTGGGTCGAGGCCAGTGTCTAGGTCAGGGCCGGGGATTGGGACCGGGACTAGGGATTGGGACCTGGGCCAAGGTCGGCGATGGGGGCCGGTGTCGGGGCTGGCGACTGGGGCCGGGGCCGGGGATATGGATTGGGACCAGGCTGGGGCTGAGGACTGGTGACCGTGGCCTTCGCTGGGGCCGGGGATAGGGATCGGGACTAGGGCCGAGGCCGGGGATTGGGGACTAGGGCCGGGGGCCGGCGATCGGGGTCGAGGCGGGGACCGGGGATCGGGACCAGGGCCGAGATAGGCGACTGGGGACGGGGCTAGTGCCGAGACCGGTGACCAGGGCCGGGACCGGAGCTAGGGACCATGGCAGGAGCCGGAGACTGGGTCAGGGATCGGGGCTGGGGATCTGGACCGGGGAACGAGGCCGGGGCCGGGACCAAACAAAGAAAAATAAATTGTTTTCAAATGAGAACCAAACACCGAAAAATATTTTCGATAAAATATTACCAAACAAAGGAAATCAAATTATTTTTCGAGAAAATGGTTTCCATAAAATCACTTTCCAGAAAACGAATTTTTGAAAATCATTTTTCTTGAAACAAACACACCCTAAGAGTGGGAAACGATTCCTTATTTGCCAATGAGTCGTTGACTGAGTTGGTGAGATCCATGGGTCTTAGACAGTTAAACTGATGAGGTCTCAGGCTCGAATCTCCCCGGCCACGTCTTTGGGGACTTAGTTGAGGAATAATCCATTCCACGTGGGAAACCTTGATTACAAAAAAAAAATGATTTCCTTATTTTGAAAGGATAAAAAATATTTTCCATCATCTTTCCTTCATGCACATTCCTTTTCTTTTTAATTATTTTTTTAATTTTTAATTTTTGTATTTTGTTTATATCTTTTCTTTCTTCCTCTGTCGATCCCAGTGACCGGCCATAGGTGAGCCACGCTTGAGCTCGCCAGCCACTGGCAGAGGCAGAAAGAAAGAAAGAAATTTAAAATTAAAATTAAATACAAAAGTTAAAAATGATTCAAAAATTCGAAATTATCTTTTAAAGAATTATAAAAATCCGTCACGTTAACACCGGCCGTGCCACATAATATAACTGGGTCCATGTTAGAAATTTCTGATCAAACAATAGCGTAGAAAATCAAATGAGATTTTTCATACTAAAAGATGAAAAATATTGTCCAATTTATTTTCAGGTATCAACCAAGTATCTATCATCATTTTTCTAAAAATAAAATTTAAATAATTTTTTTTGAAAACGTCACTTTTTCACAAAAAAAAAAACAAAGGAAAATGTCAAAAAAGAACCTCAAGTTGACATGTTTTCTCAATTAAGGGCCCAAAGTACGACTCGTGTCAAAGAAAAGCCTATAGTGTTTTTTTTTTGTTTCAATTAAGGATCTGGTTTCTGTCTTTTGCTTCTTCTTCTTTTTTACAATTTGATCTTTTTTCTGTTTTTCTTTTCTTTTCAGTTTTAACTTTCCTCTCATTTTTTTTTGTCTTTTAGTATTTTGGCCTTTTGTTTTTTGTTATTTTTTTTTTGTCTTTTACGCTGATCATCGTCTCCCTCAACTTTGGGCTTTGAGGAGAGCGATCCGATGAGCGATCCTCCTCCTCCTCGTCCTCATATCCGCACGGTAACCGCAGCTCTTTTCCATATTTCAGCACAAGACAGCACCACAAAACCTCCTCATTATTCTCATTTTGTGTTTGATTTTTCTCAAGTTCTTCTTCTCCTCCTCCTCCGCGCGCAGGCAACGTCTCCTTCCACATCGACTGTGGCTCCGCCACAGAATTTGCCGACCCCTTCAACACTACCTGGCTCTCCGAGCGCTTCTTCACCGGCGGCTCCTCCTTCGTGGTCTCCGAGCCTCTCTGCTTCCGCTTCCCCCCGGAGAAGACCCTCCGCTTCTTCCCCCCTCTCTCCTCCGGCAAGAAGAACTGCTACGTCTTCCCTGACCTCCCCTCCGGCCGCTACTACCTCCGCACCTTCACTGTCTACGACGACTACGACGGCGAGTCCCGTGCCCCCAGCTTCGACACCTTTGTCCAGGGCACCCTCATCTTCAGCTGGCGCTCCCCTGGCCCGAGGTGTTTTAATAAAATGAGATGAAAAGAAGGAGAAGAGAAATACCAAATAGTTAACGTGGTTCAGACAACCAAGAGAAAAAGAAATTTCTTGGAAGCTTACATCCACGGTGATAAATCCCCAATTCATCTTATTTTCTTTGGCGAGGATTTATTGTCCTTTAATAGAGAACAATGCGATGCGTTACAATCATGAATTTGGTAACTATGGATATCGCACAACTCATCCATATTTCCTACTATATTGAAATTGGGAAGATCTTCAATCTTTATCTTTCCAACACTCCCCCTTCAAGCTGGAGCGAAAACGTCATCGGAGGTTAGCTTGGATACCATATTCTGGAAAACACCTTTAGCAAGAGCCTTGGTGAATATATCTGCAGTTGCTCATTACTACGGATATAAGAAGTTTCAATTGTCTTGTCTTGAACTTTCTCACGAACAAAGTGACAATCGACTTCTATATGTTTTGTACATTCATGAAAAACTGGATTTGAAGCAATATGGGTTGCGGCTTAATTATCACAAAATAATTTCATAGGAGACTTAGGAGTTCCAAATCCCAATTCTTACACAAGTAAACGAAGCCAAACCATTTCACTTGTGGTTGAGGCCATGGCTCTATATTCAGCCTCTGCACTGGACATCGCCACAACGGTTTGTTTTTTACTTTTCCAAGTGACTAAGTTGCCACCTACAAAAGTGCAGAAACCTGTAGTTGATTTTCTGTCCATAAGGCTCCCAGCCCAATTCGCGTCAGTATACCTTGCAATACCAGCATGACCATGTTTCTTCATCAAAATACCCCGACCTGGACTAGATTTTAAGTATCGAAGTATGCGATCCACAAGCGCCATATGTCCTTCAGTAGGAGCATGCATGAATTGGCTTACATAACTGACTGCGTAAGCAATATCTGGCCGAGTAATGGTTAAGTAGATCAACCGTCCAACCAACCTTTGAAATCGACCAATGTCGGGTAAAGGGGCGATGTTATCAACAAACTTACTGTTATAATCCATGGGAGGCTCATCAGGAGCAACTCCAAGTTTTCCAGTCTCTTTTAACAAATCAAGAGCATATTTTCTTTGAGAGATGAATAATCCTTTACTAGAGTAAGCCACTTTTATAACAAGAAAATAACGCAAGTGTCCCAAATCCTTGATGTCAAACTGTACATTCTAGTGCCGCTTGAGAGCCTCGATTTCCTGAATATTATCACCAGTAATAACTATATCATCCACGTAAATAAGGACAACTACTGTTCCTTTGGCATTCCGCTTCACAAATAAGGAGGAATCCGAATTACACTTTTTGAAACCCACACTTTCAAGAGCCGAACTTAATTTTCCATACCAAGCACGTGGCGACTGTTTGAGACCATAGATAGCTTTATTAAGCTTGCATGCTGCATTGGGTTGATTTTCTGAAGGATGTCCAGGAGGAATATTCATATAAACTTCTTCTTCCAGTTCACCTTGTAAGAACGCATTTTTAACATCCATTTGAAAGAGTGGCCAATCACAATTTACTGCTATAGACATCAGTACTCTCACTGTGTTCATTTTTGCCACAGGAGCAAACGTTTCTTTATAATCTTCACCATATGTTTGCGTGTAGCCCTTCGCAACAAGTCTTGCCTTGTAACGCTCTATGGAACCATCGTTTTTGTATTTAATTTTATATACCCATCCGCAACCAATGGAACGCTTTCCTTCAGGTAAGATGACAATATCCCAAGTGTGATTTTTATCAAGTGCTTCTAACTCTTCTTTCATAACATCTCGCCACACTTGAGAACTTCTAGCTTCAAGAAAAGTAACAGGTTCTTTCTGAGCATCAATAGCTGACAAAAAAGCATGAAAGGCAGGAGAAACTTTGCCATAGCAAATATAATCCTGTATAGGGAATCGAGCATAATGATAAGTGGTGAAGTCATGAAGTCTAATAGATGGTTGTAAAATTTGAGTAGTCCTACGAATAGGATCAGGCGCAACGGGAACGGGTGCAGGGTCTTCAATCTCAACAATTTCATCAACTTGCTCTGAAGCACGATCGGAATCACTAGCACTCACAATCGGAAATGGAGCAACTTCAACATCGAACCCATTATAGTCTAATTCAGTACCATTATTCTCCCCCTGAAGTTGATCCTTGCTAGAAAGAAATATGTGATTCTCATCGAAGACAACATCACGTGAGATAAAAACCTTATTAGCAGATGGATCAAAACATTTATACCCCTTCTTGACAGATGAGTAGCCAATAAAAACACACTTACGAGCACGAGGATCAAGTTTTCCCCCTAAAGAGTGAACAAAGCAAATACTCCCAAATATTCGAAGATGTGAAATGTTCACAGTTTGGCCAATAAGCACCTCCATTGGAGATTTGTACTAGGAAGACGATTAATCAAGTAACAACTAGTAAGCACAACATATTGTCGCGACCCTCTCGAGGTTGCATGTGGGCTCTCGAGGGCTAATGGGCCGTCCAGTCTAGTCGGACGCGGGCCTCTCCCAAGGCCCGTTACCCAAATCGCAACGGAGGTATGCGTAGTCGACCTTCAGTGTGGTCTGGTGACATGTGCTAAGTGTGCATGCCATGGAGTCGCCACCAATCATTTTTTGGAGGGTATGATTGGACCACCCTATTGAATAGTCGGGAGTTTCTATTCAATTCTGCGATAACCAGAGAAATGGGTTCGGGGACTTAGTTACGTCAACTGTCAGAGTTGACACCCTTTCGGTACCTAAGTTGACTGAATTTTCTGACCTAAGATTTCATGCAGATGAGTGGAGTACGAATCCTAAATCTAGGAATTCATGCAAATAGGAATGACTATCCTAGCAATCACAATCAGTAATAAAATGCGCAAATCAATGAATCCAAATATGTAAAATAATCACACCAAATCAACATGACACTCCTAATAAGGCTCTATTAGCCTAAATAAGTATCAATCAAGCTTAGGAACGATTTAGACATGATTTTACCCATCAGGGGTAAAGTCGTAATTTTGAGACAAAATGGACGATTTGCCTAAAAAGGGAAAAATCGTCATTTCGGAATGAATCCGGAGTAAAACAATGTCAAAAATAGGTTTGGTCACTCAATTGACCCATTTCCTATTTTTTTTGCAATTTTCATGATTTTCTGGAATTTTAGAAACCGATTTACCATTCGAAGGGGTAAAATCGTCATTTTATAAAAATGGGAATGTAATGTGAAAATCTTAGACATAAGGTTTAGCCACCTATCTGGCCCATCACCAAATTCTAAGCAATTTCCACAATTCATCGGAATATCAAAGACGATTTACCCTTTGAGGGGTAAAATCGTCATTTTGGATTAAATGGGAGAAAATCCAAAAAATGGAAACAAATCAATTTTTTTTGTCATTTTCAGCCTTCAAAATTTTTTAGAAGTTTTTAGGAATTTTCTGCAATTTTTCTCAATTTTTTTTTGAATTTTTCCTTAATAATTCATTTTTTTGGAATTTTTTTTTATTTGCTTTTTTTTTTGTAAATTTCTGAGAATAAATCCCAACTGACAGTCCCTAACTCACCACGTGGCGTCTCGGTGACAATCGAATTATTTCAATTTTTGTAAAATTCGAAATTCATTTCTTTTAATGTTAAAAATATTTTTCTTTTCTGAAAATCACCTAATCACGACACGTGGCTCATCTGCAGACGTCCGATCTGGCATTTTTTGTTTTTGTTTTTATAGGACGCAACACAATGCAAAAAATAAAGAAGATATTAAGTCATTATACAACATAAAAATAAGCAATGGAGATGGGATCCGGTGAATTTTACGACGTCGGAGTCCGTCGGTGCTCGTGCAACAATGTGTGGGGGGTATATACCACCAGCAGGAGGCTCGGCCTTCCGATTCTGGGGTAGCACAATATAATTTACAGAAAATAAATAAATAAAATACCTTGGACACCAATAGGAGGCTTAGCCTTCCGATTCTGGGTCCTTTATGCGAAATATAGAAATGCTATGACATAAAGTAAATACACAGCAAATATTTAGACACCAACAGGAGGCTCGGCCTTCCGATTCTGGGTCTTTTATGCGAAATATAGAAATGCTATGACATAAAGTAAATACACAGCAAATATTTAGACACCAACAGGAGGCTCGGCCTTCCGATTCTGGGTCTTTTATGCGAAATATAGAAATGCTATGACATAAAGTAAATACACAGCAAATATTTAGACACCAACAGGAGGCTCGGCCTTCCGATTCTGGGTCTAATAGGTAAAATGTAAGGAGTGAAAGGTGGTCTTACCAAGATTGAACCCAAAACAAGCTCGGAAATCCAATTTGGCACTCGCGGACTCAAGTCTGATCAGTCTGACCTTTGCTACTTCAAACAGCTCTACGGGACAAATGGCTCGGCCAAATTGGACTCACGATATGTCATTAGAACGGCAAGAGAATAAGCTTTCTAACAGTATATGGCTCGTTCCCATCCGTTTCCTAACGAAAGAGTTATGGCCGAAAAACCGGACGGTTTTCAATCGCCCAATGACCAGAATCTGTCCCAGAAAACTCCTTCAATTCAACCATTAAAACCCATCCAAAACTCAACTAGACTACAATCTCAGCTTGCTAGATTCCTAATTTAGGTGCTAGAGACATTTTATCGAATATTGGAAGCAAGGCAAGCCCTTGAATCACTCACAATGTTCACGGCACCACCTTGACAGAACCGGTTCAGATTTTTCGAACAAAACAATAAGGGATCAGCCCTTAAATCCAAATATAATCCATCTTCAAACCATAAAACACAATAATATATGTCTTAACAAGGAGTGAGAGGTGGTCTTACCAAGATTGAACCCAAAACAAACCCGAAAATCCAATTTGGCACCCGCGGACTCAAGTCTGATCAGTCTGACCTTTGCTCCTTCAAACAGCTCTACGGGACAAACGGCTGGTCCAAATTGGGCTCACGATATGTCATTAGAACGGCAAGAGAATAAGCTTTCCAATGGTATATGGCTCGTTCGCATACGATGTCTAACGAAAGAGTTATGGCCGAAAAACCGGATGGTTTTTGATCTGGGCAGCGAGCTGAGCGAGAGGAAAAAACGAAAATGAAAGAGAGAGAGTTTAGGGAGAAGAAGGGTCGGGAGATGATGAGGGGGAGGAGATAAATAGGCAGCGGGAAGGAGAGAGGGAGTGGGGGAGAGAGAGAGAGAAAAAAAATATAATAATAATAAAATAATAAAATAATAAAAGTAAAAATAAAATAAAATAACAAAAAGAGAAGACAAAATCATTAGTCCCCTTTTCCTTTTAAATGATGATGTTTCCCTCCTTTTCCTTTTAATCATTACTAATATTTTTGTCAAATTCAATTTTATGGTGATCAGAGAACACCTAAAATCAAACCTGAAATCCCTCCTTTTAAATGATGATGTTTCCCTTCTTTTTTTTCTTTTTTTTTTTTCGAAAATATTAAAAAAATGAAAATTATGAAAATAATTTTTTTGGTCAAAATGGTTCATTTAGCTTGGCCAAGGTCACCAAAATTGATTTTTCAATTTTTGAAATTTTTATAGATTTTCTATGAATTTTTTTAAAAAAAGAAAAAAATGTTGATCAAATTTAGGTGTCAACACATATGACCAATATGTCTTCGAAAAATTACCATGAAATAATAAAACTCTTGTCACTTCAAGTAGACGACGATTTTTCCGTTCGGCTACGCCATTTTGTTGAGGGGTACCGACACATGAGGTTTGATGAATAATTCCCAAAGAATTCAAAAATGATTCAAAAGGATGGTTTGTATATTCGGTCTCATTATCAGTTCGGAGAATCTTGATGTGGCGACCATATTGAGTGTGAACCATACTGCAAAATTCTTGAAATACTTTCAGCACTTCACTCTTAGAGATCAACAAATAAAGCCAAGTGGTGCGAGACTTGTCATCAATAAAAGTAACAAAATATTTGGGGTACGAACAGTAGGAGTGCCACAACCTTTGTACGGAGATCACTTGAGTGCCATAACTTTTTTTTGGATCACTTGAGTATCAAATCGAAGCAAAAAGGATCACTTGAGTGCCACTTCCGGCCAAACATCATACGTGGACTTTTTACTTAATATTTTATTATGACGTGGAAATTCTTGTCCAACGTGTCGTTATTAAATTGAACCTAAGTGATCACTTTTTCAAAATTAAGGAACCTAAGTGACTGCTTTTAAAAAATTAAAGAACCTAAGTGACCACTTTTCAAAAATTGAGGAACCTAAGTGGCTACTTTTAAAAAGATATGGTACTTAAGTGACCACTTTGTGAAAGTTCAATCTGAAAGCGTGCGACGTTCTTAAAGTGAATCTAAGTGATCTCTTTTCCAAAATTAATGAACCTAAGTGAGCACTTTTAAAAAATTAAAGAACCTAAGTGATCACTTTTTTAAAAATTAAAGAACCTAAGTGATCACTTTTTTAAAAATTGAGGAACCTAAGTGATCACTTTTAAAAAGATCTAGTACTTGAGTGGCCACTTTGTGAAAGTTCAATCCGAAGCATGCGACGCCGTTTCCTTTTTATTGCTGATTCAACTTTCCGGCGAGCCACGTGGGCCGATTTTATATTATTTTAGTGCCACGTCAGATTTTCCGGCGACCCAAATAGTAAATGGCACTCAAGTGATCTATTTTTAAAAGTTGTGGTACTCAGGTGATCCAAAAAAAAGTTATGGCACTCAAGTGATCTCCGTACAAAAGTTGTGGCACTCCTACTGTTCTTACCCCCAAAATATTTAAAGCTATCACGCGAATCCACAGGAGCATTACCCCAAACATCAGAGTGTACTAATTTGAACACTTCTTGTGAAACATGCGAGCTAGAAGTAAAAGGTAGTTTATGCTGCTAAGAATAACGACAAGTTTCACAATGACTTGAATCAAGAGAAAATTCAGAATTCAAATTATGCAACACATTATCTGAGGGGTGGCCCATGCGTAAATGCCAGAGTTGTGAAATAGCCTCTTTATTCTTCCTTGCAACCAAAGCTTTGCTTGGAAAATCAATCAATTAGAGCCCTTGCTGACAACGACCTTCACCAATCTTCTTCCCTGTGAGTCTGTCTTGGAACACTACCTTTTGATGGGAAAAAATAATATTGCAATCCAATTCTTCAGTAAGTTTACTGACAGATAATAAATTTGAAGATAAAGCTGGCACAAATAACACATCACAAGCAGCAGAAAATAAATTGACGGTGCCCTGTCCTTTAACTGGAACTTGAGTTCTGTTGGCCGTAGTAATCGAACCACGAGAACCCTCATCAACGGCACAAAAATCAGATAACCCATAAGAAGTGCTGCACATATGGTCAGTAGCACCCGAATCAACAATAAAGGAATTTTTTGAAGATAGAGTCATAAGAGCCAGGGAATGACTAGATTGAGCTAGATTGCTGGAATCAGAGACAGATGATGTTGTGCCACCGGCTTGGATAAGATGCTGCAGCTGAAGAGTAATTTTATTGAGAGAGGCTTGAAAATCAGATGTAGAGCCATGAGTATGAGCAGCAACCTTGAAATCCACCACTTTATCCTTATTAAGCCGAAAATGAGGATAAAGCTCCCAACAACGGTCTTTAGTGTGACCATCCTTATCGCAATGATCACAATGAAATTTATTATTGCGACCTTTGCCTTTGCCTTTACTAAAAACAGAGCGATTGTCATCAAAACCAGTGCGATTAATTTTAGTACCAAAACCAGAGCGGCTCTCATCAAAACCAGAGCGATTACTTTTAGCAGCATGGGCAGAATTCTCAAACAAATCTCTCACTTTCTTGGAATCATGAGTCATTATACGACGACGAGTTTCCTCCCTTTGAACAATAGCACAACCAGTAGCAAAATTGGGAAGAGTAGAACTCATTAGGATTTACCTCTTAAGATCTTCATATTCAGGCCTAAGACTAGCCAAAAGTTGAAAAATCATGTCCTACTCTTCACGCTGGGCATATATCTCAACAGTCTGGGCAGGCGGTCGATATTGTCGCAATTCATCCCACTTCTTTTTCATATTACCAAGATGTTCAGTAAATGTTTGATTAGGTGCTTGCTCAGTACGAGCAATCTCATGTTGCAACTCAAAGACACGTGATGCATTATCAACATTTCCATACATATCCCTCAAAGAATCCTGTAGGGACTTAGCAGTCTCTGAATAAGCAAATATCTCATAAATTTGAGATTCTATTTAATTAAACAACTATGACATGACCATATTATCATTCGCCTGCCATTTAGCAAATTTCGTATCCGTAGCTACAGGTGCTCTGATAAGACATAACCCAACTTTGATCTGCCCCCAAGGGTTATAGAGACAGCTCTAGACCAAGGAAAATAATTACGCCCATTTAACATAATAGTCGTAAGTTTATTTGACATCTCGGAAGCAGATTTGCTATTATCAATCATCATTCTAAACAGAAACATAGCACAAAATTCAGCAAACTTATCTGGGAATAATCGAATCCAATAAAGCTGTAGTGAAGATGATCGCCCTTTGTGCACACTAAAAACCACCACAAAAAATTGAATTCTCTGTCACTAACAAACAAGCGGAAGCATTGACAAAGAAGCCGACTTTAGAATCGAACACAGCTCTAATACTAAGTTTTAATAAAACGAGATGAAAAGAAGGAGAAGAGAAACACCAAATAGTTAACGTGGTTCAGACAACCAAGAGAAAAAGAAATCTCTTGGAAGCTTACATCCACGGTGATAAATCCCCAATTCATCTTTTTTTTTGGGAGGATTTATTGTCCTTTAATAGAGAACAATGCGATGCGTTACAATCATGAATTTGGTAACTATGGATATCGCACAATTCAACCATATTTCCTACTATATTGAAATTAGGAAGATCTTCAATCTTTATCTTTCCAACAATGTTGCTTGCCTCGGCGCCTACTCCGATCTCCTTGCCTTCGTCCCTGATCGCCAGGCCGAAATCTGCTTCTACAGCATCGTCACCGACTCCCCCCTCATCGGATCGCTCTCCTTGATTCAGGTCGATTTGCTGTCCTACGATGCTTCCTGCTCCTGTTCCTCCGACATCTCTTACCACCGCAACTCCTACACTGTTGAGGTCGGCAGCGTCTGCCGCATCTCCTTCTTGCTCGAGAGCGACGAGCGAGCTCTTGCTTTCGCGCCAGAGCAGCATCTCTCGAAGTCTAGAGTTGAGGGAGACGATGAACAGGAGGAGATGAGAAAAAAATAGAAACAAAAGGCCAAAATACTAAAAGACAAAAAGAGAGAGAGAGGAAAGATAGAAAAAAAAACACTCTAGCCCCCCCCCCCCTTTTTTTTACACAAATTGCACTTTGGGACTTTAATTGAGAAAACGCTTTTTTTTGGCATTTTCCTAAAATAAATGAAGTCTTAGTATTTAAATTTGGGGCCCCGGTCGCCCTCCTGGGAAAACTCAAGTGGGTCATGTGTTTCCCATACATAATACATATGACGTGTCTTTTTCACACATGTAAAACACGTGTGCCTGTCCCTGTGCCTTGGACACCTTTCAAGGTCCATTTCGAAACAGTCCTGAAGCCGACACATGAACGAGGAGAAAATTATAAAAAAATGAATTTTATTGTAATTATATAAATTCAATCTTAAGTCTATTTTTTTTGTTAACTGAATCCTAGTCTTTTTCTAATTGCGTCAATTCAATCCATCCGTTAAATTTTATCTTGTAATTACTAACGTAGTGACACAAATGTTGACGTAGAAAATTTATCATTATTGTTAATATTATTTGTATTTGTATTATTTTTCTTTTTATTTATTATTTTTACTCTTGGCAGGCGAGGTCGTCGGCGACCCTTGCCCTCGCCAGATTTGGAAAGGTCAGGCCTCGCCTATGGTGGACGAGGACAAGGCTCCCTGGCCCAGCTGCTAGAGAGGATGAGGCTCGCTAGCCTGGTTGTTGGCGAGGGCGAGGCCACAAACACCACCCGAAGGGGCTTAGTAGAGAGACCCTCAAGTAAAGACCGCAGCTTCGATCTTTTTCAAGAAAATCATCACCTTGTAAATAAAAAATCCTCGCTCAACGACGGTGAGGTTGAGGCCGACCTTGCCTGCCATAGAGAAAAAATGCATAAGAAAAGGAAAAAAAGAAGAGAGAGAAATAATCATAATAAAAATTAGAAAAAATTATCACGTCAGCAGGAGGTGGCGCCACATGGGATGACTAGCTTCTTGCCAATGATTTTTGGTCATTTTTTGGTCGGATAGATTGAATTGACACAAAGGCAAATATTTAGGACTCAACTGGCCAAAAAATATCTAAGATTGAATTGCCACAATTACAATAAGTGTAAAACTTTTATGATAATTTTTTTTCCATGAATGAGACTCATGATTCATCTCAATCATTCAATGCATCGGACCATGATCATTCGCATAAGCAGCTACTTATAGGGAAACTCACCTCATCGCAGGTAATCGTCCGGCCCATATTTAAGTAATTTATTTAGCAAGTCACGAGCCGAAATTCAGATAAATAAATGTGGCTCGAAATGTAGATTGTTTGTTTGCTCTTCGAGGGGTAGGGAAAACGAAATTTATGTGATCGGTTCAACTTTGGCTCCGTTTTTTTTTTTCGCAAAAAATGAAGGATTTGAAAAATATTTTTTTTAAATATATTTTCACAGTCCACAAAAACGTTTAGACATCGATGCTAAAAATAATTTTTTTCATTGATTGATTATTTCAAGTGAAAAGAATTATTGGTTTTAAGAATTTTTATTCTTTTTAGATTATTTATTTTTCACTAACCAAATAGCCTTTGCTCCTCAATCATGAGACCAACTTCGTGAGACAAGGCAGATTTTTCGAAGGTAGATGTCGTCTCTCCATTTAGTGGTAGACATTGGGCTTTGATGCAGTCCACACAGCGAAAGAGCCCCCAGCACCTGTCTTCGGCATACAAAATTACAAATTCAGAGTTCCCAAGGGAAAAAAGAAAGAAAGAGAGGAGAAGCAATGGAAAGAGAAGCAGAAAAGAGCAGGATCCTCATCTTTGGCGGCACCGGATAGATCGGCAAACACATGGCGAGAGCCGGCGTCTCTTTGGGCCACCGGACCTCCGTTTACGTCTGCCCCGCCGCCGCTAGCCGAACCCGAACTTCGAACCTCGACCTCCGCCGCGAGTTCCTCACCGTCGGCGTCTGCGTCATCGAAGTACGCGCGCCTCTCTCTCTCTCTCTCTCTCTCTCTCTCTCTCTCTCTCTCTCTCTCTCTCTCTCTCTCTCGTGCGGTAGGAGAGCGGTCGGATGTGTTTTCAATTTTTTTTCCCCGGATCGAAGAGGGGACGACCTGTGTAGATTCGACGCGCACCCTATTATTTACCATCCGTTTTGTTGTGGAAATGAAACAGGGAGAGTTGGAGGAGCATGAGAAGATGGTGGCGGCGCTGAAGGAGGCGGACATAGTCATCTCCGCTCTTGCGTACCCTCAAGTGCCTGACTAGCTCAAGATCAATGTGAAATATAAAGTTTATATCCCAATTTCAGAAAAATTCAATTGGATTGTGACCATCAAAGTGGCAAACTTGGTTGAGTTTAATAAAAAATAATTTAGAAAATATTGGGATATCTACTATTTTAATGAACAGTATACTCCCAAAGGAAGTAATTATGTATTGTTGCATGGAAGGTTGCATATACAACATATGGTTGAGAATTGATTAGTCTAAGTGTTTTCGTACACCCAAAGGTGGTGATTAACAAATACTAAAATAAATTCTCATGGCCGCTGTAATTGAGAGAGTATACAACTGCATTGTCGCGACCCGTCCGAAAGCGGACGCGGCTAATGGATTACCGATCACGGGTCTTGGATCGGCGCGAGCCCTCCCAGGCCCATACCAAATCGCGGCGGGAGTATTTTTCAGGAGGATTCGACGATAAGAGTCGATCGCTTTCGACCTTAGTGTGGTCGTGGTGGCATGTGCAACTTGTGCATGCATTTGGAGTCGCCACCGGTCTTTCTTGGAGGGTAGACCGGAAACCTTACTGATCGATTGGGAGAGATCGATCAGTTCTACGGAACCAGAGATTTTGGGTTCGGGGACTTGGTTACGCTGGTGTCGTTACCAATGCCCTTTCGGTACCTAACGTGAGTGATTTTCCTAACTAGGATTTCATGCATGCGCAATTTTGGGTGAGGTAAGTCTGACTTTGCACATTAACCAGTTTAACATGCTCACGTAATCATAATAAATAAATAGACGTCAATCACATAAACATCTATCCTACGTGGTGATCATGGAATTATGATTTAATGGGTCTCGAGCCAATGAGACCACATTTAATCATTTTAATATTTTAATAACGGAGAGCCGCTCTTCGCTTCTTCTTGGTTTCTTGAACTCTTCAAGAATTGGGCCACAAAGAGCTTGCCGACTTAAAAGGCTCCTCCACGTAATCTTCGTAGCATTTACATCAACAATTGACTATGCTAAAAATAAAGATTACATGAAAAATAAAAGGAGTACGCAGCCTCCATTTAATAATTACAACCCCAAATATATAAATAATCATCATACATTCATATATACATCAATCACATTTATTAGGGATTTTTCCATGATCACCACCCTTTCACGTAAGTAATAAATTCACAATTTAAAACTTAGGAAGGCACAATAAAAATTCTACGTTGAATCATATTCAGAATTTTTACGTAAAATAAGATAGCCATAAATTTTCGATTCAAAATTGATTTAGTCTCAATTTTTGCTACGTTGATTAATTTATCATATAAAATAATCAATCTCCATTAGCCATGTAAGACGAACAATTCGTTAATACATATTGGCCATAGTATTGCAAAAATTGCAAAAAATCAATTAAATGCACGAAAACACCTAAGGATTGGCTCTGATACCACTGTTGGGATCCACGTAACACGTAGCGGAAATAAATAACAACCCATACATGTATCTCCAGAGGCGTACTTCGTCCATTTCAATCGAAAAAAATCACAAAGTCTCAAAGGGAGTAAATAGATTACCTCTCGTAACGTGCTTGAACGGAGGTGTCGGTTCGATGTTCTTCGATCTCAGCCTCCACAAGTGTTAGGCATCTAGTTCGGACGCACCACCAATTGACGAACGGGGAGACGACTAATAACTCCACAACAATTGTGCTAGCAATATGCGGAATCAATATTCCGAACTTAGTATATTTTGCTCACTCAAGATGATGAGAATATAGATAGTGTTTGTGTTCTTCTCTCTAAGCTCTCAAAAATTTGCACACTCTACAAAATGTCTCTCTCTTCAACCTCAAAACTCTTGCCATCCTTTTATAGCCAAAAATACCTTCCAATAAATTGTATTTAAAAATAGCACTAACAATTATAAATTCTATCTAAAAATAGCACTCACAAATAAATGACATTTAAAAATAGCACTAACAATAGCACTCACAATTTATAATACAAAAATGCTATTTAAAAATAGCACTAACAATTATAAATTCTATCTAATAATAGCACTCACAATTTAAGATAAATAAATGCCATTTAAAAATAGCACTAACAATAGCACTCACAATTTATGATAAATAAATGTCATTTAAAAATAGCACTAACAATAGCACTCACAATTTATAATACAAAAATGCTATTTAAAAATAGCACTAGCAATAGCACTCACAATACAAAAATGCTAAAAAAAGGCACTAACAAAGGTGTTAAAAATAATAACCATTATTATTATTACAAGAGTTAAAGAGGTTACCAAACAGTACAAATATGCATAATGTATAAATATGTATGACGTATAAATACATAGAGCATACGTATACATCAGTGAAACCGGGCACTAATTGAAAGAAAAATGTGCAATTAAGCTCTTTTGGTAAAAATTGATTAAATTGGAGGGCAAATTGACCTAATTGCACTTTAAGACTTTAGAATCCAATGTCATAGCTTATAAAAAGTGAGAATTGAAAACTAAAAGACTCGAAAAGGATTTTTTTTTTTTTTTAGGCTCGGTTCGGGTTTATGTTTGTGAAGGAACATAGAGACCCGAGCCGAATTTTTGAGATTTAAAGTGACACACTTGAAGAGGAAATTAAAACAAAATTATCGAATATTTTTGGGTATTTTTCTAACCACGAATGGTATTTTTCTGATTTTTTGGGTATTTTTATAATTAAATAAACTCGAAAAATATTAAAAATACCGAAAAATATTTTTTGTTCAAAATTGGTTCCTAAGGGTAAACCAAGGCTTCCAAAGTTGATTTTGTGATTTTATGACCTTTTTTGATATTTTTAATTAATTTTAAAGAATAAAAATCACAATAATAAATAGTAAAAAATCAGGTGTCAACAGCTGCCCCTCTTTGAGAGGAATCTCGTTAGAGGTTTCTCTCAAAGATAAGGTGGCACCTGATTCCTAACCGACTCAACTGGGAAAATGAGAGAAGAAATGTTATGACATCGGATCCTTAAGCCTATTGATAAAAGCTCAAATCAATCCCCGGTTTGCTCTAACAATTTGAACATGGGTCGGGATGAGAGAGACTTACCTGAAGCTCGCCTGTCGGATGCTGTCGGTTGCGACAACTTTCAAGAAGATGCCTAGGACTCGTCACAGAAAATCCTAGGGTGATTAAGCTCTGACCCGTATGGTAGGTCATACCATTATGGGATTCCTAACTGGTAGGAACCCTAGGAAGACGCATCCCACGCTTTGGGATTTGCCAAGGATTTTGATCCGTATGGTGGATCAGACCTTTGTATTGATCCTTCAGGCGGTTTCTACCTTTGGTTGAGTTTAGTTTGATCCTTACGGCGGTTTCTACCAATGAGCTGACCCTTATGGCGGTATCTACCATATTTGACCCTTTAGGCGGTATCTACCTTCAAGTTTAGTTTGACCCTTATGCGGTTTCTACCTGGAATTGACCCTTCAGGCGGTATCTACCTTGAGCTGACCCTTCAGGCGGTATCTACCGTTGGTTTGACCCTTCAGGCGGTTTCTACCTTGATTTGACCCTTCAGGCGGTTTCTACCTTGAATTGACCCTTCAGGCGGTATCTACCTTGATTTGACCCTTCAGGCGGTTTCTACCTTGATTTGACCCTTCAGGCGGTTTCTACCTTTGATTTGACCCTTCAGGCGGTTTCTACCTTGTGTTGACCCTTCAGGCGGTATCTACCATGTGTTGACCCTTCAGGCGGTATCTACCTTGTGTTGACCCTTCAGGCGGTTTCTACCATGAGTTGATCCTTCAGGCGGTATCTACCTTGTGTTGACCCTTCAGGCGGTTTCTACCAAATTTGATTTGACCCTTCAGGCGGTATCTACCTTGTGTTGACCCTTCAGGCGGTTTCTACCAAATTTGATTTGACCCTTCAGGCGGTATCTACCAAATTTGATTTGACCCTTCAGGCGGTATCTACCTTTGATTGACCCTTCAGGCGGTATCTACCTTTGATTGACTTTGAAAAGGGGTCTCATGACGAGGGTTCTCCACGTCCGATGAGATTTCCTGAATTTTGAAAAGGGGGTCTCATGACGAGGGTTCTCCACGTCCGATGAGACTGTTTGATATTTGAAAAGGGGTCTCATGACGAGGGTTCTCCACGTCCGATGAGACTGCCTAAGTTTTGAAAAGGGGTCTCATGACGAGGGTTCTCCACGTCCGATGAGACTGTTTGATATTTTGAAAAGGGGTCTCATGACGAGGGTTCTCCACGTCCGATGAGACTGCCTAAGTTTTGAAAAAGGGGTCTCATGACGAGGGTTCTCCACGTCCGATGAGACTGTTTGATATTTTGAAAATGGGTCCTGGGACGAGGGTTCTCCACGTCTGATAGGACTTTTTCTTTTAAAAGGGTTTTTCTTCCCCCTTTCTTTTGGAGACCCCGAAGTTTGTCGGGAATTCAGTTTTTTGAAGCAGTGAAAGATTTTATTTTGACAAAACTTCACTTGAGTCTGTTGAGGCGACATTCTGGGAGCTGGGTTCTCCAGGTATCCTGCAGAAGTTTGAGCCTGAAAGATTTTTCTTCACCAAGAAAACGTTAGTAATCTTTGGGAAGACCACGGCTGTCCATTTTGACAAAACCGTATGATTTAAGTTTTAATCATGAAATGTGCATTTTGATGTTGGAGGTTATCCAAAGCATTCTTGCAACATGCAAATGTGATCACAAATCCCTTGCACGGAAAATCTGGATCAACAGTTTGAAAATTCCAAAAAGAGTTTGTTCAAAACATCAATTGGAATATTTCTCGACAAGGAGGCCATCTCACCTGTTTGGAGGTAATGATTTTTATAAGGGACGCACTCAATTCCATACTAACCTGTGCCTAGGTTTTAGGTTCATTCGCAGCGCATACATTTTGATCGGTCGGGAGGTCTTCCACGGGACCGTAATGTTAGGCTTGGATATTGGCTTTCAAGGGGGACTCGCTTTGGAGTCGAGGCCATTGAATGAAAGTCTTCACCATCTGCTCCGGGTTTACAAGTCAAGAACCCTGCAAAATGAGAAAGAAATAGTCTTGCTCGTACTTCTTCGAGCTAAGCTATATGTTAACCCAAGTGTCTTAGTCAGAGAAGACTGTTTCGGGGTTGTAACATTGGTAGGATTGGGGACCGAAAAAGGCTTATTTTTGGCCCAGAATTCGTGGCGGGTTTGACATTGGTGATCATTGTTGATTTGCCACCTGTCCTTTCTTTTCTGCATCTTTAGCCTTTGAGGCGCGCAACCTATCTTGCGGTGTGCACCAGCTCTTTAAAGAGCGTCTCTTGTTGCATTCAGAGACCGACTCTCTCTATGTCTTCGTTCTGTGCTTAATAGCATTCGGAGAGCAGCCTTTTGGATTTGGCTCCTTTAGAGGTTTTTCTCTTTCCCCACGAGGCTTCATTGGAGGTCAATTTAACAATTTTCACGAGCATCGACCTTGCTTTTATCAGGCACTTTGCTTTTTCTTTTCTGATGTTGGGGATTTCTTTAATCCCTTGTCGCAAGTGAGATGCTTTGGCAATTATGCTAGATATATGATTTGGCTCTTAGCACGCTTGAGTATTGACTTAGTAGCTTTTTCGTAAACCCTAGGTCTTGAACTCCCTCGTTTCTGAAGTGATCTGCCTTTATCTTGGAATTTGCAATGATCACCAACGGGTTTATGAAATGAATTTGCAGGTTCAACTTGGCTGTGCAAATGATAAACGTGTGTGGGATAGAGAAATGAACGCTTCTCGTCATCCTATGGCACTTGGATTACCATATAAACAACACACAAAGATTGATGTTAGTCCGAGCAAGAAAATTTCTAACCATTTCCTCCTGATGCTGCTGGACTTACTCCTGTTTTGCCCCGATGTGGGGTGGTTCTTGACAGGGTTGAGAATGAAAACCGCCGTTCAAAGGGGTTATCAACGGTCACCTGTAGTGTTTGGGGGATATGAAACGAATGCCTCCGTCGTCCCAATCCAAGTAATTGCTGCGAATAATCCCTACTTCCGTAGGTCCAGATTTTGCTATCTGATCCGCTCCACTCCTCTCTCAAGTGTGTAGAGGACGTGTTTGGATTTAGGCTTTGCCTCTCGCCTTTGAGGAAGCGCCCTTTTGATTGTTTTGAACAATTTTTTATTGGAAAAATCTCTTTCATTTTCTTCAGAAATTTTACCCGTCAAAGGGGATTTTATGATGCCCCATGCATGTTCTTATTCATGTTCAGACAACCTCTTGTTTCAAAACATGAATGCTAATGAAATTTGAATTCTATGTCTTTTCTAGACACTAGATTCTGAAAGCTTTTCTTTTCTTCTCTATTTTTTATTCCACATCTTCAAGGGATTTTGGGAGAGGGATACTTACCTGTTCCTCGTGGCTGGAGATCCCTGAAAATGCAGAAGAAACATGTTATTGTTCGTTCATGAATTTTTCAAAAAAATTAGAACGATACATTTTACCCTTGGTCATGTATTCCAACGGGTAATACATGGGATGTGAAAACCTGTTTCGCCTTGATGGCGATCCCCTGTCAAAGACGGGAATTATGTGTCAGTTTGCGTTCCAAAATTCAAGGCGAATTGGAACGATACAGCCTTGTTCTTGCTTTGTGTTTCCATTCGAACACAAACGCGCGGCTTGCAGAAATTGGCCATCTATATTGTGGCCACGATCCCTCCGTTTGGTTGGCGATGAATCATTCTCGAGGATTTGCCCCAGAGGAGATCCATTTGTGTTTTTGGGCGCATTCCAGCGCCATTCTTCATAGTTCCATCCACTAGGTCTTATGATCAAAGACCATCTCCTGGAATTCTGACTTCTAGGGCCACTGATTCAATTCGCCTCCCTGTTAGCGCGCTCTTTTCATTTGGGGCTTTCAGCGCCAACGACTTCCTGCAAAATGAGTAAAAACTCATGTTAGGCATGTGGTCTTCGAAGACCAAATTGGAACGATACAAGGTTACCGTTCACCCAAATTCGTATCTTGGGGTTTGATTCTGATGCGGACGACTCTGTTATTGCGTCCATTGATTTTGCCAGAGGAGAAACGTCCGGCGTACAAATGATTCACTTGCCCCAGTTAGGCATGGTTTTGCTGTTTGTCATCTTTGGATTCGATGACCCTGGTTTGATGCGCTTTCATGGGGGATCATGAGAGTTTGCCCCCGGTTTGGCTCCTCAAAGTAAATGAGAGGGAACCTGCTCCCATTGATTTTTGGCAGATTCTGATCATCCGTCTCGATTGTCAGAGTCCTTGATCAATTTTATCTGTCTCGAGATAGCCTGATATTCTTGGGGTTCGTCATGTGGCGGTTTGGTGATTCTCTCGATCACAGTCGCCATTTGAGGTATTTGATGTTCCCTGTTTGTTATTTGAAAGCATTACATCCTGCGTCCTCTGCTCTTGATCATCATCTGAGAGGGAAAAGAAAGGAAGCATTATTCCCATATCAAGGAAATAATTGTTTTGGAACGATACGTCCTTTTACACTTGATTTGCATTCCGTTTTGATGTTGCATATTGATATGAACAACATCTATCGAATTCCTCAATCCGTGTTTGAAGGTATTTGCAATGCCTACGGTTCATTTGCCCCAGCTGGGCGACGTCTGTTTTGTCATTTGAATGTATGAGCTTTTGGGTGCATTGTCTCTTTTATCACCTAAGATAAAAAAAAAATGGAGAAGAACTTATCCTCAGATCTGATTAAAAATCAATTAGGAACGATACGTCCTTTCACCAAACGGGTGGCTCTGCGGCCAAATGCATTTTGCACTGAAGGGACGAATTCCACTATGCTCCACAGGTTTGGGGAATTTGCCCCTATTTTCGATAGAAATGAGCCTTATCGAGATGTATACAATACAAATAGATCCCTAATACAATCAATCTAAGGGACGAGATAGAGAAGACCTCAGCAAAATTAGTCTTATACAAGAGAACTAAGAATGTCAAATCAATCAAAGGAATGTGGTCCGAACACTTGGAGATGCCCCAGTTCCAGTCTTCGAGATGTGACTCCAGGATCACCGATTTTTTTTTTTTTTAGGTGGTTTTAGATATACCAACCATCTAAAGACATGCACATGAGACAAGTGAGGATAAAACTCCTAAAAATCAAAGGATTTGGCACCTAAGGTCAAGGTTCCCACCTCGAGTTCTAGAAAGAGCAAATTCCATTGCACAACTATCGTTGCATTGGGGCTCGATCCATAGTTCGAAATGAGCGGAATTGAAAAGTGGATTACCCCGTGTTTTTCCTCACGGAGATTCCATTTTCAATCCCTTCTATTGTTTTCCTATAGGCGGCGCCTACGGTTTTAGGCGCGGTTGTGTGTATTTTCGGTGTCGTGCTAAAGCGATAAACATGCATCTTATTTAACAATCACCGCTTCAATATAAAACATACACACAATCATTCATTCCTACGCCAACCTGCATAAGACAATGTTAATCACAGACTACCCCCATTATCACTCCAATCTGCAAAAACATATGACACCTATCATAAGCGGACTTACCTCACCTTCAAGAGCGCCTGCATGGTTAGAAAAATCACTCAGCGTTTTAATTACGGCCTAAGTCCACTTGAGGTCTAGAACCATAGGTTCTAGAACAAAATCCCCAGCGGAGTCGCCAGCTGTCGCGACCCGTCCGAAAGCGGACGCGGCTAATGGATTACCGATCACGGGTCTTGGATCGGCGCGAGCCCTCCCAGGCCCATACCAAATCGCGGCGGGAGTATTTTTCAGGAGGATTCGACGATAAGAGTCGATCGCTTTCGACCTTAGTGTGGTCGTGGTGGCATGTGCAACTTGTGCATGCATTTGGAGTCGCCACCGGTCTTTCTTGGAGGGTAGACCGGAAACCTTACTGATCGATTGGGAGAGATCGATCAGTTCTACGGAACCAGAGATTTTGGGTTCGGGGACTTGGTTACGCTGGTGTCGTTACCAATGCCCTTTCGGTACCTAACGTGAGTGATTTTCCTAACTAGGATTTCATGCATGCGCAATTTTGGGTGAGGTAAGTCTGACTTTGCACATTAACCAGTTTAACATGCTCACGTAATCATAATAAATAAATAGACGTCAATCACATAAACATCTATCCTACGTGGTGATCATGGAATTATGATTTAATGGGTCTCGAGCCAATGAGACCACATTTAATCATTTTAATATTTTAATAACGGAGAGCCGCTCTTCGCTTCTTCTTGGTTTCTTGAACTCTTCAAGAATTGGGCCACAAAGAGCTTGCCGACTTAAAAGGCTCCTCCACGTAATCTTCGTAGCATTTACATCAACAATTGACTATGCTAAAAATAAAGATTACATGAAAAATAAAAGGAGTACGCAGCCTCCATTTAATAATTACAACCCCAAATATATAAATAATCATCATACATTCATATATACATCAATCACATTTATTAGGGATTTTTCCATGATCACCACCCTTTCACGTAAGTAATAAATTCACAATTTAAAACTTAGGAAGGCACAATAAAAATTCTACGTTGAATCATATTCAGAATTTTTACGTAAAATAAGATAGCCATAAATTTTCGATTCAAAATTGATTTAGTCTCAATTTTTGCTACGTTGATTAATTTATCATATAAAATAATCAATCTCCATTAGCCATGTAAGACGAACAATTCGTTAATACATATTGGCCATAGTATTGCAAAAATTGCAAAAAATCAATTAAATGCACGAAAACACCTAAGGATTGGCTCTGATACCACTGTTAGGATCCACGTAACACGTAGCGGAAATAAATAACAACCCATACATGTATCTCCAGAGGCGTACTTCGTCCATTTCAATCGAAAAAAATCACAAAGTCTCAAAGGGAGTAAATAGATTACCTCTCGTAACGTGCTTGAACGGAGGTGTCGGTTCGATGTTCTTCGATCTCAGCCTCCACAAGTGTTAGGCATCTAGTTCGGACGCACCACCAATTGACGAACGGGGAGACGACTAATAACTCCACAACAATTGTGCTAGCAATATGCGGAATCAATATTCCGAACTTAGTATATTTTGCTCACTCAAGATGATGAGAATATAGATAGTGTTTGTGTTCTTCTCTCTAAGCTCTCAAAAATTTGCACACTCTACAAAATGTCTCTCTCTTCAACCTCAAAACTCTTGCCATCCTTTTATAGCCAAAAATACCTTCCAATAAATTGTATTTAAAAATAGCACTAACAATTATAAATTCTATCTAAAAATAGCACTCACAAATAAATGACATTTAAAAATAGCACTAACAATAGCACTCACAATTTATAATACAAAAATGCTATTTAAAAATAGCACTAACAATTATAAATTCTATCTAATAATAGCACTCACAATTTAAGATAAATAAATGCCATTTAAAAATAGCACTAACAATAGCACTCACAATTTATGATAAATAAATGTCATTTAAAAATAGCACTAACAATAGCACTCACAATTTATAATACAAAAATGCTATTTAAAAATAGCACTAGCAATAGCACTCACAATACAAAAATGCTAAAAAAAGGCACTAACAAAGGTGTTAAAAATAATAACCATTATTATTATTACAAGAGTTAAAGAGGTTACCAAACAGTACAAATATGCATAATGTATAAATATGTATGACGTATAAATACGTAGAGCATACGTATACATCAGTGAAACCGGGCACTAATTGAAAGAAAAATGTGCAATTAAGCTCTTTTGGTAAAAATTGATTAAATTGGAGGGCAAATTGACCTAATTGCACTTTAAGACTTTAGAATCCAATGTCATAGCTTATAAAAAGTGAGAATTGAAAACTAAAAGACTCGAAAAGGATTTTTTTTTTTTTTTTAGGCTCGGTTCGGGTTTATGTTTGTGAAGGAACATAGAGACCCGAGCCGAATTTTTGAGATTTAAAGTGACACACTTGAAGAGGAAATTAAAACAAAATTATCGAATATTTTTGGGTATTTTTCTAACCACGAATGGTATTTTTCTGATTTTTTGGGTATTTTTATAATTAAATAAACTCGAAAAATATTAAAAATACCGAAAAATATTTTTTGTTCAAAATTGGTTCCTAAGGGTAAACCAAGGCTTCCAAAGTTGATTTTGTGATTTTATGACCTTTTTTGATATTTTTAATTAATTTTAAAGAATAAAAATCACAATAATAAATAGTAAAAAATCAGGTGTCAACAGCTGCCCCTCTTTGAGAGGAATCTCGTTAGAGGTTTCTCTCAAAGATAAGGTGGCACCTGATTCCTAACCGACTCAACTGGAAAATGAGAGAAGAAATGTTATGACATCGGATCCTTAAGCCTATTGATAAAAGCTCAAATCAATCCCCGGTTTGCTCTAACAATTTGAACATGGGTCGGGATGAGAGAGACTTACCTGAAGCTCGCCTGTCGGATGCTGTCGGTTGCGACAACTTTCAAGAAGATGCCTAGGACTCGTCACAGAAAATCCTAGGGTGATTAAGCTCTGACCCGTATGGTAGGTCATACCATTATGGGATTCCTAACTGGTAGGAACCCTAGGAAGACGCATCCCACGCTTTGGGATTTGCCAAGGATTTTGATCCGTATGGTGGATCAGACCTTTGTATTGATCCTTCAGGCGGTTTCTACCTTTGGTTGAGTTTAGTTTGATCCTTACGGCGGTTTCTACCAATGAGCTGACCCTTATGGCGGTATCTACCATATTTGACCCTTTAGGCGGTATCTACCTTCAAGTTTAGTTTGACCCTTATGCGGTTTCTACCTGGAATTGACCCTTCAGGCGGTATCTACCTTGATTTGACCCTTCAGGCGGTTTCTACCTTTGGTTGACCCTTCAGGCGGTATCTACCTTGAGCTGACCCTTCAGGCGGTATCTACCTTAAGTTGATCCTTTAGGCGGTATCTACCGTTGGTTTGACCCTTCAGGCGGTTTCTACCTTGATTTGACCCTTCAGGCGGTTTCTACCTTGAATTGACCCTTCAGGCGGTATCTACCTTGATTTGACCCTTCAGGCGGTTTCTACCTTGATTTGACCCTTCAGGCGGTTTCTACCTTTGATTTGACCCTTCAGGCGGTTTCTACCTTGTGTTGACCCTTCAGGCGGTATCTACCATGTGTTGACCCTTCAGGCGGTATCTACCTTGTGTTGACCCTTCAGGCGGTTTCTACCATGAGTTGATCCTTCAGGCGGTATCTACCTTGTGTTGACCCTTCAGGCGGTTTCTACCAAATTTGATTTGACCCTTCAGGCGGTATCTACCTTGTGTTGACCCTTCAGGCGGTTTCTACCAAATTTGATTTGACCCTTCAGGCGGTATCTACCAAATTTGATTTGACCCTTCAGGCGGTATCTACCTTTGATTGACCCTTCAGGCGGTATCTACCTTTGATTGACTTTGAAAAGGGGTCTCATGACGAGGGTTCTCCACGTCCGATGAGATTTCCTGAATTTTGAAAAGGGGGTCTCATGACGAGGGTTCTCCACGTCCGATGAGACTGTTTGATATTTGAAAAGGGGTCTCATGACGAGGGTTCTCCACGTCCGATGAGACTGCCTAAGTTTTGAAAAGGGGTCTCATGACGAGGGTTCTCCACGTCCGATGAGACTGTTTGATATTTTGAAAAGGGGTCTCATGACGAGGGTTCTCCACGTCCGATGAGACTGCCTAAGTTTTGAAAAAGGGGTCTCATGACGAGGGTTCTCCACGTCCGATGAGACTGTTTGATATTTTGAAAATGGGTCCTGGGACGAGGGTTCTCCACGTCTGATAGGACTTTTTCTTTTAAAAGGGTTTTTCTTCCCCCTTTCTTTTGGAGACCCCGAAGTTTGTCGGGAATTCAGTTTTTTGAAGCAGTGAAAGATTTTATTTTGACAAAACTTCACTTGAGTCTGTTGAGGCGACATTCTGGGAGCTGGGTTCTCCAGGTATCCTGCAGAAGTTTGAGCCTGAAAGATTTTTCTTCACCAAGAAAACGTTAGTAATCTTTGGGAAGACCACGGCTGTCCATTTTGACAAAACCGTATGATTTAAGTTTTAATCATGAAATGTGCATTTTGATGTTGGAGGTTATCCAAAGCATTCTTGCAACATGCAAATGTGATCACAAATCCCTTGCACGGAAAATCTGGATCAACAGTTTGAAAATTCCAAAAAGAGTTTGTTCAAAACATCAATTGGAATATTTCTCGACAAGGAGGCCATCTCACCTGTTTGGAGGTAATGATTTTTATAAGGGACGCACTCAATTCCATACTAACCTGTGCCTAGGTTTTAGGTTCATTCGCAGCACATACATTTTGATCGGTCGGGAGGTCTTCCACGGGACCGTAATGTTAGGCTTGGATATTGGCTTTCAAGGGGGACTCGCTTTGGAGTCGAGGCCATTGAATGAAAGTCTTCACCATCTGCTCCGGGTTTACAAGTCAAGAACCCTGCAAAATGAGAAAGAAATAGTCTTGCTCGTACTTCTTCGAGCTAAGCTATATGTTAACCCAAGTGTCTTAGTCAGAGAAGACTGTTTCGGGGTTGTAACATTGGTAGGATTGGGGACCGAAAAAGGCTTATTTTTGGCCCAGAATTCGTGGCGGGTTTGACATTGGTGATCATTGTTGATTTGCCACCTGTCCTTTCTTTTCTGCATCTTTAGCCTTTGAGGCGCGCAACCTATCTTGCGGTGTGCACCAGCTCTTTAAAGAGCGTCTCTTGTTGCATTCAGAGACCGACTCTCTCTATGTCTTCGTTCTGTGCTTAATAGCATTCGGAGAGCAGCCTTTTGGATTTGGCTCCTTTAGAGGTTTTTCTCTTTCCCCACGAGGCTTCATTGGAGGTCAATTTAACAATTTTCACGAGCATCGACCTTGCTTTTATCAGGCACTTTGCTTTTTCTTTTCTGATGTTGGGGATTTCTTTAATCCCTTGTCGCAAGTGAGATGCTTTGGCAATTATGCTAGATATATGATTTGGCTCTTAGCACGCTTGAGTATTGACTTAGTAGCTTTTTCGTAAACCCTAGGTCTTGAACTCCCTCGTTTCTGAAGTGATCTGCCTTTATCTTGGAATTTGCAATGATCACCAACGGGTTTATGAAATGAATTTGCAGGTTCAACTTGGCTGTGCAAATGATAAACGTGTGTGGGATAGAGAAATGAACGCTTCTCGTCATCCTATGGCACTTGGATTACCATATAAACAACACACAAAGATTGATGTTAGTCCGAGCAAGAAAATTTCTAACCATTTCCTCCTGATGCTGCTGGACTTACTCCTGTTTTGCCCCGATGTGGGGTGGTTCTTGACAGGGTTGAGAATGAAAACCGCCGTTCAAAGGGGTTATCAACGGTCACCTGTAGTGTTTGGGGGATATGAAACGAATGCCTCCGTCGTCCCAATCCAAGTAATTGCTGCGAATAATCCCTACTTCCGTAGGTCCAGATTTTGCTATCTGATCCGCTCCACTCCTCTCTCAAGTGTGTAGAGGACGTGTTTGGATTTAGGCTTTGCCTCTCGCCTTTGAGGAAGCGCCCTTTTGATTGTTTTGAACAATTTTTTATTGGAAAAATCTCTTTCATTTTCTTCAGAAATTTTACCCGTCAAAGGGGATTTTATGATGCCCCATGCATGTTCTTATTCATGTTCAGACAACCTCTTGTTTCAAAACATGAATGCTAATGAAATTTGAATTCTATGTCTTTTCTAGACACTAGATTCTGAAAGCTTTTCTTTTCTTCTCTATTTTTTATTCCACATCTTCAAGGGATTTTGGGAGAGGGATACTTACCTGTTCCTCGTGGCTGGAGATCCCTGAAAATGCAGAAGAAACATGTTATTGTTCGTTCATGAATTTTTCAAAAAAATTAGAACGATACATTTTACCCTTGGTCATGTATTCCAACGGGTAATACATGGGATGTGAAAACCTGTTTCGCCTTGATGGCGATCCCCTGTCAAAGACGGGAATTATGTGTCAGTTTGCGTTCCAAAATTCAAGGCGAATTGGAACGATACAGCCTTGTTCTTGCTTTGTGTTTCCATTCGAACACAAACGCGCGGCTTGCAGAAATTGGCCATCTATATTGTGGCCACGATCCCTCCGTTTGGTTGGCGATGAATCATTCTCGAGGATTTGCCCCAGAGGAGATCCATTTATGTTTTTGGGCGCATTCCAGCGCCATTCTTCATAGTTCCATCCACTAGGTCTTATGATCAAAGACCATCTCCTGGAATTCTGACTTCTAGGGCCACTGATTCAATTCGCCTCCCTGTTAGCGCGCTCTTTTCATTTGGGGCTTTCAGCGCCAACGACTTCCTGCAAAATGAGTAAAAACTCATGTTAGGCATGTGGTCTTCGAAGACCAAATTGGAACGATACAAGGTTACCGTTCACCCAAATTCGTATCTTGGGGTTTGATTCTGATGCGGACGACTCTGTTATTGCGTCCATTGATTTTGCCAGAGGAGAAACGTCCGGCGTACAAATGATTCACTTGCCCCAGTTAGGCATGGTTTTGCTGTTTGTCATCTTTGGATTCGATGACCCTGGTTTGATGCGCTTTCATGGGGGATCATGAGAGTTTGCCCCCGGTTTGGCTCCTCAAAGTAAATGAGAGGGAACCTGCTCCCATTGATTTTTGGCAGATTCTGATCATCCGTCTCGATTGTCAGAGTCCTTGATCAATTTTATCTGTCTCGAGATAGCCTGATATTCTTGGGGTTCGTCATGTGGCGGTTTGGTGATTCTCTCGATCACAGTCGCCATTTGAGGTATTTGATGTTCCCTGTTTGTTATTTGAAAGCATTACATCCTGCGTCCTCTGCTCTTGATCATCATCTGAGAGGGAAAAGAAAGGAAGCATTATTCCCATATCAAGGAAATAATTGTTTTGGAACGATACGTCCTTTTACACTTGATTTGCATTCCGTTTTGATGTTGCATATTGATATGAACAACATCTATCGAATTCCTCAATCCGTGTTTGAAGGTATTTGCAATGCCTACGGTTCATTTGCCCCAGCTGGGCGACGTCTGTTTTGTCATTTGAATGTATGAGCTTTTGGGTGCATTGTCTCTTTTATCACCTAAGATAAAAAAAAAATGGAGAAGAACTTATCCTCAGATCTGATTAAAAATCAATTAGGAACGATACGTCCTTTCACCAAACGGGTGGCTCTGCGGCCAAATGCATTTTGCACTGAAGGGACGAATTCCACTATGCTCCACAGGTTTGGGGAATTTGCCCCTATTTTCGATAGAAATGAGCCTTATCGAGATGTATACAATACAAATAGATCCCTAATACAATCAATCTAAGGGACGAGATAGAGAAGACCTCAGCAAAATTAGTCTTATACAAGAGAACTAAGAATGTCAAATCAATCAAAGGAATGTGGTCCGAACACTTGGAGATGCCCCAGTTCCAGTCTTCGAGATGTGACTCCAGGATCACCGATTTTTTTTTTTTTTAGGTGGTTTTAGATATACCAACCATCTAAAGACATGCACATGAGACAAGTGAGGATAAAACTCCTAAAAATCAAAGGATTTGGCACCTAAGGTCAAGGTTCCCACCTCGAGTTCTAGAAAGAGCAAATTCCATTGCACAACTATCGTTGCATTGGGGCTCGATCCATAGTTCGAAATGAGCGGAATTGAAAAGTGGATTACCCCGTGTTTTTCCTCACGGAGATTCCATTTTCAATCCCTTCTATTGTTTTCCTATAGGCGGCGCCTACGGTTTTAGGCGCGGTTGTGTGTATTTTCGGTGTCGTGCTAAAGCGATAAACATGCATCTTATTTAACAATCACCGCTTCAATATAAAACATACACACAATCATTCATTCCTACGCCAACCTGCATAAGACAATGTTAATCACAGACTACCCCCATTATCACTCCAATCTGCAAAAACATATGACACCTATCATAAGCGGACTTACCTCACCTTCAAGAGCGCCTGCATGGTTAGAAAAATCACTCAGCGTTTTAATTACGGCCTAAGTCCACTTGAGGTCTAGAACCATAGGTTCTAGAACAAAATCCCCAGCGGAGTCGCCAGCTGTCGCGACCCGTCCGAAAGCGGACGCGGCTAATGGATTACCGATCACGGGTCTTGGATCGGCGCGAGCCCTCCCAGGCCCATACCAAATCGCGGCGGGAGTATTTTTCAGGAGGATTCGACGATAAGAGTCGATCGCTTTCGACCTTAGTGTGGTCGTGGTGGCATGTGCAACTTGTGCATGCATTTGGAGTCGCCACCGGTCTTTCTTGGAGGGTAGACCGGAAACCTTACTGATCGATTGGGAGAGATCGATCAGTTCTACGGAACCAGAGATTTTGGGTTCGGGGACTTGGTTACGCTGGTGTCGTTACCAATGCCCTTTCGGTACCTAACGTGAGTGATTTTCCTAACTAGGATTTCATGCATGCGCAATTTTGGGTGAGGTAAGTCTGACTTTGCACATTAACCAGTTTAACATGCTCACGTAATCATAATAAATAAATAGACGTCAATCACATAAACATCTATCCTACGTGGTGATCATGGAATTATGATTTAATGGGTCTCGAGCCAATGAGACCACATTTAATCATTTTAATATTTTAATAACGGAGAGCCGCTCTTCGCTTCTTCTTGGTTTCTTGAACTCTTCAAGAATTGGGCCACAAAGAGCTTGCCGACTTAAAAGGCTCCTCCACGTAATCTTCGTAGCATTTACATCAACAATTGACTATGCTAAAAATAAAGATTACATGAAAAATAAAAGGAGTACGCAGCCTCCATTTAATAATTACAACCCCAAATATATAAATAATCATCATACATTCATATATACATCAATCACATTTATTAGGGATTTTTCCATGATCACCACCCTTTCACGTAAGTAATAAATTCACAATTTAAAACTTAGGAAGGCACAATAAAAATTCTACGTTGAATCATATTCAGAATTTTTACGTAAAATAAGATAGCCATAAATTTTCGATTCAAAATTGATTTAGTCTCAATTTTTGCTACGTTGATTAATTTATCATATAAAATAATCAATCTCCATTAGCCATGTAAGACGAACAATTCGTTAATACATATTGGCCATAGTATTGCAAAAATTGCAAAAAATCAATTAAATGCACGAAAACACCTAAGGATTGGCTCTGATACCACTGTTGGGATCCACGTAACACGTAGCGGAAATAAATAACAACCCATACATGTATCTCCAGAGGCGTACTTCGTCCATTTCAATCGAAAAAAATCACAAAGTCTCAAAGGGAGTAAATAGATTACCTCTCGTAACGTGCTTGAACGGAGGTGTCGGTTCGATGTTCTTCGATCTCAGCCTCCACAAGTGTTAGGCATCTAGTTCGGACGCACCACCAATTGACGAACGGGGAGACGACTAATAACTCCACAACAATTGTGCTAGCAATATGCGGAATCAATATTCCGAACTTAGTATATTTTGCTCACTCAAGATGATGAGAATATAGAGAGTGTTTGTGTTCTTCTCTCTAAGCTCTCAAAAATTTGCACACTCTACAAAATGTCTCTCTCTTCAACCTCAAAACTCTTGCCATCCTTTTATAGCCAAAAATACCTTCCAATAAATTGTATTTAAAAATAGCACTAACAATTATAAATTCTATCTAAAAATAGCACTTACAAATAAATGACATTTAAAAATAGCACTAACAATAGCACTCACAATTTATAATACAAAAATGCTATTTAAAAATAGCACTAACAATAGCACTCACAATTTATAATACAAAAATGCTATTTAAAAATAGCACTAACAATTATAAATTCTATCTAATAATAGCACTCACAATTTAAGATAAATAAATGTCATTTAAAAATAGCACTAACAATAGCACTCACAATTTATAATACAAAAATGCTATTTAAAAATAGCACTAGCAATAGCACTCACAATACAAAAATGCTAAAAAAAGGCACTAACAAAGGTGTTAAAAATAATAACCATTATTATTATTACAAGAGTTAAAGAGGTTACCAAACAGTACAAATATGCATAATGTATAAATATGTATGACGTATAAATACGTAGAGCATACGTATACATCCGTGAAACCGGGCACTAATTGAAAGAAAAATGTGCAATTAAGCTCTTTTGGTAAAAATTGATTAAATTGGAGGGCAAATTGACCTAATTGCACTTTAAGACTTTAGAATCCAATGTCATAGCTTATAAAAAGTGAGAATTGAAAACTAAAAGACTCGAAAAGGATTTTTTTTTTTTTTTTTAGGCTCGGTTCGGGTTTATGTTTGTGAAGGAACATAGAGACCCGAGCCGAATTTTTGAGATTTAAAGTGACACACTTGAAGAGGAAATTAAAACAAAATTATCGAATATTTTTGGGTATTTTTCTAACCACGAATGGTATTTTTCTGATTTTTTGGGTATTTTTATAATTAAATAAACTCGAAAAATATTAAAAATACCGAAAAATATTTTTTGTTCAAAATTGGTTCCTAAGGGTAAACCAAGGCTTCCAAAGTTGATTTTGTGATTTTATGACCTTTTTTGATATTTTTAATTAATTTTAAAGAATAAAAATCACAATAATAAATAGTAAAAAATCAGGTGTTAACATGCATATCATGTTTTATGCCCAAAGGTGATTATACAATGATGTATGTAACTCTCACGGTAAATTTTCACATTATGCTAATTATAAACATTGATTGTTTTTTTAATCACCGTTTTTCTGAACGACAATACTGCTAAAATTGAGGTTCATATTGGTTAAAATTTTAAGAGCTGAATGAGGATTTTCTGTTTACAATGAACTGACGAATATTAAAGATATTGCTATTATTTTGTATAAACCTGCAGATCTCACTTTCATTAATGAGGAATCCTGAAAAGCACTGTTTACTATTTGGGAAAAGAGCAATAGAATTTGCTTATTGTCTATGAAGCGATCCACTAAGGAATACTTAAAGTGTTTTTTTTTCCAATAAACTGCACTGTTACATAAATGATGAAAGTCTTGGATACTTTGCACTATGTGTCGTCTAATGCTGAAAGTGATGCTTTTTTGCAACGACTCTTCAGCTGTGATGGTTCTAGTAAAACTAAATATTACGTCTTAAAAATGGTAGAATTGTATATTAAAAAGTTTGGAAATCATACTCATAAAGAAACACATAAAATCATCGGCCATTCTAACGATTTGGGTCCATGAAAAGCATTCTTTTAAAAAAAATGGTGATCGATAATTTTTTTGTAAGAAGAATGGTTACGTAAAGAAAGACTGCAATAAAAATAAAAATTTGGTTGTCTAAATGTGAGCATAAAAATTATGATTTTTTGGCATTGATTTGTGAATCTAATCTATCAAAAACCCCATTTTGTTCGTAGTGGCTAGATAGAGATGCAACAAATCATGTTGCGTTTACCGTAATGGAGATTTGTAAACTGAAAAATACCAAATCAGGATGAACCAAGCTCACTGTAGAAACAACTATAAAGCGGCAATGTTGAATTCATGGGAATGTCATTGTGGATTCTGATTTTAATTTGACATTAAGAAACGTATTTTTGTACTTTCCTTATAGATGGAATTTAATTTTCGTATCAAGTTTGGATATGTGTGGTTACTTTTTTGAGATTTCTAACAATGCAATTTCTATTTCTTTTAATTCAAATAAAGTTGGGTACTGCCCTATGTCTAATGGATTGTGCAGATTATGTTTATCTCCCAATGAAATATATGTCGTTTATACAGTTGAAAAAGTTATTTCCAAAAGATCTCTACATAAGGAACAATCTTACACATTATGACTTAAACGTTTTGATCACATCTCTAAGAAAAGAGTGGAAGGACTTATAAATGCAGTCATCCTACCCATTACACATGCGTAGACTGCTATTGAGGTAAGATGACTAAAAATAATAATAAAATTACAGTTTACAATCATGACCTATCGAAGGTCATTCACACTTACATAAGTGGATCCTATATGGCAACGTTGTGTAGAAATTTTTATTTCATCACATTTATAGATGATTATTCTCGATATGATTATCTGTATTTGATTAAGGAAAAGTCGGAATCTCTTAACCGGTTCAAGATTTTTCAGACTGAAGTCGAGAAATAGCTATGAAAAATCATAAAATTTATTAGATCCGATCGCGGTGGTGAGTATTTATGGTCGATATGGCAATACTGGACAGCTTAAAGAGCCATTCGCCAAGTACTTAGAGGATTTTGGGATTGTGGCTCAGTTTACTATGCTCGATAGTTCTAAACAGAAATGTGTGGCCGAAAAGTGCAATCACATTCTTATGGATATAAAAGTATAACTAATGAAATCAACTTGCCTGATTTTCTATAAGGTGAAGCTTTTAAAGCGGCCCTTTATATTGTGAATTGCGTTTCTACCAAAATTGTTCCATTGACTCCTTTTGAGTCAGGCATTGGATGTTAATTTGAACCATATTAAGGTTTAAGACGTTTCTATAAAAGTAAAGTTACAAATTCAACATTAAATAAGTTGGACTTAAAACCACTCGATGTTACTTTGTACTTTACTCAGGCCATTCAGAGGGGTATTTTTTTTTTTTATGATCCAAATGGAGAAACACGAATTGTGGAATTACAGATAGCTAAATTGCTGGAATATGGTGTGGTTGAATAAGGGTAGCTACTCACAGCTACTCGTAGACTATTAAGGATAATAGTATGTTAGGAACTACTGTGACGTTTTTCTCTGCCAATACAGTCGATCATGGAGACTCCTAAATCACGATCCGATTTTGTTGGGGTTCAGGATCTTGTTATTAAGACAGTTCCTGATGAAGTTCATCAAACCCCACAAATGAATGATAAGGTTGAAGTAGTTCCACTAAATAGATCTATTAGGCAGAGACGATCGCTATACTACCACACTATAGTCTATATGGGAAAGTATGACTACAACATTGGCTATATAATTGATCTAGTAATTTATACATATGTTGTTTCTTGTTCTTAATCAGAACTGTTGTTGGGTGCACTGATAGACGAGATACTAACTATGAAACATAAGGTATTTGAAAGCTTGTTGACATACTTCAAAGTTGCAAGTCCATCTGCTGCAATTGAGTTAAAAAAAAAGGGCTCCAAATGAAAGATATAGAAGTTTAAAGTCAAATTGGCAGTTAAATTTTTCACTTATAGAGAATGGGTAGACTTAAAATAATTTTTCCTTCAGTCTCTCCTAAAGAATTTTTTTTTAGAATGATTATAGTATTAATAGGTCGTTATGATAATGAGCTTTACCATACTTTCTTTTCTGGATGGAGACCTTAATAAGAAAGTTTATATTATTTAACCCGAAGATTTTGCAGTAGATAATTCAAGTAAGCTTGTGTGTAGGGAAAGAGAAATCTCATATAAATACTATGGAATAAGGTTTGATCATATTCATGGGAATTTTAGACTGAAAAGTCTATTTATGAGTTCAAATCAGTCTATTTATGAGTTTAAATAAGCTTTTAGACAATGATAGTTGAAGTTTTATAGTGTTGTTGCTTTACTTAGTTTTGTTAAGAACAAAGTAAATTAGTGTATATACTGTAAGGTCAGTGGAAGGAAATTTATTTTTCTCGTTCTTTATGTCGATAATATCTTGCTTTAGAGCAGTTTTTCTTGAATTACTGCATAAGATGAAGCGGTGTTGTCAAGGCATTTTGACGTGATTGACCTTGGTAATGAGTATGCATTGAGATCCATATGGATCGTTCTTGTCGTGTATTTGGTTTGTTTTAGAGTACATGTGTTGATCGTATTTTTGAAAGATTAAGGATAAAGTATTGCAAGTCAGGAATTGCTCCTGTCATTAAGTGCAATAAACTTAATCTATCATAATTCCCTCATACAGAAATTTAGAAAACCCAAATAAAGAATGTGCCATTTATTGGTGCACTTAAAAGCATCATGTATGCTTAAGTTTGCACTAGATCAGATGTTGTTTTTGCAACGAAACTTATTAGCATATATCGGTTAAATCCAGAACACGATAACTGGATTACTGCTAAGAAAGTTTTAAGGTACTTAAAAAGAACAAAAGCTTATATGCCGATTTACAAACATATTTAGGACATGCAAATAGTAGGGCTTTCGGGTTCAGACTTTGCTAGCTGTCAGGATGATGTGAATTTAACAACTATAGATATTTGTATGTCTAAAGAGAAGTACAGTATTATAGAAAAGCGAAAATAAAAATCTATGTCATCCTCTATCAAGAAAGTGGAGTTTATAGCACGCTTTTCTGCTGCTATTCAGGTTATTTTACTCCAGAATCTCATTAGAGAGTTGACCGTATTTAATTTTATGGATAGCCCTATACATTTATATTATGATTATAACTTTGCAGTATTGTTCATTAACAATAGCAGAGGTTTCAAGGACTTCTAAGCATCTGGCGATTAAGTTTTTGACCATAAAAGCAACAGATGAAAATAATGATACTATATTATAGCTTATTACACAGATGATATGGCTGCAGACTCACTAACTAATGATACTAAAAGTTTTTGAGCAACGCCGGCCGTCGCCGCAGGTCAACGGCAGCGGCGGGAAAAATTGTTTGTTTTTTTAACTTCCCAAACGCATTTCTGTTTCTAAAAAACGTAGCAGGGAACAGAAACACAAAAAAATATTTATGTTCAAAAACAATGTCCATGAACAGAAACGTTCTCATACGCACCTAAGGGTTTGGTTTCTGTCTTTTGCTTCTTCTTTTTTACGATTTGATCTTTTGTATGTTTTTCTTTTCTTTTCATTTTTAACTTTTCTCTCATTTTTTTTTTGTCTTTTAGTATTTTGGCCTTTTGTTTTCTGTTAATGTTTTTTTGTCTTATAGTATTTTGGCCTTTTGTTTTCTGTTAATCGTCTCCCTCAACTCTGGGCTTCGAGGAGAGCGATCCGATGAGCGATCCTCCTCCTCCTCCTCATATTCGCACGGTAACCGCAGCTCTCTTCCACATTTCAACACAAGACAGCACCACAAAACCACCCCATTATTCTCATTTTGTGTTTGATTTTTCTCAAGTTCTTCTTCTCATCCTCCTCCACGCGTAGGCAACGTCTCCTTCCACATCGACTGCGGCTCTGCCACTGACTCTGCTGACCCCTTCAACACTACCTGGCTCTCCGACCGCTTCTTCACCGGCGGCTCCTCCTCCATTGTCTCCGAGCCTCTCTGCTTCCGCTTCCCCCCGGAAAAGACCCTCCGCTTCTTCCCCTCCTCTCCTCCGGCAAGAAGAACTGCTACGTCTTCCCTGACCTACCCTCCGGCCGCTGCCACCTTCGCATCTTCACCGTCTACGACGGCAAGTCCCGTGCCCCCAGCTTCGACACCTCAGGGTTGACACCTAATTCCAGATCAGCCTTTTTTTTAGCTTATCTTTATAAAATTCATAAAAAGTCAAAAAATTGAAAAATCAACTTTGGTGGCCTTGACAAAGCCTAAGGAACCATTTTTGACAAAAAAAATAATTTTTCATATTTTTCTCATTTTTTAGTATTTTTGAAAATTAGGAAAATACTTGAAAATTCAAGAAAAATAGCATTTGAGGTCACAAAAATATGGAAAAATAGCCAATATTTTTCTTTTAAATCCCTTATCCTTTTGACCTCACAAAAAGTCCAAAATAAAATTCAATTTTACGTGTTCCTTTGTAACACATATGATTGAATTTGATAAAAAAATGTCAATTGAGTCTTTTAATTTACAATTTTGGCTTTTTTTAGGATCTTTACATTCAATCTAATTGTCCCTTATTGTAATTTAACCCAATTGTCCGCATAGAATGCTTAATTGCATAAATTGGGCAAAATTATATACTAAATTGCATTTTAGTCCTTGAAATTGGACATAATTGAAATTACTTTCAATTCAAGGACTACCATTACAAATTGAAATCACTACCCAATGATTTTCACCATTTTGAATCGATTGACATAGGTAATTGGGTCCAATTTGATCATTTGAGCCTTCAATTTCATGATTTGCCTAATTCCAATTAAATGAAAATTTGGGGTTTTTGTTTAAATTGATACGAACTTTTGGGCAAAACCACATTTTTTGATAAAATTCATGCCCTAAATTCGATTCTGAGGTCCAATTGTAAAAATTTCCCATTAATTTGGGTTTAATTTGAAAAATTACAATTCGGAACCGGTTCGGACCGGTCAGACCGCCGGTAGGACCGGTCGAACCGGTTCGCTACAGTGTCGTCTTCCTCCTCAAGAACCAGTGCGAATGAACAGTGTCAAGTTCGATTTCAATGGAAAAATTGAGGATGAAAACGGCCACGATTGGAAGAGTTTGAAGAGGGGTTTTGTTCCTCGAGTCATTCCCCGTCGATCCAAACTAAAAACACGAGCAATGGTCGCCAGAACGGAAAGTAATCGGCCGGTCAAGGCTGCGGTACGTGCAAAAGTCAACGGCGACAAAACTTAGATGAAATTCGTCTAAATTCGCGCCAAATGTGATCACCAGAGGTCCTAACGGAACTGTCCATCTGATTCCCGTCGATCACCGGTCGTCGGTGACCATTTCACACGTGTCTGCACGTGCATAGGTCACCGACCCTCTTCCGCCCCGCGAAAACGGTTTTCAAAGAAGAAAAAACATAAAAAGAAAGCAAGAAAGAGGAGAGAGGAGGTTGATTCAGTTCGGGGAGGAGAAACTGAATCAAGAGAGAGAGAGAGAGAAAAAGCGATAGAGAGCTCGCCTTCCAACCGCCATTGTCGAGGGCTCGAGCTCGGACTGTGAGGCGCGGGTTGGGCCACTTTCAGGCTAAATCGAAGCCATTGAGTGTTGCTGGGAGGTCGCCTGAGCTTCAAGGAAGCGATCACCGTCGACCGCGCAGCCTGAAATCGCAGGAAAAGGTGAGACGCAGTTTCGAGCTTCTCACTGTGTATCAATGGCGACTCACCTGTTTCACGTTTATTCTTGCATTTAGCGTGTGCTTTTTGTTCCCTCGACATCACTAACCATCATTGCATCCTCATTTTGCATCGACTTCGCTCGAATACCTCGAATCGAGTCTTCAAAATTAGCCTGCATAGCCGATCCCTGTTCGTCCTTGCCTAGCCAAATCTAGGCCGTGAGAGCTCGATCGGAGCTCGAAATAAGTCTTCTGAACCTCCATTGATGCTATTCTGTGACTGAATTGCCATGGTTTGATGTGAATCGAGCGATCGAACTTCCATGGCAGTACTCGGCGTTCTGCATGATGCTCGCGATTCTGTGAATTGGATGCTCTGATTCTTAGGTATGTTAGACTAGAGACGATTGCGAGTCGATTGGTGCTGGTCTCATGCGATTTAGTTAAGGTTCCACCGTTGGATCGCCGTCGGAGGAGCTCAGCCGTTCGTTTCGCCGGGGTCGAGAGGTTGAAGACGAAGCTGACGTGGCGGAGTTAACGAGTCAAAGGCCCAGGTGTCATCCTGTGGTTGGTCCGCGGAGGTGTCGAGTTAGCACGACCGTTAGTCTGTTAGGCTGAGTTGGATTAGATCCAACGGCTAGGATAAATCGTGTCTAATAATTGGTGGCCGTCCGATTAGTAATTAGGTTTATTAAAAAATGTTTTAAAATCAGAAAATCAAAATGGTTGAAACGGTGCCATTTGGGTTAGTGGCAGTGCGGCGTCGTTTAGGTTAGTGAGGGTGGACGGTCCAGATCGAGTCTTGCATTCTAATCATGACCGTAGGTTTTAGTAAGTTGATCGGACGGGCTAGATCAAGTCTCCGTTCAATTTAGGTCGTAGATTTTAGTAGTCTGATCCGGCGGTCGTGGATTAGCCACGCGGTTCAATAGGAACCGTCGGATCAAGTCTAGATAATCCGAAAATAAAAAAGCGTGAAACGGAGTCGTTTTGGGCGCGGGTCCGGGTCTGGGCCGAGTTTCGACCCTAGTGGGTCGGGTTGACCCGGTTCGAACCATTTTTTTTAATAAATAATTTTGGAAAATGATTTTAAAAATAAAAAAAATCAGAAAAAATTCTAGAAAATCCTAAAAAATGCTAGAAAACCCTAGAAAATCCCAAAAAATATAGAAAAATTGTGGGAAAATCCTAGATATTCCAGAAATCCCCAAAAATTGAGGATTGACCACAGACAACTGGTCAACCCTATTTTTGGGGTTTCTTATCCGTTCTTCCGAGAATTGACGATATTACCCTTTAGGGGTAAGTCGCCTTTGTTGTGTATGCGAGATAAAGTCGATAATGCCAAGGTAAGAATTAGGGTCGGTTAGGCGACCAATTCTTGGGCTTGGGTTTTCGAGTCTCGTCCATTTTCTCAGAATGACGATTTTACCCCTCAATGGGTAAACCGTCTTTCTCATTCCAATCGAGTCCTGAAAATTGCTTAAAATTAGGGTTTGGGTCAGGTGGGTGACCAACCATAATATTTGAGATTTTCAGTTCTCGTCTTCGTCTGAATGACGATTTTACCCCTCCAAAGGTAAAATCAATTCTAAATTCCAGAAAATTCTGAAAATTTCCGAAAAATAGGAAATGGATTGGTTTGATTGCCAATCCCATTTCCACTATATTTTGACTGTATATTCCATCTGAAATGATAATTTTGCCCTTTTGGAGCAAATTATCCCCAAATTTCTCAAAATTATGATTTTGCCCCTCATGGGCGAATCATGTCAAATCATTCTTAAACCTTGATTGATACTTCTCTTGGCTAATAGGGCCTCATTAGGGATTCCATGCTGCTTTCATTTGTTTTATCCACATGTTTTGGATCCTTGATTTGCGCATTTATTTTCACTGACTGTGAGTGATAGGGTAGCCATTCCTATCTGCATGAAATCCTAGATTTAGGATTCGTACCCCACTCGTCTGCATGAAATCTTAGGACTAGATAAATCATTCAACTTAGGTGCCGAAAGGGTGTCAACTCTGACAGTTGGCGTAACAAAGTTCTCGATCCCATTTATCTGGTTTTCGCAGAATCGAATAGATCGCTCCCAACTATTCGATAGGGTTTCCGATCGTACCCTTGACATGTACACATGTCACATGTCACCAGACCGCACCGAAGGTCGATTACGTATATCCAGCCGTTGCGATTTGGGTAATGGACCTTAGGAGAGGCCCGCGTCCGATCAGGCGACATCGGGCCGCCCATTAACCCCCTCCTCCCTCGAGAGGGTCGCGACACTCCGTCCAGGGCACCCTCGTCTTCAGCTGGCACTCTCCTGGCCCGAGGACGTCGCTCGCCTCGGCGCCTACTCTGATCTCCTTGCTTTCGTCCCCGATCGTCAGGCCGAAATATGCTTCTACAGCATCGCCACCAACTCCCCCCTCATTGGATTGCTCTCCTTGATTCAGGTCGATCCGTTGTCCGACGATGCTTCCTGCTCCTGTTCCTCCGACATCTCCTACCACCGCAACTCCTGCACCGTCGAGGTCAGCAGCGTCGGCCGCATCTCCTTCTTGCTAGAGAGCGACGAGCGAGCTCTAGCTTTCGCGCCAGAGCAGCATCTTTCGAAGTCCAGAGTTGAGGGAGACGGTGAATAGGAGGAGAGGAGAAAAAAATAGCAACAAAAGGCCAAAATACTAAAAGATAAAAAAGAGAGGAAAGACAAAAAAAAAACACTCTAGCCCCCTTTTTTTTTGGACACAATTTGCACTTTGGGACTTTAATTTAGAAAACATGTCAGGCCTTTTTTTGGGCCTCGGTCGCCCTTTTGGGAAAACTCAAGAGGGTCATGTGTTTCCCATACATATGACGTGCTTTTTTCACACATGTAAAACACGTGTGTGCCTGTGCCAGTGCCTTGGACACATTTCAAGGTCCATTTCGAAACAGTCCTCAAGCCGCCGACACATGAACGAGAAGAAAATTATATAAAAAAATTGAATTTTATTGTAATGGTATAAATTCAGTCTTAAGTCTATTTTTTTGTTAATTGAATCCTAATCATTTTCTATTTGCGTCAATTCAGTCCATCCGTTAAATTTTATCTTGTAATTACTAACGTAACGACACAAATGTTGACGTAGAAAATTTATCATTATTCTTAATAATATTTGTATTTGTATTATTTTTCTTTTTGTTTATTATTTTTACTCTTGGTCGGCGAGGTCGTCGGCGACCCTTGCCCTCACCAGATTTGGAAAGGTCAGGCCTCACCCATGGTGGACGAGGACAAGGCTCCCTGGCCCAGCTGCTAGAGAGGACGAGGCTCGCTAGCCTGGTTGTTGGCGAGGGCGAGGCCACAAATACCACCTAAAGGGGCTTAGTAGAGAGATCCTCTAGTAAAGACCACGGCTTCGATCTTTTTCAAGAAAATCATCACCTTGTAAATAAAAAATCCTCGCTCAACGACGATGAGGTCGAGGCCGACCTTGCCGACCACAGAGAAAAAATGCATAAGAAAAGGAAAAAAAAGAGGAGAGAGAAATAATCATAATAAAAATTAGAAAAATTATCACGTCAGCATGGGGTGGCACCACATGGGTTGAATAGCTTCTCACCAATGATTTTTGGCCATTTTTTGGTTGGATAGATTGAATTGACACAACGGCAAATATTTAGGACTCAACTGGCGAAAAAAATATCTAGGATTGAATTGCCACAATTACAGTAAGTTTAAAACTTTTCTGATAATTTTTTTTCCATGAATGAGACTCACGATTCATCTCAATCATTCAATGCATCGGACCATGATCATTCGCGTAAGCAGCCACTTATAGGGAAACTCATCTCATCGCAGGTAATCGTCCGGCCCATATTTAAGTAATTTATTTAGCAAGTCACGAGCCGAAATTCTGATAAATAAATGTGGCTCGAAATGTAGATTGTTTGTTTGCATTTCCGAGGGGTAGGGAAAACGAAATTTATGCGATCGGTTCAACTTTGGCTCCTTTTTTTTTCGCAAAAAATGAAGGGTTTGAAAAATATTTTTTAAAATATATTTTCACAGTCCACAAAAACGTTTAGACATCGATGTTAATTTTTTTTTTCATTGATTGATTATTTCAAGCGAAAAGAATTATCGGCTTTAAGAATTTTTATTCTTTTTAGATTATTTATTTTTCACTAACCAAATAGCCTTTGCTCCTCAATCATGACACCAGCATCGTGAGACAAGGCAGATTTTTCGAAGGTAGATGTCGTCTTTCCATTTAGGGGTAGACATTGGGCTTTGATGCAGTTCACACAGCGAAAGAGCCCCCAGCACCTGTCTTCGGCATACAAAATTACAAATTCAGAGTTCCCAAGGGGAAAAAAGAAAGAAAGAGAGGAGAAGCAATGGAAAGAGAAGCAGAAAAGAGCAGGATCCTCATCTTTGGCGGCACCGGATACATCGGCAAACACATGGTGAGAGCCGGCGTCTCTTTGGGCCACCAGACCTCTGTTTACGTCCGCCCTGCCGCCGCCAGCCAAATCCGAACTTCGAAACTCGACCTCCGCTGCGAGTTCCTCTCCGTCGGCGTCCGCGTCATTGAAGTACGCACGCCTCTCTCTCTCTCTCTCTCTCTCTCTCTCTCTCTCTCTCTCTCTCTCTCTCTCTCTCTCTCGTGCGGTAGGAGAGCGGTCGGATGTGTTTTCAATTTTTTTTTTCCCCGGATCGAAGAGGTGACGACCTGTGTAGATTCGACGCGCGCCCTATTATTTACCATCCATTTTGTTGTGGCAATGAAACAGGGAGAGTTGGAGGAGCATGAGAAGATGGTGGCGGCGCTGAAGGAGGCGGACATAGTCATCTCCGCTCTTGCGTACCCTCAAGTGCCTGACCAGCTCAAGATCATCGACGCCATAGTTGCCGCCGGCAACATCAAGGTAAGTTATCTCTCCGCCGGTCTAGGAAATCGGTCGTTCGATCTCTTTTGCTTGTTGGTTTTTTTACAGAGAGGTTTTTTCTCTCTTCTTTCTCAAAGCCGGATCTACAAATTGATATACTTATGAGAAATTTATCACGAATTAATTTTTTTAACATAAAAAATCCTAAATTGATACAAATATGACAAATTTACCCAAAACTAATTTTTTTCACTACGAAAAACCTTAAACCGGTGCACCTATAATAGATTTACCTTGAACTAATTTTTTGACCACGAAAAATCCCGAACTGGTACACTTGTGATAAACTATCCCAAACTAATTTTTTGACGATAAAAAATCTCAAATTGGTAGAGTTGTGACAGATGTACCCTCTGTTAGTGTTCGTCAAATTGGATTAATACCACAAATAACCCCAAACTAATACACCTGTGACAAACAAAGGGTAAAAACTTTAAACTCGTACATCTGTTAATTGCCACGTGTCATCCAATTCAGTAATTTGATGGTAAAAGAAAAATTAGCTTGTGGTAAAATTTATCACGACGTACAGTTCGAAATTTTTGACGGTTAAAAAATTAATTTAGGGTAAATTTATTATATGAATACCTCTTTGGGTGTTCTATGATCAAAAAATTATTTTGTGGGTAAATTTATTACATGTATATCAATTTGATATTATTCACGGTATTAATTCATAATTATGTTTTACCATAAGGGAGCGAATGAGATTAGATACTCCGGTGGTCCTAGCCATAAACTATTCGTATTATACTCCGTGTGTACCGATCCTTGCAGTGCGGTAGCTAACGCATTAAATATTCCACTTGGGAAGTACTTTCGCGATAGGCTAGGCTTCTAGACCAAAATTTGTCGGTGAAAGTGATGTGTCAGCTTGGTTTCCTGCCTTCAGTGCAAATTTTAAACATAGGTCCATTGACGTCATGTAATAAATGCTTCACTTTGTCTTGCACTTTCTACGCATCCATATAGAATAACCGGATCAAACGCTCGAAGTTTAGAAATAAAGTCCAGGGGGATCGAACTTTTAATTTGTGCCCGACCTTTCAATTCGAGAGATTCCCACATACGTTGGGATCAATCAAATCATATGGGTACCGATGAGTCGCTGATTATGATGACCCCGATAACATAGATTTTATATCTCACCCTTGTTTTCAAATCATATTATCATTATTATTATTATTATAAATGACAAATTTTCCTTCCTGCTATTATTGTCACTATTTTTTTTTGGACCAGAGGTTTCTGCCGTCCGATTTCGGGAGCGAGGAGGATAAAATAACGCCGCTCCCTCCTTTCCAAGAATTATTGGAGAAGAAGAGGAAGATTAGGAGGGCCACCGAGGCCGCGGGCATTCCTTTCACCTTTGTCACGGCAAACTGCTTCGCCGCATACTTCGTCAATTTCCTCCTCCATCCCCACGACCCCCACGATGAAATTGTCGTCTACGGCAATGGTGAAGCCAACGGTATATACTCTCTCTCTCTCTCTCTCTCTCTCTCTCTCTCTCTCTCTCTCTCTCTCTCTCTCTCTCTCTCTCTCTCTGAAAATCCGGAACCGTTAAATCTTTATTGGGCGAGGCCGACCTCACCGAAACGATTGAATCTGATCTTGGCAAGGCCGAGCCTCGCTAGTGGCTCTTGCCTCTGGCTAGTCACCAATCTGGGGAGGGGGGGACTGGCTGGAGGAAGAAAGAGAAGACAGAAAAAAGGCAAAATATAAATTATAAATAAATAACAAAAAATATGAAATATTATAAAAATGGCCTCGTTAGCGTTGGCAGTGCCACGTCAGCTCTGGTCGGCCAAAATTGGCCAGATGGACTGAAATGACACAAACACTAAAGGTTTACGATTCAATTGACAAAAAAAAAATATTTACAACACATAATTATAATAGATTTATGATTTCTTTAATAATTTTGTCCAAGGAAGGTCATTTCAACTTTTTCGGCTTTCGTATTTTTGACAATCGGATTTGTGAACCATATTTTTCTCCCGCCATTATCCGATTTATTTTCCATAGGGAGATAGAAATTACTTGTTTCAATTTTCCGTCACGTTCTTCATGTGACGACCTGGAGATTCTATTTGGCGTAGCCGTGCTTAATTACGAAGAAGACATAGGGAAGTACACGATCAAGGTCGCAAATGATCCGAGAGCGCGCAATCGGGTCGTCACTTATCGCCCCGACCCCAACATAATATCTCAGAACCGACTGATTTCGCTGTGGGAGGAGAAAACAGGTCGGAGCTTCAAGAAAGTCCACGTCCCCGAGGAAGATCTGGTCAAGCTCTCCCAAGGTAAGTCCGGAATTTCTCTCTCTCTCTCTCTCTCTCTGCTTTTGCCTCGTCGTCGAATCGATCCAATAAAAGTTGCTGACACTTTGTGGTTTTATGTCCTGTGTTAAGCTCTGCCACCTCCGGAGAACATACCCATCTCCATACTTCACTCCATATTCGTCAAGGGAGATCTGATGAGCTACGAGATAAATGAAGACGACCTCGAGGTTTCGAGGTTATACCCAGAAATGCAGTACACCGCCATTGATCAGCTCCTCGATATGTTCCTCACAGATCCTCCGGAGCCCCCAGCCAGGGCTGCTTTCGAATGACATGATTCCCATGAGGTCGAGCTCCAGCAGTTAGCAGTAGCACAAGGTGCTGAACTACAACCATGCATTGCTTTCCTTTGTTTCTTTTTTTTTTTGTTGGTCAGTTGAGACTCGGTTCCCTGTCGTTCCGAGCCCTGCCGTTTCTGTCCATTGTATGGAGGAACAACAGTTCTTCGCATGCGGGGCGAGGATGTCGATGTTAGAATATATTTTAATATTTTATGTGAACTTTATTAATTGTTATTATAAATATTGATTGGTCTAATAAAGAAAATATATCTACTGTTTCCTATTTAATCTAATATAGGACTGGATAGTGCGAGCCGAGATAAACCTTATCTATAATGAGGGAATATGTTTCAATCTCTATAAATATAAGAGCTCAACTCCTTCCTCTAAACCATAATCTCCACATAATCTCACATAAACAGTCGTCAGAAGCGATGCGTGAGGGGCCGTTTCATTGAATCCAGTGATAAAGGGGTTCATAGAGGAGAAACTCTTGAGCATCGTTCACAAATTCCGCATCAAGAATGAGGATCCATGTGGCAATTTTTCTACTTTATGAAATTGTAATTTACATATCTATACACGTTACTCTTGGTTTGCCGCATAAGAATTAAAATTGCAGCTTACATGTGGCATGAGAGCCAACGCGTATTATATCTCGAATCGCGTTTCTTTGGTGTTTTTCTAAAAAAGTGAAAGAAAAATATATATTTGGAAAGAGCTCGTCTCTTATGTAGATCGTCACCGGCGGCCGGCGGCCGGCGAACGCGCCGTTGGCCATTAAGCGCGTGGTGGCCACGCACTAGACCCGAGCCCCACACGTGCACGACCCATACAGGGCTGACGTCAGCTAACGTCATCTCAACCGGGGGCAAATCCGACTTGACTCGGAGATCCCACCCGATTCGTGACCTGACCCGACCCGGTTGAATATTGACTCGGGCCTGCCAGTCGTGGACCAGTCAGACAGGGTTGAGCTTGAACGGGTTCGCCGGTTCGATCAGGGGAGCAGTAGGACTGGTTAAGTCAGTCGGACTGGTTTGAAAATCAGCTGAGGAGTAGAACACGTGTGCTGCATGTGTTAGCATGTGGACTTCACGCGCCGAGGACTGAGGTGGGGCGTGAAGGCGAGTGCGGTGTCTAATCGGCAAGTTTCAGGTACCGGCATGCTCGTATATTCATGCTTTAAGTTGCATATTTATTTTACATGTTTGATGCATTTATAGATGAAAAATACCTACGGAACCTCAAGTACGTGTATATTTTAGGGTATTTTTGGCGTTTTTATATGTATTTCTCTATGGTTTCATGAAATGTTCACATGTAAATACCACATATAGATATGTAGAGCATAATTTATCAATTACATGTATATAATTCAACATGTATTGTTGATTGTACCAATATAAATTAGCACGACATGTAATTTTATTGGATAATTGCCCATAATTTCTGGAATTACATGCATAAGATCAATGTGAAATGTAAAGTTTATATCTCAATTTCAGAAAAAAAAAATTCAATTGGATTGTGACCATCAAAGTGGCACACTTGGTTGAGTTTAATAAAAAATAATTTAGAAAATATTGGGATATCTGCTGTTTTAATGAACAATATACTCCCAAAGGAAGTAATTATGTATTGTTGCATGGAAGGTTGCATATACAACATATGGTTGAGAATTGATTAGTCTAAGTGCCTTCATACAGCCAAATGTGGTGATTAACAAAGACCAAAATAAATTCTCATGGCCGCTGTAATTGAGAGAGTATACAACTGCATATCATGTTTTATGCCCAAAGGTGATTATACAATGATGTATGTAACTCACATGGTAAATTTTCACATTATGCTAATTATAAACATCGATTGTTTTTTTAATCATTATTTTTCTGAACGACAATAATATTAAAATTGAATTTCATATTGGTTAAAATTTTAAGAGCTGAATGAGGATTTTCTGTTTACAATGAACTAGCAAATATTAAAGATATTGCTATTATTTTGTATAAACCTACAGATCTCACTTTCATTAATGAGGAATCCTGAAAAGCACTGTTTACTATTTGGGAAAAGAGCAATAGAATTTGCTTATTGTCTATGAAGCGATCCACTAAGGAATACTTGAAGTGTTTTTTTGCCAATTAACTGCAATGTTAAATAAATGATGAAAGTCTTGGATACTTTGAACTATGTATCATCTAATGCTGAAAGTGATGCTTTTCTGCAATGACTCTTCAGCTGTGATGGTTCTGGTAAAACTAAATATTACGTCTTGAAAATGGTAGAATTGCATATTAAAAAGTTTAGAAATCATACTCATAAAGAAACACATAAAATCACCGGCCATTCTAACGATTTGGGTCCATGAAAAGCATTCTTTTAAGAAAAACGGTGATCGATAATTTTTTTGTAAGAAGAACGGTCACGTAAAGAAAGATTGCAATAAAAATAAAAATTTGGTTGTCTAAATGGGAGCATAAAAATTATGATTCTTTGGCATTGATTTGTGAATTTAATTTATCAAAAACCCCATTTTGTTCGTAGTGGCTAGATAGATATGCAACAAATCATGTTGTGTTTACCGTAATGGAGATTTGTAAACTGAAAATACCAAATCAGGATCTCACTGTAGAAACAACTATAAAGCGGCAAGGTTGAATTCATGGGAATGTCATTGTGGATTCTGATTTTAATTTGACATTAAGAAACATATTTTATGTACTTTCCTTGTAAATGGAATTTAATTTTCGTATCAAGTTTGGATATGTGTGGTTACTTTTTTGAGATTTCTAACAATGCAATTTCTATTTCTTTTAATTCAAAAAAAGTTGGGTACTGCCCGATATCTAATGGATTGTGCAGATTATGTTTATCTCCCAACGAAATATATGTCATTTATATAGTTGAAAAAGTTATTTCCAAAAGACCTCTATATAAGGAACAATCTTACACATTATGACATAAACGTTTTGATTACATCTCTAAGGAAAGAGTGGAAGGACTTATAAAGGCAGTCATCCTACCCATTACACATGCATAGACTGCTATTGAGGTAAGATGACTAAAAAAAAGAATAAAATTACAGTTTACAGTCATGACCTATCGAAGGTCATTCGCACTGATATAAGTAAAGTTAGGCATTGGATGTTAATTTGAACCATATTAAGGTTTAAGGCATTTCTATAAAAGTAAAGTTACAAATTCAACATTAAATAAGTTGGACTCAAAACCACTCTATGTTACTTCGTACTTTACCTAGGTCATTCAGAGGGGCATTTTTTTTTATGATCCAAATGGAGGAATAAGAATTGTGGAATTACAGACATCTAAGTTGCTGGAATATGATGTGGTCGAATAAGGGTAGCTACTCACAGTTACTTACAGACTATTAAGGATAACAATATATTAGGAACTACTGTGACGTTTTTCTCTGCCTATACTGTCGATCGTCGAGCCTCCTAAATCACGATCTGATTTTGTTGGGGTTCAAGATCTTGTTATTAAGACAGTTCCTGATGAAGTTAATCAAACCCCATAAATGAATGATAAGGTTGAAGTAGTTCCACTAAATAGATCTATTAGGCAGAGACGATCGCTATACTACCACACTATAGTCTATCTGGGAAAGTATGGCTATAACATTGGCTATATAATTGATCTAGTAATTTATACATATGTTGTTTCTTGTTCTTAATCAGATCTGTTGTTGGGTGCACTGATAGACGAGATGCTAACTATGAAACATAAGGTATTTGAAAGCTTGTTGACATACTTCAAAGTTGCAAGTCCATCTGCTGCAATTGAGTTTAAAAAAAGTGCTCCAAATGAAAGATATAGAAGTTTAAAGTCAGATTGGTGGTTAAATTTTTTACTTATAGAGAATGGGTAGACTTAAAATAATTTTTCCTTCAGTCTCTCCTAAAGAATTTTTTTTAGAATGATTATAGTATTAATAGGTCATTATGATAATGAGCTTTACCATATGGATATTAAAACTTTCTTTTCTGGATGGAGACCTTAATAATAAAGTTTATATTATTTAACCCGAAGATTTTACAGCAGATGATTCAAGTAAGCTTGTGTGTAGGGAAAGAGAAATATCATATAATTACTATGGAATAAGGTTTGATCATATTCATGGGAATTCTAGACTGAAAAGTCTATTTGTGAGTTCAAATAAGCTTTTAGACAATGATGGTTGAAGTTTTATAGTGTCGTTGCTTTACTTAGTTCTATTAAGAACAAAGTAAATTAGTGTATATACTGTAAGGTCAGTGGCATGAAATTTATTTTTCTCGTTCTTTATGTCGATAATATCTTGCTTTAGAGCAGTTTTTCTTGAATTACTGCATAAGGTGAAGCGGTGTTGTCAAGGCATTTTGACGTGATTGACCTTGGTAATGAGTATGCATTGAGATCCATATGGATCGTTCTTGCCGTGTATTGGGTTTGTTTTAGAGTACATGTGTTGATCGTATTTTCGAAATATTAAGGATAAAGTATTGCAAGTCAGGAATTGCTCCTGTCATTAAGTGCAATAAACTTAATCTATCATAATGCCCTCATACAGAAATTTAGAGAACCCAAATAAAGAATGTGTCATATATTGGTGTACTTAAAAGCATCATATATGCTTAAGTTTGCATTAGATCAAATGTTGTTTTTGCAACGAGACTTATTAGCCTGTATCGATTAAATCCAGGACACGATTACTGGATTACTGCTAAGAAAGTTTTAAGGTACTTAAAGAGAACAAAAGCCTATATGCCGATTTACAAACATATTTAGGACATGCATATAGTAGGGCTTTCGGGTTCAGACTTTGCTAGTTGTTAGGATGATGTGAATTTGACAACTACAGATATTTGTATGTCTAAAGAGAAGTGCAATATTATAGAAAAGCGAAAATAAAAATCTATGTCATCCTCTATCAAGAAAGCGGAGTTTATGGCACGTTTTTCAGCTGCTATTCAGGTTATTTTACTCTAGAATCTCATTAGAGAGTTGACCATATTTAATTTTATGGATAGCCCTATACAGTTGTATTGTGATAATATCTCTGCAGTATTGTTCATTAACAATAGCAAGGTTTCAAGGACTTCTAAGCATCTGGCGGTCAAGTTTTTGATCATAAAGGTAACAGATGAAAATGATGATCCTATACTATAGTTTATTACACAGATGATATGGCTGTAGACTCACTAACTAAAGGTCTTTGTCCTTGCATATTTGAATGGCATGTCACGGACTTAAAAGCATCATGGCATGTTGTTATGACATGTTAATTGATGGGCTAAGTAGCATCATGAGATGCTTTGTTAAGTGGAAGCTGTTTTTATATTTGCTCTAATAAATTTTATTCTGTTACATTCAATAAAAAATTTTGATATGTAATGACTGTTTTGTATTCAATGAGTATTTGTGAATGTATTATCTTCATATGTAATCATATCTAAAGAAAAATCTCAAGACATCATGTAAATCTTGTGTGATGACTGGGTATTTATTTTTAGCCAAAAATATATGTCTTGTTCCACATAAAGTATAGTTAACTATAAAGGCAAGACATATGTTGGTTCGAAATCATAAGAATATTCTCTAGTGGCACATCAGGTTTCGTGACGCTTAAAGTAAGAAAATGGTGACTGATAAGGAATATAACATATAAGGTTTCTCTATTATTTGAGATGTTATCCGTTTGTCACACTGCCGTATTAAATCAATATCAATAAAGTTAAGAGCATTTGTGACCATGATGGCTCTATGTCTTTTGAAGCAGTTACTGCGATGTTTCAATACTTAATATATTATGAGATAGGATTGACTATGAGGAATTACATCTAGACTAACATAAAAAGGCGCATATATAGTATAATTTCAATTAATATAGCCCAAGTGAGAGAATGTTAAAATATATTTTAATATTATGTGTGGGCTTTATTAATTATTATTGTAAATATTAATTGGTTTGATAAAGAATATTGTCGCAACCCATTTTTTTTTCGGTGACGAGCTAATGGATTGCTGATCGGGGCCCCCACTCTGCAATGTGGATCGCGGGCCTTCTCGACGCGGGCCCTCCTAGGCCCATACCAAATCGCGACGGGAGTTAATTTTTATGGGTTTTTCGACGATAAGAGTGGATCGCTTTCGACCTTGGTGCGGTCGTGGTGGCATGTGCCATGTGTGCATGCATTTGGAGTTTCCATCGGTCCTTCTTGGAAGGTGGATCGGAAACCTCACTAATCGATTGAGAGAGATCGATCAGTTCTGTAGAACCAGAGATTTTGGGTAGGGGACTTGGTTACGTTGGTGTCATTACCAACGCCCTTTTGGTAACTAACGCAAGTGATTTTCCTGACTAAGATTTCATGTATGCGCAATTTTGGGTGATGTAAGTCTGATTCAGGGGTTTCATGTAGATTGAAAAACTAGTCCTATCAATCACAATCAATATAAGGAAAGCGCAATCAAGTACATGAATGAACCACGTCGATGCATATCGATTCAAATCAAGGGTCTCCTAGTATAGCCTTAAGGGCTTAGGGAATGTGTGATTTAGGACTAGGGGTAAAATAGGAAGATTTGGGGACGATTCGTCCGAAGGGCGAAATCGTCGTTTTTGGAAGGTTCGGGTGTCGAATTAAACAACGCAAGTCGTGGCCATTTCCTTTTTTTGAGAATTTTTTTTGGATTTTTTTTAGGATTTCTCGGGGAATGATTTGCCAAAGGGGCAAAGTCGTCATTTTTGAAAATATTGGGATTCAAACTACCCGAAATAGGTCTTGACCAGTTGACTATGGTCATTTCTTATTTTTCGGGATTTCTTCAGAATTTTTGGAAAAAAATGATTTGCCAAAAGGGAAAAATCGCCATTTTTGAAAAGATCGGGATTCGAAAGACCAAAAATAGGTCATGGCCAGTTGATCATAGCCATTTCCTATTTTCTGAAATTTTTTTAGAATTTCCTTCAATTTTCGGGAGACGATTTGCCTAAATGGCAAAATCGTCATTTTGGAAGGATTGAGATTCGAAAGACCCAAAATTGGTCATGGCCAGTTGATTGTGGCCATTTCCTATTTTTTAAAATTTTCAAAATTTCTTCAATTTTTGGAAGAGGATTTGCCAAAAGGGCAAAATCGCCATTTTGGAAAGATTGGGCTCATGGCCAGTTGATTGTAGCCATTTTCTATTTTCTAAAATCTTTTTGGATTTTTTCGAATTTCTTCAATTTTTGGAAGACGATTTGCCAAAAGTGCAAAATCGTCATTTTGGAAGGATTGACCAGTTGATTGTGGCCATTTCCTATTTTCTGGAATTTTTCTAGATTTTTCATCAATTTGTGAGAGACGATTTGCCAAAAGAGAAAAATCGTCATTTTTGAAAAGACCGGGGTTCAAAGACCCAAAATATGTTATGGCCAGTTGATTGTGGCCATTTCCTATTTTTTGGAATTTTTCTAGATTTTTCTGAATTTCTTCAATTTTTGGGAGACGATTTGCCAAAAGAGCAAAATCATCATTTTGGAAAGATTAGGGTTCGAAAGACCCAAAATAGGTCATGGCCAGTTGATTGTGGCCATTTCCTATTTTCTGAAATTTATTTTATTTTATTTTATTTTATTTTTGGGAATTTTTTGAATTTTTCTGATTTTTTTAATGAAATTTTTTTCCGGATCGGGTCAGACCCGGCCCGCGCCTCTCGGGCGCCCAGCCCAACCGTATGGGTCGAAAGCTGGTCTAAAAACGACACCGTTTTGGATTTTCTTTTCAAAATTCTTCTATTTTTTAAAAAATATTTTCCAATTTATTCGAATTACCCCTATCGGACGCTCCCGAATGTGCCACGTGTCTTTCCTTGGTGCGTCCGATCTCGATTTAATTAATTCTGAAAATAAAAGCTCGATCGGACGGCTTACAGCCTTCCACTTGGCACACTTTCACCCATCCGATCAGACTTTTATAAATACCAGAAATGATTTTCTTTTATTCTGAAAAATCTTTTATTAATTTTGAAAATCCTCGAACGCGACACGTGGCACGCCCCCCAATCCGATTTAGGTTTTTTTTTTGCCCGGTCCCACAAAGCCGACATGGCACGCCACATCCGCTTTGACCCGTTGACCAAGTCTCCCCTCGCCGGAGAAGACGACCGGCACCTGTCGTGACCCGTTTTTTTTAAACGGGCTAATGGATTGTCGAATCGGGCCCCCACTCTGAAATGTGAATCGCGGGCTTTCTCGACGCGGGCCCTCCCGGGCCCATACCAAATCGCCACGGGAGTTAATTTTACGTAGGTTTTTCGACGATAAAAGTCGATCGCTTTCGACCTTGGTGTGGTCGTGGTGGCATGTGCTATATGTGCATGTATTTGGAGTCGCCACCGGTCCTTCTTGGGAGGTGGACCGGAAACCTCATTAATCGATTGGGAGAGATCGATCAGCTCTGCGGAACCAGAGATTTTGGGTTCGGGGACTTGGTTACGTTGGTGTCATTACCAACGCCCTTTCGGTACCTAACGCGTGTGATTTTCCTAACTAAGATTTTAAGCAAGCGTAATTTTGGGTGAGGTAAATCTGATTCAGGGGTTTTATGCAGATTGGAGGACTAGTCCTATCAAATCACAATCAATATAAGGAAAGCGCAATCAAGTGCATAAATCAACCACGTAAATGCACATCAATTCAAATCAATGGCCTTCTAGTATAGCCTTAAGGGCTTACGGAATGTGTGATTTAGCATCAAGGGTAGACTGGGAAGATTTGAGGATGATTTGCTCGAAGGGAGAAATCGTCAATTTTTAGGAGGTTTGGGTGTTGAACTAAACAAAATAGGTCATGGCCAGTTGATCGTGGCTATTTCCTATTTTAGAGATTTTCTTGAATTTTTCGGGATTTCTCAAGAAACGATTTGCCTAAAGGGAAAAATCGTCATTTTTGAAAAGAATTGGGTTTCAAAAGACCCAAAACAGGTCAATGCCAGTTGATTGTGGCCATTTCCTATTTTTTGGAATTTTTCTGGAATTTCTAAAATTTCTTCAATTTTTTGGGGACGATTTGCCTAAAGGGCAAAATTGTCATTTTTGAAAAGATTGGGGTATGAAGGACCCAAAATAGGTCATGGCCAGTTGATTGTGGCTATTTCCTATTTTCTGGATTTTTTCTGGAATTTTATGAATTTCTTCAATTTTTGGAAGATGATTTGCCCAAAAGGCAAAATCATCATTTTTAGAAAGATTGGGGTTTGAAAGACTCAAAATAGGTCATGGCCAGTTGATTGTAGCCATTTCCTATATTCTGGCATTTTTTTTGGAATTTTCTAGAATTTTTGGGGAACGATTTGCCAAAACGGCAAAATCGTCATTTTGGAAATATTGGGGTTCGAAAGACCCAAAATAGGTTATGGCCAATTGATTGTGGCCATTTCCTATTTTTGAGAATTTTCTGGATTTCTTCGATTTTGGAAAGACGATTGGCCAAAAGGGTAAAATTGTCATTTTTGAAAAGATTGGGGTTTGAAATACCCAAGATAGGTCATGACCAGTTGATCGTGGCCATTTCCTATTTTCTGAAATTTTTTGGAATTTTCAGAATTTCTTCAATCAATTTCTTTGGAAGACGGTTTGCCTAAAGGGCAAAATCGTCATTTTCCGTAGGGGTCGGGTTTCGAAAGACCTAAAATAGGTCATGGCCAGTTGATCGTGGCCATTTCCTATTTTGTAGATTTTTTATAGAATTTTTCCAAATTGTTTTCAATTTTTTTTTTATTTTTTAATGATTTTTTTTTATTTTTTTTTTATTGAATTTTCAATTTTTTTATAATTTTTTTTATTTTTTTTAAATATATTTTTCGGACCGGGTCAAACCCGGCCCGTGCCTCTCGGGCGCCCGGCCCGACCGTACGAGTCGAAATCCGTTCTAAACGACGCCATTTTTGATTTTTTTCGAAATGTTTCTATTTTTTATTATTAATTTAAAATCTTTTTCTAATTTATCCGAATTTTTGAAAATTAAAACCAATTGGACGGTCTCCACGTCGCCGCGTGGCACTATCCTAGTCGCCGGATCAATTTGATTTTAAAAATGCCAGATCGCGACACGTGGCACATCCACAATCGTCCGATCTAGGGTTTCTTGAGATCCTCGGATCGCGACACGTGGCCCTCCCACGGCCGTCCGATCAAGCCTTTTTTGAAAACATCAGATCGCAACAAGTGGCACACCCACGGCCGTCCGATCTAGTTTTTTTTTTTCATTTCCGAAAATACCATTTATTATTATAAAATCATTTATTCATTTTGAAAATTTCCACATTGCGACACGTGGCAACTTCCCAACCGTCCGATCTAGGTTTTTTGCTTTTCTTGCTCGCGGACCCCGCCGCGGCTGACGTGGCAAGCCACGTCACCCTTGACCAGTCAACTGTGTTGACTGGTCAAAGGTCTACCGGAGAAGATGACCGGTGACCCGCCGGAACAGTGATTTTTCAAGCGAGTTCGCCGGAGTCTTCGCCGGAAAATCGGGACCGGGCCCGAACCTCTATATTTTTTGATGATTCTTGCACCATTCAACTCCATAAACACCGGACATTAACATACATCAACATTTTCGGCCAAAAACACGCCGGAAACCCGAAACACGCCGGAAACCGGCAAAACGAACACCCACAGATCCGGTTCCGACGAGGTAATTTCCGGAATTTTTTTTTATTTTATTTCAAACTCGATCTTGGTCGTTCACAGGATATCCCATCAAGGCTTAGAAGCTTACCTGAGGTCGCCTAGGGGTCGACGACCTCCGTCTTCGCCGGACCGAGCTATCGGCTCGGGTTAGGACCGTGGGGTTCCAACCACCATTTTCGGTGTCGACCGATGCAAAAAAAAGAGTACAAAAAGCTTATAGTCGGTTCTAGGACATATTAAGGACAATAACGCGACGAAATATGCTCGAATGAGACTCGGCCATGGCCCTTATGCTTTGAAACGACCGGCGGGCATTGCATCAAACAGTTGGTATGCGTCCGAAAAACGATATTCAAGCTAGAAGTACAGGTGTCACGCTCTAAATCGAGACAAAATGACCTTCAAACATGCTTATAGGGACATGAATAGATGTTGGAAAACGATCGGTTCGCCTCAACTTCGTTGGAAACTAACCCAGACAAAAACTTACAGTAAGTTTAAAAACAGAGTATAAAACATGGGGGTGTACCGACCTTGCCTCGGTTCGCCGGCGGCTTGGGAGCTTTGGCGACGATGCTTCAGGTTCCCTGAAGCTTGGAGAACTCTCGGCGAACGCTCGGCCACGCTCTCTCTCTCTCGGTTCTCTCTCGCCCGGATCTCTCTCTCTCTCAAATATTTTTTCAAAACCGTTCGTCCCCCCTTTTTGTCTCTCTCATGGCCGAGTCTTATACTCTGGCTCGCGGCGATCTGAGAGGACGATCACGTCCTCAACGTTCTCTAAAAAAGAGGGCCGTGCTGTTTGTGATGTTGTGGCGCCGTGCTCCTCGCCATCTCTGCCGTTTGTGTCCCTTGCCTCTCTGTTTTCATGTCCCCTGTACGTGAAGGAACGACAGCCTGTTGCTTTGGTTGCAGACCCGGTCGGGTTGGGTCTGACCCGATCGGCCCGACCATCAATTTTCGCCCAATTGAACCTCTAATTGATGGCTATTCATGAAATTGATTTCAAAATAGGACTCCTCGATACGTCTTCCATCTAAAATGAGTTTTTTTGCGCGCAATTGAGTTGGAATTTAATGAAAACCCCAAATCTTGCTTAGGATCCGAAATTGATTTTCGCCAAATCGGAGGCTTAAACGATCAAATTAGTCTAAATTGAGGCCACCAATGAGTTCAGGACGACAAAAAATATGGGGTAGGGGTGTTTGATTTTCATGGGTGTCCCTGTAGAGAATTTAATTTTGAGATTTGTGAAACCGGGGACTAAATTGCAAAGAAATTTGTGCAATTAGGTCCTTTTTATCAAAATTGGTCAAATTGAAGGGTTAATTGACCCAATTGCACTTCAAGGTTCTAGATCAAAATGTCATGGCTTATTGGGAGTGAAAATTGAAAATTAAAGGACTCCAAAGGCGATTTTTATGGTCGATTCGGGTTTATGTTTGTGAAGGAACATAATGACCCAAGTCTAATTTTCGAGATTTAACCAGACTAACTTGAAGAGGGAATTAAAATAAAATTATTGACTATTTTTGTGCATTTTTCTGACCACGAATGGTATTTGTTTGATTTTTTGGGTATTTTTATAATTAAATAAATTCGAAAAATATTAAAAATTATGAAAATTATTTTTTGTTCAAAATTGGTTCCTAAGGCTAGGCCAAGGCTTCCAAAGTTTATTTTGTAATTTTATGACTTTTTTTGCTATTTTTAATTAATTTTAAAAATAAAATCAAAATAAAAGATGATTAAAAATCAGGTGTCAACCGCTGCCCCTCTTTGAGAGTGAGCTCGTCAGAGGTCGCTTTCAAAGATAAAATGACACCTGAGTCTTAACCGACTCGACTATGAAGAAAAATAAAGTGCCATGACATCAGACTCTAAGAAACCCATCAATGAAAGCTCGAATTTATCCTTGATTTGCTTGGACAACTTGAACGTGGGCCGGAGGGGGGGGGGAAATTTACCTGGAGCTTACCTGTCTGATGCTGTGCCTGTGGAATCTGAGATTTCGTTGTTATGCTCCCAGGGCGTTGAAATCGCGGGGCTCGTTCCTTTTTTTTTTTTACTGGTGATTTTTTTTTATTTTGATTTTGATTTTTTTTTTTACCTTCGTAGCTTCTGACTCACTATACTAGGTTTTTATTTCTCCCTTCGTAGCTTCTGATTCGCTATACTAGGGGCTTCGAAAATCTTTTTCGCGGCTGCTGTCCTGTAAACACTTACAGAAAGATTTATCAACGTTATAGTGCTTTCGAAACAGCAAGCGAGCTTTTTGGGCTTCAGTCTTGGTCCGGCTTCTAGGGACCTATTTGTCTTAGGGGGTCCCATGACGCTGACTAGCGGGGTCAGAGGGGATTTCTTACTCGAGAGGGGTTCCCATGGCGTTGACTAGCGGGGCCAGAGAGGATTTCCTGCATTTTATTTGAAAGGGGACTTCCCTGACAAGCAGATGGATTTTTCATTTCTTGTTGAAAAGGTTTCCCATGACGAGGGTTCTCCGCGTCAAATGAGGTTTTTGTCTGATTTTGAAAGGGCTTCCCACGACGATGACTCTTGACGTCCATGGGGGCTTTCTCTTGTTTTGAAAAGGATTTCCATAACGAGGGTTCTCCACGCCAGGAAAATTCTCTTGTTTTGAAAAGATTTCTCCCATGATGACGATTTTCGACGTCAGATGGGGTTTTTTGTCTGATTTGAAAGGGCTTTCCCATGACGATGGCTCTTGACGTCAGCGGAGATTTCCTCTTGTCTTCTTTTTTTGATGACTTTTTGAAAGTCTTGAAACTTAACAGGAATCTGGTTTTAATGTTGTCAAAATTTCATTTGGACAAAAATTTCATTTGAACACGCTAATGATGTAGGAGGTCATCCAAAACATCTTACAACATGATGTGACGATCAAAGCTCCTTTAGGGAGAATTTCGAATCAAATGATCTGAGATCGTTAAAATGGTTTGGTTAAAATGCCAATTGGAGTACGCTCATCAAAGATGGCTCCTCACCATTTTTTAGGAGGTTTCTTCTCACTTCCTCTCCTTTTTGAAACACTCGAATCCTCTCTTAAACCTATGTTCAAGGTTTCGAAATTATTCGCAGTGTATACCCTTTGATTGATCAGAAGGGGCTTTTAAAGGACCGTAATGTTGGGCTCGGTCAATGGTTTTCAAAGGGGACTCATTATTGAGTCGAGGCCAATGAATTGGAAATCTTCATTATCTGCTTCGGGTTTACAAGTCAAGACCCCTGCAAAAATGAGAGAGAAATAATCTTGCTCGTGCCTGTTCGAGCAATGCTTAAAATTATTTAAACTCCACGTTAACTCAAGTGCCTTAATCGAAAAGGACTTTCAAGGGTTGTAACGTAGGTGAGGATTGGGGACTGAGAAAGGCCTGTTTTTGGCTCAGGATATATGAATGGGGTTTTATGTTGGTGATCATTACAGATTTACCACCGATCTTGACCCTTGGATTGATCTTCAGAAAGCACCCTCGTTGCTCAAGGATGGTATGGTTGCCACTTGAACGCGCTCTGGCTGGCGATAGCTTCATGACTTGATTCCCATGGGCATTTTCTTTTACAAGTAGATTCCACTAGGGATTAACATTTGGATATTCTGGAATCCTCTGGATGATTTATAAATACACAAGAATTTGAATGGGCATTGGCCTTGCTTTTACTAGGTACTTTTTTTTTTTAAGATTATGCTAGGCACACATGCAAACAAAATCTTAGCACATTAAAGAATTAATTTAGGACTTTTCTATAGACCCAGTTCTTTTAAGTTCTCCCGATTTGAGGTGGCGCCGTCTTCATCTTGGAATGGGCAATAATCACCAACGGGGTTTATGAAATGGATATGCAGGCCCAATGGGGCTGCGCAAAGGATAAGTGTGTAGGATAGAGAAGCGAACGCTTTTCGTCGTCCTAAAGCACTTGAATCACAGTACGAGTTTAAATGTAAAGAAACACTTGAAAATTGATGTTGGTTCGAGCAAAAAGATTTCTAACCACTTACCTCATACCGTCGCTGGAATTCCTTCTGATTGGCCCCAATATGGGGTGGTTCTTGACAGGGTTATAGAATTGAAGCCTCCGCTCAAATTGGTTAACAATGGTTGACCTGCGGTGTTTGGGATAGAGAAAAGAATGCCCTTCATCTTTTCAATATAGGTAGCCACTACGAATGATCCCTACATCCTCGAACACGGCTTCTATTCTGATTCTTGCTTCACTCATCACTCAAGTGTTTGTAGTGACGTGTTTGGGCATGTGTTGGCTCTCATCGTCTGAGCCACTCCTTTTGACAGCTTTAAACGTTCCTTTTTGAAAATCCATTTCTTTTTATCCAAAACGTCCCTTATTGGGATCCTTGATGCAAGATGCAGTTCCAATGCATGTGTTGGATGATTCCAGAAGCTTTTAAATGTGAATGCAGATGAAAGGATTTCAAGAATTTCACACACATATATTTTTATTTTATTTTTTTTATGGGCATAGATACCATTTTCCAAGAAGCCTCGAAAAGGTTTGGGGTTTCCATTTTTCCTCTCCTTTTTTCTGTCTTTGTTGACGAGGTACTCTGCTTCGGCCGACGCCAGCTCCGGCGATCGTGGAAGTGCCTGTAAAAATGAAAATGACAACATCAATGGTTACTCAAATTTGAAAGGGTTCGGGTTACAACCGATTCTCCTTCGTGTGATCTTCTGACGCGTCTCGTCTCGATCGGGGGACCGTCTCTCCGGCTGATCATCTCTCCTGGAGATTTCCTACATAGAAATGCGTATGTGCATGTATGTATGCATGAGATGTATGCCATAATTTCAAGTGACTCGGGTTCTTTGAGGAAATGGTGCCGCTTGGGGCTTCTGATTCAATCATGGATAATATTTCTTGAGGGCATCAGTGTTTACAGGGTATCCCAATTCTACACCCTCTGTGTTTACAAGAATTACAGCTGCTCCAGGTAGAACCTTTTTAATCACACACGGCCCTTCATAATTTGGGGTGAATTTGCCCCCGGGATGTGACATGTTTGGGAGTGTCTTCTTGATGACAAGATCATTGGCCTCAAATGTCCTCGGCCGGACCTTCCGGTTGAAGGATTGGGCGACTCGCTTTTGGTATGCTTGGCCATGGCAAATCGCTTTTAATCTCTTCTCATATATCAAATTCAACTGCTCATACCGCTGCTGGAACCAATCCATCTCTGTGAGCTCAATTTGGGAAAGAATCCTCAGTGACGGGATTTCCGTTTCAACTGGTAAGACTGCTTCTATAGCATATACTAGAGAATAAGGCGTTGCCCTGGTAGAAGTTCGAATCGAGGTCCGGCATGCCATCAATGCGTACGGGAGCCTTTCATGCCAATCACGATAATTTTCTGCGGTTTTAGCCAAAATCTTCTTGATATTCTTATCCGCCGCCTCGACCGCTCCATTCATTTGAGGTTGGTAGGGTGACGAATTGAGATGCCGGACGTTGAAGCTATTCAGGAGATTATCTACTGTTTCGTTATTCAGATTCGAGCCATTATCAGTCACAATTGACTGAGGAGTCCCATATCTCGAGATGATATCCCGCCTTATAAACTTTGCCACGTTCTTCGCGGTAATATTTGCGTACGAGACGGCCTCTATCCATTTCGTGAAGTAATCGATTGCTACGAGAATGAATCGATGTCTGTTCGAAGCTTTAGGATTGATCGGCCCTATCATATCTATTCCCCACATCGAAAATGGCTAAGCCTCAGACATCTGGTGCAGCTCATTCGGGGGTGCATTGATCCTATCTCCATACACCTGACACTGATGGCATGATCTCACATGTTGATTACAATCAGACTCCAAAGTCATCCAATAATAACCAAGTCGCATGATCTTCTTGGTGATGAGATGACCATTCATGTGGGGGCTGCATTCCCCTTCATGGGTTTCTCCCGTGAGTAATTTAGCTTCTTTAGTATCCACGCACCTGAGGAGCATCGAATCGTAGGATCTCTTATAGAGGGTTTGGCCACTGAGAAAAAACTTGCCAGCAATTTTTGCTATGTACTTTCTATCTCCTATTTGGCTCCCTGGCGGGAATTCCCCTTTTGCCAAGTAACTCTTAATGTCGTGATACCAGGGTTGATCGCCATGCCCGTCTTCGATCACTATGCAGTGCGCTGGTTCCTTAATGATTCCGATCCTCAACGGCTCAATGTCCACGCCACTCGTTACCTGAAGCATAGAAGACAGGGTAGCCAGGGCATTTGCGAAGTGGTTATGCGTTCTCGGCAGGTATTCGAAATCGATCATTTCGAATTCTTTAATTTCTTCCTCGAGGAACTTGTGGTATGGGACAAGTTTAAAGTCTCTCGTTTTCCATTCGCCTTGGGTCTGTAGGATGATTAACATTGAGTCGCCGTAAACTTGCAACTTCCGTACTCCCATATTGATGGCCATTTGTAACCCAAGGATACAAGCCTATATTCTGCCATATTATTGGTGCAGGGAACATTAATTTTGCAACCACGGGATAGTGCTGACCATCTGGGGATATCAAGACTGCCCTAGTACCTGCCCCAGCTAAATTGACAGCGCCGTCAAAATACATGGTCCACTTCTCATCCGAGAGCGTTAGAATATGGTCTTCGGCTTCTTCTTCTTTTGGGGTGTCATACTCCTGTGAACTTTCAGCTAGCATGTCGGCGATGGCTCGTCCTTTCACCGACTTCTGATTCGAACTCCTCACATCAAACTCCGAGAGAAGTACCTGCCATTTTGCCAATTTCCCTACTAATGAACGCTTCTCCAGCAGGTACTTGATTGGGTCATTTTTCGAGATTAATAATATAGTATGATGGAGGGTGTGCTGCCTCAACCTATGAAGCACCCAAACCAATGCAACACAGGTTTTCTCAACCGTCGGGTATTTCGCCTCTAATGCGGTGAACTTCTTACTCAGGTAATAAACGGCTCGCTCCTTTCCGTCATCGGGATTTGTTTTGGCAAGTAGAGCTCCTAATGACTCTTCATGAATTGTGAGGTAAAGAGTCAACGGAATGCCAGGAGTTGGCGGTACCAAGACCGGGGGATTAACCAAGTACGCCTTAATTTCATCGAAGGCTTGCTGACATTCTGGATCCCACTTGATCTTGGCATTCTTCTTCAGGAGTTTAAAGAGAGGCTTGGATGCCTCCGAAAGCTGGGATATGAAGCGGGTGATGTAATTTAACCTGCCCAAAAGACTTCTTACCTCCTTGACTGTGGAAGGGGGTCTAAGTTTAAGGATGGCTTGGACTTTCGTGGGGTCAACTTCTATGCCGCGACTACTAACCATGAATCACAATAGCTTCCCTGACTTTGCCCCGAACACGCATTTGGCGGGGTTTAGTCTCAGCTTGTACTTCCTGAGGCGTTCAAACAGCTTTCTCAACACAGCGGTATGATCCTCGCCATATCTGGACTTCGCTATCATGTCATCCACGTAGACCTCTATCTCATTATGTATCATATCGTGGAATAGTGTGACCATCGCCCTCTGATAAGTTGTCCCAGCATTTTTTAGGCCGAACGGCATGACTTTGTAACAGAAGGAGCCCTAAGGCGTGATGAATGATGTCTTGGCTTTATCTTCCTCCCTCATACGGATTTGATTGTAGCCAGAGAACCCGTCCATAAAAGAGAACCGCTCAAATCCGGCAGTGCTATCGACCAGGACATCGATATGCGGTAATGGGAAGTCGTCTTTGGGGCTAGCCTTTTTTAAATCCCGATAGTTCACACAGACTCGAACTCTCCCGTCCTTTTTCATGACAGGTGTCGCGACCCGTCCGAAAGCGGACGCGGCTAATGGATTACCGATCGCGGGCCTTGGATCGACGCGGGCCCTCCCAGGCCCATACCAAATCGCGGCGGGAGTATTTTTCAGAAGGATTCGACGATAAGAGTCGATCGCTTTCGACCTTCAGTGTGGTCGTGGTGGCATGTGCAATTTGTGCATGCATTTGGAGTCGCCACCGGTCTTTCTTGGAGGGTAGACCGGAAACCTTACGGACCGATTGGGAGAGATCGATCAGTTCTGCGGAACCAGAGATTTTGGGTTCGGGGACTTGGTTACGCTGGTGTCATTACCAACGCCCTTTCGGTACCTAACGCGAGTGATTTTCCTAGCTAAGAGTTCATGCAGGCGCAAGTTTGGGTGGGGTAGGTTTGGTTCAGGGTTTCATGCAGATTGGACGACTATTCCTATCAATCACAATCAATTTTTGGAAGACGATTCGCCCAAAGGGCGAAATCGTCATTTTAAGAAGGGTCGGGGGTCAAAACACCCGGAATGAGTCTTGGCCAGTTGTCTGTGGCCATTTCCTATTTTTTTGGGATTTTCCTGGATTTTTTAGAATTTTTTTGGAAGACGGTTTGCCGGAAGGGCAAAACCGTCATTTCTAGAAGGTTCGGGGGGTCAAAAGACCCGAAACAGGTCGTGGCCAGTTGAATGTGGCCATTTCCTATTTTCTGGAATTTTTTAGAATTTTTCTGAATTTTCCGAATTTTTTTGAATTTTTTGATGATTTTCCATTTTTTTTTATTGATTTTTCAAATTATTATTATTATTTTATTATTATCCGAATTTTTTTAATATTTAAAAATTACCCCCGGGCCGGGTCAGACCCGGCCCGCAACCCGGACCCGCAACCCAGGCCCGGTCCGCCTCCCTCAACCACAAAACGGCGCCGTTTCGCATCGAGAGCGAACGCCCTAGATCGAGCCACGTGGCATCCTCTAGACCGTCGGATTATTATTATTATTATTTCCGAAAATCATTTATTAATCTGAAAATCATTTTTAATTTTCCACAAAATTCCAGATCGCGACACGTGGCACGTTGTCCACCGTCGGATCTGGGCCTTATTTTCGAACAGCCCGGCCCCACAACGCTGACGTGGCTGCTGACGTGGCAAGCCACGTCAGCGTTGACTGGTCAACGACTAACCAGAGCAGCCGGAGAAGACGACCGGCGCCGGCGTTCCCTCGCCGGCGCCTCGTCGGAGGGCGATATCTTGGCCCTCCGACGTCCAAATTGCACGAAACCGACGCCCCTCGACTCGTACTGACCTCCTCTATCACATATGTGAATCTCGACATAGTGGAACCTCAAATGGCTAACCTGCAATTTCCGACCGAGGCTACGTTTCCGGCGAGGCATGGTTTTAATCGTTCTACACGTCAACTTTCTAGGAAAATCTATTGGGAAGCATCATAGAAGGTTGGAAAGACTTACCTGGCCGCCGGTGGGCTTCGGTTTGGTCTAGAACGAGCTTTGGAGCTCGCGACCGGCTGGCGGTGGTAAGGGGGCAGAACGAACGATTCCAGCGGTGGAATATCATGCGATCAAAGGTGAAAACATTCAGTGATGCTTAAGGATCAATTCTAGATCAACCTCTTGCGAAACGAACCAATGAAACGCGAGATGCCATTGATGGCCGAGGAGGAGTTTGAACACGGGTCTCACCTTTTCCGGCGGTTTCCGGCGAGTTTGATGGGCACACGGGCTTCCTCTTGGCGTCGCAAAGCTCGGGGAATGGCTCACCGGCTTCGTTGTTTTGCAGACGACGACGCAAGCTTCCCCGAATTTTCCCGAGCTCGGTCGCCGGTCTTCTTCTCCCTCTCCCCTTTTTTCTTCGTTTCTGGCCGACAGCCCTTTTCTGTGGCCGCCCGTCCCCAAAATCATCCTTGACCATCCCTTTTTCCCCCACGTTCTGCCTTTCTTTTCCTTAAACAATCGCCCCAACCCCACGATTCCCCTGCTCTTTTTCTTGGTGGCCGACGCGGTGGGTCTGCAACACTGAGTTGCAGACCCGGTCCGGACCGGGTCGGGTCGGGCCTGACCCGACCGGCCCGGTTCGGTCAATTTCGTCAAATTGGGCCTCAAATTAACCCCTTTTTCGTGAAATTGACACCAAAATCGGACTCCTTAACATGTTTTCCATCAAATATGGGTATTTTCGTGAATCAATTGATTGAAATTTAGTGAAAACCCCAAATTGCCCTTAGGATCCGAAATTGATTTTTGCTTAATTGAAGGTCCAAACAAACCAATTTGTCAAAATTGACGCTACCAATGGATTACTCATGATGAAAACTATTGGGTAGAGGTGTTTAATTTTGGTGGGTATGCCCGTATGAAATTTAATTTCAACAATTGAGAAACCGGGGACTAAATTGAAAGATTTTTATGCAATTAAGCCCTTTTGTTTAAAATTGATCAAATTGGAGGGCCGACTGACCTAATTGCACTTCAAGACTTTAGAATCCAATGTCATAGCTTATAAAAAGTGGAAATTGAAAATTAAAAGACTTGAAAAGGAATTTTTGGGCTCGGTTCGGGTTTATGTTTGTTAAGGAACATAGTGACCCGAGCCGAATTTTTTAGATTTAAAGTGACTCACTTGAAGAGGAAATTAAAACAAAATTATTGAATATTTTTGTGTATTTTTCTGACCACGAATGGTATTTTTTTGATTTTTTTTTGGGTATTTTTAATAATTAAATAAATTCAAATATATATATATATATATATATATATATATATATATATATATATTAAAAACTACGAAAAAATATTTTTTGTTCAAAATTGGTTCCTGAGGCTAGGCTAAGGCTTCCAAAGTTGATTTTGTGATTTTACGACCTTTTTTATATTTTTAATTTATTTTAAAGAATAAAAATCATAATAATAGATGGTCAAAAATCAGGTGTCAACAGCTGCCCCTCTTTGAGAGGAATCTCGTTAGAGGTTTCTCTCAAAGATAACATGGCACCTGATTCCTAACCGACTCAACTGGGAAAATGAAAAAAGAAATGTTATGACATCGAATCCTTAAGGCTCTCGATAAAAGCTCAAATTAATCCCCGGTTTACAACAACTTGAACATGGGCCGGGATGAGAGAGACTTACCTGAAGCTCCCCTGTCGGATGCTGCCGATTGCGACGACTTTCAAGAAGATACCTAGGACTCGTCATTCAGAATATCCTAGGGAGATTAAGCTCTGACCTGTATGGTAGGTCATACCATTATGGAATTCCTAACTGGTAGGAACCTAAAGAAGGCGCATCCCACGCTTTGGAATTTGCCAAGGATTTTGATCCGTATGGTGGATCAGGCCATAAGTGGTTCGCCTACTGTAAGGCTTACCTAGGAAGAACGACACTTTCTCTGTATGAAATTTGTCAAGGTTTTAATCCATATGGTGGATTAGACCATTGGGTTGATCCTTATGGCGGTATCTACCATTAATTTGACCCTTCAGGCGGTTTCTACCTTGAGTTGACCCTTCAGGCGGTATCTACCATGTGTTGACCCTTCAGGCGGTATCTACCTTGAGTTGACCCTTCATGCGGTATCTACCATTGGTTGACCCTTTAGGCGGTTTCTACCTTTGTTTTGACCCTTTAGGCGGTTTCTACCTTGATTTGACCCTTCAGGCTGTGTCTACCATTAAGTTGACCCTTTAGGCGGTTTCTACCTTGATTTGACCCTTCAGGCGGTGTCTACCATTGAGTTGCTTTGAAAAGGGGTCTCATGACGAGGGTTCTCCACGTCCGATGAGACTGTCTGATTTTTGAAAAGGGGTCTCATGACGAGGGTTCTCCACGTCCGATGAGACTGTCTGATTTTTGAAAAGGGGTCTCATGACGAGGGTTCTCCACGTCCGATGAGACTGCTTGATTTTTGAAAAGGGGTCCTGGGACGAGGGTTCTCCAGGTATCCTGCAGAAAGTTCAAACCTGAAATATTTTTCTTCACCAAGAAAATGTTAATAATCTTTGGGAAGACAATAATTGTCCAATTGACAAAATTTTATGACTTAAGTTTTAGTCATGAAATGTGCATTTTGATGCTGGAGGTTATCCAAAGCATTCTTGTAACACACAGATGTGATCACAAATTCCTTGCATGGAAAATTTGGATCAACCGTTTGAAAATTCCAAAAAGAGTTTGTTCAAAACATCAATTGGAATATTTCTTGACAAGGAGGTCTTCTCACCTGTTTTGAGATAGTGGTTTTTATAGGGGATGCACTCAATTCCCTACTAACCTGTGCCTAGGTTTTAGGCTCATTCACAGCGCATACATTTTGATCGGTCGGGAGGTCTTCCACGGGACCGTAATGTTAGGCTTGGATATTGGCTTTCAAGGGGGACTCGCTTTGGAGTCGAGGCCATTGAATGAAAGTCTTCACCATCTGCTCCGGGTTTACAAGTCAAGAACCCTGCAAAATGAGAAAGAAATAGTCTTGCTCGTACTTCTTCGAGCTAAGCTATATGTTAACCCAAGTGTCTTAGTCAGAGAAGACTGTTTCAGGATTATGATGTTGGTAGGATTGGGGACCGAAAAAGGCTTGTTTTTGGCTCAGAATTTATGAGGGGATTGACATTGGTGATCATTGCAAACTTGCCACATGTCTTTTCCATTTTGCATCTTCAATTTTTGAGGCATGCAACCGCTTTTGACAACTCTGTCTGCGTCTTCCACGCCTGACATCATTTGGAGGAGTAGTCTTTTTGATCTGACTCCATTAGGGATTTCCTCTTTTCCCATCCGGCTTCATTGCGGATCAATCAAACAACTTACATGAGCATCAGCCTTGCTTTTACCAGGCACTTTGCTTTTTCTCGATGCCGTGGATTTTTATTTATTTATTTTTGAAATCCCACTTTTCTCATCTTCATGGGATCGTGTTAGACATATGTCTGAAAGTCTAAACATCTTTAAATATCAGCCCGGGAATCTTCTTCGTAATCCTTGAGTCTTGAACTCTTCCATTTTTGAAGTGGTGCTGCATCCGTCTTGGAATGATCACCAATGGGTCCATGAAATGAATTTGCAGGCTCAAGTTGGCTGTGCAAAGGATTCAGTGTGTGGGATAGAGAAATGAATGCTTCTCGTCATCCTATGGCACTTGGATTACCATATAAACAACACACAAAGATTAATGTTAGTCCGAGCAAGAAAATTTCTAACCATTTTCTCCTGATGCTGTTGGACTCACCTCCATTTTGCCCCGATGTGGGGTGGTTCTTGACAGGGTTAAGAATGAAAACCGCCGTTCAAAGGGGTTATCAACGGTCACCTGTAGTGTTTGGGGGATATGAAACGAATGCCTCCGTCGTCCCAACCCATGTAATCGCTGCGACCGGTCCCTACCTCAGTAGGTACAGATTTTGCTATCCGATTCACTTCCCTCGTCTCTCAAGTGTATGTAGGATGTGTTTGGACTGGGCTCGCCTCTCTTTTGAGTAAATTTCCTTTTGAATGATTTGACAAATAATCATATTTGGAAAAATTCATTTCTTTCTTTCCCAAAATTTATCCATCGATGGGATTTTGTGATGTATCGTGCATGTTTTATTCATGCTTTGGGCGACCTCCCGATTTAAATCATGAACATCGATGCATTGGATAATTTTCATGACGGCTGAAAGGATTTTAACATTCTTTATCTCCAGCCAACTGGGAAAAGGATACTTACCTACCTGTCGCGGCTGCGGACCCCTGCAAATGTAAAGAAAGCATATCATGGTAGGTTCACGAATTTTTCAAAAATCGAAACGATACATCCTACCCTTGGTCATGTACTCTGACGAGTAGTACATGGGATGTAAAAACTTGTTCCTCTGCAAGGCGACTCCCCTGTCAAGGATAAACAATAAGTGTCAATTCATATTCCCAAATTCGAGACAAGTTGGGACGATACAACTTTACTCTTGGTTCTCATCCCGTTCTGACGTTGCGTATTGATATGAACAACGTCTATCAAATCCGCCTATCCATGCTTGGAATATTTGCAACATCAATGGTTCAGCTGCCCCCGGTTGGGCAACGTCTGTTCTGTTATTTGAACAGATGGCTCCTTGAGTGATTTATCCATGTTTATCACCTGAGAAGGGAAAGAAAGGAGACATGATTTCGATATGCGATTGAATATCGTTTAGGAACGATACATCGTTTTACCAAATGGGTGGCTTCGCGGCCAAACGTATTTCGTATTGAAGTGGTTGATCCCATTATGCTCCGCGGGTGATAGTCATTGTTCATGGAACTTGCTCCACGGATTAAGTGATTAATCCACGGCCCTCGGCTTGAAGATGCTCAAAGGGTGATGTTGACACTCACGCGCAATTAGTTCTAGATATTAATGAAAGATGTTCCCGTGGGAACCTTACAATGCGATCAACAACATATTCAACAGGAGTATTCAACCCCTTTCCTCTAAGCATTTTTCATCGAGTAGCCATGCCTTGCATCAGACGTTTGATCACCGGTCTTGCGTCACCACTGCGATGGTCCTCCGGCTCCAAACTGATCGAGCCAAAGATTGAACTCATCGCCAAGGAAATTGCTCGGGTCTTCGAGCCATTGATGTTCAAGTTGGGTATCAACGATTGTTGGGGGCAGATTTCTTTCATTGCCTTCGTTGTGAGGGACTGGAGTCTTTGAGCTGGAACCTTCATCATTGCCCTGTTGGGGTTGAGACATACATTCCTGAAGAGTATTGATCCAAGTGTCCAACTCCTCATCAAGGAAATCACCTGTTCTTTCTAGCCCTTGGTGCCCGGATTGGGTGTCGTCACCTGCAGGCGAGGGATTCTTCTCTTTGCTCTCGTCATGAGCAATTTGACGCCTCGAATTGGAACTTCCTCCAATGACCGGCAGGTTTATATGTGCACTCTCTACCAATGCCAGATCCGCTTTAGGGACAGCATTAATGACCGATTCGCGCTCAAACTGAGGAATCCCTATGTGCTGGAACTGTGGTATATACTCTTGAGGAATATTGAGATAGCTCGGCGGAGCATTCTGATTTGGGTTAGAGGAGTCGCTGACACGACTGCTGGTCCCGTCATTGCTGAAACACGGTTGGGTGCTCTTGGCTCCCCAATCATCATGGTTGTAACTCTGCCCAGCACTTGAGCTCCAACCGGCTTTATGATGGTTTAACGCTATCCTTCCATCCTTTAGCAATCTCCTATAGTACTTGAGGTGAGACTCAACGTTAATTCTAGAGAGCCCTGGCACGTTCATAATCTCGAGTACGCGTAGTGGGCTAGCCGCATCAACTCCCAGCTCTCGAATTGCATCAACAAATTTGGTGTGAAGTTCATAGGTCCAGTAAAACCTTGTTCTCTTATCACCCAAAATATCGTCAATACTTCGGTAGCTATTCTCTACGGGATCTAGTCGTTTCAAAAGTTGTCCAGGGAGGGACTCACCGACTTTGGATTGGCTGGCTGCGACAGCGAGTTCGTCATTGGGAGAACTCCACATGTGATGATTCATGTCCCATTTCTCAGAGGATGTTGGTGTTGACCCTATGGTGTTGACTTGCTCATGCAGATCTCCGACGGTATCTGGCTGTGTCGGAAAATGCTGTGGAGAATGCGGTAACAGCTGAGCGTTATTCGTCAACAGGGATGGTTCATCGAGGAACACCTCGCCGAGGACAACAGGATTACCACAATTAAGGCAGGCGGCCTTGGTCAGAGCTTCCTTATATCTCGCGCTTTCAGCTCGAAGCTTCTCATTCTCCTCCTTCAGGGCCAGTAACTCATGGTCTGCGTGTTGCTGTTTCACCCGGGTTCGTTTGTTGGCGAACCAAAACTTGACCTTCGAAAGCTCTAATCCCAACTTTCGGCTCAACTCAATTTTCTGTTGTCTGCTTGGGGTGGAGCATTCATTGAAGAAAGCTTCGAGTTCTCGGATTTGGCCTGGAGTGTGGCGTTGCAGTTGCTTCATTTTCCGACTCCGGTCATCATCGTATACTCCTTCTTCGTAGCTGAAGCCTAGAATTTCATCACTGGAGGAGTCAATCTCCATGGCCTTCGGGCAGGATTCGGCTCCAGGATCTTCAAAGTCTTCCAGCAGTTCGTGCTCAGAAATGTCCAGGTCGAGCGTTTCTAGCAGATGGGAATAGCTTTTAAACATGATGGATCGGAGTATCTCGGGCTGATCTAGTTCACTCAGCTTTCTCAATTCGCTCTTACGTGTTTGCTCACTCTAGAAATTTTCTCAAGTGATTGTGCGTGTCCTGGAACCATCCTTCAGGCTGCATATGAAGACCAGCAAGCAAGCGCTCCTCCCGAGATCCTGCAATTACTCATCGTCTGTATTCCCCTTTCTTTTTTCTCGTGATAGGATCACAAACTCTCTTGCATTGATTCGGTTTCATCGAGTATTGCGCTCGTCCCCTAGTTCAGTCTTCAAAGTGGTGGGTCTACAATCTTTCGGCGCCTTTTATGATTTGCTAGGCCCGAGAACGTGGGGAGCAGCGGTGGACCCGCAATTAATGACTCCGTTTAATTCATTTAGCTCCATGGGAATTAACGCTATGATCTTCTCTCAACCCCTTTTCATCGTTCAAACGAAAGTGGCATTTTCCCTGTGCATGCTGTTACTCTTCATTTCAGCATCCCGGGCGCTTGGTGAGGAATGAGTTCGTGGCCACTCAAAATTTTAAAGACCGTCTCTGGTTTCAGACTTAATCTAACAAGGGATCATCACAACTGAGCATGACGATGTTCGTCGATAGCGTTGGTTTTCATACATAATTAACTATAGCCATTAAAGAAAAATGTTCCCATAGGAACTTTACAATGGATAAAAAGAGTGATCCACTCGTGAACATGTTCTTCTTTCTATGGGTGATCGTAGCGACCAACCCATCGTGCCCCGAGTCAGGTGCTAGATCATGGCTGTCCAAGCATGCCAGCTTCCCATTGATTGAACAAGGCATCGAGCCCCTCATCGAAGAAATCGTCTGTTGTGGGTTGACTAGCGGCAGGCAGAGCACCAGCCGACTGCTGCTCGAATGAGGGAGTGCGCACTCGCTGTACTTGTGACACGCGCTCTTGAGAAGTGTTGAAATGGCCCGGAAGGACATTCTGATCAGCTTTCAGTTTGCCGGTGGTCGGGTTGCCAGCTTGATTGATGCTTAGATTTGGCCGGGTATCTCTTGATGCCTGAGCATTACAATGGCGGTCGCCCCTAGCTTTTGAGCCCGAGACGGATTCCTCCCGGTTTAGCTCCGTTCGACGCTGTTTTAATCGCTTTCTGTAGGCAGCAAGGTGATTCCTGACCAGTTCCTTACTAAGCCCTGGTACATTCATGGCCTTAAATATGCGCGTCGGAGTTGCTGAATCGATCCCCATTTGGTGAACCACGTCTAGGAATCTGAAATGCAGTTCAGGGGGCCAAGCGAACCTCTTCTTATTGTGGCCCAAAATTGCATCGATGGCTTGACGACTGATTAACTCATCTCCAGCAGGACCCGACCCTATCGAAAATTGTTGTGCATGAGGCTGATATGCTTTGAGCTGGTCGGCGGTAACATCCAGCTCCTTGAAACTGTAGCTCCAATCAAAGCGATGCAAATCCCATCCCCCAGGAGGCATTTGTATCGTCTTCGTAGGATCATCCCGCTCATGCGTGACTCCGGCAAAATCTGGTTGAGCAGGGGATGCCCCGAGGGAGTAGGGTGGTAAATGAACGTCTTCAATCATTGCGTGAGGCTTATCGGGGAATATCTCACCGCGGACGATGAGGTTATCGCAATGAGGGCAAACGGTAATATTGAGAGCTTTTTCATACCTCATGTTTTCTGTTCGCAGCTTTTGGTTTTCTTCCTTTAAAATCTCGACCACCTGACGTTTGCGTTGAGCCTTCGATTTAGATCTCCTATTTTGAAACCAAAACTGGATCCTCGACTGATTAATCCCCAACTCCCGGCTCAATTCAATTCTCCACTTCTTTTTCATGTGAGGGCTTTTACTGAAGAGGGTTTCCAGCATTTGGGTTTCCTCCTGAGAGTATTGGTAAGGACGTCTTCTTTTCCCGAGTTGAGCATCGTGGATGTCGTCGTCGCCGTGATTTTGATTTCCGTTGCCAGAAGTGTTGGGCTCCATGGTTTTGGTGTTAGACTTGGTCTTGGAATCTTCGAGATCCCTCAGTAGTTCAATTTCTGAGATTTTTGAGTCAGTCGCCTCTAGCAGCTGACAGTAACCTCTTAAATATGTTGGATTGAGAAATGTTTGATTGGTTCTTGCCCACTCAGAGTTCTCTACTCTCTCCTGTATGCTCACTCCCTATAAATTTTTCTTCGAGTGACTTTGTATGTTCAGGAGACGCTCTTCAAGCATCATTAGGCAAACGTTCCCCCTCAAGACCTTGAATTTCGCGCTTAGCTTTTCAACGTGATGGGACTGTTAAATCCTGTTAGGGCTTTCTTCGATAGTTGCGCTTACCTCCCACCTAACCCTAATAATGGTGATCCCGACAAATCTTTTACATCTTTTAATTGATAAGCCGGAAATCGCGGACCTAAACGAATCCAATGGTTCTCGTGAGGGGACCTCCTGCTTTACCCCCTAACTGGGCTCCACCAGCATTATTACTGAGACCCTTCATCATCCTTGAGTTGTTATAAAATGAGGGATTAACGTATGGCAGGTTAGCGTTCTCGCATAATCAGCTTCTTCCTTCTAATCTCTCTATTAGCCTCGTCTTATTCTCAAGCCAACCCAACGCAAATGGCCTCCTCTCCCGTGCGCACTTTTTCGACTGATGTCTTGGCCCAGTGGGAAAAGCTTTATAACCTATTGGGTCGTGGTTACGTGCACATAACCGATCATTCTGCAACCGCGGATGAAATCCGTGTCCTGCTCGAGGACTTAGATACCACTTCCCTCGAAGGTACTACGCTGGGGAGGGAATATAGAACTTTCCCGACCCTCTTTGCACACTCCTTAGAGGCCTACCGTGTTGCTGATCGGGAGGTTCTCGTGGCTCGCGTCTTGCGGGCTCGTTACAAGGATCGGTCTGATCATTTGGTGCTGACCAACTATCTGGCCGATAGTCACAAAAAGGCCGTCGAGTTTGCCAATGAGAGGGTCGCGACGTTGCTTCGCGAGAGGAGAAACCTGGTGGATCAATTGGCCCTATCCCTGACCGCTGGCGAGCACGACCGCCACAATGTCCTATTGAGGCTGCAAAGCGACTGGCAGGAAGAACGGCTCGACAAAATAACCGCATACATAGCTCACGGGAATGGATTAGTTCGGGACTTGGAAATAATCACCGAGGAACACGAGGTCAAGGTCACTGAGGTTAAGGGCGAATGCAGAAACCTTCTCCTCAAGCTTGCGGACCAGGACATGCGAAGTCGTGAGTACGGGCAGAGCATTAACAACATGGAGGGTCAGTTGGGCTCCTTTGTGTCGTTAATTAGGGCTCACTTTGGCTTTACTTTTCCACCCCGAATTGTATGACCTGCTTTTGAAAACCCTCCACTGAGCAAAATAAATGTGTGTGTTTTAACTTCTGTATGGTTCATTTCTTCGAGCATCCGAACATCTTCAACTTGGGTGAGCCGAACCATAATATCAATAAGCCGAGCAAATATGTCCTGATTTTATAACTCGCTCATGATCAGATGAGAGAATAGCCTCAGACTTATCCAGGAGAAGATTTCTCTCTATTACCTATTTTTTTCACCTGCAAATGAAACGACTGAATCAGAAGGAATAATTTGAAAAAGAAAGCATAAACCCCTTTCAATCTTATTCTTGCTCGTGATTAATAAGGACAAAAACTTTTACAAGGGTTTTAATCTTGCGCAAAAAGTTTTTTATCAGTATTCTTCGAAGGAAAGCATATTATTGAAAGGAATGTAATTCACGATAATCGCTTTTGATCAATTTCGAGGAGAACGAATTAGTCAAAAGCGCAAGGCATAATGACGTGTTTTAAATTTAATTGAAGATACGGCATCCAAATCAAGGCCGTTTTGTTAAGAACGAGGGCAATTTGGACATCTATCTCGTCATTAAATTCGAAACAATGCCGATACTCTTGATCAATTATCGTGGATTACCAATGACGTATGACATGCATGAATCAATTCAAGTGTATAATTCCTTCTAGCGAAATTGGGGTTGGATTACCCTATACGACCAAAAAGGTCATGCAAGATTTCCAATTTTGATTTCCTCTAAAGGAATTATAAACTTAACTTGGGAGTATTCGGATGATTAGAGAAAATGCCACTATCACATTCCCATGACCCGTCAAAAGAAATACAACCAAGTTCCATCTGAATGTATACACCCATAGGTCCCTAATACAATCACTCTAAGGGGTGAGATAGAGAAAGCCTCGATAAAAATAAACCCTATACAAGAGGACTAGTAATGGAAAATGAAACAAAGGAATGTGATCCTAACGTTTAAGGATGCCCCAAGTTAGATTTGTGACCTCCGGATCACTTGCCCCAACTCGTCATCTTCATTGGACGATATCTCAATAATGTCCATAGTAGGCTCCTTTGTTGCTCACTCGGTGCTTGTCATGGGATATCATCCTCTTCGTCTTCTATCAAGGACGTTTGGGAAAAACACACACATCTATCCTTGAAATGGCATTTAATCTAATCACCAGAATGCAATGAATGAAATGCCCATATTTATATGAACTGTAATAGATTTGAGGGATAGAGAGTCTTACCAACCAAACTCGTCGACTTATGTGCGGTTTTAGGTGTACCAACCGCCCAAAGACATGCGCATGAGACAAGTGATGGTGAACTTCTAAAAATCAGAGGGTTTGGCACCTAAGGTTAAGGTTCCCACTTCGAGTTCTAGAAAGAGCCGATTCCATTGTACAGCTATCGTTGCATTGGGACTCGATCCATAGTTCGAAGCGAGCGGAATTGAAAAGTGGATTACCCCGCGTTTTTCCTCACGGAGATTCCATTCTCAATTCCTTCTATTGTGTTCCTAAAGGCGGCGCCCGGGGTTTTAGGCGCGGTTGTGTGTGTCCACGTGTTGTGATCATCATAATGCAATTCATGCACAGCAGTTTATCAATCAGCACTTCAAACCATCCATACAACATACATTCCTACGCCCAACCTGCATAAGACAATGTTAATCACGGACTACACCCCTTATTTCTCCAATCTGCCAAAAACATATAACACCTACCATAAGCGGACTTACCTCACCTTCGAGAGCGCCTGCAAGGTTAGAAAAATCACTCAGCGTTTTAATTACGGCCTAAGTCCACATGAGGTCTAGAATCATATGTTCTAGAGCAAGAGTCCCCAGCGGAGTCGCCAGCTGTCGCGACCCGTCCGAAAGCGGACGCGGCTAATGGATTACCGATCGCGGGCCTTGGATCGACGCGAGCCCTCCCAGGCCCATACCAAATCGCGGCGGGAGTATTTTTCAAAGGATTCGACGTTAAGAGTCGATCGCTTTCGACCATCAGTGTGGTCGTGGTGGCATGTGCAAATTGTGCATGCATTTGGAGTCGCCACCGGCCTTTCTTGGAGGGTAGACCGGAAACCTTACTAACCGATTGGGAGAGATCGATCAGTTCTACGGAACCAGAGATTTTGGGTTCGGGGACTTGGTTACGCTGGTGTCATTACCAACGCCCTTTCGGTACCTAACGCGAGTGATTTTCCTAGCTAAGAGTTCATGCAGGCGCAAGTTTGGGTGAGGTAGGTTTGGTTCAGGGTTTCATGCAGATTGGACGACTATTCCTATCAATCACAATCAATTTTTGGAAGACGATTCGCCCAAAGGGCGAAATCGTCATTTTAAGAAGGGTCGGGGTTCAAAACACCCGGAATGAGTCTTGGCCAGTTGTCTGTGGCCATTTCCTATTTTTTTGGGATTTTCCTGGATTTTTTAGAATTTTTTTGGAAGACGATTTGCCGAAAGGGCAAAACCGTCATTTCTAGAAGGTTCGGGGGGTCAAAAGACCCGAAACAGGTCGTGGCCAGTTGAATGTGGCCATTTCCTATTTTCTGGAATTTTTTAGAATTTTTCTGAATTTTCCGAATTTTTTTGAATTTTTTGATGATTTTCCATTTTTTTTTATTGATTTTTCAAATTTTTATTATTATTTTATTATTATCCGAATTTTTTTAATATTTAAAAATTACCCCCGGGCCGGGTCAGACCCGGCCCGCAACCCGGACCCGCAACCCAGGCCCGGTCCGCCTCCCTCAACCACAAAACGGCGCCGTTTCGCATCGAGAGCGAACGCCCTAGATCGAGCCACGTGGCATCCTCTAGACCGTCGGATTATTATTATTATTATTTCCGAAAATCATTTATTAATCTGAAAATCATTTTTAATTTTCCACAAAATTCCAGATCGCGACACGTGGCACGTTGTCCACCGTCGGATCTGGGCCTTATTTTCGAACAGCCCGGCCCCACAACACTGACGTGGCTGCTAACGTGGCAAGCCACGTCAGCGTTGACTGGTCAACGACTGACCAGAGCAGCCGGAGAAGACGACCGGCGCCGGCGTTCCCTCGCCGGCGCCTCGTCGGAGGGCGATATCTTGGCCCTCCGACGTCCAAATTGCACGAAACCGACGCCCCTCGACTCGTACTGACCTCCTCTATCACATATGTGAATCTCGACATAGCAGAACCTCAAATGGCTAACCTGCAATTTCCGACCGAGGCTACGTTTCCGGCGAGGCATGGTTTTAGTCGTTCTACACGTCAACTATCTAGGAAAATCTATTGGGAAGCATCACAGAAGGTTGGAAAGACTTACCTGGCCGCCGGTGGGCTTCGGTTTGGTCTAGAACGAGCTTTGGAGCTCGCGACCGGCCGGCGGTGGTAAGGGGGCAGAACGAACGATTCCAGCGGTGGAATATCATGCGATCAAAGGTGAAATCATTCAGTGATGCTTAAGGATCAATTCTAGATCAACCTCTTGTGAAATGAACCAATGAAACGCGAGATGCCATTGACGGCCGAGGAGGAGTTTGAACACGGTTCTCACCTTTTCCGGCGGTTTCCGGCGAGTTTGATGGGCACACGGGCTTCCTCTTGGCGTCGCAAAGCTCGGGGAATGGCTCACCGGCTTCGTTGTTTTGCAGACGACGACGCAAGCTTCCCCGAATTTTCCCGAGCTCGGTCGCCGGTCTTCTTCTCCCTCTCCCCTTTTTTCTTCGTTTCTGGCCGACAGCCCTTTTCTGTGGCCGCCCGTCCCCAAAATTATCCTCGACCATCCCTTTTTCCCCCACGTTCTGCCTTTCTTTTCCTTAAACAATCGCCCCAACCCCACGATTCCCCTGCTCTTTTTCTTGGTGGCCGGCGCGGTGGGTCTGCAACACTGAGTTGCAGACCCGGTCCGGACCGGGTCGGGTCGGGCCTGACCCGACCGGCCCGGTTCGGTCAATTTCGTCAAATTGGGCCTCAAATTAACCCCTTTTTCGTGAAATTGACACCAAAATCGGACTCCTTAACATGTTTTCCATCAAATATGGGTATTTTCGTGAATCAATTGATTGAAATTTAGTGAAAACCCCAAATCGCCCTTAGGATCCGAAATTGATTTTTGCTTAATTGAAGGTCCAAACAAACCAATTTGTCAAAATTGACGCCACCAATGGATTCCTCATGATGAAAACTATTGGGTAGAGGTGTTTAATTTTGGTGGGTATGCCCGTATGAAATTTAATTTCAACAATTGAGAAATCGGGGACTAAATTGAAAGATTTTTATGCAATTAAGCCCTTTTGTTTAAAATTGATCAAATTGGAGGGCCGACTGACCTAATTGCACTTCAAGACTTTAGAATCCAATGTCATAGCTTATAAAAAGTGGAAATTGAAAATTAAAAGACTTGAAAAGGAATTTTTGGGCTCGGTTCGGGTTTATGTTTGTTAAGGAACATAGTGACCCGAGCCGAATTTTTTAGATTTAAAGTGACTCACTTGAAGAGGAAATTAAAACAAAATTATTGAATATTTTTGTGTATTTTTCTGACCACGAATGGTATTTTTCTGATTTTTTTGGGTATTTTTAATAATTAAATAAATTCAAAATATATATATATATATATATATATATATATTAAAAACTACGAAAAAATATTTTTTGTTCAAAATTGGTTCCTGAGGCTAGGCTAAGGCTTCCAAAGTTGATTTTGTGATTTTACGACCTTTTTTTATATTTTTAATTTATTTTAAAGAATAAAAATCATAATAATAGATGGTCAAAAATCAGGTGTCAACAACAGGGACGATATTAGCGATCCATTCTTGATATGCAATTACTTCCATGAACCCCACCTTGAGTAGCTTCATCACTTCTTCTTCAATTTTCTTCGCTAACTCGGGTTTCGTCCTCCTAAGTTTCTATTTTTTAGGTGGAATATTAGGATTGGTTGGTAGCGTATGTTCCACAATACTGGGGTCCAATCCCAGCATGTCTGCATATGACCAGGCGAAAACGTCCTGGTACTCTCTGAGGAGTTCAATTATCTTGAACGCCTCTGTCGACGATAGACTTTCACCGATCTTCACCTCCCTGACGTCCTCTAAGATCCCTAGGTTTACTGAAATGGTACCCTCTGTGGTGGGTGGCTTGGATTCTTCATGGAGATCCCAACTATACTTAACCTCTCCCAGATTCTGCTCTTCGTCTTCTTCTTCAATTTGGAGGGTGGCTCCCTCTCGAGAACCCGAGTCATTTAACAACCTGCTATGCATGCTTGGAATGGTATGCCTGAAATGTCACAGAGATGGTTAGTCGTCATATAAGGAAAAGTCCATGCATGATAGATTTCTTTGGGAAAATTTAAAACTAAAAACGTGAGATCCTCGCCTCCCAAAACTTTGAAAACCAGGAGACGTGTGGGAAATCAGGTCTCAGGGCTTTTCTTTTCTTTTCATCTCTTTTTTGCACCTTTTCTTTTCTCTCATTTGGATCGTCATCGACCGATTTATGGCTCCCACTGTCGCGACCCGTCCGAAAGCGGACGCGGCTAATGGATTATCGATCGCGGGCTTTGGATCGGCGTGGGCCCTCCCAGGCCCATACCAAATCGCGGCGGGAGTATTTTTCAAAGGATTCGACGTTAAGAGTCGATCGCTTTCGACCTTCAGTGTGGTCGTGGTGGCATGTGCAAATTGTGCATGCATTTGGAGTCGCCACCGGCCTTTCTTGGAGGGTAGACCGGAAACCTTACTAACCGATTGGGAGAGATCGATCAGTTCTGCGGAACCAGAGATTTTGGGTTCGGGGACTTGGTTACGCTGGTGTCATTACCAACGCCCTTTCGGTACCTAACGCGAGTGATTTTCCTAGCTAAGAGTTCATGCAGGCGCAATTTTAGGTGAGGTAGGCTTGATTAAGGGTTTCATGCAGATTGGAAGACTATTCCTATCAATCACAATCAATTTAAATGAAAGCGCAATCAAGTGCTTAAATAAATCTCATCGATGCACATCAATTCAAGTCAATGGCTTCCTAGCATAGCCATAAGGGCTTAGGGAAGATGTGATTTCGGAACGGGGTGAAATGGGAAGACTTGGAGGCGATTAGCCCGAAGGGCAAAATCGTCAATTTTTGGAAGACTTGGATACCGAATTACCCAAAGTATTCCATGGCCAGTTGATTGTAGCCATTTCCTATTTTTTTCGGATTTTCCTAGATTTTTTAGAATTTTTTTTTTTGAAAGATGGTTTGCCGAAAGGGCAAAACCGTCATTTCTGGAAAGACCGGGGGTCGAAAGACCCGAAATAGGTCGTGGCCAATTGAATGTGGCCATTTCCTATTTTTCGGAATTTTTTTAGAATTTTTCTGAATTTTCCGAATTTTTTTTTGAGTTTTTTTATGATTTTTTTTTATTTTTTATTGATTTTTTTGAATTATTATTATTTTTTTTATTATTTTCTGAATTTTTTAATATTTAAAAATATTTTCCGGGCCTGGTCAGACCCGGCCCGCGCCTCTCGGACGCCCGGCCCAACCCTACGGCCGAAACCGGCTTCGCAGAAACGACGCCGTTTTTTTTTATTCATTTTTTTATTCATTTTCTTAATTTATCAGAAAACCTCTCCATCGGATGGTCCAGAACGCGCCACGTGGCCCTTCGTGGTGCGTCCGATCTTGAAATGGATCGGACGATCCCCAGAGCGCCACTTGGCGTATCCTCACCCGTCTGATCGATTTTAATTTATTATTCGAAAATCTTTTTATTAATTCTGAAAATCTTTTAAATTCTTCAAAAATCCCAGATCGCGACACGTGGCGAAGCCACGGCCGTCCGATCTGGGTTTTGTTTTTTACCGCCGCGGCCCCTACCCGGCTGACGTGGCTGCCGACGTGGCAAGCCACGTCATCCGTTGACCGGTTGACCACCGGCGATAGTCGCCGGAGAAGACGGTAAACAGTTGTTATTCCGGCGACTATTGCCGGAATTCTCGCCGGAAAAAGCAAACGGCCCCCGAAACTTTGAATTTTTCTGCCCAATTTGCATCATTCGACTCCTTAAACATTCAACATCAATATACAACCAAAAAAAGACAAACACCACGTCGGAAAATGGCCGGACGAAGCCTCGACCGAACCGGCTCCGGCGAAAATATTACAGAAATTTTTTTGCTCAAAGCTCAGTTTCGTTCCATCACCTGGCATCCAATGGTGGTTTGTAAGCTTACCTGAGATCCTTTGATGGTCGGCGACCGCTCGAAATTCCCCGTCGAGCTCCCGGTACGAGCCATGGCCGGTGAAGTTTGGGGCCGTGCCTCCGTCGCGGTTTTATACAAAATAGGGGTCAAGCCGGGGTCAGAGATAGTTCTAGGGAATGTTCGAAGCTAAACTTGCGCGGAAAGGGACCGGGGACGGCACGGCCGAGAGTCGCAAAATGAAATGCTCTCTAAGGCATTTCGTCGAACACCTAGTATGCACGGTTAAAAAAAAGAAGGTCGGGGAGACACCGACCTGTTTTCGACTCGTCGACGGCCGTTGAAGCTCCGGTGAAGCTCCCTTGAAGGTCTTAGACGTCGGTCCGGTCTCGTCCTCCTCTCAACTCGCCCGAACTTCCTCTCTCCCTCTCGGTCCGAGTCTCTCTCTCACTCTCGGCCTCCTCCTCCTTTTCATGGCCGACCAGCTTTTTTCCTTTTGGTCCCTCGATCCACAAAACGATTGTCGACCCCCCCGCTCGTGTCCCCCGTTCGTTCCACCTTTTCCTTAAACAATTCGCACCTCCCACTACCCCATGTTTCCTTGCCGTTCGGTGCGCGTGGGTCTGCAACTTTGTTGCAGACCCGGTCGGACCGGGTCGGGTCGGGTTTGACCCGACCGGCCCGGTTCGACCAATTAACCCAAATTAGGGCCCAAATTGATCCATTTTCATAAAATTGATGGCAAAATCGGACTCCTTGACATGTTTTCTATCCAATAGAGGTATTTTCGTGAATCAATTGATTGAAATTTAGTGAAAACCCCAAATTGTCCCTAGGATCCGAAAATGATTTTTGCTTAATCGAGGGTCTAAACGACTGAATTAGTCCAAATTGAGGCCACCAATGGATTAAGCATGATGAAAACTATAGGGAAGAGGCGTTTGATTTTAATGGGTATGCCCGTGTGAAATTTAATTTCAAGATTTGTGAAACCGGGGACTAAATTGAAAGATTTTTATGCAATTAAGCCCTTTTGGTTAAAATTGATCAAATTGGAGGGCAAATTGACCCAATTTCACTCCAATACTTTAGAATCCAATGTCATAGCTTATAAAAAGTGAGAATTGAAAATTAAAAGACTCGAAAAGGATTTTTTATGCCCGATTCGGGTTTATGTTTGTGAAGGAACATAGTGACCCAAGCTGAATTTTCAAGATTTAAAGTGACACACTTGAAGAGAAAATTAAAAAAAAATTATTGAATATTTTTGTGTATTTTTCTGACCACGAATGGTATTTTTCTGATTTTTTGGGTATTTTTAATAATTAAATAAATTCGAAAAATATTTAAAAAAAATACCAAAAAATATTTTTGTTCAAAATTGGTTCCTAAGGCCAAGCCAAGGCTTCCAAAGTTGATTTTGTGATTTTATGACCTTTATTTGATATTTTTAATTAATTTTTAAAAATAAAAATCAAAGTAAAAAGAAATTAAAAATCAGGTGTCAACAGCTGCCCCTCTTTGAGAGTGAGCTCGTCAGAGGTTGCTTTCAAAGACAAAATGACACCTGAATCTTGACCGACTTGTCTGGGGAAAAGAAATGCTATGACATTGGATTCTTAAGCCTTTTGATGAATGTTCAAATTAATCCCCGATTTGTTCTTGCAGTTTGAACCTGGGCTGAGGGGCGGGAGGTTTACCTGAAGCTCACCTGTCGGATGCTGCCAGTTGCGACAACTTTCAAGAAGATGCCTAGGACTCGTCATTCAGAATATCCTAGGGAGATTAAGCTCTGACCTGTATGGTAGATCATACCATTATGGGATTCCTAACTGGTAGGAACCTGAGGAAGGCGCATCCCACGTTTTGGGATTTGCCAAGGATTTCGATCCGTATGGTGGATCGGACCTTTGTGTCGATCCTTATGGCGGTATTTACTAATGTGTTGACCCTTTATGGCGGTATCTACCATCATGTTGATCCTTCAGGCGGTTTCTACCTTTGGTTGACCCTTTAGGCGGTATCTACCTTGGTTTGACCCTTCAGGCAGTTTCTACCTTATATTGACCCTTTAGGCGGTATCTACCATGAGTTGACCCTTCATGCGGTTTCTACCTTGATTTGACCCTTCAGGCGGTTTCTACATTTGGTTGACCCTTTAGGCGGCATCTACCTTGGTTTGACCCTTCAGGCGGTTTCTACCTTTGAATTGACCCTTCAGGCGGTTTCTACCATTGTGTTGCTTTGAAAAGGGGTCTCATGACGAGGGTTCTCCACGTCCAATGAGACTGCCTGGTTTTTGAAAAGGGGTCTCATGACGAGAGTTCTCCACGTCCGATGAGACTGCCTGATTTTTGAAAATAGGTCCAAGGACGAGAGTTCTCCACGTCCGATGAGACTGCCTGATTTTTGAAAATGGGTCCAAGGACGAGGGTTCTCCACGTCAAGCTAGGACTGCTTGATTTTGAAAAAGGGTTCTATCCTTACCCCTTCTTTTGAAAGATCCCGAAATTTGTCGGGAATTCAGTTTTGAAACAGTGAAAGATTTTATTTTGACAAAGCTTCCCTTGAGTCTGTTGAGGCGACATTCTGGGAGCTGGGTTCTCTAGGTATCCTGCAGAAGTTTGAGCCTGAAAAATTTTTCTTCACCAAGAAAACGTTAGCAATCTTTGGGAAGACGACGGTTGTCCATCTGACAAAACCGTATGATTTAAGTTTTAATCATGAAATGTGAATTTTGATGCCGGAGGCTATCCAAAGCATTCTTACAACATGCAAATGTGATCACAAATTCCTTGCATGGAAAATCTGGATCAACAGTTTGAAAATTCCAAAAAGAGTTTGTTCAAAACATCAATTGGAATATTTCTCGACAAGGAGGTCTTCTCACTTGTTTTGAGATAGTGGTTTTTATAGGGGATGCACTCAATTCCCTACTAACTTGTGCCTAGGTTTTAGGCTCATTCGCAGCGCATACATTTTGATCGGTCGGGAGGTCTTCCACGGGACCGTAATGTTGGGCTTGGATATTGGTTTTCAAGGGGGACCCGCTTTGGAGTCGAAGCCATTGAATGAAAGTCTTCACCATCTGCTCCGGGTTTACAAGTTAAGACCCTGCAAAATGAGAAAGAAATAGTCTTGCTCGTTTTTCTTCGAGCTAAACTATATGTTAACCCAAGTGTCTTAGTCAGAGAAGACTGTTTCAGGGTTATGATGTTGGTAGGATTGGGGACCGAAAAAGGCTTGTTTTTGGCCCAGAATTCATGAGGGGATTGACGTTGGTGATCATTGCAAACTTGTCACCTGTCTTTTCCATTCTGCATCTTCAATTTTTTGAGGTGTGCAACCGCTTTTGAGGTGTGCACAAATTCTTTAGGGAGAATCTCTGGCTGCATTAAGAGATTGACAATTCTGTCTGCGTCTTTCCTCCACGCTTGACATCATTTAAAGGAGCGACCTTTTGATCTGACTCCTTTAGGGGTCTTTCTCTCTTCCTTTCCCTACCAGGTTTCATTAGGGATCGATTAAATTGTTCACCCGAGCATCGGCCTCGCTTTTACCAGACACTTTGCTTTTTCTTGATGCTGGGGATTTCTTTTAATCCCTTGTCGCAAGTGAGATGCTTTGGCAATTGTGCTAGATATATGGTTTGGCTCTTAGCACGCTTGAGTATCGACTTAGTAGCTTTTTCGTAAACCCTAGGTCTTGAACTCCCTCGTTTCTGAAGTGATCTGCCTTTGTCTTGGAATTTGCAATGATCACCAACGGGTTTATGAAATGAATTTGCAGGCTCAACTTGGCTGTGCAAATGATAAACGTGTGTGGGATAGAGAAATGAACGCTTCTCGTCATCCTATGGCACTTGGATTACCATATAAACAACACACAAAGATTGATGTTAGTCCGAGCAAGAAAATTTCTAACCATTTCCTCCTTATACTGCTGGACTTACTCCTGTTTTGCCCCGATGTGGGGTGGTTCTTGACAGGGTTGAGAATGAAAACCGCCGTTCAAAGGGGTCGTCAATGGTCACCTATAGTGTTTCGGGGATATGAAACGAATGCCTCCGTCATCCCAATCCATGTAATCGTTGCAAATAATCCCTACTTCCGTAGGTCCAGATTTTGCTATCTGATCCCCTCCACTCATCTCTCAAGTGTGTATAGGACGTGTTTGGATTTAGGCTTTGCCTCTCGTCTTTTGAGGAAACGTCCTTTTGAAAGTTTTGAACAACTTTTGATTGTAAAAATCTCTTTCTTTTTCTCCAAAAATTTTACCCGTCAAGGGGATTTTATGGTGCACAATGCATGTTCTTATTCATGTTCAGACAACCTCCTGTTTCAAAACATGAATGCCAATGAAGTTAGAATTCTATGTCTTTTCTAGACATCAAATTCTGAAAACTTTTCTTCTTCCTTATGTTTTCTTTATTTAATATTTTCAATGGATTGGAGAAAGGGATACTTACCTGACCACCGTGGCTAAAGATCCCTGAAAACGAGCATGTCATTGTATGTTCACGAATTTTGCAAGAATCGGAATGATACATCTTACCCTTGGTCATATACTCCAACGAGTATACCGAGTTTGTAGGAAGTTGCCCGCCTTGATGGCGAGTTCCTGCCAGGGATAAATAATGAGTGTCAATTCATGTTCCCAAATTCAAGATAGATTGGGACGATACAACTTTACTCTTGATTTTCATTCCATTCTGATGTTGTGCATTGATACGAACAACACCTATCGAATCCCTCCATCCGTGCTTGAAGGTATCTGCAACACCTAAGGTTCATTTGCCCCAGCGGGGCGACGCCTGTTTTGTCATTTGAAGGCGTGGCTTATTGGGTGCCCTCTCCATGTTTATCACCAGATGGTTCGCTCCGCGGCCAAATGCATCTCGCGTTGAAGGGATGGATTCCATTATGCTCTGTGAACGATGATTGTCGCTTGGGGAGCTCGCCCATATGGATCTCATGATGCATCCGACGTCTTTGATCTCAATATGTTTTTGGGAGTAAGGACGGCTTGCCCCTAACTAAATAAGAAAATGACGCGCCTGAGCTTGAAAATGCTCAAAAGGTAAGGCGGATCCTCGTGCGATCAGCTTCAAACGTAAATGAGAAATGCTCCCTTGGGAGCTTTACAATGGGGTTACCAATACATTCATTCAGGGTATTCAACCTCTTTTCCCCGAGCATTTTTTAACAATCGTGTCTTGAATCAAACACATGATCGTCGGCTTTGTATCACCATTGCAAGAGTCCGCCAGCTCCAGGCTGATCGAGTCAGAAGTTGAGTTCCTCCCCGAGGAAATCGCTTGAATCTTCGAGCCATTTATGCTCAAGTGGGGTATGACCGATTGTTGGCGGTGAATTTCTCTCATCGCTTCCGCCTTGAACGATCTGATTCCCCGAGCTGGAACCTCCATTGTTGCCCTGTTGAGACTGTGGTTCATATTCCCGGGGGGTATTGAGATAGCTCAGGGGGTTATTCAGCTGATCGATCCAAAAGGAAAGGTCTTCATCAAGGAAATCGTCGGCTTCTCCAGGCCTTTGATGTTCGAGTTGGGCAGAATCGACCACTGGAGGAGGATTTTTCCCAATGCTTTTGCCATGAGCAACTTGATTCCACAAACTAGAAATTTCGTTGCAGTTCTGCCCCGTTGTATGCGCACCCTCTGTCAATGCAAGATCCGTCGTAGGAATAACATTACCAATAGGTTGGTGTTCAAATCGAGGAGGCTCTATTTGCTGGAGTCGCGATACGTATTCTTGAAAAGCATTGTAGTCATGGCCATATCTAGCGTCTTGGCTCAAGCTGGCTCCCTCTGGGTTTGAAGTTGCCAAGCCCTCCCTCAGCAATCTTCTATAGTATTTGAGGTGATTCTTGACACTACTCTTGGCAACCCCTTGTACGTTCATGATCTCGAGTACTTGCTGTGGGCGGGCTGAGCTGAATCCTAGCTGCCGAACTGCATCGATAAATCTCTGATGAAGTTCATTGGTCCAACGGAGCTTCCTGTCTTTCTTACCACGAGCAGTATTGGCAACCTGGAGCGTCGATATTGATTTTGTAGTGTCGACCTGCTCTGGTAAATCTAGGGTGGTATTCGATTGTGCCAGAAGGTATTGCTGAGGGAAATGTGACAGGTGAGCACTGTAAAACCCCAGACATGGCTCCTCAGGGAACGTTTCGTCGATTTGGACAGGGTTGCTGCAATTAAGGGAGGCGGCGGTGCTCAGAGTTTTTTTATATCTCGCATTTTCTACTCGAAGCTGTTCCATCTTCTCCTTTAGAATCTCTATCTCGCGACGTCTGAATTGTTCCATCATCCGCACTCGTTTGTTGCGAAACCGAAACTTGATCTTCAAAGGCTCCAAGCCCACCTTCTGGCTTAGTTCAGCTATCTGCTAGTCGTTTGGAAACGGGCATTCCTCGAAAAGGGCGTTAAGCTCTTGGATTTGGTGTGTAGTGTAGCATTTGCGATGCTTCCTTTTTTGGCGCGGATCATTGTCGCTGGTGTTTGGGTCGCTGAGGGCTTGAGTCTCCTGGCTTGCCGAGTCGATTTCCATATCCTTCATGACGAATTCGTTTCCAAGGTCTTCAAATTCCTCTACCCGTTCAAGTTCGGAGACATTTAGGTCAGGCGTTTCCAACAAATGACGGTACCCCTTGAACATTTTGGATCGAAATGTCTTTTCCTGGTCTTCGTTCGCTCAATTTTCTCCACCTTTTCTCAGATGTTCGCCCTCTCTGTAATTATCAGAGATTAGGCGTGTTCCAAGAAGCGCCCTTTTGAAATCGAATAACGAGTATCTGACGGGCGTTCCTTTCGAAACTTCGTGATTCCCTCATGTCTTTTCTTACTCTTTCTTACCTGAGTGGAGCATGAAGACCTCCCGTGTCGCCTTTTGCTTTATCGAGCATTGCGCCTGTTCCCTTAGCTCGGTCTCTAAAGTAATAGTTCTGCCGGCCTTTAGGCACTAGTTTCTTTTCTAAGTCCGAGATCACAGGACAGAGGTGGATCCGTGACTCACCCGGGATGCATTAATGAGACTTGATTAGCCCGGCCGTGCATAAAAAATTATTATAACTTTCCCTTTTCGTTCGAGCGCTATAGGGCGAGAGGTTGATAGGACGCATTAATGAGACTTGATTAACCCGGCCGCGCATAAAAAATTATTATAACTTTCCCTTTCTCGTTCGACCGCTATAGGGCGAGAGGTTGATATTGAGAAGATTAACATTTCGACCTAACCTCTCTAACACTCCTCCATCATTCATTCTCTTCTCTGTCGTTCAATCGCAGATGGCTTCCTCTCTTGTACCTGCCGCCTCAGCCGAAGCTTCAACCCAATGGGAGAGATTTTATCATCTCCTGGGTAGAGGTTATGGTTATATAAATAATCATCCTGAAGCCGAGGTTGAAATACGTACTCTGATCTCGGCCTTGGACACCGTGTGTATCGAATGTACGAAACTGCAAAGGGAGTTTGTGATCTTCCCAACTCTCTTCAACAATTTCTTGGAGGCTTACCACGTCGCTAGCCGGGATGTCACTTTGGCTAGCATCGTGCTAGCCCGCTATCAAGACAGAGCTGATTCCTTGGTGTTGGCCATGCTGACGGCCGATAACCAAAAGAGAGTTGTTGAATATGCCAACGCCCAGGTCTCATTGTTAGCCCGTGAGAGGGACAACTTGATAGAGCGTCTGGCTCTCTGTCAAACCGTTCTTGAGCAAGACCAGCGCAATCTCATGCTGAGGCTCCACTGCACATGGTTGGAGGAAACGCTTGACGATCTGATAGTGGATATAGCCCGTGGGAGAGCGCTGGCCCAGGATTTGGAGCATGAATCGGGGCACTATGAGGCCAAGGTGAATGAGCTTAAGGAGAAATGTCGTCTCCTTTTCTTCAAACTTGCAGATTTTGATTCTCGAAGCGTTGGTTGTAGGCAGGGCATAGACAACATGGAGAATCAGTTGAGCTCATTTGTGACGCTCATTAGAACTTACTTTGGATTTACGGTTCCTCCTCAGTAATCTGTTTGTAAAGTCTCGTGTTGAGTGCAATAAATGAGAGTATGTACATTTTCCTTTATCCTTCGCAAGATTCAATATTGCCCTTGGTTTCGCAATTATAGTGTTTGAGGTAACTAACGATCTTTCCGCTTTCGAGCCCGGTCACGTTCTGTTCGTAACCTATGTTGTCACATTTGCCTTCGTGCGTTTGGTCGATTTACCTCGAACCCATTATGACAAGAGATTGTTGTAGCTAAACATGATGATGCTAGCAGGAAGCATTGTGTGACATCAACCCTAGGCCTTAAAGAAGAAAAGAAATGCTCCGATTGAAACTTTACAATGCGCAGGTAAGAAATAAGTTCTTCTTGTGTACATGCCCCCCTTTCTCTGGGTATGTTCAATCACCAACCCATCACGTCTGGGCTCAGGTGCGCGATCGTCGACTTTAGATCATGGCCGTGAAGGTTTGCTAGCCTCCTCTTGATGGATTCCTCGAACTGTGACCTCCGTCTTTGTTTGAGAGGAAAAGAGGAAAGTCGACTTTTTTTTACCAAAAGCCCGTCTCACTCAGGGATCAAGGAAGCAAAATTGTTCGAAGTATTCCCCCATTGGATCATCTGAAATCATATGCCCTAGTTGGGCGAACTCTTGAACATTAGACGTCGTGGGTGGATCAGCAGCAGGAAGAGCGCCGGTGGACGGCTGCTGTTCGAACAGAGAAGTGTATATTTGTTGCACATGTGGCACGTATTCTTGAGGAACATTAAGACGACTGATAGGGCTATCTTGGCCAATTCCCCAACAGTCGGTGGTAGAGCTATTGGCTTGGTTGGTGTCGAGATTCGGCAGGGCTCTTCTTGAGGCATGGCCGTTGTGTTTGTGGCCGTACCTAGTGTTCAAGCTCGAATCGGGCTCTTCTAGGCTCTGTACGGCATGACGTTGTCTTAGCGTCCTTCGGTACCCATTAAGGTGGTTTGCGACTACACTTCTAGCGAGTCCCGGTTCATTCATGACCTCCAGTACGCTTGTTGGACATAATGAGTCATTCCCTATTTGGTGAACCGCGTCAAGGAACTTTCTATGAAGCTCTGGAGACCATATGAACTTCTTCTTTTGGCGACTCAGGATAGCACCCATGATTCGGCGATCATTCCTCGATTTACTCTCGGCAGGGTCTGGTTGTGCCAGAGGTTGTTGCAGGGGAAGCTGGTTGACTTTGAACGGGTCTGTGGTGAGAGTAAGCCCATTATTAGGGAAATTGTAGCGACGCGCCTCCCATCTTTCAAAAGATGGTTCGAGGGAGTGGGGTGGTGGACGACCACCTGCGATTCTCATAGAAAACTTATCACGGAACATTTCGCGAGTGTCGATAGGACCACCGCAGTTAAGGCAAGCGGTACTGATGAGGACTTCCTTATACCACATGTTTTCTGCTCGAAGCTTGGCGTGTTCTTCTTTTAGAGTTTCGAGCTCTTGACACTTTCCCTGAACCACTGATCTGGCCCGTCTGTTTTGAAACCAGTGCTTGACCCTTAAGGGCTCCATCTCTAATTTCCGGGCTAATTTCTTTCTTCGTCTCATATCCAGGTAACGGCACTTATTGAAGGCGGCTTCAAGTATCTGGATTTCCTTCTCAGTACAGGGCCGGCGACGTCTTCTTCCGCGAGGTGGGACATCGCCGCTGCCGTCGTTGTTGCTGCTACTGTCGTCGTCGCCACCACTGTCATCGTCGCTGCTATGATCCTGGACTTCGTTGCCAGCAAGGTTGGGTTGTATGGTTTCGACATCTGGCTCGATCCCAAAGACTTCGAGGTCTCCCAACTGCACATTACCTAGGACATTTGGGTCAGTCATCTCCAACAAATGACTATGACTATTAAACATACTGAATCAAGAAGAGGTTTGTTCGTCCTTTTTTATTCACTCAGGGTCTTGTAATCTTCTTCGTATGTTCACTCTCTCTAAACTTTCCTTTGAGTGACTTTGCCTATTCAGGAGACGCCCTTTGAGCATGGAAGACGATCACCAGGCGAGCGCTCCTTTAAAGATTTTGGATTCCTCGTTTTGTCCTTTTCCTTGCTTTTCTATTGTGGAGGGACCTCGGTTCGCTTTCCTTTCCTCGGTAGCCGAACTTGTCCCCACCACGTTTCCCAAAAGACTGAACTATGTTTACCACCCGCTCAGCTTTTCATCATGCCAAGACTATCAACCCTATCGCGGCTTCTTCGATATTTGCGCTCGACTCCCGCTCCCCTTCAATAATGGTGAAACAGACAATGCTTTTACAACTTTTCAGACTCGTCAAACCTGAAATCGCGGATCGAGGCGGATCTGGTGATTCACGGGAGGAGCGGCCCCTGCTTTACTTAATTACCCCGGCTCCACAAGTATTATTGCTGCGGCTTTTCTCCACTCTCGAGACGCTACAAAAGCACGGAGTTAGTGTTTGGGAGATTAACGTTCCCATATAATCTGCTTCCATCTTCTAGTCGCTCTACTGCGCATCTCTCCTTCCAAAATGGCATCCTCTCCCATTCACACTTTCTCAGCTGAAACTTTGGCTCAATAGGAAGAATTCTATAATCTCTTGGATCGAGGTTATGCTCACATGGCTGATCATCCTGAAATAGAGGATGAAATCCGAGTCATGTTTGGGGACCTGGATATCATTTCCCTCGAGGGTACTACGTTGGGGAGGGAATATAGAGCTTTCCCCACCCTATTTACAAACTCTTTGGAGGCCTACCGCGCTGCTCATTGGGAAGTTACCGTGGCTCGTGTTTTGCGAGCCCGCTACGAGGATCGATGCGAGCACTTGGTGCTGATTAACTTCGTGGCTGACAACCACAATAAACTTATAGAGTCAGCCAACGAGCGGGTCTCAACATTGCTACGTGAGCGAGGAAATTTGGTGGAGCGACTGGCCATGTGCTTGATCACCTATGAACATGACCATCGTAATATCATGTTGAAGTTTCAAAGTGAGTGGCTGGAAGAGAGGCTCGATCGTGTTACCGAGGACGTATCCCGTGGAAGGGAACTAGTTCAGGATCTGGAACTCGCTGCTGAAGATCACAGAGCCAAGGTTGCTAAGCTTAAGAATGAGTGCAAGCGCCTTCTTCTCCAGCTTGCGGACCTTGATATGCGGAGCAGTGAGTGCAGTCAGAGGATCAATAACATGGAGGGCCAGTTGAGCTCCTTCGTGTCGCTGATTAGGGCTCAGTTCGGCTTTACTTTTCCGCCTCGATGATCTGTATGATCTGCGACTTTTAAGGTCCCTCGATTGAGCGAAAATGAATGAAAGCTCCCGTGTGTGTGCTTTTACTTTTGTACAGTTCCTTTCTTCGAACGTTCGAAGACTTTCAACTTGGGCGAGCTGAACCAATAAATCGAGCAAATATGTCTTGATTTTCTAACTCGTTTATGATCAGATGGAAGAATAGTCGCAGATTTGTCCAAGAAAAGATTTCTCTATGCTACTTGTTTCTTTTCACCTGCAAATGAAAAGACTAAGTCAGAAGGAATAATTTGAAAAAGAAAGCATAGACCCCTTTCAATCTTATGCTTGCTCGTGATTAATAAAGACGAAAACTTTTACAAGGGTTTTAATCTTGTGCGAAAAGTTTTTATCAGTATTCGTCGAAGGAAAGCATGCTATTGAAAGGAATGTAATTCACGATAATCGCTTTTGATCAATTTCGAGAAGGACGAATTACTCAAAAGTGCAAGGCATAATAACGTGTTTTAAATTTAATTGAAGATACGGCATCCAAATCAAGGCCGTTTTGTTAAGAACGAGAGTAATTTGGACACCTATCTCGTCATTAAATTCGAAACAACGCCGATATTCTTGATCAATTATCGTGGATTACTAGTGACGTATAACATGCACGAACCAATTCAAGTGTATAATTCCTTCTAGCGAAATTGGGGTTGGACTACTCTATACGACCAAAAGGTCGTGTAAGACTTCCAATTTTAATTTCCTCTAAAGGAATTATAAACTTGACTTGGGAGTATTCGGATGATTAGAAAAAAAATGCCACTACCACGTTCCAATGACCAGCCAAAAGTAATACAACAAAGTTCCATCTGAATGTATACACAAATAGATCCCTAATACAATCAATCTAAGTGATGAGAGAGAGAAAAATCTCAGCAAAAATAAACCCTATACAAGAGGACTAGTAATGGGAAATAAAACAAAGGAACGTGATCCTAACGTTTAAAGATGCCCCAGTTTCGATCTTTGAGACGTGACTTCAGGATCACCTGCCCCAACTTGTCATCTTCATTGGATGATACCTCAATAATGTCCATAGTAGGCTCTACGGTTGTACACTCGGTGTTTGTCATGGGATATCACCCTTCTCGTCTTCTATCAAGGACGTTGGGGGGGAAAACATACTTATCTATCCTCAAAATGGAATTTAATCTAATCATCAGAATGCAATGAATGAAATGCATATATTTATACGGACTGTAATAGATTTGAGGGATAGAGAGTCTTACCAACCAAACTCCTCGACTTATGTGCGGTTTTAGGTGTACCAACCGTCCAAAGACATGCGCATGAGATAAGTGAGGCTTGACTCTAAAAATCAAAAGGGTTTGGAACCTAAGGCCGAGGCTCCCATCTCGAGTTCTAGAAAGAGCAGATTCCATTGCACAACTATCGTTGCATTGGGACTCGATCCATAGTTCAAAATGAGCGGAACTAAAAATGGATTACCTCGTGTTTTTCCTCACGGAGATTCCATTTTCAATCCCTTCTATTATTTTCCTATAGGCGGCGCCCGGGGTTTTAGGCGCGGTTGTGTGTGTTTTCGATGTCGTGCTAAAGCGATAAACATGCATCTCATTTAACAATCATCGCTTCAATATAAAACACCCACACAATCATTCATTCCTACTCCCAACCTGCATAAGACAATGTTAATCACGGACCACACCCCTTATTTCTCCAATCTGCAAAAACATATAACACCTATCATAAGCGGACTTACCTCACCTTCAAGAGCGCCTGCAGGGTTAGAAAAATCACTCAGCGTTTTAATTACGGCATAAGTCCACTTGAGGTCTAGAACCATAGGTTATAGAACAGAAAGTCCCCAGTGGAGTCGCCAGCTGTCGCCACCCGTCCGAAAGCGGACGCGGCTAATGGATTACCGATCGCGGGCTTTGGATCGGCGCGGGCCCTCCCAGGCCCATACCAAATCGCGGCGGGAGTATTTTTCAAAGGATTCGACGTTAAGAGTCGATCACTTTCGACCTTCAGTGTGGTCGTGGTGGCATGTGCAAATTGTGCATGCATTTGGAGTCGCCACCAGCCTTTCTTGGAGGGTAGACCGGAAACCTTACTAACCGATTGGGAGAGATCGATCAGTTCTGCGGAACCAGAGATTTTGGGTTCGGGGACTTGGTTACGCTGGTGTCATTACCAACGCCCTTTCGGTACCTAACGCGAGTGATTTTCCTAGCTAAGAGTTCATGCAGGCGCAATTTTAGGTGAGGTAGGCTTGATTAAGGGTTTCATGCAGATTGGAAGACTATTTCTATCAATCACAATCAATTTAAATGAAAGCGCAATCAAGTGCCTAAATAAATCTCATCGATGCACATCAATTCAAGTCAATGGCTTCCTAGCATAGCCATAAGGGCTTAGGGAAGGTGTGATTTCGGACCGGGGTGAAATGGGAAGACTTGGAGGCGATTAGCCCGAAGGGCAAAATCGTCAATTTTTTGAAGACTTGGATACCGAATTACCCAAAGTATTCCATGGCCAGTTGATTGTGGTCATTTCCTATTTTTTTGGGATTTTCCTGGATTTTTTAGATTTTTTTTTTTGAAAGATGGTTTGCCGAAAGGGCAAAACCGTCATTTCTGGAAAGACCGGGGGTCGAAAGACCCGAAATAGGTCGTGGCCAATTGAATGTGGCCATTTCCTATTTTTCAGAATTTTTTTAGAATTTTTTTGAATTTTCTGAATTTTTTTTGAGTTTTTTTATGATTTTCTATTTTTTATTGATTTTTTTGAATTTTTATTATTTTTTTATTATTTTCTGAATTTTTAAATATTTAAAAATATTTTCCGGGCCGGGTCTGACCCGGCCCGCGCCTCTCGGACGCCCGGCCCAACCCTACGGCCGAAACCGGCTTCGCAGAAACGACGCCGTTTTTTTTTATTGATTTTTTTTTATCATTTTCTTAATTTATCAGAAAACCTCTCCATCGGATGGTCCAGAACGCGCCACGTGGCCCTTCGTGGTGCGTCCGATCTTGAAATGGATCGGACGATCCCCAGAGCGCCACTTGGCGTATCCTCACCTGTCTGATCGATTTTAATTTATTATTCGAAAATCTTTTTATTAATTCTGAAAATCTTTTAAATTCTTCAAAAATCCCAGATCGCGACACGTGGCGAAGCCACGGCCGTCCGATCTGGGTTTTGTTTTTTACCGCCGCGGCCCCTACCCGGCTGACGTGGCTGCCGACGTGGCAAGCCACGTCATCCGTTGACCGGTTGACCACCGGTGATAGTCGCCGGAGAAGACGGTAAACAGTTGTTATTCCGGCGACTATTGCCGGAATTCTCGCCGGAAAAAGCAAACGGCCCCCGAAACTTCGAATTTTTCTGCCCAATTTGCATCATTCGACTCCTTAAACATTCAACATCAATATACAACCAAAAAAAGACAAACACCACGTCGGAAAATGGCCGGACGAAGCCTCGACCGAACCGGCTCCGGCGAAAATATTACAGAAATTTTTTTGCTCAAAGCTCAGTTTCGTTCCATCACCTGGCATCCAATGGTGGTTTGTAAGCTTACCTGAGATCCTTTGATGGTCGGCGACCGCTCGAAATTCCCCGTCGAGCTCCCGGTACGAGCCATGGCCGGTGAAGTTCGGGGCCGTGCCTCCGTCGCGGTTTTATGCAAAATAGGGGTCAAGCCGGGGTCAGAGATAGTTCTAGGGAATGTTCGAAGCTAAACTTGCGCGGAAAGGGACCGGGGACGGCACGGCCGAGAGTCGCAAAATGAAATGCTCTCTAAGGCATTTCGTCGAACACCTAGTATGCATGGTTAAAAAAAAGAAGGTCGGGGAGACACCGACCTGTTTTCGACTCGTCGACGGCCGTTGAAGCTCCGGTGAAGCTCCCTTGAAGGTCTTAGACGTCGGTCCGGTCTCGTCCTCCTCTCAACTCGCCCGAACTTCCTCTCTCCCTCTCGGTCCGAGTCTCTCTCTCACTCTCGGCCTCCTCCTCCTTTTCATGGCCGACCAGCTTTTTTCCTTTTGGTCCCTCGATCCACAAAACGATTGTCGACCCCCCCGCTCGTGTCCCCCGTTCGTTCCACCTTTTCCTTAAACAATTCGCGCCTCCCACTACCCCCTGTTTCCTTGCCGTTCGGTGCGCGTGGGTCTGCAACTTTGTTGCAGACCCGATCGGACCGGGTCGGGTCGGGTCGGGTTTGACCCGACCGGCCCGGTTCGACCAATTAACCCAAATTAGGGCCCAAATTGATCCCTTTTCATAATATTGATGGAAAAATCGGACTCCTTGACATGTTTTCTATCCAATAGAGGTATTTTCGTGAATCAATTGATTGAAATTTAGTGAAAACCCCAAATTGTCCCTAGGATCCGAAATGATTTTTGCTTAATCGAGGGTCTAAATGACTGAATTAGTCCAAATTGAGGCCACCAATGGATTAAGCATGATGAAAAATATAGGGAAGAGGTGTTTGATTTTAATGGGTATGCCCGTGTGAAATTTAATTTCAAGATTTGTGAAACCGGGGACTAAATTGAAAGATTTTTATGCAATTAAGCCCTTCTGGTTAAAATTGATCAAATTGGAGGGCAAATTGACCCAATTTCACTTCAATACTTTAGAATCCAATGTTATAGCTTATAAAAAGTGAGAATTGAAAATTAAAAGACTCGAAAAGGATTTTTTATGCCCGATTTGGGTTTATGTTTGTGAAGGAACATAGTGATCCAAGCCGAATTTTCAAGATTTAAAGTGACACACTTGAAGAGGAAATTAAAAAAAAAATTATTGAATATTTTTGTGTATTTTTCTGACCACGAATAGTATTTTTCTGATTTTTTGGGTATTTTTAATAATTAAATAAATTCGAAAAATATTTAAAAAAATACCAAAAAATATTTTTGTTCAAAATTGGTTCCTAAGGCCAAGCCAAGGCTTCCAAAGTTGATTTTGTGATTTTATGACCTTTTTTATATTTTTAATTAATTTTTAAAAATAAAAATCAAAGTAAAAAGAAATTAAAAATCAGGTGTCAACACCCACACGTCCCTTTTTTTTATTTAATAATAAAACATAAGACGTAGGTGAAAGCTCGAGGCATCTAATGTGGATTTAGATGCGTCGGAGAGAGATAGAAATCTTTTTACTCAATGGCGGGAGCGTCGCCGTCGATTGATTCGATGATGACATTGACGGAATCCTCCAAGAACGAGTTGGTCAAATTGGGCTCTTCCTCCACGGTATCCATCCTCTCGTCCTTTAGCCATTTGGACGCTTCATTGAATAATCGACTTAGGGGAGTTTCGAACATCTTTCCCTTGCCTTTCCAGGCGCTCGACCCCATGAACCGATTGCCACGACTCTTATAACCTTTTGACTTGTAACGGTGACTCAGATCTGCAATGTAACCTAGTCCGTGACGGCCCTTTGAAGTTGCCAGACTGATTGGCTCGCGAATCCCTTGGTAATACTTGCCTAAGCCGAGGCCTGGGACAAAACCATGCCGCCTCAGTACTTTCCCTGCCATGATCGATGACTTGGAGCAACTTGGAGTCCTCACGGGCACGCCAGCTGGTACATGCATAATGTACATCCTCTCCATGGCATGGAAGCTTGACTCCCCTCCAGGTGATGGTTCCACCAGCGGGATAGCATCGATGTGGCCCGTTAAGTGGTTAGTTTCTGAATGTACGGTGATCAACCTGTTGTCTACGACCATTTGAACCTTCTGGTGAAAACTGGACGGTACGGCTCCGGCCATATGGATCCAAAGTCTCCCCAATAATAACCCAAATGATGCAGGGATATCCATGATATGGAAGTTGATCAAGAATTCTATCGGGCCAATAGTAACAGGTATTTTGACCTCTCCAATCACTACACCTTTCGCCCCGTCGAACGCTCGAATAGTGGACTTCGAGGCCTTAATTGAATCTTCCTTCACTCCCAGACTTTTGAGCGTATTCAATGGGCATATGTCAAATGCCGATCCGTTGTCCACGAGGACTCGAGAGTGCCTTGTTATGTCCTCGCCCCTCCGGCGTGAAATCCTCGTCCGAAAACGAGATTTGGTCTTTTAAAAGGACCGCGCCCACAAAGTCTCCTAGTTGAGCCTCGTTGATCGTTTTGGGCACATGGGCCTCGTTAAGCACTTTCAGAAGGGCACTTCGATGTTTCTCTGATGTCTTAAAAAGTTCCAAAAGCGAGATCTGCGCGGGCATTTTCCTCAGTCGCTCGACAACTTCAAACTCGTTAGTTCTTACGATAGCTAGAATCTGTCTGGCGTCCTCTTCCGTTACTCCTTTCTTTTCAGCCTCTCCCTCTTTTTGGACCTGACATCTTCCAGAACGAGTGATGACATCTACATCACCGGTGCCGTAATTCCAATGTACTGCTTTAGGGTTATAAGCCTCTACAGCGGGGAGTGCGATCACCAAAGGTCTGTCCTTCATGACTTCGTTTTTGTGGGACCCGCTTGATTCCTCCACTGCTCCAGTCTCGATTTCACCATCCTTCTCACGCGTGACGTCAAACTCAACGAGGATGATTACGAGCGGGGTCATTCCTTCTACCATGCAAATAGACCCATTCAAATATAATTCCTCTTAATTGTATCCCTCTTTCGGGCTGGGTGGACACGTAGAGGTGGATCCAGATTCGTAGGGTCGAAACTCCTCGTTCATTCTCCTCAAGAACTGGACTGCATTTTTCGTTCTCTCCATCCTTGGGCCTCAAATTTGATCCTGCTGCCAGGCCCACTCCATCCTTTCTAAATCGCTTACCAAATGAGCGAAAGATTGATGATTGTAGGAACATACAGATATCGCGGCCTCATGGGGCATGGCCTTCGTGAAGCACTCCACCAACTCCCCCTCTGTTAACAGGGGGTATACTTTCGCAGTGAGCCTCCTCCATCTACGCGCGTAGGATTTAAAGTCTTCGTCATCCTCCTTCTTTATGCGAATTAGGTCTTCACTACTGAAGATGAACGTTTGGTCGATGTCGTACCTCTCTAGAAATTGGGCCATGAACTTATCCCAAGTGATTGACTGGCGGTGATCGAGCGTCCGAAACCAGGTCAGGGCTGGGCCATCCAAGCTGAGCCCAAAGTTCTGAATAAGCGCCTCTTCATCTTTGGAGAGACCGAAAACCGCCTTCAGGTAGAATAAGATATGCTTTCTCGGACACCCCTTTCCGCTGTATGTTTGACGAAAAATAACATCACCAACCTGCCTTGTTGATGGAGTCTTGACCCATGGGAGAGAAGGGTCCATCGAGACTTTTACTTTGGTCAGGCCGTCAATCATATCTCGACACCAGCTCTCTAAATCGGCGATCCTGCGATTCTGTTCATCTAATACTCTTCGATGCTCCATTAGCAAGAGGTCGTTCTCTTCAGGCTCATCGTCCATCATTCGTTCAGTCAGATCAGTCAACATATCTACTAACTCGACCATACGGGCCTCCAGGTCGGCCAGTCGTGTTAGCATCCACTAGTCGTCTTCTGTTCTCGGAGTCTACATGGGGCTTGCCTCATTAATTTGTTTAGCTTTTTTCGGTCCTTGGGGGTCCTCCATGCCTCCCCAACCATCGGGAATCACGTCTTTGGGGCCGTCAAAGAAACCTGGAGGGATAGAATACGACACTTTGAAGTTATAGCATCCACTGTCTTGCCCCAAATTATCAATTATTTTCCCTCTCTGGAGAGCTTCCTCGTACAAACCTCCTATCACCCTGGCGGGCTTTCTCTAAGTTTTGTTCATATTCATCCAACTCTTCCACCTCTTCGACGCCATTTACGTTCAATAAATACCCTGTAGGAAGGTCCCGGATTTTCCCTCTTGTGGCTTTCAGCGAGAATTGGTTTGAATCCAGGTTAATCCTTGCGTAATATCCTGAGAAGTGGTGACTGCCGGTCTCGATGATAACACCCATGTCGGCCAGCTTAATTAAACAAGTCCTTTTTTGGTCCTTTGTGACTTCATCTTGTCTCAGATATTGTGAAGCCACGACTAGTACTGTCTCCATCCTGGACACATTAACCAGAAACTCTAAATCACCCCCAAGTCAACGTCAAATACGGCGTTGACGGTGTGTTCAGGTAGGGGATTCTGCTGAACATTGGGACTTGCCCCGTCAAACTCCAGCAGGTTATTGTCGATGAGGGCCTGTACGTCGTACTGCAGGGCTCAACAATTATCTACGTTATGCCTCTTCTCACCCATGTGGTATACACACGCCTGGTTTTCATCGAATCCGAGGAACCTATGTGGCCTTGCCCTTGGCGGTTTGTTGGCCAATAATCTCGCCTCAAGAAGTTTGTGGAGTAATTTTGATATTAAAACTGGGAGCGGTGTAAATGAAGGGGGGCCCCTCCTCTTAGGCTCAGGATTTCTTTGATTTGCCCAAGAAGTGTTTCCTTGGGTCGGGGTCGAGTCTTCGAACTTCCTTGGCTTTAGAGGGTTGGAGACAAAAGATACTTCAAAACTTAGTTCGCGCTCTTTCTTTATCGGAAATTATCGCTTAGGGGCTACTTTTGGTGCACGCCTTTCTCGCACTGCCCATTCGTGCCTCTCTGCTACTTTGATCAAGTGCGCGAAGGTCTGACACCCGGAGGTGTTTAATTTCTCGAAGTAGTCGTAAGGTAAGGCCTTCAAAAAAATTTCTACTAACTCCTCCTCGGGGATCGAGGGTTTGACTTGGGTGGCCAGTGCTCTCCATCTTTGCGCATATAAGAGAACGCTTTCGTTTCTCCCCTTGGCGATCCGAAGCAGGTCCTCCCTCGTGGGGGCGGTCATCGTGTTAAACTTATATTGACGCAAGAATTCCCCCGCAAACTCATCCCAGTCATCGTACTTCTGAATATCTAGCTCCACGTACCAAGACAGAGCGGCGCCGGCCAAGCTCTCTTGGAAAGTGTTGATGAGAAGTGGTACGTGGTCTGAATATTTGGCCATCTTATACAGATAATACTTTAGGTGAGTTTTGGGACAGCCTGTCCCATTATATTTTCTGGAAAAATCTGGTTCCTTGTAGTCTGTCGGGACCTCAATCTTTGCAAAGGGTGCGATCTTGTCATATTTGGACAATTCAAATCCCTGACTGGTTAAACACTCCTCTATTTTAGCTATCCTTTTGACCCCTTTGTCAACTTTGGTGGGCCTCTCCCTTTGGCTCTCTTCCAGATCGATAACAGCGGGCGATGCTCTCGATGGAACTTCGGGATTAATTGTCGGATTTGCCCCGGTGGCCATCCCGCCAACGTCAGAAGTAGTGGGCGTTTGAGGGTTAGAAGCTTGGTTGAGATCAAGGGGCGGAGCGGGCCTATCATTAGCCGTGACCCGCGCAACCCTCATTTCGGCCATCATCTCTGTCATCATTTCAGTCATCCGATCCATTCGTGTTTCCAGGTTTTCCAGACGTGAACCAACTTGCTCGTGCTCCATACGGGCTTGTAGGCGAGCCTGAGCTCTAGTCCTTGTGATTGAGAATCACAAACCGCTTGAGGGGAGAAGACATGCCAAACACATAGATCATGCGCATGTAGACTTGTGAAGTTTTCGACGCCTAAAGGGTGAGGTACCTAAGGCTTAAAGGCTCCCACCTCGAGTTCTAGAAAGGGTAGATTCCATTGCACAACTATCGTTGCATTGGGACACGATCCATAGTTCGAAGTGAGCGGAATTCGAAAAGTGGATTACCCCATGCTTTTCCTCATGGAGATTTCATTTTCGATTCCTTCTATTGGTTCCTAAAGAGGGCGCCCGGGGTTTAGGCGCGGTTGTGTGTGTCATCGGTGTCGTGCTAAAGCGATAAACATGCATCTTATTTAACAATCATCACTTCAATATAAAATATCCACACAATCATACATTCATACGCCCAACCTGCATAAAACAATGTTAATCACAGACTACTCCCCTTATCACTCCAATATGCAAAAACATATAACACTTATGTAAGCGGGTTTACCTCACCCTCGAGAGCGCATGCAGGGTTAGAGAAAATCACTCAACGTTTTAATTACGGCCTAAGTCCACTTGAGGGCTAGAACCATAGGTTCTAAAGTTTCTCCCCAGTGGAGTCGCCAGTCTGTCGCGACCTGTTTTTTTTTAAACGGGCTAATGGATTGTCGAATCGGGCCCCCACTCTAAAATGTGGATTGCGGGTTTTCTCGACGCGGGCCCTCCCAAGCCCATACCAAATCGCGACTGGAGTTAATTTTACGCGAGTTTTTCGACGATAAAAGTCGATCGCTTTCGACCTTGGTGTGGTCGTGGTAGCATGTGCTATATGTGCATGTATTTGGAGTCGCCACCGGTCCTTCTTGGAAGGTGGACCGAAAACCTCACTAATCGATTGGGAGAGATCGATCAATTCTGCGGAACCAGATATTTTGGGTTCGGGGACTTGGTTACGTTGGTGTCATTACCAACGTTCTTTCGGTACCTAACGCGAGTGATTTTCCTAACTAAGATTTCAAGCATGCGCAATTTTGGGTGAGGTAAGTCTGATTCAGGGGTTTCATGCAAATTGGAAGACTACTCCTATCAAATCACAATCAATATAAGGAAAGCGCAATCAAGTGCATAAATGAACCACGTCAATGCACATCAATTCAAATCAATGGCCTCCTACTATAGCCTTAAGGGCTTAGGGAATGTGTGATTTAGGACCAAGGGTAGACTGGGAAGATTTGGGGACGATTTGCTCGAAGGGTGAAATCGTCAATTTTTAGGAGGTTTGGGTGTTGAACTAAACAAAATAGGTCATGGCCAGTTGATCGTGGTCATTTCCTATTTTAGAAATTTTTCTTGAATTTTTCGGGATTTCTCGAGAAACGATTTGCCTAAATGGCAAAATCGTTATTTTTGAAAAGAATCGGGTTTCAAAAGACCCAAAACAGGCCATGGCCAGTTGATTGTGGCTATTTCTTATTTTTTAGAATTTTTCTGGAATTTCTAAAATTTCTTCAATTTTTTGGGGACAATTGCCTAAAGGGCAAAATCGTCATTTTTGAAAAGATTGGGGTTTGAAGGACCCAAAATAGGTCATGGCCAGTTGATTGTGGCCATTTCTTATTTTCTGGCATTTTTTCGGAATTTTATGAATTTCTTCAATTTTTGGAAGACGATTTGCCCAAAGGGAAAAATCATCATTTTTGGAAAGATTGTGGTTTGAAAGACCCAAAATAGGCCATGGCCAGTTGATTGTGGCCATTTCCTATTTTCTGGCATTTTTTGGAATTTTTGGAGAACGATTTGCCAAAAGGGCAAAATCGTCATTTTGAAAATATAAGGGTTCGAAAGACCCAAAATAGGTTATGGCCAGTTGATTGTGGCCATTTCCTATTTTCTGGAATTTTTCGGGAATTTTCTGAATTTGTTCAATTTTGGAAAGACGATTGGCCAAAAGGGTAAAATCGTCATTTTTGAAAAGATTGGGGTTTGAAATACCCAAGATAGGTCATGGCCAGTTGATCGTGGCCATTTCCTATTTTTCGAAATTTTTTGGAATTTTCAGAATTTCTTCAATCAATTTCTTTGGAAGACGGTTTGCCTAAAGGGGAAAATCGTCATTTTTCGAAGGGGTCGGGTTTCGAAAGACCCAAAATAGGTCATGGCCAATTGATCGTAGCCATTTCCTATTTTCTGGAATTTTTTTAGAATTCTTTCAATTTGTTTCAATTTTTTTATTTTTTAATGATTTTTTTATTGAATTTTCAAATTTTTTATGATTTTTTTTATTTTTTTTAAAAAAATTATTTTCCGGATTGGGTCAAACCCGGCCCGCTCCTCTCGGGCGCCCGGCCAGCCCGCACGGGTCGAAATCCAGTCTAAACGACGCCGTTTTTGATTTTTTCGAAATTTTTCTATTTTTTATTATTATTTTAAAACCATTTTCTAATTTATCCGAATTTCTGAAAATTAAAACCAATCGAACGGTCTCCACATCGCCGCGTGGCAATATCCTAGCCGCCAGATCAATTTGATTTTAAAAATGCCAGATCGCGACACGTGGCACATCCACAATCGTTCGATCTAGGGTTTCTTGAGATCCTCGGATCGCGACACGTGGCACTCCCACGGCCGTCCGATCAAGCCTTTATTGAAAACATCAGATCGCGACACGTGGCACACCCACGGCCGTCCGATCTAGGTTTTTTTTGTCATTTCCGAAAATACCATTTATTATATAAAATCATTTATTTATTTTGAAAATTTCCAGATCGCGACATGTGGCAACTCCCCAACCGTCAGATCTAGGTTTTTTGCTTTTCTTGCTCGCGGACCCCGCCGCGGCTGTCGTGGCGCGCCACGCGGCGCCACGTCACCCTTGACCAGTCAACAACAGTTGACTGGTCAAAGGTCCACCGGAGAAGATGACCGGCGACCCGCCGGAACAGTGATTTTTCCGGCGAGTTGGCCGGAATCTTCGCCGGAAAATCGGAACTGGGCCCGAACCTCCATATTTTTTTTATGATTCTTGCATCATTCAACTCCATAAACACCGAACATTAACATAGATCAACATTTTCGGCCAAAAACACGCCGGAAACCGGCAAAACGAACACCCACAGATCCGGTTCCGGCGAGGTAATTTTTGAATTTTTTTTTTATTTCAAACTCGATCTTGGTGGTTCATAGGATATCCCATCAAGGCTTAGAAGCTTACCTGAGGTCGCCTAGGGGTCAACGACCTCCGTCTTCGTCGGACCGAGCTCTCGGCTCGGGTTAGGACCATGGGGTTCCAACCACCATTTTCGGTGTCGACTGATGCAAAACAAAGAGTACAAAAAGCTTATAGTCGGTTCTAGGACATATTAAGGACAATAACGCGACGAAATATGCTCGAACGAGACTCGGCCATGGCCATTATGCTTTGAAACGACCGGCGGCATTTCATCAAACAGTTGATATGCGTCCGAAAAACAATATTCAAGCCAAAAGTACAGGCATCACGCTCTAAACCGAGACAAAATGACCTTCAAACATGCTTATAGGGACATGAATAGATGTCGGAAAACGATCGGTTCGGCTCAACTTCGTCGGAAACTAACCCGGACAAAAACTTACAATAAGTTTAAAAATAGAGTATAAAACAGGGGGGGTGTACCGACCTTGCCTCGGTTCGCTGGCGGCTTGGGAGCTTCGGCGACGATGCTTCAGGTTCCCTGAAGCTTGGAGAACTTTCGGCGAACGCTCGGCCACGCTCTCTCTCTCTCTCTCGGTTCTCTCTCGCCCGGATCTCTCTCTCTCAAAGATTTTTTCAAAACCGTCCGTCCCCCCCTTTTGTCTCTCTCATGGCCGAGTCTTATACTTTGGCTCACGGCGATTCGAGATGACGATCACATCCTCAACGTTCTCTGAAAAAGAGGACCGTGCTCTTTGTGATGTTGTCACGCCGTGCTCCTCGCCATCTCTGCCGTTTGTGTCCCCTGCCTCTCTCTGTTTTCATGTCCCCTGTACGTGAAGGAACGACAGCCTATTGCTTTGGTTGCAGACCTGGTCGGGTCGGGTCGGGTCGGGTCGGGTCTTTCCCGATCGGCCCAACCATCAATTTTCGCCCAATTGAACCTCTAATTGACGGCTTTTCATGAAATTGATTTCAAAATCAGACTCCTCGACACGTCTTCCATCTAAAATGAGCATTTTTGTGCGCGATTGAGTTGGAATTTAATGAAAACCCCAAATCTTGCTTAGGATCCGGAATTGATTTTCGCCAAATTGGAGGCCTAAACGATCAAATTAGTCTAAATTGAGGCCACCAATGAGTTCGAGACGACGAAAACTATGGGGTAGGGGTGTTTGATTTTTATGGGTGTCCCTGTAGAGAATTTAATTTTGAGATTTGTGAAACCGGAGACTAAATTGCAAAGAAATTTGTGCAATTAGGTCATTTTTTGTCAAAATTGGTCAAATTGAAGGGTTAATTGACCCAATTGCACTTCAAGGTTGTAGATCAAAATGTCATGGCTTATTGGGAGTGGAAATTGAAAATTAAAGGACTCCAAAGGCGATTTTTATGGTCGATTCAGGTTTATGTTTGTGAAGGAACATAATGACCCAAGTCTAATTTTTGAGATTTAACCAGACTAACTTGAAGAGGGAATTAAAATAAAATTATTGATTATTTTTGTGCATTTTTCTGACCACGAATGGTATTTTTTTGCGTATTTTTATAATTAAATAAATTCGAAAAATATTAAAAATTACAAAAATTACAAAAATTATTATTTGTTCAAAATTTGTTCCTAAGGCTAGGCCAAGGCTTCCAAAGTTGATTTTGTAATTTTATGACTTTTTTTGCTATTTTTAATTAATTTTAAAAATAAAATCAAAATAAAAGATGATTAAAAATTAGGTGTCAACAGCGTCTCGCCGGAACAGTTATTATTCCAGCGAGGTCGCTGGAAAACTCGCTGGAAAATGCGAACCGGGCCCAAATCTCCATATTTTTCAATGATTCTTGCGCCATTCGACTTAAGCATCCCACATTAACATATATCATATTTACGGCCAAAACACACCGGAAACTGCCCCAAACCGACCGCCACAGACTCGGCGCCTTCGAGGAATCTGCAGAATCCTTTTTTTTACATTCAAAACTCGATTCTGAACGTTCACACAGCATCCAATAGGGCTTAAGAAGCTTACTTGAGCTCTCTTAGAGCTTGATAACCTCCGATGAAGCCCACACGCACGCACGACTCCGGTCGAACACCATGGGAGCTCAGGCCATGGTTTTTGGTACGGATCATTGCAAAACAAAGACATTTGAGGGCTTAGAGTCGGCTCTACCGGAGTTTTAAGGCCAGATTCGCACAAATAAAACTCGAAGAAGGCATAGCCGAGAGCCAAGAAATCAAAGACACACTCAGTCATTTCATCGAACAGTTGGCACGCGCGAGAAAACCGACATTCAAATAGGGACCGAGGACCACACGAGGCAAATAACGTTCAGGCATCACTAGGGAGACTCGAAATGGCAGCGATATGTGCTTGGTTTGGCTCGATTTGACCAAAAATCAAACCGAGCCAAACTTACAGTGTCTAAAAAAAAAAACAAGGGCTAAACAGGGGAAGAAAACCGACTTTTTTTCGGAAACGGCGGCGAGCAGTGGTGCGGCTACGACTTATCAGTCGCCCGGCCACCTAATGGAACTCGTGTGGGTGCGTCCTCCTTTGGTTTTCCCTCTCGGCTCTCTCTATCTCTTGGATCTCTCTCCCTCGGCTCTCTCTTGTTTTTGAGGATCCAAAAAAAAACCTCTCCCCTCTCCCCTGCTGAACATTATATCCCGACCCCTGGCGATCCGAGAGGACGATCACGGCCTTAACGTCGCCTGAAAAAGAGGGTCGTGCTCTAATTCTTTGTCGCGCGACGCTCCCCTCCATCTCTGCCGTTTTGCCCCCTGCCTCTCTGTTCTATACGTGGAGAAGGAGCAGAAGTTGTAGACCCGGTTCGGTCCGGTCGGGTCGGACCCGACCGATCCGGTTACAAATTTTCGCCTAATTGAGCCCTAATTTGATCATTTTTTATGAAATTGATGCCAAAATCGGACTCATTGGCATGTCTTCCATCTAAAATGGGTATTTTTGCGAATAATTGAATCGTAATTTAGCGAAAATCCCAAATTGTGTCTAGGGGGAAAATGATTTTTGCTTAATTGAAGGCTCAAACGACCAAATCAGTCCAAATTGAGGTTACCACCTATGTAGCACGGACACACCGATCCCTCGAATTTCTGCGTGTCGGACACGGCGACACGGCCCAGACACGGCGGGACACGGCCGGCTGCGTGTCCGGTTGGGGAAAAAGAAAAAAAAGCCGTGTCCGAGAGAAAATGAGAAAAATGTCACCGAGGGCTTTGTCGCAAGCTGTGCCGCGGCTTTAGGGTTGTCGGACGGAGGGATCCGGTAATTTTGGCGCCCTTGAAGGGGTGGGCGGGGGCGCGGCAAGCCATGAGGTCGGGAATCTCGACCTCGGCGAACTCAATCTCGAGGCGGCTGAAGTCGGCCGAGGACATGTCTTTGACCTTGTACTACTCGCGGCCGCTCGAGGTCTTCTCGACGAGCAACACCATTGTTTCGGGGCTTCTGGATCGGAATCGAGGTCTGCGTCAGAGAGAGAGAAAAATAGAGCGAGAAAGAGAGAGATAGAGAGTGTGAGAGAGACGACAGTTTGGGGTGAGAAGAGAAGTTAGGGTTTGACATGGGAATGTGGCCGGCATGAATATGGGAGGAGTTGGGCCAGAGAAAGAAGGCCCAAATGGGTTTGAGAGGAAAATAGAAGAGAGGCCCACGAGCTGGCAAAATAAGAATAAGGGCATATTACTATTTCGATCCTTTTTTTTCACTATTCTAAGCCTTAAAAGGAAAGTACTATTTGAGGTTATCGTTACCGTAAGTAATCATATTTTAATGTCAAATATAAAATAGTTATGACATTTAAACATAGTGATGTTTGAAGATATATATATGCCGTGTTCTGTCGTGTCGAAATTTTCTATTTTTTTAAAACTGCCGTGTCCCCATGTCCGTGTCGTATCGGTGCTACATAGGTTACCACTAGATTCAGCATAATGAAATTTATAGTGTATGGGTATTTAATTTTCATGGGTGTCTCTAGGGAGGATTTAATTTCAATAATTGCAAAGCCATGGACTAAATTGCAAAGAATTTGTGCAATTGAGCCATTTTTGTCGAAATTGATCAAATTGAAGGGTAAATCGACACAATTTCACTTTAGGGTTCTTGATACCAATGTCATGGCTTATTGAAGGTAATAATTGAAAATTAAAATACTCAAAGAGAAAATTTTATGCTCGATTCGGGTTTATGTTTATGAAGGAACATATTGACCCAAGTCGGATTTTCGAGATTTATAAAAACCAACTTGAAGAGGGAATTAAAATAAAATTATTTACTTTTTTTGTGCATTTTTCTGACCACAAATGGTATTTTTTTCTTATTTTTTGGGTATTTTTATATTTAAATAAATTAGAAAAATATTAAAAGTTACGAAATTTTTTTTTGTTCAAAATTAGTTTCCAAGGCTAGGCCAAGACTCCCAAAGTTGATTTTGTAATTTTATTACTTTTTTTATTTTTAATTAATTTTAGAAATAAAATCTACATAAAATATGATTAAAAATCAGGTGTCAACAATATATATATATATATATATATATATATATATATATATATATATTCCTATTTAGTCTAATATATGACTGGATAATATGTGTCGAGATAAACTTTATATATAATAAATAGAGCTCAAGTCTAAACCCTAATATTCACAAAATTGGAGTCGTCAGAAGTGATATGTGAAGGGCCATCTCATTGAAGCCGGTGATAAAGAGGTTCATAGAGAAGAAGCTAGCATCGGATTGACGCAAATTCCGCATAAAAAACGATGGATCCAAAATAAAATAAGTCACTTCTTCTACTTTATTCTTGAATAGCTACATAAGGATTAAAATCGCAGCTTATCATCCATACGGCGGATTAGAGATTGTCAGCTTTATAACGAGCCACTAGAACGACCCAAAAGAACCACTTCTCTCTTTTCTCGTGATATCTCATCCGAATCAAACCGTATACATTCGGAAGAATAAAAAAAAAAGACGTCGTGCTTTTGCAGGAATGAGAACAAGACTTGGCGTGGAGTTTGCTTATTACAGTGTGCCGGCCGAGCAATTTCCAGGACGTGAGAATCAAAAGCTTCCCGGGGCGACGAAAGTTTAAGAAGCCTGTTAGTCGTTCAACATGTGAAAAGGCATTTAAAAACGGGGAAGATATGAGAAACGAGGCGTTCGCAGGTTGATCCATTCGGAACGGAGCAAAAAAAAAAAAAAAAGATCTGAAGCCATTTAATCACCTACAAAGCTGCAACTTATTCAAGGTCATGTCTCGTTATGCTCTAAATATTGTAGTGAAGAATGCATTGTAGTTGAACTGAAGTGAAGCAACTGACATGAAGAAATATAGCTGAAAAACAGAGTAACTAAACGAAGGACGCGGGGAAAATTAATGGTGAAACTACTAGTGGGCATTGATCTGTCAGAGAAGATGCAAATACGATGTGATGGCAACTAGGAATGAAGTATCCTGTCCCAAAGTCCGGCTTAGTAGAGGAAGGATGGGCGCTAAGCTAACATAGTATGTGAGAAATATAATAATTTCGAAGTTGTGGAAGCATCGGCAAAAACCCACTGGAGAAAGTCCCCGGGAATGCTAAGTAGTAAAGGAACCTACGTTCAAGAGTGATTCAGAAGTGATTACCAGAGACTGAATAGGAAAAAATGTTCATGGCCGTTGGAACTAAGCAAGACGGTTCAAAGGCCCAGATTGGAACTCAACGAGAAGGATGAAGATGTACAGATAGGCTGGTCATTGTAGTAGAAAAGAAAAGCCTTCGACAATAGGTGGCACGACCCCAACTTTGTTGCTAGATCACTCTGTTATTGCGAATTCTGTAGAACCCCCTCGGTCAGATCAAAAACAACTTCACTTTGCACAATGTACAGGTCAATTTCTGCATAACCAGTCATTAGCGTATCCAACCAAGCAACAGTGACAAAAGTCTCTTCTCAGGTCAAAGACAAGGTTTACCTCCGCAGCCAGGTACAGTTAGGAAGACGAGGTTTTTTCCTCTCGTGTACCCTGAACAGAAGTCGACATACCTCTGGGGAGTGCAAACAAACTTGGATTGGTCAAGAGTAAGAATCCTAGAGTGCTCTGAAGATATAGTGAAGGATCGAGTGTCAACCAACCTTCAATCTCATAATCCTGCCGCTAACGTCGGCAAGAGTTTGTTCAACCAGCACAGGGATTTTGTTGCCTAGAACAATAGAGTGGACTACATTTGTGACAGGATGGATGCTAGGTATATTAAGATTAGATGACTTGACGTCATCCTCACTTTTCTCCGGCTTATCACCAGCAGTCTGTTTAGGGTTCCAAACTCACGGTGGCAACTAAACACGGGGGTTGTGCCCACAAAAGTCCATAGACCTCCTAATTGACACCGACGAGTAAAATCTCCTTGTGTTTCAGGACCCCATATCTTCAAAACTGAAATACTGAGTAATGTAATAGACTGCAAGCAGGCAGTTTAACAAGTGATCCAATTCAACGCTAGGTGAAAGTTTGCCACATCCCAGTATACCCATATAATAAACCAATCTGCATGTACCCAACATTGTTCTTGCTACTAAACAAAGGAAATGACCTGCTTCTCTAATCAAGGCCTCCTGCTCGTAAACAGGTTTAAAGGTTGGTCGACTCGAGCATACCTTGCCTGTGCTCTAAACTCACTAAATTCATTTAGCCATTGGCCTGCAAACTGCTACCTAAAATTCTCCTACATTCACAAAATTCATGGAGGTATTTAAAGAGTGGAGAGAGAGGACAACCGCACTCCCATCTGTCGATGCAACAGCAATGATGAAGACCATAACGAAAACAGACTATGCTACAAGTATGAATTGGCTTGCCCATTAGATCACCGAACGTCAATGCAAATGAAAGAACTGACCTGTATGGCTAGGCAACAAATTTCCTAAAGAATTCCATCCCAGATTCCAAAGATATACCAAAACCGCGGATCAGAAACGACATGAGGGCATTGAACTTGCAATCTGGCAAGTTCTTCAGCATCAGCATGTATTTATTCCATTCTTGCAATCTTTGGTTAGATTGTAGAAAGTTTCGACTCGGGCCTTTGCCCGGTATAGTACCTCAGTGTCCACTGCCACCCTCATATAACCATCGAATTCGACCGGCTTTCCATTGTTAAGAAGCGTGGTCTCATTGTACCACTCGCTCTTACTCCCCCACAGCTCCCTGTAATCATCGAGCAGATGCACCTTGTACTGAGACCTCAATTTGTCGAAGTAGTTGTAAAAGGGCTCGTTCGTCGCCACGTACAGGTTCCTCCATGGCTGAATCACCTCCCGGAGCTTAGCAAGAATGGCATCAGGGGACGTATCGGAATCCAGGTGAGGCCAGAGCGCCTTGTTCTGCGCCTTCTCCCCGCGAACCACATGGACCGCATCGAAATCCCAGTCCATACTTCCGCTGATTTCCGTGACGATGTTCATCAATCTCTTCGACTTCCAGATCGCGTGCCACGGCCTGCGGATGTAATTCGCAGCCTGCCCTTCGCAGACCCTGTACCAGTAATTCTCCGTCTCCTCCGGAGCATTGAATTGCCTCCATATGATTGTGCTTTTATCGTTCTTGAGCTGCATCGGCGCGACTTTATGAGTCCCGACCTTCTTCACCGGTACCTTCTTCTTGTGAGTCTCATCCCATTTCTTCCAATCGCTCCAGAACTCGGTCTCCTCCACGATCGAAGCCGTCTCCTTGATATGCTCAAAGTCGAAATAGAACCGGAAATCCTTCCCTTCCTCGTCTTTCTTGCTCGGGTTATACGTTGCTGCCAGGCAAATCTTCAGATCCATCACGAAAGTGCGATTGAGGTACATCGCCTCGCCAAGCCCGCAGAGGAAGCTCCATAGATAATGATTCATCCCTTTACAGTAATCCGATCCGCGTGAGTAGTACAAGTACCTTCCCTTCCTGAAACTCATATTCGATCCGAGAGTCGGTATGGTGTCATTGATCTCGTCGTCCCTGGCCGGAGTTAGAACCTTGGGTTTCTTGCCGGTCCTGGTGGCGTTGAATCTGCTGCTCTTCGCCGACCGCGCATTGACGCCCGAATGCCAAGCACCCGGATGCACCACTTTGTAAGTGCAGTTCTCTCCAATGCCGATCTTAAACCTCCTAAAGTCCCTGTACTTCCTCCAAGATTTCTCCCTCCTGTTCCTGAACCTCCACGCCACGTCGCACTCGTCGGGTTTCGAACCGTTGACCGGAGTTTGATACCCCAGGAACACAATGGACCTGAAGGCTCTGGCATTGAACCTCTTAACGGCGACCAGAACACGGGGATCCGAACAATTGACGGGCAACAGGGCCGCCTCATCGCATAAGGGCTCGGGCTTTGGGGTCGAATTCGATATCACCTCTCCGGCCCGCTCGATAGACGGCGGCGGCTCGGCCGCCGAGATCGGCGCGGGAGTGGGAGACGCCGCGGGGGAGAGGAGGGACAAGTCCTCGCCGGTCTTGAGGACGGAATCGTCGTTCTTGAAGGTGGCATTCTCGGTCTGCGTGAACAGCTTAGTGAGGGCAGGGGCGGACTCGAGCCACGGATCTGGAGGCTGGTAGGTGATGGCGATGACGGTGACGATCAGGACGGAGAAGACGAAGACGGAGAAGCAGACATTGCTGATGAGCTTGATGAGGTTGTGGGCGAGGGGCTCAGCTCCTGGATCTGAACCCTTCATGGGGGCGGGGGCGTTACTTCCCCTCTGCGACGACGACCAGCAAGTCCCAGAAGCGCAGAGATCTATGGACGGAAGAGCTACGAAATGAGTGGTGAAGGACGAGATTCGAGATGGGTTTTTCGCTTACAGTCGAGCTTGAGATGAAGAAATGGAGATGTGGAGGAGGGAGGAGGAGGAGGAGGAGGAGGAGGTTTCTGCAAATCTTGGGCTTCAGCTCAGTGAGCTGCTCCCTGTGTCGGTGATGGTGATGGATGAACGTTGGGGTGTCAAAGGCTGCTTTTTTTTTTTTTTGGGTTTATTCGATTTGTTTTATGTTTGTAATTTTCTTTTTCTGGTTCTGTCTGTCTGTCTGTCTGTCACTGTCGCTTGTCGTTGCGGTTTGCTTGCTACAGACGTTTTACTCACATAGTCAATTTTATTTTTTGGAATGATGACAAATCATCATAATTCGGTATAATATATATATATATATATATATATATATATATATATATAGTCGTAATTGATGTTCATCCTCTTCATGGGCGGGATAGAATTCTAAAAACCGGTAGCCAATAGGCATGCGGTTCGGGATGGAAACGTTAGTATAACAAGTGCGAATGATTTCGTGTTCCTTTTGTACCCCCCTGAACGAAATCACTGTTCATCGTCTTTGCAAAGCCAAAGGTCGACAAGGGTCATTACCACTGTGTGAGGGTCTCCAACAGCTCGCCGTGAGGTCACGCGAGGGCCGCCAGACGTCAAGGCCCGCCTGATGAGGCTGCTTGAGACCCGCTGGCCGCAATGATGGTCATGCGTCTATTTAAGATCTATTTGATATCAACGGTCCACCTCTTGAGCGCACCTACACTCAAGAAGTGACTTGCTGCCTGAGGTTGCGCGACCTTGGTGTCACCAATAGTGTTGATAATACTATTTGCATTTCATCAAAACCCTTCTACCCAAAAGTCGTTTTCAATTAAGCGATGACATTTCCCAAAAGCCCGTAATAATGGTTGTCGAGGTGGTTGGGATGACAAAGACTGGATACCGGAACGATGAATCATTTCTTTTCCACCGACAAGAAGCACCAGCTCAGTTCAACACACATTCCCTAATCCCTATGGATCTGCTCATGGAGATAACTTGCAGAAATGTCTAAGTCGACAAGCAAACAGTAGCGACATCCATATAAGAAGCAAAACGATCCTGACTTCATAGTTACTGAAGATGCGCAGGACCATCCGAGTTCTTTCGATGTTTCGTCGTCTTCGTTGCTCTCACGGGTCGATTGTACGAAGCTCTTTCTAATCAAATTCTTGCAACAGCTCGCTGCAAAGTGTTCCGTCTAGCATCTAAGTGACTACAATGCTGCAGATTTTCACTGAAACAAGGACTACAGAGTAAGAGAAATCCCATCATGATTGCCACGGATCGTGCCGTATGAACACCGGCCACCCCACTAGTTTCGTAATCACTTTCTTCCCATTTAGGGTATCCGAATTCCATCTCTTTAGGTCTTTTATCTTTAAACATATGAGGATATGTGCAGGTTATGTACAGAAACTGAAAGATTCTCCGCAGAGATGAGGGAGAGCAAAAAGGAGATGCTGAAACAGAGATCTTAGCGGAAGGCATGGTCATAGTCATGGTACCGGAAATTCTTGTGCACGAAATGAGCCAACCATCTGGATGCCACAAAGAATGATACGGCCATCACCACAAGCGTCGTTCTTGCTATACCCGATAACGCATTTTGTTTCGCCGCGGCAACAATTCCCAGAGAAGCTACAGACAGCACCTGTAAGGCGACCTCGAGTGCATTGAGACCTTTGTATGCAATGTTGCAGCTGCGGCAGTTCACCACGTGAGACCAGTACCTGCGAAAATTGCAACCAACTTTCTCTATCAAAATCTGCTCATTGGCATAAAGATTGCATTGCGAGTCACTGCGAACTTGATGATTTTCTGTACCACCCTAGATAAGAACCCTAAGGAAGCTAACGAGAATCATTCAACATAAATGGGATAACTCTTCTTTCCCGTTCAAAGGATGGTATTTTTTCCTCATGACGTCTTCAGACTTCCTATTGCTTTGTTATCGGTGCACAGACTTCAAAAGCTCGAGACAACTAATTAACTATTAAATGGATCACCTGTCCATCAGCTGTTCTCTTGGAGGAGTAGCGGGGAGAGCACCACTGAACTCGCCCCTCCAATCAACTTGACCGCCTGCATACTTGTTTAACCACTTCCTGAAACCGACAACAAGAGCATCCGACTTTGTTGGCACAAAACAGGCCTTTTGCCAATTGGAAAAGCCCACCTCCATTAACTTTCGCTCCTGAAAGGCATAAGGAAGTTAACAACTACGAGAGTCAGGTGAGTCTACTCAAATCCTGGGGCTTGGCATGCATTAGGGATTAATTGAAAGCCAGGCATCTTCTACAGCAGTAATATAATGTTTCTATCAAGAAGATGCTATACACTCAGATCCTAAACGAGAAGAGACACAAAAGAATAAGCAACTTAGAAGTAGGTGTGAAAATCTTCAGCAAAAAACTTCGACCACATAATGACAGTTACATCACTCCATGCCAGGCTTGAAATGACTAGTGCTCGTAGTAATCCACTGAATGTTTTTTTCACTCTTTCTACAGCCAACCACTAGTCACCAGTTTACAACCTTCTTTCCGTCGAGATTTTTTGTCCCTAGTGACCAATATAGACATTTAGTGTTCCATGATCGTCAGCCCGTGACACTAGCATTTGAACCATCCTGCACATAATCAGCAACTAACAAGAATAGCTGAGGGATGAAGGTCTTAATGAAAAGACTACCTCAACATGAAGAAGATATAAATCTGAATCCAGAATCAGGTTCTGTCCCACGTGAAATATCCATCGTGGAACCACTTGGTCTATCCATACTCCAAAGTTTCTTGGGAAGGTCCATATCAATCTGCTGTTACCAGGACTCACTGGAATGCAAATGAAAATCAAAGCCATTCTCTTCGCCACTGGTGCTGAAGACTCCTGTGTCTGATTGTATATAGTTGGAAACTATTATCCAGAGCAAACGAATGGAGATCAATTGCTAATAAGTTCACCAAATTTATATATCACTCCATACCATTTTGCTTCCATCTGACATAGCGGTCCCATTACCCGGATCCGACGGACGTTCAGAGAAAGCATAAAATATGCATGGTGGCATGAATTTGCTACTTCCCCACTCCTGCTTTGCTAGGAAACCATCAATATCGAGTTTCCTTATACTCATTTCAACTGGCCTTCCCCCTTCTCTATCAGCTTTCACAGTGAAAAGTACATTCGAGGTGTTGGATAAGTTTCTCAAAGGAAGTCGAAATGTAATTAGTGGAGAGAAAGTTCTTATCTGTTTTTTGGCTGTCGAGTTTGCATTATACCATAGTGGGCATATGGGACGTGAGCAGGATCCATAAGATTTTCAATCAGCACCTCGTAACTGAAAATGCAGATTCACATGTTTCAGAGCAGTCAAGTGCAAGTTGGTCACAGGGAAGACCTGCTAATATAGCTTTTACGATATGATTGCCAAAGGAAACATTGCGCTTTCTTTAAGCACATGATACGCCTAAAGAATGAAACCACTATAGCTATGCAAACACGACAGTCTACACAGAAAAGACGAGTCGTGGCATTCATAAAAGGCAGAAATTACAGAAGAAGCCTTCATACCCATAGGGAATCTCTCTATTTCCCATTAGCTTTGAATAAGATGGATCATCTAGTTCTGGAATGTATGGGGGTTTCTTCTTCATAATAATGTCTTTGTACTGAGGATCACTATTTGGCCAAAACCACACTATATCGTGCTGCACAGTACTTGGATAAGCGGCCACACATGCTTTCTTAAATGTGTGAACCTGCGAATAACACAAAAATTGGCAACTAGTTACAAAAATTTCCTTCAAAATATAGAAGTTCCAATACTTATGTTTGAAGAGATAAAAGAGGGATAACGTCAAATCTTAGCTGACCACCACCAAGCTCTTCAAAGGAGAAATTCATAGCTTAGCTTCAGTTCCATACCATGTTATGCCATGTTTAACTCAATTACAATCAACAGGTATGCCATGGCACACAAACTATACCACTACTCTCGTTGAATGATTAAATCCTTCATCTGATAGAAAATGCTTTAAGAAGCACAGACTTGGCCAGTCTCCTCTTCCGGGGGAAAGATGATGAATTTCTTAACAGATTTTACCAAGCAGAGACACTTTCAGCTCCCGAAAAACAGAGATATTTTACAATTCACATCAGATATATTTAGTATTGCTCATTGACGCAATTTAAACATGCTTTATGAGACATTTTACTTCCTCCACCTATGTTTGACGCCTTTTACATGGAAAAAGAGCCACATTTATATATCCATGACTATGCCAATGCCTCCAGGGCCACATTACTCATTTGTTGCCCTATTCCACATGCAAATGCAAGAGTGTTCCGTTTCCTTTTCGAATGGCTCACGAGAGTGGGTTTTTAGTGTCTTGCACCATTCAGAATTATGTAATTCAAAAAGCACATAATTTTAACAAGGAATACTTCATCACTGGAAAAGGATGAGATTTTCAGTCGAAGAAAGCCAATCTCACATCACATAGGACATTGAACAGAATATCCCGATAAGCTAAGTAATCTTTAATATGAAAACGAGCTTCTAACATTGAAATCATAACTGAAACGAATGAATTATGGACCATTTGCTATATAGTTCGGAATAGTACTATCAGCAGCCAGAGAGTGATGGACATCAGTATGCCACTAACACCATTCCCATCAAAGACACAATGAAACTGGAAGTTACCTGTGTCAATCCAATGGAAGTTCACGACTCCCACGCTTACAGTTTAAAGAGTACAAAAGACTAAATAAAAAGTGAAAACAGCACTACTTATCGGCCCGCAAGAGATTAAAAAGTTCATGTCCTCAGCGATAATCGAAGACAATCAATCTAATTAACGAGTTTCCAGCTAAAATGCCATAGAAACACGACGAGCACGATGAAAAGCTTCGAGATGACACTTGAAGTCTCAAAGTGCCGAAACAAGACAAGAAAGGAACGAAAATTACCGGAGGACCATCAGGAGGCGCTTGAGGAATGAACTTGCAGTCCCCGGATCCACCAAAGCACCACCCATGGTACACGCACTGCAATCTCCCCCACTGATCGATCCTCCCCTCGGACAGCGGCGCCAAGCGGTGAGGACAGCTATCGTCGAACACCTTCCAGGCCTCCTCGTTCCTGTCCCACCACACCACCACGTCGAGGCCCATCACCTTCTTCGCGTGCGGCCTCCTCTTGTCGAGGTCGCAGACGGGCATCACCGGGTACCACTGCGCGTACCAGTCAAATTTCTCTCCCGCGGCATCGCTCCGAGTCTCGGGCTCGATGGGAGTCACCGGTTCTGCCGAAACGCCGGATGCCGGCGACGATATGGTCGCGTGGAGCTTGGGTCTCGTTATTCGTTTCGGCCGAAGGATGGGCGATCTGGGTCTGGCGAAAAAACTCGTGGGATGTGGTTCACGGATACGGACGGAGGGCAGAGAGGAAGCTATGAGAGCTTCCATGGCGGTCCTTCCTGGCTCTGGCAGAGCTCCGACCGGAGACTAGAGGAGGGAGACAAAGGACAGATGATGGTCGATTTCGTAAGTGACAAGAAAGAGAGTAAGACTCAACACAGTGGCGATAAACGAAACGTGAGGCGATAAATTCTCTTCGCAGGAGCAGGTTGAAGAATGAACTTGTCGAAGGCGAAGCGAATGAGGCGTTGAGTCCACATGGACATGCTCTGTCCATTACTTTATTTGATCCGAATGACAGAGTCGTCAATGATGGCCGTTTATAGCAACACTTGTTCTTTAAAATTTTGTTTTTATCAGGAATTAATTTTTTTTATTTTTGCTCAGAAGTAGAAGTGTTTTTTTTTTTTTTGGGTCAAAACTCAGAAGTAGAAGTTTAAGTAGTTACAAAACTATTTCTGAAGTAAAAAAAATACTTCAAAAATAAAAAAAAATAAAGTTACATAATCAAATCTACTCTAGCGAAATTTCTTCTTTAAAAATGTTGTCATGAGCACTCTAAAAAGCCGCCACGTCACACTTTAAACTTTAAACATTAAATTGTCAAGCATTACTTCCTTAAACGTTCATTTTGTTACGGAGGTTTACCTATATTTTCCATTAGCATATGAAAAGCATGTGACCTTTTAAAGAACAAAGTGTATTTTGATTTTATTCTTTTTTGAATAAAATCTCTCTTTTACCCTTGATTTGTAATAAGAAAATTAAAAAATAATAAAGAAATGTTAAGCGAGATAAAATTTAGATATCAAAAGAAAACATTAATAAAGCTATTGTTAAAATTTGATGAGTACATTAATAAATAAGATATTTTAAGAAGAAGATCCGGATTTAAGTAAAATAGGAAAAAAAAGGTTCAATAACAAAAAGGCCAAATTACAAAATTGGATCCAATTGAATGCAAAGGAGTGATTTCTTAAAAAAAAAAATGGGACCAAAAAAAAATACTATTATCCCTTACAAAGTTATATGCATTCTACTTACTAACATGGGAAAAAAAGTAACTGAGGGTTAATTGTAACAAAATAAAAGTTCTCGGGTGGACAAGTAATATCTCGAATTTCATGGGAGTTTTGTGTAATATATCCAAACTACAATTTCAGCTGCTTAATCCTACTTTTAGTGCAGTATTCATCGCTTACACTACAGTCATCACTGATAGATTTGAGGATTGAATAAATGGAATGAATAATTACAATTAGGCACAAGGCCAATATAAATATACATATAAAGAAGGGTAAGAAAGTAAATACACAAAAAGACCTAACACCCCCTAGTATATACAATATATCTAACACATATCGAACACCCCCCCTCAAACTCAAGGTGGGTCAACCAACGAGAGTTTGGAAAGAAGAGCAGCAAAGCGTTGTGGTGTAAGAGATTTAGTGAATAAGTCAGCAAGCTGGGCTGCAGAAGCCACAAAAGGAAGAGAAATGATATGTGCTTGGAGTTGATGACGCGTAATATGACAATTAATATCAATGTGCTTGGTACGTTCATGAAACACCGGATTTGTAACAATATGAATAGCATTCTTGTTGTCACAATGAAGAGGAATAGGAGCAGAGGAGGCAACACCAAGATCAGCAAGAAGACAACGAAGCCAAATAAGCTCAACAGTAGTGTCATCCATAGCACAATACTCGGACTCAGTAGAAGAGCGAGACATACCATGTTGCTTTTTGGCACGCCAAGAAATCAGAGAATCACCTAGAAAAATATAAAATCCTGTAATGAACTTGCGGTCAGTAACATCTAAAGCCCAATCAGCATCAGAGTAAGCACAAAGAGCAAGTGAGGAAGTCAATGGAAGAAAAACTGAGCGTGTCAGAGTACCACGAAGATATCGTAGAATTTGGAGTACAGCACCATAATGAACTGTACGAGGAGCCGCAACAAACTGACTGACAAGATGAACAGCATATGCGATATCGGGACTAGTGGTCATAAGATAGACAAGACTGCCAACAAGAGCCCGATAGCGAGTGACATCAGACAAAGGCACACCATCATTCGGACGAAGCTGTAAATGAAGTTCAACAGGAGTAGCTGCAGTACGAGTATCAGATAACTCAGCACGAGTTAAAATGTCAGAAATGTATTTCTATTGGGAGAGAAGAATACCACGTCGACTGCGAGCAACCTCAATATCGAGAAAGTAACGTAAGAAACCCAGATCTTTCATAACAAACTGACGGTGAAGATGTTGTTTAGTATAACTAATATGAACAGAGTCATCCTCAATAATAATCATATCATCTACATAGAGTAGCAAAATAGTATAACCAGCTGAAGATGTATGAGTAAACATAGCATGATCATTCTCACTCTGAACAAAGCCAGCTGACTGAATGACATCTGCAAACCGTTCAAACCAAGCTCGAGGAGCTTGTTTCAGACCATAAATAGCCCGACGAAGACGACATACCTGGCCGAGTGAATGAGGCAGACCTAGAGGTGGTTGCATAAAGAGTTCCTCCTAAAGAACCCCATGAAGAAAAGCGTTCTTCACATCAAGTTGAAAGAGATGCCAATTACAAATAGAGGCTACTGCAAGAAGAGTGCGAACAGAAGCCATTTTGGCAACAGGAGCAAAGGTCTCCTCATAATCTATCCCATATTTCTGATCAAAACCACGTGCAACAAGACGCGCTTTATAGTTTCCGTCAGAATGGGTCTTAATTTTATATATCCAACGACAAGATATTAAGGACTTTCTTGATGGAAGAGGCACAAGATCCCACGTACCAGTGCGCTCCAGAGCAGATAATTCCTCAAACATAGCATCACGCTATTCAGCATGTTGTACGGCTATACGATAATTTGATGGTTCCTGCAAAGTGTGGACAGCAGCCATAAAGGAACCAAACTCAGCAGAATAACTTGTAGCCGCCACGTACCTAGTTAGAGGACGACGATCTCGCGAAGGATTCCGCCGAGGGGATGGTAGATGAGAATCGTCAAGAGGCGTCGAAGTAGCAGGCGAAGTAGACGAAGGAGGAGGCATATTAGGAGAAGGTGGTGACACTGGGTCTGACGGAGAAGATATAAGAGGAGGAGAGGAATCAAGAGGAAAATCCATAAATACAGATGGAGAAGACTGTGAAAAAGTAGATGCAGCGGAAAAGAATGGTAGGTGCTCAAAGAACTGAATACTACGGGAGATACGAATACGTCGTGAAGAAGGATCATAGCTCCTATAGCCTTGGTGTTCTGTATTGTAACCTAAGAAAGCACATCGAACTGACTTTGCAGAGAGTTTGGTACGCTTATGGGATGGAAGAAGCACATAACATGTACAACCAAAAATACGAAGGTGATGATAAGTAGGTAGTTTTCAGAAAAGACTTTGGTGATGGGTGGCTTTGGAGAGGACGAGAGAAGGAAGTCGATTTATGAGATAGACAACAGTAGATAGTGCTTCAGCCCAAAATTCAGTAGGAACCAAATTGGATAACAAGAGAGCACGAGTAGTATCCAAAATATGACGATGTTTTCGTTCAGCAAGACCATTTTGAGCAGGAACACCGGAACAAGACAACTAAGGTAAGGTTCTCTGAGAAGTTAAGAAAGAACGAAAAGCTGCAGAAAGGTACTCCCCACCAGAATCAGAACGAAAAACTTTAATAGTTTTAGAGAATTGAGCAGATATCATAGCTGTAAAGTTCTTATAGATAAAGAGAAATTCATCACGAGAGCGCATAAAATAAACCCATGTATAACGAGAATAATCATCAATGAAAGATACATAATACTTGAATCCACTTTTAGAAATTTGGGGAGCAGGACCCCAAACATCTGAATGTACTAAGTCAAAACAAGAAATGGAAACAGAAGAACTAATAGGAAAAGGAGGTGCAGATTGTTTAGCTAAAGAGCAACTAGTACAAGGACGCATAACATTAGATAAAACATGTCCAAGTGCACCCTGCTGACGCAGAAAAGACAAACGGGAAGCAAATATATGACCTAAACGCTGGTGCCAACAGTCAAGATCGAAGATGGCAAGAACAAGTTGAGGTGAAGGAAGCTGGAGATACTGCATCAAATACAATCCTCCATGTCTACTACCCCTGCTAATCGTCCGGCCACTCGTACGATCCTGTACAACACAAGAATCAACAGCAAATGTCACCATATAACCCATATCGGCAAGTTGCTCAACAGATAAAAGATTCAGGGCTAAGTTCGGTATATGCAACACATTAGGCACATTAAAACTGCCAGGGATAGTAAGTTGGCCTTGCATAGTAGCAGTAAGATAGGATCCATCGACTGTAAAGAACCCTTCTGGATTTTTGAGTGCAGTCTGGTGAGTGAGATGATGAGCAGAGGCAGTCATGTGATGAGCAGCCCTAGAGTCAAGAATCCAGGAAGAACTATCACCTGAAGATTGTGCAGCAGCTGCTGTAGCAACAGTGGAGGATACGCTAGAAGAGCCAAGATGAAACTGAGCTAAACGAGAAAGCTGAGCCTCAATATTAGCAAGACGATCATCTGAAGATGAGGATGGAGTGACACGATCTGTGGATGGAGAAGAAACTGGTGCAATTGAACGCAATGGTGCATCAGGAAGATCACGCATTTTCTGAAAACATCGATCTTCAGTATGCCCATTTTGCTTACAAAAGTTACAATAAAAACGTGAATCTCGTTGAGAAAAAGCACGCTGGGAACCACGCACAAAACCACGCTGAGAACCACGCTGTGAATAGCCAGACTGAAAAACACGTTGAGAGGAGCCAGATTGGAGACCACGTTGAGAGGAGCTTGGCTGGAAATCAGACTGTGGAGTGGCCATTACTACAGAGGAATCTAAAGATAGAAGAGCACCAAGAATTCTTCGTCTAGTTTCCTCAGCCTGAAGTTTCTTGACTACATCAGAAAGAGATGGTGCATGATAACAATATAAAATCTGACTTCGAACTCCCTCAAATTCTGGTGAGAGTTGCATCAAGAATTCATACAGACGATTCTTGTTCTGATTTTCAAGTCTAGATGCAGCACAAACAACACAACTAGCACACGTGGGACATGGTGGACGAGCCAACACATCAAGTTGGGACCAAAGAGACGCCATATAATTATAAAATTCATGAATTGTTCGTGTACCTTGAGTGGCACAACGAAGTTCATGCATAAGCTGATAAACACGAACAGAACCTGTTTGTGTAAACATCTCAGCAATTTGATCCCATAACTGTTTCGCACCAATGATCTGAGTAAATTAGGGGCGAAGATCAGGACTTAGAGAACCAAATAATATTGCCCATGCTTTTCTATCAACAACATGCCAATCCCTAATTTCATATTGGCGTCGTGAAATTTGATCAGCCTTAGGTTTAGGCTCTGTAGTATCGGACAAGGGTGTAGGACAAGAACGAGTACCATCCACATGTTCATACAAATCACGATAAACAAGAGCAGTCATCACTAAGGATTTCCAAATAACATAATTAGAACCATCCAACTTAACATCAATGCGATCAATCCGATCATTATCAGCCATAATTCTAAGATCAATAAAACAAACCGAAAGTAAAGTGAAGAAAGCAAAACATGTGGTCAATCGCAAGAAAATCAGTAGTAACCACAATCGAACAAAGAGAATCAGTAGCCACCGAACAGAGCAACAAGGCCAAGATGAGGCTGCTGGAAAAAGTCTCGGCAAACGTTTCTACCTCGCGTTCAACAAGGCCAAGATGGGGCTGGCCGAGAACTCCTTTTCTCCTCCTCCACTGAAAATCCAATTGCCGAAATCCACTTAACAATTCAAATTGCCAAAATCCAATTGCCGAAGAACACCCCAAATCTCCAATTGCCGAAGAACACCCCAAATCTCCACTGATAATCAAAAACGTCGGCAGCAGGGTGAAAATCCAATTGCCAAAGAACACCCACTGATAATCAAATTGCCCAAATCTCCACTGAGAAGACGAACGTCGGCACAAAGGTAGGAAAACCTTGTGAACGTGCCAAAATAAGACTAGGATCAAATTGCCAAAATCCAATTGCACCTCAAATCTCCACTGAGAAGACGGGGATTGCCGAAGAACACCCACCGAATCAAATTTCCACTAGAAGAAGAACGTCGGCACAAAATTTGCGAATGTCCCAAATTTCCTTAGATTGAACATCGGCACAAAGAAAGCCTTGCGAAATCCAATTCAAGCATGAACATCGCCTATGAGGGAAGAGCGAGAAACCCTAGCTCTGATACCATGATAGATTTGAGGATTGAATAAATGGAATGAATAATTACAATTAGGCACAAGGCCAATATAAATATACATACAAAGAAGGACAAGAAAGTAAATACACAAAAAGACCTAACACCCCCTAGTATATACAATATATCTAACATATCTAACAATCACCACCTGTGGAAATCCATTCTTCCAATCCGAGAATGGATAGAAAATATGGTTCTCTAGGTAATCTCCTTACCGAAAATATTTGCGGTAGGAGTTCTCTTAGCATGAAATGGTCCGACCTTCTTGGAAGAAGGATTGACCTCTCATGTTTCGACGGGATGTGTTAAGCCGAAAACAATACCGACGAACAAATAACTCGATTTTTCGATGTAGATTACCGCTAAATTTCGAGCCATCTTTGCCGGGAACTGTTTCCATCCTCTATGAACTCAGAATGCAGAACGTTGAGGTGGAGAAAGAACTTTAGCCATGGTCCATAGGGCTGTGTTGGAATCGCCATTGTCTCAAACTCACCCATCTGCCGAAAAACTCATCTGAGTGTTGTTCACATGGATATAATCCTAGACGGACTTGTTCCTTGTTATTCAAAAGTGGCCCGATCGGAATGATGTAATGACCAGTTGTCCCTCATGTAGAGAAGTTGGCAAGAGCTTTGCAGACGAGTAAAATGGATGAAACGCTGCCCCGTCTTTAAGGGCATCGAGACCGTGAAATTCTAGCGTTTTAAGCGCGTGTGCGACACTTTTCAAGAGATAATCAATTTCTATTATTCAGTAATAATCATAATAAGGTTACATATGACCTTGACCCTTATTACTATTTAACCCTCACAACTAACAAATATTTTCTAACACTCTCCGTCAAGTTGGAATGTAGATATCAAATAATCACAACTTATTATATAAGAAGCTCACTCTATTTTTCGTAAAGACTTTTAATAAAGATGTTCGCAAGTTGATCCTCCGTCCTTGTGTGTTGAAGAATTATGTCCCCTTCATGATGTTTTTTTCGAACAAAATGGAATCAATCTCTATTTGTTTGGTTAGCTCATGGAAGATAGGATTCGATGCAATATAAATGACGGATTGATTATCACAATAAAATAATGATGGATTTGATGGCGACATTCTAATCTCTGATAAGTGCATCCTCAACCACAATAATTTACCGATCACATGTATCATAGCTCAACATTCAACTTTAGCACTTGATGGGAAAACTACATGTTGTTTCTTGTTCTTCCACGCAACTAAATTATCTCCAAGAAACACACGATAGCGTCAAGCAGATCTCCTATTTATAGGACATCTAGTCCAATCAACATCAGAGAAGCCTGTTGTCGCGACCCTCTTGAGGTTGTCGGGCTCTCGAGGGCTAATGGGTCGTCCTGTCTGGTCGGACGCGGGCCTCTCCCAAGGCCCATTACCCAAATCGCAACGGAGGTATGCGTGATCGACTTTCAGTGGTCTAGTGACATGTGCTAAGTGTGCATGCCATGGAGTCGCCACCAATCATTTTTTTTAGAGTGTGATTGGACCACCCAATCGAATAGTTGGGAGTTTCTATTCAATTCTGCGAGAACCAGAGAAATGGTTTCGGGGACTTAGTTACACCAACTGTCAGAGTTGACGCCCTTTCGGTACCTAAGTTGACTGAATTTTCTAGCCTGAGATTCATGCGGATGAGTAAGGTATGAACCCTAAATCTAAAAATTCATGCAGATAGGAGTGATTATCCTAGCAATCACAATCAGTAATAAAATGCGCAACTCAAGGAATCTAGATATGCAAATAAATCACATGACATTCCTAGTAAGGCCCTATTTATCAATCACAGCTCAAGAATGATTTAGCTGTCCTAGCCATTCTACACGCGATCTAACCTAAGAAAAACATTAGGAAGCATCGAAGGAGTTCGAGAGTACTCACATGGGGTTCGCCGTGCCCTGATTTGGTCTTGGACGAGCTATCGAGCTCATGCCGACCCGATTATATTTAGGGATCCACTCGGCGTTTTACATCATGAAATCATGTGAAACAAAAACGAAAATATTCAGCAAGGGGAATTTATTATAGATGGTGGTCGATCTAATTGGACGTCAAGACTAAAAAATATGTAGAAATTTACAAATTAAAATACTCGAATGACATTTTTTTGCTAAATTCAACTCTATGCGTCGTGAAGAAATACATGCAATTGAACTTGAATTTTGACTATTTATGAGTTCAAAATGAAAAGGAAATTAAAATAAAAATATTGACTATTTTTCTATATTTTTACGACATCGAACGCTATTTTTCTTCATTTTTCATGTATTTTTCTATTTTTGGAAAATATTAAAAAATATGACAAATTATTTTTTTTTATCAAAAATGGTTCCTTTAGCTTGGTCAAGGCTACCAAAGATGATTTTTTAATTTTTTTAACTTTTTATAGATTTTTTATGAATTTTTTAAAAATAAACTATGAAAGACTGATCAAAAATCAGGTGTCAACAGCTGCCCCTCTTTGAGAGGAATTTCGTCAGAGATTTCTCTCAAAGACAAGGTGACACCTGTGTTCCGATCGACTCGACTGGGAAAAGAAAAGAAATCATGACATCCAATTTTCATGTCCATCAATGTGTGCTTTTCCTTAAAAAGAGATGTGCTCGTTCAATTCCCTGATATGATGTAAGAAAGTTAAGGAGTAGATAGACTTCCCTGCCCCTTACCTGTCGAATGCTTGCGGCATTTTCTGTGTCTGATGGGTTCAAGTAGATTCCTAAGGACTTGTCATCGGAGTGTCCTGGGGATGTTAAGCTCTGACCTGTATGGTAGGTCAAACCATAATGGGATTCCTAACTGATAGGAACCTAAGGAAGACGCATCCCACATTTGGGAATTTGCCAAGGGTTTTGATCCGTGTGGTGGACTAAACTAGAAATGGCTTGCCTAATGTAAGGCTTATTAGGGAAAACGAATCCTCCCGCGTTCGGGATTCATCAAGGTTTTGATCCGTATGGTGGATCGGACCATTGGGTTGATCCTTCAGGCGGTCTCTACCAGTCCTTTGACCCTTCAGGCGGTTTCTACCATTCATTGACCCTTCATGCGGTTTTTACCATTGGTTGACCCTTAAGGCGGTTTCTACCATACATTGACCCTTCAGGCGGTTTCTACCATTGTTTTGACCCTTCAGGCGGTTTCTACCATTGGTTGACCCTTCAGGCGGTTTCTACCATACATTGACCCTTCAGGCGGTTTCTACCATTGTGTTGACCCTTCAGGCGGTTTCTACCATTGATTGACCCTTTAGGCGGTTTCTACCATTGAGTTGACCCTTCAGGCGGTTTCTACCATTTATGAGATTCCAAATTGATATGAATCAAAGGATGACGTACCCGCTCTTTGGGGCTAGTCGGAGACTCGATCATTCTGTGGATCGGTCTTAGAAAAGATTTGCCTACTAAAAGGCTTCACCTAAGGATGACGCACCCAGTCTTTGGGGCGGCCAAAAGTCCTGCAGAAAGCTTAGACCTGAAAAAATTTTCCTCGCCAAGAAGATATTAGTAATCTTTGGGAAGACAATAATTGTCTAACTGACAAAATTCTACAACTTAAGTTTTAGTCATGAAATGTGCATTTTGATTGCTGGAGGTTATCTAAAACATTCCTACCATATACAGATGTGATCATAAATTCCTTGCACGGAAACTCTAGATCAAACAATTTGAAAATTTCAAAAAGAGTTTGCTCAAAACATCCATTGGAGTATTTCTCATCCAAGAAGGCTCCTCACTGCTCTGTGATAATGATCTTTAATAGGGAAAGTGCTCAATTTCCTACCAACCTGTGCCTGGGTTTCAGGATCATTCGCAACGCATACATTTCGACCGATCAGGAGGTCTTTCACGGGACCGTAGTGTTAGGCTTGGATATCGGTTTCCAAGGGGGACTCACTTTTGAGTCAAGGCCGTTGAACGAAATTTTTCACTATCTGCTCCGGGTTTACAAGTCAAGAACCCTGTAAAATGAGAAAGAAATAGTCTTGCTCGTACTTCTTTGAGCTAAGTTATACATTAACCCAAGTGTCTTAGTCAGATAAGACTGCTTCGGGGTTGTAACATTGGAAGGATTGGGGACCGAAAAAGGCTTATTTTTGCCCAGAAATTGTGAAGGGTTTGGCATTGGTGATCATTGCAAATTTGTCACATGTCCTTCGAAGAACATCTCCATTTCTTGAAGTGTACACTCCTCTTTTAGAGCGCACAAGGATGTTTAAAAGCGTCTCTTGTTACATTAAGAGACCGTCTGTTTGTGTGTTTGCAATTTGAGCACGACATCATTTGGAGAGTAGTCATCTTGATCTGACTCCTTTGCAGGGTCTTTTCATCGTATATCTAAACTTTACTGGGGATATTTTGAATAGACATCAGCCTTGCTTTTTACCAGGCACTTTGCTTTTTCTTGATGTCTAGGGATTTTTCTTTTCCCCCTCTTTTTAATCCCGTGTTTTTCTTTTCTTTTGGAGCTTGGATTTTCGGCAATCATGCTAGATATGCAACTTAAACTTTGGCACGCTTCCATTCCTAAAGTGATGTTGCCTTTGCTTTGGAATATGCAATGATCACCAATAGGTTGATGAAATGAATTTGCTGGCTCAACTTGGTCGTGCAAAGGATAACAGTGTGTAGGATAGAGAAATGAATTATTCTCGTCATCCTATGACACTTGGATTATCATATAAACAACACACAAAGATTTATGTTAGTCCGAGCAAGAAAATTTCAAACCGTTTACTTTCTGATACTGTTGGACTAACCTTCATTTGCCCCAATGTGGGGTGGTTCTTGACAGGGTTGAGAATGAAAATCGTCGTTCAATGGGGTTCTCAATGGGCATCTGTAGTGTTTGGAATGAAGAAATAAATGCCTTTGTCATCTCGATCCATGTAATCGTTGCGAATGACCCTTATATCCATAGGTTAAGGTTTCGCTATGATTTCCAATCTCCTCATCTCTCAAGTGTGTATGGGACGTGTTTGGATTAGGCTCGCTTCTCTTATGAGAAAATACCCTTTTGAACAGTTCAAACGACTCTTGTTGGAAAAATTCATTTCATTTCATCAAGATTTATCCTTCAAAGGGATTTTGTGATGCACCATACATGTGTAATTCATGTTCAGACAATCTCATGTTTTAAAACATGAATGTCAATGAAGTAAGAATTCTATGTCTTTTTAGATGTGAGAATCGAATTAATTCTGAAAGTTTTTAATCTCCAATGAATTGGGAAAAGGGATACTTACCTGCCCATCGAGGCTGGAGATCCTGGAAATATAAAAGGGATATGTCATCGTATATTCTAAAAATTTACAAAAATTGGAACGATACATCTTACCCTTGGTCATATGCTCCAACGAGTGTACAAGGGTTGTGAAAATATGTCTGCCCTGATGGCGAGCTCCTGCCAAGGATAAATATTAAGCATTATTTTGGGTTTTCAAATTCAAAACAAATTGGGACGATACTACTTTACTCTTGATTTGAATTCCATTCTGCATGCCAATGTGCAGATTGTAGAAGCCGGCCCTCAAGCTTGTGGCCATGATTTCTTCGTCTGGTTGGGCAACGAATCCACCTCGAGGATTTACGTCGGAGGAGATTCATTCATCTTTTTGGGCGTGTTTCATGCACTGTTATGTTATTTGAATGCATGGCTTCTTGGGTGCCTCGTCTCTGTTCATCACCTGAGAGGAAAATGAGAGAACATTATCCCCGCATCTGATTGAAAATCATTTAGGAACGATACGTTCTTTTTACCAAATGGGTGGCTCCGCGGCCAAATGCGTTTTACATTGAAAGGATGGATTCCATTACGCTCTGCGGATGATAACTATCGCTTCAAGGACTTGCCCCACGGATTAAACGATGAATTTGATGTCTTCGGCTTCGACATGCTTTCCGGATGTAGGAATGGTTTGCCCCCATTTTCAGTGGAGATGGGTTTTGTCGAGTGGGCAACATCAAAAACTCATCCTAGCTTTGGCTTTAGTCGAAGGTTGAAATCCCGACCTTGGATAAGCGAATCATGATTCATCTCCTTCTGCTTCGGATTTGTCATTTGCATGCTTCACATTTTACAATACCAACTTCGCCGCTTAATGAAAATGAATCGATGATTTTCGAATTGCCCCAAGTTCTATAGTCATCTGCGTCGAATCTCTTTGAACTTCATCGGGTGATAGACCAACTGATAAAATGATTTTTCAATCCTGAGATCGAACTCCTGACGTTTCGTACCACTTCCATTTCACTGACTACCAGGACACAGCACTATTGGCGTCCCTAACTGGTTCGTTTTTTGTTATAAAATTCTTGAAGCAGTTAGCGACCCCCATCGAGAATGAAACAAGCTCAATTTAGAGTTCATAACGACTAAAGGTCCCTTAGAACGATACAGAGCTAACCGTCTTTGAGCTCGCTCGGGCTTTTGCTCGCATTTTCCTATGTGAAGCCTTTAAATGTTTTTCTTCGTGGCGTTCAATTGATTCGCCTCGACTCTAATCTAACAAGGGATTGTCGCACTCAAGCATGATGATGCTCGCAGGTAGTACTGATCGCTGCCCCAGATTAACTCTAGGCATTAAGGAAGATTATCTTGCTTGGAAGACTTTATGACAGAAAGATTAATGATACATCCAGTCACATGTTCCTAGTTCCCTTGAGGATTCTCGGTGATCAGCCAGTTACACCATGAATCAGACATATAATCGTCATTTTGGATCATAACTTCATAAGTCCATCAGTTTTAAACTGATCGATCCAGATATGGAGCTCCTCATCAAGGAAATCTTTTGATTCTTCGAGCAACTGATATTCGGGTTGACCATCATCGCTTGGCGTTGAAGGATTCCTGTTTCTGTTGTGAGCGATCTGATTCTTCGAGCTAGAACCTTCGTCGTTGCTCGAGATTATAAGAGGATGATTGATCGGTTCACTATCAAAAGCACCTTCCATTTGGGAATGGAAGAAACAAAAATCCTCAGAGCATCCGCCCGCTTGATCTTCCGAAATCATATGCCCAAGCCGGGCAGATCTTTGAACACTAGGCGCAATATGTTGATCGGGGATAGGAAGAGCACTAGCGAAAAGTTGCTGCTCAAACCAAGGAGTTCGTACCTGCTGCACTTGTGGCATATACTCTTGAGGGGTGCTGAGATGATTCAGAGGAATATTCTGATTAGCGCCCAAGTAGTCAATGGTGCTGCTACCAGCTTGGTCGGTGCCTAGATTCGGCAGGGTATTTCTTACTTCAGGGGCATTGTAGTTATAGCCATGCCTAGTGTTTAGGCACAAGTTGAGTTCTTTCAGGTTCAGTGCTGTGTGGCGCTGTCTTAGCGCCCTTCTGTAGCTCTTGAGGTGACTCGCGACTCCATCTTTAGTGAGTCCTGGTATGTTCATGATCTCAAGTATGCGCGTTGGATATGCTGAGTTGATCCCTAGTTGCTGAACCGCACTAAGGAACTTGAGATGAAGCTCGGGGGACCAATTGACCCTCGTCTTCTTGCGACCCGGAACAGTGTTGACAACTTGGCTATTGCTCTCTGGCCTATTTCCAGTAGGATTTGATCGAGCCGGAAATTGTTGTGGAGGGAATTCATCAGCTTTGGATTGGTCGGTCGTGATAGTAAGCTCATCGTTAAGGAAACTCCAATCATGGTGACGCATATCACATCCTTTAGAAGGCATCGGTATTGACTTCGTAGAATTGATTTGTTCATGCATATCTCCAACAAAATCCGATTGTATCGAAGATGGTTCGAGGGAGTGGGGTGGTGAATGAGCATTTTCAATCCTCATATAAGGCTTATCAAGGAACATTTCGCCGAGAGTGATAGGGCCACCGCAATTAAGGCAAGCGATAGTGCTGGGAGCTTTCTTATACCTCATGTTCTCCGCTCGAAGCTTTTCGTTTTCCTCCTTTAGAATCGCAAGTTCTTGACGTCTGTGTTGAGCCCTCAATTTGGCTCGCTTATTTTGAAACCAAAACTTGACCCTCAAAGGTTTCATCCCTAGCTTCTGGCCCAATTCATTTCTTTGTTTCATGTTCGGGAGAGGGCATTCACTAAAGAAAGCTTCAAGCTCTTGGATTTCATTCTGAGTGTGGCACTGGCGACGTTTCCTTTTCCGGGATTGACCATCGCTGCTGCTGTTGTCGTCGCTGCTGAGATCCTGAACTTCGTTGCCGAAAGGGTTGGGTTCTGTGGTTCTGGTACCAGACGCCATCCTAGAATCTTCGAGATCTCTCAGTAGTTCATTTTCTGAGATTTTTGGATCAGTCGCCTCTAGCAACTGATGGTAACCCTCAAACATGTTGGATCGAAAAATGTTCGATCAATTTTTGCTCGCTCAGGGTTCTCTACTCTCTCATGTATGCTCACTCTCTCTAAATTTTCTTTTGAGTGGTTCTGTATGCCCATGAAACGTTCTTTAAACATGGATGAAGATCATCAGGCAAGCGTTGCTCCCAAGATTTCGTATTTCCCACTTTGTCGTCTTCTTTCTTCTTTTCAACGTGGAGGGACACCAAATCGATTTCCTTTTCTCGATATCCATGTCTGTCTCCCACTTATTTTCAAAAAGGTGGAACTACGCTCGCCTCCCGCTCAGTTTTTTAATATGATGGGACCGCCAAATCCTTTCGCAACTTTTTTCGATAGTTGCGCTTAACTCCCGTTCAATTTTAATATGGTGACACCGACATATCTTTTTACAACTTTTTTAGGTTTATCAAGCCTGAAATCGCGGACTGGGATAGATCTGATGGTTCACCGAAAGAGCCACCATTGCTTTACCCAATTAACTTGGCTCCACGAGCATTATTGCTATGCCTTTCTTCATTCTCGAGTTGCTATAAAAGGAGGAGTTAATGCAGAGAAGATTAACACTCTTACATAATTGTCTTTTCGTATTTTAATCACTCTACCACACTCATCTTCTTCTCCCTCACTCCAACGAAAATGACCTCCTCTCCTATTCGCGCTTTCTCGGCCGAAATTTTGGCCCAGTGGGAAAAACTCTATAACCTCCTCGGTCGAGGCTATGCTCATATAGCCGATCACCCAGAAACTGAAGATGAAATCCGTATTTTGCTCGTGGAAATAGACACCACCTCCATCGAGGGCACTAATTTAGAGAGGGAATATAGAATCTTCCCAACCCTCTTTATAAACTTTTTAGAGACTTACCGTGTCGCTCATCGAAAAGCTACCGTGGCTTACGTTTTGCGAGCTCGCTATGAGGATCGGTCCAACTGCTTGGTGTTGGCCAACCTTGTGGCCGATAGTCACAGAAAGGCTGTTGAGTTCGCCAACAAGCGAGTCTCGATGTTGCTTCGCGAGAGGGGAAATTTGGTGGAGCGCTTGGCCTTATCCCTGACCACCTATGAGCACGACCGTCGTAATGTCGTGTTGAAGTTTCAATGTGAGTGGCAGGAAGAAAGGCTTGACAGCATTACCGCGGATATAGCCCATGGGAGAGGACTAGTTCGGGACCTGGAAATAGCCGCCGAAGATCACGGGACCAAGGTTGCCGATCTTAAATGGGAATGTAAACGCCTTCTTCTTAAACTTGCAGATCTCGAGTCTCGAGGTGGTGAGTATAAGCAAAGCATCAATAATATGGAGGGCCAACTAGGTTCCTTTGTGATGCTAATTAGGGCTCATTGCGGTTTTATGTTTCCACCCCGATGATCTGTATGATCTGCTTTTAAGGTCCCTCGATTGAGCGAAATGAATGAAAGCTCTAATGTGTGTGTCTCAACTTCTGTATGGCTGACTTTCTCGAACACCTGACCACTCTCAACCTAGGCAAGCTGCGCTTTGACATTGATGATTCGAGCGTGTACATCTTGATTTTTTAATCTTGCTTATGATCGGATAAAGGAACCTCCCACCGCGATTATCCACAAAAAGACTTCTCTTCTCTACTTGTTTTTAACCTGTTTCAAATGAAAAGGCAGAATCAGAAGAAAGAATTTGAAAAATAAAGCATAAATCCTTTCAATTTTATGCTTACTTGTGATTAATAGGGATAAGAGCTTTTACAAGGGTTTTGGCCTTGTGCAAAAGCTTTTATCAATATTCCTCAAAGGAAAGCATATCATTGAAAGAAATGTAATTCACGATAATCGCCTTTGATCAATTCCAAGAAAATCAATGGAATGTTCAAAAGTACACAATTACGATGTGTTTTAAATTCAATTGAAGATACGGTATCCAAATTAAAGCTGTTTGCTAAGAACGAGATTAATTTGGATATCTATCTTTTCATTAAATTTGAAAAACACGAATACTCTTGATCAATTATTGTGGATTACCAATGATGCAAAACATGCATGAACCAATTCAAGTTTATAGTTCCTTCTGGCGAAATTGGGATTGTATTGCCCTATACGGCCAAAAGGTTGTATAAAACTTCCAATTTCAATTTCATCCAAAGGAATTATAAAATTGATTTTGGAGTATTCGAGTGATTAGAAGAAATGCCACTATCACATTCCAATGACAAGTCAATAGAAATACAACAAATTTCAATCTGAATGTATATAAACACAAATAGATGCCTAATACAATCAATCTAAGGGATCAGATAGAGAGGATCTCAGCAAAATAAATCCTATACAAGAAGGCTAGAAATGAAAAATAAAACAAAGGAATGTGATCTTAATACTTAGGCTCTTCTTGTCCACTTGGCGCTCGTAATGGGATGACACCATCTTCATCTTCCATCAAGAACATTGGGAGGAAAACACACATATCTATCCTCAAAATGGCATTTAATCCAATCACCGGAATTATGCAATGAATATAATGATTAAGAGCTGTAACAAGTTCGAGGGATAGAAAAGTCTTACCAACCAAATTTAAGAGAAAATCAAGCTTCTCTGTATTTTTTGCAGTGTTAGGTATACTAACCTTCCATAGACAAACGCATGAGACAGGTGAGGGAAAACTCCTAAAAATCAAAAGATAGGGCTTGGTACCTAAAGCCAAGGTTCTCACCTCGAATTCTGGGAAGAGCCGATTCCATTGCACAACTATCGTTGCATTGGGACTCAATCCATAGTTCGAAGTGAGCGGAATTGAAAAGTGGATTACCCCATGTTTTTCCTCACGGAGATTCCATTTTCAATTCCTTCTATTGTGTTCCTAAAGAGGGCGCCTGGGGTTTTAGGCGCAATTGTGTGTATTCATTGTGTCGTGCTAAAGCAATAGACATGCATTTTATTTAACAATCACCGCTTCAATATAAACATCCACACAATCATACATCCAAAACTCCTGCCTGCATAAAACAAAGTTAACAAGCACTTCACCCCTTATTTCTCCCATCTACAAAAACATCTAACACATTCGTTAGCATATACACCTCACTTTCGAGAGCATCTGCATAAAATTAGGTTAGAAGAATCAATCAACTTTTTAATCGGCTCAAGTCCACTAAATGGTTAAGAACCAGTCCCCAGCAGAGTCGCCAGTCTGTCGCGACCCTCTTGAGGTTGTCGGGCTCTCGAGGGCTAATGGGCCGTCCTGTCTGGTCGGACGCGGGCCTCTCCCAAGGCCCATTACCCAAATCGCAACGGAGGTATGCGTGATCGACTTTCAGTGGTCTAGTGACATGTGCTAAGTGTGCATGCCATGGAGTCGCCACCAATCATTTTTTTTAGAGTGTGATTGGACCACCCAATCGAATAGTTGGGAGTTTCTATTCAATTCTGCGAGAACCAGAGAAATGGTTTCGGGGACTTAGTTACACCAACTGTCAGAGTTGACGCCCTTTCGGTACCTAAGTTGACTGAATTTTCTAGCCTGAGATTCATGCGGATGAGTAAGGTATGAACCCTAAATCTAAAAATTCATGCAGATAGGAGTGATTATCCTAGCAATCACAATCAGTAATAAAATGCGCAACTCAAGGAATCTAGATATGCAAATAAATCACATGACATTCCTAGTAAGGCCCTATTTATCAATCACAGCTCAAGAATGATTTAGCTGTCCTAGCCATTCTACACGCGATCTAACCTAAGAAAAACATTAGGAAGCATCGAAGGAGTTCGAGAGTACTCACATGGGGTTCGCCGTGCCCTGATTTGGTCTTGGACGAGCTATCGAGCTCATGCCGACCCGATTATATTTAGGGATCCACTCGGCGTTTTACATCATGAAATCATGTGAAACAAAAACGAAAATATTCAGCAAGGGGAATTTATTATAGATGGTGGTCGATCTAATTGGACGTCAAGACTAAAAAATATGTAGAAATTTACAAATTAAAATACTCGAATGACATTTTTTTGCTAAATTCAACTCTATGCGTCGTGAAGAAATACATGCAATTGAACTTGAATTTTGACTATTTATGAGTTCAAAATGAAAAGGAAATTAAAATAAAAATATTGACTATTTTTCTATATTTTTACGACATCGAACGCTATTTTTCTTCATTTTTCATGTATTTTTCTATTTTTGGAAAATATTAAAAAATATGACAAATTATTTTTTTTTATCAAAAATGGTTCCTTTAGCTTGGTCAAGGCTACCAAAGATGATTTTTTAATTTTTTTAACTTTTTATAGATTTTTTATGAATTTTTAAAAAATAAACTATGAAAGACTGATCAAAAATCAGGTGTCAACACCTGTAGAGTTTAGATAACCTTAATTCTTAAAGAGTATTCCTTTACCTAGTGCTCTATTCAAATATTTGACAATTTGAAGCACGTCGTCCTAATGAGTATCACGAGGAGAACTCATGAGCTGGCTTACTACGCTAAAAGCAAAGAATGTATAAGACCTTATGATGGTAAGATAATTTAACTTATCAACTAATCTCTGATATTTTGCTAGATGATGTAGTAATTATCCTTCTTCTGCATCAAGTTTTACATTGGGATTCATATGGGTATTGACGGGTTTTGCTCCGAAAAATCGAACATCACCAAGAGTATCAAGTACATAATTTTGTTGTGATAAAGTCATACTGGCATGTGAATAGGCTATTTCGATACCAAGAAAGTATCGAAGATGTCCTCAATCTTTGGTGTTGAATTCTATATGAAGAAATTGCTTGAGTTTCTGAATGCCATCCAAATCATTGCCAATAATGATGATCTCATTAATATATATCACTAAAAGGATACAACCAGCTGAAGAGACAAAGTTAAAAACCGAATGGTCAACCTCACACCGCTTTAATCTAAATTTAAAAACCGCATCACTAAATCTACCAAACCAATCATGATGAGATTATGTAAGTTCATTATAAAGCATTGTGTAAACGACATACCACATTCTCCCCTTAAGAAACAAGCCCAATGTTGCTCTGTATAGACCTTCTTAGCTAAATCACCATGTAGAAATGTATTTTTTCAAATTTTGCATCCAACGAAATAAATACACTGATATGTGGGATTTTGGCTATTGGAGAGAAGATGTCATCATAGTCGACACCCTAAGTTTGAGTATACCCCTTCGCAACTAACCGTGCCTTCAATCGGTCAATAGTATCATGTGGATGAACTTTAATAGTGAAAACCCAATGACAACCAACAAATTTCTTAAGTTGCTAAGTTCGATTCTCAACATGTGCCTACATTTCATCCTCCATGGCATGACGCCATCCCCGATGAGCAAGAGCCTTAGCAATGCTGCTAGGCACAAAAATAGAAGACAATAATGACACAAAGGCAAAGAAGGTAGAAGATAAACAATCATATGATAGAAAATTAGAAATAGGATGATGCATATGAACGGAAATAGAATGACCGGAATATGGAGCATAATGATCAACAGGACGACCAATACAAGAACGTCACATCAACTAACACGAACATACGATGACGAGTAGGGCTGTAACATTTGTATCCCTTATGAGGCTGAGAGTATCCCACAAAGATATATTTTTCAGCATGAGGATCCAGCTTATCAAGACCTTAAGTGAGAATGTACATAACATACACACCCAAAGATCCAAAGAAGTAAAGAAAAGAGGGGTTTGGATGTAAAATAGAGAAGAGTGTGAATGTACATAACATACACACCCAAAGATCCAAAGAAGTAAAGAAAAGATGGGTTTGGATGTAAAATAGAGAAGAGTGTCTCTCCCTGAAGAACAGAAGTTGGAAGCCTATTAATTAAAAAAAATGTTGTAAGAATAGGATGGCCCCAAAAGTTTTTAGGTAGAATGGAGAGCCAGAGAAAAGACTTCATCCATTGTAGGAAGAGCGCTCTGTGACGTAATATGTCGTCGACGAGATGAATACTCAGACCCAAAGACCTGATATATAATATCACATGCAAATCCTCTTGCCGTTTGGCCAAAACATTTAGATTATTCAAGGTAGGAAGATAAGTATCCAATCGCTGGCAAATGGTCGTAAACCAATCATAATGACCAGATAAAGATTGATCTCTATGTTGAATATCAAATAATACTTCCCACGTGTCACATACCCGAGTTATATTATTCTATCCATAATAGAGCACTGCACATTTCTTCAAAACTACCTCAGCAATATCACACTGAATAAAGTGGCGACTAATTTTATGATCCATGTTATTCCATAAAAGGGTCTGAATCATTACGTCTCCTACAATCCAATCGGAAATTTATACTTGTCAGGTGGCAACATAGATGTGAGAAAGCTAAGTTGTTTGGTGGCAGTAAGATAAACATCAACAGCTTTAGATTAGGTTAGTTGAAGATGACCAGAGGCTCGATCCAAAAGCCATATAGGGAATGTGATCAAGCCCAAAACAGAATCAATGTCACGGTAATCAAGATTTAAATCCGATCAGTCAATCAAACACACAGCAATTTTTTAATAGAAAATAGGGCTCAATCCAACCACCAAAAACAGTTTATTACTTCATTTGCAATATTGCCTTCGATATAATGTCCAATACCAACTCTAACGTGTATTGAAATTTCGAAATTCGCCATTAGAATTTCTGAACCCAGCATGCATTCCAATCATAAATATAACCATCGCCATGACATCAACACATTCAACCCCACACCAATTTAAAAAAAAAAAAAAAAAAACCTCAATTGTAGTCACCAAATTGTGGGGATAAGAGCTACCTAGAACAGAACATCAAAATATTCAACGAAACCTCAAGAGCAGAGCAGAGCAGTCATTGTAGACACATGAAGGCGTTGAAGGACATCGGAGCTGAGCTCGTCAGCCAAGGCGACGTAGGATCTAGGCTCGCCGGCCTAGTCGATGTCAAACGACGTTGGATCTGGGCTTCACCGGCCTAGATGACGTCAGTTCTAGGCTTCAAGAGGCCGGGGCAACACTAGATCTGGCTCGTCAGGCGCAAGCGACGACTTATCAAGGGTTTTTAATGAGATTCATCAACTTCGATAGTAGCTGGTGGTCGACGGTGGGTGATTGACAGCGGTGGTTGATGGTCGATGGTCGATGGTGGTGGCTGATTCTCTGGAAAGTAGGCTCTGATATCATGAGATAATTAATTTTTATTATTCAACAATAATCAGAATAGGATTACAAATGTATAACCTTGATCTTTATAACTATATTACCCTCACAACTAACCAATACTTTCCAACAAACACGAATTAGAACATTGTGTGCCGGAAATACATGGGAGGATTGTCACGACATCCCTATAGAACCCTTCTCGTGCGTATTATTCTGTTTTTTTCTTTTTTCTCTTCACTTCTCTTACTTCTATCGGGATAAAACGCGTATGTCTCTATTCACAGAAAAGAATGAACGAACCAAGAATCTCATAGGCCTGAGAAATGGATTGACCGATGCGCCTCACTGAAAAAGGGGAGGACTTATCTACCTGCCGTGACCGAGTTCACTGCTGTTCCATGGCTGGTGTTGCCTGTGATGTCACCGAGTTTAGTCCGCTCACGGTTCGAGGGGAGAAAAGCGGTCTAGAAGGATCCAGGCTTCTAGGAGACAAGTTCACTTCCTCTAGAGCTCGGAACTGGAGCTCCGGAGGATAGTTCCTCACGCAGCCAATGCGAGGCCCGGCTCCTGTGGTCCATTTGCAGGACAACTGCTTACCCAACTGCAGCGACTTCGGTTTGTTATGTGAAGGCCTTTGTATGACTCTCTCCACTTGAACGGATACCGCTAAGCTCTCTGCCTCTTCTGCACGAAGCATAGGCACTGGGACGTTGCAACTTGGCACCAAAGCATGTACTTCTTCCTCTACTTCCTGACGTTCGACTTTGGATCTCTGCAAGAAAGTGTCTCGACAGGATCCATCCGGAAGGTTACCATTCCCTAGTCTTCCAGACAGTATGCCATCTTCTGATGTGTCATCATCAGTCGGCTTATTCCAGAAGTCACCAAACTGCCTTGATTTGGCGGGGGCAACAGTCTCTTCCTCTGTCAAATCCTGAGTCAAGTCTCTGATATCTATCTTGTCAGTCCCTGACACTTGCACACTTTGTATTATGTCCTGCCCGGATGAATGGTTCCTTATGTGCACACTGCTCCTTTGCCGGCTAGTAAAGCTTGCTTCATCATCCACTGGACTCATCTGAGGAAATTGAGAAAAATTTGTTCAAGTCTGATCCGCATTTACAGTGGATGCAAAACATAACATAATCATTGCAAACATGATCTTCAGTTCTACCTTCACGTCTGTTGTATCTACATCATTCTCTCTGAGAAATAAAATGAACTCATTGAAATTCTCTTGTGTTGGACGATAATGGCCACTATGAGGCCAAACTGCCTGTCGAGAGAAAAATGGAAACGACTGATGAGAATGCATAGCCTGTTAGATCAATCAAAAAGTGGAAATTCTCTAAGGTAATGCCACTTGACTTTGCATTCCCCCCATACCTTTAAGTTTCCATTTTCAACAACTAATCTCCCCGCAGCCGAAGTGGCGCCTCCAGCCAGGAAGCTGGAATGCTGGAATTCGCCCTTCTTCTTTTTACCAACATACAGTGTCTTAGATGTGCTGAGTACAAAAATCCACTTGGCATCCGTGGGTTCACCAATTGTGTGGAGGAGGTCCCTGCTCTGCCCATGAAGAAACTTTCCATCCTCGACCATAACTTCATATGCCTTCCTTTCATTCTGCATCAAGAAGAGGTCTTTTGAGAAAGAGAATAGCCAACAAAAGTAACAGCACTGTCACAAAAAACGAGAGATGCCCCACTGGACCGAGATACTTGATGCACTGTTGCTGAAGTTTGGATCTTGGGCACTTATCAACGAGATTGACCTCTTTCCCTTCGCCTATGTCCAACCTGGATATTTTAAGGTAGATATCTCCCGTGAGTACAAATTGCTTAACTTGAAAAGCAGAAAAGACAAGGCAGGAAAAACTGTCTTTTAGCCTTAATACCAGTAAAAGAAGGGTTCTCTACTTTGACAATCCAGCCAATTAACGTAGTAGAAGTGAAGGTTATGTCCATAACGATGACGTGGATCAATCTGTATTCCGCCCCAAGAAAGGATTGAAATCAGTGACAGACATGGGAGAGGAGGGAACAATAATTTCGTCTTGTGAAGGACTTACAGCTTCTAGCCAGTGTTGCAAAGCCAGTTTCTGAGCTCTATTGTTCTTCAATAAGCCTTTGCCGACCTATGAAAAAAGGTGGGTTAGAATAGGAGCAAAAACTTGTATAATTATGAGTTCATGAATGAATCTACTATGAATTTACCTTGGCAGCTTTTGTTCTTGCTCTTGACCAGCGGGAAATGGCGGTTTCGTTCTTCTCCAAGTCAAAGAAAGATATAGAGCTCCGCTTCAGTTCAGCAAAATCCAAGAGCTTCCACCTGCAATAAACGAAGAAAGACATCAGTAAAGCTCAGATGCTTGGTCATCATGCGACAATTATCATGAGCTAAAAAAATAGAGATACCATCTCTGCTCAACAAGCACCGCACAATCTGCTAGCTTTCGTCTTGTCCGAAAGCTTTTATAAACTTTCTGCAGTTTCACGGCGGCCTCATGTTTCGGATTGCTGGGATAATCAGGAGGCAGCTCTTGAGATGCCCACATGGAACTATTCAACTTTTGGGATTCCTTGACCATTTCTTTAGTATTTTCCATTGTGAAAGTCACATCCTTCCGTTCATTTGAGAGAGGAGCCTCAATTGAGATGACGGTTCGCGACTCCCTTCTTTTGAAACTAATAGATCCCTCAACTATTGTCTCTCCAGATTGCAGGGATTTCACGATGGTGGGTTCGCAGTCTCGACCATTGAAACTGATGGATCTCATCGGGGTTTTCACATGGTCTTTTCCAAAACTAACGGATTTCACAATGACAGATTCGAATTGATTTTCCAAGTCGCTGTAGTCCGATAACGGACATGAGCAAGAGATTCCCATTTGAAAAAAAAAAAACGAGGGATTTCTAAGCAGCCTGTCTGATTCAGAAGTAGTCTGTTGAACAAACCAGCAATCAGCACAAAACCACTGGAAAACTCAATCACAAAGAACTATACAGAAAACAGGAGAAACAAATGGTATCTTCTCCTCATATTCAGCTAACAAAGAGCAGATTGAGCCACCTAGCATGAGCTTATCACATTCCAGGGTAATTCAATCTGATACTTTTGCATACCATCTACATCAGAAAAGGTTATAGATCTGCAGCACTAGTCTTATAACAAAGACAAACCTTGAGAAATACAATCTCTCAGGATATCATATTACAATATCTTCATTATCTCCAACAACAGAAAAGAATAAGCAGCTGAAAAAAAGGACCTCGAATCCAGGTACCAACTGTGGATCTAGAGTATGGCAATGAGCACATCATTTTCCATCAAGATCACCACCGTTTCCCAAGTTTGAAACAGGCAACAGAGAGAGACCCACACTAGTAACAACAAATCAGAACCCAGAACCACACACCAACACTATCAAAAACTTCTCCTCTCCGCTGAAAGAAACAAACACGATCCAAACAACGCCTCAAAGGAACAACTTTTAACTTAAAATGCACAGAAAAATCAGGGAAAAAAAAAAAACACACCCCAAATGGGAAAAAATTAAAATAAAAAATAAAGCACTTGAGAAAACGAAACCAGGAAGGGGAAGGACACATTACCTTGACAAAAGAATCGGTGAGCCAAGAAACGAGTGTAGTATCGGAAACAGAGCCAAGATGGGAATTTCCAACACCCCCCCTCCCCTTTCTGGTGTGTCCTTTTCTGGGAGGGTTTAGATTTGTTCTTGGTGGTTACGAACATATGAACAATAATGCTGCACGAAGCTATAGCTTAGCTACGTCGAAAGCCTCGAGAGGTTGAATGCCTTAAACTACAACTACTGACTGTCCCATCCTCGTCGTCGCTAGTTGTCACTCCCTGGCTTATATAAGGAGAAGACAGAGGAGACGATTTCTTCGAATTCATTCACTCCGAGAGTTTCTTCTTCGTCTTTCTTTCTCGCCCACGTGGAGTGGACAGTGGGGCGAAGTGTACAGCAGCAGCTCAGCGTAATTAAGAAGGCCGGTGTTTGGAAAGGGTTCCACCAAATATGTCTTTCATGTGTTTTTTTTTTTTTTTTCTAATTAAAGAATGCTTTAAAGAAAATAAAAGTTACTTCTGTCATTTATTAATCTCTTTCCGTCTTCCATTTGACAAAGGAGGGCTTTCGACTTTTAAGGTTCCCTTGGTTCGTACGAATTTCTAGTCAAGATAAGATCGAATAAAATAAAATGAGAAATTCAAAAGGTTTGTCATATCATATCTGCTATTTGGTGAATTACAGATTTAAAGTTGGATAAATAGAGGTAAGACGCGGTTGAGAACGACTTTATTTTGTTGAAATACATGATGCTTTAGAAATTATGCAATAATGAGCCATGATGACTGAGTTATTATTGAGCAGAGGATTGTGCCATATGAAGTCGGGCACAACATCGACAGAGCAAATCCCATAGAATTATGAGTCTTAATTCGGAGTCAAATTCTTTGAGAATGACTTGTTGGCCTTGCTTGTCGAGTGAGTAAACAAATGTTGAACAATCTAATAATTTGCCATATTTTCACAAGTTAAAGATGCACTCGTGTAGGTCGTCCAAGAGAGCCCTTTCGAATGTTGCGACCCATTTGAAAGTCAATGATCAACCTTGAGTTCTTCATAGCATGTCAAGACCCCTTTCGAATGTTAAAAATATTTAAGCAGTTAAAGAACGAGGGACATGATCTCATATCAGGCCAGCCAAACAATCAATTAAAGAACAATGTCGTGGAGATACTTAGTTCTGTGGTCGGAGACCCCAGCCTGGCGTGGCCAAGCTGGCGGCCACACTTGACAGTCGCTGCCGCCTAATAAGCAAACCCCCCGCCCCCTTCGGTAGATAGGCAGCCCAGCGCAAAGGAGAGGCGATGGTTGTGGAAAAAAAATCCAGTTCTCCTCATATATGCTCTCTTGAAAAATCCTATCCCGGTCTACCTCACTCTCGTCCTTGAGATTTTTTTATCCTAGCTATTTTTCTTTTATCTTATCCTGGACAGCTGCTAAACACATGATAGGATAAAACATAGCATATCATTGCTTATATCCCGATGACCGAAACGCAGCCCAAGTGTATTTAATCTCGAACACTCCACTTTCTCAAATCTTTTTTAATTGAGATTTTTAAGCCATATGCTCAAAATGAGAGAATTCCAGAGTGTGGGAAGCGGCCGTGGATGGATGGGTAGCACCTCAAATTTTCTCCTGAGCGCCTCGAACGGTTCAATTGCAAGCACCCGTGACGAAACCGCGGCCTATTTCTCATTGCTCTTGTTTTCTTCGAATGTCCGCACCGGTCGTCAAATGTGCAAACTTTTACCAATTCCACTCCCTTGACGAAGAAGCAACTGCGAAAATGTTTCATCTCTCTAGGGGAGTCGTTTTCAGTCTCATGTCAATGTCATTACTAATCTCTCCCAAATTCCAAAGGAAACGAGATTGACTAGTTCATGACCGGTGACCCCCCAAAGCATTGAAATATATATGTATGTATGTATGTGTATGTGTATGTGTATGTATGTGTATATATAAGAAAATTGGAACCAAAATAGGGGGTTCTTGTGTTGAATTCTACTTCTAGGCCTTGGAAATCTTTGAATGGTCGGTCAGCTATTTGACGACAGGATTTGCTGGGAAAGGTAGTAGAAATTCCGGGGGAAGCTTCGGTGCGATCTTCGACGGGACGACATGGCGACTGGCGAGTTTTGACTTGTGATCGATGAGTAGATAAAGTAAAGGGAGCAAAAAGGTCCTCGTAAAAGTCTACGCCTCGGTGCACACTCTCAAAAGTTCTTCCAAGGACTTTTCATGGTAAATTGGTCAATTGAGATCCCCTGGTGATTCCCTCCTTGATGATCGGTGTATCGGCAATCGTTTGAAAAGGCTCGGTCTAAGACACAGTGACCGGAATAACCCGATCCTATCGATATGTTCCGGCAATTTCCAAGAAATCATACTCCGAATCATCAATCATAAATTAATCCAAAGAGCATCGTTATGTGTTCTCTTATACGGGTTTACTGGATGCATGTATACTAAAATGGTGCGGCGGACCGTGAGTGGTCCATTAAATAAAAGTGGGTAATATTCAACCGTCGAGAACGGTCTGTCACGTCATTTATTATATGGACTTTCGGATCTAATTTGAGTAGGCCTAAAAGCCGAGACGATGGCCGCCGCGGAGGCTGCTCGCCTCGTGCGACCACATCTGTTGTAGAATGTGCACGACTTTCGCGCAGGCGTGCGCTCGCATTGTGTTTCGATGGGACTTCTAATAAGCAACTAGGTAAGAAAAACGAATGCCGTTTTTAATGCAAATTTTTCTCGCGACATGCATAAAAAAAAATAAAAAAATCGAGTCTTCCATCTTTCGGTTTGCTTAAAACCAATGCTCCCTACACTTATTGACATACACACTTATATTATAACATGAGAACCACAGGTGCAATTCGCTTATGCATAATTGATGATCCTCTTATATTTCTTCCACACACCTCAGGCGACTACTTGTAAATGGGAGCAGACGAGATCTACCAGAACTTATCTATTATCATGTCGATGGATCATCGAGAAAAGAACCCTTTGATAATTAGTGATTTCTCTAGAATAATTTTTTTATGTATAAATATTTGATAATCCTTTTGATTTCACGCGTATATCTCCCAATAATTATTCATACCTTGATTGATATAAATAAGCTAACATGCTCTTTATTGTATATAGACATATGTAAAATTATCCAATTCATTTTTTTTTCAGGCACTATTATCGGCTCAGTCTTTTGTTTAATTTCCCTCGAGTTAAATTTCCTTTTTCGTCGCAACATCGAAATCTTCCGGCAAAAGAACACGAATAAAGTATGAACTAATTGAACGTTTTTCGCTTTCGGCCCTTGACTATGATTTGGTCTAAAACACGAGGAATTCCAAGACTAGAAACATACGAAACCCGTGCCAAGAATATTAAATGCGAAAGTAAGAACGCTTTTGCTTCCCCCGTCCAAGTCCAAAAGTACAATGGAAAAACATGCAAAAACACATTTTAAAATAAATAAGAAATACGTAATTTACTAATCTCAACGGCAGACGATTTTTGTGCAGTGCTTTTCAAATTAATTTGACTACGGATTAAATAAACGGTAGAGGTGGCAAAATGGGTCTAGAACCCACATTTGACCCATATTTGATGGTGGTGGGTCAAAATGGGTTGACTTAAATACTTAAATGGGTCATAAATGGGTTGCTTAAAAACTTCATGGGTCAGAAATGGGTTTCAAATGGGCCATAAATGGGTTAACTAAGAAAACTATCTTAAGGGAACCACAAATAAGTTTTGTTAACATTTTTTAAAAATCTATTTTTTTTTATATTTTAATAATTTGTTTTTATATAATTTTTTCATTTCTTTTTTTTTCTATTTTCTTTTTTCTCCTGCCTTGGCCGTCACTCTGCTTTGGCCGCTAACGGCCACCACCGCCAATTGCCATCCTTCGCCGCCGCCGCCGCGCGTGTGCAGTTGCCTCTACGAACATTGTTTTACGCCATTAATAGTCGTAGCAGTTCAGTTATCCATGGGAGTTCGATGGTCACCTCACAGAAACGAACGATCTCGCTTATTCGTGAGCTATCACCAATACATTTGAAGCTAAAATGTATGACCGGTCTCATCGTCGTTATTATTTTTTAGGGCGGACCGCGGGTCATTAAAATTGAAAGAGCTAAAATCAAATACTTCTTGCAGCATATTATCTGTTTTGTCTGTCATTAGACTGCCTCTAATTAATTATGAGATTATTTTTTTCAGTAGTTGTGCGCGTTTATTTCATTAACTCACAAAAGCCGATTATTAATATTTTTTTGGTCAAGCCGATTATTAAATTTAATGGATTTCAGATGGTGACGTAGAAGGGGGGGAAAAGAAAACGTAAAAAAATAAAATTATAAAATCATAAAAATGCGAATTTGTATTTCATGAAAATGTTTCAGCAATATGATTCTATTAAACAATCATAAGAAATAAATTTTCATAGATTAAATTAAATATAGAAGTATTTTCTTAAATGGGTTGGGTCGGGTATGGGTCGGGTATGGGTCGGGTCGGGTATGGGTCAAGAAATTTGTATTGCACATAAATGGGTCATAAATGGGTTAATGGGTTAATTTGGGTCGGACCATTTATGACCCGACCCAAACCCGACCCAACCCACCCATTTGACACCCCTAATAAACGGTATTAATTTTGTCGATTAAGGCTTTTTATCTTTACAGCTCGGGCCCTTTTTCGTTCCGACAAAGATGACGCGTGGATTTTGTGTTTTTGACGTAACCCAACGTGATAGTCAACGAAAGCGCTCGAAACTAGGTTTTTCGCATGCATCTGAGCCTTTCAGGTTCCTCAATAGATTGTTGGATAGACTTAATAGAGAGATTAGCGTGGGAGTTCATAAGAATTCTCGTGGGTGTTGATCTAACTGTTGGGTGTGACAGTTTGACGACTCGGGAGATGTAATCTCGATTATACTGCTTGATCTGTAGTGGCCTTTGTGTCGCTATATCGATAGGAGTCGGTTACATAGACCACTCATAATAGTTTATTGGGTACTTGACTTTCTTATTTTCGGTTATCATCTTATCGATTTGGTTTCGTGATCAGTGGTTTTTTTTTCCATTAATGCATAATGAATGTCTCGAGAAATAGATCTCGTGATTTGTTGATTAAAGATTTCCATCATATTCGATAGGCAAGAGATTGGAAACTGGTTGGGATAAGGCGAACACTATAATGTAATGATGAGTCCAACACTATTTCGAGACAAATTAACACCGATTTCGACACTACACGCGGGCAAAAACAATAAGGCATGGACTCTATAAATGCGAATTGCCAATAGCGGATCATCATGATAGATGAAATCTCCGTAATTTAAGCTGAAGTTTGCTTTTCATTATGGAGTCGCGAGGAGTAGCTCCTTTTTGTCTTTTTTTTTTAATTATTATAAGTATAATGAAAGTTTTAAAATTTATCACGAAAATGTAATTGCATAGTAAAGCTCATCAAAAGGGCAATCAATGCTAAAACTTGTGAGAGTAACGCAACGAGCCTCTTTATTAATTCCTTTACCTAGACTAATAGAAAACACCGACGTGATTTTTTTAAAATATTTTTTTCTGTTCTACGTGATAGAACTTTGTCACATCTTTTATGAGTTTTAGCATCCAATTGTATTTTCTTGATGAGTTGCCTCGGACAACGGGTGCCATCATTAGTGGGTCTGGCCAAAACCTCGTCCCCGCGGGACCCACACAAAAGGACAATATATATATATTTTTTTTTAAAAAGGAGAAAGGGAGGAAAAAAAATTGGAAAATTCAAAAATAGTAAAAATCCGAATCCTACGGCTGACATTAATTGCGAACACAACGTACCGTAAAAAGAAGAAGAAGAGAACATCATCCGACAACACATCGTCACGACCAACTGTCAATCAATCTCAGATCTAGAGGAGGAAGTACTCTTTGCACCGTACCGTACGAATACCTCCACGTGGCAACGCGGGACCTGATCTACGTAGCCCATGCCTTTTTATATTAGCGATGCAAAAGAGCAGATCGGACAACCGTATCCACTGCGACAGTACCACTTTTCTTTTTTTCTTTTTTTCCTTTTTTGGTCGAAACGAAAGCAACTTAAGTCAGCCCAATTAATGTTCTTAATTTTTCCAAACCGGCAAAGAAAAAAATGTTCTTGATTTTTGCGGAATTCCTCTGGCTCGATGCTTCCGCGAACTTGCTTTTGCACCGCCTCCCCCTCCACCTATTGTTTCCAATTTTACTTTTTCGTTTTTTTTTTGAAAAATTCCAAATAAAGACACGAAAAGTCGTCATTTTTTCAGATAAAAATTTTAAAGTGAACATTAATTCAAATAAAAACCTCAAATGCCCTCGTTATTAGAGAAAGGGGAAAGAGCCTTTTTCGCCGGCGCGGAGGAGCGCGCTTCCGTCTTCCCTCGTGCTCGTGACGATTTATTCGAAAATCATGGAATGCCGCTAGTTACTTGCCTAACAAACGCTTTCAAAAGCGCCAATGACGAGCGATCCGAGCCTTGTTGAATTTTCTAATTTCATTATCTGAGGATACGACCTTCTTTTCAACGAAGCACTAAGATTAACGCTCCGGTTTGTTTCGCGAATAATGATTGACTTGGAAAACATTATCTTAAAAATGATCACTTTTATCGTTTTTAAATAATCAGTCAATGAAAAATATTTTTCATTATCTAAAACAATTTATATCAAAATATTTGGATAGATGACGAAAATATTTTCGTTCATTTATTTTTGTAAGCAATGCATATAATCATTTTTTTTAAAAAAATGATATTTTTAAATAATTCATTTTTTTATTTTGGTGCGAAAAATACACTTCATTCAGTCATGGAGGGCGGGAGAGGGTCAACGTTTTCGTATTTTGGAAAATACAAAGGGTACGTTTGGGGCAGCTTTGACCGTGGGTTGCCGCCGCGGGAGGAAAGGGGCAGGGCAAACGACAACGTTTTCGGGGGGTCGCACGAGGTTTGACTTTGACGAGTAACCGCCAGGGGAAGAGAGAGAGCAGCTGGAGCGCAACGAAGCGGAGGTCCACTCCACTCGCGACAAGACAACTGGCGGCTGCTTAGTGCGAATTTTTTAGGTTTTTTTTTTTTTTTTGGCCTTTTAAAATTTGCATTTCTTTCACTTCTCCAAAATCCCAACGCACACGCACGAAATTCAAACCGACGCGTTTCGTGCTGGCACGGCACCGACGCAATCGCTCCTCCACCGTTCTACCTTTCGTTGCCCACTTCACCGCAACTGGGGACGGAGGATGGATGATTTTATAATTTGGTTTTGTCCAAATCTTACCAACCCCGAAACTGGATTAGTTATCCGGGTCGATCTTATTCGGATTCATCCCATTCTAATCGACGGACAGGATGCCTCTTGTTCGGACCGTCATACGCGTACACTCGAGCCCATAAGTCGCATCCGTGTGATTTATGCGCATGTTTTATTAGTAAATTGACGAAGTATAAGCGATTGACAAGGGGACAAGGGCCGGGCCAAATCCGTCGCCCGAGCCTTCCTTTTCGAGTTGGTCGAGCTTGGGTTAGACGCGATCGGATTGGGCTTGCTTTCTCAAATAAGGGCCCCAAGTAAATTATGTTTCAAATAAGGGCCCAAAGTGACATAATATATTTCAATGAAGGACTCTGAAGTGACGATAGTGTTTTAAAAAAGGGTATGGCCTGAATGGCATTTTCGTCATTTCACATTTTATTTTATTTTTGTTCATTTTCTCTATTTTTTTTTACTTTTCTAATTTTTAAAAAATTTTAAAAAGGAAAAAAAAAAAGAGAGGCACACAGGCGGGGGCCGCCAGCCCACCACCGGAGGTTGGTCGGTGGGGGCGACAAAAGACTGCGGGGTCGTCGGCGACCCCGTCGACCAGAGGCGAGGGCCATTGGCAGGTTCGCCCGCCCACTCCCAGACAACGGTCGGCGGCCTCGGACCTGGGCAGGGGCTGCCGACCCCGCCTGGATCTAGGAGAGGGCCTGGATCTAGGAGAGGGCCTGACCCTCTCCCTATACTGGTCCTCACCTTTGGTCGCGGAATCGTTGGCCCTCGCTGGGGTCGCCAGCGACCCCGCTGGCCTTTGGCTGCCACATGCGGGAGGGCTGCCCCTCCCGACTGTGTATGTGGTGTGTTCCTCCTTTTTTTTTTTTTGAAAAACAGATTAAAAAAAGTGTTGTAAAAAAGAAAAAAAATCAAATAAGTAAAAAGATGAATAAAATTTTATCATCACTTCAAGCCTTTATTTGAAAAAAAAAATATTCACTTTTGGCCCTTATTTGAAACATGATTCATTTGAGGCCTTTATTTGAGAAAATAAGAGGACTCGAGACCTTTTTTTTTTCCCCTAAATTCAAGGTAGGCTGAGAAATTCCCACATTTCCATGTACAAGTGTTAGATGATCAAGGGAGATCGCCGACCTCAGGCGAGGACCGCCCTCGCCAGCCTCAAGCATCGGTATGACATGATGATTATTATGCTTTCTTTGTCATATGATGGGGATCGTTCCATTAGGGTATTCACCATATTTCCACCATGCTTGTGACATGATCTGGCGAAATGTATCGATCTGAAGGGTTCCTATGCACGAAGGACTGTGATTTTCCAAGAGAGGTTGGATCTGGAGTTTTCTTAGTATTCTAGAATGATCCTAGAAGCGGGTTGATAAGGGAACTACACATTATTGTAATAAATACGGATAGATGGGTGTTGGGAAGATAGAATCTATACCGTTAGATCGAGAAGGGAGTCTCTTTCGCTCATTTGTATCATCCCATTCACAAATAAATAAAGACAAGAGGTTCTCTCTCTAGAATATCTTTCGATCTCTCTCCAGAATATCTTACGAGTGTTAGATGATCAAGGGAGATTGTCGACCTCAGGCGAGGGCCACCCTCGCCAGCCTCAAGTATCAGTATAACATGATGATTGTTATGCTTTCTTTGTCATATGATGGGGATCGTTCCTTTAAGGTATTCACCATATTTCCACCATGCTTGTGACACAATATGGCGAAATGTATCAATTTGAAGGGTTCCTACACACGAAGGACTGTGATTTTCCAAGAGAGGTTGGATGAAACACCTAGAGTTTTCTTAGTATTCTAGAATGATCCTAGAAGCGGGTTGATAAGGGAACTACATATTATTGTAATAAATACGGATAGATGGGTGTTGGGAAGATGTAATCTTTACTGTTAGATCGAGAAGAGATCTACGATCATTGTGAAGGGAGTCTCTTTCGCTCATTTATATCATCTCATTCACAAATAAATAAAGACAAGAGGTTCTCTCTCTAGCGATCAGCCTGTGATCTTACCATTGCAGTTGTTGAACTTTAAAGCATTGAATTTGCCTCGAAACATGAATGTGACCCGCAAGCCTTTCCGAGCAAACAGTACAAAACATAATTGGCTAGTAACTATTGGTCAGTATAATCACTCAACAGTCAAGGTCAAAGTTTATAATGAGTAAGTAGCATTTGCAACCATTTCTCAATTGACAAAAAATGAAAAATGTCGACATCCGTGCTTTTTCTTCCAATCGTAATGGATTGGATCTCATACATTCATGCCAACCAACAGGAACGCCCCCACCTGTAGATTGTCATTGGCCTTTCATATCCAGACACTGCATAAAGAATAAAAGGCTGTCAAGGCCCTCAACCCTGAGGTTTGGCCATCTTGTCCACCTCTACCGTAATATAACAACATGAAGTATCCTAAACAAGGAAAGGATACCATTCTAATCCAGATGATTGATACTTCAAAAATCGTGAGTGTTTAGACCTACTCTCTTTGCTCTCAGTTTGACAGTGATCCGCTTGATTCATCCGTTGAATCTCCCTATCAGCCAGGTCAATTTTGACTTTCATCTGAGGATCATCATGCGACCTGCACAGAGCAACATAAAACGAGTGAATCTTGTTCGGCGCCAGCCATTCATCAGTAGTAGCATTGGGAAGTTGGCATCAGAAACTTCGCTGTTGGCCGATCCGTCTTCGTGAGAACCAAGCTTTATGTCCGCACTAGTGGTCAATCCATTGTCCAGCTTCCCATTCTCATTCTTACACGGCAAAGCGATGTTTGCCAGGGCACCTATTAAAAATTCAGTATGCAGAGACAGAGAAAAATCAAATACAGTCATCAATCCACTTTTCAACCTCATAACTCTTATTACCATTCTCATTTTCGGTTAGCCATGTCAAATCCAGAACGTGGGACTTGAAAATTCATTTCGACAGTCATTGTTCTTGATATTTAAAAAGTAAAGGAAATTAAAAGAATGAAAATTAGACCCAGATCTTTTTCGATCAAAAACACCCAAGAAATGAATCTGCTAAGGGCAATTCTCAACAGCGCTTGATCAATCACCGGCTTAGAGGATCATTTGCAAGAACAATGCATAAAGATTTTTTGAAATTTAAGCACGATCAAGGGAAGAAACAAAAGCGCAAAATGAGCTCCATTAAAATGAATGAGCTCCATTAAAATGAATGTGACATATCTCTACATTTTGATATCTGAACCCAAAGAGAAAAGCAACAAAAAAACCTGGGCAGCCTCATCTTCTATCAAGACAATCACTCACAAAACCATGATCGAAAAAAAAAAAATTGAAATCGGTAGAGAAGAGGTAGAGAGGAGAGAGCGACGTTAAAGAGAACGTGAGGAGAAAACCGTGTAAACCCTACGTTGGGTACACGTCTTGTATTTATTATAGATAATATCTCATAATAAACACAATAAATAAATAATATAAAGAAAGTGAAAGCCCACGTGACTTGACACTCCCCCTTAAGCTGGAGCATAGATATTCATCATACCCAGGTTATTACAAATAAACTCTATCCTCTTCCCAGTAGTAGATTTTGTAAGGACGTCTGCAAGTTGATCACTGGTCCGAACATATCCGAACTCGATGACATTCCTGAGCAAAGCATCTCTGACAAAATAACAATTAACTTCGATGTGTTTAGTCCTCTCATGAAAAACTGGATTATCTCTAATATGTAGGGCTGACTGATTATCACACCATAATTTTGAAGGATAATCAATGGAATAACCTATCTCCGTCAAAAGCTGTTGCAACCACATAATCTCGACAGTTGTACTTGCCATTAAGCGATACTCTGCTTCGCAACTAGATCGGGCAATCACATCTTGCTTCTTACTCTTCCACGAGACAAGATTACCACCCATAAATATAGTGAAACCAGATGTAGATCGCCTATCAACGGGAGATCCAGCCCAATCCGCATCACAAAATGCTTCGATGCGAGAATGTCCGTGATTTTGATAGATAACACCCTTGCCAGGGTCCTTCTTCAAATACTTTACAATCCGCAGAGCAGCTTCCCAGTGAGGAACATGAGGGTCAGCCATAAACTGACTGACAACAATGACTGGAAAAGCAACATCAGGCCTGGTCATAGTGAGATAATTGAGTTGTCCCACTAATCTACGATATCTCTCAGGCTCTGGAATCGGGGCCCCTTCTCGTGGCATGAGCTTATCACCATGAATCATAGGAGACTCGCAATATTTTGCCCCAGAAAGTCTCGTATCTTGCAATAAATCTAAAACATATTTCCTTTGAGACAGAAAAATACCATTCTTACATTTAGAAACCTCGATGCCAAGAAAGTATCCCAGAGGACCAAGATCCTTGGTCTGAAATTGACTGTGCAGGAACTTCTTGAGCCTAGAGATGGCTGCTGAGTCACTGCCAGTGATCACAATATCATCTACATATACAACCATGTAAATTCAACTTACATGAGAAGTATGATAGAAAACAGAACTATCCTTAATACTCTGTTTCATGCCAAAATCTCGTACAACAACTGTAGTAAATCTGCTAAACCATGCACGAGGTGACTGCTTGAGACCATATAAGAAGCGACGAAGACGACAGACCTTATGAGACTCCCCCTGAGCAACAAACTCGGGAGGTTACTCCATATACACATCTTTGTCAAGATAGCCATTCAAGAAAGCATTCTTGACATCAAGCTGATGGAGGATCCAATCACGGGAGGCTGCCAAAGAAATAAATAATCGAACGAAGGCCATTTTAGCCACCGGAGAAAAGGTCTCAAAATAATCAATGCCATATTGTTGAGCATATCCTTTAGCAACAAGACGAGCCTTCAAGCGAGCAAACGAGCCATCTGGGTTAACCTTGACAGTATAAACCTATTTACAACCAATAGCCTGCTTACCTGTGGGAAGAGAAACAAGTTCCCAGGTCTCATTCTGGACCAAGGCCTGCATCTCATCCATCATAGCAGCACGCCAACCAGAATGAGGCAAGGCATCAAAAACTAACCGTGGAACAAAGATGGAGTCCAGAGTGGCAATCAACGCTTGTGTCTGAACAGATAAACCCTTATAAGAGTCTGTATAAACAGGTCTGTCACGACAAGCACGAATACCTTTACGGAGAGCAATAGGCTCATCAGTTGAAGGGACATCCGGCACCAATGGAGAGGTATCCAACGGAGTTGGCTCTAGCAAAGATGCATTCAGAGGAGGATCTAATGATTCATCAGAAGGCACACTGGATGGGGTCAAAGAAATCACAGGAGCCAGTTGCATATTAGCTGTAGGCGTGGATGGTGTCTCAAAGGTGGAACCGGACAAAGGAAGATGGACCTGGACATCCTCCAAGAAAGTAGATGGAGAATCATCCTTGGTGCCATAGGACTGAGACTCATGGAAGGTAACATCTGCAAAGACAACATAGCAACCCAAATCTGGAGAAAAACAGCGATAATCTTTCTGATGACGAGAATAGCCTAGAAAAATACAACGAAGAGACTTAGGGCTATGTAGCACCGACACATGTGTTAGACAGGCGTATCGGTGTCGGACGGGTGTCCGACACCGACACGAGTCCGACACGCAATCAACGCGTGTCGAAATTTCGACACCGGTCAGCGCGTCCGACAAGCGGCCGACACGCGTGTCGGGCGTGTCGGACACGCAAAAGTCCCAAACTGCGAACGGCGATGTGGCTGAGAAGGGACAGCGTGGTTACGAGTCCGGGTGGTAGCACTAGACGCGGATCGGGGTTGGAAGTGGGTCGCGGGGAACGGCTGAACAACGGGGATGAAAGGGGCTGGTGGTGCGGCGGCGGGTGGAACGACGGCCGAATGGTGTGAGTGGCGGTGGTGGCACCGGCGTGAGCAGAGCGAGGGTGGAGTCGGCCAAAATCAGAAGAAGTAGAAGATGATGACAAGAGAGAGAGAGAGAGAGAGAGAGAGAGAGAGAGAGAGAGAGAGAGAGAGAGAGAGAGAGGTGGGGTCGATTCGCAACAAATGTTACCTGTGCAGCCACGTTCCGATGGAGAGAGAGAGAACCTACGAGCGAGGAAGATGACAAGGAAACCCTAGCAGAACGTTTCCCCAAACTCGTTGGTCGTCTGAATGAGTCGACAAAGAGAAGAGAGAGGTGAGAGTGTGAGGGAAGAAAGAGATGAGAGAGGAGAGTGAGCTTGGGAAGTGTGATGCTTATTTTCAAAAAGTAGTGAGAGAGAGAGAGAGGATAGAAGTCTCGGGAAAATGCAAGACAAAGAGAGGGGGACAGAAAGGATTCTGGAGAGAGGGAAAGGCACGCAAGAGGAGAGAGGAAAGAGAGAAGAGTCTTTGGTTTATTTTTTTTTTATTATCTTTTTTCCTTAAGTTGGCTGTGCTTAATTTATGAAAGTATCTGTGCGAGAATTTTTTTATTATAAGACATCTTTTTATAAATTCTTTATTTTTATGAAAAATTTTATGTATCGGCTCTTACTTATTTTTTATATATAAAAAATATATATTTAATACGACGTGTCCCCGACGTGTCGAATTTTTTTTATTTTTGAGAAATGACGTGTCGATGTGTCGTGTCGGTGTCGGTATCGGTATCGGTGTCGGTGTCGGTATCGGTGCCACCTAGACTTAGGGTCGATTTTAGAAACTTTAGGTCTCGTATCGCAAACGAAACACACACACCCAAATATCTTAGGAAAGAGAGGAAACAGAGATTTAGTAGGGAATGTCTGAAGAAGAAGAAAAGAGGAGAATGATATGAATGAATCGTCTAACCCTCTAGGTTAGCATGCTCTCATATTTATAATAATAAAGAGGGTACATAGTAATACGGTGGGTATTCCCACACGTGATAATGAATAATAAAATAACTAATAAAATAACTCATAACACCCTCCCTCAAGTTGAGGCATAGATATCGACCATGCCCAGCTTGTTACATATAAAGCGAACCCGTTGCCCAACTAAAGGTTTAGTAAACACATCTAATAGCTGATCTCCAATGCGAATGTGTGAGAGAGTGAGACTGCCACGTGTAAGCTCTTGTCGAACAAAATGACAATCAATCTCGATATGCTTTGTTCTCTCATGAAAGACGGGATTTGAAGCAATGTGAATTGCTGAACTACTATCACACCATAACGAAGTGGGACCACTCGATCCATATCCAATCTCATTCAGAAGATGTCTAGTCCACATAATCTCTGCAATAACTGTAGCAATGGCTCGATACTCTACTTCAGCACTACTCCTCGCTACAATATCCTGTTTCTTACTCTTCCAAGAAACTAAATTACCCCCAACATACAAAACATATCCAAAGGTAGACAGTCTATCAAGAAGGCAACCAGCCCAATCAGCAGCAGTATAACACTCCATGAGAGCATGACCATGAGCAGCAAAAATAATTCCCTTGCCAGGACTACCTCGAAGATATCTTAGAATCCTCAAAACAGCATCCCAATGCGGTTTGTCTAGGTGCTGCCAGAAACTGACTAACCACACTAACCGAATATGCAAGATCATGCCTAGTCATCGTAGTGAGATAATTTAGTTTACCAACAACACACCGGTATCTTTTAGGATGTTCAAACAAGTTACCCTGATCAGGAAGAAGCTTTAATCCTGGTTCCATAGGCGACTCTGCAGGCCGAGATTGCTGCATGTTAAATTCAGTTAAGATATCCATAACATACTTACGCTGTAACAAAGAGATACTTTCTTTCTTCCGGGCCACCTCGATCCCAAGAAAGTATCTCAAATCACCGAGGTCCTCCGTCTCAAAGTGAGTATATAAATATCTTTTCAGTTCAGCAATACCATGCTCGTCATTCCTTGTCAAGACAATGTCATCCACATATAAAACTAGAAAGATACACCCAGTAGTAGCACGTCGATAGAATACTGCATGATCCTTTTGAGATTGAAGCAAACCAAAACTCCGAACAGCTGAGCTGAATTTATCAAACCATGCTCGAGGAGATTGCTTCAAACCATACAAAGGCGACGAAGCTTACAGACTTTCCCTCCCTATGTAACAAACCCTGGGAGCTGCTCCATGTAAACATCATCGGCAAGATCACCATGAAGGAAAGCATTCTTGATATCCAACTGATGGAGAGACCAAGAATGCACAGCTGCAAGGGATAAGAAGAGGCGAATAGAGGCCATTTTTGTAATAGGAGAAAATGTCTCAAAGTAATCAAGACCATGAGTTTGAGCATAACCCTTAGCAACCAACCGAGCTTTCAGACGAGCAACAATTTCATCAGGATTGACCTTCACGGCAAACACCCAACGACAGCCAATAACCTGAGCACCAGAAGGAAGATTAATCAAGGACCAAGTATGATTATGTTAGAGAGCGCTCATTTTCTCCTCCATGGCTAAACGCCAACCTGCATGCTGAAGAGCCTCGAAAATCGAAGCAGGTAGAAAAATAGCATTTATATTAGCCACAAAAGCTTACAAACTTACTGATAAACCTTTATAGAAATGTGTATAAAGAGGGCGATCCCTACAGGCATGGTAGCTCTTACGAAGAGCAATAGGTTGCTCGGTAGTATCAGTCTCAAATGGGTCAACAACAGGAGAGACTATCTCAGCAGAGGATCCTCCACGGGAGAGACTGGTACAGAAAAAGAATTGTCAATGGGGGCATTGTCTAGTGAAGATGCTGGAGAGATAACTTGATGAGAGACCGTTGGTGGAAAATAAACAAGGACATGGTCAGAAGATGTGGATTCAGACAATTGCGGGATTGGATAAGATGAACTAGAGCCACATGCAGAAAAGAAAGGTTGAGACTCTATAAAGGTAACATGACGAGAGGTGAGCATTCTTCCTAAGGTAGAAGAATAGCAACGATAACCCTTTGACATTCGTGAGTGTTGACACCTGATTTTTGACCATCTTTTATTTTAGTTTTTATTTCTAAAATTAATTAAAAATAGCAAAAAAGGTCAAAAAATTGCAAAATCAACTTTGGAAGCCTTAGCCTAGCCTTAGGAACCGATGTTGAACAAAAAATATTTTTTGGAATTTATTTAATTATAAAAATACCCAAAAAATCAGAAAAAATACCATCCGTGGTCAGAAAATTACACAAAAATATTCTAAAATTTGGCTTGGTTCATGGGGTTCCTTCACAAACCTAATCCCAAACCGGGCCTAAAAAATCCTTTTCGAATCTTTTAATTTTCAATTCTCGGTTTTTATAAGCTATGACATTGGACTCTAAAGTATTGAAATGCAATTGGGTAAATTTGCCCTCCAATTTGATCAATTTTAACCAAAAGGGCTTAATTGCATAAAAATCTTTCAATTTAGTCCCCGGTTTCACAATTTTTGAAATTAAATTTCACACGGGCACACCCATTAAAATTAAACACCTCTACCCAACAGTTTTCATCATGCTGAATCCATTGATGGGCTCAATTTTGGCTAATTCGATCGTTTAGGCCTTCGATTTGACGAAATTAAATTTCGGATCCTAGGGACACTTTGGGGTTTTCACAGAATTTCAATAAATTGATTCACGAAAATATCCATATTTGATGAAAAATATGTCAAGGAATCCGATTTTGCCATCAATTTCATGAAAAGAGGTCATTTGGGGGGTCAATTTGGCGATTTGGGCGATTTGGCCGAACCGGGTCGGTCGGGTCCGGCCCGACCCGACCCGACCCGGTCCGACCCGGGTCTGCAACAACGTGCAGAATGTACAGAATGTGTAGCAAACAGAGCAGCGTGGGCAGCGGCGTTTTGGAAAGAAAAAAAAAGGACTATGCGCATGGGGGACATTTGCAGACGTCGGGGGCCGTGTGTTGCAGAGGCGTGGGTATAAAAATGGCCGGTCGGCCACCGCGAGGGGGGAGAGATTCGGTTAAAACCGAACTCGGCAAAAGGGAGAGGGGGACTTTTTTTGGGCGAACCCGAGGGAGAGGCGAGCACCGAGAACCTTCAGCAACCTGCACAGATCATCAAGGAAGCATTGGTGGCCGTCGGCGAGCTTCGAATAGGTCGGTATCTTCCCCGACCTCCATCTTTCTCTGCGCACACCATGTGTTTGATGAAATGCCCGAGGGAGTCTCGAACGTTTTGGCTCTCGGTCGAGCTCGACCCGAGCTCTATTTGCGCGTTTCTAATCTTTAAACTACACTAGAGTTATCCCTAACCTCGTGTTGACCTTCGTTTTGCATTAAAACTCGACAAAAACCGAGGGCCGGAGCTTCGCCGGCCATGGTTCGGACGGGAGCTTGACGAGGGATTTCCGGCGGCCGCCGACCATCAAGGAACCCCAAGTAAGCTTCTAAACCACCATTGGATGCCATGTGATGGAATGAAACCAAGCTTTGAGCAAAAAAAAATTCTGCAAAATGCCTCGCCGGAGCCGAGTTCGGGGAGGTCCGGTTCGCCGGCTTTTAGCGTGTTCATGGTTATTATTTATGTTTTATGTTGATGTGGGTGGTCTAAGGAGTCGAATGCCGCAAGAACGGGCGAAAAATACCAAGTTTCGGGCCCGTTTCGCAATTTTCCGGCGACCTCGCCGGACTTTTTACTATTCCCGCCGGATTTTTCACTGTTCATCGTCTTCTCCAGCGACCCTCCGGCCGGTCAAC